>OY740719.1:171441355-173841355 GCA_963513945.1 Hydrotaea diabolus
CATATTATTTATTGTTTCAGACGAGCCATTGCTTGAAAAGGGACTGTGCGTTGAGACACACTACTGCTTACTTAAATCCCGAAGTATCCCATTAACGAAGAAGGGGAACTTCTTTTAACTCGGTGAGTTGCTTAACTCCGGCTTTGAAAGGCTAAGGCATTTTGTACAAAAGCTTTTACATGACATAGAGACAAACTAAGAACCTATACAAAATTAGTGTGGTCGAAGCGAACTGTCAGTAGCATATATGAATATTTTTTTTTAAAATTCCAACACCAATAGCAAGGGTAATATGCCCGAAAAACAAAAAGCTTTGGAAAGTTTCCAAAAAATACCAAATGAATTTTCTTTCATTTCTACAGAACATGTGGAAGACATTCAAGATCTTTTAAGAAGTATTCTAACTAGGGCATAGGGTTAAGTGGTTCTAGCTGAACTTTCGCAAAGTCCCAAATTTGTTAACAATAAAATTTCCAAAAATTAATGTTCAGTAGGATGATTTCAATATTTCCATATCAAAGATATGTCCAAGAAACTTCTTCGTAGTCAATATCAATTGCAAACTTTAATATGTTATTTTTTGTTGCACAGTGTAACTCGTCCATTAAGGACTGTAATCAATCTTGTCTTATTTAATGTTGGTTTTATCATTTATGTTTTACCACCATTCATTCAATTCGTATTTGTTTTCTTTTGCCATGGCAACCGCTCTGCTATTGAATCCCTGACATGACCACATAAACAACATGTCCTTCAGACATAACCCATACACCGGCTGTCATTGACAATCAGAGTAAAGGACTCTTGTTCAAATTGAGCTTTATTTATTTGCACAATGACAGAATGGTCACCAGTTTCTTTAAATAGTTGAACCTTAAATTTGCTTGAAAATGATAAAAAAAGGGGTTTTTGCTAAAAAAAATATCCTTAAAGAAGAAGCTGAGGAAAGGATCATTTCTCGGAACCTCAATAAAAACACTGTCAACCACTTTTAACTTCTGCCCCTGAATTTTATTTTAAACTCACAAAGTTTGTAGACAGAACATTTGACTTTTTAAGGAAATTTCATTTTAAACATTGAGAAAATCATTATATTTTATTTGCCTTTATTTTGTTAACCCCCCCGAAAATGTTCGGTTTAATGCGTCTCAGAGTCCTCAAGGACACCGCAAAAAGGCTCAGTGAATTACGCTTCTATGGATCGCAGGCTATAAATCAAATGATACAACTGCAGCATACGGAAATCTGTGCCGATCCACCCTCAAGAGGTTTAGTTCTGGGAGTATAATGCCGAAGAGGAGGATAAGAATGATACGGGCATTTTGACACCAGCGGCCTGGAGATATAATGTCCAAAAGACAGCCGGACGTTTGCTAGAGGTATTGCGTATGTCCGGTCCTATGCCCAAGGTGGGCGAGGCACGTCTTCTATTTGCCCAGGAAACGGAAAAGATACCCTACTATTCGGCAGTGGCCATGATTGGCTTGGGCAAGGAATGCTTAGGCTTTAATCCCTATGAAGTGCTGGATGAACAGAAGGAAGCAATTCGGCGTTCTGTAGCAAAAGCTTGCATGGACTTGGCTCTACTGGATACCGATCGCATTGAAGTGGAAAACTGTGGTCATGCTGAATCGGCAGCTGAAGGGGCGGCCTTGGGTGTGTGGGCCTATCAAGAGTTGAGGGATTCCAAGAACCGTCTCTCAGTGCCCTCTATAGATTTGTATACCCACAAGGATGAGATTTGCGATATCGAGGGTTGGCGCATTGGCCTCCAAAAGGCGGCAGCCCAAAATCTTGCCCGCCAGCTGCAAGAGATGCCCTCGAATATATTGACGCCCACAGCATTTGCCCAGAATGTGGTAGAGGTTCTGTGTAAATCGGGTGTAAATGTTGAGGTCAAAGTGGAGGGCTGGGCCGAGAGTCAAATGATGAATGCCTTCTTGTCGGTGGGCAAAGCTTCGTGTGAACCTCCCATATTTCTGGAGCTGAGTTACTATGGCACATCGGCGGAAGAAAGGCCTATAGTATTGGTTGGTCAAGGAGTAACCTACGATTGTGGTGGTCTGTGTCTGAAGGAAAAAGAAGAGCTCTTCGATATGAGAGGTGATGTCACCGGTGCAGCTGTTGTGGTGGCAGCCTGTCGGGCCATAGCGTGCTTGAGATTGCCGGTAAGGAATATTAGATCTGGCATTAGATCTACAACTGAGACACAATGTAATGCCTCAGAGTTATGGGGGTTGAGGAAGCAAACTTTTCTTTATTGCCTAACCTTTTTGATCCTTGCAAATTTCTTCTTGTGGTTCTCCTTAGGTAAACATTCGTGGCCTAATACCAGTTTGTGAAAATGTCATTGGCTGCAATGCTTTCCGTCCGGGGGACACAGTCAAGACCATGAATGGCAAACATATTAAGATCCAGGGCACCGACCATGAAGATGTCTTGGTACTGGCGGATACTCTACTCTATGCCCAGAATTTCTGTCCGAAAAGTATCATTTCGGTGGGCACGACATCGGGATGTATGCGCCATGCTCTGGGCGAAGCGGCTTGTGGCGTTTTTACCAATTCGGAGATTTTGTGGCAACAAATCAAACATGCCAGTATGCATACGGGAGATCGTGTTTGGCGTTTCCCCATATGGTGGTTCTTCACGGCGGAAATTCAAGCCGGAATGTCTTCAGATGTGCAAAATTATGGAGTGGGCACCGGGGGACGTCCCTGTAAGGCGGCGGCGTTCTTAAGGGAGTTTGTGCCATGTGGCCAGTGGATGCATATTGTAAGATTTCTTGTTTGCTTTTGGTAATGTGACTTAACACAAGCAATGTTTGACTTCCATGTAGGATGCCTCTAACGTTATGACCACAAATGGCCGAAATTTTGAATATTTGCGTCGTGGCATGGCTGGAAGACCTACACGGACTTTGATTGAGTTTATAGCTCAAAGTATATGCAAGGATACGGCTCCGAAGATGCCCAGGAAGGGAAAGTAGGGAGCGGATTTGAATCTACACTTTGTGGCCTCATCAATAGCATTTTTTATTTTCCATCGAATTTTTAGCTTGATTTATTGCTTTGAGTATTTGTCCTAAATTATTTAAGTACCTTTTTAAAATAAATTTTGTTTTATGTTAAACATCCATCGTTTCTGAGAACATGTGCGCTGTTTTGAAAACCAGTGTTGTTGAAACTCATACTTTTACTGATGGCATTACTTCTTTGATTTAAAATAAATCCCAGAGACTTAATTTGTAAACCGTTCACCAAAATGTGACTATATACCGTATTTCTCATTCCTTTAGCTATACGACCAAATATTGATTAGAGACCCGGGCATATCAATAATTTCGTGACACGGAAAAAATAGTTTTTTTTGGAAAAAAAATATTTTCAACCTAATCTCCTTTTAGCTCAATACACTTAGTACAACGTTTGTCCAGTTTTTGTATCCCTTCCAAAAAATAGGATTTGTCGAGGTTCATATAATAAGCATTTTTTTGATCAATAATTTGGAGATGAATCTCTTTCCAATTTTTGAAAGAGATCATTTTTTTTTTGGCCATATGAGGTCTTTTTTTTAATGTTCACTAAACCGGTCCAATAAATAGGCATAATATTCGCCGTATATTGTTTTTCCCTTTGGAATGTTTTTCATGTGGATTGTCCCGCGTGCATCCCAAATAACTGCAGCCATCACCTTATTGGCCGACAAAGTCACCTTGGCCTCCTTCGGAGCCGGTTCACGAGGAGAATCCCATTGTTTAGAGTGCTGCTTGGTCTCCGGAGTGTCGTAATGGATGCATGTTTCAACTACAGTTACAAAACGCCGCAAAACCTCATTCGACTCCAAACAATCGTTTAAAGTTGTCACAAGATTACGTTTATGACCTATTGAGGCAAACGCGGCAGCCTTTAGCAGACAGCTTTCCAAATGATCATGTAAAATCGAAACCACACCGCCATATGAACGGCATATGGCATCATCAATCTCACGCACTTTAACCCTTCGATCGGCTAACACCGTAGTTTTGTTCGACATTTTCGGCCGTATTGACCTCAATGGGCCGCGCAGAACGTTCAGTGTCATTTGTATTTGTGCGAACACTACGAAAGTCAGTAAACCTCCTTTTTACCATTGAAATCGATGGTGCAGAGCCCTCATAATATTTATCAAGTTTTTCCTTTTGTTATTGACTATTTTTTACAAAAAATAATGTTTAATAAACACCCGAAATTCACTTTTTTCCATTTTTCACAAAATTCACGAGGTTGTATGTTTTGAACAGCTGTTTAACATAAACTAAATGACGGAACTCCCTCAAAATTTGACAGTAGTCTACAAAATGATGGTTCTTGATGGGAGCAGTCAGTATTGCGTTTCATATAACTCGAGGGAAGTTGAAAAAGTCACGGAATTATTGATATGCCCAAGCTATTTTGTGTTACGGCGCGTATCTCACAGCGAAATTGCGACGGTCCTAAATTGAACTAGCGGCACCAAAGTATAAAATAATAGAAGCAATTGAAAATACTAGCCTGGACGAGTTTTGCAAACATGTGTACTCGTATGTATGTGATCTTCAAGATATGAAATTAAAATCGAGTGTCACTCGAAAATGATCAGTTCTAAACTATTGCTGATTACGCTGTTGTGCTTGACCCCAGAGATTCACGAAAAAGGGGCATGCCATTAAAGAAGATTTTAAAAATTGCTTCATATTTGATTACAGCCTGGTACTAAATCGATATATCGCCTCAAAAATGACTCGTCAATGCGATTTTGCAATATATTCTTTATGTGGAATAATAGTCATAGATTACATTACCAAAAGAAATGTGCAGTGTGCCAGATATTGACCAAATAAATTTTTCACTGCAAGTTCACGCTCTGTAGGAGGATTTAAATTTTTTTGTTATGAAATAAAATATGGGTTTTCTTAAGTTATCACAAACTTTACAGAGTTTTAGTTTTTTTTTGACTCTTCATCTAGAATATGAAAGTTTTTTTTATTTAAGTACAATTGTAGGGTGAAAAGAAATTTGTTCAAATTCAGAGGAAAATAGATTTTTAACAAAAACCTCTGATATAATTACGAGTATGTAATGATCGATTTGGTGTTTATTCAATATTTCTTATGTCTATTGTGCTTAGATTCTTAATAATTTCAAAGCCAACGGTACACATAAACTGAAAAGCATGGCAATGATCTACTTTGCTTGATAACACCATGCTTGAGAAATACTTTGCATCACATATGTGACAGCGCATAGAGAAAGGGGCATAAGGGTAACAAAAATCAATTTTCATTTTTTTTTTCTTTTTTTGATGTGGACAACATCTGAGCATCGAATGAGACCGATCCCATGCCCCAAAAGTGTTCCCTCCCAGAGATATGCGCGTTTTATGAAAGTGAAGTCGACGATTCTGAGCGCAAATAGAAAGGGCCCTAATCTTTAAAATGGCTCTCCTGAACAAAACTGGTTTTTAACCTTAGGTCCTTTTCTATTTTGCGCGCATGGTTCGAGTTTGCTGGATGCCTTCAACGATCTTCGAGAGAGCGGGTAAGGGCGATAATGATCATTAACTAAGAAAAGCAAACAAAAAGAACGATTCAAAGCAAAGAAAGTGTAAAGAGAATTTGTGATGTTTTGTTGTTGGTAATGGCTAATGATAAGATCAAACCACATACCAAGTTAACATCTAAAATTATCAGCTTCTTTTATCATCAGCGGAACGAACCGACATCCCACACTTGCATATTTTTCCTTGAGTTGTTTTTATAATTTCACTATGTAGAAAAATGTCATTAATTCTCTTTAAATGAAATAGAAACGCTTAACCCTAAAGAATTAAAATCATTACATTATGAATTTACAATTATGGAAACTTACGTAACTTAAGCAAAATCTTAAAGTATTTTACTTTAAAAATAAGAATAGTAGAAAATATTTCTAATTTTGTACGGAGCTATTGCGATTTTTTCAAAATAACCATACGATGACTTGAATAAATGAAATAATAATTCAAAATGATTTGCTAATCAAGAGATTAAGTGTTTTCAAATCACGAAGTGGTAATTCGCGGTTAGAATAGTTCCTGCATAGGGGTCCCAAAATGGATTTAGTGCGCGGAAAGGACATTGGTTGGGTTTGGATAAAGAACGCGCCAGTATCTCATAACATCTTGAGATCAAAATAAATTGAGTGTTACTTCAATGAATTCCTCATAAACAGCAATGGGGTTATTTTTCTTATAGTTTCTGTACCGTCTTTCCAAATTTGTAAAGTAGATTTTGTGAACAAATAAACAGGGAGTCTAAAATAATTTTTGTGTAATATATTCTTGATAGGGAGCGGACGAGAACCCCCCATCCGACTGAAACTAGTGCTCAATGGCTCCATTAGTCCTCCTTCAGGTCAATTGACATTATCTTGGGACATAACGTCATACCATCGAAGAAATAACTTTTCTTTTTTTTTCGACAAATTCACTGTCAGAAAATTTTTATGTTTCAGGACGCTTACGGATTTGAGTAAAATCGAAATGAACTTTACAAGTATTAATTATAAGATAATTTCGTGGCAAATGTTTGTAAATACTAAAAATCTTTGAGCTAGACCAACCGTTCAGTATGCCGGTCGATGTATAACACTAGCCAACAGTCGTTTTGTTATTTGGTCCTAGCATAATTTTTCACATTGATTTTGACCTACTAAACACGAAAATGAGTTTTAAAAATTTTTCTGTCGATTGGTTTTCGAGATACAAATTTTTGAACTTTTTTTTAAATTTTTGGAGGTACACTTACAATTTTGAGCATATCTTTCGTCTTCTTCGACCTATTTGATCCTACTACTACTCAAATTAAAGAAAATTGAGCCGTCTACAAGTCATTCTCAGAGTTGCTTTATATCGGTTAAGTAGTTTTGATGTTGGCGGCTTAAAAAGTTAAAAAACGGCGTTTTTTTAGTAAAAATGTGGCAGAAAAAACCATATAAAAATTCATATAAAATATAAAACACGATGCTAACAGCAATTTTGTTTTTTTTACGTATAGCTGACATTTTTACAAAGAAAATAAGCCGTTACTTAACAAAATCTGACAACAAATGGCGGACTTATAATTTTTTTGGGATTAGCCGCATGTTCGTCTACCGATGCATAAAACTGTGTGAGGAGACTGGAGGTGTAAAAGACCCCCACCGGTCGGGCCACCCACGCTCTATTCGAACACCGCATGTCATCAAAGCCGTTAAATCAAGAATTCACAAAAATCCGCTCCGAAAACAAAAAATCATGGCCCGTGAGATGAATATCACGCAAAAGTCCATGAGTCGAATCATTAAAAAAGACTTGGGACTTAGGGCTTTCAAACGGCGTACCGGACATTA
This sequence comes from Hydrotaea diabolus, assembly GCA_963513945.1. NCBI lineage: Eukaryota > Metazoa > Arthropoda > Insecta > Diptera > Muscidae > Hydrotaea > Hydrotaea diabolus. The sequence goes on from OY740719.1 coordinate 171,448,744, forward strand.
ATTGACTGCAGTTTTAAAAAAAGGATTGAAAAATGCAAACGTCTTTTGGTGAAGCACGCTGATTACTTGCAAAGAAAAATTTTGTTCATCGATGAAAAAATTGTTACCGTTCAGGAAAAATTTAACAAGCAATATAATAGAGTATATGCGCGGTCATCTAAGGAAGCGTCTGAACTTATCCCAAGGGTGGAAAAGGGTCATCACTCAGCTTTAGTTATGGTTTGGTGGATGTCTCTTAAGATGGGGTCACTGACCTGCATTTCTGCGAACAAGGAGTCAAAACATCGGCCAAAGTTTTCCAAGAAACCGTTTGGGAAGCTGTTGTGAAGCCTCTGAATAATTCGCACAGGATTCTTCTTCTTCGCCGGCCCATAAGACTATAACGTCCCAGGCCTGGCTTCGAAACAATTTGCCAGCGTTAATTTCCTCTGAAGAATAGCCCTTAGGCAGTCCAGATTTGAACCCATTGGATTACAAATTGTGGACAGTTTTAAAGGACAAGTTTTGTCACAAAAGATACCCCAACATTGGATCTCTTAAGACTGTTTTGGTTATAGCTGTGGCCAAGGTTCGGCAAGCAATTGACGATTGGCCAGTGCGACTTAAGGTGTGTGTAAAGGCAAAAGGCGGACATTTGGAATAAGTAGATTCTTTTTGGATACATTATACTTCAATAAATATATTAAAAAATATTTGGCCCAAAAACATTCAGTACTTTTTATTGAATTTTAATAACCATATCATTATTATGGTAAATAAAGCGTATGGTGTCTTTTATTTTGTGAAACGTTGGGCAAAAGAGCTTACTGATCCATATACTACGAAAGAGTTTTATATTTCCCTAGTTAGGCCAATTTTAGAATATGGATCAGTGGTTTGGGATCCCCAATATGATTACTATGTTAACAAAATTGAGTCCGTGCAGAATAAATGTTTAATATTCTGCTTAAGAGGTCTTCACTGGAATACTGGTTATGAACTTCCTTCTTATAATGGCAGGTTAAATCTTATTAAATTGCCCTCATTGAAGAGTAGGCGAACTATGATGAATACGATGATGGTACATAAAATTATATGTGGGGTTGTGGCTTCTGAATACTTAATATCAAAAATTTCTATTACCGTCCCATTTAGACCTACTAGATACTATCAGTTCTTACACTTGGATTTTCAAAGTCACAACTATGCATGTGGTGACCCATTTCGTAGAATGTGTGCTGATTTTAATTTATTTAACAGTATTTATGTCCCTACTAAGTCTGTCTGTCCGTCCATATATCTAAAGCTTGTAATAAAACTACTGGTCGCAATTGTTGTTCGATTTTCATGAAATTTGGCAGAAGTAAGTTTTTTAATCTAGCGACGGACGCTATAGAAGTTAAAGAAAATAGCTTCCAATTTAAGTATTGCTCTCGCATATATGTTCATATAATTTTTCTGCCTTTAACTCTACGAGCCACATCTTACATCAAGTCTGGATTAAATTGAGAACACGTTAGATCTATGGGCCAAGGAAGGATTTCAATAAAATTAATTAAATCGGTTCAGACTTAGATATAGCTCCCACATAAATATTCATCTGGTTTTTATGTTTTTTTGAATTTTTTTTAGCCAAAGAAGGACGTTATTGAATTTGCAGAAAATCGGTTCAGATTTAGCTATTGCTCTCATACATATATGTTCATCTGATTTTTATTTCTTTAGCTCTAGAAACCACATCTTGCATCCAATCATGATGAAATTTACACAAGAAAATGGGCCAAAGAGAACCATTTAGACGTTGAAGAAACCCGGTTGAGGTTGAATATAGTTTTTTATAAAATTTAGCACGCGGTTCTTTTTGAGACCAAGGAATGACTTTAATAAAATTAAAGAATATCAGTTTAGATCCAGATAGAGATCCCACACATATATATTCATCCGATTTTATATTTTTAGCTCTAGAAGCTACATACGAGTACATATTGCAAATAATCTTAATCAAATTTGTCACAGGTAAGTTCCTTGTGCTAAGAACGGTTGCAGTTGAAGTTGAAGAAAATCGGTTCAGGATATTAGGATGTGGCTAACAGATATAAAGGAGGTATTTTTAGACGTGTGGTTTTCAATCTGGTTACACTTTATTCGGAGTTGGTATTTTTTATAGCTGTTACTTGATTTATGTTCAGTTTGGTTTGTCATTTCATAATGAATAGACTTACTACGAAACAATTAATTTAATGAAGGATACTTTTGGTGAGCGCATTATCTCGCGTCGGGGGCCTTGTGGCGTGGCCTCCAACATCGTGCGATTTAACACCGCTGGACTTTTCTTTGTGCGGTTATGTGAAGTCGCTTGTCTACGCAGATAACCCCGACATACGGCCGCAAATGCTGCAAAAAGTGGGCGAAAATTGAGCCTGTAGACTGGAATTTATGCGAGCCCGCCTCGGCGGCCTTTTGCCTGTAATCATTTTTAAAACAAAATGTCAAACCCTTATCTTTATAATTAAGCTAAATTCTTGGCCAAAACATTAAACTATATGTGACGCGCAAAATAGAAAGGGACCTAAGGGTAAAAACCGGTTTTGTTCAGGAAAGCCATTTTAAAGATTTAAATACGTGTATCTTTGGTGTAGAATCGTCGACTTCACCCTTAGGTCCCTCTCTCTATGCGCAGTCAAATATACGTTTTATGTTTATCTCGTTTGTTTTATTTCGGTATGTTGCTTTTGCACATTGAACAGGGATAACCGGCTCAAGACCTCTTGCTTCTATATTTAAATAGAAGACAAGTTTTTAACAAAATGCAAAGTGGCATTGATTTTCGTGGCTGAACACTGCTTTTATCATGATTTCGGGTCCATTTTCATTTTGAAAACCAATCGTCTGAAAAAACACCCTCCATCAACAGATTTTACCAAGAACAATGAAATTTTCTCACAAATTTAAATTTGAGATAATCGGCTCAAATTAAGATATAGCTCTCACATACGAGGGCGGTTCGGAAAGTTCTTAGCCTATCAACGAAAGAGAATAGTTAATTTATCAAAAATATTTTTATTTTTCAATATAATCTCCTGAAACTTCAATACACTTAGTCCAACGCTTATCTAGCAATTCTATCCCTTGATTAAAATTGTTTTTCTCAAGGTCTTCAAAATAGTGGTTTACAACTGTAATTGCATCTTCATTTGAGGTAAAACGCTTGCCAGCAAAGATTTTTATTAGATTTGGGAACAGGTAAAAGTCACTGGGAGCTAAATCAGGAGAATAAGGTGGGTGGTCAAGCAACTCGTACTTTAATTCGTTGATTTAAGCCATTGTTAAAACACTCTTGTGCGCTGGTGCGTTGCCTTGATGAAAAATTATTTTTTTTGTGTTGTAAGCCAGGACATTTTTCTCGAATTTGTACATTTAATTGATCTAAAAGGTTGCAATAGTACTCTGAATTTATTGTTTTACCCTTTTGCAGATAGTCAATCAATAAAATACCTTTGAGGTCCCAAAAAACCTTTGCATAACCTTACCAGCCGATTGAATTGTTTTTGCCTTCTTTGGGGCACTTCCTCCAGCTTCAGTCCTTTGTTTGGATTGTTCTTTTGTCACTGGAGTATAGTGGTGGATCCATGTCTTATCAACAGTTATGAAACGACGCTTAAAATCCATTTTATATCGCTGAAAACGATCCAAACAAGCTTGAGAAATGTTCATTCTTATGCGCTTTTGGTCGACTGTTAACAAGTCCGGCACCCATCTTGCAGAAAGCTTTTTCATCTGTAGTTCTTCATGCAAAATTAAATGGACTCGATCATTTGAGATGCCCATGATATTAGCTATTTCACGCACTTTTATTCGTCGATCATTTAATACCATATCATGCACTTTGGCTACAATTTCTATTGTTATTGCTGTTTTTGGACGTCCACTACGTGGTTCATGTTCAATGCTTGTACGACCACGTTTAAATTCAGCAACCCAATTTTTTACTGTTGCATATGAAGGAGCACTTTCACCTAACACATTCACCATATCATTATGAATTTCTTGTCCCGATAAACCTTTTTTATGTAAATATTTAATGACACCACGCATTTCTAATTTTTCCATTGTAAAAAATCGCGGATGCGTCTTTTGTGAACACTTGTTTCTATATGAAGGAGTTGCCAGATCGAAACAAAATTTAACATGTGTTCATAACAGAGATGGAAGTTTCCAAAACACTTAACTTTTTTCTGTTTATACCGCGCTTTTTGTGCTAGGCTAAGACGTTTCCGAACCGCCCTCGTATATGATCAACCGACATTACTAAAAAAAAATAGTGACATTTTCTCACAAATTCAAAAATGACTTTAGTTTTAATATATGAGTAAATTGGGTCCTGAAACATATGGCAGGAGGCTTTTGCTGAACATACAGAAGTACAGGATTTTTTACCATTTTTATTTGAATTTGTAATTATGTTGCTATTTTTTACTATTTATTTTAAAAGTGAATTTTTGCAGTTTATAAGTGGTGGAGTTGTTGTGGGTGCCCTAGGATTAATTGACTAATTGCCTTATGCATAAAAATTTATTATAAGTTTACTAAGAAAATTTTGATTGTATTATCTTCCTTAAACTTGGGTATAAATTTATATATGTTTCCACCCAAAAACTCCTCACGGCAACAACATCCTATGCAACACGATTGTCTATGTGTAAGTGTCCATTCGTCCGTATGTAAATTAGACCTCGGGCAAACATTGTACGGAAATAGATTGCAGAGGGAATAATTCGTTGTAACTGCAAACATGACAACTGGACATAACCATTCCATGTGGTAGGCCGGCATGTGCAACACATTAGGTCTGTTCACGAGGCCTCATCTTTGTTTCGATGTGCAACATTGTATGTCCGATTATGAGAATATACTGTAAGGGTTTCACTGAAACAGTATCGTGAACACACCTATTAACATTTTAATATATAATGTTCTACTTTACATGCGTATTCCTGGATTACTTAGCAATCGTATTGTAGTTATGTTCATGTATGCACGTTTATTTGTATGTATAGGTATATGTGAACAGATGATAAACATTTATAGTCGGTCATCTTATGAAAATATCGCCTAAATTGTATATCCTTGTACATACGCCCAGTGCTGTAGCAGTAGTAACTGTTGCCATAGTAATTTATCTTCGGACTACAAGACCTACAGTTCGTGTAGTACGAGTATTTGTAAAATTGTTTCAGTTGGCAAATGTTAAACAGGTAAGCAGAGTCAGGTTTGCGCGTGTGTTCCAGAAATATGTGAGCATTCCCGGAGGAAATATTACGACTCAAGTTAAAGGATATGGTTGAGTTGTCGTACATAATTCAGAGAGTTATTACCAATATGAATCAAGGAAATATTTTATAATGTTCGCAGTAGGATTAAAACATTAATTCGAAGGTGTTTAATGGTATGTACTGGAAAGAAGCAGTGCTGATACAAGAGGAATATTTGTATAGTATAGATGTAGATAGATTAGGCTGGACCAAATAGGATATACTCTGCGCTTGAGTTTAGTCAAAATAGTTATAATAGAAATCGCAGTTAGTAGAACCGTCGTTTATAAAGAACCAAACAAAATTTGATCGAATAACGCAAACATACATAACAATTTAACAAATATGTGTAGCGCAAAATAGAAAGGGACCTAAGGTTAAAAACCAGTTTTGTTCAGGAGAGCCATTTTAAAGATTAGGTCACTTCTATTTGCGCTTAGAATCATCGACTTCACTTTCATAAAAAGCGGATATCTCTGGGAGGGAACACTTTTGGGTCTCATTCGATGCTCAGATGTTGTTCACATCAAAAAAAGAAAAAAAATGAAAATTGATTTTTTTTACCCTTAGGTCCCTTTCTCTATGCAATGTTACATACAGACATAGAACACCAGAAACTTGTTTGTCCAATTTCTATCGCCAAATCATGTGCTGACTAATGAGGGAATTTTTAAAGTAAATGATACCGATACCATAAATTTTAAAAGGTGCCAATATCAACGGCCCAATAAACACTGGGGAAAAGGAATTTAACTTCGTTATACAACAAATGTTTTGAACACCAAAAATAATTGGGGTTTTCAATGAGGTCGAATAGATGTAAAATTTAAAAAACGTACCCATGACATTAAGCAAGAAATACGATAAAGTGTTACTCTCTTGAGAAATCGAATCTCACGATCGATAAATCAATCAATCGATGAATGAATCACGATCTATGAATCTACTGCCTAAAACCCGATAGCGCAGGATATTTATTGAGGTCAGTAAGGTGGCTTGCCGAGTCGTCCTATCTCAACCAGATATAGTTTGTACCTATGTCCTCCCATTTCAGCCAAATAAAATACGAGGGCGACCGCAATACTAACTGGCCTGGCACATTTTCTGTTTTACTGGCAACTTTTTTATTTTAAAAGCAATCTTTTATAAGCCATCTGTCAAAATTTCCGAAATATTTAATGATTATTTTCTTTGTTACAGGTGATTGAAGTAAACAAGTTTTATAATTTTTGAAAAATGGAAAATAAAGAGTTTCGTGCGGTAATTAAACACTTTTATATGAAAGGTTATACGCCACAATTTATCAAAGATGAATTGGATTCTGTTCATGGTGATAATGCACCATCATACTCCACCGTGAAATCCTGGGTTCAACAATTTAAAATGGGTCGTTCAAGTACGGAAGATGAACAACGCTCTGGAAGACCGAAAACTGCTACTACTATTGAAAACATTAGAAAAATATTTAATGAAGTGACTAAAGATAGACGAATAAAGCTCAGAGAACTTGCTGATATTGTTAAAATACACGAAAAACAAGTTTGGAGTATTTTACATGATGAACTCCACATGAAAAAGCTATCCGCAAGAGATCCGCCGCGTTTGTTGACTTTGCCCCAAAAAATCGACCGTTGGACCAATTCCGAGGATCTTTTAGCGATTTATCAGCGTAATCCAATAGAGTTCTTGCGCCGATTCATAACTGTTGATGAAACATGGATCCTTCACTACATCCCAGAATGCAAAGAACAGTCAAAACAATGGATAGAAACTGGTAAAATGGTCCCAAGAAGGCGAAAACTGTTAAGTCAGCAGGAAAAGTAATGGCCACAGTATTTTGGGATGCAAGGGGTATAATATTTATTGATTATCTTGAGAGAGGAAAAACTATAAATAGTGAATATTATTGTGCATTATTGGATCGGTTGAGTGAAGAAATCAAGATAAAACGACCGCATTTAGAAAAAAAGTTCTTTTTCATCAAGATAATGCTCCTTCACGCACTGCATTTTTAACTCAACAAAAACTGGCCGAATTACGATTTGAAATTGCTCCGCATCCACCATATAGTCCAGATTTAGCTCCTTCTGATTATTTCTTGTTTCCAAATTAAAAAAAAAATCTCGGTGGCAAAAAATTTTCGTCCAATAGCGAGGTTATTGCCGAAACTGAGGCATATTTTGAAGGTCTTGAAAAATCTTATTTTTCGGATGGAATTAAAAAACTTGAAAAACGTTTGATGAAGTGTATTGAGTTGAAAGGAGATTATGTTGAAAAATAAATAATAATAATTCCGAAAAACGGTTCTTTTTATGTTAGGCCAGTTACTTTTGCGGTCGCTCTCGTAGGCTATCACCATCCGTTGGTGTCACTTTTAAAAGAGAGCGCTCTGTTTACTGTGACACCAAGCAACTCTTTCATAGAACTTTGATGCCATCAAACTATAATACATAACAAACTCGATTTCTCTATGGCCGTTTGGTGGACCTAGTGTTATTTTGTACACCCCGAACTGGCAATTTAGCTTTCTCATTCACCCGAATTCAAATCTACAAAAGACTTATAATATTTGCATCGAGTTTTACTTCAAAAAAATAAAATATTTCGGAACTAAGTACCTTAAGTTTTTATGTTTCTTCTAGTTTGACTCTAAATTGGAAACGTCGGTGTGAAAAACTTTGAAGCTTACAAAAACCAAAGCTTATAACTGATGTGCATGACATTTGACCTTTTAAAAAAAGTTTTAACATTGAACAGGGATAATCCAGCTGGAGACGTCCCTCACCCACATTTAAATAGAAGACAAGCTTTTTACCAAATGGGACATCGACATCGTTTTTTGTGGCTTGTCCTTGATCAGAAATCTTCGCAGCAATTGTTGACAGGAAAACTGAACTCTATTCGTCTGCTATATATATTTCTGGCCTAATATGAAAATGCGAATATTTATCATCAAAAATGGTTTTATTGTTTTTCAAAGTATTCTCCAACATGATTTATACTCGTAGTAGGAACGTAAATACTGTTACACACGTTTTATGCTGTAAAATAAAAAGTACTGAATGTTTTTGGACTAAATATTTTTAATATATTTAATGATGTACATATATTGTATCCAAAAAGAACTTACTTATTCGAAATGACCGCCTTTTTCCTTTAGTCGCACTGACCAATCGTCAATAGCTGCACGAACCTCGTTCATTGGAAAATTGGCCACAGCTCGAACCAAAGCAGTCTTAAGAGATCAAATGTTGGGATATATTTGGGACAAACCTTGACCTCTAAAGCTGGATGATGACCCTTTTGCACCCTTGGGATCAGTTCAGATGTTTCCTAAGATGGCTGCGCATACACTCTATCATTTTGCTTGTTAAATTTTCCCTGAACGGTAATAATTTTTTATCGGTGAACAACATCTTTCTGTGTGCTTCACCAAAAGACGTTCGCACTTTTCAATCTAATTTTTTTTAAAGGTGCAGTCTATAAATGTCCGGTACGTCGTTTGAAAGCCCCAAGTCCCAAGTCTTTTTTAATGATTCTACTCTTGGACTTTTGCGTGATATTCATCTCACGGGCCATGATTTTCTGTTTTCGGATCGGATTTCTGTGAATTCTTGATTTAACGGCTTTGATGACATGCGGTGCGGTGCAGTTCAGATGCTTCCTAAGATGGCTGCGCATACACCCTATCGTTTTGCTTGTTAAATTTTTCCTGAACGGTAATAATTTTTATATCGGTGAACATAATTTTTCTGTATGCTTCACCAAACGACGTTTGCATTTTTTCAATCCTATTTTTTTTTAAAGCTGCAGTCTATAAATGTCCGTCATTTGAAAGTCCCAAGTCCCAAGTCTTCTTTTTTAATGATTCTACTCTTGGACTTTTGCGTGATATTCATCTCACAGGCCATGATTTTCTGTTTTCGGAGCGGATTTCTGTGAATTCTTGCCAAAGAAATAGGAGACCATTTGCTTCGAAGTGCTTCTTTCACAAATAAATTTCGTTAGATTTGGCTCGCCTTCGTAGACCCATACGGTCGATTACAGTTTTGTTTCGGGTTCATACGCATAGATCCATGATTCGTCACCTGTGATGATCTTATAAACGTCTTTTGAATCACCGCAATCATATTTTTTCAAAATTTCTTTGCACCAATCGACACGAGCCTTTTTTTGAGCGATTGCCAAATTATGCGGGAACCAACGAGAATAAACCTTTTTTACAGCCAGTGGTTCATGCAATATCGAATGTATGCTGGTGGAAGAAATGCCCAAGGATGCCTCTATCTCACGGTATGTCACATGACGATCTTGCGTAATCACGCACGTCATAAATGTTCTCTGGCACAACGGCCGTTTTTGGACGACCTTCACGACCTTCGTTTTTGAGCGAGCGTCGGCCACGATTAAATTTATTCAACTAGTTTTTTACAGTGCTATAAGAAGGTGCTTCATCGCCATACAAAGATTTAAGTTCATCGTTGGACTCCTGTCGTGATAATTCACGTCGAAAATTGTGAAAAATTATCGCACGAAAATGTTCACGAGTTAATTCCATTTTTTTGCCAAATTGATTTTTTTCAAGTCACTGTAAACAACACAAATAATGGTCGTACGTCAAAACGTTCTGAGTACGTTTATGCTAAAAAATGTCAAACTTTCCAATGGAAATGTCAGATGGCGCCAGTGTTGCCTAGGCCAGTAATAAATAAAGCAACCCTCGTAAGACCAGATTCTCACCAAACGTACTACTGTTGTAAATCTCACTTTTTAAATTTTCTTCAAATAGTTTCCCAAGAAAATACAATGCAACTCTACAGAGGCTTCACATTTAGAGCCATCTAAATTTTTTTTTTACAACATATGTTGTTAAAAAGAGTTAAGTTGGAGTTGCCAACTATTTTTCTGTGCCGTGCATTAATTATTACATGGATTCAATCTTGTGGGAAAGTGTTTGAAGAAAACTTGAAAAGTCAGATTTGCCAAAAAAAAAGAATATGTGACAGCGCATAGAGAAAGGGACCTAAGAGTAAAAAAAATCAATTTTCATTTTTTTTTTCTTTTTTTGATGTGGACAACATCTGAGCATCGAATCAGACCGATCCCATTCCCCAAAAGTGTTCCCTCCCAGAGATATGCGCGTTTTATGAAAGTGAAGTCGACGATTCTACAACAAAGATACACGTATTTAAATCTTCAAAATAACTCTCCTGAACAAAACTGGTTTTAACCCTTAGGTTCCTTTCTATTTTGCGCGTCACATATATCAATAGAATATCTCTGGATCAATTTAATAATTCGGTCCCCCGCAAATGATTAAGACCATTAGTACTAGAAACGCAAAGCTTTGATTTTAAACTGTGGGTTACGTACCTATATGGTTGCTAATATTACAAAAACTGTCAGAAAGAACCATTTAAAAAACGCTATTTATCGAAATTCGAGGAATTATGGGACATCTTTAGAGTTTTTTCAAAAAGAGTGTTTTCTTTATTTACAAATACGGTACACTAGATAAGAGCTAAATTCCATGACTTCAGGAGTTTTAAAATTACCAAGTCATGATTATTTCTGGCAAAATCAAATACAACAACGAGACTTTTTTTCAGTTTTTTTTCACCACTGTGCGGCGGGTTGAAAACGAGGTGTATTTTTGGCGGATATATAAAAAGATGGATCGATATAGTCCAATTAATCAGTAATAGGTACCACAAATGAACTAATAATATATTATATGGCTAAATGAAGTTAAAAATGTTTCTTTAAATGTAGGGCTCTTTGTATGAAAATTTCAGCGGTCTAGTAGAAATTCAAAATCGCGTAAAGTTCAATATCTTAAATATGAGTTATACGGTACATAATGAGTGGGTCTCAAATTAATAGGGATCGTTGCAAGGGGCCTGGCTAGAACATGGACACATATGGTCTCCTTTCACCAGGACGGTAAGAGTTGCACCTAAAAACCCATGCGAAATTTAAGCGAGATTTTTTGAATCTAAAGCGGCTTGCCCACAAATTGGAACTTATCCTTGAGTAGAGACTATTTGAATGCGCGGATCGACAATTCCCTATTACTCTAATAGTAATTATTAGTCGCTCATAATGTACTAAAAGAAATATGATCAAGATTGTCTTCAATTTGCCGGTTCTTTAGTAACAGAAGTTTATACCGCATTGGACCTTTTTTTTGGTGGATGCTATCGTAAATTTGAAATGATATAGTTCAGTTTAACCAGCATTATTTATTGCACGTTCCTAATGTACCACACAAAATATGAGTATAATCGGGTAAAGTTGGTTGATTCTTAAGCTGCAGAAACTCAAATCGAGGGGACACATTAGGTGTATTATACGGGATGATAACGTCCAAAATATAAAAGTTTGGAATTGTTTTGATGCGAAATTTGGTCGGAAATGGATTTAATAAGTGGTTTCAGAGCTGCAGAGTCTGAAAGCAGGAAGAACCTCTGTAGTTAATAAAATCGTGCCAACATATGAACCTATTTTTATCACGGCTCGGCCTGAGCCAAACCCTGAACAATGTGCAAATTATTGAGGGGATTTATAATTGCCTAGCTCCATTTTTGCAATCTGATCCCAGCAATATATGTGACGCGCAAAATAGAAAGGGACCTAAGGTTAAAAACCAGTTTTGTTCAGGAGAGCCATTTCAAAGATTAGGTCCCTTTCTATTTGCGATTAGAATCGTCGACTTCACTATCATAAAACGCGCATATCTCTGGGACATAATTTATAAACATTTTGGCGCCTATGTTCTCATTTTGGGGTCCAATTTATTTTCGATATATTTTTTGAGGGCCACAATAATCATTTTTGTGGTCTAATTTCCTTCGGCGAAGAAAAGAAAGCGTTGGTTTTTTTATTGACAATTATAAAGTTTATTACCCCTGAACTTAATTATAAACTTGTATCTTGCACGGAGGCACGACAGCAAGGACATTTAAATCCTTTTTCATTATTTGCAATTGGCTCAACGAAATAAAGCCCCAAGAATTAAGGCCCCAAAAATGGGGCCTTATTTCGTTATGAAACGAAGCCCCAATTCCTACAATGAAATAAAACCCTGAAAATATGAAAAGATACTCCAAACCTAAATTGAAACAACATCCCATTTAATTTTTTTTTATAATCAACTAAGACCCCATGTTTTGAAAAAATTATTGTAATTTTAAATTGCAGTTTCGATTTGACCTCAGCAAAAGCAAACCTAGTTGAACCTGACGGCAACAACGGAAGTGCCATTGTTTTATGATAAGCCACAGATGCTGCCTTCGAAGCTTTGATATAGTCAAGCAAAAATTTCGGCTACACATATTTCGCCTTATAGCTTGGCAATAATGAAACCTACAAAAATAATTTGTTTTAACAATCAATTTACACTTTCATTAGGCTGAATATATTTGGAATTTCAATTTTAAGAAAGTATAAGTTCGCGCGTATTTTTAATTTCTACACCTTTTACACTTCGACAAAATTAAACGTTTTTTCCAACACCACCGAACTTACAGAAAGACGTGTGTCAATACATGGTGCAGAAGGACAATTCGAATTTCAGTTTTAGGTATATGTAAATTGATGGTGTGGAGAAAAAAAAAATTGATCTTAAATTTATTGAAGTGTTGTAACACTAATTTTTTAACACATAAATGGAAATTACAGCCCAAACCCAAAATTAAGATAGACCCCAATTTTATACAGAAAACAACAACTCTATATTTTGGGGCATATATGCCTTTTTTGGGTGTATTTGCATACCTTTTGATAACCAGTACGATATTACGCCCTAATAAAATTTTTGGGGCCAATTTTCATTTTATGTTTAGGGTATAATTTCTTGGGGTCTATTTTCATAATACAATTAGACCCAAAATTCGGGGCCTAATTTCCTTTTTGGCTTGGGGTGTATTTTCGTGGGGCCTTATGTTTCACCGCCGTTCTACTAATCAACATAATTAGTTAGGCTTACCGATACTTTGTCTCTACAAACAATACTGTCAGTTCCCAATGCTGAAAATTTCCATGTACATGGAGAGTACGTCAACCACCAACATTGGGTTGGCAAAAAATTCGGTTGTGGCAAGAAATTTTTTGTCTGTGTTTATCTTCTATAAATGGTCTATTTTGCTATTTAATTTTGCCTATTACGCAATGTATGGTAATGCACCTGTGAGAACATTAAGTGTGTACAAAGACAACAGATTTGTTGACACAACCCGTTTTTTTTGGGAATTTCGAAATATGTTTTCGCCGTTAACATAGCATTGTTGTGACTAGAACTGGTAATGCACCTGTGAGAACATTAAGTGTGTACAAAGACAACAGATTTGTTGACACAACCCGTTTTTTTTGGGAATTTCGAAATATGTTTTCGCCGTTAACATAGCATTGTTGTGACTAGAACCGATACAATATTATAAGGCAAAATAGAAAGGGACCTAAGGGAAAAAACCAGGAGAGCCATTTTAAAGATTTAAATACGTGTATCTTTGGTGTACCATTACTTTCATAAAACGCGCATATCTCTGGGAGGGAACACTTCCGGGGCATGGGATCGGTCTCATTCGATGCTCAGATGTTGTCCACATCAAAAAAAAAAGTAAAAATTGATTTTTTTTACCCTTAGGTCCCTTTTTCTATGCGATGTCACATATGTTGATGTTAAAATAACCAATATTATGTTTCAAAAACCAACTAAACATGGTTTGGTCACTACAAAGAATTAATCTGTTATCACCACCAAATCTTGGTAGCAAAGTAGTATGTACATCACAACTGGTTGGTTGCCATAACCGCCAGTTGTAGCATACAATAGTTTAAATGATATGGTTGAAGCAACCATCATATTATATCTCGAACCATTATACCATTGATACTATGGAATGCTGTTTATTGCAACAGAAAGTCGATTTATCGAACCGAATTTTGGTAGTTGGGACTGATTTCCAACTGATTTTTTTCTGTGTGTGCTCGTACCCAGGGAAAACAATCCTTTGGCTGCCAAAAAAGAAGAGCAACCCAACAATTCAGTACTGATTTCCAACTCAACCAGGTTTTTGCGGCTCCCACTTCGTCGAAGTGATTTGTAAATTCCACAAATGGAATGCCCACGTCCAAGAGTGTGCTTGCGTTCTTATAAGCCTAGTACAGTCGACTGCAAATGAGTTACTTTTCACTATACTATGTCCTGATACCCAGGAGATAGTGATATCATGCACCTGCATATCGGTTTAAAGAGAGCAAATAGTCCATGGTAGTACGAGATTAGATGCTCACTGAATCTAAGACCTTAAGATCCTCTTGTCTGTTTGACGTCGAATATTTTAAATATATAGATGCTTACTGAATCTAAGACCTTGAGATCCGCTTGACTGTCTGACGTCGTAGATTTTAAATATAGCTAGGGGGATTTCCTGTTTTATTGTCCCCTTTTTACCAGAAGCAATCCTTGAGTATATAATATTTGTCCCGGCTAAACCCAATGTTGTTTTTGACACAAAAGTGTCTTTTTTTTCATAAACAAACTGTCTGACTATGAGATTTAATGGCAGTCGGGTCAACCGACAGAAACTCTTCTGCGATGGATGTTTACTCTTGCCCGTAAATAATAATTTGTTGTTACTTTTCCTCCACAACTACATTTTCTCTAAATGGATTATATCCTGCGAAACTGTTCGCCTTGAGGGCGTACAAGATGATATCGAAAACTACGGGCTACAACCGTCTGCATGTGTATGTGTTTTCGTATCCTTGTAAATATTACTTTATTACACAAACAGACACAAGGACATACCATAGTGTGTGTGCATGGATTACATTCGTATTGTTAGGCGTAATCTGTTTTATTCTCACCTCTCGCTAGACCATAAAGACATAGCAAGTGCTGTGTGTATGTGTTTGTATTGTATTCGACTATGTGAGGGTGTGCGTGTAGCCGCATACATGTGATTGCGGGTGTAGCCGTTGTAGCAGACGCAAGGACATACACGGAGCAAATAACAGAGTATCAAATCCTCAGTAAATTCACAAGCAGCATTACTTTCTTAGCAAATGTCACTTCGAAGGAAGGATGTTTCAGAGCCAAAGCGTAGCGAAGGAGGATTGAGTGTTGGAGCTTAAGAGGGACTGTCGATGCCTTAAGGAATTGACTTGGTTGGTTTCATTTTTATTTTGATTCTTGTTAGTTGTTAATGCTGCTGCTCCGAACTGTTATTGTTGTTGTTTTGCACCAACAATATTTATACGAGTATAATTGTTGTTATATTTTTGGTACTGTTTAGCCTGGTTAAATTATACGTGGAACGGTGGTGGGTGGAGACAAAGTAAATACGTTGTGGGCAAACACAACAGCTAGCAGAGTGTATAACATGAGGGTTATCATTAAATTGAGTGACACTGTACTTTAAGAAAAACTAAATATTTTTGCAGATATCCCGTAAAAAACTCCAGTTCAATTTTAAATCGTCCACATGCTCTTTGCAAATCACAAACGGTTTAGTGAAATTTGAAAAACTAATAAACCCCAGTTAAAATTAAACAGAGACCTACAAACGCATGATATTGGCCAATTTCGATAGGGTTCTAAAGCCTGCTTTATTATATGCTCGATAAATGTCAGACATTGCAGGTAGAGCTGTAAAAGTATCGATAGTACTAACGATAGTGCGATAGTTTTTTTTTTGGGCCAATATCAATTGTTTTTAATGACTAACGCTAGTATCGGTACAAATGTCATCAATTGCATATATGTTGGGACTAAAAAACCTTAGTCACAAGATATTTATGCTAGAATGCACTTCGTCGACACAAAGCTGGCTCTATAATTTCTGAAAGAATTTCTTGCGTTAAGTCCAAAAATTTTGCTATGCTTGTTTCTTAACAAATATTCTTGGATTACCCAATATTTTTAAAGCTAAACAATCGATTTTACGAGATGCCTTGGGACTCAATACTGATAGCAAAAACACAAAAAGTAAGTCATATACGAGGGCGACCGCAAAACTAACTGGCCTGGCACATTTTCTGTTTTACTAGCAACTATTTTGTTTTTTTTTTGTTTTTTAAAAGCAATCTTTTATAAGCCACCTGTCAAAATTTCCGAAATATTTAATGATTTTTTTCTTTGCTACAGGTGATTGAAGTAAACAAGTTTTATAATTTTTGAAAAATGGAAAATAAAGAGTTTCGTGCGGTAATGAAACATTTTATATGAAAGGTTATACGCCACAATTAATCAAAGATGAATTGGATTCTGTTCATGGTGATAATGCACCATCATACTCCACCGTGAAATCCTGGGTTCAACAATTTAAAATGGGTCGTTCAAGTACGGAATATGAACAACGTGAAGTGACTAAAGATAGACGAATAAAGCGCAGAGAACTTGCTGATATTGTTAAAATACACGAAAAATGAGTTTGGAGTATTTTACATGATGAACTCCACATGAAAAAGCTATCCGCAAGATGGGTGCCGCGTTTGTTGACTTTGCCCCAAAAAATCGTCCGTTGGACCAATTCCGAGGAGCTTTTAGCGATTTATCAGCGTAATCCAATAGAGTTTTTGCGCCGATTCATAACTGTTGATGAAACATGGATCCTTCACTACATCCCAGAATGCAAAGAACAGTCAAAACAATGGATAGAAGCTGGTAAAAGTGGTCCCAAGAAGGCGAAAACTGTTAAGTCAGCAGGAAAAGTAATTGCCACAGTATTTTGGGATGCAAGGGGTATAATATTTATTGATTATCTTGAGAAAGGAAAAACTAAAAATAGTGAATATTATTGTGCATTATTGGATTGGTTGAGTGAAGAAATCAAGATAAAACGACCGCATTTAGAAAAAAAAGTTCTTTTTAATCATGATAATGGTCCTTCACACACTGCATTTTTAACTCAACAAAAACTGGCCGAATTACGAGTTGAAATTGCTCCGCATCCACCATATAGTCCAGATTTAGCTCCTTCTGATTATTTCTTGTTTCCAAATTTAAAAAAAATTATCGGTGGCAAAACATTTTCGTCCAATAGCGAGGTTATTGCTGAAACTGAGGCATATTTTGAAGGTCTTGAAAAATCGTATTTTTCGGATGGAATTAAAAAACTTGAAAAACGTTTGATGAAGTGTATTGAGTTGGAAGGAGATTTTGTTGAAAAATAAATAATAATAATTCCAAAAAACGGTTCTTTTTATGTTAGGCCAGTTACTTTTGCGGTCGCCCTCGTACTTACAAAAAAACATCAATTTAGTCTTAATACATAGGAAAAGTCCAACAGCACTTGACTCTAACAAAAATGTTTGTAAAAATAATGTGTTCCACCCGTTTTGGTACTAAGCCTTGATAGGCATTAAGAACAGTGGCATATAAGTATATATGAGTTCTAAACTGGCAACAATTTTGAGAACTTTTAAAAGTACTGCCCTACCTTTATAAATACTGATCTGCCTTTGGAAAGATAAAACTGTCTTTTGCTTCTAAACCGTATTTGTAAATTACCCAATTAGCCAGAAGAGCAGTAATTAATAGCTTTTGAAACGACTCTTTTTTTAAAAGATTATGTCCTTTTTAAGTGTTCGCCACTAAAGGTCATGTTTATCATGTTTAATTATAATTTAATTATAATATATATTTTTTATATTATATATTTTGTAAAAAACTCATTTTAGAGAAGCAACAGACGATTTGTATGTACCTTACTAATGGCTTAAAAGGAAAGCTTTTTCAAATGTTTGGGTCCGCCCAACCGAAAGAATCTTTCCGACTGAAAATTGTTAATTTTATTAGTTTACAAATGTCAAGGGATTCAAATATTTTTGAGAAATTTCGTAAAAATAATTTGTTTCAGTATAGTTCACTACGAGTATAAAAAAATCTGCTGTTAGGCATTTCCTTTATGTATGTACAGAATTGGCAACGTCAGTAAACAATGGCTCCCGTTTTTCCTTTTGCTACCACTCCAATATAAGTACTCTTAGGCATTGAGACTTTATCAAATCATAACAATCTGTTTTTCAAATACTGTATTTGGACCATCCAATGATCTTATGAATGAACTATGTCATTGCAATAAGCGTTTAGTTTTTCCTTTTTCATGCACTTGAATTAATTTTTATTTTGTTAAATAACTTTGTATACGGTTTTTTCTTGAAAAAAAAATGGTTTTTGTAGAATAACACAAACATATGAAACTTAACCGATAGTATCGATAGTTTTCACAAAAACTCGACCCTATCGATAGTTTTATAGCTCTTATTGAAGATGGCCTCTAAAAGATACTTCCACTTACTTACTCAAGTTCCACAACATCCTATTAAGGAACAATAGGAAACATCTCTCAAATCAGTGAGTGACTAGAACCAACTGTTTACAGCCTGCTCAGAACGACTAATACATTATATGGAGAAGTTTATTACATGGCTTAGAAATAAATCTATTACTCGTCAGCATTTACGAGGCTCAAACTCGCTGAACCAGGGTATAATGGTAGTCGTGCACACTTTCATCACACCACAGCAAAACATATATATACGAGGGCGGTTCGGAAACTTCTTAGCCTAGCACAAAAAGCGCGGTATAAACAGAAAAAAGTTAAGTGTTTTGGAAACTTCCATCTATGCTATGAACACATGTTAAATTTTGTTTCGATCTGGCAAGTAAGTACCTACAAGGGTTGGTACTTACTTAGTGGGGACATAAATACTGCTAGACACGTTTTGTGCTGTAAAATAAAAAGTACTGAATGTTTTTGGACCAAATATTTTTTTAATATATTTATTGATGTATATTGTATCCAAAAAGAATCGACTTATTCGATATGTCCGTCTTTTGCCTTTACACAGGGCTTAAGTCGCACTGGCCAATCGTCAATAGCTGCACGAACCTTGTCCATTGGAAAATCTGCCACAGCTCGAACCAAAGCAGTCTTAAGAGCTCCAATGTTGGGGTATCTTTTGTGACAAACCTTGCCCTGTAAAACGCTCCACAATTTATAATCCAATGGTTTCAAATCTGGACTGCCTGAGGGCCATTCTTCGGAGGATATGAACGCTGGCAAATTTTTTCGAAGCCTGGCCTGGGGCGTTTTAGCTTTATGGGCCGGCGCAAAACCCTGCTGGAAAGTCCATGGCTGGTTTTGGAACAGGGAATTGTTAAGAGGCTTCACAACAGCTTCCAAAACGGTTTCTTGGTAAACTTTGGCCGATCTTTTGACTCCTTGTTCGCAGAAATACAGGTCAGTGACCCCATCGTAAGAGACACCCCACCAAACCATGACTGAAGCTGGGTGATGACCCTTTTCCACCCTTGGGATCAGTTCAGATGCTTCCTTAGATGACAGCGCATAAACTTTGCTTGTTAAATTTTTCCTGAACGGTAAAAATTTTTTCATCGGTGAATAAAAAAAAAATGTTCTGTGCAAGTTATCAGCGTGCTTCACCAAAAGACGTTTGCATTTTTCAATCCTATTTTTTTTAAAGCTGCAGTCAATAAATGTCCGGTACGTCATTTGAAAGCCCCAAGTCCCAAGTCTTTTTTAATAATTGACTCATGGACTTTTGCGTGAAATTCATCTCACGGGCCATGATTTTCTGTTTTCGGAGCGGATTTCTGTGAGTTCTTGTTTTAACGGCTTTGATGACATGCGGTGTTCGAACAGAGCGTGAACGGCCTGACCGTTGGCGGTCTTTTACATCTCCAGTATCATTAAACAATTGTATGCATCGGTAGACAGACATGCGGTAATCCCTAGTGCCCAGAGCGTTTTCAAAATATCGTTTTTTTTCATTTCACACTTGAAAAGCGCTATTACAGCGATACGGTTCTCATTATCTGACCACTTCATGATGAAAGTTGAAACAATTTTAAAATCCCAATACAGACTAACGCTGTTGAGGTTAGCTTTCAAAACCCTTATGACATTAACGGGGTATGTTCAGTTCTACTATTGAAATGGGTGTGTTCAATGTAGTACTAGTAACAGTATTTATGTCCCTACTAAGTATATTTAGGTTCTAGCAGCATAAAAACAATTATCTATCATTGGAAATGGTTTTTATGTTTTTTAAAATATTCTCCGTACAGTTCAATACACTTTTGCATGAGCTAAAACAAATTTTCGAAGCACTTTTTCCACTCTGATTGAGACACCTACAAAACATAGTATATTTCGGGCTTTAAATAAACGTTTACCACGGAGTTTTTCTAAAACTATAAGCGAGTGCAAAATTGGCGTAAATTTTTAATCTACTCGTAAGTATAAGTACATACTTACATTTGTTATAAGATTTTTCTGTCTGAATTCTCATAAGTTTCCGAGCATTACGTGAGTTAAAGTCATACTCAGATTATTCATAAATCTAGGAAATTTACCCCCATGGGTCAGGGCCCCAAATTTCTTCGAATCGTAAAATTAATGTGATATTCTACTTCGTGGCGTGTATTGTTGTTGAACCCATATGTCCACAGTTCAACGAGACGGATTTTTGGGCCCCTTATCCTATATTGCCTAGGGACCTGACCCCATGGGTCAATACCTAAAATTTCATCAATTTGTAAAATAAGTGTGATATTCAGCTATTTAAAGAGGCCTTATTCGTCTGCATGGCTCAAATTTCAAACTGGTCCAAACCTTCATTATAACTACATATGTGACATCGCATAGAGAAAGGGACCTAAGGGTAAAAAAAATATTTTTTTTTCTTTCTTTTTTTGATGTGGACAACATTTGAACATCGAATGAGGCTGATCCCATGCCCCAAAAGTGTTACCTCCCAGTGATATGCGCGTTTTATGAAAGTGAAGTCGACGATTCTAAGCGCAAACAGAAAGGGACCTAATCTTTATAATGGCTCTCCTGAACAAAACTTTTCATCAACTTTTAACTTTTTTTGATGTGGACAGCATCTGAGCATCGAATTAGACCGATCCCATGCCCCAAAAGTGTTCCCTCCTAGAGATATGCGCGTTTTATGAAAGTGAAGTCGACAATTCTAAGCGCAAATAGAAAGGGACCTAATCTTTAAAATGGCGCTCCTGAACTAAACTGGTTTTTAACCTTAGGTCCCTTTCTATTTTGCGCATCACATATATGGTTTTGTATGCAGATTTCACAGATTCTGTATACCCAACACTAATCACCGGTTTTGGGCTCCTTGGGCACCAGGGCCCATTAACAAGTCCACTTGCAGAAAGGCTAAAGAATTGTTGCCTACCACTCCAAAAAAAATCAATAGAATAATGTAAAATTTGATCAGGAATTTTTTAGTTCCTCAAAGGGGAAATTATCTTTCTTTGGTCCGACTATAACACATACATCAGATAAGTTAAAAGACTAATAAAATAATAAAAATAAATACTTTGTATGGTTTTAAAATAAATATTTCAAGGTGTTACAAACAATATGACAAACCTATATGTAAGATCATCTTATAGTAGGGCATATAAAAACGCGATCATTTGCGTTCATGCGCATTTTCCACGAACTTTTTTGTTAGATTTAGTTCATTTTAAAATACCCACACGGTCGATTGCTGTTTTGCTTCAGGTTCATAAGCATAGATCCTTGATTCGTCACCTGTGACGATGTTAAACACTGATTTTAAGCTTCTGCGGTTGTATTTTTTCAACATTTCTTTAGTCCAATGGACACGAGCCTTTTTTAGAATTCGTCAAATTATGCAGTATCCAACGAGAATAAATCTTGTTCACGGCCAAACGAACTTGCAATATCTTATTGATTCTTGTCAAACTATGCCCGACGATGACTCAATCTTACAGTGTCACATGTCGGTCTTGTTTTATCAGTTCTCGCACAGGCTCGATAGTTTCCGGCAACGTGACCGATGTAAGACAACTTTCACGAATTGCACCCTGAAGCGAATGGCGTCGAAGACAAGCACCAAAGATACAGTGGTTTTTGATGGGGCTTCGGCAGCAAAAATCGAAACAAGTTGGTTGAGGAAAAATCCTTTTTTAATGTATTTTTTAAACCTCTATAAAAAAACAATTTGAGATCAGATGACAAAACGTTTTGAATGAGGTTATGCTAAATAAGTGAAGAATTTCAGTAGATTGATCCAACATATACCCTCAACCATATACGGAATTTAATTTATCCTTTATTTCCTCATCCATTGCCGGGTACCGATTTTACAAAAATCTCCTGAAGGGTCCAATGAGTGGAATGTGACAGAAAGGAGCGTGGCATCCACTTTGCGCATACAAAGATCAAAAATGTAACAGGACACTAAATTTAAGAAAAAATACATGCGCTAGGAAAAAATTATGTGGGTTTTAATCTACCTTCGGATATTATCGTGATTGTTGAAGTTGCAAGAAGGGGCAGGGCTAAGGCTTCACATTTTGTTTAACTAGTCTAAATTGTAATATATTTGCATATTACTAATTTTCCTCAGAATCGTATGAATAGTATTAAAATTATAATAAGTTTAACAATAGTTGGCGGAAAGTGCATTTGCACTACATGGTCCAGAATAGGGCGTGTCATCCACTCTTACAATACTCGTGAATACATCAGTTATAAAAGTAGTATAATGGAGTTCACATTTTAAGCACATTTTACGCACTGAGTGACCAGTTGTGTGGGTTCTAATCTGCACTGAACAAGAGTTATTTATGTGGGAGGTACCAGAAGGGGCGTGGCTAGTAATACGATTATTGACCAGTAACTTAAGCTTCTTTCCTCGTTCTAAAGTATTTAGTTTGGGTTAGATCGTATGAATAATATTTAAGAAATTTTAAAAATACCAAAAGTAGGCTTACCAGAAGGGGTGTGACAATATTATCCAATTTTAGTCCCATAGGTCATTTTGAGAAAATATTTTGACGTGCTCTTTTCGAGAGTTATAAGGTTAATCAGCCGCTTTTAGGTCTTTTAGAATTTTGTTTATAAAAAGGATCTTTTAAATTCGTACGATTTTTAGGGTCTAATATGTTTTTTTCGATGCGTTGCACTTTTTGTACATACCCTCTATATATGTACCCTCTTACCAAGTAGGGTGAGGCTTTTAAAATGTTAAACTTTTCAATGAAATAGGAGGAGGGACTGACAGCAGGATGGACGAACCGACGAAAGGAGTATTAGAATTTATGGACCCCTTACGAACCTAACCGGTTTCATCGTGTTTAATAAAATGCCTCATAACCTAGCCCACACTGTTGTACAGGTTATTTGACTTAGTGCCTATGCTTGTAACTGCTAAAAAGTTTAAAGATTGATCCCATGTTTATTTTACCAGTATATTTAGAATAACTGTTTGATTTCATTGAGCGAGGTCCTTCTGACCATTAGTCCGTCTTTCGTTGTAATCAGAGTACAAGTTGCAATTTCCAATGTGAACCATGGGCCAAACCTCATTGAAAAGCCCAATGTCACATGCGATGTCCCAATGTCACATCCGATGCCCAATGTCACATCCGATGCCAACCAAAACTCGTACAGAGCCTAACAAGCGACGACCATCCATCATCTGGATAATATCAGTTCAGGTTTTCGAATATCTTCCACGCTGAGATCCTTATGGACTTTAGGTCCTGCAGCTGTAGAAGGCATAAACTAAATCCGCTCACGTCAAAATTTTGCACGAGTTGTTATACGAGGGCGAGCGCAAAAGTAACTGGCCTAACATAAAAAGAACCGTTTTTTTGGAATTATTATTATTTATTTTTCAACATAATCTCCTTCCAACTTAATACACTTCATCAAACGTTTTTCAATTCCATCCGAAAAATAAGATTTTTCAAGACCTCAGTTTCAGCAATAACCTCGCTATTGGACGAACATTTATTGCCACCGAGAATTTGTTTTTAAATTTGGAAACAAGAAATAATCAGAAGGAGCTAAATCTGGCTGCGGAGCAATTTCAAATAGTAATTCGGCCAGTTTTTGTTGAGTTAAAAATGCAGTGTGTGAAGTAACATTATCTTGATGAAAAAGAACTTTTTTTTCTAAATGCGGTCGTTTTATCTTGATTTCTATACTCAACCGATCCAATAATATACAATAATATTCACCATTGCTTTTCCTGCAATGGCCACAGCCTTCTTGGGAGCTCTTTTACCAGCTTCTATCCATCGTTTTGACTGTTCTCTGCATTAGGGGATGTAGTGATGGATCCATGTTTCATCAACAGTTATGAATCGGCGCAATAACTCTATTGGATTACGCTGATAAATCTCTGAAAGCTTCTCGGAATTGGGCCAACGGACGATTTTTTGGGGCAAAGTCGACCAACGCGGCACACACCTTGCGGATAGCTTTTTTATGTGGAGTTCATCATGTAAAATACTCCAAACTTGTTTTCCGTGTATTTTAACAATATCAGCAAGTTATCTGAGCTTTATTCGTCTATCTTTAGTCACTTCATTAAATATTGTTCTAATGTTTTCAATAGTAATAGCAGTTTTCGGTCTTCCAGAGCGTTGTTCATCTTCCGTACTTGAACGACCCATTTTAAATTGTTGAACCCAGGATTTCACGGTGGAGTATGATGGTGCATTATCACCATGAACAGAATCCAATTCATCTTTGATTAATTGTGGCGTATAACCTTTCATATAAAAGTGTGTAATTACCGCACGAAATTCTTTATTTTCCATTTTTCAAAAATTATAAATCTTGTTTACTTCAGTCACCTGTAACAAAGAAAATAATCATTAAATATTTCGGAAATTTTGACAGATGGCTTATAAAAGATTGCTTTTAAAAAACAAAAAAAAAACAAAATAGTTGCTAGTAAAACAGAAAATGTGCCAGGCCAGTTAGTTTTGCGGTCGCCCTCGTAAATAACCAATAATAAGCTCTGTTAAAACTGAACCATTTAGGTAAATTTTTTCGCATAGCTCCCATACAAAGGTACTTCCCGATTTCAGAACCTACAGCTTTAATGTCATAATTTACATTCGATTCCTACCATATTGAGCACAGACAAAACATTAAAATTACTCTAGTATTGGATTCCTAGCAAAATTATCCTTAATTTATGTATTTGTGCATATGACAATTGACCGTCCACAAAAAATTATGATAAGTAGGGTAAATACTCGAAAAAGTGTACTTCTTACCTAGGTGTCTTTAGCTCCTTGAAGGGAAACCTTACCCCCTGGGCCGATTTCGCCCGATTACAATACCAAATAGCTTATAACTATAGGCCATGGTAATGCAAATTTTCAGAGTCTAAAGTTGATTCTTTTGATCGCTATCGTGCCTTGAACAGACACACAGAATGACGGACGGACATGGTTAGATTGTTTTAGAATTTTACGTTTAGAATTTTCAAAATTAGCTTAAGTTAAAGTACTCATTCGTCCATATTAACTTTTGATCGCCCTATTGACCCTCCGGGACATTGTTTGAGCCACATGAACCAAAACTTCCAGCAACAGCTTTCGTTTTTGATGTTGTAAGTCCGTCCCAACTAACAATACCCTTTTTAACCATTGCATGTACTCCAAAAATTGTGATTTGTTAAGTCACTTTATAGGGGGTTCAATTAATATTTTGTGGTGTTGCAAACGGAATGACATATTTACTAAACCATCCACTCTTTGGTGGAGGGTATAAAAAGCATTCATCTTTTCGTACAATAAATGAAAAAGTATTTCTATTATTTAAATAATAAAATAATAAAACTTACATATTTTTGTTTTAGGAGCCATATTCAATTTTGTTGAGTTCGACTTTTTCCTGCTTTACAATTGAAAACTTTTCAAACCACTGTACCTACTCTAAGCAAAAACCTTGAAGCACTCGAATAATTCCGTCTGGCAGGCAGACTAGCAACTGTCATTCAAAGTAACACAATGACACTGAGATTGTCTCCGGTAGCATTAAGTCAGTTGAAGATAGAGTCACACGTACGTATACGAGTACACACACTCTAGCCCTAAACGTCATACAAAGCTGACAACTTTAGTTTTCGTTTTTCATTTGCTGGCGGATTAAGTGTAGACGTTAGTGTGTATGTGTATTTATATATCCTGAGATCCTTTTAAATGTCTGGCATTAGAGTTGAGAAGTTGCTGTAACGTGGCTTTCAATTTTCTTCCAAGAACACTTTCACAATGTCAATTCAAACGTATCACAGTGGGATCTTTGAAAAAAAATATTAAGAAAATAAATTGATTTAGGAATTCAGTATGGGCCAAAATGAGTCATCCTATTCGAAAATACTTGAATTAGTGTAAATGGAGGCAACCGAAATAAACAACCACAGAATACACTGACCGACAATCCGGAATAATCAATGCTCAAATTCACCTAAATTTAATTTATTATGTATTTATAGTATTTTTTCTATTAGTAATTAGGCTATAAGAATAAATATACCATTCATTATATAAACTTTTAAAGCACTGCCTGTTGAGCGATTAACAACGGAGATGTCACCGAGCACTACTTTCTTTAATACATCGTGCGTAAATGGTGAGCGGCGCAAAGGAGTTTTAATTGACGTAAATCGATAAGAAAGTACCGTAGGACTTACATTTCCAGCATGACAGCCCAACCGCAAGTACTGCTGAAAAAGCAATGGACAATTTACGGTATATATTACTAGGTCGAGATATGCCTGGTTTAAGTAATTTTCAGTTATGGTTTAGAATGCCCAGTTTCACTGAACCAAGTATGTTCTTTGTAGTCCCCATGAACAAGCTAGACACTCTTGAATCTATAAGTAGTATAGTACTAGTTTACACATTTAGTTCTGCTATGCCGATGATTATACTCGTATATCCTAATTATGCCTTAGGATCCAGTATGAACATTTTGTCAATAAGGTGGGGCACCGACATTTTTTCTAAAAGGGTGTGTTCTTTCCCAACATTATAAATGTGACGCGCAAAATAGAAAGGGACCTAAGGTTAAAAGGTAGTTTTGTTCAGGAGATAAGGTCCCTTTCTATTTGCGCTTAGAATCGTCGACTTCACTTTCATAAAACGCGCATATCTCTGGGAGGGAACACTTTTGGGGCATGGGATCGGTCTCATTCGATGCTCAGATGTTGTCCACATCAAAAAAAAGTGAAAAGTTGATGAAAAGTTTTGTTCAGGAGAGCCATTTTAAAGATTAGGTCCCTTTCTATTTGCGCTTAGAATCGTCGACTTCACTTTCATAAAACGCGCATATCTCTGGAAGGGAACACTTTTGGGGCATGGGATCGGTCTTATTCGATGCTCAGATGTTGTCCACATCAATAAAAGAAAAAAAATGAAAATTGATTTTGTTTACCCTTGATTTTGTTTACCCTTAGGTCCCTTTCTCTATGCGCTGTCACATATAACAACTACTTTCTTCATATCAATATTAGTTCATGAGATATAGAGTTTCAATGATTACTGTTATATGAGCATGACCTCGCACCATGGCAGTGCCCACTTTTCCTTTAAGATAAATTTCTATTCATGCCAGCATCATATGTTCTAAATATCATAGTTATCTCTCTCCTTAATAGTTCATAAGATATAATATTTTTAAGTTGAGGGTTGTATGAGCTGTGTCACTAGCCTTATAAAATTTTACAAAAACATAGTGCAGAATAATTTCGTAGTCTATACTTTAATCGTATTTAAACTTAAGAACGATCGGCCAAATTGGCCAAAATAGTTTTTTTTAAAAGAGCATGGTATCACCAACTTTTACACCAGGATGTGTTTCGATCCAAGCCAATATCATTTAGTACGGGTATATGTCTATAATCTCCACCATAGGATGGGAGTATATGTAAGTTTGTCTTTCTGTTTGAAACATCTCGAATATATTATTGATCGTTGTAAAACTCTATGACGATATACTCATGTCCATATGTACGACCGTCTGTCTGTTTAAAACATGATTTAATACAAACGAAAAGAAATAGAACTTATAAATTTCAAGATTTCCAATGCTTGCAGATTAGTTTGTATAGCAAATGGACCAAATTGGTCAAAAGGTTCCCCTTTGAGGGACTCTAAGAAGTCCTGACCAAACAATTTGTTTTTAGACTTTTTCTTTATAAAGAGTTATATAGTGGAAAAGTCCAAAAACAAATTGTTTGGTAAGGACTTCTTTGATAATTAAATTTAATCAGCAATAATTGCAACTTGTAACCAAAGACGCATTAAACGTATCAAAAATGGGTGTGTTTATTGGACCACGGTACCTTTAAAATATCTCCTAATGCCTTTGACATATGGGTATCCAAAAACAAAAAAATTGTCTCACAAAACTAAATAAATACATATAATTTAGAGTTGGGTTAATTTGGGACTTTGGTCGTCACATATAGGTGTCCGGGCCAAAAAACGGTCCATTTGACTATGGACATTTCGGGACCCTAAAAATGTCTCCTAATGCAATTCGACATATGGGTATCGATAACATTGGACCCAATTGGCTTTGGACAACTCGGTTTAAAAAAACAATAAAATTTCGTCAGGAATACGAATATCGGATTTATTCTTCAATTTGATCTGATTTGAGTTATTGACCCATCGATCTAAGGTCTTAAGAGTGCCGAAAAGTAGTACCTTCCGAACATAAACATATGGGACTCAGAAACAGAAGAATTTTCTGAAGAATTGGGCTAACACATTAATTGTGCGATTTGGCTGAACTGGTGGCGTGGTCCATGATCCCTGTGGCCCAAAACTCGTCTCCTTATCTTTGGGGTATTCTGAGGCGGTAAAATATTCTCAAAAATCTTTATATGGACCTATATTTAATACGAGGGCAACCGCAAAACTTGCTGGCCTGGCACATTTTCTGTTTTACTAGCAACTTTTTTTGTTTTGTTTTTTAAAAGCAATCTTTTATAGGCCATCTGTCAAAATTTCCGAAATATTTAATGATTATTGTCTTTGTTACAGGTGATTGAAGTAAACAAGTTTTATAATTTTTGAAAAATGGAAAATAAAGAGTTTCGTGCGGTAATTAAACACTTTTATATGAAAGGTTATACGCCACAATTAATCAAAGATGAATTGGATTCTGTTCATGGTGATAATGCATCATCATACTCCACCGTGAAATCCTGGGTTCAACAATTTAAAATGGGTCGTTCAAGTACGGAAGATGAACAACGCTCTGGAAGACCGAAAACTGCTACTACTATTGAAAACATTAGAAAAATATTTAATGAAGTGACTAAAGATAGACGAATAAAGCTCAGAGAACTTGCCGATATTGTTAAAATATACGAAAAACAAGTTTGGAGTATTTTACATGATGAACTCCACATGAAAAAGCTATCCGCAAGATGTTTGCCGTGTTTGTAGACTTTGCCCCAAAAAATCGTCCGTTGCACCAATTCCGAGGAGCTTTTAGCGATTTATCAGCGTAATCCAATAGAGTTCCTACGCCGATTCATAACTGTTGATGAAATATGGATCCATCACTACATCCCAGAATGCAAAGAACAGTCAAAACAATGGATAGAAGCTGGTAAAAGTGGTCCCAAGAAGGCGAAAACTGTTAAGTCAGCAGGAAAAGTAATGGCCACAGTATTTTGGGATGCAAGGGGTATAATATTTATTGATTATCTTGTGAAAGGAAAAACTATAAATAGTGAATATTATGGTGCATTATTGGATCGTTTGAGTGAAGACATCAAGATAAAGTTCTTTTTCATCAAGATAATGCTCCTTCACACGCTGCATTTTTTACTCAACAAAAACTGGCCGAATTACGATTTGAAATTGCTCCGCATCCACCATATAGTCGAGATTTAGCTCCTTCTGATTATTTCTTGTTTCCAATTTTAAAAATATTTCTCGGTGGCAAAAAATTTTCGTCCAATAGCGAGGTTATTGCTGAAACTGAGGCATATTTTGAAGGTCTTGAAAAATCTTATTTTTCGGATGGAATTAAAAAACTTGAAAAACGTTTGATAAAGTGTATTGAGTTGGAAGGAGATTATGTTGAAAAATAAATAATAATAATTCCAAAAAAGGGTTCTTTTTATGTTAGGGCAGTTACTGTTGCGGTCGCCCTCGTATTAGGTAGGACCAATTCGTGATTTGAATTACAGTAGACGCTCGCAAATTAGAACTCTCAGAAATTAGAACCAACATTTTTAAGCATTGATAATTCGGAACCATTTCAGATTACATGTTACGCAAAAACTAACTACGACTTTAGTATAGTTACTAAAGGTAATCCATCTTGAGGTACCTCTAGATAGATCACCCTATATAAATATGACACTGCCACTACATTCCAGCAGTTGGATAATAACATTATCCTTTACTTCAATGCATTTTTTTCAATTTGAAACATTTATGTGATATATAAGTAATTGGACTGAAATGTTATTTAAGTCTTCGTTTTGTCTTAATAAAATACCCAAAATTGGATAAAAATAGTGTATTCGCCTAATTTTTGTAAAAATGAAAAAAACGTCCAGAAACAGAACTTTTCGGAAATGAGAACCACCCGAAAAACATAGTGGATCTAATTTGTGAGCGTCTACTTTATATGAATTTTACATTATCTTCACGATTTGGTTGACTTAAAGTCCTCGTCCTATGGGCCCAAGGGTGCAAAAACCATCCGGTAACGTTTGGAGAAATATTGGTAACCAGAAACACTAACATCTTCTAGCAAACCCAAAGGTACATAACCTATATATAAGATTTGTGCCCATTTGGAACTCGGACCGCCCCATACGGGCCTTAGGGTTTCATACTTGGCCACCTTGAACTATGGACATATGGGAAAATGGCATCACGGATAGTAATTTTATACTAATTTTAATATTCGACTTATTTTAAGTCATTGACTGATGGGTATAATAAACATATGAGAACTGAGAAACACTGGAATTTTCTAAAGAATTTGAATTTCACGGTTTGGTTGAATTAGAGGCCTTAAACAATGGGCCCTGGAGCGATATATCCCCGTAATTTTTGATGAAATAAGGTTATTCAGGAACCGTAACATTTTCTTTCAAATCCAAAAGAAAATTTCCCAATTTGTCAATCGGATCGTTACATTTTCATGGTTTTTTTTATCAGTTTTCTTGACATGGAGTGGAGAGTGTTCTCTCGAGGAAAGGACAAACTTTACTGAACATTTCGACAGATGCATAGTGGCTTTGAACAGTTCTGGGTTGTAATAATTGAAAAAAACCATAATTTTTATCTGGTCACTCGGTATATTTTATACGCTACATTGAATCTAAGAAAAGATTTGCCAACGTTTTAGGTACCGATCATGCAAATGGACGCTTTAAAATGTCTCTTCCATTGTTTTAGTTGCTTTACCAAAACAAGCACCGCCCTTTACAAATACCGTTCACATTGATCAAAAACCAGACCATAGTTTTAGGAGTTCTATAATTCTAACTTCCGCAATATCTTAAACATCTCCCACTGTGAGTGGACGAGTGAAAATGGATCAAATTTGAGTGTAACTTAAAAGTGATAGATTTTTTTTAGTCCTTTTCAGAAAGTACACGGTTATTGTTGGCGTTGTCCTCGTATTTCGTTTCGAATGCCAATTCTCAATTATTTTTCAATCAACTTTATGGTGTCTTTTGTAATCGGAGTAAAAGATTATTGGTTGACAAGTCATCAGTTGTAAATCGTTGTATTTATTTCTTCTTTTCTCATATTGTGTTCCAGCTCCTTCTCATCATCATCGCCATATTATTCTTCGTCGCCGGCATTGTCTTTGACTTCCTCTACAGTTTCATTCATTTCTAATGGGATAACTTCATAAAGCCATGTACAGCCGTAAGTGTACTTGGCTTAACAACATCAAGGGAGGGGATGAGGGCCATGCGAGTATATGTTTACAATACGTTCACTTTTGTCGCTACATTATCTTACATACATACATACATGTATGCTTGTTGGTATATATGTTATGTACTCCAAAACCGGATATTAAAAGATAAAGAAAATAACAAGAAATGGTGGCGGGAGGGTTCGAATATACGGCCGTAATATCAAAAGTTACTTTCTTTCTTTTATTGCTTTTTTAACAATTTTATTTAATAAGATTTCCCAAAACTTTCCATTGGCATTTATAATGAAAATATTATTTCAAAGGCATTCGAATTTTCATATTTAATTTACTCGAACTTAAGGACAGGTAAAGAATGTCATATTATTACGAGGGCGACCGCAAAAGTAACTGGCCTAACATAAAAAGAACCGTTTTTTTGGAATTATTATTCAAACTTTTTTCAAGTTTTTTAATTCCATCCGAAAAATAAGATTTTTCAAGACCTCCAAAATATGCCTCAGTTTCAGCAATAACCTCGCTATTGGACGAAAATTTTTTGCCACCGAGAAATTTGTTTAAATTTGGAAACAAGAAATAATCAGAAGGAGCTAAATCTGGACTATATGGTGGATGCGGAGCAATTTCAAATCGTAATTCGGCCACTTTTTGTTGAGTTAAAAATGCAGTGTGTGAAGGAGCATTATCTTGATGAAAAGGAACTTTTTTTTCTAAATGCGGTCGTTTTGTCTTGATTTCTTCACTAAACCGATCCAATAATTCACAATAATATTCACTATTTATAGTTTTTCCTTTCTCAAGATAATCAATAAATATTATACCCCTTGCATCCCAAAATACTGTGGCCATTACTTTTCCTGCTGACTTAACAGTTTTCGCCTTCTTGGGACCACTTTTACCAGCTTATATCCATTGTTTTGATTGTTCTTTGCATTCGGCGCTTTCATATTAAAATTTGTAAGATAATTTCATTGTTGGAAGTAAAATCGGTTGAGCGAATATGTAGAAACTATAATTTAACCCTTGTGCTATCTTTCTATGTATACCCCCTAATAAAATATTTTGGGTCAAATTGACTCAATCAAAATTGTACTTAAGAAAACGCTTTTTATCTATTACTATTAAAATAAAATTAACAAAGAACAAGCAAAAAATGTTAAGTTTGGCTGTGCCGAACTTTGGATACCCTCCACCAGATTCCCAAATAAAACCGTATTTGGTGCGGAAGTGTGTTCTATAAGAAATCTTTATGTGCAAAATTTCATTTCTATAGGTCAAGTTTGTCGTGAGTTATCGTCATATTATTTCTCAAAGCCCATGTGACCGTTTGTGTAGTAGGTACCAGTAGAACTTTTTCGATCTCAACAGAATTTGGCGCAGAGGTGTGTTCTATATAAAAATCTTTATGTAGAAAATTTCATCTCGATAGGTCAAGTTTGTAGTGAATTATTGTCATATTATTTTTCAAGGCAAATGAGACCGTTTTTGTGGGAGGTACAAGTAGGGCCTTTCTGATCTTAGCCAAATTTAGCGCAAAAGTCTGCTCTATATCTTAATCTTTATGACGAATATTTCGTCTTGATAGGTAAAGTGTGTAGTGAGTTATTGCCATATTATTTTTCAATGCCCATTAGACCGTTAGTGTGGGGGGTACCAGTAAGACTTTTCCGATCTCAACCGAATTCAGCGTAGAAGAGTGCTGTATATAGAAATCTTGATGTGTAAATTTCATTTCATTTGTGGGTGAGTTATAGTCATATTGTTTCTCAAGGCCCATAAGCCGTTTGTATGGGAGGTACAAGAAATGGTGGCCCAATTTAAACCATTTTTACACAGATGATTGCGCCTATATAGAGATTATTTTTTGCAAAATTTCAGTGATTTTGCTCAAGGAAACTGGACGGATATTTTCCAAATAAATAATTTTTTATGAGTAGTGTCGGTTTGAGGTTCTGCAACACCAACTTCCCGTAGAGCTATATAGCCCCATTTTCAATACCAACTATGCTAGGTTAACTACACATGTTTGTGCCCTAGCTGTTTTCACGCAGGCTCTATCTTGTTTTCAACAGACGGACAACCATGGCTATATCGTCTTAGAATTTTACGAGGATCAAGAATATATATAACTTTGTTGGGTCTCCGATGATTATTTCAATGGGTTACAGACAGAATGACAAAACTAATATAATCTCCATTGTATGGTGGAGGGTATAAAAACGTATGAAAATAATACTCAAACACTTCTGGCTGATCAAACAAAATACTTCAGTATTTAAATTTTTTTTATATAAATATAAAAAAAATTCTTAGGTACGTATGATACAATAGTTACGTCTTCTATAAATAAGATTTCTGAGTATAACATAAGGCTTCTTCTTCATGTCAGCTATTTTCAATGGAAGAAACGTTTGTTTTTTTCTGGCATTTCTTTGAAGAGTTATGTTTCGGCCTAACAGCTGCAGTAAAAGATTGTATGTGGTAAGAAAATTGTCACATGTAATGGTGTTTGGAAGTAGATTTGGCAATCATAAAACTACTCTTTTGCCTATAAAAAAATTTACATACGTATATATCAAAATAAATATTCCAATATAAAAGGAGAATAAATAACATGATTTTTTCGGGGTTAAGTGTTCCTAGCAGGACCGCAAAAAAACCTCCATATACACGCATATTTGCAATTTCCAAATTTTTAGCCCGTATTTGGCCGGCTTGGATGGAATGTATTGTTTAAAGTTGCACCTTCCCCGAAATGGAACCGATTTCTCATCGATTGTGCAATTACTATGTGGGTTGTAGAAAACTCTTAGCTAATTATTCCAAACATCTCTGATAGCTGCAGGTTTGTCACGCTGGCGACGTTCCGTTCTATCTTCAGAGTTGTTCAAGCTGCAAGCTGGTTAACCGAAAAATAGATTTCCCGTTCTTATCGTCTAAAATATTTGCAAATCTTTCACCATGGGATTTCATTACTCCTGTCATGATGAGAGGCCCAAGATAGGCTTCAAATTCTAAGAGATCTATGGGCTTTCAGTATGTTCCATAAATCTGTGATCCTTTTATATTTGTCATTTCAATCACTATGTTCTATATTCCATTTGAAATAAATAGTTCGAATGATGACTTGATATCTGTAACCAAGGACGTACCTTTTCTGGTTGACACTTTCGCATTCTTGCATTTTCTTGTGGTGGGGGCTTTGCTTGCCATAGCATAGACTTATCCTTTGACATATTCCAAAGACAGAATTTCATAGCGGTGCGACATGAACCCGATGATGTATCCGACTCATACTTTCGTCAGTATTTATTCGAAATTTCTCTTTAATGTTGATAAAAACTTCATCACGTTCACTAAAAATATACTCGTCACCATTTAGAAGCATTTGTTTATTGCTTAAAAACTACATAAACGTTTAAAGAAACAGGGGAGTTTCTATCAAAATTATAAGCCTTACCTTTTTCCATGTACCATTGCATATGAATTCACACTATTCGCACAGAATTGAAAATCCAACTAATATAAACGGAAGAATATTCAAGAATACCCTGATTAGAAAGGCGTTTGCACAATATATCATATACACATTTTAAACTGTAAACAAGTAAAAAATGTTAAGTTTGGCTGTGCCGAACTTTGGATACCCTCCACCAGATTCCCAAATAAAAACCTTTTTTATTTTTGTAATTTATTTATTGTAATTTATTTAAAGCAATATAACTTATATAATTTATTATAACTTAAAATTAACATATTTTCTTTTTTGTCTTTTTTATTATTTACACACAATATTTCTTATTAAGAAGCCTACAAATTATTATAAATAAGACCGTTTGTATGGGAGGTATCAAAGAGGCTACCCAATATCAACCAAATTTGGTGCGGAAGTATGTTCTATATCGGAATCTTTATGTAGAAAATTCATGTCATATTATTTTTCAAGGCCCATGAGACCGTTTGTGTGGGAGGTACCAGTAGGGCCTTTCCGATAGCCAAATTTAGGGCAAAAGTCTGTTTTATATATTAATCGTTATGCCGAAAATTTCGTCTCGATATGTCAAGTGTGTGGTGAGTTATTGTCATATTATATGCAAGGCCCCATGAGACCGTTAGTGTGGGAGGTACCAGTACTATGTGACTCCTCCTCCGATCTCAATCGAATTCAGCGTAGAAGTGTGTTCTATATAGAAATGTTGATGTGTAAAATTTCATTTCGATAGGTCAAGTTTGTGGTGAGTTATAGTCATATTATTTCTCAAGGCCCATAAGGTCGTTTGTATGGGAGGTACAAGAAATGGTGGCCCAATCTAAACCATTTTTACATAAATGATTGCGCCTGTATAGAGATTATTATTTGCAAAATTTCAGTGATTTTTGCACAAGAAACTGGACGGATATTTCCAAAAAAAACTAATTTGTATGAGGTAGTGTCGGTTGTGGGTCACCAACACCAACTTCCCGTAGAGCTATATAGCCCATTTTCAATACCAACTATTGCTAGGTTAACTACACATGTATGTGCTAAATTTCAGCCCCCTAGCTGTTTTCATGCAGGCTCTATCTTGTTTTCAACAGACGAACAGACGGACAGCCAGACAACATGCCTAGATCGTCTTAGAATTTTACGAGGATCAAGAATATATATACTTTGTTGGGTCTCCGATGATTATTTAAAGGTGTTACAGACAGAATGACAAAACTAATATACCCTCCATTGTATGGTGGAGGGTACAAAAATACACTCTTTATTTCAAAAGGTCGATACTCCTTAGTATTCGGCCCAATTTGACCCAGAAGCTGTTCCGTGACCAAAAAAAAATTTAATCAGCTATACCGTCAAATCTATAAAAAAAATTATTGGTTGAATTTAACAAAATTTTGTTACGAAATATATACTTAGTAGTGACATAAATTCTTTACAACTGAGTGAAAAAACACGTCATTCAGTTTTGAGCATTTGTAAGATACTAAATTTTATTTATACAAAAAGTGATTATATCAAATTTTGAAAATATTTCATGTTATCTAGTATAACCTCCAGCAGAGATTACAAATCAAAGCGGAGACAAAATATACAAAACATAATATACAATACAATTTTCAATACTGGTAATTCATCCTAAGTACACGGAAAGTGTCACATTTCTTTTGTGTGCGGGCTGCTCCTACCACTGGCCATTATCACCATGTGGAAAAGTACGATCATGAGCGAGCGTACAAATATTATCTAATGTATACAGTTAATAATTTTATGGGCTGCACTTGAGAATGCAACATTACCCAACACACAATTTAAAACATGTTGAACTTTGAACATTCTGCCAGCGGAAAAAGTTCTTTAGGTTTTCTTTATTATTCTTTTCTTAAAACGTGTTCAACTTTGAACACAATATTGAACACACCCATTTCAATAGTAGAACTGAACATACCCCGTTAATGTCATATGGGTTTTGAAAGCTAACCTCAATTGCGTTAGTCTGTTACGGGATTTTAAAATTGTTTCAACTTTCATCATGGAGTGGTCAGATAATGAGAACCGTATCGCTGCGATATTTTCAAAACGCTTCGGCCACTAGGGATTAGCCATGAGTTCATCTACCGATGCATAAAACTGTTTGAGGAGACTGGAGATGTAAAAGACCGCCACCGGCCGGGCCGCCCACCCTCTGTTCGAACACCGCATGTCATCAAAGCCGTTAAATCAAGAATTCACAGAAATCCGCTCCGAAAACAGAAAATCATGGCCCGTGAGATGAATATCACGCAAAAGTCCATGAGTCGAATCATAAAAAAAGACTTGGGGCTTTCAAATGACGTACCGGACATTTATTAACTACAGCTTTAAAAAAAATAGGATCGAAAAATGCAAACGTCTTTTGGTGAAGCACGTTATCAGCAGCGTGCTTCACCAAAAGACGTTGAAAAAAAAATTTTGTTCACCGATGATAATTTTTTACCGTTCAGGAAAAATTTAACAAGCAAAATGATAGTGTGTATGCGCGGTCATCTAAGGAAGCATCTGAACTGATCCCAAGGGTAGAAAAGGGTCATCACCCAGCTTCAGTCAGGGTTTGGTGGGGTGTCTCTTACGATGGAGTCACTGACCTGCATTTCTGCGAACAAGGAGTCAAAACATCGGCCAAAGTTTACCAAGAAACCGTTTTGGAAGCTGTTATGAAGCCTCTTAACAATTCCCTGTTCCAAAACCAGCCATCGACTTTTCAGCAGGATCATCATCCCAGGCCTGGCTTTGAAACAATTTGCCAGCGTTTCCTATGAAGAATGGCCCTCAGGCAGTCCAAATTTGAACCCATTGGAATCCAAATTGTGGACAAGGTGTGTCACAAAAGATATCCCAACATTGGATCTCTTAAGACTGCTTTAGTTCGAGCTGTGGCCAATTTTCCAATGGACGAGGTGGCCAGTGCGACATAAGGTGTGTGTAAAGGCAAAAGGCGGACATTTCGAATAAATAGATTCATTTTGGATACAATATATATCAATAAGTCCAAAAACATTCAGTACTTTTTATTTTACAGCATATCGTAAAACGTGTGTAACAGTATTTATGTCCCTACTATGTGTAATAAATTGGTAAAATTTTCCTTAACATTTTTTTTTGGATCAAGTACTGCCATTTGGGTCAAAAAACATGTGTTGTTATGGTACAATTTCAATTATATGTGCATTGGTCACTGGTTGCGCTCCATGCGAAACTTAGACTGAGATGTAATCGAAAAGGACCTTTCTAAGCTAATGGAAAATATGGACCTTTGTGGTCCAGTTCCACATCAGCTAATAAATGGTTGCTTGGTTTTGGATAATGGTTTTGGGCTTGATAGGGTGTAGTTTTTAGCACCTAGAGCTGCAGGACCTCAATTTGGGAGGGACCTTTATTTGTGAGCTATTAAAAAACATAAACCGATATTGTCAAATTTCGCTTGAGATGGTTTCTCGTAAACTTCTAAAAACTTCTCTAGGATTCGGTCTCATTGTTGTTTAAAGAAGGAAGCTTGCAAATTCGCTTACAAATTTATTTTTTAGTAATGTATCTCTGTTTGTCTTGAATTTATCAACCCGAATTTTGTAAACCTATAGTCGCAAGCGAACTTGTACGTTACATCTTTAGTTTATATCATGTAGATTCTCAGCACATCGTTTTTTCGATGCAATTCAATACTTAATTTCCTCAATTATTCCATTTAGTTTCACAACTATTTTTTAATAGTACAGTGGTCAACATTTGCTCATTCCTAGGATGGATGCTCTCTTTGTTAGCCTACAAATAATTAAATCTAAACTGTCCCCATAAATTCCTCAATTACGTCGTATCACTTTAATACGAGTACCAAGTATAAGTATTGGCATATAGTGCAAAACTTTTAAATGTGGTTCCAATCCCGAATAAAGTTATACGCATTCTTCTTTTGAAAATCCTACAAAATTGACCGCAGTGATTTTGGAACTGAAATGAAATATATTTCGCATATGGAAAAATGCATGATACAAAAGCCACACCACACACATCCGCTGCCAGTTTGGTCGTAGTTTTTCTATTGTTTAGAAAAATGAAAGTTTTCCCTTTTCTGCATTTGTTGCAACAACTTTCTTTTGATTCTTCTTTGGCGTTTAACCTCAAAAACCGCTTACAAGGAACATGTTCGTACTTCAAAAAGAAATCAAATCATTTTGCTGTCATTACTGCAGACACATGTACAAAATATTGCAGATAGTTATGGATTTGGGGGGAAGGAAGTGCTTTAGGGGCCTTGTTGCAAGGGGCCGGTACTTCATGATTAAGAAGGCTTGTAACAATAAAGGGTAAAGAAAACTTTTCAGGAGATATTTCAAAAAAGTGCGCTATGGGTTAAAAGTAAAGTTACTGTGAAATGTATGCAAGTATAATTACTGGGTGGCCCAAATACGACTGAAGGGTTCACCAAAAAGGTTACCAAGAAGTTTCACTGTGGCTATTGCCCTATGCTCTATGGCTCTATATTGCTGGAACCATTTGTTATGATTGTTCTCAACTTGCGGAAGTTACAAATTTTCAATCATAGTCCTGTACAAAGCCCAGTTAACGGTTTCTGGTTGACCCTCCTCATTTTCAAAGATATATGGACAGATAGCTTTCGCCATAACACCGATCCAAACACTACAACTGGAGGGGTGTAAATGATATAATACTCTAGGATTCTCACACTGATCCCTGTTCCTTAAAACGGAGGACTATGTTCCTAATCCTATTGTACTCTGGGTGATGTCCTGGCTTTAAAAAAACGACAAGAATTTTGTTAAGTTCAGATAATAGCCTTGCCGGAAGAATAATAGAATTCAGCAGTTTTAACGCGTCGCTGTGCATTATATGTAGTCATTATATATCTCCATAAAAAACCTATGATAACCTGCATCTACATTTTTATACAAAACAAGTTTTTTGCAAAATGGCAAAGTAATTTGGATTTCAGTGGCTGAGGATTAATAGAAGACAAGTTTTTTACAAAATGGCAAAGTGACATGGATTTTTTGGCTTTGCTTTTATCGCGTTTTCGAGTCCGTAATGACGTTCTTCAGAAAGCTTCGCAGCAAGCTCTACCTCTACAGGGTCTTCCACTTTAGAGCCATCTCCTTTCAGAAAATCCATAAATGTCTCTCAATGTGAAGTCTCTGTAGAGGTGGTAATGGTGAATTGTGTTTTCGTGGGCAATTGTTTGAAGAAAACTAGAAGAAAGAGATGTTCAACAATAGTTCTCTTAAGTTTAGTAAGAACCTGACTTTAAAGAGTTTAGTTTCTTTTCAACAATTGCTGTGAAGATTCTTGTACTAGAAGAGAGAGATTTACAACAATAGTTCTCTTAAGTTTAGTAAGAACCTAGTCTTAAAGAGTTCAGTTTCCTTTTCAACAATTGCTGCGAAGATTTCTAAAGAAGGTCGTCGCGGAACCGAAATTTCGATTAGAGCAGCACTTAAAAAATCCTGCCTTCTATTTAAATGTAGATGCAAGAGATCTCGAGCCGGTTTATCCCTGTTTAATGTTTAAAAGCAAAAGACCGAAATTAAACAAACGAGCTAAACAAGTTATGAATATTTTTATCCTTCTGTCTTATTTGGGCCACCCTTTAGTATTTAATTTAGTTAATTTTACAAAAAATCACTGCAAAGACCGATTTTATACCAACCTACGCAGCAGTTTGAAAAATTAAGTCAATATAATTTATTAACGCTGTTTTAGTTGGGTGCTGTAGAGCGGCTTATATCAAACCGGAAGAGGTCTGTTGTACTGAGGCTATAAAAAGGGGACCGATATCAACCATTTAATAAACTGTGACAAATTTTTTTCAGTAGATTCCGTTCGTGACCCAAAAATTTTACTATTGTCAAATTTCATTAAGATTAGATATAGGCTGGTCCAACCATAATGCACGATGTTAGTTGTGAGTCAACTTTAACATAAAGTTCTTTGTCCAACTTAATTTAACATTTCTTTGCTTCAGTAATTGACAAAAATAACCATGGAGAGGTACACAATTGAGCAGCGCGTTAAGATTGTTGAAGCCTTTTACGAAGATGGGCGTTCAAATCAAAATGCTTTTCATGAAATTTGTATTTTTTTTTGGACAGCATAATCGACCAAAAGTGTCACAATCGGTTGAATTGTGAGCAAGTTTCAGGAAACTGGGTTTGTAGGAATTATAAAAACAACTGTACATGCTCAGCCGTTCGTTCTGTCATCGTACCGTCATCGGGCTGTACTTCTTCGAAAATGAGGTCGGTACCGTGAATGATGTTTGCTAGCGCGAGATGATAGCTGACTTCTTGTGCCCATAAATTGATGAAATATGCCTGGGCAATATGTGGTTCCAACAGGATGGTGCCACAAGCGACAGAGCCAACGAAAGAATGGCGTTTTTCCACGTGAAATTCATTGGCCGTGTTGTCCAACGTCGTGGTGATGTTAATTGGCCGCCATAATTTTGTTATTTTACATTTCTGGACTTCTTTCTTTGGGTATATTTAAAACAAAATATGTACGTCCATAACCCAAGAACAATTCAAGAGCTTAAAGAT
This sequence comes from Hydrotaea diabolus, assembly GCA_963513945.1. Taxonomy (NCBI): domain Eukaryota; kingdom Metazoa; phylum Arthropoda; class Insecta; order Diptera; family Muscidae; genus Hydrotaea; species Hydrotaea diabolus. The sequence goes on from OY740719.1 coordinate 171,490,862, forward strand.
AATGTAATGGCATTGAAACTCCATTATATCTCAGAGTCATTAAAAATATGGACCATCGGGAGTAGAGTTATGTCATCGAGTTATGTCATCGAAGCCGTGGCGAGCATTTAGAGCATTGGGTTAGGTCATAGATCCTTCTATAGCGATCAATCAAGAGGTAGTTTTTTCAAAAAAAAATATAAAAATTCACATCAAGTATGGAATCTTTATTGTTTATTTGAAAGGACATTTCATGGCATTTTTTTTTTGAATATAATTTCCTTCAAATGTTGGCCGCAACTACGCCTCAGGGTTTTCATTCTGAGCGACCAGTTTTGGATGACTCGTTCGAGCACTTCGACCGGTATGGCGAAATGCTCAAAAACCGTATTGCTTGTCATTTCATCATGAAAATGGCAAACAATATTGAAAAAATACTTTAATACAAATTACGCCTAATTCGTAAAAAAAACTTATTAAAAAAATACCTCAAGATGATCAAGATTTGAAAAACTATGGTCTGGTGATTCCGCCAGCAAATAACCGAATCAAACCGTGGTTTGCTTGTTGTAAGTCTTTCAATAATGAAATGGAAAACAATACTGAAAAGAAAAAAAATTAAGTTAAACACAACTCACGTGTAATCTGTGAAAAAACCTACATTGGAAAAATTTCTCTAGATTGAACACCCTGTATCGTAAAAAGAAAGATTCACATGATTCTCTAAAAACTTTTTGGTTTTTTTTACAATAAACATCGTGCGTTTTAGTTGGACCACATATGGACTACATATGTGGCTTCTAGAGCTATAAACATAAAATCGACGGCAAATTTGTGTGGATGCAATATTTGAATATAAGCCGATTTTATTCAATTTAAGTAGAGTTTATTATACACTTAATTTGGGCGGCAGTCGGTGGGACCAAACACCGACCCATTTAAACATTAACTTCTTCTCACAAATTCAAATTTTTTTTTCTAATTTCTTTATTTGCAATTTATTTACAAAAAACAATAAGCAAATGTACTAATAACTTAAAAATAACTTAATTGTTACACTCCAATGAACTTAACAATATATACATTTTAAATTTTGGATTCAGTGCTTTTTAAACATGACAGATTATAAAATTATTTACATTAGTCTTTATAAAGGGGAGATCTAATACGTGGTGTCTCTTTAGTCTTCTAATTTCATTTGTATCATCTAATAAATTTATGGCTAATACATTAGGATGTGCACTCAGTCTGTTTAAATAGTTAGAACTAAAACGTTTTATTTCACCCTTTACTGAAGCGATACTAAGGTCACTGCTAATTATATTATTCTTAACAAACCGAGGAGCATCTGTGATAAACCTCAATGTTTTCGATTGAAATCGTTGTAGTATTTCTACGTGTGTAGTGCTAGCTGTTCCCCACAATTGTATACGTCCTGATTGGCTTCAGAACGGTTTTGTACAGCAATACTTTGTTGTTCAGACTTAGCTCGGATTTTGGACCCAGCAACCAGTGCATCTTCTTAACTTTTATATTTAACTGCTGCCTTTTCATTTGAATATGTTTTTCCAATTTAGTTATCGATCAATGTGAAGGCCAATATACTTAACACTATCAGCTGAAGGTATTGTTAGTCCATTTAATAACGGAGAAGGACAGTCTCCTCTTCTCAAGCTAAAAGTCACGTGCTTAGATTTTTCGGGGTTAACTTTTATATTCCACTTTTTCAACCATTTCTCTGTTGATTTTATTTGACTTTGAAGAATAATTGTTGCTTTAGAAGGACAGTTACTGGTGGCATGTATAGCCGTATCGTCTGCATAGGTAGCGACAGTGACATCATTGGAAACTGGCATATCTGAAGTGAAAAGTGTATATATCACTGGTCCCAAAACACTCCCTTGTGGGACCCCGGCTTTCATCGTTCCAATTTCAGATTTGACGCCGTTAACGCTTACGTAAAAAGTTCTTCCATCTACATACGATTTTATTAATAAATAAAATGGAGTGGGTAGCGCATGTTTAAGCTTATAAAGGGTGTTTTTTTTATTGAGGTATAGAACTTCGAATTGAAATAAAACACAAGAAAATCGTTTTAATGTCCATCAATTTGGCTTTATTGGAAGGATAATTTTATGCCATTAATGTTTAAATATGATTTCGGGCATGTGGCCGCCGCGGCTGGCTCGAATAAAGTCAATTCTACAGGTCCAATTTTCAACCACTTTTTCGAGCATATGGGGCCGTATGTTGGCAATAACGCCACGAATGTTGGCTTCCAAGTCCCCTAACGTTTCTGGTTTGTTGGCGTAGACGAGCGACTTCACATATCATCGAATGTTTCCTTCAATAATTCGATTGTGACGTGCGCTGTGTGGCATGTAGCGCCGTCTTGTTGGAACCACAACTCATCCACATTCATGCCATCCAATTCGGGAACAAAATAGTCGGTTATCATGGCTCTATACCAGTCTCCATTAACGGTAACTGACTCTCCAGCATTATTTCGGAAGAAGTATGGCCCAATGACTCCACCAGCCCATAGAGCACACCAAACAGTCAGTTTTTGTGGATGTAATGGCGTCTCAAGGGTCTCATGTGGATTCTCTTCACTCCAAATGCGGCAATTTTGCTTGTTGGCGTAGCCATTCAACCAAAAAATTCAACACTTTTCACTTTCACTGAACAAAATTTTGTGATGAAAATCAGCATCGAGATGAATATCATTTTCGGCCCATTTTGCAAGCGTTGTTCTTTTGTCAACCTGTTCATGATGAAATGGCAAACCAAACTAAATATTAATCACTTGACAGCTGACAAAATGGCCGCCAGTTAAAAAAGTGATGCCAACTTAAAGTTCTATAGCCCAATAAAAAACACCCTTTATAACAACCCAGGGTGCCAAACTCTGTCAAAGGCTTGTTTCACATCTAAAAATACAGACGAGCAGTAAAGCTTTTTCTCCAAGCTTTCTCTTATTGTTTTAACAATCCTATGACACTGTTCAGGTGTACCATGCTTTTGTCGGAATCCAAATTGGTGATCTGGAATTACATTTATAGCATCAACGATAGGGTTTAGCCGCTTCCGAAAAAGTTTTTCAAATAATTTTAAGAAAACTGGTAAAAGACTAATTGGTCTATATAACGATAAAAGATTTTCTGGCTTTCCTGGTTTTGGCACCATGGTAATATTTTCATGATTCCACTGGGTAGGGAAATGACATAGTCTTAAAATAGAATTGAAGATCACTGTAAGGAACACCACTGCATTTTTTGGAAGAGACTTCATCACTTTGTAGTCAATTAGATCATATCCTGGGGTTTTCTTATTCAACACTTTTAACTCATTGTAAACTTCACGAACAGTGATAGGCTTTATCGGTCGGAACATTTGGCATGGTACATCAAGAAAATCAATTACTTCTTTCGCTTCGTCAGAGTTACAAATTTCAAATGGAGTGAATGTATCCTCAAGGAATGTTTTGAAGGCATCAGCTTTGTTTTTATTTGATTTACACCATATTCCGTCAGAGTTTTTTATTGGGACGTTTCTCTTTTGAGCTTTTTTGAGATATTTTGTAGCAATCCAGAAATTGTGGTCGTTATTGTTATTTGGACTTAGATTACTTAAAAAATTTCCAATCGATTCGTTTTTATAATCATTTAGGCGAAGTTTTAGATGATTTGATGCACGGTTAAATTTAGTTTTATCTGTAGATTGTCTTGTCCTTTGCCAGATCCTTCGGAGACGCCGTTTCTTCCTGATGAGGTTTCTTAATTCAGAAGTAATAAAAAAGTTTGAAATACGATTTTTCTTTTTTCTGGAGTGGAGAAAAATGCAGCATCGTGTATAAGCTGAGTAAATGTTCTACGGCATTGTCCAATTCACTGCCAGTTTTTATATGTACGTTAAGGTTTAGCTTATTTTCAATCCATTTTTGGAATGATTTAATGCTACTTATATTTGCAAAATTCAAATATGACATTATTTTTAAAAGCTGGGAAAATTTAAAGCCCGTCCAAGGGGTCCAAACCCCGGTTTCTGTTGTTTTTTTTGCACATCTAGAGAAGCAGTGTATTTTTTAGTAGGCCACGCCCGACTTCAGCCTTTTTACTAGTTTTGGAAAGGCCTTCTGAATTGTTAAATCCGACTGTGTTCTCCCTTTCTCATATGTGCCTTATTAGTACACATACATGTATGTAACACACACTTACTAAGATGAAAAAGTGCGCTTGTATATGTTAACCCCATAATCAACCATATTCGAGTAGTATAACAAGAACACGAATAATTGAAGCATCTTACGGGGTGAGTTGGTCGGTCGAGGGGTCGAATGGGAATACTGCATCAACCAACAACTTTTCTATGCTGAATGTGCAATTCAATTCAATTCATGCATCCATTCATCGATGCTCACACACGCGCGTATGCTCATGCCATTGTGTAAGTGTGCGAGAGTACATTCATGTCGATGACTGTATATGTTTACGTATTAGGATCGCCCGTTTCGGGATCTACTAAGACGAGTCTGCAAGGTAAAGGAGATATTGTGCGTCTTAATCTCAACAGTATTTTGCAAATTGTAATAGACTTCGGTGGTTGTAGTTTCATTAAAACTTAAGGTGGTCCAACTAAAACTCTCGATGTGAATTGTAAATAAAACAAAACGTTTTCAGAGAATTTTGTATTTGGTTAAGAGGGTTGCTATTTATATTTCGGGTCCTGGCAACACTAGTATTCCCAGATGCAAACTGGAACTTCTATTGGAAACTTTGACATCTTTAAGCATAACTTCACTTAGAACGTTTTGTCATTTGAGGGCGAATTGTTTTGTTTACAGTGTGTTGAAAAAATTCATCTCAGTCAAAAAATGGAATTATTCCGTAAACATTTTCGTGCGATGATTTTTTACGATTCTCGGCGTAGGTTATCGAGACAAGAGTGTTTAAATAAACTTGTTTTGACTTTTGGCGATGAAGCACCACCAAAAATCACTGTTAATCGCTGGTACTAAGAGTTCAGTCTCGGACGCCGTTCGCTCCAGGACGAATTTCGTGAAGGACGTCCAACTTCGGTCACTTTGCCAGGATCCATCGATGTTGTGCGTGAACTGATTAAGCAAGTCTGACATGTGACATACCGTCAGACTGAGGCAACCTTGGGCATTAGTATGACAAGCATCAATAAGATATTGCATGCTCATTTGGCTGTGAACAAAAATTGTTCTCGTTGGATCCCATATAATGGGAAAAAAGGCTCGTATGGATTGGAGCAAAGAGATGTTGAAGAAATATAACTGCGGTAGCTCAAAGGCAGTGTATAACATTGTCACAGGTGACGAATCATGGATCTATGCATATGAACCTGAAACAAAACAGCAATCGAAGCAAATGGTTGCGTTTTTTTTTTTTGCTATAACCGACCATGTTGCCTCAGTGCCTTTAGTGGAACGTAGAATGGTCAATTCTGAGTGGTATACAACCATCTGTTTGCCATCAGTGTTCGAAGAAATGGGAAAAGAAAATAAGAGAAGACGGATCATTTTGCATCACGACAATGCGAACTCTTACACATCAGCTAAAACGATGAGTTATTTGACCACTCAAGATGTCGAATTGATGGGCCATCCACCGTACAGCTCTGATTTGGCACCCAACGACGATCGGAGTAGAAAAAGTGTTTCGAAAATTGGTTTGTGCGCATGCAAAAGTGTATAAATCATGCTGGAGAATATTTGGAAAAGCAATAAAATCATTTCCAATGATAAATTATTGTGTTTTTTGGAGGACTCAAAATATAAATAGCAATTTTCGGATTTGTAAATATGATAGAAGAATCTTTGACAATTACGTGTGAAACAAAATATCGGCCAAATGCTCGTCACGGCTTTGTTGACATACCTCTATTCCATGGTCCATATTTTCAATGACTTTGAGACATAATGGAGGTTCAATGTTGCACCGAATTTTCCATACTATAGCTCTTGAATTGTTTTTGGCTTATTGGTGCACATTTTTTAAATGTTCCTAAGGAAAGAAGTCTTGCGATGACAAAGCAAGTGATCGTGGCGACTAATTAATATTGCCAAGACGTGAGATAATACGGCCGTTAAATTTATCGCAAGAAAATGCCATTATTTCGAGGGTTCTGCGGCAAGTGGCACTATCCTGATAGAAGTGGCATCGTGCAAGTCCATATCCTCGAATTCTGGCCACAATAAACCCGTTATCATCTCGCGATAGCGAACACGATTCAATGGTCGGGGTTCACTTCTCTTCTACCAAACTTTTGCGAACAACACCAATGTTTTCCGCGGAACGAACTGGGCGAGCCTGCACAGGTATTTACACGTTTCCTGCAGACCCGGTTTGCTGAAATTTACGCACAATTCTCCCGATTGCGGACACATTTGGTCGATTATGCGGACTTAAAAATAACGAAGAGCATTTTGAGTTGAACCCCCATTTTTGTAAAAGGTTTTAATACAGTTTTAATACGCTGCCTAATTGTGTACTTCTTCATATTTGATTTTGTCAGAAATAAAGAAACATCAAATTATGTTTGGCAAAAAACTAGACGTTAAGGCGTGAGTTACAACTAACATCGTGCGTTACGGTTTCAGAACCCTATACAATAAATGATAATTCTAAGGTAACTTACAGACCTCTAACTACGGCCTATGCTATCCTTTAGCCGGTCGGATCAAATATGTTGCTTCTAGAGCGGTTGTAGATCAACTCGATAGCGACTTACTGTGTGGGGTTATTCGAAATTATTTGGTCGAGATTTGGGTACCAATTCAATAGGTCGATCATAATGCCCCATGCTCAACTGGTTCAGTATCGGATTTAATATGAAGCTCTAAACTCAGGAAGGACCTTGTTTTGCAACAAAACCTGTATCGATAGGGTCCCATGTCAATGCAACCCGCAACTGGTCTAACCAACTGTGGTTTAGAATTTGATTAATTTGAGTCCTAAACACAAATATCGCCAATATTCGTAAGAGTGAACCGAAGGCAGCAAATTATGGATCTAACAAAAACGGGTTTAGCAACAGCGATTATTGAAATATACATTTTTGTGAATGTGAGCGCGAACATTGCAAATTTTGTTTATGCGAATGCAAAAGCAAATAATAGCGTTTAGATTTTGAAGATTATTTTTTATAAAATAAAAGAAATGAGCATAATTTTCCAGGGAAAATAATAAAACTACAATTGTTTGCAGTGTGTCAGCCAAATTTTCATGAAAAACGGCAATTTAGTACAAGTCTAAAGGAGGAACAGAAATTTTTGAAAAATATTTTGATATGTGACTATTCGCTTAAACATTTTTTGCGTATGCGAATATTCCACAATTTTTTTTGCTAATGCGAAGCAAATGTTCAATAATTAGCATATGCGAATATTCGTAACATCCCAACAATTAATGCCGAGCCTCATACAGGGTGGAGCGCAAAATTTTGCCTATTTGGTAATGAAATAAAAAATTATGAACCTTAGAAAAATGTATTTTATATGTTAATTATATTGAACAGTACGGAAATTAATAAATTACATGGCTTTAAATAGTGTATCTGGCAAATGTCGACCTTTGCTATGCACACACGGCTGCATACGTTTTCTCATGAACTCTAACAAGCATGTCATCTGATATTCTGCCAATTTCAGCCTCTATATTGTTAACTAGGTGTTCCAAGGTGTTGGGACGGTTGATATACACCTTCGACTTCATTTAAGGCTGGTGAGCAGGCCGGCCAGTTCACATCACCCCTTAAAGAGACAAGCCGTCCAGGAAACATTTGCCTCAAACAATTCATGGTAACCCCAGTGGCACCATCATGTTAGAACCATGTATCCTCTAATTTCCTCAAGAGCCGGCTGAAAAAAAGTCTGGAAATACCAAGAGCAAGTGATTGCTTCCGGGAGATTGCAGTACTGCTGCTCTAACTCTCTTAATGTTGTAATCATTCTGTCAGGTCCCCTTCGAACACATGACACATTCCCTGATATTCTCAATGAAGTTATCCAATTTACAATTGATTGCCGTCCAGGAACACGTCCGTATGGGTGAACAGCGAATCGTAAACGAAAAGCACTCTAAACTGCAATGATCGAGTGCGTATTTGAAAAATACGCTGCAACACAAAATCACCTCTCCTTACGTGTCCAGTGCAAGATGGCAACCGAAGGATAAACGAGTACAAATCTCCCGTCAGTCACTATAAACACTCTTCACTCTCTACACTTTTCACTCTCTTCGACCAACAGTGCCGCCACAGCCTGCAGTGCAAAAAAGCAAATTTTTGCGCCCCACCCTGTACAAAAGCACTTCCATTGAGCTTGCCGAATTTCCAACTATTCGGGCAATTGAAAGAACTTGGCATATCATCAAAGGGCCACCCTAATGTGTATGTATATCTGATCACAAGGATGAAATTTGTATTCTTTCACTGCAGTTGCATACAGGCACACACACACACTCGCACATACTCAAAGTATAAAGAATTATTATTACGACGAGTTCGAGTATTATTATTAAATAGTTACAAAAGTATAACTAACTCTCTTTGTGCGGATGGATTTGCTTAGATCGCAATTTTTGCTGGTGGTGCACCAGAGAAAACGAAGAAGCACAAGAAGCAGCAGCCGCAATAGCAGCTTCATGAAAACTGATGATGCAGGAAAGGGTATTCATGGAAGCCTAACCAAATCCGGTTTCAATTAGAGATAATTTATAAGAATTTTATATCAGAACTGCATAGCATTTCTTTTTGTCGAACATTATGCATCGTCATTGATGTACGGGATACATTTCTTATTTAGGCATGGATTCTATGAAAGAGAATAATTGGGGTTAGTGTTAGACGTGGTCGTAATTTGTGAACTTAATAAGATATCTAAATGATGGTGAAAAGGCACAAGCATTTTCAAAGTGTGATTCATTTAGAGAATTGCTTACTTATCATGCTTAACCGATGTCAAAGTGTAATATTGGCACTGTTTTATTGGCAACTCGCTTTGGAGGTCGTTAAAGCGATAACTTCACACCATTGTACAAGAACATAGAAATGATTTTGTTTACAGAAATCAAAAGACGATTTGTGTTAAAAGCGTTATGTTGTAAATAATTAAAATTTTTATAAAGCAAGTTATTTAAGAATAAACATTATCGAGTTTAAGAGAGTTCGGTTTTTATCCCTTTATATAGCGTGATCCATCTAGAGGTATTTTTTCACAACGAAAAAAAATAATAATTCAAATCAAGTGTGGAATCTTTATTTGTAATTTGAAAGGACATTTTATGGGACTTATTTTTTTAATATAATTTCCTTCAAATGTTGGCCGCAACTACGCCTCAGGACTTCCATTCTGAGGGTCCAATTTTGGGTGACTAGTTCGAGCATTTCGACCGGTATGGCTTTAATGACATGCGTAATGTTGGCTTCCAAATCCTGAATCGTAGCTGGTTTGTCAGCATAGACTTTGGACTTTACGTAACCCCAAGAAAAATGTCTAAAGGTGTAATATCACTCGATTTAGGCGGCCAACTCGGCTGTCCAAAACGTGAAATTATCTGTTTTCTGCATAAAGATCGATAAAATGGCGCGATAGAGAGCACCATCCACGGTTACGTTCCGGAAATCATCATTTTTGAAAAATATGCACCGATGACCAAACCGTGGTTTTCTGTGGATATAATGGCACCTCTTGAACCTCTTCTTGATGCTCTTTAGCCCAAATGCGGCAATTTTGTTTATTGACTTTGCCTTTGAGCCAGAAATGGGCCTCATCACTGAACAAAATTTTGGTCGAAAACAGCGGATCTTCCCGTTTCTCACCGAGCGCTCATTTCCATAATACAGTTAGTTGTCAACATATGAAGGTAGTTATTTTCAAAAAATAATTACCATAAAATGTCCTTTCAAATAACCAATGAAGATTCCACACTTGATTGGAATGTTTATATATTTTTTTGTGTAAAAAAAACCTGCAGATGGATCACCCTATATTATTTCTTACATAACTTTTTTATTACAAAATATAAGTTTTCAAATCAATCGTTTTGTGATGCCAATCTATTTTTGTATACAAAGAAATTTCAAAACTTGCTCGTAAAACGAGTACCACTAGAACACGCCTATTATTTTAGTTCAGAGTTTTTGGACAATTATGGAATACATTATGAAAGGTCTCACTGCGAAAGGGTTTCAAAGTTAGTTAGCAGTATTACGAAAATCTGAGTAAAAATGTATTTCGTGCACTTCCCACAACTTGTCCATAAAATGAGAATTTACTCAAAATTTCAGTGTTTTTTTTGTAAGAATACAACGTTTAGTGGTCATGTCTAACCACTGTAAAACCTTCCATCGTTTCTTAGTATTAAAGTAATGTAAGAGTTTTTTTTTCTACGGAATAATTGATTTTTATACCCTACATCACTTCGTATAACAGGGTATAATAAGGTTGTTTCATAGCGAATGTTTGTAACTGTCAAAAAATGTGAGGTAGACCCCCTCATTGTTAATCACTATCTGGATTAACAATGACTGTCTGTCTATCCGTCAGTCCGCCTGTCAATCTTAATCGTGCAATCATACTACAGGTCGCACTTGTTGTCCGTCCTTCATGAAATTTGGCAGATGTAAGTTTTTTAGACCAAGGGCAGACGGATTACTCGTATTACATCCAATTCTAATGATACATGGCACACATAAGCTTTTTGGGCCATGAAAGGGCGTTTTAATATTGAAGAAAATTGGTTCAGATTTAGATAGCGTCCACCAACATATGTAAATCCGATTTTATTTTTTAGTGCTAGCCACATTAATCCAATCCTGATGAAATTTGGCACATGTCATGTTTTTGGACCAAAAAAGGACATTATTCCAATTAAATAATCTCTGTTCAGATTTAGATAAACTTACTTTAGTCCCAAAACATCCCATTAAGAAACAATGGAGAGCTTCTCGTGAGCTATGCACGATTCAATTTTTAAACACACGGACCGGGACCTACTGTTTAAAGGCTAATGCATTTCTTGAGAAGAAGTTTTTATACGGCTTTGAGATAAATCTCTTACACGTAAAGTCGCCGGCATTTACGAGGTGGAAACCCGCCGCTGTAATGTTTGGTGTTCTTATCAGGGCTGAACTTCTATCGCACAACGCGAACTACCAGATTGAGATATAGCTCCCAGATATATGTTCATCCGATTTTTTTTTTGTTATTACTCTAGAAGCCACATCTTACATACAGTCTAGATACAATTTAGCACAAGAAAGTTTTTTGGGTCAAGCAAGGACGTTTTAAAAATTGAAGAAAATCGGGTTAGATTTGAATTTATTTCAATTACTTATATATTCATCCGAGTTTATGTCAAGGTCTCTAGAGGCCACATATTACATCCAATCTTATTGAAAACTGTTACACATTATTAATAGTAATGGAAATCATTTTAGATTTTTAATTTAGCTTCATTTGATTTTTTGTTTTAGATCCAGAAGCCACATACTACATTACATAGCATGAATAAGTTTTCTAGGCCAAGAAAGGACGATTAAGAAAGGACGATTTACTCGTTACGTTTCACATCTAAACACAGAGAACAAATTATTCGAAAATCGGTTAAAACTACTAAAATTCAGTTGCAAAAAAGGATTTCGGATAAAAATCACCTAATTTTTATAATCGTAATAGATATTCGGTTCGGCATACCATAAGACGATAAAAATTACCATCGTATTGGAGATGCAAATAATTGATTGGTTCATTAATTGATCTGCATAAAATTTATTTTGATGCCATAAATGCTGGTTGTGGCAACCAATAGTTTTGCCTTTATTTTGTTGTTGTAACCGAATATTGGTAATTATATCTAAACTTTCATCGATTAGATCATAGGATTAGATCCTATTATTACTGCAGATCGTCTAATCAAATTTATTCAGCGATAATCTTCCATCCACTTTTTCCGACATGACCCTATCTATGTTAAGAGTACTTCAAGGACATAATGAAACACTTTTTTACCTCTACTGAAAATTTAAAACTTTTCATTAAACACGTTCCAAAATTTCTTTTCTTTTTTAGTCCCAAAAATTTTTTTCAGGATGTTTGGATGTTTTAGTTTTTCTACCAATACTTCAGTTACGAGTTTAGCTACTGAACTTTAGGGAGCACCAACTAACATTTTGTTATACTGCTTTAATACTCTTGGCGCATGCAACCTTAATCATGCGATTGGCAAACAAATTCAGTTGTGGCAGAGAATTTGTGCTCTGTGTATAAGTATTGATACTTGCATCACCGAATTGCACTGGCTTAACTAAGCAGGTCTGAAATAACCTACGCTGAGTACCTTTTTACTTTTGGCTGCTAGAAAAAAAATATGTAGGCAAAATATTTGCAACAACCGGTTTTCAATACCGACAGTCCTTTTAGACAACCGAAAAAAACTAAATGGTTCCTACATTTTACCAATGACCCCAACATTTGGACAATCAAGACAGTTTCTAAGGGCCACGAGTTTTAGCGTTTTTGGGAATTAAAGCAATACTGTTTCCGCAAGTTTTAAACCCTTTACAAGCACTTCAACGTTTTTCGAAAATTTGAATTTGGACCACATACATTTTGTTCTTGGAGCTCAAATTGTAGGCTAACGTGAACTTTCCTATGCAGACGATTGTGCCATAAGTGAATGTGCGTCAGAGCCTTGATGAATCTCAATCTTCCACTTCTCATCTACATTTGAGTGTCATACAAATAAGGCAAGGAATGTACGACTCACACGTGCTAAGTAGAGAATTCTCTTTGAGTTGATTATGAGTGTGTGACAAAGGACCTGAAAAAAAATCCTTTGAACACTAATGTAAAGGAAAAGAAATGCCAAAGAAAAAACACAAATAAAGACAGTTGACTAACGAATTATAATTTTTCCAAAGCAAAAACTTGTGCATTTTCCTTCATTTGCTGGTGACACCTGTTGGGGACACTGAAAGACATGCATATGTTTCCAGATTTTTTTTCTTGCTACTAACACAATCAAATTTGGTTTTAATGAATGCAAGTTCAGTAAAAGCAACTGTCTGGGACCGAGCGGCTACGTGAACCTCAAAGTCAGTCTTTGGTACAGAGATGAAAAGGACGGTCTAACACTGATGTTATACATTAACAGTCAAAGGATCACTGGCTATACCAGATTAGCTCTATCTGATCGCACGATTACCCTAAGTCTTAAATAGTGAAAGGTGCTTACCATATACGAGGTAAGTACTGGTCTCCCGAAGTTCACTAGCAAATTTGTAAAAGACTTAGAGCTGTTTTTATAAAAGCACAATTATTTATTTGTTTTTAAAATAAACACTTAAAAAAGTTCACAGTCGGACAGGACCGAGAATATTATACCCTTTACCACTGTTTAATGCGCAAAACTTCTATAGGACATTTATCAAAAATGTGGCTTCTAGAGCGGCAAGGCCTCAAACCTGGAGGGACGATTATGATTTCTGGAATCCCCATTTTAAAAAGAGCCAATGTACATATTGGCAGACACATTTGAATTTCACTAGGGTTGGATATATGATGCTCATTTCGAACTACTCTAAATTTAAGCAAGATAACAAGTATAATAGCTGTGTTCTTTTGAGGTAACAAGCTTAGTTACTTGATAATCTGGAAACATTTAAAAAAATTGACAACATTTTTTGTTATGTTTATACCAAAGACAATTAAACAACAATTGGGTTCATTGGCAAATTCGTTAAATGCTCATAATAGAATATTATGAGTTGTAAAAAAATAATAAAAAAATAATAAAAAAATAATAAAAAAATAAATAAAATGCGTAAAATTTTCTTAAACCATAAGTTCTAGTGGATTTTTAGTTTCACTTATTACATCTTGTGCAAATAAACCCAATACGAATTCCCTGTTGAGACATTTTAAATGTACATAAAAAAACATATTTTTTAATAAAGCAGTGTATTTCTAAAGCAAGCTGGGGCCAACTCGCATGCAAACCGAGTAACTTCCATACAATTGCTAGTTAAATAAACTGAAAATATCACAGCCTATGTTCCTGGCAGAGCAGCTCTGCCTCACGTGTCAGGGCCTTGTGAAGGGGCTATATAAATACACTGCCAGTAATGTTAAGGTTCCCTAATATTGATCCCAAAATGCTTTTTACTTAATATCATGAACAACGAATTTCACAATAGTTCGATGAATCTTCTGTCTTGCTTAATGGAGAAAAAAGGGTGTTTTTTAGACGTGTGGTGTTCATGAAAAAATTAAACGCTTATGATATAATGTTATGGCCAAGTGTTTAGCTTTATTATAAAGATATGCCATTATGTTTAAAAAATGGTCTCGAGCAAGTGGCCGCCACGGCTAACTCGAATAAGTTGCAGCCGAGAGGCCCAATTTCAACCACTTTTTACAGCATTTTGGGCCCCCTGCCAATAATAACCCGCCGAATATTCTCTTCCAAGACGTCAATCGTGTTCGACTTATCTGCGTAAACGAGCGACTTAACATTCCCCACAAAAAAAGTACAGCGGTGTTTAAACGCACGATCTGGGAGGCAACGCCACAGACTCAGGACGCGAGAAAATGCGCTCAACAAAAGTTTCCTTTAATAAATTGATTTTTCGTTGGCTGTATGGCATGTGACGCCGTCTTGTTTGAACCAAATGCCTTCGAGATTACGGGCTTTAATTTCAGGTAGCAAAAAGTTCAATATAAAGGCGCGATAGCGAGCACCATTCACGGTAATGTTCAGCCCATCATAATTTTTTGAAAAAAACAGGGATCGATGATATACCCAGCACCAAACCGTGGTTTTCTCTGGGTATAATGACACCCCTTGAACCCCTGCTGGTTGCTCTTTAGCCCAAATACGGCAATTTTGTTTATTGACTTTGCCGAAGCGCCAGATATGGGCCTCATCACAGAACAAAATGTTGGTCGAAAACAGCGGATCTTCTCGTTTTCCACCGTACGCTCATTTCTATAATACAGTTGCCAACAGTTGAAGGCAATTATATTTAAAAAAATGGCACAAAATGTCCTTTCAAATGAACAATAAAGATTCCACACTTGGCTTGAATTTTTGTATTTTCTTTTATTTTTATATTTATTTATATATTTTTTTATATACGAGTATTTAAAAAAATATATATACGAGGGCGACGGCAAAACTAACTGGCCTAACATAAAAAGAACCGTTTTTTTTGGAATCATTATTATTTATTTTTTAACATAATCTCCGTCCAACTCAATACACTTCATCAAACGTTTTTCAAGTTTTTTAATTCCATCCGAAAAATTAGATTTTTCGAGACCTTCAAAATATGCTTCAGTTTCAGCAATAAACTCGCTATTGGACGAAAATTTTTTGCCACCGAGAATTTTTTTTTAAATTTGGAAACAAAAAATAATCAGAAGGAGCTAAATCTGGACTATATGGTGGATGCGGAGTAATTTCAAATCGTAATTCAGCCAGTTTTTGTTGAGTTTAAAATGCAGTATGTGAAGGAGCATTATCTTGATTAAAAATAACTTTTTTTCTAAATGCGGTCGTTTTATCTTGATTTCTTCACTCAACCGATGCAATAATGCACAATAATATTCACTATTTATAGTTTTTCCTTTCTCAAGATAATCAATAAATATTATACCCTTTGCATCCCAAAATACTGTGGCCATTACTTTTCCTGCTGACTTAACAGTTTTCGCCTTCTTTTGACCACTTTTACCAGCTTCTATCCATTGTTTTGACTGTTCTTTGCATTCTGGGATGTAGTGATGGATCCAGTTTTCCAGCAGTTTTCGGTCTTCCAGAGCGTT
This sequence comes from Hydrotaea diabolus, assembly GCA_963513945.1. NCBI lineage: Eukaryota > Metazoa > Arthropoda > Insecta > Diptera > Muscidae > Hydrotaea > Hydrotaea diabolus. Next base: position 171,506,694 of record OY740719.1, read on the forward strand.
GTTCATCTTCCGTACTTGAACGACCCATTTTAAATTGTTGAACCCAGGATTTCACGGTGGAGTATGATGGTGCATTATCACCATGAACAGAATCCAATTCATCTTTGATTAATTGTGGCGTATAACCTTTCATATAAAAGTGTTAATTACCGCACGAAACTCTTTATTTTCCATTTTTCAAAAATTATAAAACTTGTTTACTTCAATCACCTGTAACAAAGAGAATAATCATTAAATATTTCGGAAATTTTGACAGATGGCTTATAAAAAATTGCTATTAAAAAACAAAAAAAAGTTGCTAATAAAACCGAAAAGGTGACAGGCCAGTTAGTTTTGAGGTCGCCCTCGTATTTAAAAAAAATACCTCTATATTGATCACCCGTATTGACATATCAAGGTTGGCACTCTCGGACTGTCGACTTTTTAACTTTGTTTAAGTTTAGAAAGAAGTCATCTGGTAAGGCTGCACATAATGCAGTGGAAACTAAATCTGGCTATTTGTTCCCATCAGTTGATATGGGTTGATTTCATATGATTTGAACTGTCCTATTTCTTAATGTTTGGTTGGTCATAACGTAGTATGAAATAACGGGAAAAACGTTTGTGTAGGGATTATTCGAAAAAATGCTTCGATTTGGTTTCACCATATTTTTTCGGTCATAGAGCACTCTGCGATAATTAGTCAGAATCGAGTTATACTATGTGTTGCTTCTGAAACTGCAGGTAATCTGGAATGACCATTATATGGGAGCTTTATGAAAATATAGCACATATGGTCCAGTTTAAAAACACCTTTATGACCTAATTATTGGTTCCATGTGACTTTTAGTACTGTAGAACCCAAAAGGTAACTTTTGGTCAAGTTTATCTGAAACAGGGTACGATATCGAGAGTAGCCAGATATAGCAGTAGATCTTTTCAATGGTTTTTCAAAACGTAGTATACGAAACTGGAACACGGTCGAGGTTGATTTGTTGTGTCTACAGCAGGAGGACGTCAAGTCAGGAGGGACTTTTAAAACTTTGACCAATATGGTCCAATTTTACCAGAGCTAGCATATAATGATCCACTTCTAGAGCAGAAGGGCCTCAAATCGGAAGATTACATTTGTAGTAGTCATATTAAAAATTTAGAGCGATATTGTCCAGTTTTCTCTGAACAGTTTATTTGTTGCTTATAACGTAGAATGCGAAACATGAGCACACCTCGGGTAAAACGATAGTATTTTATCAAAAGTTGGACCGATATGAACAAATTTCATAGGTTTGTCCTTGGCCCAAACCAGAACAAACTAAGTTGCATCAAAAACGGTTTATAGTTGCGACCTGTACTTCGATTACAACAATAGATGCACAGATGAAAATCGATAAAATTGGATCAAATTGTAATTCAGAATAGATTGTTATACTTAACACAGGATCTTTATATATAGGGTAATCTATTAAGAGGTATTTTTCAAAACAACAAAAACATATAAAAATTCAAATCAAGTGTGGCATCTTTATTGGTAATTTGAAAGGACATTTCTTGGCATTTATTTCTTGAATATAATATCCTTCAAATGTTGGCCGCATCTACACCTCAGGGTTTCCATTCTGAGGGTCCAATTTTGGATGACTCGTTCGAGCATTTCGACCGGTATGGCTTAAATGACAAGCATAAAGTTGGCTTCCAAAACCTGAGTCGTAGCTGGTTTGTCAGCATAGACTTTGGACTTTACGTAACCCCAAAGATAAATGTCTAAAGGTGTGATATCACTCGATCTAGGCAGCCAACTCACCAGTCCAAAACATCAAATTAGCTGCTTTTCGAAGCGACCTATCAATAGATACATTGTTTGAGCAGCTGTATGGCAAGTGGCACCGTTCTGTTGAAACCAAGTGTCGTCAAGATTACGGGCTTCAATTTCACGTAGCATAAAGATCGATGTGATGGTCCGATAGCGAGCACCATTCACGGTTACGTTCCGGCCATCATCATTTTTAAGAAATTATGCACCAATGATTCTACCAGATTATAAACCGCACCAAACCGTGATTTTCTCTAGGTATAATGGCACCTCTTGAACCTCTTCTTGTTGCTATTCAGCCCAAATGCGGCAAATTTGTTTATTGCCTTTGCTGTTGAGCCTGAAATCGGCCTCATCACTGAACAAAATTTTGGTCGAAAACAGGGAATCTATACGTTTCTCACTGAACGCTCATTTCCATAATACAGTTGCCAACATTTGAAGGTAATTATTTTCAAAAAATAAATGCCATAAAATGTCCTTTCAAATTACCAATAAAGATTCCACACTTGATTTGAATTTTTATATTTTTTTCTTGTTCTGAAAAAATACCTCTAGATGTATCACCCTATAAATAACACCTTAAAGTTGTTATAATACTAAGTCATAATACTCCGAAATGTATTGGCTTTTATTAAGAGATAAAGATCATTTTCTGTGATTTTATAAACAGTTCGACTAATTCTGGCTGCATTCATGAGCTGGACTTAGACTTTATAATATTGACAATAAGCTCGAAAGCTATTTAAAATATCACTATAGCACTGTGCTAGAATTGAGATTGCAATTATGATTGTCATTGATTTAGTCAAGTTTCATATGGTTATAATACGAGTAAAAACTAAAAATTCTCATCGTGCAAACTATTTTAAAAGATAAACTAAAGTGCAGTTCATTTTGTTTAACCCACCGGGTGTCAGGCTAGTCATTTTTTGATGTTAGTAATTTGTTATGTTTTAATTTTAACTCTAAGGTGCTCTGTATTAATCTCCATGCACTAATTTCAAACCTACTGCACGAAGCCTGAAAAAACACAAAGCGACCTATAATGGCAAGTAATTTGACTTTCAGCCACGACTACTTCAAATATCACATCACTTCACCACGTTTGACTGTGAGGCTAAACTAAAAACTATGGTAGAGATATTCTATTTTATTTTCCTTTTATATAAGTACACACTGAGAAATTATTTGTTGCCACAACCAAATTTTTTGCCAAATGTTGGTGGTTGCACGTTCTCCCTGTATTCCATCGATACACTCGAATGTTGAATTGGGAGCACTATCAACTGATAAGACAAAGTATCAGTAACCCTTAAAAATTATCATTATTGCAGCTGAATCGTTACATGTTTTAGTTGTTCTTATAGATTTTTTCTTTTATTTACTATTTTCCTTACATGAATATTAATACTATTCAATAACCCATGTTACAAACTCATGGCCAGAGAAAGTCTAAATTACAAATATATAAGGTTTTTGATTGAAATATTTTAGTTATATAAAAATAATAATAAATTATAAAATTTTGAAAAAAAAAAATCAAAAAAAAATTTTAGAAAATTTTAAATTTTTATTTTTATTAAATTATTATTTTATTTTAAATTTAAATTTTTTAAAATCATAGATGAAAAAAACTTATATAAATTGCAAAAAAAATTACAATAATGATTCAGCACTTCTCTCATTTTTTTTGGGTTACCAATTATTTTTCGTCTTAAGCTAAAATTGTGTATTTTGCTACAACAAAACAAAACGGGATTTGGTAACGGCAGACAATGTCACCACCAATTAGTGGAAGCAAAGTAACATGTGCTTCATATGGGTTTGTTGTCATAACCACTACTAGTTTTATTGAATTTTTTTATTGAAAGCAATTAATTGGTTGTGAATACCGTAATATTGTCGTACCAATCTTGTCATGATATTTAGAACGTTGTACCATTAGTACAACGAAATGTTTGTGATTGCAACAGAAACTGTGTTCTTCCAACCGAATTTCTGTAGGTCGACCCGAATTTCAAATGATAATAATTTATAATGTCTTAGTATCACATGATAAAGTCTTCATTATTCAACTTTGGTCTTTATAACAACCAAACACAAAATGGGTGATCTTTATCACCGATTTTGAAAGGTTTATGCTTGAATACTTGCAACGAAACTACTACTATAGAGCTAACCTTATACCACTATAAAAATAAGTAAGCTATCATGTCCACGAAGAAGACCACTTATCATTACACTTAAGTCGTCATCAAAAGAGCGGCGAGATCTCACTGAAAATAAAATTATGCCTTTTGGTCGTCGATAATCCACTTATATATCGCTCGGAAAGCTATAAACACCCGCCCACTGCATGACTTGCGTTGAAGTCATCATCGGACATTATTTCCCTAAAAAAGTCGCGGCCCAACTACAACCGCAAGCCATGGCTAAAGACTTTCTACATCCTACAGTGGCAAATAGTATAACAAATTTAGTATACTTAGTAGGTACATAAATACTGTTACACACGTTTTATACTGTAAAATAAAAAGTACTGAATGTTTTTGGACCAAATATTTTTTAATATATTTATTGGTGTATATTGTATCCAAAAAGAATCTACTTATTCCTAATGTCCGCCTTTTGCCTTTGCACACGCCTTAAGTCAAACTGGCCAATCGTCAATAGCAGCACGAACCTCGTCCATTGGAAAATTGGCGACAGCTCGTCCCAAAGCAGTCTCAAGAGATCCAATGTTGGGGTATCTTTTGTGACAAACCTTGTACTCTAAAACCGTCCACAATTTGCAATCCAATGGGTTCAAATCTGGACTGCCTGAAGGACATTCTTCAGAGGAAACGAACGCTGGCAAATTGTTTCGAAGCCAGGCCTGAGACGTTTTAGCCTTATGGGCCGGCGCAGAATCCTGCTGGAAAGTCCATGGCTGGTTTTGGAACAGGGAATTGTTACGAGGCTTCACAAAAGCTTCCAAAACGGTTTCTTGGTAAACTGTGGCCGATGTTTTGACTCCTTGTTCATAGGAATGCAGGTCAGTGACCCCATCGTAAGAGACACCCCACCAAACCATGACTGAAGCTGGGTTATGACCCTTTTCCACCCTTGGGATCAGTTCAGATGCTTTCTTAGCTGACCGCGCATACACTCTATCATTTTGCTTGTTAAATTTTTTTCTGAACGGTAAAAATTTTTTCATCGGTAAACAAAATTTTTTCTCACGGGCCATGATTTTCTGTTTTCGGAGCGGTTTTCTGTGAATTCTTGATTTAACGGCTTTGAAGACATGCGGTGTTCGAACAGAGCTTGGGCGGTCTGAGCGGTGGTGGTCTTTTACATCTCCCGTCTCCTCAAACAGTTTTATGCATCGGTAGACGAACATGCGACTAATCCCTAGTGGCCGGAGCATGTTGAAAATATCGTTTTTTTTTCATTTCACACTTGAAAAGCGCTATTAAAGCGATACGGTTATCATTACCTGACCACTCCATGATGAAAGTTCAAACTTTAAAATCCCGTTACAGACTAACGCTATTGAGGTTAGATTTCAAAACCCATATGACATTAACGGGGTTAGTTCAGTTCTACTATTGAAATGGGTGTGTTCAATGTTGTAACAGTATTTATGTCCCTACTAAGCACACTCGATCCTACACTGGAAGGTATACACGGTCCTTTGCTGAAGGTTATAAAAATCGGGTGACAAATTTTCCATAATTTTCCTGTCACAGGCAAATGAATTATGCTGAGTACCCTCTAGCCCATCTTCCGAAGGAAATATCATCATCACTTAAACTGCCAACTACTTCCTCTATTAAAATGTATACAAATTTTATTCATTTGATTTAAATCATAACGACCCACATTTTATCGTTTAAAACAAAACCAACAAAAAAATGTTATACAACGGAAATTAAAGCTCAAATCTGATATGTGAGAATATTCCCCAGAAAATATTAAAATTCAATTTAATAGAAATGTCTCGGGGGCTTCTAACTAAATTTTGAAATTTATGCTGCTGAGACACAAACACACACACACACACTAATACATATGTATACAGTGGTCCATATTAACACCCTTCTCCCACACGAACCATTTTCCATAAGATGACATTTTAATTTACTCATACCCAATCATATAAGCCCAACCACCATCCACCATCACTCCCAGATTATGTCGCCCAAATGCTGGAAAAACAATAACACCATCAACATATTATTAAAAGGGAAATCATATGCGAATCCCACCCGAAAATTCGAAAGGACCAAATCCACCCTTACCACCAAAAGAATGAGAAACCGCCTCAACACACACGACGTTTCAAATGGAACGTGACAAAATTCAAATCACGAAAATTGTGCATGCAAAGTGGCAGAGTTTAATTTTTGTGTCAGGCGTATCTAAGCTCCTGGGTGTTTGTGTGGGTGATGGTCGGGGGAGGGAGGGGGCCTTTATGTTGCCTAAGGTCACCAAAAACGGAAATGACTGGCAGTGTGTTAAATCAAAGGAAAGTTTAACTAAAACGCTTACACACATAATGCCATTACCGTAAGATAGTAATGCTCGTATGCGCAAAATACGCACGAGTTAAGAGGGAAGTAGATACGGGTAAATGGCCTTACCACTCCTGGAAATGCTTCTCAGCCAAAGCACACAGTAGCCCTACCAACATGGAGGACCCACGAAGACCAGCACTCTTCCAGTTGTAAATAAAAATTATGGTCCCAAGTCTAAGTTAAGAATGCAGCCAGACCAAATGCCAACAACAACTGCTGCGGATAGCAAATACCACAAATACAGGCTACAATGAGAGTAAAATAAACACTGAGACCCACCACAATCAAAACAAGTCGAAAGAAGAAGCAGACAGGCACCCCAAAAAAACAGAAGTATAACTTCTGGAAGTGTACTTGGGGGCACTCGTCATAAAACAATGTCGCCAACAAGTGCACCATAACTAAGCAAGCAATGAAAAACCCGGAAAATTCCCTACACAAAAAAGACAATTTTGGCAAAAACAAAAAACCGCAAAATGCTAGCAACAAAGTCCACAAAGTAATGAAAACGCAAATAAAAATGACAAAGCAAAAAAGACCATAACTCAAGTGCGAGAGAATGTCACTCGAATGGCTGCTAGCTTCTACTGGCCAAGTGGTTTTTAAAATGTTTGGCTGCAGTTGGCTAGAAACTAAATAGTCTGTACTCCATTTGTTAATACTCCATGGAAGGATTAAAGAATATAGAAATTTGTCATTCCGTTTGAAACATCTCTAAATACCTATGCGACCATATCTTTATATATAAAAAGTTTATATATAAATGTTGGGGGTACGAGCGCCTGAATCTCGATAACTGCTAAACCTGTTAACAACAAACTTGGCCAATATGTGAGCTTCGTCTGTCGAAAGTCTTTTTTCAAGTTTGGACTCTGCTTTCTATATATTTAAATTTCTTGTACTTCGGGTAGGATTTAAAACGAATTAACAAAATAAATTTCTTAACCAGGAACTTGAGAAATTTTACAAAGCAAAAAACTATAAATATTTATATCCTTATTGTTGGGGCTAACCATGTTTTGGGACACAGATGTCTGGGCATGTGTAAGAAAATATATCCTTAACAAGTTTTTTGACAGTGGGCAGAGAGGCGTGGCTAAAGAGGGCACTAATGCTAACAAGATAAAATTTGTTGTAATAGGTGATCTAAGTAGAGATACTATTTTCAATAGCCATTTTTTGGCAGATCACGTGTGAGTCGTGTCATGCTGTCATGTTATTTTTGTTTAGTATTATTTGGCATTTCATCATGGAAAGACTTACGCCTGAATAACGTTTACAAATCGTTCAACTTTATTGCGAAAATGCACGTTTTGTGAGGAATGTGTTTCGTGCACTTCGTTCAACTTATGGTCGCCATAATCGTCCTACTTACCGTACTATTTGCAACACCATCACCCATCTTGAGACCACGTCCAGCACGCTTTGAAGAAAATATAGCAGTCGTAGCTGAGAGTGTAGTAGTATACCAAGCTACACAAAATACAGCTTGTGCAAGAACTGAATCCGCCCGACGTTCCCAAGCGACATCGATTCGCTCTATGAGCTCTTGCAAAGTGCCAAGAAGAGCCGACGTTTTCGAGCCAAATTTTGTTCAGCGATGAGGCCCATTTCTGGCTCAATGGGTATGTAAACAAGCAAATTGCCGCATTTGGGAAGAAGATGAACCAGAATAGGTTCAAGAGCTGCCACTTCATCAAAAAAAAACAACGGTTTGTTGTTTGTGGGCCGGTGGAATCATCGGTCCATATTTCTTCAAAAATGATGCCGGTGAGAACATAACCGTCAATGGCGACCGTTATCGTGCCATGATAACCGACTCTTTTTGATGCCTGAAACTGAAGCTCGTGATCTCGGCGGCATTTGGTTTCAACAAGACGGCGCCACTTCAACATTTCGCATCAATCAATGGATTTATTGAGAGAACACTTCAGTGAGCAGATAATTTCACGTTTTGGGCCGGTCGCTTGGCCACCAAGATCGTGTGATATCACACCGTTGGACTTTTTCCTGTGGGGATATGTAAAGTCGAAAGTTTATGCGGACAAACCCGACTCGATTCAAGCCTTGGAGCAAAACATCACGCTTGTCATTCGCCAGTTACCAGTCGAAATGCTCGAACGAGTCATCGAAAATTGGACTCAATGGATGGACCATCTGAGACGTAGCAGCGGCCAACATTTGATAGACATAATCTTCAAAAAATAAATGCCAAAGAATGTTCTTTGAAATGATAATAAACATTCCCCATACAATTGGAATTTTCTGTGTTTTTTTTTCTTTAAAAAAGTAGGGAACCTCAAAATTAATCACCCTATAGTATTGATACTCGTAAAACGATATGAAATTGGAATTTTGATTTTTCGAAATTTAAGCGAAGCAAGCGATGCAAAAGTGGGGTTTCGATGCTTAGGAATAGATCAATTTAACGATGCACAGTGGAATGAAATTAAAAAAAATGGAAATGATGAAATTGCACACACTTATAGAAAGGTGTTTTCAAGCTTATATTTTGAGGCTCCACGATATACAGGGTCCCCTAGTTGGGCACCTCAAGTTTATACAATTTAAAACGCATGTTACTTTTGTATTTGTAAACCAATTTTAATGATTTTCGTAAAGAATCTACTACTCGAGTCCTGAGAAACGATGCATATGCTACAGAACTTTGAAAATCCTGAAGAGTTCAAGGATTTGCTTTTGGTATGCATTACTGTGTTTCCTTCTACTTTGTAGAAACAAGTTAATTCTATTGTAAAAAATAAAGTGTCTTTTCTCACTAATAAATCGCATGGTTAGTTATATGAACACAATAGAAAAAAGGGAACTTTAATTTTGATATATCCCCGCTGCCTGCTATCCAAATTGAGCCGCTGAATGAAAATATTTAGTATCAATCAAGAGTTGTCCAAAGTAATTCATACTCACTAATTGCACAAATACCTGTCAGGTGGGGATTTTCGATAAGGGATAAAATTATTACGTCATAAAATTTTTAATTATAAATATATAACAATGAAATTTTGCAGTTACTTAGGTATTGAGATTTGAAATAGACGAAATAAATAACAAAAATTATATTTTTAAAAACAATCCCACGATTCCCAAGAAATATTTAAAAAATTCCAAAACTTGAATATTTGCCACATTATTGGCGAAAAAGTGAAGTTATTTTGCAATCAAATGAAATATGAAGCAACTTTGTTTTTTTAACTAAGAAAGGACGTTATTAAATTAAAAAATGGGTTAAGATTTAGTACATATATGTCAAACCGATTTTTATTAAAAAGAAATTTAAAATCTGCATAAAGTGGGTCTAAAAACATATTTTCAGTTGGCATTTTGAACATTCAGAAGTGCAGGGTATAATGAAGTCGGTTTAATATCAACTCGGTTGGGTGAATCGAGGTAGTTATTGGAAATGGGATACCAAATAAATCATCAAGGTATCATGTTAAAGTTGGATCATCTGCTAGAGCGAGGGAAATTTCTTCGGAATAACAGTTGCCAAGAAGTTCAGTATCCGTGACGGTGGAAGTGGGTACGTACTTCCATGTTGTTTTCATCTCCTGTGTTTCTCTGGGTCCGTGTCTATCGTGTTGTTCCTTGCGTATTTCTTTTTCAAAGCTGTTTATGTTTTTTTTGTATAAGTATCTATCTCAATGTCCAGATTGATGGCAAGAACCACGCCCATACGACAAGCCGCGCTGAACGCCAGCCGACAATCTGGCAAAATTTATACTTTTGTTTGGGTTGAGATCGCGAAAATCTAAGAAAGCTTCTAAACATTGATGATCACAAAATAGCGAAATAGTCTTAACCTGACCCGATTTTCTTCAATAACGTCCTTCCTTGGTCCTTTATCTTGCTAAATTTTATCAAGATTGGTTGTAAGATGTGCTAGAGCTAATAACATAAAAATCAGATGAACATATGTGTGGGATCTATATCTCAATCTAAAGCGATTTTCTTAAATTTCAATAGCGTTTGTACTTGGTCCAAAAAAACATACTTCAGCTATATTTCATGAAGATTGGACAGACAGACTTCATTAAAAGAAACTATTTCGTGATAGGAAAACTTAAAGGTGGATCTAACTCTAATGAAATTGGTAATAAGCTTAGCTTGGCTAACTTAGCGACTGAAAATTTAGAATTAGAATTTCTTTCAGCCAAATTGGTTAAAAAAGTTATCCGAGTTACGGTATATGTAAGTCAGATCAACTGACTCAAAGTAGCTACCTGGTTTCTACTGCAATATCGTATATATCAAAAAAACCCTATATGTGACAGCGCATAGAGAAAGGGACCTAAGGGTAAAAAAATCAATTTTCATTTTTTTTCTTTTTTTGATGTGGACAACATCTGAGCTTCGAATGAGACCGATCCCATGCCCCAAAAGTGTTCCCTCCCAGAGATATGTGCGTTTTATGAAAGTGAAGTCGACGATTCTAAGCGCAAATAGAAAGGGACCTAATCTTTAAAATGGCTCTCCTGGACAATACTGGTTTTTAACCTTAGGTCCCTTTCTATTTTGCGCGTCACATATACTTTGTGTCGAAGCTTCAAACGTTCGATTTAGTGTAAGGCCCACTTGGAAAGTCTATGCGTGACACACTGAATAAGGTCTGGGCGTATTATTTTGGGTAGATGAAAATTGAGCATGAAAATTGAGCATGAACATTAAGATGAAAATTGAGCATGAACATTAAGCCTTTTAATTGGTTTCCATGTTTGTCGGTGAAGTGCCACTTAAAGCTTTGTTGTGGTCCAAGGTACACACTCAAACTCCAAGTTCCAAATACAGTAAACACTAATAATTTGACTTTTGTGACTTCCTTTTGCTCTATACCAAGCAAGAGAATCGATCACTAACTTTTTCAGGGTCAATAAATAATTCAATCTCTACTCTTACCGAATTTTTCAATTTGGTAAGAGTCTAGGGCTATTTCTTTGTGCACAAGTTGAAACAAATCAATAATATTTAGGGGTCGCTCAAAGGACTTTTTTATAAAATTTTAAGACATATAAAGTGAACAAAATGTAATAGTCATAATTACATAAAAACACAATACATATTCTAAAATGTATTATAATCTTGCTATAGTACCTGATAGGTTTTTAGTGTAATTTTTCGAGCATTGGGAACCCTTTTTCAGTGATCCTCATCCTCCTGATTTAGTTTCTACTTCAAATGGTTTGCTTACCTTTTTTCAGTTAAGGAAACGGAGTAATAGAAAAGAAACAGCAAGTAAAGTGAATACCTATTACCTTCCATTATCTTCTTTTTCTAAATCAGAAAGCGATTGCGGTTCACAATACTCGTAGAAATTCTAAGGAAATATATAAAATACATCTCAGAGTGATAAGCAACTATACGATTAGATCCGACAATTTTATTTTTCTATTAAAGACGTATATTGACATTGTAATAATGTTTTTGCCACTCCCAGCAGAAGGTGTGATATACCAATTAAAAATCACTTTTTATTCCAAAGAGAAAGATTCCTAAGCTGAATCATTTCCTATCATATTTCTATTCGAAAATTTTCTCAACTTTTCGTACGTCTTTCTGCTTATATGTCGGTGAAACTTGTTCAAATGCAATTTCTTGCTGCCCTTACAACAAAATTATTTAAAGCTTTTTAAAACAAACGAATTAAACGCTGCATTATTAAAGCCATCCTGCTCATTAGCTTTCTTCAACGACTTCATTGTTACTTGAAATTGTAAATTTTAAACTCTCCTGATTACCAAAAACGACTTGAAATAAAAACCATGACAACATCTGGAAATGAAATCCATATGGACGACCAGGGATTAAACGCTGCATTATTAAAGCCATCCTGCTCATTAGCTTCCTTCAACGACTTCATTGTTCCTTGAAATTGTAAATTTTAAACGCTCCTCAATACCAAAAACGACTTGAAATAAAAACCATGGCAACATCTCGAAATTAAATCCATATGGACGACCGACCACTGGCCCACTGAATCTGACCATCCAAAAGTGCTAATAATAGTATTAAGTTGCACATCTGTGAACTGAAAGGCAAGTCACTCAATAATTTATAACAATACTTGTAATGAAATTCATTTAACAACGATAAAAATAAAACCCCAAGTACAACAGCGAAATCACGCACAACTGCCAGCCCCCTGATAGTTGTCAAATATTATCAACTTTAATTTAAATCCGTGAATCGTAGCTGCTGCCGTATGCTGCAATTGCAATGGCAGCTGCAGATGTAGCGCTTGCCACCTGCCGTCGAACGGATGATTTTGTATATAAACCACTTTTTTACAGGATAAATTTATATGCCGAAATGTGTATAAATTTTTAAAATCAATTCCATGACCAAATGGTCATGGAATTTTATATGAATATATGCAAAATGGAATGTCACTCACACACAAACAGCTGTTTCTTTTCATACGGTTATTTGAAATGATTTTTTCAAGTGTAATTTGAATGTGAAAACAACCAAAAATACACGGGAAAAATGACCATTTCTATAAATAGGTTGGGTCATTACCTTGATAAACCAGCGCATGATATAAGAAGTATATCTCGCACCCTTTTCACAATCATTTAAAACTTGAATCGGCTGTAAAAAAAATACTGGTCATTTAAAACTTGAATCGGCTGTAAAAAAAATACTGCTAGTTTTTTCAAATTTCTGGTCTTACTGGAAAGGGTGAACCTTTTCCAGTAAGACCAATTACACAGTACAACAGCCAATCTGGGGGGTGAGAAATTCCAAGTCAGGGTGATGGTACTAGGTCAGTATATTAAAACCCTCAAACTTCACTTAATTGTAAATAAAAGAAGAACGCGTTAATCGATTTCTATGATCTATGTCGCATTTTGTTTATAGGTTATGTAACATTACGTGAAAGTTATAAGACTCTTCACGTTTTTCCGTTTGGGATTTATATGTTTTAAAAAAAAAAAAAATTTTTTTTTTTGGCAAAATTTTCTTCATAAATTTATTTCTAATTGCAAAAATGTTGATTTGGTAGAGAAACAGTATATTAATGGATTAAAGAAAATGTAATTATTAATTTTTCTCAATTTATTTCAGCAAAATCGAACTAGTCGTTCTCGAGTTATGTCAAACTACGTTTTTGCCAACATTTTACAACTAAGCGAAAAAACATCAAGATAAGGAAAAAATGTAAAAGGTCATAAAAAAACATACGAACGCAAAACCCTTTGAGGGTTTTAATATACTGACCTAGTACCATCACCCTGACTTTTTTTTTTTTTTTTTTTTTTTTTTTTTTTTAATTATTATTTCATTTATTTCAGTTTAAATATGTTTACATTTTTAAAGGTGCCCCAGCGCCATATTGACATTATTGGGGCAAGTTGGCATAGTTATCACGATTTGTTAGAAAGTAAGCGTTACATATTCATTTACAGAAAAAAAAAAAAAAATAAAAAAATTTTATATATATATATATATACAAAGATGGAAAAGCAAGAGATTCTACAATAGAAGCATTTCTGTATTTTGAAGTAAATATGACTTTAACTGCAGTTTGAAAGTTGAGATTCTCGGAATTGCCTTAAGAGTTTGTGGTAGATAGTTATATTCAGAAGAGCCAATGTATTCAATGCGCTGTTTAGTTATTTCCAGTCTACATCTCTTAACATTTAAATTCAAATTATTCCTGGTATTGAAAACTGCTTGATTTCGGAAAAATTCAATTACTTGATGACCAATATGTTGCACAGCTTTGTACATGAACATCAATAGCTGCATTTTGTAAAGTCCATGTAATGGTAAGATATTTTTGCCAATATTCTGGTATAATGATAGCGATGGATACGTTAACGGAAGATTATAAACTATGTTTAAAGCTCTATTTTGGCATCTCTGCAGGCTTCGAAATTCCGTGCTTTTTTTAAACCCATATATTATTGATAAGTAATTAAAATGACTATGAATTAAACTTTGATAAATCAATAGTTTAGTTTTTTTGTCAAACTTATGTTTGAATTTGTACAGGATCCCAATCGCTGGTGCAACTTTCTGTCTCAGATGCTGAATATGAGTATTCCACGCCAAGTTAGATTGAAAGTGAATGCCTAAATACTGCAACGACTTACATTCATATACTGTGTTGTCACCAATTTGAACGTTGAAATAAGTTTCAGTACATCGTGGGCGAAATCGTAATAGTTTGGTTTTTTCATTATTTAACACCAGTTTGTTAATTCGACTATATTCAAGAATAAGTCCAGCATCATGTTCTATCTGTGCTTTCAATATTACGTCATGATTGTATGGATAAAAGAGGCTTATGTCATCTGCATACATAATAAGCTTACCGTGAAGCTTGAGGTTTGAAATATCGTTAATATATATAGAGAATAACAGCGGACCAAGAACACTGCCCTGAGGTACACCATGTTCCACTCATGCCAAAGAGCTTTTAGCGTTCTCTATTTTCACATACTGTTTCCTTCCATGTAAATAACTTTTAAGCAATTGTAGAGAGTTGCCCGCAATGCCATAGCATGGAAGCTTTTGAATCAATATTTCATGATCAACAAGATCGAAGGCTTTTGAAAAATCGTAGAATACTCCCGTTACTCCACCGTAACCGTCGTCCAGACCATTGCATACTAAATTTACCACATTCACAACCGCATCCTGGGTTCCACATCATTTCCTAAAGCCGAATTGTGACTTGTATATCTGACCGGTTTGCTCTAAAAATGTCGATAGCTGCTTGTGTAAAATCTGTTCAAATATTTTGTCCACAACTGACAGTAATGCAATTGGCCTATATTTATCCACTGTATACGCCACTGATTCTTTTGGGATAGGTATTATTTTCGATACTTTTAAAATATCGGGATATATTGAATTTCCCACAACGCTGTTAAACAAGTTTGTAAGTCTGACATGGATTATATCGCTGCATTTCCGAAGTGCTTTACTTGAGATGCCATCATCACCAGGGCTTTTATTATCTTTCAGATTCAATATGTGTTCAATGATTGTCTCATTTATAACACCACTAAATTGAAAACGTTGCAGAGATTGTTTCATGGTTCCAAGTTTGTCACAAGAATCATTTGGTAGTTGTAAAATACTCAATTTCAATGATGCTGATGCTTGTAGAAAATACTCATTAAATATATCACATTTTATTTCGTTGCCAACTATAAGCTCTCCATCATCATTTTTCAGTTTAACCTCTGATTTTTTTGACCTTCCCAGATGTCTATTTAAAAATTGCCAGCATTTTTTTGGGTTATGTTGAAGATTCTCTAATTGATTCTGGTAATAGCTATTCATGCATATTCGATTAGCTTTTTTTATAATATTGCTTATGAGCTTTAATTTCCTTTCAAAATTAAAATTTTCCGGATTTCTTCTGCGCTTCTTTAACAATGACTTTTTAAGTTTAATAAGAGACTGTAAATTTTGATTTACCCACGGCGTAATATAATTTTCCATGGATTCAATATGTTTCCTCTCTATTGTTGAATCCTGGATGCAATTAGAAAACGTATTCACAAAATCATCCATATCAGCTGATATATTTCCAGATAGTTGTCTACCATCCAAATGGACACGAAGGTTTTCTCGGAGCATATTATAGTTACATTGACGGTAACATGTTATCCTTCTTTCTACCCTTTCGAAATTTGTATTGATTATACAAGATATTAAATTGTGATCTGTTAAATCACACTTAATTGTATCTATGGCAAGTTTATCAGAGATGTTGCTGTATACATTATCAATACATGTCCCACTTATCGGTCTTGTTGTCATATAGTGACAGTTATCGTAGTCAAACAGATTTAATAAGTTTAAAACATCTCCAGACAACACAGGGCTAAGAAAATCAATATTTGAATCTCCAAGACAAATATTTGGGTTCCGATAATTGTTCTGTAGCTTACATTCAACAAAACGACAAAAAGTGCTCAGGTCACACTTTTGAGAACGATAAAACGAATTAATCTTAACAGATTTGCGGTTAACTTTTATATTCTTTAGCGATATTTGGACACATTCAATAAAGTTTGTACTATTACATTCCTCAACGACGAACTGTATATAGTCTTTAATGTATATTGATGTTCCCCCGTAACCATCACTTCGGCAACAATGCACAACATTATATCCTAAGATGTTGTATATCTGCGATACGTCTTGCTTAAACCAGGTCTCTTGTATGGCTATTATGTCTGGTAAACCCTCAAACTCAGCAATAAGAGATTTAAAACTATTAAATTTATGCATAGAAGAAATGCTTCTCATGTTTACAGAAATAATATGCAATGTTTGACTATAAAATCTTTTAAAATGTTCGTTAAACGAATCTATATTACAAAAATAGTTGTTTGAATTCATGAATTAGTATATATTTAAATTATTATTCAACTACATAAAATGTACAATTACGATGGAGACATAAATTCATTTTGAGTAACATCATCTGCATCAGAATCATCTGCCCTTATCACTTTTCTGCTTGCTCTGCGATTTTGTTGGGTTTTAGCTTCCAATAATATTTGATTTACATCATCTTCGCTCTTAATAATTCGAGGTCTTGTGATTGCACTCCTCTTTGCATAGATTTTACCACCATTCGAATAAACTGCATGAAATCCAACTGACTTTAGTGTTCTAGCATAATTCAAAAGTTCCAAAGATTCTTTAGATAGAAAATCATTCACATAAACTGATTTAGTGTCCTCTTCATTTTTAAACTTTGGCTTTGCTGTCATTAGTTTATCTTTAACTGATTTTTGGTTAAATTTCACCACAATACTTTGATTTCCTTTGCTAATGTCTTTCATTCTTAGAAAGTACGCATCATCTATATTTCCTGCTGGTATTTCAACACCAACTCTTTTTGATATCTCAATAACAGTTTCAGCTGCATTTAAATCTTTTATCGGTTTGATACCATTAATAATACAATCATTCTTTACGCGTTGATCGTTTAACATTTTTACCGAATCTTTCAAGTTTTTTATTTCCGTTTTTAATTGTCTATTTTCTTTTTCAACATTTTTAATTCTTTCTTTATTTTCAAGAATTCCTTTCATAATTTCATCGAACTTAGATGACATGAAATTCATTGAGTCTTGCAACTCTGTTAACTGATCTAATTTATTCAGTTTCGTTTTTATTAATTGCAGTTCTTTTCTAACTGTGTTATCCATTCCGTCACCATTGTTACACCTGTGACAGACAAATTCTTCCTCTTCATTCTCCAACAAATGATTATACTGACGTTTGTCCAGCTTCGTACACAACACATGATACATTTTAGCGCACTTGTCACATTGAATGCATTCTTCTTTCTCCTCTTTCACCTCTAATTCGCACTGACCACAGATTGTTTTTGAGTTTTTAATGCTTCTGCGACTTGTGTTAGGCATATTCAATGTTGTTGTTATATACAGCGATTTGTTTGTTATTTTTGAACCGTTTATGTGTTTATTTGTTTCTGATAACACAGAGTTTTCCGATTGTTTATTCAGCTTACGACGGAGCTTACTCTTTTTTACGTCTAACCAATAGGGTTGCCAACTCGTTGTTCTTGGAATTTCTCACCCCCCAGACAATAACCCCAAAAATGTTCCACAGTGTTATTTATGTGACTACAGAACTTAATCGGCAGTACCTCATTCGAACAACCCAATTTTTCAGTACATTTTCAATTGTTTCGCGTCAAATCTTTTCATTGGCAACATCGATTACAATTTTTCAACGCTTTAATTGTCTCTGAAAGCTTTGCGTAATATTTATTATTAATGGCTCCCCACAGAAAATAATACAAAGGACTCAAATCACAGCTTCGAGGCGGCCAATTGACATTACAATTTCGGATTATTATTTGCTTTTCAAAAACAGTGCGTACAATAGCGATGGTTGCGTTGGGTGTCTTGTTGAAACCAAATGTTGTCCATGTCATTCTCTTGAAGTTTGGGAAACAGAAATTTGTTGAGTATAGCGCTGTAACGTTCACCGCTCAAAAAATATTTTTTAATATATTTATTGAAGTAAGAATCTACTTATTCGAAATGTCCTCCTTTTGCTTTTACACACGCCTTAAGTCGCACTATCCAATCGTCAATAGCAGCACGAACCTCGTCCATTAGAAAATTGGTCACAGCTCGACCCAAAGCAGTCTTAAGAGATCCAATGTTGGGGTATCTTTTGTGACAAACCTTGTCCTCTAAAACCGTCCACAATCTGTAATCCAATGGGTATAAATCTGGACTGCCTGAGGGCCATTCTTCAGAGGAAATGAACGCTGGCAAATTGTTTCGAAGCCAGGCGTGGGACGTTTTAGCCTTATGGGTCGGCGCAGAATCCTGCTGGAAAGTCAATGGCTGGTTTTGGAACAGGGAATTGTGAAGAGGCTTCACAACAGCTTCCAAAACGGTTTCTTGGTAAACTTTGGCCGATGTTTTGATTCCTTGTTCGCAGAAATGCAGGTCAGTGACCCCATCGTAAGAGACACCCCACCAAACCATGACTGAAGCTGAGTTATGACCCTTTTCCACCGTTGGGATCAGTTCAGATGCTTCCTTAGATGACCGCGCATACACTCTATCATTTTGCTTTTTAAATTTTTCCTGAACGTAAAATTTTTTTCATTGGTGAACACAATTCTTCTGTGCTTCACCAAAAGAACTTTGCATTTTTCAATCCTATTTGTTTAAAGCTGCAGTCAATAAATGTCCGGTACGTCATTTGAAAGCCCCAAGTCCCAAGTCCTTTTTAATGATTCGACTCATGAACTTTTGCGTGATATTCATCCCACGGACCATGATTTTCTGTTTTCGGAGCGGCTTTCTGTGAATTCTTGATTTAACGGCTCCAGTCTCCTCAAACAGTTTTTATATCGGTAGATAAACATGCGGCTAATCCCTAGGGGCCGAAGCGTTTTGAAAATATCGCTGTTGCAGCGATACGGTTCTCATTATCTGACCACTCCATGATGAATGTTGAAACAATTTTAAAATCCCGTTACAGACTTACGCTATTGAGGTCAGCTTTCAAAACCCACATGCCATTAATGGGGTATGTTCAGTTCTACTATTGAAATGGGTCCGTTCAATGTTGTAACAGTATTTATGTCCCTACTAAGTAGAAATAGCCACCGAGATCAAAATGAGCTTATTCTAAATAAAACACTATTTTTCGGTAAAATTCATCTCCTGTCATAAAATCCATTTGCCCATTGAGAGAAGGCAAAATACAACGGATGGTGTTCTATTACTGAATGGCATAGTTAATTTTTTTTCAATAAAAGCAGAAATTTAAAAAAAAACTTAATACTTTTTTTTACAGCCGATTCAAATTTAAAATTTTAAATGACCCACCTGATACGATAACGTATTTTATATGAAAGGGCAATACATAAGTTTTATATTATATCTGTCTGTCCTGTCTGCCCTTTTTTCGTGATGGGGAAAATCTTCATGAGATTTCAAATGTGTCTGAATATGTCAGATTCTTAAAATCCCTCCTCCTGCTTCATTCTTATTTCCCCGCGGAACTGCCATACGGTATTACTCCGCGGGTGGGTCGGCCGTCAGACCATTCTCGAATCAGCCGACGTGTCTCATTCAGGTGGCATCGACGCATTCTTTCGGGCTTCTTCCT
The DNA here is from genome assembly GCA_963513945.1 of Hydrotaea diabolus. Classification (NCBI taxonomy): domain Eukaryota; kingdom Metazoa; phylum Arthropoda; class Insecta; order Diptera; family Muscidae; genus Hydrotaea; species Hydrotaea diabolus. The sequence goes on from OY740719.1 coordinate 171,526,698, forward strand.
TGGTCCGTAATTCCTTTTTTACACAAGTGATGAAGGTTTTAACTGCCTTCCAGTTTCGCTCGCTGCTCAGCATTGTGTCGATCACGTTATCTGCTGTCTCTCTAACTGCGTTCTTGCATAGGCGAACCGAGGGCATCAAAATTTCACGTGCTCGGCTGTTTCTTTATCGGAAATGCATGCTGTTATTATATAGGCGATCCGAGGGCACCAAAATGCCACGTGCCTGGCTGTTTCTTCATCGGTAATGCATGCTGGGCACATTGGGGATTCATCGTGTCCAAATCGATGCAGGTAGCTCCTATATCCTCCATGCCCAGTAAGAAATTGGGTCAGGTTGTAGTTTGTTTCCCCAAAGTACCAGTTAACCCACTTTTCTATAATAGGTATCAGCCTGAATGTCCAACGGGCTATCGTTGTGCATTACCACCTACGTTGCCAGTTTTGCATGGTCCTATTTCATTCCTCAGTTTTAACGGTTTCGCCGTCGATTTCTGGGGTCTCTTTTCGTCTCCGATAGATTGCTGACTGTTCTCTCGCTGTCAGGTCGATTGGTATCATGCCTGCCACCACTGCTCCCGCCTCCAATGACATTGTGCGGTATCCACTGCACAGGCAGCTTCTTCAGAATATTGAGAGTATGTCCTTGCTAGCCTGTTCTTAAGTATATTCTCCCATACCGGAGACCCATAGAGAATAACCGAGTTTGTTACCCGTGAAATCAGGTTTCTGCGGTTCTGTAGTGGTCCTCCTACATTCGGCATCATTGTGGCGAGCGCATTTTTGCACGTGTACTCCATATGACAATTAAAGTTCAGTCTGTCTTCTACCACCATACCGAGATATTATATCGCCTTCTTCGATACTAGTTCTACACCTCCCACCTGTACTGTCATAACATCCCGTTCTTTCTTGCCACTGATGAAGACAGCTTAGTCGTATGGCCTGTCAGCTCCAGATTTACCGAGCCATGGTTTATCAGCCATTATTTTATCGTCCTTATTGCCTCGTTCCCATATATCTAGACTTCCTCCTTCTCCCTTGCTTGGATTAGTATTGCAATATCGTCTGCAAACCCCACAATTGTCGCCTCCTCCGGTATTGTTAGGTTGAACACTCCACCATACATAATGTTCCACAAGAGGGGCCCTAAAACAGAGCCATGTGGCAATCCTGCCGTGACATTGTGCGATTCTGTTCCATTGTCCGTCTCATACCACAGCGTTCGGTCGGAGAAATAGTCCTTAATTATTTTTACCAAATAATCCGGGATGTTTAGTCTCCTCAGCGATGCGACAATGTGGGTCCAACCCGCTGAATTAAAGGCGTTTTTAATGTCCAGAGTGATAATGGCGCAGTATTTCCTCGTCGCACCTTTACCCTGGACTGCACTCCTTGCCGTGTTGACCACAAAGCTTATAGCGTCTATGGTAGATCTCGCTTTTCGGAAGCCGTACTGTCTTCGAGAAAGACCGTTGGCCTCCCCCACTGCGGTATTTAGTTTATTATATATGAGCCGCTCCAGACAATTGCCAATGGTATTCAGAAGGCATATTGGTCTATATGACTGGGGTTCACCGAGTGTTTTTCCTGGCTTCGGTATAAGGATGAGTTTTTGCTTCTTCCACCTTTCCGGGAATATACCATCTCTCAAGCAGCCACTGAATAGTTTAGCAAACATTTGCGGCCTTGTTTTTAAAGCCACTTTCAGCGCTTTATTTGGTACATGGTCCAGGCCTGGGGCCTTGTTATCTCCGATCCTAGAGCATAGCTCCAGTATTTTATCCTCCGTAACTGCCGCAGGGGTTTCGGCTGGAAGACGAGGGGTCTCCTGTATATCTTGTTCCCTTTGTGGAAACAGCTCTGCTAATATTTGGTTTATTAGCACCGGGCACGTGATTTGAACTGTCCTTTTTCCTTTTAGGTGGGACATCACTATGCGGTATGTACTGCCCCATGGGTTGTAATCGGGTTCTTTACACAACGCCTTGAAATAGTCAGACTTGCTTTGGTTAATCGCCTTCTGTAGATCCTTTCGCGACTGATGGTATGCCTCTCTCCGTGTTTGAAAGTCAGGAGTTGATCTCCCTCTCTGATACCATCGTATAGCCTTCAGACACTTTTTCCTCAGTGCTGCAAGTGTACTGTTCCACCAGTAGTTTTCGGTTCTTCCTTGGCCGAATCTCCTTCTTGGGATTGATGTGTCACACGCTGCCTCTAACGCTTCTGCTATTCCCTCAGTCATCTCTGCTGAAGGGCTTTCGTACACGAGTTGGTTGGATAGTATTTCCACGAACGAATTCTCGTCGAACTTGTCCTTTGCCCATCCGTTAAACGTAGTCTTCCGTCTCGGTCTTTGTGCCGGCCTCTTGATATTAATGGAGAATATTATCGCCTGGTGGTCACTGAAGGTGTAGTGTTCGCTTACCTGTCACTTAAGGTCTTTGGCTATACTGGAGCTCACGAAGGTGAGGTCGACGATCGAGCCATAGCCGGCTCTTCTGAAGTTATGAAGGCTTCCCTCGTTTGCAAGCATAACGTCTAGCTGAGAGATTACCTCTAGAAGTATTCCCCCGCGTTCGGTTGTTTGTCTGCTACCCCAGTATACTGCCCAGGCATTGAAGTCGCCTCCAATCACTACTGGGTTGCGCTGGGCTGCGTCTCTTGTGATGTCTCCAACCATCCTTCTGAAATCAGCCAGTGGTAGATTCGGCGATATGTAGCCGCTGTAAATATAGATGCCCCTATTTTAGCTCTGGCAAAACCCTCCGCTAGTTGTTTTGTGCCCTCCTCAATGGCTTTATTTCCACAGGTCCATACCGCTGCCTGGCCTAATGAATCCGTCTCCCATTCATTTTTCTCCCTGTTTTTATATTGTTCGCTCAAAATTGCGACTTCTATTTTGGATTCGCAGATGGTCTGTGTCAGGAGGTCCTGAGCTGCGGCGCAGTGGTTGAGGTTAAGCTGGATAAACCTCACATGTATTTTGTTAGCAACGCCTTTTGAAATACAGGGCACTTGTAGCTCCCTGCTACGTGTTTATGGTCTTTGCCTCCACTTGATTTGCACAGCATGCAGTCCGGTTCAGCCTCACAGTTTTTCGCAAAGGGGCCTTCTGCCCCACATTTTCTGCATTGTCTTGATCTGGCGACCGCCGGCATACAGGATTTTGCCATGTGTCCATATTCCTGGCATTTGAAGCACTTTAGTAACGAAACAGTTTCCCTCAGAAGACATATCGACCAGTCGACCAGTTGGTAGGCAGATTTAAGCAGTTTGGGTTCCACCGTATGCTTCCTAATGGACTTTATAATTGTCTCACTTAGGTTTTTTATTTCAAGCGCATTTTCTAGGGCACTACAAATCTCTGCTTTTGTAGTAATATCGTCCATGTCCTTGCACTCTATCACCGTCTCGCTGATGCGCTCCTTGACCTCCACTTGTCCTTCGAGGGAGGATTCTATTTTTGCATTAAATCGTCCGGCTGCAGTACCATTTGCCGATTTCAGTTTCAAAAGAAGGTCGCCTTTTTGTGTTCTACGGTCTTTGTTAACCTCTTCTCCAAAGTCTTTGATACTGGGGTCTGTTCTCAGCTTCTGTAGGATATCTGCGTATGTGACTTCTCCCTTGGCAGATATGACTAGAGTATCTGGTTTAGTTTTCCTAAGCCTCTTTTTTCTACTCCTTTTCACGGTCTTCCATTGGTTCATTGAATTCGTTTCGCCTGCCGATTTTGTGTCGTCGTTGGCTTGAACTGGCTTCGGTTCCCTCATCTTTGGCGATCGCAGTCTGGGCTGCTTTGGCGATCGCAGTCTGGACTGCTTTGGCAATCGTTGTTTAGGTCGCTACGGCGCAGCTAGATTGAACCCTTCATTGATTTGCTCCCCTTGCCATTTTGGGTCTTTCCTATTGGGTCATATTGGCGATGTCTGCGTTGAATCATCTACGCCCTTGTGGATTTCACTCTGTTCTGGTTCTCTCTTTCCCCCGAGAACTCTAAAGTATGTGGCCCTTGCTCCTTAATGGCATGGTGAACGTTATGTCTGACTTTAACGTAGTCCATGAGACCTTCGATCATTTCGCCCAATCTTGTGAGAGCGTCTTCTTTGGGACGGGCTACAGTCTCCTGCTGGGAACTTGCTGTTTCTGCAATCGCACTGAGATTCCTTGGAGGAGCCTTCGCTAACACCGCTGTTCTCCCTGCTGTACCGGGCTGCTTGCTTGAGCAGTGGATGTTTCTCTCCCCCGTGAGAGCTTTCCGATAGAGTCGGATGACGAACTCGGAGGGGTTCTCCTTAGCATCGCACTTCTCCCGAAAGGACTTGTCGGCGATGTTGTCTCCAGTGCCGTGGCACTTTTAAAATGGTTGTTGTTGCCTGCATCAACAACGGAATTGTCCTTGCAGTCGTTGGATATCGACGACAGGGAGCCTGCTTTCTCACCCCCCTCTGCCGCCGGTACTGGGTTATTAACTCCCTGCACCGTAAGTTTAATTCTTTCTTCGTGCTTTTTCATGATGAATTTTCTGTCGGGGTTCCAACCCCTACCGTTTTAAACCTTCCGCCAGGTTGTCGCGCAGCCGCCGCTAGCATGGGAACAGACGCTGACCAGGGAGCCGCCCACTATGAGTCAGACGCTTCTGGGTTTTTTGGTTAACTGGAAGAACCACGGAGTCATAGTAGCCTGAGCTAAGCCTTATTAGCTAAGCCCTATCTTTCCTGTCTGTTCTGTCTGTTCTGTCTGTCCTGTCTGTCCTGTCTGTCCTGTCGGTCCTGTCTGTCCTGTCTGTCCTGTCTGTCCTGTCTGTCCTGTCTGTCCTGTCTGTCCTGTCTGTCCTGTCTGTCCTGTCTGTCCTGTCTGTCCTGTCTGTCCTGTCTGTCCTGTCTGTCCTGTCTGTCCTGTCTGTCCAGTCTGTCCTGTCTGTCCTGTCTATCCTGTCTGTTCTGTCTGTCATGTCTGTCCTGTCTGTTCTGTCTGTTCTGTCTGTTCTGTCTGTTCTGTCTGTTCTGTCTGTTCTGTCTGTTCTGTCTGTTCTGTCTGTTCTGTCTGTTCTGTCTGTTCTGTCTGTTCTGTTCTGTCTGTTCTGTCTGTTCTGTCTGTTCTGTCTGTTCTGTCTGTTCTGTCTGTTCTGTCTGTTCTGTCTGTTCTGTCTGTTCTGTCTGTTCTGTTCTGTCTGTTCTGTCTGTTCTGTTCTGTCTGTTCTGTCTGTTCTGTCTGTTCTGTCTGTTCTGTCTGTTCTGTCTGTTCTGTCTGTTCTGTCTGTTCTGTCTGTTCTGTCTGTTCTGTCTGTTCTGTCTGTCATGTCTGTCCTGTCTGTCCTGTCTGTCCTGTCTGTCCTGTCTGTCCAGTCTGTCCTGCCTGTCCTGTATGTCCTGTCTGTCCTGTCTGTCCTGTCTGTCCAGTCTGTCCTGTCTGTCCTGTCTGTCCTGTCTGTCCTGTCTGTCCTGTCTGTCCTGTCTGTCCTGTCTGTCCTGTCTGTCCCGTCTGTCCTGTTTGTCCTGTCTGTCCCGTCTGTCCTGTTTGTCCTGTCTGTCCTGTCCTGTACCAACATTTTGTTAAATTTTGTTCGTCAATTATCTCCTCAACGTATGTGCGTCCTTCCGTCCATATTTCTGCTCTTTTTTGATCCATCGACTGGAAGGGCTTATTTTAACCAGTGTGCCCATGATCTTCATGTTTGAGTATTTAATTCAATAACGTCAAGACAGTCCTAGCTGTTTCTAGCTAGCAAAATTATGTCCAATAATAAATTGGTCAATTCAATTATTACTATGTTATTTTGATATTGGACAGTTTTATATGCACAGCTACCAATCTAACTGGCTGCACTTAGTACGTCCTTTCTTTGATTACATCCATCTGTCTATCCATCTGTCAGTCAGTTCCTCTATATATCCGGAATCGATTAATGCTGCTTAAGAAAAGAGAAATCCTTCGCCGATATTCCCCACTAATGTAAACCAATTCATAATCCATTCTCTATATCCGTTTCGCTCAGTGTATAGTTGTGTAGCAATAACTACAGCATAAAATACCAGACAATACCATGTAATTTGTCTTATGCCCAGGTAAAAGGCTTCGCTGGCGTAGCTGAATGCGCTGCCACCGTGTGTAAATGACTCTGGAACAGGTATTATTGTAAAATTTTAATTGGCAGTTTGTATATGCGGTTATTAAAGAAATCCTTTTGGCCTTTTAGTTGTTGTTTCCCATGATGCTGATGGAGTTTTGCGCTTGCTGCTGTTGCCCGTGCTTGCTGTTGCTGGTCGTTCTTACTTATGAATGGCATTTTGGTCAGTTAGCGGGTTTCGTGATACCAAGCGAAGGTAGAGAGAAAAAGCCAAAAAATACAATACGCTATTGTTGCTGCCGTTCACTTTTAACCGCAACTGTTGAAAATGAATGGACGTGGTCCGAAATGCGTGAAGTTTTTATAGGTTTACGAAACAAATGAAATCGTTTCGGGTATTCGCGTGTGTTGAGATTCGTCGCATGGCGTGCGTCGCGTTGTACTTTCGTACATACCAGTGACAATAAATAGCAATTGACATAATAACGTGCTCGGAGCATTGAAAGAACAGCGCACAAACATAAGTATTCATATGATCAAATATTCAATATGAATTTTATGAATGGGCCAGACAGAATATATGGAACACTACAGTAGGGATAATGTAGACTGGTATGGGTTTAACATTTTAAGTTACTGGAGTTGAGGTTTGCTCATATGAATTCAAGCTAAGAAAATAGGCGACGCTTCTTTGGAAACCAATTAGTTAAAAATATCTAAGTGATTTATAACATCTTTCATTGCACTTTCACAAATCATGATATCGTAAATTATTTTTCCGGCTTCCATAAAATAGCACGATGACTTTGACCCATGACTTCATAAGACAAACGATTTGTATGACTTAAGGAAGGTCTATCGATGATATTATTGATGATTGACAAAGAAATACAACGAATATATTAAAACTGATAATTACATGGACAAACTAACGAAAGACCAGTCTGATAAAAAGTAACTCTCATAAACAAGTAAAAAAAAGTTTCAGTTGGTTAATCCGAATTCACCCATATAAGGATTTTAAATTTTCCGTCTTTCCGTCCTCCTTTGCCTGAAGAATTTTGATTTTATTGAAATCTCGAAACCGGTCGAATGCGCCGAAGGTGTTAGATAGAATAGGGAGTGGCATCCACTTTATTCTTATGCTCATACAAACATGAAATAAAAGTATTGCATGAAACCAAATTCTAAAAAATGCATGTGCTAGGAAATAATTTTTTTGGGTTTCAATCAACGCTACATCAGCTAAGGAAGTCGTATTTATATTCTATTTGCAAATAACTAAAGTTCACCATAATCGTACGAATAGTATTAAAATAATTATGCAAATACCAAAAGGCATCAAAATGGGGCGTGTCATTAACATCCGGCCCCTAGTGAATGTCGAATATATTCGACATAGACCTTCAATGGGTTTTAGCGGATGTTTAGGGGGTGTCGAATATATTCGACATTGACCTCCTAAGACACCTACTGTTGTTATAAACATCTCCTACTCTTATGAAGAATAATGAAACAAGAATCGGTTTTTTCCTTTATTTATTAATTTTGTTTAGGAAAAAATACAAAAAATAAACCAAGAGCAAAATTAATTTTTTAAACTTATTACTTTTCTTATAAAAGTTTTCAAAACAATTAAAATTACGCAGTTAATGCCAAATCGACAAAATGCATTATAACTCGCAGTGTCCACTTGACTGAGCGTATATTTATACGGTAATATTGCAGCATTTGATCCAACAAATCCACACCGCCCATGCTTTCGTTATACATTCGAACAACTTGAGGCCTATCAATGACTACAAAGTCCTTTTTTTTGCTGTCCCAACGCTTAGTTTTATCTTCTATGCCGATTTCAACAAAATTGGAGCCAAGATTCACAACTTTATTGTCGTACCAGCGAGTGATAATTACGTTGCCAACGGCACTTTCACATTCAGCGGACGATCCTCGTCCTCTTTGTTTGAGTTCTTTTTCGCTTGGCAGGCGAGGATTGGCAAATCTGTTTATTTGTATTGTTCCAGCAGCATTGATATTGTTTTTCTTTAAAATTTCAAACAATGCATAGGATGGGAAGTAATTGTCGAAAAATAGATTATGGCCAGTTTCATTATTCGTTGCGTTAGATGAAGCACAACAGCTGAACCAAATCCAACTGTTTTTACCCATTCTTGGTTCAAGGGTGTTGTTGAGCCTTGGTAGATAATAAAGTCATTCCGCTTTTACCGCACATGAAGAACACTTTTATTCCCCATGGACACGGTTTCCCTTTTACGTACTGCTTAGCAGTGAACTTACCTTTAAACGGTTTGATTTGCTCGTCGATGCTAAGATTTTCTTCCAATGGTAACTGCATTAGACGACTTCGGACCAGTTCAATTACTGGTGCCACTTTATAACGACGATCTTTGCATCCAAGTTCCCGTACATTTATGTCAACCAGGTGCAAATTATTTCGAATGGCAAAGAATCGTTTTTGTCATATTCACAGTGAAGAAGATTATGTTTATTGCTGTATCGTAGAACATCTCCACTCTGGATAATTTCAGGACGCCCATCCAAATATGGTGCGCGAAAATAATACGTACTTCATCCACCGTACATAATTTGAATGGCTGTTTTCCATTTCCTTACGCATACATATTTGTGTAGTGTGCCGTTTTCCTGAAGAACTCATCCATTAAATATTTATTGAAATATGAGAACGGTGTCCCAACTTCAAATAATTCTGCTGTTTCTGATGCTGGTTTATAGGATATGCCTTCTCGAGCTGTGCATTGTCGAACTGTTCGCCAGCTTATGTTTTTTTATGTGTCCCTTTGTGTGAAGTATCCGATGCTATTCCACTGCTTGGGCCGGCTTGTTGATCGGTGGAGGTATTGATATGCTCGATATGATATTCGACATCGTCAATATTTCCCGTAGATACAGCTTCGTGGTCGCCAGGCCCAATATCTATGGTTTGTACTTTCGGCACTTCGAATAGAACCTCATCTTCATCTTCAATAAGTTCATCCACATCTGAATCAGCTTCTAGAATGGCCAATATTTCATCATCCAATAATCCTGGCATTATCTATGCAAATCAAGGGAAAATTGATATAATGTGCGATCAAAAACATAATTTTACACTGTATAGCACTACAAAAAAAACCTTTCAAGGTAAATGTCGAATATATTCGACACCCGAAAAAAGGTCAACAAGAGTAGCCTGCTCTATGATTCCATAATTATTCTTTCACACAACGTTTATTTACACCTGTGTAATTACTCACAATTTTTTTCACTATCGCTTGATCACTCGGAATATATTTGCTTTGCTGCTGAATTTTGTTGTTTTCAATTACTCCGTATCTAATTTTTGACAGCTCGTTTAATACTGATAAAACATATCGAACGCCTACTACGATCACAATTATGAATAATTGTGGTCTCTATACAAAGAATAAAACTAACAAAACAAAACAAACAATAACTATCTGAAAATTAAATGCCTTTAAGTAATTGGTACATGCAATGTCGAATATATTCGGCAAATCCACGGAAAGGGTTAACTCTTGTAAAAAACTGTTGTTAAGATATAACAGAGTTCACAATTACCGGCCAAGCTAAGTGCGTTCTTATCTGCCTTATAACAGTGCCATTTGTGTGGGATGTACCAGAAGAGGCGTGGTAAGGTACCTAATTATAATAATTATTTGTCACCAAGTTAGCCTTATAATTGTCGTCTTAAGTATTGATTTTGGGTTCGATCGTAACCCAAAATCGACACTTAAGACAAAAGCGATACATTAAAGAATAACAATTAGGCGGAATAAGGGCATTTGTATGGAAGGTACCAGAAAGGAGCGTAGATATTCATTGACGGGACCTACTCTTGAAAGCGAGCTCCGAACGGCTAATGCAATTTATAAGGAAGTTCTTACATGGCTTAGAGACAAATCTCTTACTCGTAAAGTCGGCGGCATTTACGATGTGGAAACCCGCCGCCGAAAAATTGTTAGATGTTCTTAAACGGATTGCAACCTGAGTTAACAAATCTCTTACTCATAAGTCGACGTTCTGAACGATTAATGGTCTGTGGTAGGTCAGGTTCGACTAACGAAGGAACTCAGAGAAAAATACATCTGGGCATTGTAAAGCAAACCAATAAAAAAGCTAAAGTTGGTCGTAGTCAAGAGTACTATTTCCTGCAATTGAAAAAATGTGAATCAAGCTGATTACTGCCGGTCGAAAGTCACAATTATAATAATTTATTTGTACCCATAATGTTTCGGCTGCAAAAGAGGAATTTTGGTTGTAATAACCAAATGCTAATAATCGTAATGGCTATTCGGGTCAAAGTACCACAAGATAATAAATATGATCATCGCACAGTACTCTCAATTTATTGATCAGCCAACCCAATGAAACGCCAAAGAGGTATTTAGTTGCCACAACTGGTAGTTGTTACAACCAACAGCTTTAAAAACAGTTTGTTGTTGGCATATTTAGCACATGGTGCTGCCAAGGGCCTTTATCTCAATCGAAACCAGATCGGACTTAATAAGAGTACGAGTTTATTAGAGTTAATTATTTGTTGCATAACAAACCATACAAAGTTTGACTGTAATCGGGTTTAATTAAGGTCCTGTGGGGCTATTCAAACACATGAACTCATATGGTCCAAGGTCACAGGACACAGGTGTTGGTCGCAAGTATCGCTCAGTGCGAAATTTGATAAGAATCAGAAGAAGGATGTGACTACATTCACAGTAGATTCTGAAATCGAAAAGGACATTTGTGTGGCTGCTATACGTCAATATGGACCTACGTGGTCCAACTTCAAAACAGTTAATGATCGCTCATAGCACACCATGCAGAATTTGTACAAAATCGGGTACAATTTGGGGTTTTTAGATCTGCAGGACCTCATATCGGGAGGGACCTTTTTGTGAAGCTTTTCGGAAACATGGGCTGATGTGTTCTTATTTCATCAGAGATATGCGCTGGTCACTGATAACGCCTTTTGCGAAATTTTAGAGGAAGCGTGAGTAATATATGGCTTTAAGAACTATAGGTTCTAAAATCGGGACATTTATACAGAGTCTATACGAAATCTTGGACCTATGTAATTCAGTTTTACTACAGTTAATTAATGGTCGCTCATATTTTGGGCGTCATCGGGTATGAATTGTGGCTTATAAAGCTGCAGGATCTCAAATCGAAAGGGACCTTTGTATAGGGGATATTCAAAAACATCTACTGATATTGTCTAATGTCACAGGGCGTGGGTGTTGGTTGCTGGTTATGCTCAATGCGAAATTTGGTAGGAATCGAAAGTAAAATGTGGCTTCTCAAGCAGTACATTCTGAGATCAAAAATAACTTTTATGGGGCTGCTATACGAAAACATAGACCTACGTGGTCCAGTTTCAGGACAGTTAATGATCGCTCATAATGCACCATGAAGAATTTAAGCGTAATCGGGTGTAATTTGTGTTATTTAGAGCTGCAGGACCTCAAACCGGGACCTTTGTGTGAAAGCTATTCGAAAACATTGCCCGATAGAGTGTTGGTCACTTGTAATCATTTGTGTGAATTTTGATGCTAATCGGATGTTATACGAGGGCCGCAATATATATTTCGGTCTTATAATGAAAATGCGAATATTTATCATCAAACCTGGTTTTATTGTTTTTCAAAGTATTCTCCAGCATGATTTATACACTTTCGCATGCGTTCAAACCAATTGTCATAGCACTTTTTCCACTCAGATTGAGACACCTCCAAAACTTGGATTTTGAACGCTTCAACATCATCTTCTGGCGACGAAAATCGTTGACCACGCATTTTTTTCTTGATGTACAGGATAAAAAAGAAGTCATTGGGTGACAAGTAAGAGCGGTACGGCGGATGATAAAGTTCTGGTACTAGAAGACTTCAGGCAAACAAATTGTCAGAATTGACCTCCTACGTTGCTCAAGCGGGACAGTCGCTACATGACCAGTTTTGCCGAAGAAACAGGCGACCATTTGCTTCGAAGTGCTTCTTCCACGAACAATTTTCGTTGGATGTGGCTCATCTTCGAAGGACCACACGGCCGATTGCTGTTTTGTTTCGGGCTCATACGCATAGATCCATGATTCGTCACCTGTGTCGATCTAATAAACGTCGTTTGAAGCACCGCGATCGTATACAAAATTTCTTTGTACCAATCGACACGAGCCTTTTTTTTAACGATTGTCAAATGTGCGGGATCCAACGAGAACAAACCTTTTTAACGGCCAGGTGTTCATGCAATATCGAATGTACGAGTATGATGGCGGAAGAAAGGCCCAAGGATGCCTCTATCTCACGGTATGTCACATGACGATCTTGCATTATCAGTTCACGCACGGCATCAATGTTCTCTGGCACAACGGCCGTTTTTGGACGACCTTCACGACCTTCGTCTTTGAGCGAGCGTCGGCCACGACTGAATTCATCAACCAGTTTTTCACAGTGCTGAAGGTGGTGCTCCATCGCCATACAAAGATTTAAGTTCATCGATGCACTTTTGTCGTGATAATACACGTCGAAAATTGTGAAAAATGTTCGCACGAAGTCGCTGTAAACAACACAAATGATGGTCGTACGTCAAAACGTTCTGAGTACGTTTATGCTCAAAAATGTCAAACTTTCCAATAGAGTTGTCAGATGGCGCCAGCCAACACTTAGTGTTGCCTAGGCCAGAAATATATCTAGCAACCCTCGTATACTTTTTTAGAAATGTAGGTTCTGAAATTAGGAATAACCTATGTATGTGGACCGATTTGGACCAATTTCAATAGCGTCCTTGGCCCAAACTTAAAAAATGTGGCTAGCTTTATCGAAATCACTTCATAAATGCGATCTGTGCTTTGATTCGAATGATAGATGGACAGACGGGATGAATGGCATCAGATAGTTATTCTGATTCGTAAGGTCTATCTCCACCTAAGTCATAATACCCTGTACCACTGTGTGGTTTAGGATATAAAAAGGATTTCTGAAACAAAGCCCAACTGACAATGAGGTTTAATTAGATTGCATGAGTACCAACGAAAAAGTAACAATAATAGGAAATGACGATAACAGATATACTATAAAATTCTCTATAATCTGACAGACATAGTTCAGACAAAAAATATTTTGTATTGGCTACACATTTTGTATTACACCAATGTGTTACTAACGTCAGGACAAATTTAACATGCCCTCCATCCAACGACAAAAACGAAACATGGCCAATATGAACAACATTGACAACAACATCATCCGGACTGAACGAGTTTTTAAAACACATGCATGGCGATAATTTGCGTCCACCGCCCACTGTCAACCACCACCACTCGCTGACAGTAAAAGAACAGCGTGTGTGTGACCACAAAGACCTTAAAACGGATGCATTCCAAATGAAATGACAACCTGTTCATGGCAAACCCATTAATATCAGTAGTTCGAGCCGGTCGTCTCCAGCAATTTAATTACAAACAATCAAAAATGTTATACTGAAATTTAAGAAAGAAAGGCGTTTTTAATGTATCGCTGCTGCACGTTGCAGATAAACAGGGAGCATTGTTTCCGTTTGAGCTCATGGTGCTGTAGAAATGCTTCTTATTTGCATGTTAAAGCTGCCTCTATTCTGGCTCAAGCATTGTCAGCTAAAAGCCAGCAAGACAGCCAAACAAATTTGCGTCATTTTCCAACGATTGAGACTGCGAATGTGTTTGCAGCTAATTGTGGCCATCAAATGTGTGACGCTGTTTCCAGCTTTTTGACCATTGGCCAGTTTTGTTGTTGATGTTTGCAGCACATGTGTCGTCTACACAAATAAGCACTGGGATGGAGGCAACACTCACTCGCCTGGTCAGTGATAAATTAAGCGACTTAACAAAGGCACCGACTAATACCAAGAGGTTTAAACGCAATGCGTTTAGTCGGGTTCTCGCAACGCATGAACGAAATTGTAACACCTCGTCTGAGCCATCTGACGAGCAAGTCAAGCATATGCGTTAAGTCAACCATTGGATAAATTCCCTTTTTGTTCAGAGATAAACGTGGCTAGTGGTGTTAGCCAAATCAAAGATTTCGGTTGGTTTATTTGGTTGAAAATGAATGCTGGAACAGGTGTTAGGGAAAGCTTTAAAGGATTTAAAGAAAAACGTATAATTTTTCATTTGTTCGAGTCACTTAAATGCATTAGCTAAAATTTGGAACTTGGTTGTGAACATTTGCTGGTATCATAAAATGGTCATGTTAATGAAAATGCGAATATTTATCATCAAAAATTGTTTTATGGTTTTTCAAAGTATTTTCCAGCATGATTTATACACTTTTGCATGCGCTCAACCAATTGTCGAAGCACTTTTTCCACTCCGATTGAGACACCTCCAAAACATGGTTTTTGAACGCTTCAACAGCATCTTCTGGTGGCAGAAATCGTTGACCACACATTTTGTTCTTGATGTGCGGGAATAAAAAGATGCCCAAGGATGACTCTATCTCACGGTATGTCACATGACGATCTTGCATTATCAGGTCACGTACGGCATCAATGTTCTCTGGCACAACGTCAGTTTTTAGACGATCTTCACGACTCTCGCCCTTGAGCGAGCGTCGGCTACTATTGAATTCATTAAACCAGTTTTTCACAGTGCTATAGGATGGTGCTTCATCGCCATAGGATCCATAATCATTCCCTTTTATAGATAAAATTAAGAATAATTGGAGATTGCAACAAAGATTTAATAATGATGAAAATTAAAATATTAATAATATGAGCATTAGGATCGAAAATAATCTGGACCGGATTACACTTTTTGGCTTAAGGCAAACAATCCGTAGAACTCTACTTCACAACAGCTACTCTGGCTGGAGGCCTACGCATGGATCTTGGGAAAACAAAAAAGAGAGTAAAGACTTATTTTCGAAATATTTTTTTCTACCACTTTTCGTCTTGTTAATGGACAAAATTACACATTGTTTCATTTACTTAGTAGTGACATAAATACTGTTACAACATTGAACACACCTATTTCAATAGTAGAACTGAACATACCCCGTAAATGTCATATGGGTTTTGAAAGCTAACCTCAATAGCGTTAGTCTGTAACGGGATTTTAAAATTGTTTCAACTTTCATCATGGAGTGGTCAGATAATGAGAACCGTATCGCTGTAATAGCGCTTTTCAAGTGTGAAATGAAAAAAGCGAAACGCTCCGGCCACTAGGGATTAGCCGCATGTTCGTCTACCGATGCATAAAACTGTTTAAGAAGACTGAAGATGTAAAAGACCGCCACCGGTCGGGCCGCCCACGCTAAGGTTCGAACACCGCATGTCATCAAGCCGTTAATTCAAGAATTCACAGAAATCCGCCCCGAAAACAGAAAATCATGGCCCGTGAAATAAATACCACGCAAAAGTCCATGAGTCGAATCATTAAAAAAGACTTGGGACTTGGGGCATTCAAACGACGTACCGGTCATTTATTGACTGCAGCTTTAAAAAAATAGGATTGCAAAATGCAAACGTCCTTTGTTGAAGCACGCAGATAACTTGCACAAAAAAATTTTGTTCATTGATGAAAAAATTTTTACCGTTCAGGAAAAATTTAACAAGCAAAATGATAGAGTGTATGCGCGGTCATCTAAGGAAGCATCTGAACTGATCCCAAGGGTGGAAAAGGGTCATCACCCAGCTTCAGTCATAGTTTGGTGGAGTGTCTCTTACGATGGGGTCACTGACCTGCATTTCTGCGAACAAGGAGTCAAAACATCGGCCAAAGTTTACCAAGAAACCGTTTTGGAAGCTGTTGTGAAGCCTCTTCGCAATTCCCTGAAGTAGATAGATTGGTTAGACTAAAGGAGCAATATTTGCCGAATATTGTAGTCGAAAAAAAAGTGTGCAATGTTTCATAGAGGCCGGTTCGTATTTGTGACCTGCACTTTGATTACAAGAATGCATGGACATAAGGTCATATGGACATATTAACATGGACTCTGACAATAATTCTGCATCGATCAATGATAATTAACCATGCACTACCCTGTGGAACAGGGTATTGTATGTTAGTTTCCTTACAAATGTTTTTAACTACCGACGTGAAATCATCAGCTGATTACGTCTAACAATGCCTGCCTGTCCAGTCATCTGTCCATCTTAAGCTTGTAATCAAAGTACAGGTCGCAACTGTACGATCTTCATAAGTTTTGGCCGAAATATTTTTTTGAACCTAGGGCGGATACTATTTAAATTGTAGAAAATTGGTTCATATTTAAATATTGATCCCACATAGAGTGTCCAAGACCGTTGCAGATAAACTGCCATTCCGATTTTTAAATCCAAGCAAGACAGTTGGTTTTTAGCTAGTATCCACTCTCATAGTTTAAAATTTTATCTAAATGGGAAAATATTTAAAAACCGAAATTTCGGATAATGCTGTATTTTACATAAGTATTTTACGAGTACATAAAAAAACTCAACAGCAGGTTTTTTTAAAACATTTTATCTTATCACGAATATTCGGTAAACAAGGAAATATTTACTACTTTCTAATTTATTTTATATGGTATAGCGTTGCAAAAAAAATTCTTAGCCCATAAAAAATAGCCCAGCGCTACGAAGGCCGTCCTTTTGGGAATTTACTACAATAAGTCTTTTATTGCTAGAAGAAATTATGCACTTCCGACAAAGTTCGAACTTTTGTTGCATGTTTTATGTTACAATTTTGTTACTACAAAGAATTTATTTATTATCACCTCCATTTATTGGTACCAGAGTAACATGTACTCCATAATTGGTTGGTTGTCATTGCCACCAGTTGTGGTAACCAAAAGTTTTATTGCATTCAGTTGTTGTAACCGACCCCTTGGCTGTAAGAATCGTAATGTTTTTGTAGCTTCCATCTTATGGCTAGTAGAACCATGTTAACATCAGAACCATGGAATGTTGGTGATTGCAACAGAACCGAATCAAACGGAATATAAGTAGTGCGAACCGATTTCCAACTAATTTTTTTCTCTGTGCTTAGCAGTGTTGGTTGGTACCTTACTTTTTATTTAGCTGCTGTCCATAATGTTTTTCCTCTTCTCGCTTATAGCATTGGGCTTCTAAAAGATTACAATTGTTAAACTGGTCATCTTTTTGCTTTAATCTTGACACCTTTTATACGTATATGTGACGCGCAAAATAGAAAGGGACCTAAGGTTAAAAACCAGTTTTGTTCACGAGAGCCATTTTAAAGATTAGATCCCTTTCTATTTGCGCTTAGAATCGTCGACTTTACTTTCATAAAACGCGCATATCTCTGGGAGGGAACACTTTTGGGGCATGGAATCGGTCTCATTCGATGCTCAGATGTTGTCCACATCAAAAAAAAAGTGAAAAGTTGATGAAAAGTTTTCTTCAGGAGAGCCATTTTGAAGATAAGGCCCCTTTCTATATGCGCTTTAAATCGTCGACTTCACTTTCATAAAACGCACATATCTCTGGGAGGGAACACTTTTGGGGCATGGGATCGGTCTCATTCGATGCTCAGATGTTGTCCTTTTCGCTGTTTCTACATTACAACAGTGTTTGTTTTTCGCATGAAATGTTAAGTGAACGAATCGGCTTTGAAGGTTTCTGAGCAAATGATGAAAGTTTTTGCTTTCGAAGAACACAACGAAACTTTTTCTACATGAACTTTTGTCCCGGAAACTCGGTTAAGTAATGAAATCATAAATAATAGTAAAGAAGAATAACAAGAAAACATAAAATGCTCATTACAATATGAGTTTCTCTGTAAAATGGGCTTTGACTTAAGTTTCTGTCAGCGTCTGTTGGTATACCTAAGCTGTAGAGAGCGGACCTCGTTCGTGTTGCACATACAAAATATATCGACTCAATTTAAATTCAATTTAAAAACCTTTAGTTTTAATTAAATTTCTATTCGATTTTGTTGCTTGCATTTGTCTGCTGAAGTTTAGAAACTTTTGTTCATTGTTTGACTGCAAGTTTTAATAAGTCTTCTCATTAGAGGAAGTATGTACGAGCATTTGAAAGCCACAGATAGAAAATGAAATTTAAAAACTTTGTTCGCAACTATTGCGGAAAAAAGTTGATCCCATATGTGTGGGACAAAATGATTTTAGAGAAGGATGCCAGACTGCTGCGAAAGTGATTTAAAGTCTTTAATGAGATAAATGATGTGATTATATTCCGGTTATATTAAATATTTAATGTTAACTAAATTTTATATAAGTATATTCTGCTTTTTGTGAAGTTTAACTTGAAAAAATTTAATCAACTCCGACATTTGATAAAGATGAAATAGTTATTAATAGAAAAATGAAATTTTTGCCAAAATTTTAAGAATAAACAAATTTGGCATAGGCTATACCCTATAATATACCTAGTATCGAGTATTCGACAGTTCCATAAGCACCACCATGGATAGTGTATTACACTTCTTGAGGGAAATGGTTTAACAAGAGTGTAGTGTAATTACACTGTGGTTTCCTGTCAGACTTTTAACTAATATAGTATTATTTGTCCTGCTTTTTCAGAACACAACCTGTAACCATTTCCCCATTGTTTACCTGTGGTCAGGCCTTGAGTTATTTCGAACCTGCACAAAGCTGATCTTGAGAATCCGTTTATTAACCACGTTGTAGGTGAGAAAAGAATAAGCAACGCACTGATTATGTAGGTGGTATCAAATACATTAAGTTCTTACCAGTTTTTAAAGCTACGTGTTGATAGAATTTCTTTTTTTAAACCAATATATAAAACACATTTTTTCAATTTGTTTGAACCGCTTCTGCCGTAATTTTAATTTAGGTTAAACAGGAATTCCCAACTAGTTAAATAATTTGTTACGACAATATATTTTTTCATTTGATTGAAATTTTTTGAATATTTTGTGTACTATAATGATAATAAGATGTTTGCCAACTTGCCCAATAATGCTTTAAAGGCGTTGAGGCCATGAATTTTTATTAGTTTTAGTTAAATATGTACATAAAATAAAATAAAAAAACAGAAGTAGTAATGAGTAATCCATGTGAGTCACACTTTAACGTAAAGTATAAGTATTTTGAAAAACTTAATTTCAATTTTTTTTCTTTCAGTGTTTGAGAAATCCAACTATGGGGAAGTACACATTTAAGCAGCGAGCTAACATTGTTGAAGCCTTTTATGAAAACGGGCGTTTAAATCAAAATGCATTTTGTGCACTTCGTGATTTTGTAATCAGCATAATCGATTAAATGTGACAGCGCACAGAGAAAGGGACCTAGGGGTAAAAAAATCAATTTTCATTTTTTTTCTTTTTTTGGTGTGGACAACATCTGAGCATCGAATGAGCCCGATTTCATGCCCCAAAAGTGTTCCCTCCCAGAGATATGTGCTTTTTATGAAAGTGAAGTCGACGATTCTAAGCGCAAATAGAAAGGGACCTAATCTTTAAAATGGCTCTCCTGAACAAAACTGGTTTTTAACCTTAGGTCCCTTTCTATTTTGCGTGTCACAAATGTGTCCACAGTAGATTCGTTAACAAGCAGAATTGCAGCGTTTGGGCAAATTAGAATCCACGAGTGATTGTTAAAAAAACTATGCTTCCACAAAAGGTGACCATTTGGTGCGTTTTAAGGGTTGGCGGCGTCATCGGGCCCTACTTTTTCGAAAACGAGGCCGGACATACAGTAACCGTGAATGGTGTTCGCTTAAGCGGGATAATATCAAATTCCTTGCGGCCAAAAATTGAGGATATGGACCTGCATGATAAATACTTAGTAGGGACATAAATACTGTTAAATACGTTTTATGCTGTAAAGTAAAAAAAAAAACACTGAAGAATCTACTTATTCAAAATGTCCGCTTTATGCTTTTACACACGCCTTAAGTTGCACTGGCCAATCGTCAATGCCTGCACGAAGCTCGTCCATTGGAAAATTGGCCACAGCTCGAACCGAAGCAGTCTTAAGAGATCCAATGTTGGGGTATCTTTTGTGATAAACCTTGTCCTCTTAAACCGTCCACAATCTGTAATCAAATCTAGACTGCCTTAGGACCATTCTTCAGAGGAAATGAACGGTGGCAATAGTTTCGAAGCCAGGCGTGGGACGTTTTAGCCTTATGTGCCGGCGTAGATTCCTGCTGCACGCAGCGAAAAAACATGGTTACTACATGGTCACGGCAATAATAATATGTTCTCCACAACCAAAGTATGTCTGTGAAATAAATCACTCCTATTATTTTGACTTTAATGTATTTTTCAATAATTTTCATAATTCAAATCTATTGTTGACAACATAAACCAATTTTAATAAATAATATTGGGGATCAAATCTATTGTCGACAACTCAATCAAATTCTATTAAATAATATTGGGGATCATAGTTTAATTGTGTGTGATCATACTATGGTTGTTGGGATCATAACATGGTTGCGTGTGAATCATAATATGGTTGTGATGACCATACTATGGTTGTATATGAAACATACTATGGTTGTGAGGATCATACTATGGTTGAGGAGAAGATAGTATGGTTGATTGCGAATCATACTATGGTTGTGGGGATCATAATATGTTTATGTGTGAATCATACTATTGTTGTGAGGATCATAGTATGGTTATATTTGAATCATACTATTGTTGTGAGGATCATATTATTGTTGTACCACAACCATATACCCAACAATAGTATTATCCTCTTCGAATATTGTCACCACAACCATACTTTTTTTCTGCGTGTGGAAAGTCCATGACTGGTTTTGGAACAGCGAATTGTTAAGAGGCTTCAAAACAGCTTCCAAAACGGTTTCTTGGTAAACTTTGGCCTATGTTTTGACTCCTTGTTCGCAGAAATGCAGGTCAGTAACCCCATCGTATAAGACAACCCACCAAACCATGACTGTAGCTGGGTGATGACCCTTTTCCACCCTTGGGATTAGTTCAGATGCTTCCTGAGATGACCGGACATACACTCTACCATTTTGCTTGTTAAATTTTTCCTGAACGGTAAAAAATGTTTCATTGGTGAACAAAATTTTTTTGTGCAAGTTATCTGCGTTCTTCAACAAAGGACGTTTGCATTTTTCAATTCTATTTTTTTAAAGCTGCAGTCAATAAATGACCGGTACGTCGTTTGAATGCCCCTAGTCCCAAGTCTTTTTTAATGATTCGACTCATGGACTCTTGCGTGAAATTCATCTCACGGGCCATGATTTTCTGTTTTTGGAGCGGATTACTGTGAATTCTTGATTTAACAGCTTTGGTGACATGCGGTGTTCGAACAGAGCGTGGGCGGCCAGACCGGTGGCGGTCCTTTACATCTCCAGTCCCCTCAAACAGTTTTATGCATCGGTAGACGAACATGCGGCTAATCCCTAGTGGCGGGAGAGTTTTGAAAATATCGTTTTTTTCATTTCACACATGAAAAGCGCTTTTACAGCGATACGGTTCTCATTATCTGACCACTCTATGATGAAAGTTGAAACAATATTAAATCCCCGTTACAGAGTAGCGCTATTGAGGTAAGCTTTCAAAACCCATATGACATTAACGGGGTATGAGCAGTTTTACTATTGCAATGGGTGTGTTAAATGTTGTAACAATATTTATGTCCCTACTAATTAGTTCTCACAGGATGGTGCTGCTTGCCATACAGTCAACAAAACAACGACTCTTTTGTGCGCTTGGTCACCCTTTTCATTTTATTTAGAGGTTACATTCTAAAAATTCCAAAAGTTTTCGTTTTAAAGTATTTGTATAACAAATCATAATTTGTTGTGAGCGGGCAATGGCTAAAATGAGAACTGTTAGTTGGAACAAAGTAACTATCTCAAAAAAGGAATAGTTGCTGGTTTTTTTACCTTATGTGGCCCTGAAAACGTCCGCATGATAAAATGGACGATTTATAACCAATATGGACATATAGGTACTTAAATCAATGCAAATTTTGCTTATAATCAAAATATGTAGTAATTTTATTGTTTTGGCTAAGATTAAAAAGGACCGAATGACCCTAAAACGTACCTTATATAACGTATGGACGGTATATAAGGTTCGGCCTGGCCGTACACAGCGACGATTTTAATTGTTTTTAAATTCTGCTTTTAATAACTGCTCGCAATCTTAGACCATAAGGGCCGTAAAAAAAACTAAGTGTAATAAAACTTCCAAAACGGCCGCTTGTTGGTGGGCTGTGACATTGTGTTTTCTCCGGCATATTCTTCCAAAACTGAAATAAAGTTTTTGCATATGTGACACGCAAAATAGAAAGGGACCTAAGGTTAAAAACCAGTTTTGTTCAGGAGAGCCATTTTAAAGATTAGGTCCCTTTTTATTTGCGCTTAGAATCGTCGAGTTCACTTTCATAAAACGCGCAGAGAACACTTTTGGGGCATGGGTCTCGTTCGATGCTCAGATGTTGTCCACATCAAAAAAAAAGAAAAGAAAAATGAAAATTGATTTTTTTACCATTAGGTCCCTTTCTCTATGCGCTGTCACATATACTGATTTTTGATGCCCTATATGTCGTTATATATCAATTTCTATCCAGATTTCTATCTATCATGTCATTATTTAGGCTCGAAGTAAATGTTCAAATTTTTGTTCATAGATTCGGACATCAATTATATTTTTGTATACTTTAGTTTCTTTGCACTCGCGTTATTTCGACTGAATGCCCAAAGAACTGCCCACGTTTCTTTTACCTCATTTATCATTTACTTACCTTTATTATTTAGCCCGTTTGGCTACGTCCCATATATACCGCTGTGTTAAATGCAGCATTCCTGGCTTCTGAAGATGTTCTACAATTTTCATCATACAGGGTGATCCATCTAGAGGTATTTTTTCAGAACAAAAAAAAATATATAAAAACTCAAATCAACACGCCTCAGGGTGTTTATTCTGAGGGTCTAATTTTGGATGACTCATTCGAGCATTTCGACAGGTATGGCTTGAATGACAAGCGTAAAGTTCGCTTCCATAAACTGAATCGTGGTTTGTCAGCATAGACTTTGGACTTTATGTAACCCCAAAGAAGGTGGTTAAGATTACGGGCTTCAATTTCGAGTAGCATAAAGATCGATATCATGGCGCGATAGCGAGCACCATTCAGGGCTACATTCCGGCCATTATCATTTTTAAAAAAAAAATATGCACCGATGATTCCACCAGCTTATAAAACGCACCAAACCGTAGCTTTCTCTGGGTATAATGGCACCTCTTGAACCTCTTCTTGTTGCTCTTCAGCTCAAATGCGGCAATTTTGTTTATTGACTTTGCCGTTGAGCCAGAAATGGGCCTAATCACTGAACAAAGTTTTAGTCGAAAACAGCGAATCTTTCCGCTTCTCACCGAACACTCATTTTCATAATACAGTTGCCAACATTTGAAGGTAATAATTTTCAGAAAATAAATGCCATAAAATGTCCTTTCAAGTTACCAATAAAGATTCCACAGTTGATTTGAATTTTTGTATTTTTTTTTTGTTCTGAAAAAATACCTCTAGATGGATCACCTATAGATTCTGTGGACGCAGTGTTCGGTACACTAATTATTCTTTGGATTTACCAAATATTGACAAGTTAAAATGTTTCCCATGGCCTCTAGTAAGTGAAAAACACACTTGCGTTCTGCAAGAATAAATAAAAAAAACTGTCACTAAAAGCGGTCACTTCGTCCATCATAATTTCGTCAATCTTTCATGTTTAAGTTTGGAAATATGCTGCTAGGAAAGTTGAGGTTAGGAATGGTGGGCACTAAATACATCTCTCTCTAGAGAGACATAGGATCTACAGTAATTCACCTCAAAAGTTAATAAACTAACATTAAACAGAAAGAAAGGTAAAAGTATAGTTATTATGTTAGGTATCCGCAGCCCCTTTTCATACAGCTACCCTAGAATTGTATCCTGCAGTAAAAGCTTTGCAACGTTACCAGCCCCTCTCGGAATCTTGCGCCAAGAAACCTTTATCTAAGACTCTCTCGCACAGTAACAAAAACCGATCTCCGCCATTTTCAGAAACTTCTTATTCAGATACACCCTACAGATATGTTCTCTCATCTTGAATTCCTTGCTCTTACTGAACAGTGTCTTGTTATGACTACTATTATACATCAAAGCCACCCCCCCCCCCCCTTGTCATGTCCCAGTAATACTCTAGTGCAGTATGGACTTTTTTTGCTTTTTTCATGTTTTCGACTTTTTTCTTTCTGTGTTCTGAAATAGTAGGTGGTGATCCATGTCTACCTGGTTTATCGACTACATTCTTCCCATTCAAGTCGCATAGGTCTGTCACATTTAAAACATCATTGTTATTTACTATACTGGGTTATTCATTCACGACTGGACAAATTTCACCACCGTATTCCTTGGCTCATTTCAAGAAAATTTGTCCATCTACGACCATGCAAGGGGGTGAAATGGCAGTGGTTTTGGAAGTTTTCGGATTGGTGGTCAGATGGAACTGCAGTAAAATTGCTAAGTTTCGAACCAGTAGTCCGATTTTTTTTGTACCCTCCACCATACAATGGAGGGTATATTAGTTTTGTCATTCTGTCTGTAACATCTTGAAATAATCATCGGAGACCCAACAAAGGATATATATGTTATTGATCCTCTTAAAATTCTAAGACGATCTAGCCATGTTGTCCATCTGTCCGTCTGTTGAAAACAAGATAGAGCCTGCATGAAAACCATGCATGAGACCCTCAACCGACACTACCTCATAAAAATTAGTTTTTTATTTGGAAATATCCGTCTAGTTTCTTGAGCAAAATCACTGAAATTTTGCAAATAATAATCACTATATAGGCGCAATCATCTATGTAAAAATGGTTTAGATTGGGCTACCATTTCTTGTACCTCCAATACAAACGGTCTTATGGGGCTTGAGAAATAATATGACTATAGCTCACCACAAACTTGACCTATCGAAATGAAATTTTACACATCAAGATTTCTATATAGAACACACTTCTACGCTGAATTCGGTTGAGATCGGAAAAGTCCTACTGGTACCTCCCACACTAACGGTCGACTGGGCCTTGGAAAATAAAATGACAATAACTCACCACACACTTGACCTATCGAGACGAAATTTTCGGCATAAAGATTAATATATAGAACAGACTTTTGAGTTTAATTTGGCTAAGATCGGAAAGGCCGTACTGGTACCACCCACACAAACGGATGGGCCTTAAAAATAATATGACAATAACTCACTACAAACTTGACCTATCGAGATGAATTTTTCCACATAAAGATTTATATTTATTTGGGAATCTGGTGGAGGGTATCCAAAGTTTGGCACAGCCAAACTTAACATTTTTTACTTGTTTCACTTAAGATAGCCTTAACTTAACTTTGCCAAAATTACCTAAAGGAAGCCCAGAGGTCCTACCGTTCCAAAGTTATGACAATTTGACTGAAATGCAAATTTGTTTGTGTTAATTTACTAGAACAAATAAATGTGTGTTGTTATTTCGATTTCAATAAAAAATTACAGTTCAATATAATCGGACCTATGGGCTTCGTTTAAGTAATTTTATTAAATCACCCTGTAAAACCCATATTATGAGTTTCAATTTATAATTTTTTTTTGTTAAATTTTCTATAATATACCGATTTATGTACACGTTTTCGTGTTTCAAGCCTACCTGCACCTTAACGTAAAAGATAACGGTATGAAAATACATGCTTCTGGAACATATCAGCAAATCATTGCCAATAATGTATTGCTAAAATATTAAAGTTTCCATGGGGTCTAACCATTTTATTACTTTTTCGCGTATATATTTTTTATTTTTTTCAGATTATATAAATAAACTGGAAGAATAATTAATAGAGAGATTCTCAAATGAGAAAGAACCAGAATAACAGAATTTTATTATTTATATCAGCGATCAATTATTTTAACGCAAATGCTTGAGTGATGAAGCTTATTTCCATTTGAATGGCTTTGTTAATAAGCAGAACTGTATGTTTCTGAAAATCCAAGAGACATTCATCAATGCCAATTGCACCCCATTAGGTGTACAGTATGGTGTGGGATCACATCTGCAAATATCATTGGGCCTTACTTCTCGGAGAATGAAGATGGTAGTGTTGTAACCGTAAATGAAGAGCGGTATCGGTTTATGATAGAAAATTTTGTACGTCCTGCTCTTGAAAATATACCTGAGATGTGGTTTCAGCAGGACGGAGCCACTGTCCACACTGCCGGAGAAATAATGGCACTTTTCAGTCAAATTTTTGGAGAGCAAATAATTTCCATATATTCGGATATCAGATTTATCAGCACCCGACTATTTTCTTTGGGGTTATTTGAAGGAGCGAGTATATGTGAACAAGCCGGAGACAATCCTTCAACTCAAGGCCAACACTGTTGCAGAGATTCAAACGCTACAGCCACAAATTTTGAAAGATGTTTAGCTCGTTTGTTTTATTTCGGTCTGTTGCTTTTACACATTGAACAGGGATTAAACCGGCTCAAGACCTCTTGCTTCTATATTTAAATAGAAGACAAGTTTTTAACAAAATGGCAAAGTGACATTGATTTTCGTGGCTGCACACTACTTTTATCATGACTTCGGGTCCGTGACAACCCTCTTCAGAAAGTCTTGCTGCAATTGTTGGAAGTAAAACCGAACTCTATAAGGCCAGGCTCTCCCCAAACGAATGAGAACTACTGTTGTAAACCTTACTTTTCAAGTTTTCAAGATGTTATGTTATCATGGCGAAGCTGAAAACAGGGGTGACATCATTTTCATACTTAGGGTAAAGAAATTTCCATTTTGTATATTATATATAAGTAAGTATAAACTGAGAAAAAAAACAAGGCGCAGCCGTTACCGTCAACGGTATGCGTTATCAAAAATGCAGAGAATGACACAGACGACACTTGGTATAAGAGAAACAAGTAAAAAATGTACCACGACAGAAATTTCTCAAAGTTCTTCAATTTTGTCTTAATGAGAACAACTATTTCACATTTGACAACAAAACTTACCATCAAACGTATGGTATGCCTATGGGGAACCCTCTCTCCCCGACGATTGCCGCCATCGTGTTAGATACACTTTTAGACGACGTTTTTAATGAATTAACGACAAAAAACATACAAATCAAATTCATTGCAAAGTACGTGGATGACCTATTTGCAGTTATTCGCAAAAATGACGAAGAAAGCATAATGCATCTTCTTAATTCCTACCACAAGAAAATTCAATTTACCATCGAGAAATAATCTCAGAATCAAGAGATTGCCTACCTAGACGTGAAAATCATCAGAAAGAATGGCAAACTAATTACAAATTGGTACACAAAGGAGACGGCATCAGGAAGAATGATTAATTACAACTCTACACAACCAAAGACAATGAAGATAAATTGTGCAATAAACTTTATAAAAGAAGTGTTACTACTTAGCTTCGAAAAATTTAAAAAGGACAACATATACAAAATAATGCAGACGCTAAAGCTAAACAACTACCCAAATTCCATTATAAACAACCTAATAGCAAACACATTAAATCCGAGCAAGAAAATAAATTCGAAGGAAAAACCAAAAACTTTTTACAGTGTACCCTTTATACCAAATCTGACCGATGGTAAGAAGCTACAATATTGTTTTTACATTGTATAATTATTTATATTATTATTTATTACTTGTGTCGTGAAGTCCAGTTTTTTTAATAATATAATTAATTGTTCGTGATGTAAACTAAATCGTAAGTTGGGTAAACTATTTACTAATAGTATAGCAAAAAGAAAAACTAATGTAATTTTTTTTTGAGTTATCGTCATATTATTTATCAAAGCCCATGAGACCGTTTGTGTGGAAGGTACCAGTAGGACTTTTCCGATCTTAGCCAAATTTAGCGCAAAAGTCTGTTCTATATATTAATCGTTATGTCGAAAATTTCGTCTTGATAGGTCGAGTGTGTGGTGAGTTATTGTCATATTATTTTGCAAGGCCCATGAGACCGTTAGTGTGGGAGGTACCAGCAGGACTTTTTCGATCTTAGCCAAATTTAGCGCAAAAGTCTGTTCTATATATTAATCGTTATGTCGAAAATTTCGTCTTGATAGGTCGAGTGTGTGGTGAGTTATTGTCATATTATTTTGCAAGGCCCATGAGACCGTTAGTGTGGGAGGTACCAGTAGGACTTTTCCGATCTCAACCGAATTCAGCGTAGAAGTGTGAAATCTTGATGTGTAAAATTTCATTTCGATAGGTCAAGTTTGTGGTGAGCTATAGTCATATTATTTCTCAAGGCCCATAAGGCCGTTAGTATGGGAGGTACAAGAAATGGTGGCCCAATCTAAACCATTTTTACATAGATGATTGCGCCTATATAGAGATTATTTCCACAAAATTTCAGTGGTTTTGCTCAAGAAACTGGACGGATATTTTCAAATAAAAACTAATTTTTATGAGGTAGTGTCGGTTGAGGGTCTCCAACACCAACTTTCCGTAGAGCTATATAGCCCATTTTCAATACCAACTATGCTAGGTTAACTACACATGCTTGTGCCAAATTTCAGCTCCCTAGCTGTTTTCATGCAGGCTCTATCTTGTTTTCAACAGTCAGACTGGCGGACAGCCGGACAGCGAGGATCAAGAATATACATATATACTTTGTTGGGTCTCCGATGATTATTTCAAGGTGTTACAGACAGATTGACAAAACTAATATACCCTCCATTGTTTGGTGGAGGGTATAATACAAAAACTTAATAAACGAAAAAGGTATTAAAGTTGTAATCCCATGGTAACTTTTGACCTACCCTGTAGATATTTTTGTTTATTATAGGAAGGTCGCATCCGCCTCGTTGATAGTGTTAATGCCAGGAAAAAAATTAGTAGTCTTTGTCCTGATTAGGCTAGCACAATAGTTCTAGTACATTTTTAGCGAGAACTTTTACATGGCTCCTAGTCTCTGTTTGTAAAGTATTCGTCGAGACAAAAACCAAAATAATTAAGATAATCTTACTAGGGTTAGAGCCAAGGCTGTTGTGTGATGGTCGCGTTTACTTCTTTTTACACACTGGGATCTTACAAAAGTCTCCTTTGTGTCCCTTGATATAAATGGTATATGTTAGCTAACTACCCCAATAGGTATAAAAACTTTCTATACATTTTCTCAATGAGCTAATCTCGAAGGTTTAGACAAGTAGACAAGTATTGACCAGACAAACAACAGAGGTTTTGCTGAGTTAAAAGCAATTAGAAAAAACTGTCCACCTTATCTATAAGAATAACGTTTCTATGAAAAAAGCCTCAAAAAATAAGGCCCCAATCTGAAAATGAAATAAGGCCCCACAAATGGGGCCTAATTTCGTTATGCAACTAAGCCCCAATTCCTACAATGAAATAAAACCCTAAAAAGATGAAAAGAGACCCTAAACCTAAAATGAAACAACATCCCATTTATTTTTTTTTTATAATGAACTAAGGCCACATTTTTTGAAAAGAAATATAGTTTAATAGTTTCTTTATTCAAAAATTGAACAAATATTAAACAAAAACCTTCATTATATCGTCAAAAATTTGTCGGCAGTATCGACATTTTTAGTGCTCTAATCCCTTAGAAATCGCATCTGCTTGCAATTTTAAATTGAATTTTCGATTTGACTTCAGCAAAAGCAAACCTAATTGAACCTGACGACAACAACGGAAGTGTCATTATTTTTTGATGAGCCACAGATGCTGCCGTCGAAGCTTTAAGCAATAATTTTTGGCTACACATATTTCGCCTTATAGCTTGGCAATAATGAAACCTACTAAAATAATTTGTTTTAACAATCAAATTACACTTTCATTAAACTGAATATAATTGGAATTTCAATTTTAAGAAAGTGTGAATTGGCTGTGTTGGGAAAAAAAGCTTTAATTTTGTCGAAGTGTAAAAAGTGTATAAATCGAAAATGCAATTTAAACATCGACAAAATTAAAGTTTTTTTCCAACACCACCAATTTACACTTACAGAAAGACGTGTGTAAATACATGGTGCAGAAAGACAATTCGAATTTCAGTTTTAGGTAATAATGCCCTAATTACCAAAATGAAATAAAGCCCTAAAAAAGATGAAACAACACCCCAAATATCGTTGTTATTGCTTTCTGTACAAATTTTTGGGGTTTATTTCATTTTTGATTTGGGGCCTTATTAGTTGGGGCTTTATTTCATAGAGCCAAGAATAATCCCTTCGCTGGGAAAAAGTAATTCAGTTCCCCCAACTATTATATTGTTACTTTCTATCTCTCCGGCAACACTTTCTACATTCATACATTTAAATACTGTGAAAATGCCCTTCAATGGCCAGACACAAAAAGGACCATCATTTTCAGTTCATAACAACCGCACAACAAACTGACGGTTGACCAGAGTAAGTAGACATAATTGAAAAGATCAAATTTGAATGATGTCAAATGGAATACAATTATATTTGTTAGCGCTAACTTTGCTAATGACATTTGAAACCAAAAGCTGCCGAAGCCCAAACTTATGGGAGAACAATGACGAAACCAAATGCATGCAAGATAATTTAAATTTTCTAAAAATTCCTATGACGAAATAAAACCTTTTGCTTCACTTGTCTCGAGTTTAGAAAATACTTGAGATGTCACAACATTTCGGTTTCAGACTGCGAAGTTCAAAACTGAACTGATTCTTAAGTAACCTTAACATTTTAGCGAAACTTTATATGCCGCATTTCCTCTACGTGGTAGGTGAGTCCTTTGCCACACACAAGGAAAATGATGAAAATGTCTTCTATGCCGTTCCATCAAAGAAAGAATGTCAAAACTATCCTTCCTTTGAGGTTATCGCTTGTCGCACGAAAAACGGAAAAAGGGCGGCCAACAAAAAAACGTTTCGCTTTCATACCGCCCGCCGTGTGTGGCACTTGAGTATGCAAATTATGTCACGTAAAAAACTTATACACTCGCACGTGCTTGTTAGTGACATTTATGGTGACAACGCCTCCTCAGCTGCTGCTGCTGTTGGTGCTGCTACTTCTCCTCGTGCTGTCCACATCGGTGGTTTTGAAGGTGATGGAGGTGCTGCGTGCGTGTGTGCGGTCACAATTCGTGTGTTGATGGTTATCTAAATTTGTGCACAAAAGGATACGTAATCTCCACCATGACCCTACCGCCAAAATGCCGCCTAGCAAAAAAAGGTGCATGCTTTTCGAATAAACTTCACTAAATGCTACATAAATTGTTAAATGCTAACAGTGGCACTCGCACACGCATCCTCTCACATATCCTGCTGCAAGGACAATCAAGATATACTTCAAATGTTATAAATTTTAAATAAAAGCGTATTTTCAACATTTGTTTTTTGATGGATTTCAATTCATACCCGTCCACCTTCGTATGGTCACATTTGCGTGTGAATATAATTGAAGGAGGTAATAATGATTGAAATTGTGTAGCACTGCACAGTGGGTAGAAAAAAGTGTCGATACATTTAAGTTCCAAAAGGATTATTATATAGAACGAGTATTCTCAATATGATTAAAAGTTTAAATAATATCACCAGCCGGTAGCAATAAAACAGATGGCGTAAAGCAAGACAATAACAATTTTTCTTAAATAATTCAACGTGTCAAAATGAAATAAAATTATCAACATGAAGAACAAGCGACCCAGAAAAATGTGGTATTAAAAAAATGGGAGGTTTCATCCAATTTTGCATATGAGTCGAACCTTAAATATCCACCATCAGAAACTGCGGTTTATTGTATCCATAGTCGGTAATGCTACACCAAGCAGATACTAAACTACGGTGTGGCATATTTAAAATTTTTAAGTTGAAACGGCTAGTACCGATAATTTTGTCGAGTTTCAGGTTTTAATTAACCCTCCGACGGTTGAGTCATCCATTGCCCTTATACGAAGTACAAGGTCCACAGGGACTTATTTCTATTTGTATGGAATTTTGTATGAAAACGCATTTTTTTAAATTTTGTTTGTTTGATTTATTATTATTTACTAATTATACATGTATAATGAATGTAAGAATTTTTTTTTTATATTACACTATTAATTTTTATGAGTTTTATATGAAAAATCGTAAAAAACTATTGTTGTGTAGAATGTCCCTCGTCCAACATAGTTTCTGTGCAGGTGTAGCATCGATGCATAAGTGTTGAGTGCTCTGCACAAACTGGATTGTTACAGCAATAGCAATAGGCCCTTGTTTTCCGCTGCCGTCCGTACTCAGAACAGCATAGGCGACATGACGGTTTTCTTCCTGATCAAAGTACGCGCCAAATCCAAAGTTGTGAAAAAATTGTCGGCATAAATTGTGCGGCCTGTATTCAAATGTCTCTCCGAAAGTTGAAGTAAAACATTCTGCCCTTGATTTACCTCTCGTGCCTGGTCAGGCAATTTCCCAGAGTAAATCATTTCTTTGACAGGATAAAATGATTTTGAGTCGCACATCCACCATATCTTTATACCGTTCTTGGCAGGCTTCGATGGAATGTATTGTGTGAAGCGGGTGCGGCCTCTGTATGGGAATAACTGCTCATAAACGGTCACTGCATCATGCGGAGTGTAAGCTGCTGCTAAGTTAGACTGCAACATTTGCCAAATATCATCAATAGCCGAAGTTTTGCTATTGATTAGTCGCTGCTGTCGCGTATTTCCATTGTCGAATCTAAGGCATTGTTTTATGCACTTCATACGGTCTAATGATAATGCAGCTTTATATATTGGACAGCGCGTTAGGCCCCATAACTCTTCAAGAGGTTCACTATTCGATTTAGTGAGTCCAGCATACAAAATAATAGCCAAAAAAGCATCTAACTCTTTCAAAGTTATTGGTTTCCATCCTTTGTGTTAGTTGGATTTACCAAATTTCATGCAGCGTTCACTTCCCTGCCTTTTCGATTTGATTCGCGTATTATAATGTACGCCATGTCCTCGGTGATGAGCAAGCGTATGGGAAGTCGGTGGTGCATTTTTAGTCAATTCGGTCCATCTTTGGAAATGAAGTAATTGTCACTTGTTTGCTGAGCATCAGTTTCTTCCTCTTCATCATCGTCATCATCACGTATATCTTCATTGATGTCTATATGTGGTTCAGTTTCATTGAAATAATTTTCTAACATTTTATAACTACCTGTCCATTACTTTGGCCATAAATTCAGCTTTTTCAGATGGGGCATGGTAACGCCTACATTCCTCCATATTTCTCCAAGATGTGTTTGGATCCAGGCCATCAGAAATGTTCCAAATAGCATCGTCATATCTCTAATCGTTTGTTATATTTTTAATAGTGATCATTGAAATATATTTTTTTAAAAACTATCTGTCCATTACTTTGGCCATAAACTCGACTTTTTAAGGTGGGGAATGGCAACGCCTACTTTCCTCCTACTACCTCCAGGATGTGTTTCGATCCATGCCATCATCAATGTTCCAAACTTCATCGTCATATCTCTGTTATCGTTCATTGTGTTTATAAGTTCATTTTTGTTGATTTTTCTAGAGGTTGACCCCGTTCTTGTGTATGTAATTTTTTTTACCTTTTGACCGATCTGGACCATTTTCAATACCAACCGTCCATCAACACATGTTTCTGCCAGATTTTAGCCACCTAGCTTCATTAAAGCATCCTTTAGTTTGCTTACCATAGACAGACGGACATATATATAGACTAGGGTTGCTATATTATTTCGAATCCTGGCACTACTAGAGTTGCTGTGCGTGAACTGATAAACCAAGACCTTAATGTGAAATTAAGGCATTAAAATGATAAGCATCAATAATTTATTGTATGTTTATTTGGCCGTTTATTTTCCGTTGTAACCTGCATAATTGGAAAAATGCTAAAAAAAAAAGGCTCGTGTCGATTTGGGCAACAAACTACAACTGCGGTAGCTCAAATGCAGTCATTAGCTCGAAAAGAACAGCTTACTACCGTATGAGTCTTTCAAGACGAAACAAATCCAACAAACGTTGTTTGTGAAAGCAGCATATCGAAGCAAATGGCCGGTCATGTGGCCACATGTAGAACGTAGGCGATCTATTGTACAACGTAGACGATCAATTCTATCAACTCAATTGCACAAACATTTTTGAAGCATCCTGAAGCAATGAACTATTTGGGCACTCAAGATGTCGATTTGAAGGGCCATCCGCCGTACAGACTAAATTTGCACCCATTAACATCTTCTTACTCCCTTACATCTAGAAAAAAACTGCACGGTCAATGTTTTTTGACGGACGAAGTAGCTCTAGAAGCGTACAATTACCATGATTTGGAGGTGTCTCAATCGGAGTGGAAAAGTGCTTCGAAAATTGATTCAAGTGCATGCAAAATCTTACAGGTTAATATTTTGAAAAACAATTTCAAATGAAAACTATTATTTTCGAACTGAAAAAAACGTTAGTCGGACAGTCTGTCAATGTGGAAGGAGTTGTTTCAGTGAGTTGCCTGTGTCCTCACTCTTCGAATTACAACTTCGCACATTTAAAATCAATCAATGTTTCATATGTTTAAATAGATCGTTAAATATTAAAATGCTTTTTGGGAGCATACATATGTGGTACTAATTAGCCTTCTCACACTAACGGCGAAAACGTGCGTCTGTGATGTGTTTCCTGTAACTTAACTGACGTACTTCTCCTTCCCCAAATGACTAACAACAACAAACCTGTTCTTATTATGGTGTGGTATGGCTTATGGTGCAATTCACAAATGATCATAACTAAACAAAAAACCCAAAGATTATTCTCCTTTTATTGTTGGACTAGAAATAAAAATAACAACCCTCGAATCGTCTTAGAAAACTATGACGATTTAGAAAAAAAAAGAAACGAGCTAAACAGATTTAAAAAATTTATACTCCAACCAGTATATCGAGGTGTTGCAAACGGAATGACAAAGTAAATAAACCATGTATCCTATGAAGGAGCGTATAAAAATCGAGTAAGGAAAATCTTAAATCGAGCGAGTCCGACTACATGTTAATCTTAACACACGCTTTAGACTCCAGTCTTAGTATAAGACCTATAGTTCGAAAGTTATATCGCCGAAATGTATTTTTTCCCCTATGTTTAAGAGATATGCTCAAGAAGAATATTGGATACATTTAAAGTTATTTTTTCAAAACAAAAAAAAACATAAAAATTCAATTCAAGTGTGGAATCTTTATTGTTAATTTGAAAGGACATTTTATGGCATTGATTTTTTTAAAAAAAAATACCTTCAAATGTCTTATGGAAATGAGCGTTGAGTGAAGAGGCCCATTTCTGGCTCAACGGCAAAGTCAATAAAAAAATTGCCGCATTTGAGCTGAAGAGCAACAACAAGACGTTCAAGAGGTTTTATTATACCCAGAGAAAACTACGGTTTGGTGCGGATTATAACCTGGTGGAATCATCTGTGCACATTTTTTCAAAAATGATGATGGCCAAAACGTAACCGTGAAATGTGCTACCTGAAATTGAAGCCCGTATTCCTGACGACACTTGGTTTCAACAGGACGGTGCCACTTGCCATACAGCTGCTCAAACAATGGATCTATTGAGAGGTCATTTCGAAAAGCAGCTTATTTCACGTTTTGGACAGTTGAGTTGGCCGCCTAGATCGAGAGATATCACACCTTAAGACATTTTTCTTTGGGGTTACGTAAATTCCAAAGTTGCGGCCAACATTTGAAGGAAATTATATTCAAAAAATAAATGCCATAAAATGTCCTTTCAAATTATCCACACATGATTGATTTTTAATTTTTTTTTGTTCTGAAAAAATACCTCTAGATGGATCACCCCACACAATTCAGTCGCAAATGACACAAACCAAATGTCCATTTTAGCTGGTGAAA
Organism: Hydrotaea diabolus; assembly: GCA_963513945.1. NCBI lineage: Eukaryota > Metazoa > Arthropoda > Insecta > Diptera > Muscidae > Hydrotaea > Hydrotaea diabolus. The sequence goes on from OY740719.1 coordinate 171,562,608, forward strand.
TTTTCCACCCTTTGATTTGAAACATCTTAGGATGTATGGGAAATATATTAAACCAAGAAGCGATCTGATCAAATTTTAGAGCTTTTTGACCTATTTGGGGTTTACTGTCACACATCAATTATTAGTCGGTTGGACTACAAAGCAGAAGTTAATTTGTTTTGAGGCAACATTAAAACATGGACCGGTATCGTTTATTCTCAACAAAACAACGCCTCAAACCAAATTTCTCAAACAAAAAAATCTGATGAAAAGTGCCAGTGTAAGGTCGGTTGGACCCTAACTTTAGAGGTGGATTTTATGAGAGTAATAACAAGATTGAAAGCAATCTGGTCTACATTTATTAATATTTATTAAAAAAAACGCCACAAGTCACAGTTTGTCAAAATCTGATTAAATTGCCGTTGGTTTTAGCCTAAATCGGGAGTTTATTTGTATTAGGGCTATAACAAAAACTTGGACGTCCAAGTTTTTCTATTAGCCGAAATCAAAACAGAGGGTGAGGTTTTATCAAGATCGATTCATATTTGCGACCTAAACTTTAATGGTACAAACAGATGTACAGACGGACATTTCTAAATCGACTTAGAAAATAATTCAGATCGGGTCAAACTAAAAAATAAGTTATTTATCTTCAACCATTTTGGCCAACGCATGTCGGATTGCTTCGTTTCCAGGTACTGCAATGGCCGTTGGAAACTTTGCATGAAGTTAAGCCTTCTCGCTTTAATTTGTGTTTTGTATGTTTTATTTTATACTGACATATTGTCCACTTAGCTTAAATACTGAACGTTTAAGAAACGAATTGCAACAGCGGCCAGCCACTGTGCTCTTTTGGTTTCTGGGCAATGGCTAGTATTTCGAAAATTATTTTAAAGCTTAAGCGTGACTATGCAGTGCATAAATGTTTTGTGAGCCAATTAAGCTCTTATGAAAACATCATTTATATCCGAGCCATGGACTCACGCAAGCTCAAAATGCATTCATAAGCGACAGAAGGACTCTCCGTTTACACACACAAACACTCCCCTCGACTCACACATACAAACTGTGTTAGAACATTAGGATTTAACTACTTTTTGTTGGTGGACAGCATTTATGGCTTTTGGAATAACAACTAAAGTTTTATGGCCACGGTGTAGACGGTGCTGCTCTGTAAGGCAAAACAGAGGCAGGAGGTGGCTCTCACCAATTGATATCTCACCTGTGGCAAGTTGTGGGGTGAAACATAACAATATCCTTTGTGTGTCCTTGTTGGTGTACACACTTAGACACACACATGCTAAATCTATGCTTTGTTTTGGTAGTTGTTATTTTTATGGCCAAAAACGAAAACATTGTCACCGTCAACAAATAACCGTGGATAAAACATCACCCCTTCGCTTTTTTATGCCCACACATCCTCTCGCAACCCCAACGCATTTGGCCACATACCCAGCGCCAGCGTTTGACCGACGAAGTTTCCATTGTTGTGCTTTGGCAAAACAAATAGCTTAAAATAAAATCACCAAAACGAGAAGGGGGAATTCAGCGCGAACGCTGGAAAATGCTCACAGGGGAACAAACAAGCGACAATAGAATAAATGAATGAAAAATGTTGCAACACTTTAAGCCTCTTATCATAATAAAACATGGTTGGAATTGTTAAAACTTTCATACTAAACATAGGGGGTTTTGAGCAAAAAGTAAACTTTTACATAATCACAGTCGATAACAACAGCATTTTTTTATATAATCCCAACAAAAATAGCAGCTCAAAAAGAAAAACAACTGAAAAATCACATATAATGTTTAACCAGAAATCGAAGTAAAGAGGATTCTAACTAGGAAACCAAAGTTATTTCAATATCCCCAAAAATGTCACAAATGAACACATGTACAAAACTAAATCAGGTAAAATATGAAAAATTGATCAAAATATAAATCGTAATTGTATGAAAAACGAGTAAAGAAAGCTCACAATTTTTTTTCGGAATTTCAGGGTTTCCCTATTTAGCAAAACAAATTTAGGCTAATTTTTCGGGAAAATAAAAATCGCTCATTTAAGACATGACTTTTTCAAATCAAAAATGCAACATAACAAATTTCTTGAATTTCAGTTTAAGGTTTGGGGATCTTTGGTCGAAAAATGTCACATCAGAAGCAGACTCCGACTCTGCGTTTTGAAACCAAATATACTTATTTGTTTAAAAGAAAATTATAGAATGTGAACCGATGGGATAAGTTCTTCTAACGGAGAGGATAAGCTTCATTTTAATATCAAAATTTACGCCAGGTAGCTTAACTGGAAGTTAATCAAGTGGACAAATTATGTTCAGCCGTACCGAAGTTTATATACCGTCCATTATGGATTACAGTGCAATAAGAACCTTTTGCCAAAGAGGCGTGGCACCGGTCTTCTGTCTATCGAAACCAACGTCATGAATATAGACTTATAAAATAGCCTGCGCAGCGGGGCCACGTCCCTTAGTCCAAGTTTATCACAATATATCTATAATCATGTGCTTATCATAGATTATGTTCTGTGGAAAATCTTCCACGTCCCTTCGTCCAAGTTTATCACAATATATCTATAATCATGTGCTTATGTTCTGTGGAAAATCTTTAACGAGCGGTCCATTAATTTGTCGATAAATGAGATTTATTTGGGGCGTGGTGCCACCTACTTTACATCCAGGAACTATTTCGGTACATTCCAAGATTATATGTTTCAAATATCATCGTCATATCTCTATCAGTCCATGAGGCGTTGTTTTTTTAAGTTAAGTTTTTAAGTGTGGGCGGTGCCATGTCCTCTTATCCACTTGTACCATAACATAGTGTAGGAGCTTTTCTGGCCATAGAGATGTTTTCTTCTTTTTTATGTTACTTTTGATCTGACCCCCATGATCAGAACATTAATAAATAAATAAGCACTTTAGTTTTTTCTATAAGTTCAGTTTATTTTATTTTAATTTCATTACTAATCACTTGATTTCTATTTAAATGTACTGCCTCTTGCAGTTGTTCGATCACGACTGCCCTCTTTTTATCTGCCAAAATATGAAAGCAGCGACGATCTGCTGTCTGCGATGACATATGTATGTATCAAAATTAATGTATGTTCCTTTAAAGATGATGCAGGTGGCTACGTACATATGTACATTGGAGGTACGGTTACGTCTAGTTGGTGATTTGTCGTAAACAAATGACAAATCAAAGAAGAACTAGAAAAGTTAATAAACTGTAGTCTAGACTTAAAATTTGTGTAGGGATTGCAGTGGAGTATGTAATGAAATACACGTTTGGGGAAAAAAATCCCAAACACTTAGGCTAAAATAATTGCCAAGTCATTGCTTTATCGATTATTGAAGGGGTTGCGGCACCACCCACTTTTTATCCGGGATGTGTTTCGAACCATTCCTGTATCATATGTTGCAAATGTCAGCCTCATATCTGCAATAGTTAATGAAATATTGCGTTTTTAAAACTTCCACCGAAAGGTGGATAGTAAATAAAATTCCTCATTCCATTTGCAACACCACGGAATATTGATCGAAGACCCTATAAACAATATATATTTTTGATCGCCGTGAAATTCTTAGACAATCTCTGTCTGGTGAAATCACGATAACGGTCTAACAAATCAACCCGGATGCTAAAATGTAGCATGATGATGGTTTATGATCGTGAGCTGTTTGTGATTGTAAATGGGCGAAATAGGCATAGGGGGGAAAAGTTCCCTTTTAAGGGACTAAAGGTACCTTGGTAAAAAGTTAACTTTTTGAGTATTTGCTTAACAAGCCATAATGTTCTTGATCGGACAATGATTCAAATGTATACTTTTAATTAGTAAGCGCTACACAACAATTAAAAAAATAGCATATTTGCTGAACTTTTAGGCTTATGTGGCGCAAAAAAGTCCCGCATGGGCAAAACGGGCAATTGGTAGTCTATATGGTTTAGTCCCAGTAAATCAAATTTTACTACTAGTCCATATATGTGACAGCGCATAGAGAAAGGGACCTAAGGGTAAAAAAATCAATTTTCACTTTTTTTATACCCTTCTTGATCCTCGTAAAATTCTAAGATGATCTAGCCATGTTGTCCGGCTGTCCGTCTGTCCGTCTGCTGAACACAAGATAGAGCCTGCATGGAAACAGCTAGGGAGCTGAAATTTGTATTGAAAATGGGCTATATAGCTCTACAGGAAGTTGGTGTTGGAGACCCTCAACCGACACTACCTCATTAAAATTAGTTTTTTATTTGGAAATATCCGTCCAGTTTCTTGATCAAAATCACTGAAATTTTGCAAATAATAATCTCTATATAGGCGCAATCATCTGTGTAAAAATGGTTTAGATTGGACCACCATTTTTGTACCTCCCATACAAACGGTCTCATGGGCTTTGAGAAATAATATGACGATAACTCACCACAAGCTTGACCTATAGAAATAAAATTTTGCACATAAAGATTTCTATTTAGAACACACTCCCGCACCAAAATTGGGTTTATTTGGGAATCTGGTGGAGGGTATCCAAAGTTCGGCACAGCCAAACTTAAAATTTTTTACTTTTATTCTTTTTGATGTGGACAACATCTGAGCATCGAATGAGACCGATCCCATGCCCCAAAAGTGTTCCCTCCCAGAGATATGCGCGTTTTATGAAAGTGATGGTACACCAAAGATACACTGTTTAAATCTTTAAAATGACTCTCCTGAACAAAACTGGTTTTTACCCTTAGGTCCCTTTCTATATTGCGCGACACATATAGAATACTTTTTTGAGCTTTAGTAGCGTTGCTACGGTGGAGGATATATAATTTTCGGCCAGGCTAAACTTAACGACGTTTTTACTTGTTAAGTTCAGGATTGCTGATTTTTTTCAGAGGTTGAACAAGTCCTTGTGAGCGTAAAATATTTAAGACTGGAGTGATCTGGGACATTTTCAATACCAATCGTTTCTGTCCTTCATCCCATATTTCTGCAAAATTTCAGCCACCTTGAATTAATAATGCGACCAGCAGTATGCCTCCCACACACGGTGGCAATATTATTTCCCACGAAGCAAGAAATTAAACTATGCACGATTTGACTAAATGTAAGGTGCCGGACACGGCATTATTTTTAATTTAGATTAATATAGGGTACGAACAATGCGTCTTTGAGGACCGAAATTATGAAAAGATCGTTGGAAATTAAGAGCCTGCTGGCCCATCAATGAACCCTAAGGTCCCAAAACCCAGTTATCTCTACGCTTGTACTCACTAACATATATACTACGTCAACATACTTAATTACATCAACATTCCATTGAGGAACAAACGTGGAACGTCTTTCACTTCACTATGCACGATATAATTGTTTTTATAACTAACCGAGATCTACTAGTCATCGCCGCCTTCGACTAGTTGGTTAATTACAGAAGCTTAGAGCAAGCCCTTATTGAGGTAAAATCAATATTTAGATGTTCTTCCAAGGATATGAACTTAGGCTTACTTTTATGATTGTCGTGTATACTTACCATCACACCACGGCGGTCTACACCAAAAAACAATAAAATTATATCACGAATATATAATTAAACTATTTGAAGAAATGACTAAATTAAGCTGCTGAACCCTATTATTGTACATTCATTGATATGTGAATAAAAAAAAAACTTTGCTATTTTAACAGAATTTATTCTAAGGATGTGGCTTAAGTAATCCCTGGGTCAACGATTCTAAGAGCTAAAAAAAAATAGTACCGACATTTCCTTACCTTTCAAACAAATTATTTTTAAGAATTTATAAATTTTATGTGGACTCCGTGGCCTAAGCAAAAACCGTCATACATAAATAAAATGATATATGTTTTCCAAATCCATGGAATTTCCTTGCGACTACAAATATGTCATTGTATTGAGGACTTAGCTTAATTTAGAGATACGACCGATAACAAATTCCTTCAAGCAAATACTCATTGTTACCGTAAAATAATAAAATGTTCTAACGAATTGTTATAACCCAACAAATGAACTTTTATATTTTTTACTCTATTTTGACCAGTTGCAACTTATTTAAAATCTGCCTGCACTTAAGTATATAGCCATTGATCATGGTATAATCACATTAGTTACTTGGTGTCTACAGATGGTGAATTAGCATTCACCCCTGCTGGCAACTAAAAGTATTTTTGACCGTTGGAATATATATTTTTGTTTCTTGAATGAAATGTTTAATAAAAACATGGCATCAAATCTGGCTATGAACTAATAGTAATGCAATTTAAAATAACATACTTAATAAAAATCTCTATTTTTGAATAACAACAATAACCAATCCTAATAAATAATTTTAGGGATTATAGTATGGTTGAGTGTGAATCATACTATGGTTGTGGGGATCATAGTATATTTGTGTGTGAATCATACTATGGTAGTGAGTATCATACTATGGTTGTATGAGAAACATACTATGGCTGTGAGGATCAAATTATGGTTGATTGTGAATCATACTATGGTTGTGGGGATCATAGCATGGTTATGTGTGAATCATACTACGATTATGGGGATCATAGTATGGTTATGTGTGAATCATACTATTGTTGTGAGGATAATAATATTGTTGTGTCACAACCATATACCCAACAATAGTATGATCCTCTTTGAATATTGTCACCCCAACCATACTTTTTTCTGCGTGTATACGCTATTGAAATTTAACCACCTTCTATATTTTTTCTTAATTATCTCAAGTCCGTAGAGAAGAAGAAAGAAATTTATATGTTGATGAATGATGGATGTTAGATGAACGCACCACCTATCGGGACTAAACTTAAGAGAAACCTCCCGACATGCTTAGGTAACATATGGCCTAAGTTTGGTGTTATGCGGTCAAGCGGTTCTCGAGTTTTAAGTTAATATGTTAAGATTACTTGTTTTTATTTCCTTATTTTCAAACACAATTTTTTAGAATAAATTTTTAATTAATTAATTTCAATTAAATTTATTCATTAATAATTTTTATCGATTTATCATACCATTAAAGTTTATGGGATTTTATGAGCCGATTTGAAATTATTTTCTCCTCTGCCACTATTATAATTTTGCAACCATACCAACACTCTTAAAAAACTAGCTTAGAAGTAGCAACACAACCAACCCTTAGCTGTTTGATTAAAAAGAATAATGTAAATTCATTAAAGTTTTGTTTTTTTATTAAATCGACCTTAATGAAACAGGATCAAAAAAAGGTTCAATTAACGAATAATTACACGGAATTAGTGCACCCATTAACAAAAGACTTACTTTTTTGTGCATTTCACTTACGAGGCTGCGTGGCATTTCTGCAGTTGGGAATACTTTCAATAATGCATTTACTGAACTAAACGCACATATACCAACAAACATACACAAGCCAGAGGCGAAAATGTAAAAAGAATGTTTTTGAGTGAAAGTGTACGTGTGTGTTCGCGTTTTTATGCTTGTAATGTGCAGACTTTTTGTGCCTGTAATATGCACACTAACAAACATTTTTAGATACGCACACACAAGCATACATATATAGCGACAGCTCAAGTGTTGCACTTTGCCGTTTAAATAACGAAGCTCTTGACTTTTAACGGCTTGGCAAACATTCTTATGCAAACACAAGCACAGTCAAGCGCTAAGGCAAACACGCGCACACACACTCGCGCAAACACGATGCATACATAATTTCGTCCTAAAAAATGGAGAAATTAAAAAATGTTTTGCAAAAGTCAACATTTTTATGCTGCCCTAATTAAACTACAAACTCGCATACAAACTTCAAAAAGATTAAGAACTTAATTGAAAAACTAGTGCAAACACAATAGCCCTGTTCGTTTGCTCATACTTGTACTCGTAAAGGTTCTCCGTTAGTTGTCATTATGGAAATCTGGCAACAGAAAATCACATTGAGGATAATATGGCAACGTTGTTAGTCTTTGTTAGATACAAACGACAAGATGTTTAATCGTCGAATTCGTCATAAAAGGCAATTTAAAGCCATAAATTGTAAAATACAAAGTCTGCTATATTTCAGGACCTGTCAATACTAGTATGACTGGGAAAAATGGGGTCTTCTCAAGACTAAGGGTCTTGTTGGCGGGTCGTTCGGGCTAGCCTAAATAAATGGTTGCCGTTGGTCAAACGAAGGAGGTAGAGATAGATCTTACTCTAAGCGGTAAGGAAGCCGTGTCCATGTACTGCATGGTTTTAGGCCGTAACATCTCTATGTAGGCACATGTGTCTGCATATATACTATCTCACGACTGATGCCTTTAATTTTAAGTCACTAGTGGATGCTTATAGTTTGGCTTCGAATTCTGATCGGAGAACAAAGTCTGGTACCAGGGGTTAGCCACACGCAGAGAAAAAACATGGTTACTATATGGTTACGGCAATAATAATATGTTCTCCGTAATAAAAGTATGTTTGTCGCAGCCATAGTATTGTTAACTGAATTAAATTTTGACAATAGTATAATTGCCGCCATATTAAGATTGTTGAGATGTAACAATAGTATTATTACCAAATTTAATAATGAAAATATGGTTGTAGCAACAATATAAATATGGTTTGTGCGACACAAGTATTGTCTTTGGGTTTTATGTTAACGATAAAATAATTACGGCAATCATACTGTATGATTGTAATTTTTCCTCATTTAAAAATGCTTTTTAGAACAACGTTATTGTTACGGATCTAGTGCAAAAATATTAATTTTTATATGGCAATTAAAAATGTTGTAAGTGAATAGTTGACCTTTAGTGTTGTTATTTTATAAAATTATTTTTCGGCTTGAGGTCATTTATTTAAACTCGTTGTTCTGTGTTGTTTAATTTTTATTTATCCCAATATTTCGATTGACTTCGTCAATCATCTTCAGGGGTTGTCACTGACAAAATACAAAACATGATTACATTTAATAAACAAAACATTTACACAATATTTGAAAAATAATTACATTAACAAAACAATGTCGCCCGTCTGATTATCGCTGTCACCTGATTTTTGTGTTACTCTTCAGTTTGCGGCTGTGCTTATGCACTAAATTTCTATATATATGTGCGATCCCATCTGTGTCCGTTTTGTAATTAATTCTCCTCTCATTAGGTACGTCAATAATGTTATGCATTTCGAGAGTGTATCTTCTTCTATAATTTCTCTCTTGCGCTACAATTTTAAAAATATTCAAACAATCTGCTTTGGCTTTGTTTAACTGAAATATTTTTAATAAAAATGTTAAGTGTTTTTAATTTTGTCAAGAAGGCATAGCACCCGCTTTTTTTCTTTATAATAACGGTCTATTCTAAATACGGTCTATTTAATTTTTTCTACTGTTAAATAAATCACTTCTATTATTTTGAATTTAATGTATTTTTAAATAATTTTCATAATTCAAATCTATTGTTGACAAGTTGTTGACAATTCTTATAAATAATATTTGGGACCATAGTATATTTGTGTGAGAATCATACTATGGTTGTATGTGAAACATACTATGGTTGTGAGGATCATAATATGGTTGAGGAGATCATAGTTTGGTTAAGTGTGAATCATACTATGGTTGTGGGGAACATAGTATGGTTATGTGAGCATCATAATATTGTTGTACCACAACCATACACCCAACAATAGTATTGTCGTCTGCGAATATTGTCACCACAACCATACTTTTTTTCTGCGTGCATGAATTCCGAATTCTATTGTTCAGGCCTGACTGGTAGGCCAGCTGTGGTTGAAACCCAAATCGCGGGTAAAATTTCGGCTCACTGTGGAGGGGCATTGAAACCGGCTGCTGTGATCCAATAATCACCAGATGTTAAGATAGGCCTCGGCCCTTGACCAGGGGGAAAGTTGTCTCCATATAACACTATACGAACTGGTATGGCGGGATTGAGCTAAAGACGTCAATGGCCGTCGCTTCGTAATGGCTCCTCTGCTGTGGCGACCATGGTTGAAGCTTCCAGAGCAAAAATCATGTTAAACGCACGGAATTAGTTGCCATATGCAAACAGGAGCTTTTATCGGAAAATTTGACATTTTTTAGCATAACTTCACTTAGAACGGTTTGTCAATAAAATTGTTTTGTTTACAGAGTGTTTTAAATTTCAACGCGGTAAAAAAAATTAAAATTACCCATAAAAAAGTTCGTCGCTTTTTACAATTTTCGGCGTGAATTATCGATAGAAGAATCTCTTAATTAACTTATTTCAACTTTTGGTGATAAATACCATCAAAAATCACTAAAAGTTCATTTTCGGACACCGTTCGCACCAGGACAAATTTCGTAAATATCGTCCAACTTCGGTCGTTTATCCAGATAACCATTGAGGCTGTGAGTGAACTAAAAAGGCAAGACTGAAATAAGACCATAAGAATGCGACACCTTGGACATTAGTATGATAACCATCAATAATTTAATGCAAATTCATTTGACCGTGAAAAAGTTTTTTCTCGTTGGATCCCACATAATTTGACAAGGTCTCAAAAAAATGCCCCCGTCGATTGGAGCAAAGAAATTTTGAAAAAGTACAACCGTGCTCTAATGCAGTTTGTAACATGGTCGCAGGTGACGAATCATGGATCTATGTATATCTGCTCGAAAGAAAACAGCAATAAACCGTTTTGATATTTTTAAGTCGAGCCAAATCCAACAAAATTTGTTCGTGGAAGCAGCCTTTATCATAGATATAAAGCATAGTCAAATTATCATTTCGTTTGCAACACATCAAAATACTGGTCGGAGAACACATAAAGTAGATATATTCCGAGTCGTCTTAAAATGCTATTCTAGATAATCTAGCATTGCCTGCCTGTCTGTGGAAAGCAAACTACAGGTCGCGTTATTAAAGCTAGGAGGCTTAAATTTGCAGAAAATGAGTTGGTGGACTGAAACCGTTATTATTGAAAATGGTCCACATCGGTCAAAAGGTAACAAAAGTAAATAGGACTAGGTCAACCTCTAGACAAATTAACAATCCTGAAATAAGCAAGCAAATACGAAATGATACGTTTTTTTTTGGGTCCACCGGTTCATCCCCAATCTGTTTCAATACTTTAAAATAACTCTTTATTTGAGTAAGTTGCAAAATTTGAGTACCTATATGTGACGCGCAAAATAGAAAGGGACCTAAGGGTAAAAAACAGTTTCGTTCAAGAGAGTCATTTAAAAGATTTAAATACGTGTATCTTTGGTGTAGAATCGTCGAATTCACTTTAATAAAACGCGAATATTTCTGGGAGGGAACACTTTTGGGGCATGGGCTTGGTCTTATTCGATGCTCAGATGTTGTCCACATCAAAAAAAGTAAAAAAAATGATTTTTTTACCCTCAGGTCCCTTTCTCTATGCGCTGTCACATATGTCTATATTTACTACTCATCGCCAGCTTTTTGGGCCTTATGAGCTGTACAGTCTATCAACTATACTCTTTTTTTAAGTAAAGGGTGTTTAAATTTTAAGGGCCTATGTTGATTTTGAATAAAACACATATTAATTAGGAAATTGTTGTCATTCCTTTTTATTATGATAATATTGGTATGGTTCAATTATGTATGGAACAAAATATCGGTCAAATGGCCGCCACGAACTCGGAGGCACACCTCCGTCCGATGGTCTAAATTTTCGATGAGGCTGAGGCATAATTGAGGTTCTATTCCGTTAATGTGCCGAATTACCTCATCCTTTTGTTGCTGGCTTGTCGAAGTAAACCTTTTCTTTCAAATAACCCCAAAGAAAGAAGTCCAACGGTGTCAAATTAAATGATCTTGGCGACCAATTAACATCGCCACGACGTGAGATAACACGACTATTGAATTTGTCGCTCAAAAGAGCCAATGTTTCGTTAGCTGTAAGGCAAGTGGTACCGTCTTGGTGAAACCACATATCGTCCACATCCATATCTTCCAATGCGGGCTATAAAAATTTCGTTATCGCAGTAACTGTCTGACCGGCCTCATTTTGGAAAAAAAAAATACGGCTTGATGATGCCGCCAGCCCGTAAACCTCACCAAACTGTACTCTTTGTGGGCGCATTGTTTTTTCGACAATCACTCTTGGATTATCGTTCGATCAAATACAGCAATTCTGCTTATTGACGAATCCAATGAGGTGAAAATGTGATAATTTTCTTCGAAAATTGATCAATTCGAATGCCCATTCTCAGTATAAGCCTGAATAATATTGAACAGGTTAATCCCTGTTCAATGTGTAAAAGAAGCTGACCGAAATAAAACAAACGAGCTAAACAAGCCTGAATAACTTTAACGCTTGGTATCTTTCCACGGTTCAAATTGAGTTAGTCTGAAATTGAGAAATATCAAATTAAATCCAGAAAAAAACGTGACGTTTGCGTATGGTTCACATTCAACATCGGCCTTTAAAATTAAACCACCCTTTAATCAGTGCTTACTAACAGTACACATTTTAACTACTGGCCGTGCACAAAATCTTATGATTTGTTAAGAAAATACTCAAAGAAGTATACTTTTCAACGAGGTACCTTAAGACCCTTAAAGGGAAACCTTTTTCCGACTGTGCAGATTTCACCCGTTTACAATCTTATACAACTTCCGACCATAAGCTATCATCATGCAAAATTTCAGGATCCTATTTGAATCGTTTGACCGCAATCTTACTTTAAACAGACACACCGATGGTGAGTCATTGCTAGTTTGTCTTAGAATTTTACGACGATCAAAAATAGATATACTTCACACAAATCTAAACTTAAAAAACAATATCTCATGATATCTTATATCTCTCATATGTTGGCATGGATCAAAACACATACTTCAGAAAAGAGGATGGTGCCAGGTCTTTTAAAAAAAATAACGAGGTTATTGCCAAAGTAATGGAATTCTGAAGCAATTTTTTACTAATTTGAGGTCGCTGATTTTTAATCTTATCTCCATTTTTCTCCTTCAGCTCGAATTTTTAAGTACAGGTACTAATCGCATTTTCGACTTTATTCCAAAAATTAAATGTTCAAAAAATCATAAACTTTCTTTTCATGATTTTCCTTCTTTAAAGATGTACTCGTATACGGCGGTTCGGAAACTTCTTAGCCTAGCACAAAAAGCGCGGTATAAACAGAAAAAAGTTAAGTGTTTTGGAAACTTCCATCTCAGCATTCATAACACATGTTAAATTTTGTTTCGATCTGGCAACTCCTTCATATAGAAAAAGATGTTCACAAAAGACGCATCCGCGATTCGGAAGCTTCTTAGCCTAGCACAAAAAACGCGGTATAAACAGAAAAAAGTTAAGTGTTTTGGAAACTTCCATCTCTGCTATGAACACACGTTAAATTTTGTTTCGATCTGGCAACTCCTTCATATAGAAACAGGTGTTCACAAAAGACGCATCCGCGATTTTTTTACAATGGAAAAATTAGAAATGAGTGGTGTCATTTAATATTTACATAAAAAAGGTTTATCGGGACATCAAATTCATAATGATAAGGTGGATGTGTTAGGTGAAAGTGCTCCTTCATATGCAACAGTAAAAAATTGGGTTGCTGAATTTAAACGTGGTCGTACAAGCATTGAAGAAGAACCACGTAGTGGACGTCCAAAAACAGCAACAACAACAGAAATTGTAGCCAAAGTGCATGATATGGTATTAAATTATCGACGAATAAAAGTGCGTGAAATAGCTAATATCATGGGAATCTCAAATGATCGAGTCCATTTAATTTTGCATGAAGAACTACAGATGAAAAAGCTATCTGCAAGATGGATGCCGGACTTGTTAACAGTCGACCAAAAACGCATAAGAATGTACATTTCTCAAGCTTGTTTGGATCGTTTTCAGCGAAATGAAATGGATTTTAAGTGTCGTTTCATAACTGTTGATGAGACATGGATCCACCACTATACTCCAGAGACAAAAGAACAATCCAAACAATGGACTGAAGCTGGAGGAAGTGCCCCAAAGAAGGCAAAAACAATTCAATCGGCTGGTAAGGTTATGTCAACGGTTTTTTGGGACTTCAAAGGTATTTTATTGATTGACTATCTGCAAAAGGGTAAAACAAGAAATTCAGAGTACTATTGCAACCTTTTAGATCAATTAAATGTACAAATTCGAGAAAAACGTCTTGGCTTACAACACAAAAAAATAATTTTTCATCAAGACAACGCACCAGCGCACAAGAGTGTTTTAACAATGGCTAAAATCAACGAATTAAAGTACGAGTTGCTTGACCTGTTCCCAAATCCAAAAAAATTCCTTGCTGGCAAGCGTTTTACCTCAAATTTTTTTTTTACCTCAAGCGTTTTACAGTTGTAAACCACTATTTTGAAGAACTTGAGGAAAACTATTTATTTTAATCAAGGGATAGAATTGCTAGATAAGCGTTGGACTAAGTGTATTGAAGTTTCAGGAGATTATATTAAAAAATAAAAATATTTTTGAAAAACTAACTATTCTCTTTCATTGATAGGCTAACTTTCCGAACCGCCCTCGTAGGTAGTTATAACCTTTGAATAAAATCAATTTTTTTAATTTCACCCAAAAAATTACACACTTTCATTTTCTTCACGCTCAAAGATGATCGATTGGGCACATTGTGCTTTTTATTAGCTTTATTAAAAATCATATTAAAAAAGCTTTCTAAAACGTGTATGTACATAAAAATCGATTGAAAATTTAATGAGTTATGCTAAGTTCGATGTAAATTTCGTCTTTTCTGATTCTACTTGTAAATAAACAGAAGAGCAGCAAACACACACATACTCATAAATGTGACGAGTATTTTTGTACGGAAATCGCGATTTTTGTCAATTCAGTTTTCTCAGCAATTTTTGACAAAATCAAAAGTTGTTCACCGATTTCAATGAAATATAGCTCATTTGATTCAAAATATATTAAACTAAATGCTTTTAGACCAACACTGTGATTTTTGTCACATTATTTTTTATGCGTTTTTAAAGAAAAAAGAATATTTTTTTTTAAAATTGTTGTTTTTTTCAAAACTTCAACGATATATCTAAAAATACTGAGCCAAATTAAAAACAATGTAGGCACGGATTTAAGATAATTTGTTGACAAGTTTTAATTTTTTTCAACTGTTTGGTAAACCGTTTTCAAGTTATTTAAATATTTGTATTTGAAGTGCCTTGATTTTGGACATAACGGTATATCGCGAAAAGTAGAGCTGATAGAAAAAAAATAAGATTTAGATTCAGCGTTCCAAATTACCCTAAAAAATACATTGACTTCCTGAAAAAATGCCGTGTTGCCTTGTGTTATCGTATTATTATAAAGTAGATATATTGAGATAACATTTTTCAAAAGGCTTTGAAAGGCTATATCCCGTGTACTAATACCGTTGGGACGATAAAAGATAGTATATGTGACGCGCAAAATAGAAAGGGACCTAAGGTTAAAAAAACAGTTTTGTTCTGGAGAGCCATTTTAAAGATTAGGTCCCTTTCTATTTGCGCTTAGAATCGTCGACTTCATTTTCATAAAACATGCATATCTCTGGGAGGGAACACTTTTGGGGCATGGGGTCGGTCTCATTCGATGCTCAGATGTTGCCCACATCAAAAATAAAAAAGTGAAAAGTTGATGAAAAGTTTTGTTCAGGAGAGCCATTTTAAAGATTAGGTCCCTTTCTATTTGCGCTTAGAATCGTCAACTTCACTTTCATAAAACGCGCATATCGTATTCGATGCTCAGATGTTGTCCACATCAAAAAAAGAAAAAAATGAAAATTTATTTTTTTACCCTTAGGTCCCTTTCTCTCGCATATACGAGGGCGGTTCGGAAAGTTCTTAGCCTATCAATGAAAGAGAATAGTTAGTTTTTCAAAAATATTTTTATTTTTCAATATAATCTCCTGAAACTTCAATACACTTAGTCCAACGCTTATCTAGCAATTCTATCCCTTGATTAAAATAGTTTTCCTCAAGTTCTTCAAAATAGTGGTTTACAACTGTAGTTGCATCTTCATTTGAATTAAAACGCTTGCCAGCAAGGAATTTTTTAGATTTGGGAACAGGTAAAATTCACTGGGAGCTAAATCAGGAGAATAAGGTGGGTGGTCAAGCAACTCGTACTTTAATTTGTTGATTTTAGCCATTGTTAAAACACTCTTGTGCGCTGGTGCGTTGTCTTGTTGAAAAATTATTTTTTTTGTGTTGTAAGCCAGGACGTTTTTCTCGAATTTGTACATTTAATTGATCTAATAGGTTGCAATAGTACTCTGAATTTATTGTTTTACCCTTTTGCAGATAGTCAATCAATAAAATACCTTTGAAGTCCCAAAAAACCGTTGCCATAACCTTACCAGCCGATTGAATTGTTTTTGCCTTCTTTGGGGCACTTCCACCAGCTTCAGTCCATTGTTTGGATTGTTCTTTTGTCTCTGGAGTATAGTGGTGGATCCATGTCTCATCAACAGTTATGAAACGACACTTAAAATCCATTTCATTTCGCTGAAAACGATCCAAACAAGCTTGAGAAATGTTCATTCTTATGCGTTTTTGGTCGACTGTTAACAAGTGCGGCACCCATATTGCAGAAAGCTTTTTCATCTGTAGTTCTTCATGCTAAATTAAATGGACTCGATCATTTGAGATGCCCATGATATTAGCTATTTCACGCACTTTTATTCGTCGATCATTCAATACCATATCATACACTTTGGCTACAATGTATGTTGTTGTTGCTGTTTTTGGACGTCCACTACGTGGTTGATCTTCAATGCTTGTACGAGCACGTTTAACTTCGGCAACCCAATTTTTTACTGTTGCATATGAAGGAGCACTTTCACCTAACACATCCACCTTATCATTATGAATTTGATGTCCCGATAAACCTTTTTTATGTAAATATTGAATGACACCACGCATTTCTAATTTTTCCATTGTAAAAAATATATTCAATCATGTGGTTACAGTGCCTTTAGTATAACATAGGGCGGTTAATTCTGTCTGTCACACAACCACCTCTTCGCCAATGGAAAAACGTAAAGAGAAGACAGATCATTTTTTTGACAATGCGAGCTCTCACACATCAGCTGAAAAAATGGGCTATTTAAGGACTCAAGATGTCGAAATGATGGATCATCCGCCGTACAGCCCACACGATGCCCGAAGCAGCTATTGAAGTGTTCAAAAACCATGTTTTGGAGATGTCTCAATCGGAGTGGAAAAAGTGCTTCGAAAATTGATTCGAGCGTATGCCGAAGTGTATTTATCTTCATGCAGATTTATCTTCATTTAAAATAACAATAGAACCAGTTCCAATGATAAATGATTGTTGTTTTATTGCTGGACCCTAAATAATAATAGCAACATTCGTTACCAGCGAAATAATTTTTATTACCACTTTTTATAAAATAGCCCACGAAAATTATTTTGAAAATTCATGATCTACTCGTATATTAATGAAAATGAAAGTCAAACGTAAACCTCAGAAGTCTCATAAAACAATTCATCTATTGGGCAAACCAATTGTGGATTTACCCATTCGACAAAATCGAATCTCCATTAAAAATGTACACTTTCCCTGTCCTGTGGATTGAATGGATCGGTTTCTGTCCTATCTTTGTCAGTTCCCAAAAATATCTGCTAAAGCATCTCATCCGAGAAATGTAATCCGTGTCCTTTGCACTTATACATACCGAGAAGTGTTTCAAGTGGATTGCAACTGGATGGGGGAAAGGTGTTTGTATCGTAATATTCTGCCGTATCAGTGGAAAAAATACTAACACTATAAAATTGGAATTTTTATGAGCACATCAAACCATAAATCTCTATTGGAAACTCTTTTGCATTTCAGTTTTGCTTTTCTCAAAAGGGAACCACACACAATCATGGGGAAGTCCAAAGGTGGGAAGCAGAATGGAAAGACGGCTAAGGAGGGGGCAGTAATCATGGAGGAGCTTAAAGGAAACAAATTTAGTAGCTGTTGCTATTGTCGTATGAGTATTTTCTTTGCTCTCCCTACGATTTGTGTGGCACTTGTTCTCGGCATTCAACAGCATCGAAGGCTTTAGGAATAAAAGGCCACAAAGTGTGGAAGCTGAAAATATTTGTTTCACAGAAAGAAACTTTGTTATTGTAGAAATTACTGAAAGTGTATGCAATAAGTTTGGCCAGGCCGAACCCTACATACTGTCCATCGCCCTTCGCGAGAAAGCGCAAAAATAGTACATTTTTAAAATGATTGTATATTTTTAGCAACATGTGCTTTAATTTCAGTAAATATGCCTCAAGGGACCTTAGTAAGGGACATAAGGGTAAAACCAGTTTTGTTCAGGAGAGCTATTTTAAAGATTTAGATACGTGTATCTTTGGTGTACCATCACTTTCATAAAACGCGCATATCTCTGGGAGGGATTACTTTTGGGGCATGGGATCGGTCTCATTCTATGCTCAGATGTTGTCCACATAAAAAAAAGTGAAAATTGATTTTTTTACCCTTTGGCCCCTTTCTCTATGCGCTGCAACATATTGACAATTAACCGCCCGTTTTCATCTTGCGATTCCAGCAATTATGAGCTTTTTTAAGTATTAACTGTACCCATTTTTACCATTGTCCGTTCACGAAAAATATCAATTGCCCGGTACATTTAGTTCCTTAAAGGAAATTTTTTTCCTCCTTGGCTGGTTTAGCTTATTTACAATCCCATATGGCTGATGCAAAATTTCAGGATCCTAGATCGATTTGTTTGCCCACTATCGTGACACATAAACATATGCAGAGACATGGCTTAATAGTCTTAAAATTTTAGAACTATTAAGAATATATATACTTTATAGTGTCACAAATAATTATTTTGTGGAATTGCAAACGAAATGATAAATTTAATATACAATTTACACTTCGGTGGAGGGTATAAAAATGGTGGTTCGCCATCTTGGGCCGAATTTACCAAAAGCAAAAATAAACAGAAAAAAACGTCTTTGAAAAACTAAAAAGAAACATGTACAAAGCCATTTGGTTTAGCCAGACAGTACTCAGGTCCCCTTCGCTCACGCGACACATTCCGCGCTGTTCTCAATGAAGTTGCCTAATTTACAACTGATTGCCGTTCAGGAACACGTCCGCGTGGGGGAACAGCGAATCGTAAATGAAAAGCACGCCGTACTGCGATGATCGCAGTACTGCTCAACGCATGATGGCAACTGAAAGGCAGACGAGTACGAATCTCCAGTCAGCCACTATAAACCACGCGTACGCTCCACTCTATCCGACCAACAGTGCCACCACAGCCTGTAGTACAAAAAAGCAAACTACCGCACTCCACCCTGTATCACGCCGTTGTTGTCAGGTTTTAATTTCATTCTCTAGCGTTTTGATATGGTTTTACTGTGCAGCGGACTATAAAAGATATTGCTTTCATTGTTAAGACGTTGTTATCGGAGCCTTGTTGATATATGTCCACTTCAGGGCCCCATTGAAATGGCCACTAGCCTCGGCCCAGTTTACCACAAAAAGGAAACATGTTCACATACAAACCATTAGTTTGACTCCACATCCGTACAAACATAACTGCAACTCTCCCTTTTTCTGCAATACATACACACACACAAACACATTTATTGTGTTGTATAGATGTGTGTGTGTGTGTGTATTTGTGATATGCAAACTTTATTTTCAGTTGTAAACTGGAGTTTTTCGATTTCGTTGCATTTCGTTTGAAGAGTTTACAAATGTAAACTGTATCCGAAGTGCAAGTGGATTTCTACCTCTTTCCCAAAAAAAAATGAAAATGTGAAAAAATAGTGTTGGAGGGAAAGACCAAATATTCAAAGTCGGTGAAAATGAACAAAAATCCATTTATTATCCAATATTGATGGCTTGCTGCAGTACATGTTGTCATACACCAGTAATTGGACTAATGCTAAAGGTAGCCATACAGACAGACGGACAGAGAGAGAGAGAGAGAGACATATGAATGGACAACCGAAGATAATGTTTGTTGCGAAAGTATTTGCATACACGCAGAAAAAAAGTATGGTTGTGGTGACAATATTCGAAGAGGATCATACTATTGTTGGCTATATGGTTGTGACACAACAATATTATGATCCTCACAACAATAGTACTATTCACACATAACCATACTATGATCCCCACAACCATAGTATGATTCACGCTCAACCATACTATGATCTCCACAACCATACTATGATCATCACAACAATAGTATGATTCACACTCAACCATACTATTATCTTCACAACCATATTATGATCCTCACAACCATAGTATATTTCTCATACAACCATAGTATGATCCTCACAACCATAGTATGATTCGCACGCAACCATGTTTTTATTGAACATTTTATTCAAGAAACCAAAATATATATTCCAACGGTCAAAAATACTTTTAGTTGCCAGCAGAGGTGAATGCTACTTCACCATCCGTATACACCAAGTAACGAATGTGATTAAACCATGATCAATGGATATATACTTAAGTGCAGGCAGATTTAAATAAACGAGAACCAGTCGGTATTAGAGTATTTTACCGAACAAAGTAAACACAATAAAAATCCCTCGAACTATTTTCCGATTGTTTTTTTTTAATGGACAGCAACCATTCACTGTATCGTGTGTATGTGTTTTTTTGTATATCAAAAAACATACGCACACACATACATGTATTCTGTACAAAACCTGTTTTGTTATGTTCATAGTCACAACCATACTGTATGATTGCCGTAATCATATTTTTGTTAACGTAAATTTTAAACAACAATACTTTTGTTGCACTAACCATGTTTATATGGTTGCTACAACCATATTTTCATTTCTAAATTTGGCAATAATACTATTGTTACATTTCAACATTAGCAATATTGTCGCAATCATACTATTGTCAAAATGAAATTCAAAAAACAATACTATGGTTGCGACGATCATGCTTTTATTGGAGAGAACATATTATTGTTGCGGTGACCATAGTGTAACCATATCTTTTCTCTGCGTGTAGTTGGAGGAGCAGTTAGTGCCATGCTTATTTCTAAAGGTTATTTTGTCTAGAATTACCTGGTAGAGGTAATTCATCATGTACCAATTGGGGGATATTAAAGCAATTTAATATGCACTTCAGGTAACATATTGTGGCACATGACACTTAACGCTGGCCTAAATGTTTTTGATACATAATTCCAAATAAGGTAAGGGAAATGTGTAAAATAAGTCGAATTTATTCGAAGACATTTTTCAAATTGAGTTATAAGAACCGCGATTAGAAAAATTATTAACACCAAATACCTTTTGTAAATTGACCGCCGTAAGAAGTATCACTACCACACAGTATAATACAAGAAGAAACACTACCACTGTATGTTGTAGGGAATACAAATAAATTTGCTCCTTTCATACCGTATTGTCTGTCTCACCTTATTTCCCTCTATTTTATTCTTATAATTATTTTTCTAATTAAAGTGTATGTTTTCAACAGATGGGATTATTTCCAGATTTCGCTAGTTCTTCTAGTTGTCAATTTTCGCTTTTCTTTTAATTTGCCTTAAGTTAGTTTTCTTATGCCAGATTACTCGTAAATGTTGAAATATAATGTCAGTATCACTCTCATATTAGGGCAATAAATACATATATGGTTGTTAATTTCCTTTTATTGCCTACGTTTTATGGTGTAAACAAGAACACTTGCTTGTGGCTATTTCGTTGATAGTGCACGGTGCACAGTGGGGGAGTGTAACGAAACTTTAAATCGTTTCTATTGTTTAAGAATTACAAAATATAAAACAAGGTGTATATTATGGATGCCAATAAATGGGCACGACGTCAGAACAATGATTGGAAATTCATAACAAAAATCAATGTTCGGTTTGGCAACGGTAACGCTGTCCTTTGTTCAGTCTGTATCCAATGGACTAAGGCCCATAGGTTTTAAAAAGTGTACAGGGACTTTCGAAATACTTTACATTATCATTATCACATTTCGCACTATTTGGTGCCGTATAATAACAGAACGAATCTAAATCGCCAATTGCCCTCAGCTTAAAGGCGTAGACATTAGGACTTATAAACCGGGACAGACAATTATCTAGCGGCGTTCATACGCACGATGTTGCAGACAAAGTCACAAGTACAAAACTCAAAAACCTGGGTGTAGCAAACGTTTTCTGCAATAAATAGTTTGTTGGTCATGTTTCGGTTTAAATTAAAAAAAAAACCAAGCAAAAGTGCTGAATTGTTACTCGTGTTTTTACGAAATTTAGGTCATATTGACATTTATTATTTGAGATCGATTTATTATTAAGATGTAAAGTATTATTTGGACAGATATTATTTTTTATAATTTTTTTTTTTAAATTACCTCTTTTGTTGTTCGTCGTCATCGAACTTTTTTTGCGCATAAGCCTTGCAGACCCAATACAGTATTTAGACTTCTGGTAACGCTATAATTGTAAAAGTTTTGGCCAAAAAAGAGCCATAAATCGGCATTTATTCTTATTAAAAATTGTAAATATATTTTTTTAAATTTAATTTGTTTTAAGTGATAGCTTAAGTCCATATTCATAGGTGTCACAAATGCAAATCAAAAATAAGATTTTTGGGATAGCCATACATGTTGAAGTTGGTCGGTACCCGTATCTTTTAGCCCCTTTCTTGTGCCAAAAACTTCAACAATTTTATGGGTCCCAGAGAAAAAAAAACCGTTTGGATATCTTACCTTAAGCAAAAGTTCAGTATAATTTTAAAAAAATCGAAGCCAACAAACATTAAAAACGTACATTTCGAAGATCTATAAGTAAAAACAAGCCTGGTAAAATTTTATCATATCGGTTCGGGTGACTGGTGAAAGCCGCTTCCGAAAAAAAATTAATAATTTTTTTCTATTTAATGAATCTAGTTAATTATTTTTTATTTTGCAGATTGATTTTTAGATTTAACCAAAATTGATAACTGGGACACTGAAACAAGAATTTGGACTGTCCACCGCTATCACGCACCGCAGTCCGAAGTTTCGGTTCTAAGAGAGTATAGGCGCACGTTTGGCGGCAATCCTCCAAACAAATGGACCATAATGAGACTTGTTAATAAATTTGCCGAGAATGGGACAACACTTCAGTTCGGAAGGAGGAAACAACCGCTGCTGTAGCTGCTGCCATACAATACAATCCAAAAGTTTTGACAGTAGCTTATCTACTCAAATAGGTATAAGAGGACATTCATTGAAGTCAATTATGCAGAAAGATTTGAACTTATTCCCATATAAAATTCATATGTCCAACAAACTGAATGCAGCAGTCTTCCCGATTCTCTTGAAATTTTGGCAGAAAAATCTTTAAATGGTGGAAAAGAACGGAAACATGTTGAACTGTCTTTTCATGTCTGATGAGGCCCATTTTGATTTAAGCGGCAACATAAACAAATAAAATTTTTGAATGTAGAGTGCTTCCAACCCACAGATGTTCCATGAGACGAAATCGCATTCACTTCGTGTCACAGTGAGGTGTGCAGTTTGATCACGCTGCATTGCAGGCCCTACTTCTTCGAAGAAAACGGTAACACCATTACGGTTACAGAAGACCTTTACTTGAGCATGTTGAGAGAGTCAGGGTGGAGCGCAATTTTGCTTGTTTGCCCTGCAGGCTGTGCCGGCACTGTTGGTCGAAGAGAGTGAAGAGTATGTGTGGCTGATAGTAGCTTACGGTAGATTTGTACTCGTCTGCCCTTCAGTTGCCATCATGCATTGGACACGTTAGGAGAGGTCATATTGTGTTGAAGCGTATTTTTCAAATGCGCACTCGATCAATGTAGTCCAGCGTGCTTTTCGTTTACGATTCGCTGTTCCCCTACGCGGACTAGTTCCTGGACGGCAATCAATTATAAATTGGGTAACTTCATTGAGAACAGCAGGAAATGTGTTTCCTGGACGGCTTATCTAACTGGCCGACACGCCCTCCAGACTAAGCCCCATGCAAGTTTTTCCTTTGGGGTAATCTGAAGTCGAAGGTGTATATCAACCGTCCCAACACCTTGGAAGACCTAATCAAAAATATTGAGGCTGAAATTGGTAGAATACCAGTCGAAATGCTTGTTAGAGTTCATGAAAACTTCAGAAAACGTATGCAGAAGCGTGTGGATAGCGAAGGTCGACATTTTCCAGACTATTTAAAACCAATTAAGTAAGTAAAACCAAAATTCCCTTACTTTTCAATATAATTATAATATAAAATGAATTTTTCTACGGTTCATTTTTTTTTTATTTCATTCCCAAATAAGCAAAATATAGCGCTCCAACCTGTATTAGGAATAGTAGAAAAATCTTCAATAATGTATTATTGAAGCCAGAGGGCAGAAATTTTGCATGTGTTGATGGACTCAAACTATTTTTATTGAAAATCTTCCAGATCGGTCAAGAGGTAAATTCTGCTCACAAGGACTGGGTCAACTGCTGGAATAATCAAAAATCCTGAACTTAAAAACACAATAGCTCATGAACCGTTCGATTTATGAAGATGATATTCTGAGCATATGTTGTTGGCATGAATCGAAAGAAAATACGGTGGGTAGTGCCACGTCGCCTATACAAAGAAGCGTTCATGGCCAAACTAATATACCGATCATTTTAACAGAATGAAATTAATTACTAGGTTATTATTATAGACTATATCATAGAAAAATTTGACAATGGTGCATGGAGATGCCCACATAACCCTGAGCTTAAAACTGCAATATATCTTTGGAGATATAATATTGGATATTTGGAGTATATAATATTGGCGAGACTCAACATACATTCCGGAAGAAAAGTGGGTGGTGTTACGCCTCCAATAAATAATCTCGTTTATGGCCAAACTAATGCAACAGAATGAAAACAATGACTAATCAATTATTTTACCTGAGTGAAAAATGGACGGTGTCACGCGTTTCGTTAATGGCAAATCTAAAATTATAAATTACTTAACAACTTTTATAGACTTTATTATGAACAAATTTGTCAAGGAGACGTCGCACTGCCCACTCAACATTGAACATTAAAAGGCTATGTTTCGTAACCTTGTACTGCTAATACAATAATAGTTTTGTATATGAAAAGAATACGGCGCCACGCCCCCTTTACAAAAATATTTTCATATTGGACCATATACCATATTGTGGGGTAGAGAAGCGTTGGTACGCCGAATTTGATTGTTTTTTTTTAATTTTTTCGTTATTTTTGGGGGAGGGAGTTCAAAATTTAAAAATGGCCACAAAATGCATTTTCGATATTTACTAAAAATCTTGTTTTATTGGTACGGTTTGATCGAATTGTGCGTAGTTTTAGTCACATGAAAAATAAATCAACCTTCAATATAATGTATTGAAATTCTAATCATAATAATCTAATCAATATTAAACATAAATAACGGACGCCGTTGCCATCTACGCCCCAAGATTGGAAGACTTCCTTACGAGGTTTTTAAAGTGCACCAATAATGTCCTTAAAACCGGATAAAGCTGCAGATTGCCCTTGTTGTAAAAAATAATAAATTTTTCTGTTATGCTTAGTTATTATTAATTTTTCTGTGTTTAGTTCGTTTGTTTTATTTCGGTCTGTTGCTTTTACACATTGAACAGGGATTAAACCGGCTCAAGACCTCTTGCTTCTATATTTAAATAGAAGACAAGTTTTAACAAAATGGCAAAGTGACATTGATTTTCGTGGCTGCACACTACTTTTATCATGATTTCGGGTCCGTGACAACCCTCTTCAGAAAGCCTTGCTGCAATTGTTGAAAGTAAAACCGAACTCTATAAGGCCAGGCTCTCCCCAAACGAATGAGAACTACTGTTGTAAACCTTACTTTTCAAGTTTTCTTCACACAACTTTTCTCTTAATTAAGCATAAATTAATTTGAACATTGTTTGTATTTTATTCTAAAATCAACAACATTTGCAATATAATTTACCTTATGTAATACCTTTAGTACGATCATTTTTAATATCCATTTAAAAAAAAAATTGTCGTAAGCACTGCAAAAATGCAAATGTTATAAAGTACTGATTTTAAAGATCCTGTAAAAAGGTCGATCACAAAATAAAAAAAACTGAGACAGGTGTTTCCATAGTTTTACTTGTATTAGGTCTCGTTCTAAGGAGGAAAAGAGATACAACGAATCTTTTCTCCGTGTATATGTTTCAGCATACCGTGTCTTTGTGATTTACATTAAAACCCTATCGCCCACTACGAAATCCCCGAAATATCAGCAAAATACTTTCACAGAAGCTACCACCCATTGTGCGTCAGTGGAAATGTAGTTTGATTTCGACCATACATCTCCTTTTGCTATAGTGGATTTATTTTTTCGGGGCGATAATTGACTCATAAAATAAGTTAATAGTTCACTTATGCTCATGTTTGGCAATTAACAAAACGAAATAGTCACTGGGCGTACAAATCCCACACATGTGACTAAAGCCAATGGAAACTACGCAATTGTCTGCGAAG
This sequence comes from Hydrotaea diabolus, assembly GCA_963513945.1. NCBI lineage: Eukaryota > Metazoa > Arthropoda > Insecta > Diptera > Muscidae > Hydrotaea > Hydrotaea diabolus. The sequence goes on from OY740719.1 coordinate 171,589,031, forward strand.
GCTTTATGGGTTTGAAACACGCAGTTCTAAATATCTCGACTTGAGTCAATCATAAAAGTGGAACATAACCAAAGCCTACATTAATTGCGGCAAAATTATGCTGAGCCTTTTATGACAGCGACTGGCATATTCCAATCTACGCCTAGATCTACACAAACAAACAAAGGCATATGCAAAAATCATGAAATATTTATGGGACATATGCTAAATAATCACGTTATGTATGCGTTAATCCACTGTCAATTAAACATTTATTACTCGTATTATTGCCAGCGATTTATGTAAATTTATGATTGTAGCATCCATATATTTATAACGCCTGTTAAATGTACAAATGTATGTCTGATTGCACCTTTGACTGATTCCCTTCCACCCGAGGAATGGGGCAGGCCTCGAACTGACAGTGCGCTGCTCGAAGAAGGTGTGATATTAGCTGTTGTTGGCTCTGTTCGAGTTTTGTTTTGTATATTTTAAACATGTTACGATGATGTTCCATGTTTTGCCATAAATTATTTATTTTTGATTTATGTAGTGTTGAAATCTGATTTCCCCCGAGCATTTGCAGGGCACAATATATACGCATGTGAAATTTGATTAGAGCACACAAATAACAGCAGCAAAGCCTAATAGCCGGTTAACATTTTCGGGACGGAGGCGGTCTTTCCACATGTGGCTTCAACAATGGCAGCAACAAATGTCAATAACAAATTGAGGCAATTTGGGAGCACATATTAACGTGCGTCGGAACAAATTTCATGAGGTCTCCTACAGATAAATTTGCTAAAGAAATGTTGGTACGAAAGAATAAGTTTCGCAAAGGCGCAGTATAAACTGAAAAGCAGGGAAAATAATCATCAGGGAAAATAAAAATTCCAACTTTTTTTGGAGATAGTGTGGGTCAGGTTTAAGTGAAAAGAATTAGAGAATAAAATAATTTCTGAACACATAACTTAATTGCGACGCCATTGTCTACATTTATAGCAATTCCGAACAGATACCAATTATGAGAATTTAACAACTATAGGGTGATCAATCTAAAGGTATTTTTTCAATTGGGTTTTTTTTATTTATTACGGGTGAGTTGTGTTAAACTTTATTTTTTATTTCTTTTCAGCATTGTTTGCCATTTTATCATGGAAAGACTCACACCGCAATAATGTCTTCAAATTATGGATCTGTACTTTATTATGGAAATGAACGTTTGGTGAAAAACGTTTTTCGACCTAAATTTTGGCAACGGCAACGTAAATAAACAACATGGCCGCATTTGGGCTGAAGACCAACCAAAAGAGGTTCAAAAGGCGCCATTATACCCAGAAAACCACAGTTTGGTGCGGCTTATGGGCTGGTGGAATCATCGGTATTTTTTTCAGAAATGATTATGGCCGGAACGTACTAGTAAAAGGTGCTCTCTATAGCCCCAAATGACGACATTGGTTTCAAAAGGACGGTGCCACTTGCCACACAGCTACTCAGAAAAAATTTCGAGGAGCAGCTAATTTTATATGAGTTGGCCGCCTATATCGCGTGAAATCACACCTTTAGACTTGCTTTTCGGGGCTCAGTAAAGTCCTAAGTCTATGCTGACAAATCAGATTCGATTCAGGTTTTGGAAGCCACCATTACGAGTGTCATTAAAGCTACATCGGTCGAAACGCTCGAATGGACATCCTGAGGTGTAGTTGCGGCCAACATTTGAAGGAAATTATATTCAAAAAATAAATGGCATGAAATGTCCTTTCAAATGAACAACAAAAATTCCACATTTGATTTGATTTGTTGTATTGCAAGTTCTGAAATCGTGCAGAAAATTTTTATAAATGACACAATGCAACAAAATGCTGGACTCCCTCTGGTAGTGGATGAATATTTCGTAAAATAGAAGACTTACGTAAGTATAGTATATTCCCCATAAGGACAAGGACCTGGCATGTCTCAGTTATTTTTTAATCGGCCAAGAACTTTTTCATTTTATAATGCAATACCGTGTAAAATTAGTTAAAAACTACTACATATTAATTCATTTCGCCGAATTTTCGAGATTGTTTTCGTGACATCGGGAGACTATTTTCGTAGAAAAATTTAACATTCTTCCCCATAAGACAAACAACATCGAAATTGATCTAATTAGCTTGTGAAGTAATTCACAGCAAAAATAAAACAAATCCTACTTATGAATTTGGCGTGTCCTTGTCGTCCCTTTTTCGAGAAAAGTGAAAAAAGGATTCTTTAACTGGAGTTTTGAGTGGCTATATTTTCTACAATAACTTTAATTCAGGAGAGATCGCCGAATACGAAAAATCTATTTCTCTAATTTTGGATATCTCAGATATCTTTATTTCAGACGACCTATGCAAAAGCGTTTTTTTTTATTATGTGGCTAAAAGTGGTCGTTTTGCTTCTAATATACAAGCAAGTTAAATCCTCTGGATTTGCCTTTAATTTATAAAAGAGTATATGTGACAGCGCATAAAGAAAGGGACCTAGAGGGTAAAAAAATCAATTTTAATTGTTTTTTCTTTTTTTGATGTGGACAACATCTGAGCATCGAATGAGACCGATCCCAAAAGTGTTCCCTCCCAAAGATATGCGCGTTTTATGAAAGTGAAGTCGACGATTCTAACCGCAAATAGAAAGGGACCTAATCTTTAAAATGGCTCTCCTGAACAAAACTTCTCATCAACTTTTCACTTTTTTTTGATGTGGACAACATCTGAGCATCGAATGAGACCGATCCCATGCCCCAAAAGTGTTCCCTCCCAGAGATATGCGCGTTTTATGAAAGTGAAGTCGGCGATTCTAAGAAAGGGAGCTAATCTTTAAAATGGCTCTCCTGAACAAAACTGGTGTTTAACCTTAGGTCCCTTTCTATTTTGCGCGTCACATACATATAATGAATTTTTTATTCGATAAATTTTCAATTTTTAATTAAAAAAACGAAATATTCGCAGACTTTAACCGATTCTTTTTGATTTTCATATTTTAAAAGGGTCTCCGATATATTTTTGTATTAGAAAAATTCTTAATTGTTTAATGCCAAAAAGCAAAAAACTCTTTGAAATTTGTTTGCACAATAAATTAGAAATGAATTTGTATTCTGACAGCTTCTGTTATTTTTGTCTAATGCTAGTATAGGAACGGAGCACTGTGCAATAGCTTGATAATTTACTTGTTTATGTCTGCTTAGGACCTTTTTGATATAAACAAGCAACAAGCAGGTTGTATATTGAGTGAATCTAATCCACAAATACTCCATGAGATGGAACTGCAACTAGAACGACTGTGTGATGCGCAGTTTCATCAAACTGCATTGTGGCTGTCAATGTGGATCGTACCTCAGACGTATCTGATTCAACAGCATCTGGTTCCAGCAAGTTTGAGCAAATGCACATATAGCAAGACCGGTTATGACAGAGCTTCAAAAAAAATTCCCAAACAAAATATTATCCAGAAATTCCACATTCCGCTGGCCCCCAAGGTCACTGGACCTGGCTGCCTGATCAGAATTGTTTTATAGGGCTATGTCGAGCAATTTGACTGCATTTAAACGATTCCACCTTTAACCCTTCAGGCCGCAATGTATTATTTTCTGATCAGGTGTTGCATATGCGTTATCATATAAAAATAAACTAAATTTTCTGTTCAAAAAAAAAATAAATTAAATACATTGATTAAAAAATAATATTTTTATTTCTTACTGTAACACAATTTGTGCTCCACCCTGTATAAAAATACATATTAGCTAGTCCTAACTATTATCTCTGTCTAGATGGTGGCATAGAGCAAATCCAATTACATACAAACATCCTTTCATCAAATATGGCAGTGGCTGCGGCCTAGAGCCCAAATTTTTGGAGCTAAGCTCTCATAACAAAACTCAACTTAGATTACTAAGGCGTATTTTCAGAACTCTGACTGCAGAAAACTGAAATTACTTACTTACTCAAATGAGTTTACCAGGGTTGCTATTTATATTTCGGGCCCGGCAATAAAAACGCAATAATTTATCATTGGAAATGGTTTTATTGTTTTTCAAAATATTCTCCGTTAAGATCAATATACTTTTGCATGCTCACAAACCAACTTTCGAAGCACTTTTTCCACTCCGATTGAGACACCTCCAAAACATGATTTTTGAATGCTTCAACAGCTGCTTGGGCGATGAAAAACGTTGAACACGTATTTTTTTCTTGATGCTAGGGAATAAGAAGAAATCGTTGGGTGCCAACTCAGGGCTGTAAGGTGGATGGCCTATCAATTCGACATCTTGAGTGGTCAAATATCTCATAGTTTCAGCTGATGTGTGAGTGCTCGCCGTGTCGTGATGCAAAATGTTCTGTCTTCTCTTATTATCTTTCCTTATTGCTTCGATGTACTTCTTCCACGAACAACTTTTGTTGGATTTGGCTCGTTTTGAAAGACCCATACGGTCGATTGCTGTTTCGTTTCGGTTTCATATGAATAGATCCATGATTCGTCACCTTTGACAATGTAATCCACTGCCTTTGAGCTACCGCAGTTATACTTTTTCAACATATCTTTGCACCAATCCATACGAGCCTTTTTTCAGCATTCGCCGACTTATGTGGGGTGCAACGAGAACAAATTTGTTCACGGCCAAATGAACATGCAATATCTTATTGATGGTTGTCATACTAATGTCCAAGGATGCCTCAATCTCACGGTATGTCGCATGTCGGTCTTACTAATCAGTTCACGCGCACCTTCGATGATTTCTGGCAAAGTGACCGAGGTTGGACGTCAAAACGAAATTTACCTGGAGCGAACTGCGCCCGAGACTGAATTCTTAGTACCAGCGATTAACAGTAGTTTTCGTCTCCAAAAGTAAAAACGAGTTGATTTAAACACTCTTGTCTTGTCGCCGAAAAATGTTAAAAATCATCACACGAAAATTTTCTCAGGATAATTTTATTTTTTTACTGAGATCAATTTTTCAACACACTGTAAACAAAACAATTCGCTCTCAAATGACAAAACGTTCTGAGTAAAGTTATGCCAAAAAATGTCAAAGTTTCCAATGGAAGTTCCAGTTTGCACCTGCTAATACTAGTATTATCAGGACCCGAAGTATATATAGCAACCCGTACTCAACCTTGAAAGGTTTTTATTTCCTGGCTGACATTTTCTTTGTTGATGGCGAATCCGAGATAGGGTAACTTTTCGACTAACTTGAAATTGCCTGCATTTACTCTGCGTTACGGATGTTTTCTCGACATTGTTTGAGCAGAGGAAACCAGCAGCTTTGTTTGTCCATGTTCATCATCAATTCCAACTTTTCGACTCCTTCTCTATACTATCAAAGGGAGCAGTAACTCTAAGTTCACTTCTGCTCCTATGTTATCTAGTTACGCTAGGTGCATGTTCTGAGTTCGTATTTTTTTGCTGCCTATGAGCAACTTCGTGTGGTTTGCTGTTTTTTTACAAGTTGACTAGCTTACAAAATTGTTATAAAAAAAACATTCATAATGAATGTCATGTGAAATATATGAATTTTAAATAACATTCAAATAGATCGAATCTCAACGCATAATCAGCAACATCAGCCTGGCCCTCTCGTGGTCAACAATTTTCCACTTTAAACCGAAAATATCAAGGAAAATGTACACATCAAGGCTCACACATTTAATATCAATAAAACTGAAAAATTTTTAATTACAAATTTAAAAATACCTTCTTTCATTTATATTTGCTACAGAGAATAAAAAAATCTCCTCACAGTTTCCACAATAACTCTGGTTGCTTTTTTTTTGCTCTCATAACCTGTTTTTATTCCGGCTTGGTCAATAACATTAAACAGATGTAGGTAGACAAACAAATATTTTTAATAAAAATTTTGTTTATGAAAGTTTATGCTCATGTAAGCAGAAATTGACAATCTCTGCCATGGCTACAACAACAAACAATTTTAAATTTATTTTTAGAAATCTTATTTTATACTGAACTTTAATTTATTATGATTTTACCCAAAAAATACACAAACAACTAAACACAACTCAGCCTTTATAATGTACATGTAGTAACCTTTGTATTCGCTTCAACGCACACATACACCCACACACACACACACTCAAAAGATATTTCTCATAATGAAAATGCCACAAATGTCAAAAATAATAATCCATCAAATTTTGTGAAAATGCTTTATGAATTGAATTGAAATAAAAACGAAAGAAAAAATAATCAAATATGAAAAAGTTCAAAAACTGTGGAGGATGAGTCAGGCTAGGAGAACGAATTATGAAATACGTATTCCGTCATCTAACTAAAGTGAATTTAGAAAAGTGTTGTCACACTAAAATGAGGAAAATTTAATATTTCATTACTTTGTTGAACCGCTATAATTGCATTTCGACTGATGAACAACTCTGGATAAGGAGAATAACCTACGAAAAGAAAAATAAAAAAACGTATAATGTTGATTAAAATCAAGTAATGGGTATTACATGCGTTGTATGCCTATATAAGCGAGAGTTCGTTAAGACTTTTGCGTTACCCGTTTACGGCCTTGAGACTTTGTCAAAAAAATTATAGATTCAAATTGTTAAAATAAGTGTTTATGAGAAGTGGTGAGCAAATTTTACTGATATTGATAATTCATGTGCTCTATGCCTGATTTATTTTTCAGAATATAGCACCAAAATTTTCCTCTCCATTAGAACCAATGCGAAAACAATGGCATATTTGTTCACCTTAAAAAATTACATTTATCGGTATTAACAATTTGAAAGAGGTTCAGATAAAAGGGATGATCACTGAATTTTGCTAGATCCTTTAAAAAAATTACTCAGATTAATAATGCGTGCACACAGAAAAAAATAAGCAACAAAAGTTCGAAACTTCTAGAGGTGACAAAGATTTCTTCAAAAAATTAAGACTTAGGTGATTACAGTAAATTTATAAAAGGACGGCCCTCGTAGGTCCGAGTCATTTCTTATGGGCCAAGGAATTTTTTATTTTGCAACGCTATGCCATATTAATAAGTAGTAAATATTTCCTTGTTTTACCGAATTCTCGTTATGAGATGTCTTGTGTGAAATCGTATGAAGTTCATATTCGTACACGCAGAGAAAATATATGGTTACTATATGGTCACCGCAACAATAATATGTTCTCTACAATAAAAGCATGTTCGTCGCAACCATAGTATTGTTTTTTGAATTTCATTTTGACAACAGTATGATTGCGGCAATATTAATATTGTTGAAATGTTACAATAGTATCATTGAAAAATTCAGAAATGAAAATATGGTAGTAGCAACCATATAAACATGGTTGGTGCAACAGTATTGTTGTTTAAAATTTACGTTAACAATAAAATGATTACGGCAATCATACCGTATGGTTGCGAATATAAACATAACGAAACAGGTTTTATAGAGCATACATGTATGTGTGTGTATGTTTTTGTTTTGATTTACCAAAAAAACACATACACACGATGCAGTACATGGTTGTTGTCCATTATAAAAAAACAACAACAATCGAAAGGAAGTTCGAGGGATTTTTGTTGTTTTTACTTTTTTCGGTGAAATGCTCTACTACCAACTGGTTCTCGTTTATTTAAAATCTGCCTGCACTTAAGTATGTAGCTATTGATCGTGGTTTAATCACATTCGTTGCTTGGGCATTCACCCCTACTGGCAACTAAAAGTATTTTCTACTGCCATTGGAATATATATTTTCGTTTCTAGAGTGAAATGTTCAATAAAATATGGCCTCAAATCTGGCTATAAACTAATAAGTAGTAATGCAATTTAAAATAACTTACTTAATAAAAATCTCTACTTTTGAATAACAACATTACCCAATCCTAATAAATAATTTTGGGGATCATAGTATGGTTGAGTGTGAATCATACTATGGTTGCGTGTGAATCATACTATGGTTGTGAGGATCATACTATGGTTGTATGAGAAACATACTATGGTTGTGAGGATCATATTATGGTTGTAGAAATAATGGTATGGTTGTGTGTGAATCATACTATTGTTGTGAGGATCATAGTATGGTTGTGGAAATCATAGTATGGTTGAGCGTGAATCATACTATTGTTGTGAGGATCATAATATTGTTGTGCCACAACCATATACCCAACAATAGTATGATCCTCTTCGAGTATTGTCACCCCAGACATACCTTTTTTCTGTGTGTAGAACATTTTAACATCCTATCTCCAAGATTGAAGTGTCCTTTTCGTCTTTTTTCGAAAAAGTGAAGAAAACTAAAAATAAATTTGTTCAATTACGTAATTTCTATTGGAGAGTTTCCATTTATTAATGAAGTTTAATAATTAAATGTTTTTAAAAATGGTGGTTTTTGGTTACGAATGTTTTACTAAAGTTCTACTATTACTCGCATCATTTTAGTATAGATCAGAGCATTAATCAACTGACACTTTTATAAAATAAAAAGTATATATGTTACCTTTTTCGAGAAAAGGAACCTAGTGTTTTGTGAGACCTGAAGTTTTGAGAAAAACGCATTTAAAGTTTCGTAACGCATTATCACTGTATGGTTAGTTATGATAGTCATGCCTATGTGGTGACGTTTTTTTCGATTTAGTGTGACAATATATTTGCTACCAAACGAATTACCTCCGCTCATTACACCAAGCACAAATGGTATTTGTATGAGAATGTCGAAAAATAAATCTGAACCTGCCATCAAGAAAAAAAATCGAAGCACCGGATCACAAGAAAAAGAAAGCTGACAGTCAAAGCGCCGAAAAAATCTGAAATTGTCAAACGGAAGAAAATCGAAGTACCAGATCACGAAATACCGAAAAAAGTCCAAACTCTAAACAAATTCAAAGACTGACGAAAAAAAAAACAATTTAAAACCAAAAAAAAATTTAATGTTTTTCTCATTTTTATCGATTTTCCCAAGTTCGTTTTGTACGTTTTTACGGGGTAAATAATTTTTTATCAGAAATCTAACTAATTTCATCTTATTCTACACCCATTTAGGTACCAGAATCCATTCCTAAGTCCAAACGCGTTTTTTGACACACTAAGCCCCTTTTCTCGGAGAAGGTCACATATATTTTATCACATGTTGCAAAGACTTCAAGAATTCATTTAAGGTATTTTGTGTCAAGTTATTCCACTTTACTTTTTAAATATTTTGTCATAATCAGCCTTATTTTAAATTTGTTTGAAACGTTTTTGTGAGTGAGTTGTATTTTCGTGGGCAATTGTTTGAAGAAAACTTGAAAAGTAAGGTTTACAACAGTAGTTCTCATTCGTTTGGGGAGAGCCTGGCCTTATAGAGTTCGGTTTTACTTTCAACAATTGCAGCAAGGCTTTCTGAAGAGGGTTGTCACAGACCCGAAATAATGATAAAAGTAGTGTGCAGCCACGTAAATCAATGTCACTTTGCCATTTTGTTAAAAACTTGTCTTCTATTTAAATAAAGAAGCAAGAGGTCTTGAGCCGGTTTAATCCCTGTTCAATTGTTTGACACTGTAAAACTAAAAGTATTTTTTTTGAACCACTTTACCAGTTTGATGCTTAATATCCTTCCACTTATGCATACAAACTTTATTAGTTTCGAAAGTAAAAACTAAGTTTTAATAAACCTTTTCACAATTTAAATAATAGAATTACTATTAATTTTCAAATTCTTAAATGTAAAAATTAAATAATAAACTGTATTATTTGGTCAGATGTCAACTTAGTTTGTCAACTTAAGAAATGTTCGTGTTAATGACAAGTGAATCCCTAGAGTTCATATAGTCAATAATTTATAACAACAAACAATATTTGCCAAATTCCGTTTCAAAAAACATCCTAATTATTTAGGGTTACCAATACTTTATCTCTTCAACGGGGACTGTCAGTTTCCACTATTATGTGCAACCACCTACAATCGTTTGGTAAAAAATTCGATTGTATTCTCTGCGTGTTTTAAAGTTTATAAGGAAGTTTCGATGTTTTTTAATATTCCATTTAAATTTTTAATATGTTCATTTGAATTTAGATATCTCTTAAAGTACGGCTCATTGTTTTCTTTACCCCAAATTTACCTTAATCGCACAAATAGTTTTATTTTTGGCTTCGACTATCTTTGGGTAGCCATAAGAACATATTCAATGGGTCTGGCCTTTTGGGCTCTGATACTCAAATCCTAAAAACAAGTGCATCTTTAGATTTTTGAGAAAATGTCTTCGCTTTTCAGAACCAACACACAAAGAATAAATTAGTTTGCATCCAATCTAGAAAGATTCCATTGCAATGGAACGATTTCGGTTGCCATCACCGAATGTCTTTAATCGATGCAGATATTCGGATCGCTCAACCACTAGATATTAAATATGATCAAAGATTTGTGAATACAAAATAAAAAATATTCACGAAAATGGGCTTTCAAATCATAATGCGTTTTGTGCACTTGGTGATTTTTGTGGTCATCAGACCAAATGTGTCCACAATTGGGAGAATTGTGCGCAAATTTCAGCAAACCAGGCCTGTGAATGTGAAAACAACGTTCTACCGTCGCTCTGTCATCGGGTAAAACTTCTTTGAATTTTAGGTCGGCAAAGCAGTAACCGTAAATAGTGTTCGCTATCGCGATATGATGAGGGACTTCTTGTGGCCAGAAATTGAGGATATGGACCTGGACTATATGTGGTTCCAACAAGATAGTAACACCTACCAAACGAAACAATGGATTTATGCGCGAGAAATGTAATGACCGTGATATCTCACATAGTGACGATGTTAATTGACCGCCACGATCATGTAATTTGACACCGTTGGAATTTAATTTTTACAACTTTCGACGTGGATAATCACGACAAGAGTGCATCGATGAACTTAAATCTTTTTATGGCGATGAAGCACTATCCTATAGCACTGTGAAAAACTTGTTTAATAAATTCAATCGTGGCCGACGCATGCTTAAAGAAGAAGGTCGCCCAGAAACGGCCGTTGTTCCAAAGAACATTGATGCCGTACGGGCACGGTAGGTCACACGTTATGTGACCTACCGTGAGATAGAGGCATCCGTGGGCATTTCTTTCACCAGCATACAATCGATATTACATGGACAACTGGCCGTAAAAACGGGTTTGTTCTCGTTGGATCCCGCATAATTTGACTATCGCTCAAAAAAGGCTCATATCGCGGTGCTTCAAGAGACGTTTATAAGATTGTCACAGGTGACGAATTATGGATCTATGCGTATGAGCCCCAAACAAAGCAGCACTTGACCGTGTGGGTCTTTGAAGACGAGCCATATCCAACGAAAGTTGTTCGTGTAAGAAGCACTTTGAAGCAAACGGTAGCCTGTGTCTTCGGCAAAACTGGTCATGTGGCGACTGTTCTGCTTGAGCAACATAGGATTGTCAATTCTGAGTGGTACACTAAAATTTGTTTGCCTAAAGTCTTCGGAGGAATTCGAAAAAACGAACAATAGAAGACGAATCATTGTGCACCATGCCAATGCGAGCTCTCACACATGGGCTCAAACCAGCGCCGTTTTGAATCTCCAAAACGACGAATTGATGGGTCATCCGCCGTACAGCCCTGACTTGGCACCCAATGACTTCTTTTAATGCCCGCACATCAAGAAAAAAATACGTGGTCAACGTTTTTCGTCGCCAGAAGAGCTGTTGAAGCGTTGAAAAACCGTGTTTTGAAGGTGTCTCAATCGGAGTGGAAAAAGTGTTTCAACAATTGGTTTGAGCGCATGCAAAAGTGTATAAATCATGCTGGAGAGTACTTTGAAAATCAATAAAACTATTTTGGATGATAAATATTGGCATTTTTATTATTAGGCCAGAAATATTTATAGCAGCCCTCTAATAACGAGTTATTTGTCTTTTTCAAATGTAGGCTTTTCTCAAAAGAATATTCAAATACCTTTTATATAAATTCTACATTAAAAGCATATAGGCGACATTAAAAGCATATAGGCGGAAATGTAATTTATATATCCAATGAAGCCGGTCATAATGTTACAGTCATTGGGGAACGCTATAGAGCCATGATTACTGACTTTTTCGTGCCTGAGTTAAAGGATAATTAGTTCCAACAAGACGGCGCAACATGCCATACAGCCAACGATAGAATCAATCTAATGAAGGAAACTTTTGGTGAGCACATTAGCTCGCGTCGTGGGCCTGTGTCGTGGCCTCCAAGATCTTGAAATTTAACACCGCTGCACTATTGTATGTGGGGTTAAGAAAAGCCACTTGTCCACGCAGATAAGCCCGATTGGCGCCTTAGAAGAGAGTTTTTGGCGCGTAATTGTTGAAATACGACCCAAAATTCTGCAAAAAGTGGACGAAAATTGGGCCTCTCAGCTGGAATTTATTCGAGCCAGCCGCGGCGGCCACTTGCCCGAAATAATTTTAAACATAGTGGAAAGCCTTATCTAAACGTTATTCGAGAATGGTTTTACACTATACAACATCATGGTTTTATTAAAAGTGCGTGGTATTTGATTTTTTAAATGTTTTCCTGACAGCTGCTTATTAGGTGTGCTGAATAGGGTACTATAAACTGCAATTGCTGGTGTTGGTTATGAAAGCTTCAGCACGGCCGAACTTAATTGGCTTACTTCTTAGAAATCAATGAACTTAGCACTATTTCATTTCGTACAAGACCTTAACAACTCATAAAACCCCGATAGAAGTACGAGTGGAGAGCGAAAATTTGCTTATTTGGGAATGAAACAAAAAAGTGATGAACCTTAGAAATTTTTTTTTATATTTAATCATTTAGAAAGGGAAATTTTAAATTACATGGTTTTAAATAGTGTATCTGGCAAATGCCGACCTTCGCTATCCACACACTGCTGCATACGTTTCCTGAAGTTTTCATGAATTCTGTCATGGTATTCTGCCAATTTCAGCCTCAATATTGTTAATTAGGTCTTCCAAGGTGTTGGGACGGTTGATATACACCTTCTTCGACTTCAGATAACCCCAAAGGAAAAAATCGCATGGGGCTAAGTCTGGTGACGTGCCGGCCAGTTCACATCACCCCTCAAAGAGTAAAGCCGTCCGGGAAACATTTGCCTCAAACAATTAATAGTAATACTCGCTGTGTGTGCAGTGGCACCATCTTGTTGGTCAAGTACCGTTCGGAATTTACAATTACGGCAAGACGGTTATCATTGAAAAAGTAAGAGCCAGTGATGCCTACTCTTGATGTGACGCACCACACAGTGATGCGGTCCGAATACAGAGGTATCTGGTGAAGTTCTCAGCGGTTTGTTTCACTCCAGTACCGCTTTTTGTTTCTTTACACACCCACTGAGGTGAAAATGTGCCTTATCAGAGAAGAACACAAAAGATCGCACTGCACTGCAATGATCGAGTGCGAATTTAAAAAATACGCTTTAACACAAAATGAACTCTCTTCACGTGTCCAATGCATGATGGCAACTGAAAGGCAGCCACTATATCGTAGGCAACGCCCACTCTCCACTCTCTTTGATCAACAGGGCAGCCACAGCCCGCCGTGCAAAAAAGCCATTTATCGCGCTCCACCCTGTATAATATGTTTTCATTGTGTACACACGTTGTAAGTTTTGTCTATGGTATTGTTACACACATACTTATTTCTCACAACAAAGATCGCTGGAACTGAAACATGGGACAGCAATATGGGTAGTTTTTGAGAAAAAGATTTATTGGACGCAGCTACTCTAATGGAGATTTTATTCTCAAATAACTTCTGTGAGCTGTACAAGTTGTAAATTTTTATGAGCGTATCAAATTTCAGCGATTGCAGTGGCTAGGGCATTTTGGTCGAATTAATTATATTGTCTCTGATTGAGGGCATTAGATAAAAAAACAGCTGCCTGTCAGGGGGCACGTGATATATCTTTGAAATAGTCCACCAAAGACTAGCAACAGCTTAACTGATTGCAGAGTTTTAGTGAATGTTTCAGATCATTCAATAATGTTTCTTCCGTAAAAAAAAGTTTGTGCAGGCCTAAAAAACAACCCTGGTTTTGGCACATGGTGCTACCAGTATTTGAATCAACAATATTTAAAAAAAAGGAACTACAAAATGCAATGAGAAAATCAATTAAAATATTTTTTTTATTTGGTTTATATCCCATGCTTATTTACAGGAACGACAGAATTTGTAAGTTAAAAATTGTAAATTTTGGATTACAGAGATTACGAAGGAAATAGATAATACGTTAAATTCCATATTTAATTTTTTTTTTAATTTGTATCATAGTTTAAAACATAGACCTACTAAATTTAAATAACTCTTTTGCTTCGTTGGTCTTCTTTGATACCTACTGTTGTTTTTCAAATCCGAAACTACAGTAGAAAACTATGTCCATTTTGTTTGTATTCCTAACAATCGTGTTTACTTTCTGAACCTTTCAGATTCCTCTTCAAAAATCTTGGCCGCCTTAGTAGTCTTTATATCCTTTCTCTTTCACTGTGCTTTTTGCGTTATCCTTTTCGCCATAGCGTTTTCATGGAAACATGTGTTAGCTTGATTTCGAGCTCTCCCTCTTCAAAATTTACATTGGTGGGACTTCTGCTAACAAAAGGCAAACACAGAAAACATCACTACTTTTTAGCAGCCGAACGAACATAAATCAACAAAGCAACTCCACTTGGGCCATCCTTTGTAAAGTTAACGTGTATAAATGGAGGTCCAGAAAAACGAGTTGCACCCTAGAGCAAAAAGAATGTACGGCCACAGCACATATGGCCCGGCAATATGTACGACATGAATTTCCATATGTATCGATTTAACTTTGATACTCGCTGCCAGGTTCGTTTTGATTTGAGCCCTTTTTTGTGTATTTCAAAGGATTGACCATTTTTCTTTAGTGAAAACAAACACAAGGACTCAGCACAAATAGCGCTGTGTAAATGGCAAAAAACGGAAAACATGAATAAATCATAGGAATCTGGACTTTATTAAAGATGTATTAGCATGAAATACTTGTAAACAGTATAAGTTTCGGATTCTCATTATAGGAGTCGGCCAAAAACAAAAACCAAAAAACAGAAAAATCCCCCCAAATATACTTATAAAAAATAATGCGAGAAATAATAAACGAAAAAAACTCAACATCGCATGCCAATCGCATGCTTAACATGCGTGAATGGCATATTAATAAAAAATATCAAAAACTACAACAAAACCATCGAACATCCTTGAGTCGTCCTTGTGCCCGACCATAGACAGAGACATACTGATAAATAACATACACAAGAGAGTAATTGCAAAGAACAAAAATATTTCAAAGATGCTAGAAAATATTCGATTCAACCCAAAAAAATGCCTATAATTCTAAACAGCAGCCATGTTAGAACCGGCTGACTGGACAGACCGCTTAACTCCCCATGGAGCTGTTGTTCAGCAGCTAAACTAAAATCGCATAAACTCCAGAAGGCTGTGAATAAGCCGTTTAGTTATGCCGTCAACGTATTGGTGATTTTTGATATTCAAGTTACTGCAAACCGGCCCAAATGGAGTGGATGCTTTGTAAAGTCCATGCGAATGGAGTGGTATGAATATGGAATAATTAAAGCGGCGGTATGTGTGTGAACGTGTTCTGATAATAAATGCTCAATGACTTGATTAATTCAATAAGGAGCCAAAAAAAAAAAGATGCTGTAAATTCATATTCGCAAGAAGTGACCACAAGATTTATCGAGAATTCAATATTAACGTTAAGGACTTAACACTACACAAGGGGACAGATAAAGTAGCTGTCCCGCTGGCAAGTCCCTTCAATATACTTTTAGAAAGGTCTCTTTAACGAGAAGGTTTTGTGAAGTGGCTCTGAAAACAAAAAATCCATATGAAATCACTTTTATTGGAAGAAATCTCATCGGATAAGTAATCACGTCTAAAGCGGCCTTAGGTAGATTTTGGTTGAAGTTGGTTTTTTATTCGTAACTATGACGGAAGTAAACTGATTCCAATATGTGCAGCATTATGCCGGTAATAGTTGGCCTCATCTGTTAGCGTAGAAAAATCTGGACAGTGCTAGACAGTGCTTGCAAAATAGCGGCGGCCACAGTATGAACTCTCGTCAGTAGCAAAAATGTTTACCTCACAACAAAAATGTTTACCTTCAAGTTGGTCGGTTCAGCGCATGAAAATTAAAATAAACTTAACGTTACGGTTCAGTTCGGTACACAGACCAAAAAAGTGATATGGTTCGATTCAAAACCGGTCCGGTTTGCATTTCGATTGAAACAAATATTTGATTTTTCTTATATAGGGTGATCCATCTAGAGGTATTTTTTTCAAAATAAAAAAAATACTAAAATTCAAATCAAGCGTGAAATCTTTATTGTTCATACGAAAGGGCATTTTATGCCGTTTATTTTTTGAATATAATTTCCTTCAAATGTTGGCAACTGTAATATGAAAATGGACGTTGGGCGAAAAACAAGAAGATACCCTGTTATCGACCAAAATTTTGTTCAGTGATGAGGCCCATTTCTGGCTCAACGACAAAGTCAATAAACAAAATTGCCGCATTTGGGCTGAAGAGCAACATGAAGAGGTTCAAGAGTTGTCCTTATACCTAGGAAAAACCACGGTTTTGTGCAGCTTATAAGCTGGTGTAATCATCGGTGTATATTTGTTTAAAAATGATGATGGCCGGAATGTAACCATGAATGGTGCTCGCCATCGCGCTATGATATCGATCTTTATGCTACCTGAAATTGAAGACCGTAATCTCGACGACACTTGGATTCAACAGGATGGTGCCACTTGCCATACAGCTGCTCATACAATTGTTCTATTGAGAGGTCATTTCGAAAAGCAGCTTATTTCACGTTTTGGACAGGTGAGTTGGCCGCCTAGATCGAGGCCTTTAGACATTTTTCTTTGGGGTAACGTAAAGTCCAAAATCTATGCTGACAAACCATTCAGATTTTGAAAGCCAACATTACGCGTGTCATTAAAGCCATACCGGTCGAAATGCTCGAACGAGTCACCTAAAATTGGACCCTCAGGATGGAAACCCTGAAGCGTAGTTGCGACCAATATTTGAAGGAAATTATATTCAAAAAATTAATGCCATAAAATGTCCTTTCAAATTAGCAATAAAGATTCCATACTTGACTTGAATTTTTATATTTTTTTTGTTCTGAAAAAATACCTCTAGATGGATTACCCTATTCAAATGCAATTAAATCGCTTCATACTGAACAATGCGTAAGCGTTCTTAAAAACCAGTTTTGGAATATTTGCGTTTGCATTTTCAGTTAAGTACGAGGGCGACCGCAAAACTAACTGGCCTGGCACATTTTTTGTTTTACTAGCAACTTTTTTTTTGTTTAGCCATCTGTCAAAATTTCCGAAATATTTAATGACTATTTTCTTTGTTACAGGTGATTGAAGTAAACAAGTTTTATAATTTTTGAAAAATGGAAAATAAAGAGTTTCGTGCGGTAATTAAGCACTTTTATATGAAAGGTTATACGCCACAATTAATCAAAGATGAATTGGATTCAGTTCATGGTGATAATGCACCATCATACTCCACCCTAAAATCCTGGGTTCAACAATTTAAAATGGGTCGTTCAAGTACGGAAGATGAACAACGCTGTGGAAGACATTAGAAAAATATTTAATGATGTGACTAAAGATAGACGAATAAAGCTCAGAGAACTTGCTGATATTGTTAAAGTACACGAAAAACAAGTTTGGGGTATTTTACATGATGAACTCCACATGAAAAAGCTATCCGCAAGAGATCCGCCGCGTTTGTTGACTTTTCCCCAAAAAATCGTCCGTTGGACCAATTCCGAGGAGCTTTTAGCAATTTATCAGCGTAACCCAATAGAGTTCTTGCGCCGATTCATAACTGTTGATGAAACATGGATCCATCACTACATCCCAGAATGCAAACAGTCAAAACAATGGATAGAAGCTGGTAAAAGTGGTCCCAAAAAGGCGAAAATTGTTAAGTCAGCAGGAAAAGTAATGGCCAGAGTATTTTGGGATGCAAGGGGTATAATTTTTATTGATTATCTTGAGAAAGGAAAAACTTTAAATAGTGAATATTATTGTGCATTATTGGATCGGTTTAGTGAAGAAATCAAGATAAAACGACCGCATTTAGAAAAAAAAGTTATTTTTCATCAAGATAATGCTCCTTCACACACTGCATTTTTAACTCAACAAAAACTGGCCAAATTACGATTTGAAATTGCTCCGCATCCACCGTATAGTCCAGATTTAGTTCCTTCTGATTATTTCTTGTTTCCAAATTTAAAAAAAATTCTCGGTGGCAAAAAATTTTCGTCCAATAGCGAGGTTATTGCTGAAACTGAGGCATATTTTGAAGGTCTTGAAAAATCTTATTTTTCGGATGGAATTAAAAAACTTGAAAAACGTTTGATGAAGTGTATTGAGTTGGACGGAGACTATGTTGAAAAATAAATAATAATAATTCCAAAAAAACGGTTGTTTTTATGTTAGGCCAGTTACTTTTGCGGTCGCCTTCGTATAATTCAGTTAAGTATATAAAGGATGTTCCTACCATAATACAGGATATTAATTGTGAGTCACACCTTCACGTCAAGTTTCTTTCTTTGTTTCAGTGTTTGACAAATGCAAACTTGGAGAGGTACACAATTGAGCAGCGCGTTAAGATTGTTAAAGCTTTCTACGAATATGGGCCTTTAAATTAAAAAGAATTTCTGGCATGTTTAGTCATCATAATCGAACAAATGTTATACATTCGTGAGAATTCTGCACAAATTTTACCAAAACGGGTAAGTGTGAAAACACCTATGCATGTTCGTCCAGTTCCTTCTGTAATCGGGCCGTAGATTTTTATAAATTAGGCCGGTCAAGCAGCAATCGCGAATGGTAAACGCTATCACGAGATGATAACGGATCTCCTGTGGCCAGAAATTGACGATATCGACCAGGACGATATATTGTTCCAACAGGCAATGAAACAATGGCTCTTTTGGGCGAGAAATTCAATGGCCGAGTTACCTCATGTCATGGCGATGCTAATTGGTGCCATGATCACGTGATTGGACACCGATGGACTTCTTTCTTTGATTAACGACATTGCATATCCAATATCACTTAAAAGGCATTGAAAATATGGACCATCGGATAGGAGGTATGCCACCGAAGCACGGCGAAAAAATATAAAGATAACTCTTTGAAATTTTTTTGTTGTCGCCATTTCCAACCACAAACGAGAATCTAGGATTGAAAGGAATCGGCTATTTTAAAAAATGTTAAATATTTAAAGCTAATATGATTTTATCTTTAAATGTAAACTTACAAAATATTAAATCTTAACGTCACTAGTTCGATTCACATACATATGGTCGATCTGAAAACCCAATTATTATTCGGTATTCGGAATATGTCACGGCAATTATGGGAAAATGTTTCACATTTAAGCAGAATTGAAATGCAGCACATGGGCAAATATGTCGTTTTAGGATAAGTTTAGATGGGTTTTTGATCATTTTTCTATATTTTAAGAAATTTTTTAAATATTTTTGTTTAATATCTGCTGCCACAACTGGATTTCTGCCTCGATTGAATATTTGAAATTTTGAGTTAATACCATAATGTGGAACAATTGCGTTATATTTAATTGAGGGCGACACTTTAAAACAAACCTGTCTCCTTTCTGTGCATAAACTAGCAGTAAAGCCAGGAATGAAGAGAGTACAACACACAATATTTAATTCCATGGACCAGAATATTAAGCCGAATTTAAATTAAACTAAATCTTGTTTTTATATAATTGGTTGAGAGAGGTTTACCTGACTATCATTACTGGAAAAAGATTTCAATAGGTTGGTTCTCGCTAATTAAACGAGTAAGCGGTTGCTAAGGCCAGTACTTCAAAGCTTTACGAGAAGTTTTACTAATTTCTTTACTTAGTAGGGACATAATAAGTACTGTTACACACGTTGCCTGCGGGGGATTCTTCAGAGGAAATGAACGCTGGCAAATTGTTTCGAAGCCAGGCCTGGGACGTTTTAGCCTTATGGGCCGGCGCAGAATCCTGCTGGAAAGTCTATGACTGGTTTTGGAACAGAAAATTGTTAAGAGGCTTCACAACAGCTTCCAAAATGGTTTCTTGGTAAACTTTGGCCGATGTTTTGACTCCTTGTTCGCAGAAATGCAGGTCAGTGACCCCATCGTAAGAGACAGCCCACCAAACCATGACTGAAGCTGGGAGAAGACCCATTTCCACCCCTGGTATCAGTTCAGATGCTTCCTTAGATGACCGTGCATACACTCTATCAGTTTGCTTGTTAAATTTTTCCTGAACGGTAAAAATTTTTTTATCAGTGAACAAAATTTTTCTGTGCAAATTATCAGCGTGCTTCACCAAAAGCCGTCTGCATTTTTCAATCCTATTTTTTTTAAAGCTGCATGTCCGGTAGGTCGTTTGAAAGTCCCAAGTTCCAAGTCTTTTTTAATGATTCGACTCATGGACTTTTGCGTGATATTCATCTCACGGGCCATGATTTTCTGTTTTCGGAGCGGATTTCTGTGAATTCTTGATTTAACACTTGTGGACGGTTTTGGAGGACAAGGTTTGTCACAAAAGATACCCCAACATTGGATCTCCTAAAACTGCTTTAGTTCGAGCTGTGGCCAATTATCCAATTGACGAGGGTCGTGCAGCTGTTGACGATTGGCCAGTGCGACTGAAGGCGTGTGTAAAGGCAAGAGGCGGACATTTCGAATAAGTAGATTCTTTTTAGATACAATATACATCAATAAATATATTAAAAAATATTTGGTGCAGAAACATTCAGTACTTTTTAATTAACAGCATAAAACGTGTCCCTACTATTGTGTGATGTTTATGTCCCTATTGTGTGATGTTTATGTCCCTATTAAGTACAAGAACTGATTGTTTTTATGCATCATAGACCGTTTGATTTTAAATTTTGTAATTTGTAGTAAAAAAGTTATTCAAGAAATACTTTAAGCAAGCAATAACCGAGCTCGCTTAAGGTTATTCTTGAATAACTTTCCAAAATTGTGTTTTAAGAAAATTGTCTATAGTTTTCCGTGAAAGAAATCATTTCAGTATTCTTGACAATGGTGGGAGTCATCATGCTAATGACCTCATGTCGCTTTACAAGGCACATTTAAATTCTAATTTTAATCAAATTTAGCACTGTGCTTTATGAGTGATAAACTGAGTTTTGTTAAAATTTGGATATATCGATCAATGTTTTCGAGTAATTTAAGTAACATTTCAACGTCATTTGAGCTCAATTAAACGGTTATGTGTACGAGTAACCGTAGTAAAAATTGGATAATATCAGTCTGGGCTTTCATTCAGCTACGAAGTCAAATTTTAATTCTTTCTCCGGGTAGAGGCGGGGTCTTCTGTATAGCACATAGTCGTCCACAATAGGGAATGGTACACAAATCAGCCCGATAATTAACTAGTAGGTATATAAAACTTTAAGCACATGAATATTGTCAATACTAATTTAATAGAATTTGTCATCGTGAATTTTTATTTAATTAAGCACACTGCGACATTGTGGCTCTGTGTGACAGTATGTGTGTATTACACACACATGTATTTGGCATACATTGTAGACATAAACATACAAACGTACATAGCGAAGATGGTAAAATTCAAGTAACAAAAATGTGTATAAGCGTGTATTAATGTTTATTTAGTAACTTTACACCGCTTTCATCCACATGTGAAGCTATGTTTGTGTGCATGTATTAGCTCATTTGTATATGTTACACAGCGTTTGCAAGTGTGTTAGTGTTCTTTGCAGGGGTTCGTGTGTGTGTACGTATATTGCATCTGTGAGTTTGTACAAGATGTTAAATATTTGTGTACAAATTGTGAGAAGAACAAGAGTAGCAAAATGTTTATTTGCAACAAAGTATACTCATATGCATATGTGTGTGTGTAACTGATTTCTTTCTTGTGTGTCTCTAATAAATGAATTTACATACCCAGCAAACCAAACCTTCAGAATTCGGTCAGAATTCTGTACTACAATCGGCAAAATGTTCCGATTTCGGATCAGAATTTTTAACGAGTTAGTAACGAATAACATATGAGAGGGTTGACACGAATTCTGAACTACTTCTCTGAGGGAATTCTGATGTTTTTGTCGACATTTCGAACCGATGTCTGACTGAATTCTAAACTGTAGTCTTGGGAAATTCTAAAGGAAATTTCGATTTGTCGTATCGAATTCTAAACTAATTCTGTACGACTTCGGTCAGAATTCTGGCACTAGTCATATTAAACTTTGATGTTTTTACCAACATATTTTTGTTCTGCAAAAAAAAGTTGTAAAACATTTTTAAAAAGCGTTCGGAAAGACTTTAAGTTACAAGCGGGGGTGTCTGCAGTTTCGGAGAGCGCCACTTTACTACAATAATACCGCATGCAATAATTAAGCTTTAACTATGTTAAGTGGCTATACACTTAAAGGCAACCAGTTTTGCATTTAATGAGAACTGCCGGCAGTAGAGTTTTCCTCCGTCAACAATACAAATCCCTCGACCTTAGATAACTCGTTTAGAATTCGTTGCGAGTTCATTAAGAGAAGTCTGATCAAAAAAATGAATAAAAATCACACAAACAAGTCTAACAGAATTCGGGCCGAACTCGTTCAGATATTTCGGAACATAATAAATAAAAAAAAATCCTCAGACAAATCGAAAATATTTCATAACGATTTCGATAAGAATTCTCGATAGAGTTCAGATATTGTTCAGAATTGTCTGATATCAGACATTGTCGGCAAATTTGGTTTGCTGGGTACTTACATATGTATGTATGTAGTTATTATATGCCAGTTATTTTGAAAATCTCCTAAGTCATCGCTCAAAATATGATATAATGTTAGAAACCAAAAGGACTGTCTATAAACTGGAATGCTCTTATTTGGCTTGAATTGATAGCCATTTTTTCGGATATCCCCCTATTACACCCTCCGTGGTGAGATGAGCAGTGGGCGCCACTAAATTTGGTGGTTACTTATCAATCTCTGCGATACTGTCGTATTGAAGCCTATGAGAATGACTTTAAAGGCATGTACAAGATACGAAAATAATTATAACCGGACATCAGTTTTCCAATAACAGCACCATCTTTAGTTTTTATTTTAAGAAGGGAATTGATGGCAATGACAATAAAAATACACACATACTAGTGAAACTCCAATCGTTAGTTATGATTACAGGCTTAATTGTGCTGATATGTTTATGTATGCTTACAACGAAGTCATTCCTTCCAGATTTGAAGAGTTCATATTGCCATATTACTTTAAAGTTCGGCCGACTGCAGTCTTGCCTTATTCTTAGCTTGGTAATGAGTATTTAAGCCGTCTTCAAAGATTGGTATTGGGTAATCTACTCCAACAGAATATTTAGGCTTCAAGAGGTTTGTAAAGTGTTACCCGCATATGCCGTGTACATTTGCCATATCCATCACCAGATTTCAATTTATATCTCTACATAAGTTCCAGCCATTTTTGAAGCTCATAGTTTAAGTTTGAACTTTTTGGCAGAATATTTGTGAATTATGTGTACTTATTTACATCCGAATATCGTCACACTCACGCATATATAAGTATTGTTTTGGGGTGGGTCATTTTATTAGTAAATGAATAAGATTGGTGAGTATATTACATTTCCAAAGCGACAGGATCCAGGTAGGTCTAATGTTTTAGGCAGAGGTAGTTTTTATTTGGCAATTCAGTACTTATCATATAAGATATAAAATAAAACACATTCATTCATTTAAGAACATTTTTGTAGTATCGTATTGAATTTATTTTCGTAGAACATACGAGTACGAGTAGTAGTCCTTCTTTCAAGAAAAGTTTGCCAACCTAATGTTGGTGTTGCACGTGCGAGGGTTGCTATATATATTTCTGGCCTAGACAACACTAAGTGTTGTCTGGAGCCATCTGACATTTGAATTTGAAAGTTCGACATTGTTAGCATTAACGTACTCAGGACGTTTTGACGTACGACCATCATATGTGTTGTTTACAGTGACTTGGAAAAATCAAATTTGCAAAAAAATGGAATTAACTCGTGAAAATTTTCGTGTGAACACTTTTAACAACTTTCGACGTGGATTATCACGACAAGAGTGCATTGATGAACTTAAATCTTTGTATGGAGATGAAGCACCATACTATAGCACCGTGAATAATTGGTTTTATGAATTCAATAGTGGACGCTCGCTCGACGAAGGTCGTCCAAATACGGCCGTTGTGCTAGGGATCATTGATGCCGTGCGTGAACTGTTAATGCAAGATCTTCATGTGACATATCGTGAGATAGAGGCATCCTAAGGCATTTCTTCCACCAGCATACATATTGCATGAACACCTGGCCGTAAAACAGGTTTGTTCTCGTTGGATCCCGCATAATTTGACAATATTTGAAGTTTTAAAAAAATACGATCGCGGTGCTTTAAAAGACGTTTATAAGTTTGTCACAGGTGACGAATAATGGATATATGCGTATTAGCCCGAAACAAAACAGCAATCGACCGCATGGGTCTTCGAAGATGAGCCAAATCCAACGAAAGTTGTTCGTGGAAGAAGCACTTCGAAGCAAATGGTCGCCTGTTTCTTTGGAAAAACTGGTCATGTGCTGACTGTTCCGCTCGAGCAACGTAGGACGGTCAATTCTGAGTGATACACCACAATTTGTTTGCCTGAAGTCTTCGGAAAAATTTGAAAAACGAAAAAATGAAGACGAATCATTGTGCACCATGGTAATGCGAGCTCTCACACATCGTCTCAAAAAAGCGCCTTTTTGATCGGCCAAAACGTCGAATTGATGGGTCATCCGCCGTACAGCCCTGACCTGGCATCCAGTGAATTTTTTTAATACCCGCACATGAAGAAAAAAATACGTGGTCAACGATTTACGTCGCCAGAAGATGATGTTGAAGCGTTCAAAAACCATGCTTTGGCGGTGTCTCAATCGGAGTGGAAAATGTGATTCGACAATTGGTTGGAGCGCATGCAATAGTGTATAAATCATGCTGGAGAATACTTTGAAAACAATACAACAATTTTTGATGATAAATATTCGCATTTTCATTATTAGGCCAGAAATATGTATAGCAGCCCTCGTAATATCCATGTTTTTATCCCTACAACCGAATGTAAACTTTGAATACGGTAATTTACAGTAGTGGCAACTGACAGTATCGGTTAAAAAGGCAAAGTATCGGTAACTCTAAGATGAAATTGCAACTGAATTTGTAAATTTGTTGATTGTTGTAATTGATTATTGGCAAGATGCTAATCAATTTAGGGGTATTTTTTTTCAAAGATTACTCGTGAGTTGCGTTAACCTTTATTTTATTTCTTTTCACAATTATTTGCCACAGGAAAAACCACGGTTTGGTGCTGTTTTTAGGCTGGTCGAATCTTCGGTCAATGTTTTTCAAAAATGATGATGACCGGAACGTAACCTTGAATGGTGCTTGCAGTCGTGCACCGATGCTACAGTTCCAATAACTGAAAATAAGAAAGAAAAATCTAACAATCGATTGTACTTATGAAACACTCGAGATGTAACTTCAATCATTCGGTTGGCCAAAAATTCGGTTGTGGCAACGAATTCGTTGTCTGTCTGTACCTAAAATTAAAGCCCGTAATCTTGCCGATATTTGGTATCAACAGGAAAATGCCAATTGGTATACAGCTGCTCAAACAATGGATCTATTTCAATTTTGTTCAATTCGAAGAGCAGCTAATTTCACGTTTTTGGCTGCTAGATCGTGTGATATCACACCCCTTTTCTTTGGGGTCTATGCTGACAACCAGCTACGATTCAGGTCTTTTAAGTCAACATTACGCGTGTTATTATCGCCATAGTAGTCGAAATGATGGAACAAGTCATACAAAATTAAATCCTCGGTATGGGGACCCTGGGGCGTAGTTACGGCCAACTTTTCAGGGAAGTTATATTCAAAAAATAAATGGCATAAAATGTCCTTTCGATTGTAAATATAAAAATTTTTAACACCTGATTTGAATTATTATAGTTTTTTTATTTAGGAAAAAATCACCCGATTTATAGATTATAAATGCGATATTAGATATTTATTTTCAGAAAAAACAATAGAGAAAGTTCCGATACTTTGTGACATCTACCGATACCTTCAGTCAAATTAACTGACAAATGCAAATCATCAACCTACATTCGGTTGTACTAATGAAAACGTTATAGTTCATTTAACCTCAATCATCCATTTGTAAAAAAATCAGCATCAAATCTGTTCTCAGTGAGTATGAATAGAATTAAGAATATTATGCGTATGCAAATAGTGGGCGGAATGCTAATTAGCCCAGAAGTTACCAGAATCAGACATCTCAAGGACTCTATTCACACTCATGTATTAACCCGATATTAAAATATTGTGAAGTTCGAAATTTAAGCAAATTTCAGCCACAAGTTATGTGTAGACTGAAACAGAGTCATTAGTGTGGGGACTACCAAAAGGGGCGTGGCTATAAATCCAATTATTTGTTCCCAAGTAAAACTTGTGACTCTGTTTTTATGTATTGATTTTGTGTAAGATAAAATGAATAGAATTCAAGATATTACACGAAAACCAAAAGTGAGCGGAATGGTGCATTCCATAGGAAGTACTGAAATGGCGCCTGTCATCCATTTTTCTCACATGCAAGCCTTTATTAAGGTATAACTGAGTTCACAATTTAAGTGCATTTCATGCACTAGGTGACAATATGTGCGGGACCTAATCTATGACGTGACAAGTTCTTTGTATGGATGGTACTATAAGGGGCGTGGCTAGAAATCTAATTCTCTGTTTCGGATTTAGCCAACACATGTAGGCCAAAAATGTATACTTATATGTGACAGCGCATAGAGAAAGGGACCTAAGGGTAAAAAAATCAATTTTCATTTTTTTTCTTTTTTTGATGTGGACAACATCTGAGCATCGAATGAGACCGATCCCATGCCCCAAAACTGTTCCCTGCCAGAGATATGCGCGTTTTATGAAAGTGAAGTCGACGATTCTAAGCGCAATTAGAAAGGGACCTATTCTTTAAAATGGCTCTCCTGAACAAAACTGGTTTTTACCTTAGATGCCTTTCTATTTTGCGCGTCACATATACAGTCTTACCTAGTAAGGTGAGGGTATAATAGGGTATAAAAATATGGTATTGAATAGTAATGTTAGATTCGCTTATCTACGGTCAATTACACAATATAGCCATGCCCCTTTCAGAAATTCCAGAAATGTTTTAAAAATGAGCCATATATGGATAAGGGTACATGTTAGTCAGGTTAACCGACTGAAACTTGCTTACTTGTTAAAATACAAACTAACAAAAGGTCCTGGATACCAAAAATGACTTAAGTCACTTTCAAAAGAAGCGACTCACTTGTACATATGTACATATGTACTTACGTATACGTACAAAAACAAAAAGTAAACATTAATTGAAGTATGTATGAAATTTATGATTATGTTTTTATTGCTGCTACACTTTATTTTTCTTCATTGTAAATTGTTACACCGGATTGTTGCCGTTGCTCTTGTTCCTTTTGCTTATCGAGGCCCGTGGCATTTTCAGAAAAAAAAATTGCTTTGTTTTTTCTTTGTTATTGTTGTTTTGTATGTATTAACAGCATGTTGTTTTTGTTTTTTTCCAATATCAGCAAACAAAAACATTTAATAAAACTGAAAAAGTATTAACTTTTAGTAGTGAATCCGAGCAGCTGAGCAAAAATAGCGACAAAAATCCACACCGGCTTAATTTCATTTAACTGCAGCTTGGTAGGAAAAAAATTAATTTCCATATTGCTTGGCAACCTGAAAATCACACAATTAATTACAGAGATTTTTTGTGTGGACACCCTATTTGAGCAGGCTTACTTTTTTGCCGTTTACGTACATAGTTTTTTTTTGTAGTCCAGTTTGTTTTTTTTGCTGACTATTATTGTGTAGAGTCTTTTTATGCATTTATTTGTTTTATAAAATTTCAATAAATTGCTTTATGTGACCTTAAGGCATAACGAAAATAAATATTTTGTTTATCTTTCAATTTTCTCTACTCTGGTTTTTCTTTTGGTTTGGTTTGCTAGTCTATCAATCTCGTCGCAAAAATCTAAAGATAAACTATTGCAAGAGAAAGAAAAGTTTTTCTTGCTGCTGGTATTCGTTGTGTTTGTATTTTTTTTTCTTTTCCCCCATTTTCTTTTCAAGTTTATGAAATAAATTTTTTGTGTACGATTTTTTTTTTGTTTTGGAATTTCTACGAAACACAGCCGAACTTTCTAACTGCGGGCAATGCAGATAATCGCTAGTTGTTTATCGTTTTGTATTGACACTCAATTTGGATCGAAGCTGCCGGGGGCATATTTAATAAATTTTATTAACAAAGCAACGTTTTTTAAAAGGTTTAGCAGAATTTTGCTGAGAATAAGTACGTCTTTTATATATTCCAAGGTATGCCGTTTTGCTTCACTGGGACTTCTTCTATTTACTGCTGTTTAGTGTGAGTTTTTTTAAACATGAGCTGGGAAATAATCCCCCTAAAATAAGTCCGTTGTATACATCAAAAAAATCTAATAAATAATTATCAGAAATTGTCATGTATAACGCAGGCACCATATTTAAAAAGCTTGTTCGGATCATAACAATACGTAGCCAAGTGGCCAGAATGGATACAATTTTTTTTTTTTTAAATAACCAACACTCAGGTGACGCCCCCTATACATGCGGTTCATTGCGTTGGCGAGTGGAAAGTAAAGGATCGGAGGGGGGAAAGTGGGAGTAATGTTTATTGACACTTGCTTTGAACTTCAGGATGTCGTAATTAGTGGGGAATACATTCGCCGGAAGTCGATTCCACATACGGACTGTACGAGCGAAAAACGAATTTGATCTGTAGTGTATAGTGCGGTCAACTGCCCAATCGATTACAAACGGGTGTGAATTCCTAGAAAGTCGCGTATCCCTGCCGAACATCCTTGCGTCAGGAATAAGGCGACGGATATCTGATGAACACACACCATGAAAGTAACAATAGAACTGCGTCACGCAACCCACATTCCGACGATGCTCAAGGGAAACAATAGAGTTGGATACCCTATTGTCACCAATCAGCACCATCGCTCTCCTTTGAACACGGTCAAGTAGCTCCAGGGATGATTTTGGAGCACCTGCCCATATATGGGAGTTGTATTCCATCTTCGGTCTGATGAAAGATGTATAGATATCGAAAAGATCAGTAGGAGTGCAGTATTTCTTGCACCGCTTTAAAAAGCCTATGCACTTAAGTGCTTCTTTCGACACTACGAATACATGTCTCGCCCAACGAGCGTCACATTGTATTTTCATGTCCAGAACATCAAGAGCTTCTGATTGTTCAACATCTATACCGTCTATAGAAATTGACGATATTGTTGGGTCGGTGAATCGCTGGAGAGACAACAAGCAGCACTGTGTCTTACGTGCATTTAAATCTACTCTATTCACTCGACCCCATTCGGATATGGCCAGTAGATCCCGGCCAAGTGTCTCATCCATAATTCGCCTTTTGTCTTCAATATCTTGAATACTAGGCCTACGGTCGAATGAATGAGAATGTCAGAGGTTACTGTCGTCCGCAAAGGAGTATATTGGATTCACGGTCTGACCCAACAGATCATCAATGAAAATTAGAAATAAAGAGGGAGAAAGGACAGAGCCCTGTGGTACTCCTGCAGTAAGCCTATGTTTGTTGAAAGAGAACCCATCTACAACAACTCTTATAGCGCGATCTCTAAGAAAGCTCCATATAAAACAAGCAAAAGTATCACCGACACCAAAAGCCATCAGCTTTGATAAGATTGCACCGTGCCAGACTCTATCAAAGGCCCTGGAGATATCCAGAGCCACAACCTTACTCTCACCAAACTGGTGGATAGACCGACTCCAGCGCTCCGACAAGACCGCCACCAGGTCTCCCGTAGAGCGATTTCTACGGAAGCCATACTATCGATCACTAAGCAGGTCGTTGGACTCTAGATACCTCACGAAATGGTGGTTAACCATGCTCTCCATTACTTTAGAGAGCGCAGAGCAAATCGCGATTGGCCGATAATTTTCAGGATTATTGGCTTCACCCTTTTTGGGGATTGGCTGGACGTTCGCAACCTTCCAACACGCTGGGAAGACTCCCGCACGATAAGCAAGGTTGAAAAGGTTGCGTAATGGACGGGCTAGCGTCGAGGAGCACTTACATAGGACAAGTGTCGAAATACCATCCGGGTCCGGGGACTTATTTACGTCGAGCTTCGCAAGAACCCTTTTAACCCCACGTGTTCGAAAAAATATCTGAGACATGGAACTAGATACGTTTTCGATCACGGGGAGTGGTTGATTGCTTCCGGCAAGGAAGAATTTCCTGCAAACATTTCAGCCAAGAGGTTAGCTTTATCAACCGGGTCAGTGAATGCCTGATCGTCTTTAACAAGAGTTGGGATAGATGATGAACTATCCTTTACTCTTCTTACAAACGACCAAAAGCTCTTACTTCCCCTGGGGGAAGCAAGAACCTTTGTACGTAGACGTTGTTCGTGTAGAACAACGCCTAAGCACTCTGGCACACGAAGTTCTTGCCTGTTTACGCAGCAGTTCAGTATTGGCGTTTTTGTTCAGGCGCCAAGATCTGAACGCCTCCTCTTTAATTCTGACAACATCCCTGGCTGGTTTAACCGACATAACTTTATTTGGAATAAATGTATTCATTCCATATAAAATTATATTTTGGATCATTTCAGCCGCAGCATTTACGTCGTTGTCAAGAAAACAAAGTTTCCAATTAAAATGCTAGAAAAAGTGGTTGAGCTCAGCCCAACGTGCCCCAAAGCCTTTCCGCTTTGGGGCTGGTATCGAAGCGACACAAAGAGTGGAATACGAAAAGGATGCTGAAATAATGCAGTGATCAGAGTTACCAAAAGGTGCAAGGACATTAACTTCGTACTTTTCAGGGATAAGATAAAATAAACATATTTCAGAAAAAAAATTCAACCGAAACACAGGCACTACGAAAATATTTATGTCAGTTTCAACCTATATATTCGTATATGAGCTACAAGAAGATGCGTGAATAAGGTATACATTTTCCGTAAGCTACTAGTTTTAAGCACAATCGCGTAAAAGTATTAAAATTATTATGTAATGTTATCCACTCTTTTCGTACACAAGAAAAAATTTAGGCAACTCAAAGTAATATTTTGTAACGAAAATTCTAGAATTTTGCCTTTATCTTCAACAATTGTTATCTGAAATAAAAGCTATGCATATCGTTAAAAAGGCAATCTTTCCTCTAAACACCGCGCAAAATATTTTGAATATCGGTTCACAAATAAAGCAGTTAGGAATCCTTTAATTAAAAAAACTCAATTATAACGATCTGGTAAATTGGAGGCCAGATTAGAGATCAACAGCTCCAAATCAACTGTAGTTGACTACCAAACTTCTGCAGAAGTTTTTTTTTCAAATTTTTTGTCCAAGTGTAATTTATCCTTGCGACGAATTCATTCCCGAATTAGGGTTCTGCGTAAGCTATGTGACATGTGGCCCCACTTTGTTGAAACCAAATTTGCCCATGTCATTCTCTTGAATTTTTGGAAACAAAAATTCGTTAAGCATCGCTCGATAACCCTTACCGTTGGCGGTAACGACGGTTCCTTGCTTATTTTCAAAGAAAAATTACCAAGTTTTTGGGGATTGGCTGGACGTTCGCAACCTTCCAACACGCTGGGAAGACTCCCGCACGATAAGCTAGGTTGAAAAGGTTGCGTAATGGACGGGCTAGCGTCGAGGAGCACTTACATAGGACAACTGTCGAAATACCATCCGGGTCCGGGGACTTATTTACGTCGAGATTCGCAAGAACCCTTTTAACCCCACGTGTTCGAAAAAATATCTGAGACATGGAACTAGATACGTTTTCGATCACGGGGAGTGGTTGATTGCTTTCCGGCAAGGAAGAACTTCCTGCAAACATTTCAGCCAAGAGGTTAGCTTTATCAACCGGACACAAGAAAAAATTTAGGCAACTCAAAGTAATATTTTGTAACGATAATTCTAGAATTTTGCCTTTATCTTAACAATTGTTATCTGAAATAAAAGCTATGCATATCGTTAACAAAAGCAATCTTTCCTCTAAACACCGCGCAAAAGTTTTTGAATATCGGTTCACAAATAAAGCAGTTAGAAATCCTTTAATTCAAAAAAACTCAATTTTAACGATCTGGTAAATCGGAGGCCAGATTAGAGATCAACAGCTCCAAATCAACTATAGTTGACTATCAAAACTTCTGCAGAAGATTGTTTTCAAATTTTTTGGCCAAGTGTAATTTATCCTTGCGACGAATTCGTTCCCGAATTAAGGTTCTGCGTTGGCTATGTGATATGTGGCCCATCTTGTTGAAACCAAATTTGTCCATGTCATTCTCTTGAATTTTGGAAACAAAAATTCGTTAAGCATCGCTCTATAACCCTCACCGTTGGCGGTAACGACGGTTCCTTGCTTATTTTCGAAGAAAAATGGCCTCAATGATGCCACCAGCCCAGAATCCACACCAAACGGAGACTCGTTGTGGATGCATTGGCTTCTCAATAGGCACGTGTTGGTTCTCCGAACCCTTTATGCGGCAAATTTTCTTATTGGCATAGCCACCGAAATGAAAATGAGCTTCATCTGAAAACACAATTTTAAGATAAAATTTTCTATCTTCAGCCGAACAATCTTCAGCCCATTGGGCGAAACGAAAACTGATCGGATGGTAATGAGGTTTCAGTTCTTGAACCAATTGAACTTTATAAGCCTACATACCGAGGTCTTTATGCAAAATTCTTCCCAAAGAAGTGCGAGAAATTTTCACTCCCTGAGAACCATAACGAGTTGATGCTGTCGGATGCCCATAGACATTCTCATCCACAGCAGCAATGTTTTCGATTGAATGCACTGGAACATACTCCGGTTGGATTGTCCAATAACGATCCATTTTTATGAACTCTCTTCACAAATTGACGCACAAACTGAACCGAAGACTGACATCTTCTCCAAAATTTTCCACGTCAATTTCTTACAGTTTTCGTTAAAAACTCACTACTTTGAAAGTAAGTTTTTAATATTTCCAATTTTGTTCGAACTTAAAGCGTCCCATTTTGAAAATTTCAAACATAAACCTGAAAACAAAAATGATTCTGAAGAAAAAAACAACAAAAGGTCTCGTACTAGAATAAAAACTGTTCAAGTCATAATACTTATAATGACCGAATAAATGTAAACAAAACAAAAACAAAATGAATATTATTCTTCCGTTCAAAGTCAAAGTAATCGGTAGTTCAAATTTAAAATTTTAAATGACCCGTCTTTTATGAAAAGCTACAAAAAAAACCTCACATTTTTCATGTTTACATATGGTTCCAAAATAATCCTAGCTACGATTTGAGGTCGTCCACCTACACAAGCTACATTTTAAAATCAAATTTAAAATAGTGCGTAATGGGTAACCTGTAAGCGACCCTAATAAAATTGCACCCTATCGGATAATGTCTTAAATCCACCATACTGAATGGAACCACTTGATATGGAGACCTGGACTAGACTGTCCAAAAATCAGCTTTTCAGATCTTTTTTAAACCCGTGTTTAAAAAAAAAACCGACAACCGGGCTATTTAAAGTAAAAAAAAACGGATTAACCGACATTCTGGTTTTTGTCTTTTGAAAAGGAATGAAAACAACTTCCCCAATCAAAGTGAAGTAATTGTCTTTATTTCTGGACTGTAATTTGCAATAAAAATCAATTGCTGCGATTCGATATTTATTGAAAACTAAACTAGTAAAATTGGTTAAGAAGTGCCATGACCGACTTAATTATATCCTTCTCATCTGGTGAAGGATATTATAAAGACTAATTGAACGGACTGAACTAATTGAAAAGTGGTTTTTGAACTGCTTGAACTGGCTCTTTACTTACCCACATTTAGAAAATAAGGTTTCATTTGCATTGTTTCAAATTGCATGGTTTTTTTGGTTCTCATTTGGTATGTCTATGTTTTAATGGTCTAAGAGCTCATCACCGAATTTTAGTCATCCTGCAAATAAAAATCTATTTTTGGCTTCGTGAAACGCTTTATAGTTACTTTTTTCCAGTTTCAAAGCATCCGCCCTGGCCATAAAAAAAATAATCACGTGTGGTAAATTTCATCAAGAATGGATGGTTTATAACAGTACAACATCGCTCAAGTTTTTGAGTTTCGCATCGTACATTTTTTTGTTTAAAGAGGATTTTTAGCAATTTTTACAAATATTGAGACGGCTATATCTCGGTAAACCGAACGGAGTATTGCGATAGTGTCCTAGGCAAAGTTGTAGCTATTGAATGATGAATAACTTGGCTTAACGTCTGCAAATATGTTGTTTTTTTAATTTTAACTTAATTTCAAATCAAACAAATGTTTTTCGATTCATCGCGTGTTTTGTATCGAGAAAATAATAATTTACAGCGAGAAACAGTTTAAATATTTCAATATAGAAAATACCAAATGATCAAAAATAAATGAAAAATGGCGAGGATAAATGAAAAGGACCGAGTAATCAGATTTTTTGTGGAACGCAAAATTAGCTGCTCTTCGAAATGACCTCTCAATGAATCCATTGTTAAAGCAGCTGTATGGCAAGAGACACCGTCCTGTTGAAACTTAATGTCGTCAAGATTGCGAGCTTCAATTTCAGATAGCAAAACGACCGAAATCATGACGCGATAGCGATCACCATAGCGCATGCACCATTTACGTTCCGGCCATCATCATTTTTGAAAAAATATGGGCCGATGATTCCACCAGCCCATAAACCGCACAAAACCGTGGTTTCCTCTTGAACCTCTTCTAGTTGCTTTTCAGCCCAATTGCGGCAATTATGTTTGTTGACGTTGCCGTTGAATCAGAAATGGATCACATTCTAAACAAAATTTTGATCGAAAGCAGCGGATCTTCTTTGAGCTTTTGAAGAGGCCAAATACTAAAACAGCGACGCGTTGCCAGGTCATTAGGCTTCAATTTCCTGCACAAGCTGTATTTTTTATGCTTTCAACCCAAGATCATTCCGTTAAATGCTGCAAGTTGTTCCATACGACAAGCCAAGTTGTTGAGAACGGTGCCGAATCGATTCCTGAGCGTTTTCACGTACACTTTCAGCTACTGCAGCTATGTTTTCAATAATTCGTGCTGAATGTGGTTTTTTAGGTCGAGTATTATTCAATAGCGAAAAATTGGGATTCAATGTAAGCAATGGTAATCCAAATCAGTTGGCAATGGTTATCCAATAGCGAAAAGTTGGGTTTCAATGTTGGCAATGGTAATCCGAATAGTGCGTTCGGTAGACCGATTATGTCAACCATAAAAAGGTCTAAGTGCGCGAAAAACTTTTCTCACCGAAAGCTCATTTCCGTAACAGAGTTGCACAATTTGAAGACGTTGTTGTGTTGTAAGTCATTCCATGATGAAATGGCAAACTATACTGAAAAGGAAAAAATAAAGTTAAACCCAACTCACGCGTAATCTGTAAAAAAAAACCCTATTGAAAAAATGCCTCAAGATGGATCATCCGTTATTATGAATTTTCTTTAGTATTAAATTCAACAACATAAAACAGTAAAAACCCGGATAAGCCGAAAAACCGACTTTCGGACTTGGACATATAAACCGGAATGTCGGTTTTCGGTTTTGGACAATTTACCCTGCGCATTTACCTTTTACGAGCTTAATAAAATTAAGCATAGTGGATGATATGTCAATTCACCAAGGTTGGTTCTACAGCCCTGCTGAATCGGACTTTAATGGTGCTTGCTTTCATCAAAAAGGTCCTGAAAATGTGTGGACCTGCCGCTCTAGAAGAGTATAAATGATGACATCAAAGCCAACGAAATAGTTAGACTAAGTAAACATAGATTTCTCAATTTAAATAAATAATAATTTAAGTTCTATGTCGCTGTTGCAAGCACATACAAACAGCAACCCTTGACTCCAAAACGATGTGTTCAACTACAAAATAAAATTGTGTAAAAGATTTCGTGGCAAAGGATGTCGATCTTGACCAACAGAAAATTTCCTGCAAGTTTGCATACATACGAGTATTATCAAGAGTCTTCGTCCTCCATGTGGCACATCGGAAGTGTTTGTTGAATGTGTTACCACCAACACTTGTAGATACAAATGTGGTGGTTGTAGTAGTTGCTGTAAAATGTGGCACCTTGTAATGCCAAGGAGCTTACGACTATGTCTATGTCTTCAGTACAAACAGGGCACACTCACACAAATGACTCAAGTCGCATATACTAATATGTACATTTAAATGTGTGTGCTGTGCCTTGCACATCCTCAAGGATACGTGTGCACATACGAGTACGTCATCCTTTGGTTGTATTGCACTTAAGAATATTTCATTATCTTAAGATGTTGTAAATAATTGAAGACATGTTCGGTTAATGTCAAAGTACCTACTAAATACTCGAACCTCATCGTATATCGCACAAGCACATATGAGTACGAGACGTCTGTCTCTTCGAACCATAAAATTCAATCAGTTGCATTCGTCCTCGTTGGCTTTGAGTGATTGATTTTCCAAACGATTGAAAAGAAAATGCTTCTTTGAAAATTTAATTAAATTCAAATGTAATTCGATCATGTTAATATGTAAGTTGTACAGATTTAAGGGTAAATTAAATAAAAATTATATAGATTTTTTTTACAGATTTTATTTAAAGAGAATCACAGTGAAAAAGATAAAGATAACGAAGAAGTTATGAAAATAGTTTTGCATACAATTCGTTGTTGTAACAGTCGACACATGACCAGCTTTGCTAAAGAAACAGGCTTCGAAGTGCTTTTTCCACGAACTACTCTCGTTGGATTTGTTTGGCTCATCTTCGAAGACCCACACGGTCGATTGCTGTTTTGTTTCAGGCTCATACGCATAGATCCATGATTCGTCACCTGTGACGATCTTATGAACGTCTTTAGAAGCACCGCGATGGTATTTTAAAATTTCTCAGCACCAATCGACACAAGTATTTTTTTGAGCGATTATCAAATTGTGCGGGATCCAACGAGAACAAACCTTTTTTACGGCCAGGTGTTCATGTAATATCGAATGTATGCTGATAGAAGAAATGCCCAAGGAAGCCTCTATCTCACGGTATGTCACATGACGATCTTGCATTTTCAGTTCACACACGGCCTCAATGTTCTCTGACACAAATGTCGTTTTTGGACGACCTTCACGATCTCCGTCTTTGAGTGCGCGTCGGCCACGATCGGCCAATTCATTTTTTGTTTTTCACAGTATCATAGGATGGTGTTTCATCGTAATACAAAGATTTAAGCTCATTGATGCACTCTTGTCGTGATAATCACGTCGAATGTTATGAAAAATGATCGCACGAAAATGTTCACGAGTTTATTCCATTTTTTTGGCAAACTGATTTTTTCAAGTCACTGTAAACAACACAAATGATGGTCGTACGTCAAAACGTTCAAACTTTCCAATGGAAATGTCAAAATTATATATCGCATTATATAAGTGCATTCAACTATTGTATCCAAAAGGAATATACTTATTGGAAATGTCCGCCTTTTGCCTTTACACACGCCTTAAGTCGCACTGGCAAATCGTCAATAGCTGCACGAACCTCATACATTGGAAAATTGGCCACAGCTCAAACCAAAACAGTCTTAAGAGATACAATGTTGGGGTATCTTTTGTGACAAACCTTGTCCTATAAAACCGTCCGCAATTTGTAATCCAATGGGTTCAAATCTGGACTGCCTGAGGGCCATTCTTCAGAGGAAATGACCGCTGGCAAATTGTTTCGAAGCCAGACCTGGGACGTTTTAGCCTTATGGGCCGGCGCAGAATCCTGCTGGAAATTCCATGGCTGGTTTTGAAACAGCGAATTGTTAAGAGGCTTCACAACAGCTTCCAAAACGGTTTCTTAGTAAACTTTGGCCGATGTTTTGACTCCTTGTTCGCAGAAATACAGGTCAGTGACCCCATCGTAAGAGATATCCCACCAAACCATGACTAAAGCTGAGAGATGACCCTTTTACACCCTTGGGATCAGTTTAGTTGCTTCCTTAGATACACTCTTTCATCTTGCTTGTTATTTTTTTTCCTAAACGGTAAAAATTTTAGCATCGGTGAACAAAATTTTTCCGTGCAAGTAATCAGCGTGCTTCACCAAAAAACGTTTGCATTTTTCAATCCTATTTTTTTTAAAGCTGCAGTCAATAAATGTCCGGTACGTCGTTTGAAAGCCCCAAGTCTTTTTAATGATTCGACTCATGGACTTTTGCGTGATATTCATCTCATGGGCCATGATTTTCTGTTTTCGGAGCGGATTTCTGTGAATTCTTGATTTAACGGCTTTTATGACATGCGGTGTTCGAACAGAGCGTGGGCAGCCCGACCGGTGGCGGTCTTTTACATCTCCAGTCTCCTCAAACAGTTTTATGCATCGGTAGACGAACATGCGGCTAATCCCTAGTGGCCGGAGCGTTTTGAAAATATATCTTTTTTAATTTCACACTTGAAAAGCGCTATTACAGCGATACGGTTCTCTTTATCTGACCACTCCATGATGAAAGTTGAAACAATTTTAAAATCCCGTTTCAGACTAACGCTATTGAGGTTAGCTTTCAAAACCCATATGCCATTAACGGGGTATGTTCAGTTCTACTTTGAAATGGGTGTGTTCAATGGTGTAACAGTGTTTATGTCCCAACTAATTACTTATATATTAACCCTCTAACATTAATAAAGGGTGGTTAAATTTTGTGGGCCGATGTTGAATGTGAACCACATCGAAACGTCAAGCTTTTTTCTGCAATTCATTTGATATTTGCAAATTTCAAACCAATTCAATTTTAACCATGAAAATATAGATAAAGGCACATTATCACCTCAGTTGATTCGTCAATAGGCAGAATTTCCGCATATTGGCGAATGATAATTCGAGAGTGATTGTCGAAAAAACAATGCACCCACAAAGAGTGACTCTTTGGAGCGATTTATGCGCTGGCGGCATCATCGGGCCGTATTTTTTCCAAAACGAGGCCGGTCAGGCAGTTACTGTGAATGGTATTCGCTATCGTGAGATGATAACAAACTTTTTATGGCCCGAATTGGAAGATATAGATATGGGCAATATGTGGTTTCAACAGGACGGTGCCACTTGCCACACAGCTAACGAAACAATGGATCTTTTGCGCAACAAATTTAATGGCCGTGTTATCTCACGTCGTCAATATCATGTGATTTGACCCGTTGAACTTCTTTCTTTGGGATTACTTGAAAGAAAAGGTGTACGTCCATAAGCCAGCAACAGTTCAAGAGCTAAAGGGTGAGATAATTCGGCACATTAACGGCATAGAACCGAAATTATGCATCAACGTCATCGAAAATTTGGACCATCAGATGGAGGTGTGCCGCCGAGGTCGCGGCGGCCATTGGGCCGATATTGAACCATATCAATATTATTATAATAGAAGGAAATGATAATAATTTACTAAATAATTTGTGTTGTATTCAAAATCAACATCGGTCCTTAAACTTTAACCAACCTTTATTAAAGTTGGAAAACAGATCAAATATAGTGTTGTTTTAAAACTGTGATTTTTTGATTGATTAAGGAAATTGCTATTTATTTTATTTACTTGAACTCGAACGTACCTTTAAAACAACAGCAAAAAAAAAATAACTGCCCCCATAGTTTGTCTATAAATCGATTTCAAAACTTATAATTTCGTTAACTTTTTGTTTTTTCTAATACGCAGAAGAAAATAATCATACTTAAGCGGCCGTATAAGCCAAAATTTTTATTCGATTTTGTACCGGTTTTCTGATTCTTGATCCACAATAAGTTATCTGTCGGCTAGAATCATTCAATTTACCAAAAGCTTTCATGAAATTTTTGATTTTTGCCACGGATTCCAGAAAATTCGCCATCATGCGACGTTAATAGATTCCAAACCAGCAATGATAGCCAGCCACGAATGCGGTTCTTCGTATTTCCTAACACCGCGTTTCATATGCACTCCACATATGGAAACGGATCGCAGATCAGACAACCAAACACTTCAATAGTTTTAAAAGAACTCATTTTATTTACTACAAATTATCTTACTTACTTAAATTAAGCATACATACTAACGGAAAATGCATAGATGCAATAAATTCAAATGGTGCATAAGGCAAGCACATTCATCTAATGCACTCAAAATCCAAACTACCCTTAGGTTTATCGCTGTAGGCCCCAGCATAGCTGCGTGCATCCTCACACAGACTATTTCTGAAGTACAGGTTATAAATAGATTCCTTTTTACTGCGTCTCGTTTTTGGGAAACTCCCAGCAATAACTTATCTCTGTTAGTTTCTTGAGTTGGTCGACCTTTCCAAAGAAGCATTCTGTGTACGAGGGTAACTATATATATTTCTGGCCTAGACAACACTAAGTGTTGGCTTGCGCCATCTGACATTTCTATTGGAAAGTTTGACATTTTAAGCTTAAACGTACCCGGAACGTACTCATTTGTGTTGTTTACAGCGACTTCAAAAAATCAATTTGGCAAAAAAAAATGGAATTAAGTCGTGAACACTTTCGTGCGATAATTTTTCACAACTTTCGACGTGGATAATCACGACAATAGTGCATCGATGAACTTAAATCTTTGTATGTCCATAAAGCACCATCCTACAGAACTGTGAAAAACTGGTTTAATGAACTCAATCGTGGCCGACGCTTGCTCAAAGACGAAAGTCGTTAAGGTCGTCCACAAACAGCCGTTGTGCCAGAGAACATTGATGCCGTGCGTGAACTGATAATGCAATATCGTCATATGACATACCGTGGGATATATGCATCGTTGGGCATTTTTTTCAGCAGCATACATTCGATATTGCATGAAAATCTGGCCATTTAAAAGGTTTGTTCTCGTTGGATCCCGCACAATATGACAATCGCTCAAAAAAAAAGGCTCGTGTCGTCGATTGGTGCAAAGTTTGAAAAAATACGAATTCAGTGCTCCAAAAGACGTTTATAAGATCGTCACAGTAACGGATCTATGCTTATGAGCCCGCAACAAAACAGCAATCGACCTTGTGGGTCTGCGAAGATAAGCCAAATCCAACAAAAGTTGTTCGTGGAAGAAGCACTATGAAGCAAATGGTCGCCTGTTTCTTCGAGAAAACTGGTCATGTGGCAGCTGTACCGCTTGAGCAACGTAGGACGGTCAATTCTAAGTGAAACACCACAATTTGTTTGCTTGAAGTCTTCGGAGAAATTCGAAAACGAACAAAAAAAGACGAATCATTGTGCACCATGACAATGCGAGCTCTCACACATTGGCTCACACCAGCCGGCCAAAACGTCGAATTGATGGGTCAGCCGCCGTACAGACCTGACTTGTCACCCAATGACTTATTTTTATTCCTGCACATCAAGAAAAAAATGCGTGGTCAACGACTTTCGTCGCCAGAAGATGCTGTTAAGCGTTCAAAAACCATGTTTTGGCGGTGTCTCAATCGGACTGGAAAAAAATGCTTCGACAATTGAGCGCATGCAAAAGTGTATAAATCATGCTGGAGAATACTTTGAAAAACAATAAAACCATTTTATTTATATTCGAATTTTCATTACTAGGCCAGAAATATATATAGCAGCCCTCGTATGATAAATACAACTGAACAGCGGTCATTCGGGTACTCTGAAAAAATGATGTTTCGATATAGTTTAAGATTAAACTAAGATAAGGTTCCCTTATACTGCCAATGCTACACCTGACTAAAATATAGTATGGGCAACTAAGACGTACTTGAGTGGAAGTTTTCACTACAACTGAGCTTTCGATACCACCAATAACCACACTGTCCATGTTGGAAAGTCTAAAAGCTTCGACCTAACCGAACTTACGAATTGCATATTCGTTTTTTTTTAATTTCGATTGCCCACTCTAAGGTTCATGTGTTCGTGCAATATGGAAAAACAAACATCTTCATGAGAGTTTCCAACAAGCATTTGAGAAAATATTTAAAGGTAAACATACGAGTGCACACAGACATGAGTTTTAATATGAAATCGTTGTTGGTGCACACCTAAAATTTAAAGAATTGATCAATATATGAATTTCAATATAAACCAGGAAATATTCCATATTGCATTTTCATTTTCCATTACATTAATAGCAAATATTTGCATGAACAACAAAACAAAAATAATATTCGTTAGAGTAAACTTTTACACATAAAAAACAAGCGGGGATATTTAAGGATCTTCTCACAGAAGCTCAATATCCATAGAATGCAGGGTATAATAAATTTGCCTTATTACTTCAGTTTCAGTTCTAGAACATCGTATTAAGGAACAAGGGGGAACTTCTCTCAAATCAGTGAGCTGTGCACGATTAAATTCCTGTTCGCACTGCAATGACCTACTGTTTAGCTTCGGTTAGATACGGCTAATGCATTTTGTAGAGAAGTTTTAACATGTTTAAAGATAAACCTCTTACTCGTAAAGTCACCTATATATACAAGGTGAAACCCCTCTGCCTAATAATGTTTGGATGTTCTAACCTTTGGTTGTACTTGCGGTTACTGGCATGATAGTCGTGTATAAGTTTGATACAGGACCGTAAAAAGTTTTGTCGATAATTGATATAATTTATTTAGAAACTAACGATACAATTCCTATAGTTAGTCTTCTTAAAACAATATTGTTATATAGTCTAAAAAACATTCTTTCAACTCAGACCTGCCATAAAGTTAAACAATACGAGTAGCCCAACTATTTAAAGTAAAAAAATTTGGCATAAAAAAGGTTTCCTAGTGAGGTACCTGAAGAATTCCCTAGTTTTAAATAGTTCTACAGAAAACATCAGATGTGTTCTTTTCAGGTTACTAAGCAAGCATTTGTATGGAAGTTGCTCGGAAAGCAAGCGAGTTGCTTGTTACTCGGTAAAGAAACAAGTAAGAGCTAACTGACTTATTTTTTCAACAAAAAAAAAATATGACACACCTGGCTTCTACAAAAAAAAATCAAAAACATATATTTTTTGTTATTGATACAGAAAGAAAATGAAAAGAGTGAAAGAAAAAGAAATTAGAAAAGGCGTGATAAAACCATTTCCATAAATTACAATGAGGCAAAAACGTTAATTGTTAAATGTTAATTGTTAAGATTTAGAGAAATTTCGATGTAGCTATATTATTTTAAGAGCGACTAAACGAAAATTGTGGACCAGGGACGAGACGTTGATGCTGTTGGCTTGCTACAAAGCCAGAAAGGATGAATTCGAATGTCCCCGGCGAAAAAGAAATGCCTACCAACGAAGTTAAATTTGTCAATAAAATGTTAACAAAACAAGAAACTACACACAGAGAAACAATATGGTTACTATATGGTCATCGGAACAATAATATGTCCTCTACAATAAAAGAATGTTCGTCGCAACCATAGTATTGCTTTTTGAAATTCATTTTGACAACAGTATGATTGCGGCAATATTAATATTGTTGAAATGTAAGAATAGTATTATTGCCAAATTCAGAAATGAAAATATGGTTGTAGCAAAAATATAAACATGCATCAAAAATATTGTTTAAAATTGACGTTAACTATAATATGATTACGGCAATCATACAGTATGGTTGCCACTATAAACATAACAAAACAGGTTGATAGAGCATACATGTATGTGTGTGGGATGTTTTTCTTGATATACCAAAAAACACATACACACGATACAGTGCTTGTTTGATGTTCATTATAAGAAACCGACAGGTTCTCGTTTATTTAAAATCTGCCTGCACTTATGTATATAACCATTGATCATTGTTTAATCACATTAGTTTCTTGGGGTCTACGGATGGTGAAGAAGCATTCACCACTGCTGGGAACTAAAAATATTTTCTACACGCAGAAAAAAAGTATGGTTGGGGTAACAATATTCGAAGAGCACCATACTATTGTTGGGTATATGGTTGCGGCACAACAATATTATGATCATCACAACAATAGTATGGTTCACACACAACCATACTATGATCCCAATAACAATATTATGGTCCTCACAACAATAGAATCATTCACACACAACCATACTATGATCCCCACAACCATATTATTATTCACATTCAACCATACTATGATCGCCACAACCATATTATGATCCTCATAACCATAGTATGTTTAACGTACAACCATAGTATGACTTACGCACAACCATAATATGATCCCAAAAATTGTTATTAAAGACTGGAATACGTTGTTATTCAATAATAAAGAATTTTATTAAGTAAGTTATGTAACAAAAGGAGTGATTTATTTAACAGTACAAAAATTAATTTATTAAAAATATTTTAGTTATACTAATCCGTAGTTTTTTTGAAAAAATTTAATTTTTATTGCTATTATTGCGGACGAATCGTAAAAACAACATTGTCAAATTAAAAAAATAAGGTTTTGTCGGTATGATTGCCGTTATCATGTTATTGTTACCATAAAACCCATGAAAACAATACTTTTGTCCCACCAACCATATTTATATTGTTGCTACAACCATATTTTCATTTTTAAATTTGGCAATAATACTTTTGTTACATTTCAACAATATTAATATTGCCGCAATCATACTATTATCAAAATGAAATTCAAAAAACAATACTATGGTTGCGACGACCATACTTTTACTGCTACGAACATACTATTGTTGCCGTGACCATATAGTAACCATATCTTTTCTCTGCGTGTACTGCCGTTGGAATATATATTTTTGTTTCTTGAATGAAATTATTAATAAAAACATGACCTCTGGCTATTAACTTATTGTAATACAATTTAATACAACTTGCTTGATACAAATCTCTATTTTTGAATAACAACATTACCCAA
Source organism: Hydrotaea diabolus (assembly GCA_963513945.1). Classification (NCBI taxonomy): domain Eukaryota; kingdom Metazoa; phylum Arthropoda; class Insecta; order Diptera; family Muscidae; genus Hydrotaea; species Hydrotaea diabolus. Next base: position 171,633,994 of record OY740719.1, read on the forward strand.
TACTAATAAATAATTTTGGGGATCATAGTACGGTTCAGTGAACCAATCGGAGTGTTTTACACCATTCTCTCTGTGATAGCTTCAACTAACAGAATGTTTAATTTTAATTTAACCAAATTTGAGCAAAAATCTAACAAATCCACAACATTCACTCTCAATTAGGAACGCCAAAGCTAATTCAGTTATTGATAGTAAAATGGCGCAGATTAGCATTTTTCTTTTGAAAAAAATGTATATTTTTTTAAATAATTTAAATTGTTTTAATATTTATAGTCCCGGATTTTTTTTCTAAAATTTTTTCAAACTTGAGCATAAATATAACAAATGCTCTGATATGATCAACAGTTATGGCAATCTCAAAAACTTAATTACTGTTTTGGACTAGTGGGCAAATTTATTAAAATTGAACTGGGATTAACCGGCTCGAGACCTCTTACATTTATATTTAAATAGAAGACAAGTTTTTAACAAAATAGCGAAGTGACATTGTTGTTCGTGGCTGCACACTACTTTTGTTGCGATTTCGGGTCCGTGATGACCTTCATCAGAAAGCTTCGCTGCAATTTAAAAAAAAAACGCAGATCTACGCCAAAGTTTTGCCCATAACTACAGCAATAATTGAGGTTTCAAAATACTTACTACCATTGTGGATTTGTTAGACTTGCGTGCCAATTCTATACAATTTTATAAACAAACTTGGCGACTATGAACCTTAAAAGAGAAAATCCTTGAAAAAAAAATAAAAAATTTGAAACAAAATAATTAATAAATGAAAACATCCAGAAGTGCAAAGCATATATAGTCGGCCACGCCCGACATCAGCTTTTTTACTAGTTTTTTTCATCCATCTTTGGGATTATCGAAAAGGTTAGCAGTAGAATGGCTGGTCGAATATTGCTTAGCAATTTAATATTTTTTGTTGTCGTTTTTTTCTCTCTTTTTTAAAGTCACGATGCCATTCATGTCGTTAGTTTCGTAACGAACATTTGTCATTTTCTAACATGTCATCAAATATCCTTTGGCTCTTCCTTTGAACGTTCCAGTTTTCGTTGTTGGTGTTGCTGTTCATTTTTATGTTTTTGTTGGATTCACACCCTCATGTATGTGTGTATGTACGTGTGCGTCCGCATCAGCGTTCTTGCGCTCGTCTGTATTTATGTCCGCAGTTTACTAACATCAGTTCATCATTAAACGAAAACGTGATTCGTTTATTAAACAATATATGAGAGCATGAACGCAATGCTTAAGAAAAGCTGTTCAATGGCTAAACGCCAGAGTTTGTTTCAACGCAACACACAATCTGTCTTCATCGTCTCCTCCGGCCACTGCTGATGCTGCTTTCTCAAACAAAACAAAAAAAAAGGATGGCATAGAGAACGGGAGCGAGCTACGACAAAGAAACAAAAATGCCAGCTAAACGATGAAGAATGAAAACTATTTTAGTAATTTACTAAAGGAAATTTAAGTCAGCGCAAAATACGAGAGTTTAACTCCCAACAAAGAAGCGTAGACAAACATAGACACCGATAATGATGCTGATGATGGCAGTCTTGCCTGGCATAGTTCAAAAGTTAATTTCCTTTCGAGCATTTCTCAATTTGCTGCGGCACGTAGGCATGCAGAGGATATCGAAAGTCGCTTTTCTTTAGTGTTTGATGCTCGTTGGTCATCCTGTATAGAATTAATGGGCGCCTTATAAATTTATTGCGCTTTATGTTTCGCAAATGTGAACAATTTTTGAGAAATTATAGAAAATATCCACAATAAAAGGAGAATGCTCTTGAGTATCTGTGTGAAGTTGGGTATGCTCATAGCAAATGACAAATTTAGCAGCTTCATTACTATTGGTGTTTCGAATGGAAAGAACTCACTAATCTTGGTTATGACGAAATTGTATTTATCAACACCCATAACTGGTTACTACTAAAGTTTTTTTTTGCAATACCATCGGTTGCCACAAATACCAGTTATGGCAACTAAATAGTTTTTTTCCCCGTTTCATTGGTATGCCTGATCAATTAGTTGTGTATATAATACGATGATCATCATTATCATCCTGTGGTAAGTTGAACCGAATATCTATTACGATTATAAACATTTGGTGATTGCAACTGAAATTCTTCTTTGGCGACAGGTTTTTTAATTTAAAAAGTTCATCGATTTTTAAATAGTTTTTTCTGTATGTTAATACAACCTGAAGCACCGAAAAATCTACATTTAGCCATCTCCATCGGCCCGAATAACCGTTTAAACGTGGCTCAAAATTATACATACAATTTAGCTTTGAAGAACTTTTCTAATAAATAAAAATAAAATATTAAGCGATGGACATCTTTTTTAGGACCAGTAACATTTTTTCTGTTAAGTGTGAAAGATGACATCCATCATGTGGCTGCCTCTAGTGTGGATACACATTTTTGACCGTTTCTTTGCATTTTCTAGGACTTTCCTGTAATAACTTTTCGCATTCCTGTCAAATATTTTCTAAAATTTCGCGACTTCAAGTAGCCCCAAAGATGGAAGTCTGGGATGGTTATATAGGGCGATCTTGCTGGCTACGAAAAATCGCCAAAACGGGAGGTTACCCGACCAGAAACCCTTCCTTCACAATATCGATTGTGGCTCGATCTGTGTGTGCAGTTGCACCGTCTTGTTGAAACTACATGTAGCGTTCGCCAGTAACAGTGGCCGTAATGTTGATGGTGTAATCAATTCGCATGCGACTGACGGTCACGTATTCCAAAAACATTGATTACTTTTAACATCGATGTTTTAGTGCCGATGTTTTACCGACATCGATGTATTGTATCGATGTTTTTCTGGCTGACTGTGATTGTAACCAGTGCTGTAAAATTTGTACTATCTTTTATTTTTGTCTCTTTTGGTTTGCTCCTAAGTTAGGAACAAAAAGAGACAAAAGATTATAAAGAATGTGTACATTATTTCAGTCTTCAATTTTTGAGATGAGCATCAAAAAACTGGTGCAAGAGAATTAGAAGGCCAAAAAGAGATCCAGGATTATTGATCAAATGGATACTGCTCAAATGCCGACAAAACTGGCAGCATATTTGAAAAGTCCTGTATCTAGACTACAGAAATATCCTCTGGAGATATGGCTACAGGGATATGTGCCTAAAAACTCGGCGTTGATGAGTACAAAATATTTACCAATTATGGCCACTTCTGTCCCCTCTGAGAGAAAGTTCTCCACTTCTGGAAATATTGCTTCAAGCAGTAGAAGCTCAATCTCAGGAGAGAAGCTCCAAATAATTATATTTTTACAAACTGTCAACTCAAAGTTTTGGAAACTTGAACAAAAATCTTTTATATCATTTTGTCTTAGTACATAAATAAAATTACTCTAGTATTAATCAAGTTTTATATCTTTTTCGCCTTTATATTATCAAATAGGGTAGCTTATTCGTTAATAACACCAACAAAAACCAACATCCGTAAAAACATCGATGTTTTCGAAAAAAATCTTCAACAAAATTTTATTTTTTTTTAACAGTAAAAATTAAAATAACTCGATCGATGTTTTTTACCGATGCTTTATCTATATCGAAGCCTTTGATTTTAAACATCGATGTTGTAAAACATCGATGTTTTAAGGTCGATGTCCCAGCACTACAGGGAGGACTCTGACCACTCAACAGGCTCAGGCACTACATAAACAACAACTTTGCCTCCTGGTGTGCAAACCTGCAATGTAGGAAGCCCTCTTCATCGCTGTCAACGCTATTGTCGCTATCTTCGTCGTTCGTCATCGAGTCTTTTGAACGTAATGGACGAAGTTGAAGTGCTGTCACAATTGCGCCCTTAGGACAGCTATGGGCTGCATCCTCATGTCACATCAGTATAACCTTCACTAGAAGGCTATGATACTCTCTGTACGGAAACACAATATGATGTTGTCTTAACAGTTTTTGCTGGGATATCATCGGAGGGATTATCCAAAGTTGCACCTGATGGAGTAGCGCCCTCCACAAAGACAGGTCAGGAAAGATATCTTTATCTTGTTAGGGGTATCCAGCGGTGTTAAAGAGAACCGCTAGATCAAAGTGCCTACAAGTCAGCCTTAGACAGCTTTCATAGGGACACGGTGCAAGTGGCCAAAAGATCGGACCGGATGAATGCTGCCCTGTAAGTTTATCCTGCAAATATTGCTGTCATGGATGGCTGCACCATCCTAACAGCTGAGGTTAGGATGGTGCAGCCGGCTCAATTTGTATTGGTCTCGAATTGGGACAACCACACACAACAACTGGTCGGCATGTGGTAAAAGGCCACATGTTACGCTACACCTATTTACCTGCTCAGCAAAGCCCACGTCTCTAATTCCCATGTCGCTATGGACAAACTCTGTTGAGGTGGACCACATGATACGCTGCACCTATTTACCTGCTCAGCAAAGCTCATGTTTCTTATCCCCAGGTCACTATGAACCCTGTTACGGTGGACCTGAAGAAAGGGGTTCCGTGGAAGATTGACGAAATAGCTGCTACAACCACCAAGTATTGCACAAAAAGGGACACAAGTATTCCACGATCTTACGAAGTACATAAATCTTAAATATGCTTGACGTACGACGCTATTTGCAACATTTAAAACATATTGCATTTGGATGATTTTTTTTGCACCATCTTGTATCAGTCTGTTGTAGGCGTCTTATCCGTGTTGAGCTGCTGGATCTGCAGAGCTGGTTCCCGATTCTGGAAAGTAGCGACTAAGACTGGGTTTATTCACAGGGATCTGGGAACCAGCTGCGATGGTTTGTCTGAGTATCTTAAATTCTGTTAATATTATGTGGTTTATTACGTTAAATGGAGCTCAACAGCAGTTACTTTTTTTTCTTAGTTGATATAAACCTTGCTTAACGTTTAAATGTAAATAGATTGCAAATGAATGATATATACTTATATAAAAAAATTATGTGTTTCCAGATAACATGCAAATCATGCGTTAGACACACTGCCGTCAATTTGGTTCCAGTACGAATTGAGATACCTTCACCAAACGTATCTCAGTTGGGCTTAACCACTCTAGCTTGTCTAGGTAGCCCCTCCTCCTCTTGCGCAGACTCCGGAGGACGGTCTACAAGTACGGCATTCACTCTGAAGATGTAAACTATTTCTGTAATTTATTAAGAGTACATGTCGCTCAGACATGCGTGATAGGCCCTTTGATCTAGAGGAGCGCACTTGTGGACCCCTTTCTCTGTCTAGATTATGAACTTCACTCCTGAACTGCCTTGATGGGGAAAGCCGGCACCTTAAGTTGGTGTTTGAGTGACCCCTGCTGTAACACCCCAGCATTTTCTGCTGCTGCAGCACGAAGTTGTTTCGGCGCACTTGCATGAGCTTAGTCCTCTCACTTTAGTGGTCTTTTCAGCATATAAGAATATAATCAGTCGTTGTTCTCAATTCAGTATCCAACCTATCGCTTCAAAGTTATCCACTGTGCGATCAACCACATTACGAGAGGTCTACAAGGGTTGCTATATATAATGAATTCAATCGTGGCCGACGAGCGCTCAAAGACGAAGGTTGTCGAAAAACGGCCGTTGTGCCAGAGAACATTTATACCGTGCGTGAACTGATAATGCATGATCGTCATGTGACATACCGTGAGTTAGAGGCATCCTTGGCATTTCTTCCACCAGCATACATTCAGTATTGCATGAACACCTGGCCGTAAAAAATGTTTGTTCTCGTTGGATCCCGCACAATTTGACAATCGCTTAAAAAAGGCTCGTGTCGATTGGTGCAAAGAAATTTCGAAAAAATACGATCGCGGTGCGATCGTCACAGGTGACGAATTATGGATCTATGCGTATGAGCCCGAAACAAAACAGCATTCGACCGTATGGGTCTTCGAAGACAGAAGAAAGTTGTTCGTGGAAGAAGCACTTCGAAGCAAATGGTCGCCTGTTTCTTCGACAAAACCGGTCATATGGTGACTGTTCCGCTTGAGCAATGTAGGACGGTCAATTCTAAGTCGTACCCCACATTTTGTTTGCCTGAAGTCTTCGCAGAAATTCGAAAAACGAACAAGAGAAGACGAATCATTGTGCACCATGACAATGCGAGCTCCCACACATTGGCTCAAACCAGCGCCTTTTGGACCAGCCAAAATGTCAAATTGATGGGTCATCCGCCGTACAGCCCTGACTTGGCACCCAATGACTTCTTTTTATTTCCGCACATGATTCAAAAAATGCGTGGTCAACGATTTTCGTCGCCAGAACTTGCTGCTGAAGCGTTCAATAACCATGTTTTGGATGTGTCTTAATCGGAGGGGAAAAAGTGCTTCGATAATTGGTTTGAGCGCATGCAAAAGTGTAAAAATCATGCTGGAGAATACTTTGAAAAACAATTAAACCATTTTTGATGATAAATATTAGCATTTTCATTATTACGCCAGAAATATATATAGCAGCCCTCGTATTAAGTTTCTTTGTCAGTGCCCCAAGTGTTATCAACGAGCGACTTGAGGACTTTGTTCCTTCGTCTCTGCTTATCGCTGATATAAATGGCGTATGTCGCTGTTAAACATGACATCATGAAAGCTAGGGTAATAGGAGTGTCAAGAGCAGTCTCAACTAAGAAGTCAATGTAGGGAATAGTGTGGCAGATCATTTGGTGACAGACATATTAAGGTTCCTAACAGCGAACAAACTACCACGATCAGTGGGGTAGACGTTCATACTGTTGCAGATATCTTCGATTTTGAGGCCCAATATCAATGCCTTCCTGTGGCTGTGGAATCGCAAAAAGGTTGAGTTAAACAGTGGCGGAGATATCACCTATCCTTTGGGTCATCATGTTTTACTCTACGAGGCTTCGACTTATTGCATATGTTATCTTCTATTTTGAAGTCCAATATCAACGCCGTCCTGTTGCTGTGAAATCACAAAAAGGTAGAGATTAAACAGTGCCAGGGATATCACCCATCCTTTGGATCAACCTATATTACTCTACGAGGCTTCGAGTTATTGTAAGTATATATGATATTCCACACACATTTTTAAAGACCCAACGCTTTAAACAATGCATAAGGACGTATTGGCGGTGTCATCAAACAAGGCATATCGATGGACTTCGAGAGGTAAAGCGCCACATGTGCCACCATGTCGCTCGGTTTGTTTCGACTAAGTGCGCCACTAATACCTGCTGCTATGACGTACAAGGTAGTTGCGTGTAGGTTTCAGAACAACGTGGAGTTGGTGTGCGGGAATTAAAAATTGTCCAGTCAGGCTCGGTAGAAGCAAACCCTAAAATGTCTTCGCTACTTGCGAGAGAAGAGAAACCGGCATGTACGATTGTAGCCGTTCATCGTCGTTAACGGAAGAGGTAGAGCTACACCTCGCTCTGAGCGATGAGCAAGCCATGTCCATGTACAGCATGGTTTTAGACCGTAACATCTATACGAGTATGTAGGCACTTTGTGTCTGCATTTGTACTTTCTCAAGAAAGGTGGCTTTAACTTTGGGTGACCTGTCCTGGGATGTATGGTTCGCAAACTGGTGGTAGCTTGGCTATGAGATCTGACCGGAGACTAAAGTCTGGTACCACGGGTAGTCAGGAGCCCCCAGAACTATTGTTCTGGCTTGGCTCGCAGATGCGGCCCTTCGGGGAGTATCGTGGTGGCTGTGGTTTAAACCCAAATCGAGGGCAGAGCTTCGGCTTGTTGTTGAGTTGCATTGCAACCGGGTGCTGCGACCCTTAGAAACGCAGAGATTTAAGATAGGCCTCGGATCCTGACCAAGGTGTCCATATAATACGCTTCAAATTGGAACCGGCTATTACAGCGAGAATTATGTAAAAAACTCGGCGCTGTACGACTCTCCCTAACTCTCACTGCCTGGCTTCAGTAGCAGGACCAATGCACCCATTTCCCAGACATCAATTGAGGAGGTACTTTTCAAAACATGATTATTCCACTTTTTGTGTTTTTGCACAAATTGAGAAAATAGTTTCTTGGGTATGCCCCTATATATTTAACCCGAAATTTTGGTGCATTATTAAAGGCGTAAAGATTAGTCATTGTTTTGTGTAGGATTTAAAAAGTTGGCACTTCTATATTTGGAATAAATGCATGATTTAAAATGGAATAATCTTGTTTTGATGCGGCTGGTTGGAATAGTCATGTTTTGATTCAAACCACTGTGGATTAATCTTGTTTTGCTGAAACTAATTAGGTATCAGATATATTAAGTTGAAATAAAACAACATTAGGTTCATTTTAATCTAAAGAAATTAAAATTTTTTTTTTATTTTTTCTTCTGGATTAATCATATTTTGTTCCAAAAATGTATATTTGAAATGGATAATGTCATTCTGAAGTGGAATAATCTACTTTTGATGAAATCATGCATTTTTCAATTATTTTCCTGGTGTAATTATTGACATTTTGAAACATTTTATTTTCGTAGAGTATTCAATTCAATGCTACCAAACAAAAAAAAATAAAAAAAAATTTTTTTTTCAAAAGTGGAATAATCATGTTTTAAAAAGTACCTCCTCAATTACTACTAGGTCGACGAGGGACAAGTTAAGTAGTCTACTCAAATACTTAACTACAATTATAATTAAAGTTGCTGCCGCCTTGCCGTCGCCTAAGGGCGTTTGTCCGATTCCCCAACTTGTATTGAATATCTCAAAAGTAGTCTAAAATCGTCATACATTGTTCGCCCTTTATCTGAGCTATAGACATTTAAAAATCATAAATCTTTAACTCGCTTTCTACACATTTTGTAAGCTGTCCCATTCAACAGGTTGTCATCTTAATGGGACACTTTGTGCATAAACTAAATAAGCAGCTTTAAAGCATCAAGCACCAGAAATGCAACTCGATGCCCATAGATTTGATGGGCTTAATGGAAGCGGCAGAACAAAAACAACAAGAAAAACGTGCACATATATTTAGCTGACTACCAGGTCCTGAAATATTCTCACAGAACTGCAAGAGAAACTCATTCTTGCTGAATTCTATGGAATTCATTTAAAATGTTGAACTTTTTTTGCTGTTCATTGCAGAAATAAGCAAATCTCATTATATTCATTTGACGATGAACTTAAGTAATGAAAGACTGAAGAGGCCGGAGGAATGAATGGCTACGAGGCTCTTAGTTCGGGACATACAAAGATAATGATGATGTTGATGATGCCGGTGCTGCTGCTGATGATGATAATGACCACAATGGAGACTCGCAGTGAAATGCTGCAACCAGCCGGCGTAGTGACGTTAGCTGTGATGTTGAAAGTGCACCATTGCTCCTCTCATACTGTCTCTTATCATTTAATATTAAGTGGTTTTTATTATGGGCGGAGAAAAAAAGTCAAGAAGACAACTTGCGATGTTAAATTAAAGTCTGTTTCTCTTTTGGTTTTGTTTCAACAACTTCAAGCAGGGGAAGGAGGAGAAAGCTAATGGAGGTTTATGGGGACCAAAAAGCAACAGTTAAAATTTAACTGGACAATTCGCAAATTTAAGGAAGCTGTAGCTAAAAGGTATTTAAGGTGGAAGTAGAACTCTTTCAACGCACTATAATGTAATTGCAAACCAAAATGGTTATCTTATAGGTTAGAGGCAATTTAGTCTCTCGTCGTTTCATCTGAAAACTTTGAAAAGACTTTTGGACCTTCATGCTTAAGAACTTCTAGCACCCAACAAGTTCAGTGGGTCACAACATGGCTATCTCAGAGGAAGGTCAGTGTAAACAGCCATCCACGAAGTATTAAGCTTTGTAGAAGACTCTCTACACCACAAGAAATACATGATGGCGCCTTTAACAACGTGGAAGTACTTATAACCTCGATTCTTGAAGCTCTTAACGGCATTGGGATACAACTAGTCAAAATTCTATGGACGTGCAACATGCTGAGGGCTAGAATCATAAACTCAACACTAGGAGAAGGAGCTGTTGGGACAAGAGTTATGAGGGATTGCTGCAAAGTGGAGTCATATCACCAATACTGAGCAATCTACAATCGCAACAATCGATATATGGTTCGATAATCGTGTTATCAGCCTGTTCGGCAATTTCAATTGGCCCCCTTGGAGCTGTGTTATACGAGAACTATATTAATGACTCCCGCTCTTAAGAGAAGTATCACACAAGTCATTCAGGAGCGAGAGGCAGGAGCTATCACCAACCAAGGTTTTTTAAAACATAAATGGACCGGATGCGGTATTGTGAAGTCAGTAGATGCAAGGTTAGAATTACAAGTCCTATGGCCAATGTATGAAAACAACTAGGAACTTTAAGATATGCTCGGCCTTAACTCTGGATAAAATTTGAGGGCTATAAGAAAACATTGACCGATAAAGTCCAGGGTGTGTTATAAATCACTCACAATTTACTATGCATAATATATAGGTATGTAAAATATAAGTATAGCTTTAAGAGCATCATAGCTGTAAGGTTCCTTAAGCAAGTTTCAATATAAAAATAAGAGCCTTATTTTGGAGAAAGTGTTTGTGGATTAATAATACGACATATAACCTCAGTTTTGATAATAACAAATAGCTATTTTACCGGTTTTTATGGACAAATCGATCTGCAGCGGAACCAATTTGTTCTGAGTATTATAAGTTATAGAAGTAATGTTCTTTTTTGAATTCTGAGTTCTGCTGCTGTACTTGGCTTAAAATCCGCGAGAAATGGTCCTATGTAAAGAGAAAGAAATCGTAAAGTATAGGTAGGAGAAGGATTAGTGAGGATTCAACGAGCTTTAAAAAAATTTGGAACTGTCAACAAGTCTCTAAAGGTCTTTTTAAACTGCCCTTAAGCGGATGTTTTACGGACTCTTCTGTTTTTATAGTTCTTTAAATATTTGAGATAGACCCACCTTTAAAAGTACCGATCAACGTTTGATTTCATTTATCGATGTCTGGCTGTCTGTCCGTTTGTCCGTTCATCTTAACTTTGTTATAAAACCAAAAGTCGCAATTTTTTTCATGCAATTTGGCAAGGACGGGCGCCTTTAAAAATGAAGAAATTCTGTTCAGATTAAAACATAGCTCCAACCTATATGTTCCGCCGATTTTTAAGTTTTTAACTCGTGGAGTTAAAAGGGTTCTTGCGAATCTCGATGTTAGTAAGTCCCCGGGCCCGGATGGTATCTCGGCACTAGTCCTATGTAAGTGCTCCCCGACGCTAGCCCGTCCACTGCGCAACCTTTTCAACCTTGCTTATTGTGCAGGAGTCTTCCCAGCATGTTGGAAGGTTGCGAACGTCCAGCCGATCCCTAAAAAGGGTGAAGCCAATAATCCTGCGAGTTATCGGCCAATCGCGATCTGCTCTGCTCTCTCCAAGGTAATGGAGAGCACGGTTAGCCACCATCTTGTAGGGTATCTAGAGTCCAACGACCTGCTTAGCAACAGACAGTACGGCTTCCGTAGAAATAGCTCTATGGGTGACCTGATGGCTTTCCTATCGGAAAGCTGGAGTCGGTCTCTCCACCAGTTTGGTGAGAATAAGGTCGTGGCTCTGGATATATCCAAGACATTTAATAGAGTCTGGCACGGTGCACTCTTATCAAAGCTGATCGCTTTTGGTGTCGATAATACATTTGCTCGATTTATATCGAGCTTTCTCGTCCGATTAACATAGGCTGACTGCAGGTGTGCCAAAAGGCTCTGTTCTTTCTCCCTCATTATTTCTCATTTTCATTGATGATCTTTTGGGTCAGACCGTGAATCCAATCTACTCTTTCGCGGATGACAGCAACCTATGTCATTCATATTCATTCGACCGTAGGCCGAGTCTGCAAGATATTGAAGACAAAAGGCGAATAATGGAAGAGACACTTGGCCGGGATTTACTGGCCATTTCCGACTGGGGTCGAGTGAATAGAGTAGATTTTAATGCGCGTAAGACACAGTGATGCTTGTTGTCTCACAAGCGATTCGCTGACCCAACAGTGTCGTCATTATCTATCGATGGTATGGATGTCGAACAATCAGATGCTCTTGATGTTCTGGGCATGAAAATACAATGTGACGCTCGTTGGGCGAGGCATGTATTCGAAGTGTCGAAAGAAGCACTCAATTGTATAGGCTTTTTAAAGCGGTGCAAAAAATATTTCACTCCTTCTGATCTTTTCGATATCTTTACAACCTACATCAGGCCAAAGATGGAATACAACTCCCATATATGGGCAGGTGCTCCAAAATCATCCTTGGAGCTTCTGGACCGTGTTCAAAGGAAAGCGATGGTGCTGATAGGAAACAGTAGGGTATCCAACTCTATTGTTTCCCTGGAGCATCGTCGGAATGTGGGTTGTGTGTCGCTGTTCTATTGCTACTTCCATGGTGTGTGTTCTTCAGACATTCGTGGCCTTATTCCTGACGTTAGGATGTTCGGCAGGGATACACGACTTTCCAGAAATTCACACCCATTTGTTACCGATTGGCCGGTTGACCGCACTATATACTATAAATCGAATTCGTTTTTTCGCCCGTACTGTTCGTATGTGGAATCGACTTCCGGCAAATGTATTTCCCACCAATTACGACATCCAGAAATTCAAGGCGAATGTCAATAAACATTACTCCCTCTTTCCCCCCTTCGATCCCTTGCTTTCCAACGACCAACGCAATGCATTGCATGTATAGGGAAAAACACCTGAGTGTTGGCTAATTAAAAAAAAAGTAAATTCCTCGTTTCAAGGACGGGCGCTGTTGAAATTGGAAAAAGTCAGTTCAGATTATGATATAGCTCACACATATATGTTTAATCGATTTTACTGAAAACAATGAAGTATTATCACATAAATATTTATAAAATTATTTTTAAAATGTGGGTAAATTGGTTCCAAAAACCAATTTTCAGTTGGCTCTTCAAAACATCCAGAAGTGCAGGGCTACGTGCGACTTAAGCATTTTTTACTAGTTTCTCCCTGTATACTTGATCAGTCATACATTCGTTGCTACTTTTACAATAGCAATTTTAAGATATTCTCGTACCACCAGCCTTAATGAATATCGCAGTGTACCATGTAATAACTTCTGTTAGAGTGTTAAGTACCATTTTTTAGAAGCCCAGGAGTGATTTGAATATTTTTTGTTAATTCTTGCTGAGTTATCTTAGAGATTTATTTAGATTGCTAATTTCAACGCAACATTGCTTGTTTGTTGTCGTTATTTTGTACAATGCAATAGCATTGGTGAGATTTCACCCACGGATTGTAAGCATTTACAGGAACCTCGGTATGAAATCTCGTTTCCCATAACGTAGCTATATGAGAACCTGGAGCCTAGATTAGTGTTACTTTATGTTGCTGTGTACCGGATAAAGGACCTGATACTCCGCCAAGTTCTTCTGAATATTATTGGGCTTAAGTTTAATTTTTTGACGGCCACAGGACTTTGCACGTAGATCAGTATATTGGAGCTCTTCAAATACTGCTCGGAAACGCATGGCGCTATTTCTACATGTTGCTAATATTTTACCTGGCACTAACTAGAAACGTTGGTTAGTCTATATGCCGACAAACATACTGTGAATATTTCTTTCAAAGAATAAATGTGTAGCAATTTACCTAAGATTGCAACTGGCAGCTACAGATACTTTCATTATCTTGTAAGTTTTTATTTAATATTAATATAATAGTTGATTAGAAATTTTTTAAGGATCACAAGACTGTACGCGTAGATTTTTTATTTTGGAGCACTTCAAATACTTCTTGGAAACGCTTGGCACTGTTTCCATCTTTTGCTAATATTATTACCTGACACTAACTACAAACGTTGGTTATATGACGTCGCCTTTTCCACAGCTTCTAAGAAAATTTCTAAGTAGTTTCCTTTCTACATTTTAAAATCATTCGCGAAGACTAAGATATGTTCCTCTTTAAAGATTTTGCCCAATTCTTCTCTGACCAGTATAGAGAATTCGTACATTTTCTCAAGACTTGCTATCGTTGCCGTGTAAAATACCCAGATTTGAAAGTTAGACTTTCAAAAGTCACAGATTTTTTTTTTAAATGATTTTTACGATTGCAAGTGATTTAGAGACTCACCAAATTTTGTAAATAGTGAACGTTGAATGTGCCCTTTATAAAATGGATGACGAATAGACGACTAGTGAGTTTAGCTTTAAGGTGGTCTTGTTGGTTCGAGCTGAAGCAAAGTTATGAAAGTCCCAATTTATGCTGAGTCCAAAGGTATGACAAAAAGGATGAAAAAAGCAGTTCTAGATTATTTTTTATTCGATGAATTAAGTTAGGAGCATGATAATGTGATCCGTCGCGACTCGTTCGATTTTTTCATCCCTATGTCTTAACTTTGGACTCAGCCCAAATTGGGGCTACCGTTAGAACCAAAATGACGAAACTAAACCTAAACTCACTAGTTTCGCAGAATTCCTTCACCCTACGCTAGTAATATTGATTTAAAATTAAAAATGAGGACTCCATCGGACATCTTATCGAAAAATCATAGACTCTCGAATTCACTTTGGTGATTTCCGACCCATTTTGGAACGTATCCAAGATTTGTGTGTGATGAAAATATGTCAAATAAGTAAAACCAGTCAATACTATGACACTAATGTTCCCCTTATACCGCAAAGTAATGCAGTTAATAATGTCACTTCAATTTGTATACCCTGTATTGCAAGTTTTCTCTGGATGAGGGTTTTATTAATAATGATTCTAACTACACGCAGAGAAAAGATATGGTTACTATATGGTCACGGCAACAATAGTATGTTCTCTGCAATAAAAGTATGGTCGTCACAACCATAGTATTGTTTTTTGAATTTTATTTTGACAATAGTATGATTGCGGAAATGTTATATGGTTGTAGCAACAATGTAAAAATGGTTGGTGCGACAAAGCTATTGTTTTTTTTTTGAGTTTTATGTTAACAGTAATATGATTACGGCAATCATACCGACAAAATCCTAATTTTTCTTAATATTTCTTGTTACGAATCTCACGCAATCATACTTGTAGTACTTTTATATGAAAATTATTTTTTTTTCAAAACAAACTACATTGAATTAGTAAACCTGAAATATTTTTAATAAATAGTTTTTTTCTAGTGTTAAATAAATTACTCCTGTTAATAAGAGTTTAATGCATTTTTAAATAATTTACTTAATACAAATCTCTATTGTTAAATAACAACTTAACTCAATCCTTACAACAATTTTGGGGATCATAGTATAATTACGTGTAAGTCAAACTATGGTTGTGAGAATCATACTATGGTTGTATGTGAAACATTCTATGGTTGTGAGGATAATAATATGGTTGTAGGGATGGCTGAGTGAGAATAATAATATGATTGTGGGGATCATAGTATGGTTGTGTGATAATAATTATATTTTTATGAGGACCATAATATTGTTGTGAGAATCATAGTATGGTTGTGTGTGAACCATACTATTGTTGTGATGATCATTATTGAGGACCATAATATTGTTGTGAGAATCATAGTATGGTTGTGTGTGAACCATACTATTGTTGTGATGATCATTATATTGTTGCGCCCCAACCATATACCCAACAATAGTATGATGCTCTTCGAATATTGTTATCCCAACCATACTTGTTTTCTGTGTGTACTTAAGACATTTTATCTAGACCCACCTTTAAGCATACAGATAGACTTAAAACCACGTACTGGTTTGATTTAATAATGGCTTTCCATCCATCCTTTACCAATTCATCTAACATTTGTAAAAAGAGCAGAAGTGCGTTTTTTGGACAAATTAATCAATTTGCAGATTAAAGAAAATAAATTCAGATGAACCGTTTCTAAGTATTGTATGTCTTAAGATCAAGAAATCATATATTACATTCCACTCTTTTACATACAAAACAATTTGACACAGCTCAGTATGATCGACCAGTAACTTGCGCTGATCATACCGGTCCACGTTTTAATGTAGCCCTTTTAAAAGGACCTACACTTCTGCAATTGCAGTAATGAAGGGTATAATATAGTTGGCCATTGACCGACATTAAACTTTTTATACGAGAGCACACCTAAAGGCTCAGCCAAAAGATTTACCAAATTCAGCTTTTATAGCTTACCTCCAGTTAGAAACAAAATGTCGATCTTTCAGGCTTTAGTTAGCTAGCTCATTTGAGTAAATGTGGAAGTTCATTAAAATCACACCAGCGAGTAAGGGCAGCCAAAAATATTTCCAATAATGTACTCCAATGTTCTCTCACACTTATTATTCAAACGGAGCTATAAGGTAAATACCGAATCATTTCTTTTCAGAAGTTAACAAACTAGTCCCAATGAATATTTGTCTTTTACAAATTACTTTAGCATTCATCATCATCCGAATAAAGAAGCCAAAGGATGGAAAGTAGCAAATTAAAATACGTATGAGTACGTTTTAAAACTTTGGTTGAGCATTTACAAAGAAAAAAAATTTTGAAGTTTTCCTTCCCTTTCCGGGGGAACAGCTAAAGTACCAAGACAATCATTTCCATGAATTGGATTAATTTTAAAACCATGTAAAATCCACTTAAAATAATTTTGAATAGTTTGCTTTGGAAATCTCCTAAAGACAAATCGAAATACCTTCACAAGTTTTAAGTCATTCCATTGTGAGTATGTAAAAGTTGCCAAAGTATCTAAGAATTCAAAGTAATATTTACAAATTGTACTACTTCACAACCCCCGGGGGTGGTCCTTGCGGTTGTAACTCCCCAACTATCTGTGTATGTGTGTTTGTGTTGTAAAACATGTATGCCGATTATTAGAGCTCTATTTGTACATTTAAATTGTTATTTACAAAACGTGATTTCATTATTTAGACACAATTTTACCATATATGAACAAATATACATTTGATTTCAAATTTAAATTGAAACTGTGTCGTGCAGGAATCACAGATCAAGGCACTGTGTCTACAGATGAGGGAAAAGGTATTCATAATACTGAATTTTAGGCAGGAAGTATATCTCAAAACAGTTTCGAATAAATTTCAATTTGCGCAGAACACTGTTCGCGCATGACACACACACAGTGAATATTTCTTTCAAAGAATAAATGTTTAGCAATTCACATGAGAAAGCTACTGGCAGCTACAGATACTTTCATTATCTTGTTAGTTTTTGTTTAATATTAATTTAAATAATTGATTAGACAGTTCATAGAACGAGCAGAAGACGAGAAATCATGAATGAAAGTTAAAAAGCACCTGCCCTGGGTACAGGAGACTAGTGTAAAAAGTCGCACGGGGCCGTTTATACTAGATTAAGTTAGAAAACAAAATACGCATTGCTTTTGTTCGGAATTTAACGAAGATTTGGTTTGTACAGAAGCAACATTACCAGTCAATTTTTTTGGCCAAAGAAGGACATTGAAAAATATAGGATCAGATCAGATCTGTCTAACCACATAGACGTTCATCCGACTACTAAGCTACAGGGCCTCAAATATGGTGCAAGCATTTTAATGCTGACTATATGAAAGCATGAACCGATATAGACCCATTGGATAACGGTTGATAATATGTAGCTCATTAAACATTTTGCCTAATTTTAGCAAGATGGTATTTAATACTCGTATATAGCTGGCAGAAAGGCAGGGCATAAATCACCAATAGGTCAAATTTTAGGTAGACTGACAATGCACTAAAAAACTAGCTAAAAAGTTAAAGTCTTTCGTGGACGACTATGTTCTAACTTATGTCATATTCTAATTTGTAAGAAAATGCTATTGTTTCGGTAAAATCGGTTGAACATACCTGTGAAATCTATACCATATTCTGAACTGTTCTTCAATTTCAACCGTGTCCGAACTTTGCATAAGGAACTAACTTGTGCCAAATTTCCAAGAAGTAACAACATAGAACCGAATATACATATGCATGGGCTACTATAATCTGAACCGATTTCCGCTACCGTCCATAACGTTCTTCCTTAGCCCAAAAAACTTACTCGTGCTACATTTCATCAAGATTGTAAAATGTAGCTTCTAGAACTAAAACAGAAAATCGGATAAACATATATGTGAGAGCTTTATCTAAATCTAAATCGATTTTCTTTAATTTAAAAAAACCCTTCCTGGACCTAAAAAAAAACAATGTGTGCAAAATTACTTAGTAGGGACATAAATACCGTTACACACGTTTCATGCTGTAAAATAAAAAGTACTGAATGTTTTTGGACCAAATATTTTTTAATATATTTATTGATGTATTTTGTATCCAAAAAGAATCTACTTATTTGAAATGTCCACCTTTTGCCTATACACACGCCTTAAGTCGCACTGGCCAATCGTCAATAGCTGCACGAACCTCGTCCATTGGAGAATTCGCCACAGCTCGAACCAAAGTAGTCTGAAGAGATCCAATGTTGGGGTATCTTTTATGACAAGCCTTCTCCTCTAAAACCGTCCACAATTTGTAATCCAATGGGTTCAAATCTGGACTGCCTGAGGGCCATTCTTCAGAGGAAATGAACGCTGGCAAATTGTTTCGATGCCAGGCCTGGGACGTTTTAGCCTTATGGGCCGGCGCAGAATCCTGTTGGAAAGTCCATGGCTGGTTTTGAAACAGGGAATTATTAAGAGGCTTTAAACAGCTTCCAAAACGGTTTCTTGGTAAACTTTGGCCGATGTTTTGGCTCCTTGTTAGCAGAAATGCAGGTCAGTGACCCCATCATAAGAGACACCCCACCAAACCATGACTGAAGCTGGGTGATGACCCTTTTCCACCCTTGGGATCAGTTCAGATGCTTCCTTAGATGACTGCGCATACACTCTATCATTTTGCTTGTTACATTTTGATAAACGAAAACATTATTTCATCGGTGAACAAAATTTTTCTGTGCAAGTTATCAGTCCTTCACCAAAAGACGTTTGCATTTTTCAATCCTATTTTTTTTTAAAATCTGCAGTCAATAAATATCCGGTACGTCGTTTGAAAGCCCCAAGTTCCAAGTCTTTTTTAATGATTCGACTCATGAACTTTTGTGTGATATTCATCTCACAGGCCATGATTTTCTGTTTTCTGAGCGGATTTCTGTGAATTCTTGATTCAACGGCAGTGTTCGACCAGAGCGTGGGCGGCCCGACCGGTGGCGGTCTTTTACATCTCCAGTCTCTTCAAACAATTTATGCATCGGTAGACGATCATGCGGCTAATCCCTAGTGGCTGGAGCGTTTTGAAAATATCGTTTTTTTTCATTTCACACTTGAAAAGCGCTATTACAGCGATACGGTTCACATTATCTGACCACTCCATGATGAAAGTTGAAACAGTTTTAAAATCCCGCTACAGACTAACGCTATTGAGGTTAGCTTTCAAAACTCATATGACATTAACGGGCTATGGTCAGTTCTACTATTGAAATGGGTGTGCTGTAACAGTATTTATGTCCCTACTAAGTAAATCTGGACCGATTTTCTTCAATTTTAATAGCGTACTTTTGTATAATTTCATGATAATCAAACATCAATATCGACCTGTAGTTTAATTTTAAGCTTTAGATAGACGGGCGGGCGAAAAAACAGGTATCGTTAAATGAAATCAGATCGGTATACTTAAAGGTGGAGCTAGCTCAAATATTTTTGTTATAACATACATTTGCCATGAAACTAACTTTTAATGTCCTGTTTTACAGAGTGGTGCAAGGCATAAAAATGTGTCTTGTTGATTGGCAGGACTTTTTTTGTGAATTGTAGAGTGACAAATGAACCCTAGTGTTCGGGAAACACTATTTTATGAAGGCACTATGGAAACTTGGTCCTGATTGATTTAGTTTTTGCTGAAGTTAATAAGTGGTCGTTCAAAACCTACCTTGCAAAGCTAGAGCACATACGGATGAAATTTGTGGCTTCTACAACGACTGGACTTCAGATCGGATGGGACTTTTTGTGAAGGCTAATCGAAAACATGGAATGATATGTTCCAATTTCAGCAAAATAAATTACTGGTATCAGTAATTTAATAGTAAATAATTTACGATTGTAAATAACGTGTTTTAACTTTTTGCAAATCGGAAGAGACATTTTCGCAGAGCGTTTTCGAAAGTATTGGCTTAATTTATCAGATTTGATTACAGATCACATATATCATTCTGTGAAAAATGTATGCCAGGTCAGGCCTTATTTGTGGTTCCAATATCGAAAGGGTCTGAAATCGGGTTGGATCTTTGTAAGGGAGACATTCAAAAACATGCAGCTTTATGCAACAATTAATCAGAATATTTATATGCAACAATTTATCAGTTTGAAAAGCTTCGACGCAAAAGGTTCATATATGCGACCCCCACCTTTTTACAAGCAATTGGAAGCTCTAAGGCAGACCTCCCAGCATCACAGTGTGGTGTAGGATGTTTTTCAACATAGACTCACCATGCCTGCACTTTTAAAAAAATGCATTCGTCTATCGGAACCAGCTCTGAACAGCGCCTAACTCAGGTTGCAATCGCCAAGCAATTTTTTTACCCTCCAGCATAGGAATAAGGAATACTGCCTGAAGACCTTATAAGGTATATATAATCTTATTCGACGTAAAATTGTAAGAAGATCCAACTATGTCCGTCTGTCTGTGGAAAGCAAACTACAACTCGCACTCCTGAAGCTAGGTGGCAGAAAATTTTCAGAAACACGTTTTGATGAACTGAAACGATATGGTAAAAATCTCAAGAGACTGGTTCATTCACTCAAAAATATTCAATGCCTATCTTAATAATACGACAAGGTAATGGACCGATCGATATAAACTTATATCTGAATGAAACGAAAGACTATCGTATTATTATAGACTATGTTATGGTTAAATTGGACAAGAGGCGTGGCATTGCCTACAATATCCTGAATATCATGAACTAAAAAAGCATGAGGCTAATGTTGGCATGGATCGAATCACATCCTTGATAAGCATTGAAACGCCCGAACCAGTTGACCAGTTGTTTTAAACTATGTTCTAGTGTTGTAAGATTCGGCCCAGCCAACTTGACATGTTTAGAAATTCGTCAATATTGACACCATTTGACCCAAGCACTAACCCAACAACAATAAACAATCGCCAGTTATGAATAAGTTCAATTTTAAAAATCTTGAATACTTCCCTCCTGATCGCCCGATTTTTAGTTCGCTTTAGTGTGATTAAAGCTTGAGTAAGAATGCAATAATATATGATTGATATTTTGTAGAGTATTGCAAACCAATCATGATTCTCCTTGACAGCATTCTTATATACTTACGCGTGCACATTAAAGAGGGTCGCAATTGTTGTTGAGTAACTGAAATTATAAAGCAATTACTTTAGTATGGTCATTTCCATTATGTCTATATTAATTTAAAATTATTAGTATCTTAAAAAAGTGATCCAAATAATATGAAAATTATATCCTATTTCAAAATCCAAACTTCAGTAAAAATACACAAAACAATAATTTATGTGAACTGCTGTTATAAATTAGTCATCTCTTTAAAACAAGGTTGCCAAAAATCAGTTAACACTATTAAGTTAAAAAAAATTGACTTCCATCAAATGCAAAAAATAAACTTAAACTATATTTAGAACGTACCCACACTAAAAAAGGCACTGGTAACATTTTTGAAAGTACATTACATATGTGCTTATATATGTATAAATGTGCTTATTAATGGAACGGGAGCATGCATTTATGATAAATAACTGTAGTACCTTGCTCTGAAACAACTATCACGCTGCATACCGTTTCCATGCGTACGCATGCGCTCAAGTTTCTTCACAATACATGTCAACGTTAAGAATGCTGATAAGGACCATTGAAGGCCCATTGAAGCGTCATAAGGCAGTCGCATTTTTGTTTTTCTATTTTTGTTTTATACACTGTACCACATTAACTTTCCATTATGAAATCTCAAATAATGCTAGACTAAACTTTAATGATTCGTATCCACACGACAAAGTACATACTTCCTTATGAATAATCCATTCCAATCAAATGAGTTTCTATTGAGAGACCACTTGGGCGTATACGCGATATATTGGCTAGAAGCATTATTTTATAACACTCATACGCGCGGTGGTCCCACACAAATCTCGACTAAGGGTGATGGCAGAGTGCGCGCTCAAAGCGGAGTCGAGCCGAACGTATTTCATGCTAATATGAAATTTGAGTGAACGCTGAAATCCGCGCTGAAGCTGCACTGTTTTTGCTGTGCGTTTTGTGTTTTTTTATATTTTTTTTATAATTTTTTTATTTATGAATGTTGTTATGTAGTTGATATATGTTAGTCAAACTTTAGGTAAATCAAAAATGTGATTAATTCATTAATCTAATAAGGGAAATTTCTGATTAATCTGAACTATAGATAATCAGTTAATTATGAATACGATTAATAAAATTTAAATAATTTTGTTCAATACTCGAAAAATTTGTCAAACAAAATTTAAAAAAATAAATCTTTACACATACAATCAAAATCAGCAATGATCAGCACGAAAAAAACACTTCAAAACAGTTATGTTCCATTCAATCAGCTTTCAGCTCGGCTCGGCTCGGCGTGCACTCTGCCACAATTTTAAGAATTTCAATCAGCTTTCAGCTCCGCTCGGCTCCGCTTAGAGCAAGCACTCTGCCATCAGTCTAAGATAAGGCGTATTAGAAAACAGTA
The DNA here is from genome assembly GCA_963513945.1 of Hydrotaea diabolus. NCBI lineage: Eukaryota > Metazoa > Arthropoda > Insecta > Diptera > Muscidae > Hydrotaea > Hydrotaea diabolus. The sequence goes on from OY740719.1 coordinate 171,656,584, forward strand.
AAACCGAAGCTAAGTTCGACCGAACCTTAAATCCCCTCCATCTTTGACTATGCTGTTCAAGTATTAAAAAGTTGCCTGTTTTTGTTAACCCTTGAATCTACGAGTTCGATAATAATATAGGGTGATCCATCTAGAGGTATTTTTTTAGAACAAAAAAAAATATAACAATTCAAATCAAGTATGGAATCTTTATTGGCAATTTTAAAGGACTTTTTATGACATTTATTTTTTGAATATAGTTTCCTTCAAATGTTGGCCGCAAATACTTCTTTAGGATTTCTGTTCGGAGGGTCCAATTTTGGATGAGTCGTTCGAGCATTTCGACCGGTATGGCTGTAATGACAAGCGTAATGTTGGCTTCCAAAACCTGAATCGTAGCTGGTTTGTCAGCATAGACTTTGGACTTTACGTAACCCCAAAGAAAAATGGCTAAAGGTTGGATATCACCCGATTTAGACGGCCAACTCACCTGTCCAAAACGTGAAATTAGCGGCTTTTCGAAATGACCTCTCAATAGATCCATTGTTTGAGCAGCTGTATGGCAAGTGGCACCATCCTGTTGAAACCAAGTGCCGTCAAGATTACGGGCTTCAATTTAAGGTAGCAAAAAGATCGGTATCATGGCGCGAAAGCGTGCACCATTCACGGTTATGATCCGGTCATCATCATTTTTGAAAAAAAGGCACCGATGTATCCACCAGCTTATAAACCGCACCAAACCATGGTTTTCTCTAGGTATAATGGCACCTCCTGAACCTCTTCTTGTTTCTCTCCAGCCCAAATGCGGCAATTTTGTTTATCGAGTTTGCCGTTGAGCTAGAAGTGGGCCTCTTCACTGAACAAAATTTTGGTCGAAAACACCGGATCTGCCCGTTTCTCATCAAACGCATTTTTTATTTTCAAAAAAAAAATGCCATAAAATGTCATTTCAAATTACTAATAAAGATTTCACACTTCATATGAATTTCTATATTTTTTTGTTCTGAAAAAATACCTCTAGGTGGATCACTCTATATTACGCTGCATACCTTTGCTGTGCTTATGCAGGCACTTATGTCTCTGTACATACAAGTCAAAGTTAAGAATGCTGATAAGGACACATACTTAAGTGTCATTATCCAGTCGCATATTCGTTTTTCTATTTTTTTTTCTATTCACTGTATCTTTTTTCTATTCTATTTTTTCTACATAAGTATATGAACTCCAAAATGAAATCTCTTAATTTGCTGGACAAAACTTCAATGATTCATCCATCCATTACCTCCAAATGAGTTTCCATTGAAAGACCACTTGGGCGTATACGCGATGTATTGGCGAATAGGAATTATTTATAACACTCATACGCATGGTGGACCCGCACAGATCTCGATTAAGATAAAGGCATATAATTAAATAGTGAAAACGACGTTGAGTACGACCAAACCTTATATCCGCTCCACCGTTACTTCGCTATTGAGGTATAAAAAAGTTGCCCGTTTTTTAGTCTACAAAGTCCACAAACAAATCTTAAAAAAAAACATTTTGGAGGAGTTAATAAATGTGCTTTGATTAGAGCACACACATGCCCATATTAGGCGGCTATCCCTTCTTTTGAACATAAGGGACGTTATTGGGCCCCTTTGGTACATGTGTCCGACCCTAGTATCAGCCAAAGCAAATTTATCCATATTTGGATTTGTAGCAAATTTTCTTTAAGTCTGTTAAGAGCCCATGTTGAGCATACGAAATGGTTTGTCATTAATGAGCAGTAACTTTTAAAAACTATTGCCTTGTGGAGGTATTAATTGTGTCCAAACTTACAGTTCACATTTTATTCATTGTTTGTCCACAAATGAATAAGATTTTTTAATGCAAAAAATGCACCATTTGTCCCTTTAATGAAAATAGTCCAAATACCACCATCGCTGAAATTCGTTTATCCCAGTTCAACGAAGTGGGAAACGTCAAACAGAAACAGATATATGATATTGTTGTATAAACCACACGATACCACTCAGCTCGAAAAGTGAAAGTGCTGGAAGGCATATTTATTAAGTAAACTTATCTCACAGCATTATTAGCAATCTACTTAAAGTACGAGTATGTATGTCGTGGAACAATATTTAATGTGCCGAAAATTATTTAAAGCGGCACAATATTTAATTTTTGAAATGCACTATCTTTGCTGTTTTGATTTAAATGCAACACCACCCAAAGGTGGTCGTAGCCGAAATCCCTAAAATTTCTCTAACTTTGAAACCTTTTACAATCTTAACCTACAAATGTAGATTTTTCTACTTTTCATATAACACTCCATATTGCATTAAAAACTATACTTTATACTTACGAGTATGCGTTGGTGGGTCTGTCTTAAACTTTAATAATAATTTTTTTGCGAACAATGTTGTCATCACGATGAATAGCATCACTTTCAATTGTGCCATACAATGGGTACACGCTCCGTACCGGCGAATGCACTATAGTCATGCTTCTGCATGTATGAGTGCCTATGTATGAATCGCCAACTCTATTCTTTGTGTGTATGAGCATTTGTATCCATATCAATAAGTCTGTGAGTGTATGTGTGTGTGTGTGTTAATAACAAACACATCTACACAGCAGAGGCCATATTGAATTCACCATCGAATACAATTGAATGCACACATGCATGAATGCACGCAATCAACGTCATTCTAGTGACTAACAATTGTTGTGTGAGTGTGGTTCTGACTTTCACATCTACAGTTGTATCTGTATTGTACATATTGGTCGTTTCGTGCAAGAGTACATCAACTCAAAGAGGTGAAAATAATTTTAAAGAATTCGACGTTGAAAATAATGATAGCAAAGTTGAGTTTTCCATGTCCTTAGGATTAAAGGATACAAAATTTAAATTGAGTTGAAAGTAGTTTGGAGATTTAGCGCAATAATTTGCAAATAAACCTGCTATTGGCCGCAAACACTTTTTGGCGAAATGAAAAATTCTTGACAGCCAAATTTTTTGCCAACCGAATGATTGAGGTTCCGTGAACCTCGAGTATTCCATTAGTACAGCCAAATGTTTATTGGTGCTCCGTTATTTTGAGAAAGTTGAACTAAAGTATCGCTACATTATAGGGTGATTCATTCACAACTGGACAAATTATAGATCATTTTATGAAAGTAAGTCTATCTAGGACCATGCCCGAAAATGCAAGGGGGCGACATGGCAGAGGTTTGAAAATTTTCGGACTGGTGGACGGAAGATACTAGAGTAAAATTGCTAAGTTCTGAACCAGTGGTTGCATTTTGTACCTCTTACCTTTCCATTATTACCTAAACGATGCCCAGAGGTCCTACCGTTCTAAAGTTATGACTATTTGACTGAAATGTTAAATTTCAAGCAACGTTTGGAAATCATGAAAAACTACTACCGAAATTCTGAATCGGTGGTCCCAACTTTAAAATCTCTTACTCTTATTTTCATCATCTTCAGCGATAAAGCTTCCTGGCTGAGTGGTTTTGTCAATAAACAAAAAAATGCGTTATTGGTCAGCAACAAACCCACATGTGCTTCAAGAGACACGATTGCAGACGCCAAAACTTAGTGTGTGGTTTTCATGTCGGAGGTGCGATTGAGCCGTACTTTTTCGTCGATGAATGTAATCTTCATGTTACCGTCAATGAAGAGCGCTATCCTGCCTTGTCAGAAATTTATTTAAGGTCAGAATTGGATGAGCCAAACATTGCCGATATGCGAAATCTACAGACAATGCTACTACCCACACAGCACGCGTTACAATCTCGAGAAATGGTGCGGTTGAATCGACATCTCTTTCATGCGATTTAACGCCATTGGATTTACTTTTATGGAGCCACATGAAGTCATTAGTCTATGCCAACAAATCAACAACTTAGACGAACTCAGAGACAACATCCAACGCGAAATTGCCAACATTTCGGTCGAAATGTGTGCAAAAGTGGTGGAAAATAGGTCCACAGAATATATTGCTTTACACGGGCTCGTGGTGCATATTTTACCGAAATCGAATTTCATTTTTAAAATGTAACAGTTGCACTACACCTGGAATAAATTTTACCTCTATGCTATTCTATACCTTTTCCGCATTTTATTGATATGACGGCTCATTCAGTTGTGTGTGCAATACTCTGATCATATTTATCATCTTATGGTATGTCGAACCGAAGATTATGATTATAAACATTTGGTGCCTACAACCGAAACTCTTCTTTTTCAACGGAGTTTTTGAAGTTCCAACTAATTTGTTCTTTGTGTATCCTATTTTAGTTTCCACCGCAATCATACCGTCAGTCAAGTCAGTGTAAACTTATTCTAAAATCTATGCGCTGGGCGCTATTTGTAGGATGATCCTTATCCAGGTTTATTTTTAAAAACTCAAAACTTTTTGTTCCGCTCGTTTGAACAGGGATGCATTGAACAGGGATTAACCGGTTCCAGACCTCTTGCATCTACATATAATTAGAAGCCAAGTTTTTTTTTACATACGAGTAATGGCAATGTGACATTGAAACATCAAAAATATAAAATATTATTAAAAACGAGAAGGGTGTTTTTCTTAGACTTGTGGCTTTCAATCTGGCCAAAGTTTTTTCAAGGTTGGTCTTTTTGACAGCTGTCACTTGCTTTATGGTCAGTTTGAATCTATGAATCTACTAACTCCGAAACAATGTTTGAAAATTGTGGTGAAGGGGCCCAAAAAGAGATGGCTACCGGTCCTAATTTTTACAAGAAAATTTTGTTCGGCGATGAACTCACTTTTGGTTGAATGGGTACGTAAATAAACAAAATTGTCGCATTTGAAGTAATGAAAATCCACAAGGCATTGTTAAGATGACGGGACATTCTTAAAAAGTCAGTGTTTGGTATGCTCTATGGGCAGAGGGAATCATTGGTCCATATTTCTTCGAAAAGGAAGCCGGCCATAATGTTACATATACAGTCAATGGGGCCACGATTAATGACTTTTTCGTGCCTGATGTTCCATGCAGCCAACGAAACATTCAATTTATTAAAGGAAACTTTTGATAAGCGCATTATCTAGCGTCGTGGGCCTGTGGCCGCTGAACTATTTTTTGTGGTGAAGTCGCTTGTCTATGCATATAAACCTGACACCGGAGAAGATAATATTTGCCGCTTTACTGCTGACATACGGCCCAAATGCTGCAAAAAGTAGTCGGAAGTTGGGCTTTTGATGGAATTTATTCGAGCCTGCCAAGACTGCCACTTTTCCTTTTAGAACATAATGGCAAACCCTTACCTTAATAGTGAAGCTAAATTCTTGGCCATAACATTAAATTATAAGAGTTTTTTTTCTTGAAAACCACACGTCTGAAAAAATCATACTTTACGAGTATATTTATCCGCATAGCATTGACTTATTTTTAAAAACAAATACTCCCATTATATATGGAACACAGTTTTATTCATGTGGTTTCCTTGGCTGGCTTCGCAGAAGCGCATCTTGTAAAATTTCTTATGACCTTGGTGATGGATTCTGGCTCTATCTTAATAATTGTTTGTCTGCCTTAAGGGAATAATAGATTGTTTGCACAGCATCTTTTATTTACTGTCTCTCACAAAAATAAGTCTATTGGCGCCAAACCTTAGCGCCAGGGTGGCCAATAGACATCGCCTCGATGACTGATTACACAATTAGGATCGATAGTGGTACAATCTGTGCGATATGGCTCGAAATCCTGCAGGAATCAAAAGTCATCTAAGTCCTTGTCATTAACTTTAATTTATTTAACCTGTGTTCTCCGTGGTAAGGGTAATCCGTTAATCGAAACATAGTTTCCAGCGGCATTTTATAATAATATGGGCCAGTAATGCCACTGCTCCAATATTCGCACCACACGGTCTTTCTTTGAGGACCACACGGTTCTTCTTGACGATCACGTGCGGGTTTTCCGATCCCCAGATGCGAAAGTTTGGCTTGTTAACATAACTGCTAAAATGAAACTACTCATTATCAGAAATATGAGCACGAACAGTAAACGCTGTGGGTGCATAATTTCCGCCAAATCTTCTTTTCAATAAACGCATTGTACTAGGGGGAGCGTGAATATTGCGTATTTGGGAATAAAATAAAAATATTATGAACCTTAGAAAAATTTATTTTATATTTTAACTATACTGAACAGTAAGAGAATTTTTAAATTACATGGTTTTTAATAGTGTATCTGACAAATGTCGGCCTTCACTATCCACACACTGCTGCATACCTTCTCTGAAGTTTTCATGAGCTCTAAAAAGCATGTCGACTGGTATTCTCTTAAATTCAGCCTCAATATTGTTAATTAGGTCTTCAAAGGTATTTGGACGGTTGATATACTCCTTCAACTTCAGGTAATCCCAGAGAAAAAAGTGCATGGGGCTAAGTCTGGTGAGCGTGATGGCCAGTTTGCATCACCCTTTAAAGAGATAAGCCGTCCAGGAAACATTTGCCTAAAACAATTTATGGTAACCCTCGCTGAGAGTGTAGTGGCACCATCTTGATGAAACCATGTATCCTCAAATTGCATTGCCTTAAGAGCCGGCTGAAAAAAGTCTGGAAATGCCAAGAGCAAGTGATTGCTTCCGAGCAGAGCGTTTCGGAGATTGCAGTACTGCTGCTCTATCTCTCTCGATGTTTTGTGGTGTTGTAATAATTCTTTTAGGACCCCTTTGTACATATGACTCAATCCCTGCTGTTCTCAATAAAGTTACCCAACATACAATTGATTGCTGTCCAGGAACACGTCCGAGTGGGGGAACAGCGAATCGTAAACGAATAGCATTCTATACTGCAACGATCGAGTGCGCATTTGAAAAATATGCTTCAACACAAAAAACCTCTCCTCACGTATCCAATGCATGATGGTAACTGTAAGCTAGGCGAGTAGAAATATCCCGTCAGCGGCTATAAGCCACGCATACTCCCCACTCTCTTCGACTAACAGTGCCGCCACAGAATGCGGTGCAAAAAAGCAAATTTCTATGAGCCACCCTTATAAGCTACACAGCAGTGATTTTTATACTATGTTTGCAGTATTTTTCAACAATCTTCATGCGTTAAACAATTTATTTGATCCACGGGAACATCAAGATTTCGACCGGGATAGGTATTTAACTGTTAAAATAACAATTGATTCCAAATGAAACCGTTGGACCATCCATTAATGCTTGCACTCGCTGAGCTGGACACTGTTTTTAAAACACTCGCCAAATGACTACGAGATTATTTTCTTCCGCTAAAATTAACCGGCATACGCGAGGTTGGGGAAACGTCTAATTAATCTTTTAAAACTCTACCAACGCATTGGAATAACTAAACTTTTCAGGGTCGAAGTTAAACAGAAGAAAAGCGGCGACTTTTGAGTTGTAACGATTTCGCATAAAATCACCCCTATGTGTGTCCATGTGCGTGTGCGTCAAGACAAGTATCTGTGTATCACTGCATTGTAGTTTTAATGACGATAACTTTGTCTATGTGTGTGTGTGTGTACAAGAGAGTGTGCGTTTATTTGATAACACTCTATTATAAATTCCAAACATAAAAAAGCAAACATTTCATCTGCTCATTAGTGTTGAACAATGATCTCGTATTCAGCACAAAACGAAGGGAGTGCAATTTCAAATGACTACCGAATTTCAAGCACACACTCGTGCATACATCAAAATAGTAAATATTTAACATTTTAATTACTTACAGGTGTAATTTGAAAATCATCGTGCTGGATTGCATATCAAAAATATAATATTTGTCTATAAAAGTAGAGAACAAAGCTGACGGAGAAGAGCTATAATTACTTCGTTTGTTTGAGTTGATTTAAATTGTATTCCAAACAACTAAAAACTTCACTAAGTTCTACCATGCCGAACCTTATAAACCCAGCACCGTCCCTGTTTTTATGCTACTAAAAAGCGCCGAAAATGGTCCGGTTATGAGCCATTTTGTCCAATTTGAGGATCCTAGGTCTTTTGACTGCTATCGTGCTTTCAACAGACACAACAGATTTGTTGCCACATTGACATTTATTTTTTGATGATTGCTTGTAATATCCATGTTTTCCATCACAAAAAGCGAATCTTGATTGGGCAAAGGCACTTTTTAGTTGTGGGAATTAACAGTATCGGCTGAAAAGAAAAAGTATCGGAAACCCTAACTAATTAAAATAATTATTGGAACTGAAGTTGTACGAGTACATGTATTGCTTGTTGTTATATAATATTGGTAAAACAAAGATAAAGCTGAGCATTATATTATTTATAAGTGATATAAAGAGGAATTTTAAACCTTAATACAGAGGGATCCCGGAAATTTGCTTTTTTGCGCTGCAGACTGTGGCGGCACTGTTGGTCTCGAAGAGAGTGTAGAGCATGCGTGGCTTATAGTGGCTGACGGAAGATTTGTTCGTCTGCCCTTCAGTTGCCATCATGCATTGGGTACGTGAGGAGAGGTCATTTTGTGTTAAAGCGTATTTTTCAAATGCGCACTCGATCATTGCAGTGCAGAGTGCTTTTCATTTACGATTCGCTGTTCCCCCACGCAAACGTGTTCCTAGACAGCAATCAATTGTAAATTGGCTAACTTCATTAAAAAGAGCAAGGAATGTGTAATGTGTACGAAGGGGACCTGAGAGAAGGATAACAACATCACAAAACATTAAGAAATTTAGAGCTTCAGGACTGCAATCTTCAAAACGCTCTGCTCGGAACCAATCACTTCCTCTTGGTATTTCCAGACTTTTTATAGCCGGCTCTTGAGGCAATCTAATAAGAGGATACATGGTTCTAACAGAATGGTGCCAATGCACACAAATCGAGTGTTACCATATATCGTTTGAGGCAAATGTTTCCTGGACGGCTTATCTCTTTGACGGGTGATGAGAACTGGCCGGCACGCTCACCAGACTTAGCCCCATGCAATTTTTCCTTTGGGGTTACCTGAAGTCGAAGGTGTATATCTACCATTCCAATACCTTGGAAGACCGAATGAAGTTGGGAGAATATCAGTCGACAGGCTTGTAATAGGCTGTTTCCACTACGGTCGCCTCCGCGTCCGCATCCACGATTTATCGATAATTTTTAATGGTGTTTCCATTGTGTTTTGCGTCCACGTTTGCGTTCAAACGGCTGTTTGTGTTTATTTGTTTTTTTAGGGGTGCGAAAAATTTCAATATTTTTTTGTTGTGACATTATCATGGAGTAAAATGATATTATTTTGCTAACCGCAGTGGAAAATGAGGACCAAATGGTTTATTTTTCATTTTCGCGCCAGTCACTCCCAGCTTCTCCCCCATCTCTTTGTGTATGTGGGTGTTTTTGCGAGCACCCCTCAGGCCATCAATATTTTCCTCCCAGAGGTCCAACAGATATAGTGTTGATACTGCTGTCCATTCCGTCTTTTTGAAATCTAAAATAATTGAAAAAATTAATATAATTCAAACAAAAGCAAAAATATTAACTTACCTCCTGTTTTTTGCATTTTGGATGTTTATATTTATAATGATTAACAGCTGTTTTCATAGGGATGTGCAATTTGCGATATTGCCATTGATAGGTATGGGTGGGTTTCGACTGCAAAAATAATCGAATTTATAGTAAACGCGACTTATCGATAAACGCGTCCAATATAAACGCGACTTTTTCCCATACCTAACTGCCTATGTTTTTTGTATAGGCTGTAACGCGCGTTCATTGCCATTTTGTTCTTTGCCATTTTGTTAAAAACTTGTCTTCTATTTAAATATAGAAGCAAGAGGTCTTGAGCCGGTTAATTCCTGTTTAATGTATTTTATTATTTTTTTATTTCAATCTCAAATAGGAAAACTACCGCGTTCCACCCTGTACTTTCGGCTTCTTAAAAGTTAATGTAACACAAAAGAACTCAAATTAATGATTGAAGTCTTGGCTACAGATTTGATATAAAATACACAAAGTGAAAAATTAGTTGGAATTGGGTTAAAACTTTCGGGTGATCAATCTAGCCGCATTTTTTCCAAAATACAAAAATTCAAATTAAGTGCGGAACTTCATTGTTCATTGGAAAGGTCATTTTATGCCATTTTTTTTTTGAGGGTCCACTTTTGGATGACTTTTTCGAGCCTTTCGACCGGTTATGTTGGCTTCCAAAACCTAAAATGTAGCTGGTTTGTCTGCAAAGTCTTTAGACTTAAAGTAACCTCAAAAAAAAAAGTCTTAAGGTGTGATATCACATAATCTTTGAAGCCTACTTACTGGTCCAAAACATGAAATTAGCTGCTCTTCGAAATGACCTCTCAACAAATCCATTGTTTGAGCAGCTGTATGGCAAGTAGCACCATCGTGTTGAAACCAAATGACGTCAAGATTTGGGACTTCAAATCAGGTAGCAAAAAGTCCAATACATGGCACGATAGCGAGCACCACTCACGGTTACGTTCCGGTCATCATCATTTTTGAAAAAAATTGGATTCCACCATCCCATAAACAGCACCAAACCGTGCTTTTCTCTGTGTATACGTAAAGGCACCTCTGCTGGTTGCTCTTCAGCTTAAATGCGGCATTTTTGTTATTTGATGTTGCCGTTGAACCTGAAATGAGCCTCACTTGAATTTTGGTGGAAAACAGCGGCCCTTTTTTGAGCTTTTAAAGAGCCCAAACCTCGAAACAGCGACGCGCAGGAACATCGCTTTAGTTTCCGAATTGGCAGGTACTAGTCAAAAGAATAAAAAAAATTACACAACTCACTTGTAATCTATAAATAAAACCTCTTTTTAAAAAAAAATACCTCTAGATTGATCACCCGTTACATGGTAAGGGACTTAAATTAATTACTTAAGCAAAGAGTTTTTTTAATGTTCCTAAAGAATTTCTCCGCCTGCCCTCGGAGCATTTAACAAATTTAATAAATTTTGCAATAATAACCAGCCATTTTGGGCCTTCGGTCACAGTCTCGTAGCTCCCGCTACTCGGGCATAAATCATCGTCGAGATACAGCACAAACCGCTCCACCATCACCAACACCATCATTATTGTGATTATTGTTTTATTCTGCAGCAGGAGGAGCAGGGCAAAATACAGAAAAAAAGACGGCAAATGTATTACCCACAAAAATGCTTTTATGTTGCCACCCCTTTGTTGCAGAGTAATTTTTGTAATTGCATCTGTCTTTTATTATTGTCGTTGCTTGTATGATGGCGTTGTCGGTCGCTGCTGTTGTAATTTTCCTACTTTTGTAGTCGGTTTCAGTGAAACGAAAAAAAAACACCGACAGCGCCAACGACAACAACAGCAGCGGTACCAGCTCCAGTGACAAAGAACGACTGGCAACCAACATCAGTTGTTGCTAATGTAATTGTTGCTGCAACAATGCACACATTAGCTTTTTGCGGTGTAAAATGCTTCCGTTTCGCGCAAATGTATTCGCATGTATTGTAAACAAATTTATGATATAGTCAACCGAAAACAAAGCTGCCACATTCTGTAGCAAACAGCGAACACAACTACACGCCAACAAAACAACGGCAGCATCACCGGCATCAGCAGCAACAAATGCGGTGGCCGCAGCAACATCAGGCGAATCCAAATTGCATATGTTGCACAAATTGTTTTATGAGCCTTCACAGTGTTGTTTGTGGTGCGTGTGCTGGTGGTGGCACTTGTGCCGGTGCAAGTACTTGGGCGGGGCACGCATAAAACAGCAGCACCACCACTGCCAACGTGCAACAAACGCACCAGAATATTTACCGTGTAAATTTGCGGAAATGCTTCACGGCACATGTGTGCATGCACGCAAAATATCCAAATGGCAAATGTGTCATGAGCGTGGCAAAAACATACAAAAAAAATAGTTGTTCAAACATTTGCTAACAGTTTTCAACGACAACGGCGGCAGCAAGGGCAAAACGGGCAAAATATTATCTCACATTTACAAAATTATTACATGGTGAAATTCAATTAGTACGAGCAGGCTTTCAGCAACGCTTTTATCGTAATTAAAAATTATGCTGCATACTATACTTCCGGATTGTTATTTTTTCCGTTTTTGTTTATGGAATGCAAAAATATGGCAGCATATGCGTTGTTTAATGACATTGATTTAAATATTCCAAGTTATTTTGGAACGCATAAAACAGGAGCCACAAGTTATAGAACAAATGTAGGCATTCTACTCGTATGTTTAGAGTTTTTAAAATATAGAATGTTTTAAACATTGCAAATCTTAAATTTATTACCTCTTGCTTTATTGTTTCCAATTGAAACCTCCAAAACAAAAAAGATAGACAAATCAACAAATTGATAATTCGTTAGTTTGGCAAGGCTGCAGCCTTTAGTCCGCGTTTCCACGTACAACTTTACGAGTAATTGCAGCAATTCTTCACAATTCATGCGCGTTTGAATCGCTGAAGTTAACATATGTATTAAAAGTGGAGCTAATCGTAGTCATGTCCATATTGGATCGGCAATTTTTTTGCCCATTGATCCATGTTTTTGGCTTAAAAAATAAATGCATTATTGGAATTGCAAGGATTTTTTGATGGTTCTTAAGCGCCGATTTGTGGACCTGTGGGGCATGGCGCAAATTAGGCAAATTTAATTTGTTTTAATATTCTTTTTTCAAGGCACATTGAAGCAAAGTAGGAAAAAAGGATCTGTAGCTTTATGGCATTCAACTAAATTACCAAGCAACAACACACAGCAGCATACGAGGGATTGGTATTACTATACATATTTCTGGCCTAGGCAACACTTTCCTGTTGCGTGACGTCATCTGAAATTTTAATTATAAAGTTTGACATTTTTTTTAGCATAAACGTACTTGCGACGTTTTGACGTACGACCATCATTTGTGTTGTTTACAGTGACTTGAAAAAAATCAATTTGGCAAAAAAAAATGGAATTAACTCGTGAAAATTTCCATGCGATCATTTTTCACAACTTTCGACCTGGATTATCAAGACAAGAGTACATCGATGAACTAAAATTTTTGTATGGCGATGAAGCACCATCCTATGGCACTGCGAAAAACTGGTTTAATGAATTCAATCGTGGCCGACGCTCGCTTAAAGACGAAGGTCGTCCAAAAACGGCCGTTGTGCCAGAGAACATTGATGCCGTGCGAGAACTGATAATGCAATATCGTCATGGAACATACCGTGAGCAAGAGGCCTTTGGCATTTCTTCCACCAGCATACATTCGATATTGCATGAACACCTGGCCGTAAAAAATGTTTATTCTCGTTGGATCCTGCACAATTTGACAATCGCTCAAGAAAAGGATCGTGTCGATTGGCACAAAAGAATTTTGAAAAATTACGATCGCGGTGCTTCAAAAGACGTTTATAAGATCATCACAGGTGACGAATCATGGATCTATGTGTATTATCCCGAAACAAAACAGCAATCGACCGTGTGGGTCTTCGAAGAGGAGCCAAACACAACGAAAGTTGTTCTTGGAAGAAGCACCTTGAAGCAAATGGTCGCCTGTTTAACGTAGGACGGACAAGCGTTCAAAAACCATGTTTCCACTCAATCGGAGTGGAAAAAGTGCTTCGACAATTGGTTTGAGCACATGCAAAAGTGTATAAATCATGCTGGAGAATACTTGGAAAACAATTAAACCATTATTGATGATAAATATTCGCATTTTCATTATTAGGCCAGAAATATATATAGCAGCCCTCGTTCTAATTACGAAGATCATCTTACATACAGAGAAGAAACAACCGTATTGTTTTGCCAACCGAATGTTAGGGGCTGCACGTACTATGCTTGAATTCCATTGCTGCAATCGAATGGTGATTGGGTACACGGCTGTTTTCGGTAGTGGGAACCGAAAGTCTCGGTTAAACAGACAAATTATCGGAAACAATAACTAATTAGGGTGATTATTGAAACTGAATTTGTACATGTATTGGTTGTTGTTATAGATTAATAAGAACTCATTTAATTCGGCTGTCATTGCCACGAACATTTGTTAAGTGGACCAACTGATTTGTTAAGTGTATGTATTCGGTTATCTGACCGAAATAAAAAATATATTTTTATTTTATTTATTATATTTTGTAATTTTAAAATACATGGTGTTCCATCTAGAGGTATTTTTTCAGCACAAAAAATATATAAAAATTCAAATCAAGTGTGGAATCTTTGTTGGTAATTTGAAAGGACATTTTATGCCATTTATTTTGAATATAATTTCCTTCAAATGTTGGCCGCAACTACCCCTTAGGGTTTCCATTCTGAGGGTCCAATTGTGGATGACTCGTTCGAGCATTTCGACCGGTATGGTTTTAATGACAAGCGTAATGTTGGCTTTCAAAACCTGAATCGTAGCTGGTTTGTCTGCATAGACTTTGGACGTAACCCCAAAGAAAAATGTCTAATGGTGTGATATCACTCGCCGCCTGGCCAACTCACCTGTCCAAAACGTGAAACTTGCTGCTTTTCGAAATGACCTCTCAATAGATCCATTGTACGAGCAGCTGTATGGCAAGTGGCACCGTTCTGTTGAAACAAAGCGTCGTCAAGATTATGGCCTTCAATTTCAGGTAGCAAAAAGTCCGATATCATGGCGCGATTTCGAGCACCATTCCAATTACGTTCCGACCATCATCACTTTTGAAAAATATGCACCGATGATTCCACCAGCTTATAAACCGCACCAAACCGTGGTTTTCTCTGGGTATAATGGCACCTCTTGAACCTCTTTTTGTTGCTCTTTAGCCAAAATGCGTCAATATTGTTTATTGACTTTGCCGTTAAGCCAGAAATGTGACTCATCACTGCATAAAGTTTTGGTCGAAAACAGCGGATCTTCCCGTTTCTCACCGAACGCTCATTTCCATAATACAGTGGCCAACATTTGAAGGTAATTATTTTCAAAAAATAAATGCCATAAAATGTGCTTTTAAATTACCAGCAAAGATGCCACACTTGATTTCAATTTTTATATTCTTTTTTGTTCTAAAAAAATACCTCTAGATGGATCACCTTATATTTATTCTCTTATTTGGAACAGATTTTTTTAAAACTTGGTTTTTACTAAAATTACAAGTATCATTTTAGTAAAAACCAAGTTTTAAAAAATCTGTTTCAAATAAGGGAATATATATAGGGTGATCCATCTAGCGGTATTTTTTCAGAACAAAAAAAATACAACAATTCAAATCAAGTGTGGAATCTTTATTGGTAATTTGAAAAGACATTTTATGGCATTTATTTTTTTAAAATAATAACCTTCAAATGTTGGCAAAGGGTGTTTTTTTAGACGTGGGTTTTTCAATATGGTCACACTTTTTTCGATGTTGTTCTTTCTGACAGCTGCCACTTGCTTTATGCTCAGTTTGGCTTAGCGTTTCATAATGAATAGACTAATTCCGGAAAAACTTTTGTAAATCATGGTGGTTCCAAAACGATATGGCCACCGATACTGATTTTTACAAGAACATTTTATTCATCGATGAAACTTACCTATGGTTGAATGGGTACGTTAATACCAAAATTGTCGCATTTGAAGTAATGAAAATCCACAAACCACTGTTGAGACTCCGTAACATTCTAAAAAAGTCACTGTTGGTGTGCTCTTTGGGTAGAGGAAATCATTGTTCCATATTTGTCTTCAAAAATAAAACCGGACATAACGTTACAATCAGTGGGGAACGCGATAGAGTCATATAAAGAACGGTATATATGACTCTTCGTGCCTTATTTGGAGGATGTTGATGTGGACTACCTTTGGTTCCATCAAGACGGCGCTACAGGCCATACAGCCAATGAAACAATCAGTTTATTGAAGGAAACTTTTGGTGAACGCATTATCTCGCGTCGCACAGTGGGAAAATTACGAAAAAAATTGGAAATAATTCGGCCATTTCGTTTGTAATGGTCCGATTTAAATGAAAATTTACATTGACCTTCTTGAAGTGTTACTGAGCTTAAGTTTTGAATTTCATGCATCTGTGTTTAACAGGTGCTGCACAGTGGGCCCTCAAAGTTGGTCACCTCGAGTTAAAATTTTCTTTTTCAAGCCGCCAAAAGCGTATTTGTGGTCCGATCGTAATAATTTTTTTTAGTGAAATCTGCTGGACAAACCCAACCAAAAATGTTATTACAAATTTTTTCATATCTCGTACAATAAAAAAGATATCGGGACTTAAAGTTTTTTTTTCGAAAAATTTGCTTTGGATTTTCTGGGATTATTTTATTTTTGGGAATCAGTTTTAGGTGAATCGGGGAAAATTTAATCCTGGTTTAAAGAAAACACTTTGGTTAATGTTTTAAAAAAAGAATTGTAGCAAAATCACCAATAATATGAAAATGCCAGCTGTTCAAAGTCAACTATTGCGAAAAAAGTGGGATTTTGAGTGTTTTACGGTGAAAAGGTACCTTTACTCTTATGTCAATAACTTTAATGTTTCTTAAGTAACATACAAAAAATTTGCATTTATTTCAAAGAAAACTTTATGCTTAATACAAATAATAAGCAATTGTGACCCTAGTCGGTACTTTTCTTGCTCCAGGCGTCTCCAAATATGGGCATTTTTTTCAAAAAAAATTGAGTTTGAGCTCAAATAAAAAAAATCGCCACACTGCTGGCCCAATTTGGTGCTATAAGTCAGTTAACTACATATGTTTTCTAAAATCCCAAGCAAAGAAATTTTGCGGGAGGCCATTTCTAGGACAAAAAAAATGAGTTTTTGTTAAAAAATCCCATTTCTGGGATTTTGTTTTCCCCTGTGTCAAATTTTAGAAAAGTGGCAACTCCAATTTTTTTTTTGAATAAGTTTTTCATTTTGTCACAAAAATATTGATACTACGTAAAAAAATCAGGTTTATATCTCCAACCAGCAAAATTTTACAGTGGTCTGAAATATTGACTTTTTTTGCTACCTTCACAAAAAAATTTTTTTTCTCGTTTTTATCAATTATTATTCAACATATTGAGTTAATTGCATTCTTTTTTATAATCTGTTAAAACTAGAGGTAATTACCTTTCCATTGGTATATAAAAAGTATATCCTTTTACCTACACTTATAACAGCACGTGCGCTGGAATAAGACCCCTTTGAGTAAAGTATGAATTTTATAGGTAAGAATACCAATTTTAAAAATTCTCGTACCTATCCATAAATAGCAAAAATATATATTTTTACCATTATTGTTTACCTATTGTGTAAAAACGGAAAATGGGTAGTATTGTATAGTATGGATCTAGGTACCTAAACATTCATTCTTATATGTTTTGGGGGAATACCTGTCCCCTATGTCCGGAATATTGTGCAACATTTTAGGCGAATGTACCTGGGTACATAAAAATTCATTGTTATAAATGTATTTTTGGGGAATACCTGGTATTTTAGTCAAGTATTAATTGCGGATATTATTGTGATTACCTGTAAGTATTACTCATTGATATAAGAACCGCCGATTTTGTATGGGTTTATCATAACAAATTAATCCGCCATGACGATAACACTCCTTGTTCAAGAACTTGTTGAATTTTTAAAAAACACCAAACTTCGGAAAATGGAGAACAGAGTAGCATATTTAATAGAGTGCATAGAGTCAACATATAGCGAGATAACACAATCTAACGAAAGCAGCAAAGTATTAAATTTTTTGAAAAAATTTGACCGGCTCATGGAGAAGTATCACAGGAATTATTCAAGATTACCAACTGAGTGGCTCGACAGTATAATTGAATTTAAAACTGTCCCTGCTTTAGTGGGTGCTCCTACTAAGGAATACGACGATCTATGTCCAAAGGCAAAGAAACAACGGTTGTCGGCTGAGATGGCAAATCATTCACCTTCAAAGATTTGTGATACATTCAAGGAATTACTGACGGTGGAAAATCGGCCATCTAGCGCAAAAAGAATTGCAGACGTGTTAACGGAAGCATCACCAAGGCGGCTCCAACGCATTGAAAGAAGTATTGCAACACCATGTCCTGGTTTTAGCGAGGAAGAAGCATTAGCTTTAATCGTCGAATTGGGATTGAGTAAGAACAAGTACACTCATTTAAGAAGAATGCTGCTTGATAAAGGATGTGACATGTTTCCCGCATACAACCGAATAAAGGAACGAAAAATGGAAATTTTGCCAAACCCAGTGATAATTACAGAAAAGGCCGGCAGCGTTAGTTTGGAACTACTTCTCCAAAATACTGCCAGTAGGATAATAACAACATTGAATGAGGAACAACTAAAAAAAATCAACAACAGCCATCTTCAATTAATATGCAAGTGGGGATGTGATGGTTTGTCAGCACTTTCGGAATACAAACAATGCTCTGATAGCCAATCTACCCAGATCGAATTCAAGAGCGTATTCATGGCATCTTTGGTTCCTCTGAGGTTAAATTTAGACTCTACCTTACCTTTAACTTCGCGCAGAAAATCAAACCCTACTGAAGCAATATGGCGTAATCCAACACCTGGCTCCAAAATTTATTGCAGACCAATCTCCTTCGTATATCATAAAGAAACGAGTGATTTAACTAAAGCCATCACAGACAAATTAAAAGATGATATTTCGAGATTAGAAGATTTTGCATTTAAATTCGACAGGTATTCTATTACAATATTTTTTAAAATGTTCCTGACAATGGTAGATGGAAAAGCCGCAAACGATATTACAGGAAACAAATCTAGCTGAAAGTGTTTCATTTGCAATAAAAGCAAAGTTAATTTTTCAAACGCTTCGAATAATTCAGTAGTCAATGAAGATACCCTTGAGTTTGGAATAGCACCGTTACATGCTCGAATCAGGTTTCTAGAACACTTTCTAAACCTTGCTTATGACATTAAGTATAAATCTATACCAGGAAATGAAAGGAAAAACATTCGAGCTAACAAAGAAATGCATGAAATGAGAGCAAGTGAAAAAAAAAGAATTCAAGATGCATTTAAACAACAAACTGGCCTAAATATTTCTAAACCACGCTCGAACTTTGGGAATACAAATGATGGAAACACTGCCAGAAGATTCTTCGCAGACTATAATACAGCTGCAGAAATAACTGGAATCAATAAGGAGTTGATTCGAATGGTTAATATATTGCTTTTAGCTCTGAATTCCAAACAAAAGATTAATTCCGATAAATTTGGAGTTTACGCCGAACGAATTTTAAAAATGCTTGCTGATCTCTATCCCTGGAAAGATCTAACGCCAACTATACACAGAGTCCTGTTCCATGGGAAACAAATAATCGAGTCTCACCTTCTCCCTATAGGCGAGTTAACTGAAGAACCACAAGAAGCTAGAAATCGAGACTTCAGATATGTTCAACAATTTTCCACAAGAAAATGCTCAAGAATAGCACAAAACGAAGACTTACTTAATAGTTTATTATTATCTTCAGATCCTTTTTTATCCTCCATGAGAAGTAAGTTGACTTCGTACCACGAAATGACGCATGGAGACGAAGAAGAATTTTCTGATTTATTAGATATGCTGGACGTGGAATAAAATCATTTAAGTTTAATGTTTTTTAATTATAAGATTTATTTAAATGTTAATTTATTTAAAAAAAAATTTTTCACAAAAAATGAAGTCAATAGCATCTTTTTATTCAAATTTTCTATCTGCAACAATTAAATTACTTTTTTGCGATTGGAAATGTGTAAATTTGATTTTTTTAAATGCAACAACATTGATCTCTCACAAAATGAAATTGCTATTTACCAAAAAAATTAATATTTTACTCAAAGGGGTCTTATTCCAGCGCACGTGCTGTTATAAGTGTAGGTAAAAGGATATACTTTTTATATACCAATGGAAAGGTAATTACCTCTAGTTTTAACAGATTATAAAAAAGAATGCAATTAACTCAATATGTTGAATAATAATTGATAAAAACGAGAAAAAAATTTTTTTTTGTGAAGGTAGCAAAAAAGTCAATATTTCAGACCACTGTAAAATTTTGCTGGTTGGAGATATAAACCTGATTTTTTTACGTAGTATCAATATTTTTGTGACAAAATGAAAAACTTATTCAAAAAAAAAATTGGAGTTGCCACTTTTCTAAAATTTGACACAGGGGAAAACAAAATCCCAGAAATGGGATTTTTTAACAAAAACTCATTTTTTTTGTCCTAGAAATGGCCTCCCGCAAAATTTCTTTGCTTGGGATTTTAGAAAACATATGTAGTTAACTGACTTATAGCACCAAATTGGGCCAGCAGTGTGGCGATTTTTTTTATTTGAGCTCAAACTCAATTTTTTTTGAAAAAAATGCCCATATTTGGAGACGCCTGGAGCAAGAAAAGTACCGACTAGGGTCACAATTGCTTATTATTTGTATTAAGCATAAAGTTTTCTTTGAAATAAATGCAAATTTTTTGTATGTTACTTAAGAAACATTAAAGTTATTGACATAAGAGTAAAGGTACCTTTTCGCCGTAAAACACTCAAAATCCCACTTTTTTCGCAATAGTTGACTTTGAACAGCTGGCATTTTCATATTATTGGCGATTTTGCTACAATTCTTTTTTTAAAACATTAACCAAAGTGTTTTCTTTAAACCAGGATTAAATTTTCCCCGATTCACCTAAAACTGATTCCCAAAAATAAAATAATCCCAGAAAATCCAAAGCAAATTTTTCGAAAAAAAAACTTTAAGTCCCGATATCTTTTTTATTGTACGAGATATGAAAAAATTTGTAATAACATTTTTGGTTGGGTTTGTCCAGCAGCTTTCACTAAAAAAAATTATTACGATCGGACCACAAATACGCTTTTGGCGGCTTGAAAAAGAAAATTTTAACTCGAGGTGACCAACTTTGAGGGCCCACTGTGCAGCACCTGTTAAACACAGATGCATGAAATTCAAAACTTAAGCTCAGTAACACTTCAAGAAGGTCAATGTAAATTTTCATTTAAATCGGACCATTACAAATGAAATGGCCGAATTATTTCCAATTTTTTTCGTAATTTTCCCACTGTGCGTCGTGGGCCTGTGGCGTGGCCCCCAGGATCGTGCGATGTAACACTAATGGACTAGTTTTTGTGGGGTTTTATGAAGTCACTTGCCTACGCAGATAAGCCCGACACGTTTGACGCTTTGGAAGAGAACATATGGCGCGTTATTGCTAACATACGTCCCCAAATGCTGCAAAAAATGGTCGAAAATTGGGCACTTGCCCGAAATCATTTTTAAAACACAATGCGTCAATTCAATATGAAACAAAGCACTTTTTACAACTAGGTAGTAAGAAATTTTGTACACTGGTTCACTTTGATGCTCAACGTAAATAAGAGGTTTGGTTTTTTAAAAAAAATTATGAATTTTGAAAATTACAGCAGTGGCAACATTCTAAATACGTCTTTTAAAAAAACTAATAACTTTTGTTTTAGTTATGATTTTGAGAAAAAAAATTTATATAAGTACTATCAGGATAAAACTAAGGTTTACAATATATATATTTTTTTAAAAATTTGTTGATATATTGGAAAAAACACTTTTTTTCGCGATGTAGGAACAAATTTGTCTTTGATTTTTTAAAAAAAAATTTGGTAAATCGTTATTATATTGGTTAATGGCACATACATGAGTAGCCACGCTTATACATTTAGAGTTAAAAATAAAAATGTCTGTCTAAACAATAGTTTCAATTATTTTTTACTTGTCATGTATAGGGTGATCCGTCTAGAGGTATTTTTTCAAAATAAAAAAAAATACTAAAATTCATACAAAAAATACTAAAAATCAATACAAAGCCAACTATTTTTTGAATATAATTTCCTTCAAATGTTTGTAACTGTAATATGGAAATAAGCATTTGGCGAAAAACAAGAAGATCCGCTGTTTTCGACTAAAATTGTGTTCAGTGATGAGTCACATTTCTGGCGCAACGACAACGTCAATAAACAAAATTGCCGCATTTGGGCTGAAGAGAAACCAGAAGAGGTTCAAGAGGTGCCATTATATCCAGAGAAAACCTCTGTTTGGTGCGGTTTATGGGCTGGTTGATTTATCGGACCATATTTTTCAAAAATGATGATGGTCGAAACGAAACTTTCAATGGTGCTCGCTATTGCTCTATCATATCGGACTTTTTACTACCTAAAATTGAAGCCCTTATTCTTGACGGCAGTTTGTTTCAAGAGGATGGTGCCACTTGTCATGCAGCTGGTCAAACAATGGAGCTAGTGAGAGGTAATTTCGAAGAGCAGCTAATTTCACATTTTGGACCGGTGAATTGGCCGCCTAGATCGTGTGATATCACACATTTATACTTTTTTTTTTTGGAGTTACGGAAAGTCCAAAATCTATGCTGACAACCCAGCTTTGATTCAGGTTGTGAAAGCCAACATTACGCGTGTCATTCACGCCATACCGGTCGAAATGCTCGAATGAGTCTTCCAAAATTGCAACCTTAGAATGGACACCCTTGGGCGTAGTTGCGGCCAACATTTGAAGGGAATTATATTCTAATAATACTTAGTAGGAACATAAATACTGTTACACGCGTTTTATGCTCTAAAATAAAAGTACTGAATGTTTTTAGACCAAATATATTTTAATATATTTATTGATGTATATTGTATCCAAAAATAATCTACTTATTTGATATAACCGCCTTTTGCCTTTACACACGCCTTAAGTTGCACTGGCCAATCGTCAATAGCTGCACGAACCTCGTCCATTGGAAAATTGGCCACAGCTCGAACAAAAGCAGTCTTTAGAGATCCAATGCTGGGGTATCTTTTGTGACAAACCTTGTCCTCTAAAACCGTCCAATATTTGTAATCCAATGGGTTCAAATCTGACTGCCTGGGGGGACATTCTTCAGAGGAAATGAACGCTGGCAAATTGTTTCGAAGCCAGACCTGGGACGTTTTAGCCTTATGAGCCGGCGCAGAATTCTGCTGGAAAGTCGATGGCTGGTTTTGGAACAGGGAATTGTTAAGAGGCTTCCAAAACGGTTTCTTGGTAAACTTTGGCCGATGTTTTGTGTCCTTGTTCGCAGAAATGCAGGTCAGTGAGCCCATCGTAAGAGACACCTCACCAAGCCATGACTAAAGCTGGGGGATGACCCATTGCCACCCCTGGGATCAGTTCAGGTGCTTCCTTAGATGACCGCGCATACACTCTAACTTTTTGCTTGTTAAATTTTTCCTGAACGGTAAACATTTTTTCATCGGTAAACAAAATTGTTCCGTGCAAGTTATCAGCGTACTTCACCAAAAGAGGTTTGCATTTTTCAATCCTATTTTTTTTAAAGCTGCAGTCAATATATGTCCGGTACGTCGTTTGCAAGCCCCAAGTCCCAATTGTTTTTTAATGATTCGACTCATGGACTTTTGCGTGATATTCATCTCACGGGCCATGATTTTCTGTTTTCGGAGCGGATTTCTGTGAATTCTTGATTTAACGACTTTGATGACATTCGGTGTTCGAACAGAGCGTGGGCGGTGTTCCAGTCTCCATTCGGTGTTCCAGTCTCCTCAAACAGTTTTATGCATCGGTAGTTGAACATGCGGCTAATCCCTAGTGGCCGGAGCGTTTTGAAAATATCTTTTTTTTCGTTTTACACTTGAAAAGCGCTATTACAGCGCTACGGTTCTCATTATCTGACCACTCCATGATGAAAGTTGAAACAATTTAAAAATCACGTTACAGACTAACACTATTGAGGTTAGCTTTCAAAACCAATATGACATTAACGGGGTATGCTAAGATCTACTACTGAAATGGGTGTGTTCAATGTTGTAACAGTATTTATGTCCCTACTAAGTAAATGGCATAAAATTGTGTTCGAATGAATAAAAAGGATTCTACACTTGATTTGAATTTTAGTATTTTTTCAAGATGGATTACCCTATATGAGGATTTTTTTATTTCCATTACAAATAGCAACATATGGCCATAAATAAGCATTAAAAGAAGTAAAAAGTTGTAGTAAGGTGAACCGACTTAATCTCACCCACAGAGGGATACGTGGAAAGGTTTGCATTTGTCCTAACGACACAGAAGACATGTTTTTTTTTTTTTAAAAATCAAAATTCCCTGTTCAAAAATTCATTAAAAACTTTTTTGTTTAAAACAACAAATTCACAGATTTAGAAAAAGTATACCTTTAATTTTTTTAAATTTTTTGGCTTTTATGTTGGCTTATGCCACAATTAAAGGTTTTTCGTAGCCAAGCTTAAATTTTTCAAGTTAAAAATTAAAATGTGTAACAGTTCAATTCAAAGAAGTTATTGGACAACATTGTATTATTGTTCTTCACTTTTGAGCAAAACCCTATCTCTAAGATTGAGCACTCCAATCTTAAATATAACTATTCACTTAAACTCCATACTATTTCGCTTAACACATCTTATCACGCAAAGTTTTCTAAAAAAAGGAATATTCAAAACTTTTAAACTTATTGCAGACAATATTGTGTTGCAAAATAAAAATGTCCTTGGCCCATAAAAAATAAATGGGACCTATCAGGGCGGTCGTTTTGGGAATTTACTATAATCACCTAAGGCTTTCATTTCTAAAAGAAACCACTCACCCTAGAGAAAGACCGAACTTTTGTTGCATAGTGTAATATGTTGCAACAGCATACATATTACAACAACAATCAGTTGTACCACCAATTATTGGTACCGAAATAACGTTTACTTTATAAGTATTTAGTTGTCATAACCACAAGATTGGAAACCAATAGTTTTTCTGAATTCGGTTGGTATAACCAACTTGTTGGCTTTACTAATAATACTACTATAACTATTGTCTCATGGTAAGTCGAACCATCATTACCAAGGAATGTTGGATAATCAGAAAGTATAATTATTGAACCCGATATTTGTAGTTTTGACCAATTTCTAACTGATTTTTTCTCTGTGTGTATGCTTTATTATGGTCTCCGATCAATATTTCGTGGTAGTGCAAACGGAATGACACATTTAATGTACTATCTTCTCTTTGGTGGAGGGTATAAAAAGTAATTTTTTTGTCTTTAGACCATGTTGATCTGGCTGAAAAAAATTACTATAAATTTGTCTTTAAGCTTTATCCTTCCACCACAAACTCTCTATACATTTTTTAAAAATTGTATTTTTTTTAAGTTACAATTTAAACGTTACGACAGCTGGCAAATTTTAATTTATAGATGTCATGAAGTTGTTACATTTTTCATTTCGGACAATTATCCTATCCCAAAAGTATGACTACTCAGCCCAGTGATTTATTCGTTTCGTTGTCCTCAACACAACAAATTTGAATATCTGCATGCATGTTCTCGTCGTCGCCGTCATCGTCTACAAAATTAATAACAACAAATTCTAAGATGACCCATTTTTAATGAAAACATAAATTTAATTAAAATCAACTCGGCAAGCAAGAGCTTCCCGCCCATCTAACCATCGAATGTTCCAGCCGGGACGGTATTCGTGCATCTTTTATTTTTACCCACCAGCAGACAGCGGCAAAAGTGGAACGGCGAAATGTTTTAATTAATTACGGCAAGAAATATCTCCCGTACTCGCCAAGTTTTCGCAGTCGTCGTCCCGTCCTGGAATGGTGTGAGTGTTGTTCGCACTCCTGTTGTTGTTTCAGTGCGAAGAGCATCAGTTTGTGTCAAGGATGACAACTGTTGTTGGCATATTTTCACTTGTTTGCTGTTGTTTTCCTTTAGATCACGCTCGACCATAAAGGCAAAGAATCACGGTGTGTTTACTAAGGAACACTCGCAGAGCAAACCGACGCCGAATTTGAAAATCAAAATGAAATACGACTTTTTATCTGTGCGTTGCCGTAGTTCGTGTTTAATGGCGAAAAGGATTTTCACTTTGTCCTGAGCTGAACCCATTGGTACTCACATGACAATTTAAATAAAATAATTAATAAAAACATGATTTTTCATGAGCTGGGGATGGCGAAGGGGCCTCAGATTGTTGTATGGTGGAATTCTAAGAATGTTCGGACAAATGGTGATGGCTAGAATATCCTTGCGTAGTAAAAACCGAAGAAGAGAGTTGCACTTGTAAAATGCTTTGAAAGGTTGTAAGAGATACTTTTAAGATTTCATCCTTGACCAAGCATGTCGTCCATAACACGAATGATTGAGGTTACATGCACCTTGAGTATTCCATCAGTATAACCGAATGTTAGTTGGTGCTTTGTAATTTTTAGTTATTTAAACTGTAGTATCGGTAAAACATACAAAGTTTAAATTTTTGATATCTTTTTAAATTTAAATTTTTTGATACCATTTTAAAGGTAATAGTCAAACGAACGAAAGCCATTCAAAGTTATCGATTTGTTTCCAATATGTTTCAATATGTGACGCGCAAAATAGAAAGGGACCTAAGGGTAAAAACCAGTTTTGTTCAGGAGAGCCATTTTAGAGATTTAAATACGTGTATCTTTGGTGTACCATAACTTTCATAAAACGCGCATATCTCTGGGAGGGAACACTTTTGGGACATGGGGTCGGTCTCATTCGATGCTCAGATGTTGTCCACATCAAAAAAAATGAAAATTGATTTTTTTTTACCCTTAGGTCCCTTTCTCTTTGCGCTGTCACATATTGTAGTTTTCTTCCTTATTAGTTTAAGGAAAATATTTTTCAAATACGCATTTTTGACGGAATCGAATTAGCTTATAATTTTCTTAATAGTTAAGGAGTGGTACATATTTAGCTTCTTTTTTTATTTTTTTAAATCTATAAAAATAATTTTATAATATTTAATTTTTTAGTTAAATATGTAAACATTTTTTATTTTTTAATGGTAAAATAAAAAAAAACATCATAAAACTCGGTAAAATTTTTTTGCACAATTAATTAGTCACCTATTAAAAAGAACGAAATCTTGCCCGAGTTTTTCCGTTTCTTTCTGTTTTCCATTTTTTAGAAGGGTCTGTGATGTATTTTTTATTCGAAAAATTCTCAATTTATAATGCCGAAATGCCATGTACTATAATATTTATAATGTTATTTATTCGATCTAGCTGAATATCAAAACCTTACAAAAGAGTTATACGATTAACTTGGAAGCAAACACTTGGATTCCTGACCACGCCCCTTCTGGCACAAATGAACCTGTTTCTGTGCAGAGAAGAAACCATATAACTTGTGTCCTAGTTCATAAAATTAGCTTAAGTTGTGCACTCAATAATATTTTTTAAATGGCGTACAAAAGAAGTGGCTGGCACGCCCCATTCCGCCAGCTATTGGTATTCACATTAGGCATTCCCGCTTCATTCAAGTGCTTAGCACATATAGGAGATTAAAAAAAAATCGGCAAGCTTCTGGGGACGAAAATCGTTGACCACACATTTTTTTCTTGATGTGCTGGAATAAAAAGAAGTCATTGGGAGCAAGTCAGAGCTGTACGGCGGATGTACGGCGGATGGCCTATCAATTCGACGTATTGGCCGATCAAACAGGCGCTGATTTGACAATGATTCGTCTTCTCTTGTTCGTTTTTCCAATTTCTTCAGACAAGCAAATTGTGATGTACCACTCAGAATTGACCGTCCTACGTTGCTCAAGCTGAACAGTCTCCACATGACCAGTTTTGCTGAAGAAACAGGCGACCATTTGCTTCGAAGTGCTTCTTCCACGAACAACTTTCGTTATATTTGGCTCGTCTTTGAAGATCCATTGCTGTTTCGTTTAGGGCTCATACGCATAGATCCATGATTCGCCACCTCTGGCGATCTTATAAACGTCTTCTGACGCACCGCGATCGTATTTTTTCAAAATTTCTTTTCACCAATCGACACAAGCCTTTTTTGAGCGATTGTCAAATTGTGTGGAATCCAGCGAGAACAAATCTTTTTTACGGCCAGGTGTTCATGCTATATCGAATGGTGGAAGAAATGCCCAAGAATGTCTCTATCTCACGTTATGTCACATGAGGATCTTTCATTATCAGTTCACGCACGGCATCAATGTTTGCTGGCACAACGTCCGTTTTTGGACTACCTTCACGACCTTCGTCTTTGAGCAAGCGTCGGCGACGATTGAATTCATTAAACCAGTTTTTCACAGAGCTATAGGATGGTGCTTCAGCACCATACAAAGATTTAAGTTCATCGATGTTCTCTTGTCGTGATAATCCACGTCGAAAGTTGTGAAAAATGATCGCACAAAAATGTTCACGACTTAATTCCATTTATTTTGCCAAATTGATTTTTTCCAGTCACAACACAAATGATGATCGTACATCAAAACGTTCCGAGTACGTTTGTGCTAAAAAATATCAAACTTTTCAATGGAAATTTTAGATGGCGCCAGACAACACTTAGTATTGCCTAGGTCAGACATATATATGTATATATATATATAGCTACCCTCATAGCGTCTACACGACTCCGGTGGCATACCTAATCCTATGGTAAAATTTTTTCAATAACTCTGAGTTATAATGTAGGGTCAATGTCGTTAAAGTGTCTAATTATATTTTCATTAAGTTGTTGAATTATTCTTGGATTATTGACGTATACTGTTTCTTTTAAATATCCCAAAAAAAAGAAGCGCAATCGCAAGATCGTGACGGCCAATTAACAATGCCACGACGTGAAATAACCTGACCATTAAATTTTTCGGGTAAAAAAGCCATTGTTTAGAAGGCAAGTGAACCACATATCTTCCAGTTGCATATCCTTAATTTCTGTCCAGAAACAGTTCGTTATCATCTCGCGACAGCAAACCATGTACGGTAACAGCTTGGCTGACCTTATTTTCGAAGAAGACGACCATCTTCGAAAACAATGACGCCGCCAGCATATATCCGCACCAAACAGTCACTCTTTTTGGATGCACCGGATTTTCAACAATCACTCCTAGATTCTTATTTGCAATTCTACTTGTTAATGAAGCAATTCTACTTGTTAATGAATTCACTGCGGACACAAAAATCACGAAGTGCACGAAATGAATTTTGATTTGAACGCCCATTTTAGTAAAAAGCTTCAACAATGTTAACGCGCTGCTCAATGATTTTCCTCTCCACAGTTGAATTTGTCAAAAGCTGAAATAAGGAAATGTCAAAAGGAAATGTGTGACTCACAATTAATATCGTGCATTATGGTTGGACCACCCTTTACATGCCCCAAACTTGCGCCATGTGCAAAATATCGTTCAAATACCCATACTTATATGATTAAACGGCCCAACAGATAATCTAAAACAAGCGTTTATGTGTAAATCTATATAATGCATATCGGCTTTACATCTCTAGGTTTTAGGTGCTACAAATATTAGAACTGATATTTACAGTTGATTGCCGTACTGAGACACCTGCAAACAGACTCAAGTCGCCTTCGCCAGAGCTTTAACTCAATACTTCCTTTATCAATTTCTTTAAGAACCTTCGCTGTCGAAATTTAATCGACTTGTTGCAATAAAAAATAGCATTGGCGCAAGAAATATCATTTGCATAAGAAAAAGAAATCCTCAGTTCAACAGTGCATAAAATTACACCGCATAACAAAGTAACGATGTGCCTTTAAAGTCAAACAGTGATGACAAACACTGAAGATGGACCATCAGTCCAGAGGGGAGTTCCACTGGCCATAACTAATTCAAGTAAAACAGAACTGGAGAACTGGGCTATGGTTGAAAATTTAATTTTCTGCAAGCAATTCTCCAAGAGCATCAGCAAACAACGACCGACAAAGACAACAAATAAAACGAAATGGCATTTTGCTGCGGCGTGCTTGAATTTAAAACAATGTAAAGCCATCCTGCTGGAAATTTAAAAGAGTATCATGGCATAAATAAAGGAAGTGACATCCTCAGCAGGAGGCAGGTTTACCAAAAAAAAAAAAGTGGCAAGCAACAAAGACGCACAGAAACTAAAGCACCGGAAATCTCAAGAAGCTCTATGCATCAGCGTATATACTTATACATATACGAGTATGATATATATAAAATGTATGACGATGGTATAAATCAGAAATGTCTCGAATAGCCTATGAATCACAATGAGGCTTAATGTGTTGTTTACATATTTCCAATGAGCCGATAAACATTTTTTCCATTTATGCGAAATAAAAACGTGAGCCTGCTTATGGATCTATAGGTGGCCTACACATGTGGTGGAAATTTCGAAATCATTTTTGCCCACCCTCTAAGCACCTTTAAATCCTTTACTTTTGCAGCTCGTCAATGCTGTGCTGCGTGCCTGTTGTTGTGGTGGCTGCTTGAATGGTGTTGCTGTTAATCCTTTTTGTGCAATCTCTTCACGTAGTGCCATAAAATGCAAAGACCATTTAACGCCTTTTGCTGGCTGCTCCATAGCCGAAAATACAATGCCGAGCTATCTCCAGCTTAACAAGCAAAATATCATGCAGTGTTGCTTGGCTTGGTGGAACTTTTGCCTCCATTGCCGGCACCCATTGATATTTTTCCACTGTTTCTGTTCTGCTTTGTTGTTTTTTTTTTGTTAAAGTATTTGTAGTGGAGCGACGTGATATCGTTTCTCTGTCCTATGACACTCTAAAGCTATCGTCACTATTGAGAAATCATCAACGCTATGGCCACCGCCATCATCATCGTTATCGCCATCATCATCATCATAATCATTGTCGTAGAAACGTTTGAGCATTGTGAAACAACATGAGCAGCAAAGCCATTAAGTAGACATAACAAAAATCACCGGAAATCAAAGATACGAAACGATTTTCTTTTATACTTTGCCTTAATTTCATTCGTCTCCTCCATTTGTTTTCTACTTTTACTTAAGTGCTGCTCATATGAACAGAAAAGATTTTCTTTAATACTCAAAAGGGCGGAATGATTGGTATCTGATGATTGAGGACGATTACTTTGGCACCCTACATTAAGGCGATGTTTAAGCCTAAACTATTTAAACTGCGAAAATAAAATGCAAAATCTTAAAATTGTAGAATCTAAGCTTTTGCATAAAGCATTTCTATTAAATACACAGATTCTAGAATCCAACATATATGGTGAGCCGGTAAAAGCGCCAAAGGATAGTTCTTGAGACAAGCAATTTGGATTCTAAGCTAGGTTAGATCTAGGTTAGCCTGACTTAGGTTAGGCAGAAGTGACAGTCTGTACAGCCATCTTTAACTACACAGTCTATTGTGATACCACGGACTCATCCCTTCCGTTGAATCATTGTGATCGTCTGAAAAAGCTCTTAAGTTGGCCGATGCCGATATGAGTCAGCAAAAAAAATCCCTAGTCCCTTCCGTTGAACCATTGTGATCGTCTGAAAAAGCTCTTGTGTTGGCCAATGCCGATATGATTTCAGCTAGATTCGAACCTCGATCCCTACCTGATTGCCAGATCATGGCACGCAAGAAGAAGGTGTTGAATAGATTTCACCTGATCCTTACTGCATGTCTTTCAATTAGATAGTTTTCCACCATGGAATACAACCAGTGATACATTAGGTCTTGATAATGCCAGCAGTGTGCGATAGCGTTTCATATCGAGTCAGGGCCACACTTGTCTGAATTGAACGCTGGCTCTGACTGAAGTCGACTTATTATAAGCTTCCCTATTAGCTCTCTCCCGCAAAATGAGTTTTGAGAAACCATGCCTCCAGCTTAAAGTAAGGTAAGGTAGATGGAGACCGTGAATATTGAAATGTAAAGACAACTCGCTAAGAGATTTGCGGGTTAATTGTAAGAAGACAGATTCCTCAAATGTTATGCTACCCTAACTGATGGAGAAAATATTAATCCTGACTGTGGTGAAAGTTTACTTTTTTATTTATTAGAAAGCTTTCCATCATGGAATTCAACCAGTGATACATTAGGTCTTGATAATGCCAGCAGTGTGCGATAGCATTTTATTTCGAGCCAGGGCTCCATTTGTCTGAATAGAACGCAGCTTTTTACTGAAGTCGACTTATTATAAGCTTTCCTATAGGCTCTCTCCAGCAAAATAAGTTGTGAGGAGGCATACCTACAGATTCAAGTACACCTTTAGTCCCTAAGGTAGTACCGAGTCATGCTAACTTTTCTACTCTGCAGTTTCCTGGTATGCCCCTGTGGCCCGGTAACCAAATAAGCTGAATATTGAAATGCAAAGACAACTCGCTAAGAGATTTGCGGGTTGATTTTAAGAAGACAGATTCCTCAAATGTTATGCCACCTAACTGATGGAGAAAATATTAATCCTTACTGTGGTGAAAGTTTACTTTTTTATTGACTCAAATCTCCGTTTGGTAGACACTACAGTAATCAGGTAGTCTTCGATCTATTTTTAGCCCTATTTTTTTTGATGGTAGGCAGCAATACAGTGAACTGACGCTTTCGGTTGAAGAAAACAAGTATTGGTTATCCTAGCTGTGAATACCGTGATATGGTTGTAGCAAAATATCATATGATATCTCAAACTATGTTACCTTCAATACCATGGAATGTTGGTTATTGCAACGAAAATTCGGTTTATCCAAGCGAACTTTTGTAGTTCGAACCGATTTCCAACTGATTTTTTCTCTGTGTGCGGAAATAGCTTCAATGGTATTCCTTAGTCGTTTTAGAACCCACAAGCTTTTAATACGACGTTCGTGTTAAAAATAATAGGTCAGCATCATCAAGGCAAAATTTGGGTCATAGAAAGATTTATTAGTAGAGACCCGCTTTAAGGTGGAGTTCTATCCCGCTCTACTGTTACCTCGCTTTCAACAAAATCTGGTTCACTTTGAAGAATGCTTGATTACAATTTTTGGTCTATGCAGATGATGCGACAAAAGAAGTCAAAGTTAAGTTTCCGAACAAACTTAGGTATATCCTTTAAAGAGCGCTTCTCCCATTGGCAATGTGGGCAGCCGAAATGGTCTCGGTGTAAATCTAAGCAAGACCGAAATAGTAATTTTAACCAGACGATACTTGATCCTTAATGTGAGACATATTTTCTTGTGGGGTACTGAAAATCTGTTTATTGACAGTGCAAAATACATCGGTTATAAATGGTTCAGAAAATATAAATCTCAAGCTAAATATCACAGACAGAGCGAAAAGGCCTCTTCGGCATTTTTTTTAAATAACCAAAGCTCAGGGGTGCCTAAAACATGCGAGTGGAAAGTAAAGGATCGGAGGGGGGAAAGAGGCAGTAATGTTTATTGACAATTGCCTTGAACCTCTGGGTGTGGCAATAAGTGGGAAATACATTTGCCGGAAGTCGATTCCACATCGATTCCATGTTCGAACGAAACACGAATTTGATTTCTAGTGTATAGTGCGGTCAACTGGCCAATCGATAACAAACAGGTGTGAAGGCCCAGAAAGTCGCGTATCCCTGCCGAACATCCTCACGTCAGGAATAAGGCTAGGATATCTGATGACACACACCATAAAAGTAACGAAAGAACAGCGTCACGCACCCCACATTCCGACGATGCTCAAGGGAAAGTTGGATACCCTACTATCGCTGCCAGCACCATCGCTCTCCTTTGAACACGGTTAAGTAGCTCCAAGGATAATTTTGGAGCACCTGCCCATATATGGGAGTTGTATTCCATCTTCGGCCAGATGTAAGTTGTATAGATATTGAAAAGATCAGAAGGAGTGAAATATTTCTTGGACTGCTTTAAAAAGCCTAAAAGATCTTGCGAGCATTATACTCGACTATGAGCTCAAAACCCTATTAGGAGACTCTAATCGTATCTGTGAGACCCGGTCTACGATCGAATGAATATGAGTGAAAGTTATGCTGTCAGCAATGGAATAAATATGATTATTTGTTAGACCCAGATGGATAAGGCCCCATCTGTAACTACACATACGAGGGTTTCTATATATATTTATGGCTTAGGCAACACTAAGTGTTGTCTGGCGCCATCTGACGTTTCCATTGAAAAGTTTGACACTTTTTAGCATAAACGTACTCAGAACGTTTTGACATACGACCATCATTTGTGTTGTTTACAGTGAATTGAAAAAAACAATTGTGCAAAAAAATGGATTTAACTCGTGAACATTTTCATGCGATCATTTTTCACAACTTTCGGCATGGATTATCAAGACAAGAGTGCATCTATGAACTGTGAAAAATTGGTTTAATAAATTGAATCGAGGCCGACGCTAGCTAAAAGACGAAGGTCGTTCAAAAACGGCCGTTATGCCAGAGAACATTGATGCCGTGCGTGAACTGATAATGCAAGATCGTCATGTGACATACCGTGAGACAGAGGCATCCTTTGGCATTTTTTCCACCAGCATACATTCGATATTGCACGAACACCTGGCCGTAACAAAGGTTTTTCCTCGTTCGATCCCGCACAATTTGACAATCGCTCAAAAAAAAAAGGCTCGTGTCGATTGGTGCAAAGAAATGTAGAAAAAATACGATCGCGGTGCTTCAAAAGACGTTTATAAGTTCATCACAGGTGACGAATCATGTTTCTAGCGTATGAGCCCGAAACAAAGCAGCAATCGACCGTGTGGGTCTTCGAAAACGAGCCAAATAAAACGAAAGTTGTTCGTGGAAGAATCACTTGGAAGAAAATGGTCGCCTGTTTCTTCGGCAAAACTAATCTTGTGGCGGCTGTTCCGCTTGAGTAACGTAGGACGGTCGAGTGGTACATCACAATTTGTTTGCCTGAAGTCTTGGTGCTCTCACACATCGGCTCAAACCAGCGCCTTTTTGACCGGCCAAAACGTCGAATTAATGGGTCATCCGCCGTACAGCCCTGACTTGGCACCTAATGACTTCTTTTTATTCCCGCACTTCAAGAAAAAAAATGCGTGGTCATCGGTTTTTGTCGCCAGAAAATGCTGTTCAAAAACCATGTTTTGGCGGTGTCTCAATCGGAGTGGAAAAAGTGCTTCGACAATTGGTTTGAGCTCATGCAAAAGTGTATAAATCATGCTGGAGAAAACTTTGAAAACAATAAAACCATTTTTGATGATAAATATTTGCATTTTCATTATTATGCCAGAAATATATATAGCAGCACTCGTAGTTTGCCTTTTAAAAAATCTGTACCAGACTAACGCACAACCATACTATAAATCCCAAAATTGTTTGAAAAGACTGGAATAACAACGTATTCCATTTCAACAATAAATAATTTTATTAAGTAAGTTATGTAACAATAGGAGTGATTTATTTAACAGTAAAAAATCATTTATAAGTATTAAAAATATTTTAGTTATACGAATCCTTAGTTTTTTTTTTGAAAAAATTTAATTTTTATTACTATTATTGCGTAAGAATCGTAAAAATAACATTGTCAAATCAAAAAAAAAATTAAGGTTTTGCCGGTATGATTGCCGTAATCATGTTATTGTTAACATAAAACCCATGAAAACAATACTTTTGTCCCACTGTTTAATTGCCCGAGTCGTGAACTGGGAATTTCTTTATAGATTTTTGCGGGACGAGGAATCGTAGATTCCACTCCTGCTGACTTGTAGATAAGTTAAACAACAAAGTGAATTCGTGGAATTCAAGGCCAAACTGCTTCTTTATTTGGCGGTTGCTATGGAATTACTGACTTAAATATGTCCGATTTTAGCGGGATTACAAAAAAAGAGATCAATAGACTTACGATCTAAGGAGTGACAGGGATGTCACTATTTACGAAATTCAAGAATGAATATGAAATGAGTAGATTAATAAATGATAACAAAAAGGAAATGAATTACAAAGAAATAATAAGGATATTCATTACAAGTAGGTTGAATAGTGCGTTCAACACCCACCAACCATATTTATATTGTTGCTACAACCATATTTTCATTTTTAAATTTGGCAACAATACTTTTGTTACATTTCAACAATATTAATATTGCCGCAATCATACTATTGTCAAAATGAAATTCAAAAAACAATACTATGGTTGCAACAACCATACTTTTACTGCAGAAAACATACTATTGTTGCCATGACCATATAGTAACCATATCTTTTCTCTGCGTGTGAAGTGTACTAAGGCTTTAATGTAAGAAAGTAAGCGATTTTGTGTAGCAAAGATAGTTAATAACTTTTTACTTAATTTCCATAATGTGTGTGCTTTAGTTGCTATGTCTGGAGAAATGCTTTATAAAGACAACTGCATTAACACATTTGAAATAATTTCCCAACGTGCCAAAGTTTTTCTAAAATAAAGTTTTTATTATCTGCTGTACGAAGACGTTATTGGTACTGTTTGCGTTCAAACGGGCCTGCAGTGCCCACCTCCGCAAAGAGTGCGTTGCCGAAACCCTTTCTTGAAAAGTTCCGTTTGCTCGCGAACGTGTCTCTTTGCCAGCATCTACCTCTCAATCGGATTCGTCATCTTAGACGATAGAGGGATAGGCAATTGATCATTTTGCAATGCTCAAACACAAAGTGTTTTTGAAACAGAATAAAATAATAATAGAATAAAATAAAAATGCGAACAAATATACAAAAACTTGTGCAGTTCCTATCGATATCAGGGACAACAGACAGGAGTGATGTGAGAAGGTGCAAGTAACCGATCAACAGCCAGTGTGGTATCATCAGGAACAACAGCAACGTGGAAAGTTTCTACAGACGACCCCATTGTACATCAGTAAGCAGTGCAGTACAGGAGTGCAACTGCGGAATCCCGAGATTGGCCCTTCTCAACAAGTTGGAGTAGACGACACCCCAACAGATACAATATATTTGAATTAAGGGAAAAATCAAGACCACCGTATGCTAAGACTTCTGTTTTCAGTGGCGCAAATATTTTTGTGGCAATCGGGTAGTATGACCTTTAAGAGTTTAAAACCCGTTTTCTGTTTTGCCGCACTACAATCACACCCCATATCTCTGCCAACAGTAGGGTTGCGATTTTAACAAAACAAAGCCCGAGAAGAAATATCTAGTTCTGCGGTTTGATTATGATGTTGTTAACGTATCTGTGGTGATGGTGTCTCCGATAGTGCTGAGGCTGCTTCCAATAGTTGTGGCAATCTTAAAGACCAGATAGTGGGGGTACTCATATGTGGTCGTGCTCTCCACGCCTTCGAATAACTGCTGCCTTGCCTGCTGGAGTGCTAGTGTCGATGCTGATGCTTAGTTTGATGGCTGTGTTAAGCTGCACGAGTATGTGTATGTGTATGTGTGTGTGCGTTATCAGTTTGTGGGAAACGGAAGGAATGTTAATGCTTATTTATTTTCCATTTTATTGTATTTTACATAAACACAATCAGCATACGAATTCGCAGTCGACAACACAATACGCCGTAAATACGAGTACGTACGGGCGTACGTAGCGTACATACGTTCGATTTTACGATTTTTCCACGTTATTGCCGGTTATAAAGTGGTATCACGCATTCACACAGACACACACATTTACACTCTCAACAGTACAAACACCAATACGAGCTATTGAAGGGGAGTGCAAAGTGTACATGTACAAGGCTGTATGCATGTGAATGTGAGAATTTTCTTTTGTCGATATGCACACATACACACAGACGCACACACACATGATTATTTATATTTATTGTTATGTCTGTGTTTATTCGTTTATGGCAAAAGTCATGAAGAGTTACCTCTGATTTATGAACATAAAGCGTACGGGGGTGGCTCAAAAAAAATCTACCCGATTTGGGTTTAATATATAGTAAACATGAATCTACGATTATTTCTCACACTTTTTATGTAAGAATTAAGGTTTTTCTATTAAATTATTAGAATGAAACAGGTTAAGTGGGCCAATCGACCCTTTTGCACTGCAATTTCTCAAATTCTTGTGGGGTATTCCATCTAAGTGCTTAATAAGTATATGGCTTGTTTACAAAGATTTAAGACCCAACAATAAAGACTCCGGCGATATTGCCATTCCAGCAAATGCCAATCTCCGGAACAACACATTCAAACTGTCTATTGTAGACCACGAGCAATAAGTACAATTCCATAACCGGATCCAGCTTAAACATTTCTCAAATCTGTGGGCTATAATCAATAGGGAGACAAAATCGATTGTGCTATCTACAACGAAATAAGTCTCCTAAAACACTTTCAATAGGATATTATGTGACAGATTGAAGCCCAAAAGCGACAACCTGATCCAACCTTATCAGTATGCCCTCAGACCTAATTAGTCAACAATAAATCAGCAAAACGATATTAATATTCGACCTACGATAAGGCTGCATTTGACGCTCCGCTAAGAGATAAATAACTTGAAAGCATGTCTGCGTATGGAATTCCATTAAAACTTTTACACCTTGTAAAATGACACCAAATCCTAAAATTCAAAGCAACCTATTCGATTTAGCGTGGTAGCTTATTGTGTAACTTTTTTAACATCCTAATGAATAAAATCCTGGAAAATTCAAACGTTGAAAGGGCACAATAAACACCAACCTTCTCGTGTATATACCCATTGACGGGAGGACAGAACGAGATTTAACTTAAGCTTGTTCAAAGATTAAATAAGAGTCATTTAAAATGGGTCTAATGGTAAATGGGGACAATATCTAAATTATGATGTTACCTGTAAGAGAGGCTCCTCGACTATAGAACCGTCGAGGAAGTGGAGAAATTTGTAATCCTTGGATCTACCATTAACAAAACAACGATTTCAACACTGCTATTTAAATGAAGGACCACGTTGGTAAATATGTGTTTTTTGGCAACTCTCCTCCATCGAAAGATGAAGATTACACTTTACATAGGGTCAAAGCACGCTTCCTCTCAACAGCAGTGAAATGTTTGTGCTAGGATTTTGAAAATGAAAATCATTTGTACAATTTACGGCCCCAGTTACGTTAGTTAATAATGGTAGTATATACGTCGAAAGAATAGTGAGATATAGTAGGTAGGGGCAAAAATACTTCTACACACGCTTTATGTTGTAAAGGAAAAAGTTCTGAATGTTATTGGACCAAATACTTTTTAATATATTTATTGATATATATTGCATCCACAAAGAATCAACTTATTCGAAATATCATCCTTTTGCCTTTATACACGCCTTAAGTCGCACTTGCCAATCGTAAATAGCTGCACGAACCTCGTCCATTGGAAAATTGGCCACAGCTCGCACCAATGCAGTCTAAACAGATCCAATGTTGTCCTCCAAAACCGTCGACATTTTGTAATCCAATCGGTACAAATCTGTACTGCCTAAGGGCCATTCTTCAGAGGAAATGAACGCTTTTTTCTTGTTGTACATTTTTTCTTCCTGTGCGGGAATAAAAGGAAGCCATCAGTGGCAAGTCAGGGCTGTACGGCGGATGACCCATCAATTCAACGTTTTGGCCGGTCAAAAAGGCGCTGGTTTGAGCCAATGTGTGAGAGCTCGCATTGTCATGGTGCACAATGATTCGTCTTTTCTTGTTCGTTTTTCGGATTTCTTTGAAGACTTCTGGCAAACAAATTGTGGTGAACCACTCAGAATTGACCTCCTACGTTGCTCAAGCGAAACAGTCGCCACATGACCAGTTTTTCTGAAGAAATAGGCGACCATTTGCTTCGAAGTGCTTCTTCCACGAACAACTTTCGTTGGATTTGGCTCGTCTTCAAAGACCCACACGGTCGATTACTGTTTTGTTCCGGGCTCATACGCATAGATCCATGAATTGTCAAATTGATCTCATAAACGTCTTTTGAGGCACCTCGATCGTATTTTTTCGAAATTCCTTTGCAACAATCGACACGAGCCTTTTTTCAGCGATTGTCAAACTGTGCGGGATCCAACAAAAAGAAACCCTTTGTACGGCCAGGTGTTAAAGCAATATCGAATGTATGCTGGTGGAAGAAATGCTCAAGGATGCCTCTATCTCACGGTATGTCACATGACGATCAATACTTAGTGTTGCCTAGGCCAGAAATATATATATGTGTGCGCATAGAGAAAGGTACCTAAGGGTAAATAAATCAATTTTCATTTTTTTTCTTTTTTGATGTGGACAACATCTGAGCATCGCGTGAGACCGATCCCATGCCCCAAAAGTGTTCCCTCCCAGAGATATACGCGTTTTATAAAATTGAAGCCGACGATTCTAAGCGCAAATAGAAAGGGACCTAATCTTTAAAATGGCTCTCCTGAACAAAACTTTTCATCAACTTTTCACTTTTTTTTTTGATGTGGACAACATCTGAGCATCGAATGAGACCGATCCCATGCCCCAAAAGTGTTCCTTCCTAGAGATATGCGCGTTTTATGAAAGTGAAATCGACGATTCTAAGCGCAAAAAGAAAGAGATCTAATCTTTTAAAAAGGGCTCTCCTGAATAAAACTGGTTTTTTACCTTAGGTCCCTTTCTATTTTGCGCGTCACGTAAAGCAACCCTTGTATAAGCACCTGCTGATTTCATTGAACAAAATTTTACCAAAAGTAAGTTTTTTCGTCCACGCCCAAACACTTTTGAAATTTAAGAAAATCGTTTCAGATTTTGGTATAGCTCTTACCTTTATGTTCATCAGAAGCCACATACAGGTCGCAATTGTTGTCCGATACAAATTGGCAGAGTATAATTATTTTGGAACAATGTCGGACGATATTGAAATTACTCATTATCATATTTAATATTTAGATACGAGTATATTTCATATCGAATTTCATATATACGAGTATTCATATTTAGTTCATATTACGATATAGCTCCCACATATCTATTCGATGTTTTTGTTTTTATCTCCAAAAAACTACATCTTACATCCAATTATGATGAAATTTGGACCTACGAAGGACGCCATTGAAAATAAAGTAAAACGGTCAGCTTCAGATATAGCTCCCACAAATATGTTCATTTGTTTTTATTTCTATAGGTCTAGAAGCCATTTATTAGATCAAAATTTGATGAAATTCGGCACACGTTAGTTGTTTGGAGCAAGAAAGGACGTTATATAAATAAATGAAAATCGGCCCGATTTAGATAAAGCCAATCTTGATGAAACTTTGCACGACAATTTTTTATGGGCTAAGGAAGTATTTTATTGAAATTGAAGTAAACCGGTTCAAAATAA
Source organism: Hydrotaea diabolus (assembly GCA_963513945.1). Taxonomy (NCBI): domain Eukaryota; kingdom Metazoa; phylum Arthropoda; class Insecta; order Diptera; family Muscidae; genus Hydrotaea; species Hydrotaea diabolus. Next base: position 171,697,414 of record OY740719.1, read on the forward strand.
GCTACATATGATCTAAGCTCTAACATTAGCAACGTTCAGCGTTCATTTTTCACAACTTTCGACGTGGATTATCACGACAAGAGTGCATCGATGAATTTAAATCTTTGTATGGCGATGAAGCACCATCCTATAGCACTGTGAAAAACTGGTTTAATGAATTAAATCGTGGCCGACGCTCGCTCAAAGACGTGAAGGTCGTCCAAAACCGGCCGTTGTGCCAGAGAACTTTGATGTCGTGCGTGAACTGATAATGGAAGATCGTCATGTGACAAACCGTGAGATTGAGGCATCCTTGGACATTTTTTCCACAATCATACATTCGATATTGCATGAACACCTGACCGTAAAAAAGGTTTGTTTTCGTTGGATCCCGCACAATTTGACAATCGCCTAAAAAAAGGCTCGTGTCGATTGGTGCAAAGAAATTTGGAAAAAATACGATCGCGGATGCGTTACACGTGACAAGTCATGGATCTATGCGTATGAACCCGAAAGAAAACAGAAATTGACCGTGTGGGTCTTGGAAGACGAGCCAATTCCAACGAAAGTTGTTCGTGAAAGAGCACTTCGAAGCAAATGGTCGCCTGTTTCTTCGGCAAAACTGGTCATGTGGCGCCTGTTCCGCTTGAGCAACGTAGGGCGGTTAATTCTGAGTAGTACACCACAATTTGGTTGACTGAAATCTTCGCAGAAATTCCAAAAACGAACAAGAGAAGACGAATTTTTGTGCACCATGACAATGCGAGCTCTCACACATTGGCTCAAACCAGCGCCCTTTTGACCGGCCAAAACGTCGAATTGATGGGTCATCCGCCGTACAGCCCTGGCACCCAATGGTTAATTTTTTCCCCGCACATCAAGAAAAAAATGCGTGGTCAGCGATTTTCGTCGCCAGAAGATGCTGTTGAAGCGTTCAAAAATCATGTTTTGGAGGTGTATCAATCGGAGTGGAAAAAGTGCTTCGACAATTGGTTTGAGAGCATGCAAAAGTGTATAAGTCATGCTGGAGAATACTTGGAGAAACAATAAAACCATTTTTGATGATAAGTATTCGCATTTTCACTATTAGGCCAGAAATTTACATATATAGCAGCGCTCGTATGGCTTTTGCTCTAGAAGCTACATATTACATTAAATGATGTTTTTATGAACCAAGGAAGGACGTTATTTAACTTAAAGAAAATCGGATCAGATTGAGATATAGCTTCCACATAAGTATATGTTCAAACGAATTTATCACAAACAATGAAATTTTCTCACAAATTTGAATTGGTTCTAAAATCTGGGTAAATTGGGTCCAAAACCGAATTTTGTGTTGGCTATTCTGAACATCTAGGAGTGCTATACTATATGTGACCGGGCCTATGGAAAGGTGGCTTATGACTCAAAACAGAAATTGCGATAAACAGCTGTTAAAAAGAAACAATGCATTTCTTCAGTTTCTTAGCAGTTTTTCTTTTGTATATGAACAGTCATGCACGCAGAAAAAAAGTATGGTTGTGGTGACAATATTCGAAGAGGATAATACTATTGTTGGGTATATAGTTATGGTACAACAATATTATGATCCTCACAACAATAGTATAATTCAACTACAACCATATTATGATCCTCACAACAATAATATGGTAGAGACACATAACCATACTATGATCCCCACAACCATAGTATGATTCACACTCAACCATACTATGATCTCCACAACCATAGTATGATCCTCACAACCATATTATGTTTCATATACAACCATAGTATGATCCTCACAACCATAGTATGATGCACACGCAACCATGTTATGATCCCTACAACCATAGTATGATCAAACACAATTATACTATGATCAACAATATTATTTATTAGAATTGGTTTATGTTATCAACAATAGATTTGAATTATGAAAATTATTCAAAAATACAATAAATTCAAAATAATACGAGTGATTTATTTCACAGTAGAAAAAATAAGTTTAAATAAACGTAAGCGTTTTTATTAAAAATATTTCAGTTAAACAAAGCCAAAGCAGCTTGTTTAAAAAATTTTAATTTCGATAAAAAAGTACTGTTATTGCATTAGATCCGTACCAATAACATTTATTCTTAAAAGCATATTTAAATGAAGAAAAATTACAATCAAACAGTATGATTGCCGTAATCATATTATTGTTAACATAAAACGCAATACACAATACATTTGTCGCAACAACCATATTTATATTGTTGCTATAACTATATTTTCATTTTTAAATTTGGCAATAATACTATTGTTACATTTTAACAATATTAATATTGCAGCAATTATACTATTGTCAAAAAAAAATCAGTTAATATTGCTATGGTTGCGACGAACATACTTTTATTGCGGAGAACATATTATTATTGCCGTGACCATGTAGTAACCATGTTTTTTCTATTCGTGTGCCTAAAAGGCAACCAAAAAAGGCAAAAGAGCATAAATGAGATAAGTTCGTGTGTGTATAAAAAGAGCCATGTTTTTTCAATGCAAAGCACAAACCAGTTTCTGACCGAAAAAATTCGTGTGAGTGCTCAGATTTAAAAGCAATGCTGAACGAGTAGGAATAGGGACTCTCTAGTTTTCACCACGTGAAAGAGCGTCTCAAAAACTAACGAAACCAAAAAAAAAGTGGAAAAAATTTTATGAGTCATAAGCCATCTTTTCATAGGCCGGGTCACATATAGTATAGTCGGTCACGTCCGATTATATCATTTTTTATTAGTTTGCAAATGTAAATGCCATGTTTTAAAAACAAAAATCTATTGATGGCTCTGAATGTGTAGTTTCTATAGAAATGGTAGAGGTGAATTGTATTGTCGTGGGCAATTGTTTGAAGAGAACTTAAAACGTGAGATTTATAACAGTATTTCTCATACGTTAAATGAGAACCTGGTCTTAAAGTGTTCAGTTTTCCTTTTAACATTGCTGCGAAGCTCTCTGATGAAGGTCGTCACGGACCCGAAATCGCTATAAAAGCAGCGAACAGCCAAGAAAAATAATGCCGCTTGCAGTTTTGTAAAAAACTTGTCTTGTCTCGAGCCGGTTCATCCCTGTTCAATGCGTTAAAGCAAACGGCCAAAATAAACAAACGAGCAAAAAATTTAATTATGTGTATTTTTTACAATTTGAATTTCTAGCGGGCTTAAAAAACAGACTTTAGTCAGAGAGTATCAGATATACGATATGATATCTAGCTAGATGATTAACAGAATTTCCCGTTTTTCGTTAATGGGGTGTTTGAGGGTACGAGTATTAAGTAAATAAAATTAAATAACTATAAACTTTAAAATACTTTACGTATTACTTTAAGGTTTATTATTGTAAAAAAATATTTCACAAAGCGTATTTTTGGTGTTCTTATTCTCGAAACTCAATACTCAAAACCACATAGAGCTCAACTTAATCACTCACTGCATTTAACTATCATATCAGAAATAAAACGAACATAACCACATCACGGTGAAGCATATTTCTCAATCGAATGACCTTTAACAGAATTTCCCTTCCGCTCAATTTTATTTCATTTCGATCTCATTGATTAAATGGGTCATCCTTGGCGTTTTTCTTTTGCAACTTTCAAAGTTGGGCGGAAGTTATGAACATGACTATAACTTTGATTTAATATATGAATAAAGTTTTAACTTCGACCCACAATGCACCCACATTCGAGAGACGGCTTGGGATAAAGATTACGTTCTGATTCTGTTTGCGAGCGGATACATGTGCTCGTGTGTGTGCTGTATCAGAACCTGGTCCAAGCAAACTTTTTATGGCTTTCAACATTTAGTCGACGTCATTGAATGCTTTAACAAACTAATGAAATAAATTTTTGGATAATGGGCCAAAAGATGGGCAGGCAAGCAGACACGAAAAAATGTGTACAATTCAATGGTAATGGCAGACAACTTTGCGTGGTGGTGTATGACAACTTATCCCAGCACTTTGTTGGTTTGCCACCTAACATTGCGAAATTATCACTGACATTTTTGGTATAAAGTTAAAGACTTGCTCATTGCTTGTATGCACTGTGGGAGCAACATGGTTGGATTTGGGCACCGTAAATAATTAACTACGATTTATGCCCTACATTTTGATAGAAATTAAATGTACTTAGTAGGGGCATAAATACTGTTACGTTTTATGCTGTAAAATAAAAAGTACTGAATGTTTTTGGACCAAATATTTTTTAATATATTTATTGATGTATATTGTATCCAAAAAAATCTTCTTATTCGAAATGTCCGCCTTTTCCCTTTCCACACGCCTTAGGTCGCACTGGACAATTAATAGCTGCACGAACCTCGTCCATTGGAATATAGGCCACAGCTCGAACCAAAGCAGTCTTAAGTATCTTTTGTGACAAACCTTGTCCTCTAAAACCGTCCACAATTTGTAATCCAATGGGTTCAAATTTGGACTGTCTGAGGGCCATTCTACAGAGGAAATGAACGCTTCCAAATTGTTTCGAGGCCAGGCCTGGGACGTTTTAGCCTTATGGGCCGGCGCAGAATCCTGCTGGAAAGTCAATGACTGGTTTTGGAACAGGGAATTGTTATGAGGCATTACAATAGCTTCCGAAACGGGTTCTTGGTAAACTTTGGCCGATGTTTAGACTCCCTGTCCGCAGAAATGCAGGTCAGTGACCCTATCTTAGGAGACACCCCACCAAACCATGACTGATGCTGGGTGATTACCCTTTTCCACCCTTAGGGATCAGTTCAGTTGCTTCCTTAGATGACCGCGCATACACTCTATCATTTTTCTTGTTTAATTTTTCCTGAACGGTAAAAATTTTTTCATCGGTGAACAAAATTTGTCTGTGCAAGTTATCAGCGTGTTTCACCAAAAGACTTTTGCATTTTTCAATCCTATTTTTTTTTTAAAGCTGCAGTCAATAAATGTCCTGTGCGTCATTTAAAAGCCGCAAGCCTTTTTTAATGATTTGACTCATGTACTTTTGTGTGATATTCATCTCACGGGCCATGATTTTCTGTTTTCGGAGCGAATTTCTGTGATTTCTTAATTTAACGGCTTTGATGACATGCGGTGTTCGAACAGAGCGTGTGCGGCCCGGCCGGTGGCGGTCTTTTACATCTCCAGTCTCCTCAAACAGTTGTATGCATCGGTAGATGAACTCATGGCTAATCCCTAGTGGCCGGAGCGTTTTGAAAAAACCTTTTTTTTCATTTCACACTTGAAAAGCACTATTACAGCGATACGGTTCTCATTATCTGACCACTCCATGATTAAAGTTGAAACAATTTTAAAATCACGTTACAGACTAACGCTATTGATGTTAGCTTTCAAAACCCGTATGACATTAACGGGGTATGTTCAGTTCTACTATTGAAATGGGTGTGTTCAATGTTGTAACAGTATGTATGTCCCTTCTAAGTAGGATAGCCAAAATACTTCCCACAGAGGGACTTTGCATGCAGACAGAGGCGTTTAAAAGGCCCGTCTTTGAAATGCAATCCTCATTTTAAATTAACAACTGATGTCACACCATGTCCCTTTCTTTTGTTGGAATAGGTTTATGTCTTAGCTAAGTTTCTGATAGTAATTTAATGCAACTTTTTTTGATACACACTGAAGTTGATAGTTAGCTTTTCCTAAGTTTTTAAACAGCGTGGTTCTTATAACTGTGAATACGATTATATATCGATTAGGCGAGATATATTTATTATATATCCCAGGCTTATATTGAGTTTCTTATAAAACGTTCGGTTGCACAGGCTTCTATGGCGTCATCTGATTTCTCATAGGTGTCAGAAGAGAGTCCCCATGCCGAATTACAATAAGTCGCTGATAGAAAAGAAATTTATCTTCGAGTTTCAGGCGCTGGCATAGGCACACACAGTGACATATTCAGTTCAAAATCGGTCCGAACTACAAATACTCGGTTGTATAAACAGACTCTCCGTTGTAATCACCAACATTCCATGGTATTGATGGTTAGACGGTTCGACTTAGCATAAGGTGCTAGCTACAATAGTATTAAGTTTTTGACTGCCAATAAGTCAGTTATACCAACCGTATTCCGTAAAAGTATTGGTTGCCAAAACTGATGGTTATCAGAATTATGAAATATAATTACTTATTTATACATGTTACTTTGGTACCAAACCTCGTTTAGTTCACTGTTGTAACATATTACAGTACACACAGAGAACAAGTTCATTGCCACAACCGAATTTGCTTGTCAACCGAATGATTGAGGTTGCATGCACCTTGCGTGTTCCTTTAGTACAACCGAATGATAGTTGATGCTCTGTAACGTTCAGTAATTACAACTAGAAAATACGAAGAATTCAAACATCCAGAAAATATTTTTTGGATTTAAAAGTCTATAAGTACACGCAGCACTTGTTTAACGAAAAAACTTGTAACCTTTTAGTATTTGCCTCTACAACTGTTTTGTTATATATAAGTATAAGTATTTGAAGAACTCTTAACAAAGTGGGGGATGTCAAGAGAAAATAGGAAAAGAAGATCGACGGTTTTTACTGAATAAAATAGATTAAACGATTTGCTTAAAGCAGTATTAATATGACTATTATTGCTTTTGGTTATGATGTAAGTTTTAATATCATCACCAATATTCGGTAACAACAACAAAATATTGGCAAAACTATTGGTTGCCACAATCTCCAGTTATTTATATTTTATGCGTTTTATTTGGTATAATCGATCAATTAGTTCCGTCTACTTTACGATGATCATAGTAATCATCTTGTGGTATAAGGAACCGAATCTCCATTAAGATTATAAATATTTAGTGTTTGCAACCGAAATTCTATTAAAGCAACGCAATTTTAGTATTTTCAACCAATTTTCGACTATTTTTTTCCTGTGTGTAGTATGCAACAAAAGTGCGGACAACATCTGGGGATGAATGATTTCTTCTAGAATTGAAAAACTTATTTGATTATAGTGAATTCTCAAAAGAACTGCCCTCGTAGGTCCGAATTATTTATTAAGGGCCAACGAAATTTGTATTTTGCAACGCTGTACCATATGGAATAAGTTAAGAAGTAGTAAATATTTCTTCGTTTAATCAATTTCTTAGCGATGGAATGAGAAGACTATGAGAAACGAATGGGAATAATTGTAAATGACATAATGGTGTACAGAAAAATCAAAAAAAGAATAAAGAGCTAGTCGACTGTATGTTCGCAGAAAACGTTATCAACTTCAGGGAAAAACAAAGAATGAAAACAGAAACGGCAGTTGCACCAAGAGTATATGGCCTCCCCAAGGTCCACAAGGAAGGATATCCGTTGAGACCAATATGCTCATTTATTAATGCACCTTCTTCAAACCTTTGTAAGTACATTACACAAATATTAAACAAATTAACGGAAGACTCAAAATACAACATCAAAAACTCAGTGCAATTTAGAGAAAGAGTAAAGGATTCTGTGATAGAAAATTACGACATGATGATTTCTTTTGACGTAATTTCACTTTTCCCAAGCATACCGGTAGATTTAGCATTAAATATAATAGAGCAAAAATGGACGAAAATATCAAATTATACAACTATGGCGAAAGATTTATTCATTAAAATACTTAAATTTTGTATAAGCGAAAACAGGTATTTCAAATACAAATATAAAGTATACCAACAAAAAAGATGATCATCGGCTTCACCAATTGTTGCCGACATCGTGATGGAGGAGCTGTTGAATAGTGTTATGCAGAACTGTGATATTAGGCCTAGAATACTGACAAAATACGTGGACGATCTTCTTGGGATTATTAAATCATGTGCAATAGATAACATCTTGACGAATCTTAATAGTTTTAATCATCAAATTAAATTCACGATTGAGAGAGAGTCAAATGGCAAAATTTCGTACCTGGATACTCTTTTAATAACAGAGAATAAAAAAATTAAGATTGATTGGTATCAGAAGCCTACATCCTCCGGAAGACTGTTGAACTTTAATTCCCAACACCCAAAAAGGATGGTATTTAGCACAGCTTCCAATTTCATCAACAGAGTCCTATCTACAGGGTGGCCCAGAAAGACCGAAGTGGTGTGAATTCCTTATAACTTTTTTATTATAATTTTTTTTTTCTTTTCTTTTCAGTATTTTGTTAAGAAGACTTGGATAATTTATAATGGAGCAATACACAATTGAACAACGTGCCCATATTGTTGAAATTTACTTTTCAAATCAACGGTCCATTGTGTTGACTCAGCGTGCATACCGTCGTCAATTTAATGTGCGGGTTGCACCCTCTCAGTCAACAATAAACCGTCTGGTTGCAAATTTTCGAGAACAAGGAGCAGTAAGGAACCTGCCTGGTCCCGGCAGACATCGAACTGTCCACACGGCTGACAATATTCAAGTGGTACAGGAGAGTATTCGGGAGGATCCAGAAACATCAACCAGGAGACGTTCGTCACAACTGGCCCTCTCAAGAACGTCGCTGCAGCGAATTTTGCACACCATAGGATTGTTTCCATACAAAATTCAACTTGTCCAAGAATTGAAACCAACAGATTACCAGCAACGACTTGACTATGCAATTTATTTCCAGCAAAAAGCACAAGAGAATCCTAATTTTATTCATAACTTAATAATGAGTGACGAAGCCCATTTTCAATTAAATGGGTTCGTTAACAAGCAAAACTGTAGGATATGGGCTACGGAAAACCCGAGAGTACTTCATCAACGACAATTGCACCCAGTTAAGTGTACCGTTTGGTGCGGTGTTTCTTCAGAAAGGATCATTGGCCCATATTTTTTTGAAAATGAACAAGGTGTCGCCATTTCCATCAATGGTGATCGATATCGGGCCATGTTGGAAAATTTTGTAAGGCCAGCCGTGGAAAACCATCCGCAAATATGGTTCCAACAGGATGGAGCCACAGCGCACACTGCGAGGGCCACAATGACTCTTTTACGCGACATCTTTGGTGAAAGAATAATTTCTCGTAACAGCAATTTTAATTGGCCTCCGCGTTCCCCGGATTTAACCGCTCCAGACTGTTTTCTTTGGGGCTATTTAAAAGGAAAAGTTTATGTTAATAAGCCTAGGACTATTGAGGAGTTAAAAACCAATATTCGAGAAGAAATTAACAACATACCACCGGAAGTTTTGCGAAAGGTCATGGAAAATGTGTTGGAAAGAGCACATTTGTGCGAAGCAGAATATGGTCACCACTTGCGGGATATCATTTTTAATAACTAATCCAAAAATATTCCCCATAAATTTAATGTATTTAAAATAAAAAATTAAAAAAATATCTCTTAAATAAAAAGTTATAAGCAAATCACACCACTTCGGTCTTTCTGGGCCACCCTGTATAAGCGACGAGGAATACCATACCAAAAACATCAGCAAAATCAAAAATACTTTAAGACAAAACAGCTTTCCAACACAAACTATTAACAATCTTATAAACAAATCCAGGAATAGTAATTCTACAGCACAAGAAAAAGAACCAATCATATACAAGTCAGTAATATACATACCACATTTGTCAGAGAGGTTCGAAAAATCTAACTGCATGGATAACATTAACTACAGAATCGCGCCAAAGACGAACAACACATTAAACATCATCAGGAATCTTGTAGATTCCTGATGATGTTCTTCAAAGAAGAACGAAATATCGAATAAAGAGAAAAATATAACAAAAAATAATAACCTTGGCCTCGAGCTCGATATAATAATTATTTAGTAAAAGAGAATATCTTAAATATAAATTGGGATATTTCGTCCTTTTTTATGAAACAAAATTTTTAAATATATTTACTGAATCACAAAAATTGGCTCTTTACTTATTTAAATTCTGTTTCAACCCTACAATATATAACCCATATGAAAGTATATATATTTTAGCACATGTAGCCAAGACTTCAAGGTTACATTTAAGGTATTTTGTTTCACATTTCAACTTATTTATGTTTAACATTCCACTTTACTTCACTTAAATTATTGATCATTATTAGCATTATTTTACAAGTTTTCGAAACTTTAAAACCAAAATTGAACTTTTTGCTCGTATTTTCTGATAAATGGCATTTTTGGCTAGTCGTTTATATCAACAAGCTAAATTTTCGCGTATTGGGTATCAAAAGCACACACATAATCTCTGCGAAGCGATTGCTTCCTCAAACATAGACAGTTTATTGGTAACTGTAGCGTAGTGGCCTCTCACATCCACTTTTATTTGAAAACACTGCGGGAAAGTCAATAGCGCTCAACGATAAGCGCTACGGAGACATAATTAACCATTTTTTGTTACCGAAAATGAGAACATGGACTTGAACAATCTCACGCTAGAATCGATAAGCTGCGCTCCAAGTTCAATAATCGTATTGTTCCATTGTATACCCTCCACTAAATTTGTCATTCCGTTACCTCGAAATATTGAGTAGATGCCCTATAAAAAATTATTTGTCGCAAAATTAAAAGACGTTCTAGCCGTGTTAAAAGCTTTTAAATGAATACTTAGTAGGGACATAAATACTGCTACAACATTGAACACACCCATTTCAATAGTAGAACTGAACATACCCCGTGAATGTCATATGGGTTTCGAAAGCTAACCTCAATAGCGTTAGTCTGTAACGGGATTTTAAAATTGTTTCAACTTTCATTATGGAGTAGTCAGATAATGAGAACCGTATCGCTGCAATAGCGCTTTTCAAGTGTGAAATGAAAAAAAAAGATATTTTCAAAACGCTCGGTCCGCATGTTCGCCTACCGATGCATACAACTGTTTGAGGAGACTGGAGATGTAAAAGACCGCCACAGGTCGGGCCGCCCACGCTCTGTTCGAACACCGCATGTAATCAAAGTCGTTAAATCAAGAATTCACAGAAATCCGCTCCGAAAACAGAAAATAATGGCCCGTGAGATGAATATCACGCAAACGTCCATAAGTCGAATCATTAATAAAGACCTGGGACTTGGGGCTTTCAAACGACGTACCGGACATTTATTGACTGCAGCTTTAAATAAAATAGGATTGAAAAACGCAAACGTCTTTTGGTGAAATACGCTGATAACTTACACAGAAAAATTTTGTTCACCGATGAAAAAATTTTTACCGTTCAGGAAAAATTGAACAAGCAAAATGATAGAGTTTATGCACGGTCATCTAAGGAAGCATCTGAACTGATCGCAAGGGTGGAAAAGGGTCATCATGCAGCTTCAGTCATGGTTTGGTGGGGTGTCTCTTACTATGGGCTCACTGACCTGCATTTCTGCGAACAATGAGTCAAAACATCGGCCAAAGTTTACCAAGAAACCGTTTTGGAAGCTGTTGTGAAGCCTCTTTACAATTCCCTGTTCCAAAACCAGCCATGGACTTTCCAGCAGGAATCAGGAAATGGCTTCGGAACAATTTGCCAGCGTTCATTTCCTCTGAAGAATGGCCCTCAGGCAGTCCAGATTTGAACCCATTGAATTATAAATTGTGGACAATGTTTTTCATAAAATATACCCCAACATTGGATCTCTGAAAACTGCTTTGGTTCGAGCTGTGGCCAATTTTCCAATGGACGAGGTTCGTGCAGCTATTGACGATTGGCCAGTGCGACTTAAGGCGCGTGTAAAGGCAAAAGGCGGACTTTTCGAATAAGTAGATTCTTTTTGGATACAATATACATCAATAAATATATTAAAAAATATTTGGTCCAACAACATTCAGTACTTTATATTTTACAGCATAAAACGTGTCTAACAGTACTTATGTCCCTACTAAGTAGATAAATATTTTTGTCCGACAAGCAGCTGCTTTCGGCGGCGTCTCAAACTAGAATAAACCAACGGCAGGGGTTATGCCGCTTAAAGTCGTACAACATGGACCTCTGCTCAACGATGGAGGGTATATAAGTATAAGATTTGGGTTTGCAGAACTAAACCAAGTTTTACTTACATTTCTTTCAAAGTTTTAAAATAACATTGAACAGGGATTAAACCGGCTCAAGACCTCTTGCTTCTATATTTAAATAGAAGACAAGTTTTTAACAAAATGGCAAAGTGACATTGATTTTCGTGGCTGCACACTACTTTTATCATGATTTCGGGTCCATGACAACCCTCCTCAGAAAGCCTTGCTGCAACTGTTGAAAGTAAAACCGAACTCTATAAGGCCAGGCTCTCCACAAACGAATGAGAACTACTGTTGTAAGCCTTACTTTTCAAGTTTTCTTTACACAATTGCCCACGAAAATACAACTCACTCTTGCCAGCTCTAAAGAGACTCTACATCGAGAGCCATCAATAGATTTCTTTTACAACAACGTGTGTGTGTGTTGTAAAAAGAGTTCAGTTGACTATGTCAACTTGTGTGCCGTGCCGTGCATGTACGTAAATAATTTAAAATTAACGATCGGAAGCAGCGATGCGGCCTGAAACCGCACAACTTGAAACTTTACGCAACGTTGGAGGGCATATAAGATTTGGATTGACCAAACTTAAGGATGTTTTTACTGGTTTTCCTTTCAATGTCTTAATATAAACTTGGGTTTGAGCTACCCTATAGTTTTCGACGAAATCCGCTAGGGGGGAAACGATTTGACCGCTATAGTCCCATAGTGCAAGTGTGTTCATTCGCTGTAGCAGTTTAACTCAGATATCTCCACAAATCATGGCCCCATATAATACCCCATACACTACCCTAGTTATTATGAAACAAGATTTATGGTGCAAGCTACACTTATTCGATAGCCGACATTTTGTTGCCCCCGATTTGAACACTAGTGTCCCATAGTGAATGTGTGTTTGTTCGCTGCAGCAATTTAAAGCAGATATATCCACAAATCATGGCCCATAAAGTTAAAGCGACACCGCACAATACCCCACAAACTAACCCAGTTATTATGAAACAAACTTTATGCTGGAAGCTTCATTTAATCATTGGCCGATTTGCCCACTAATGTCCCATAGTGCAAGTGTGTTTGTTCGCTGCAGCAGTTTGAATCAACATCATATTTATTGGTTATGCCATCATGACTCGATATACGATATCCACCGTGGATGTACTCGGTGCGAATACTCTGCAGAGTCTGCAGATCTTTGCAAAAGAAATTGATGTTAATTCTGGGCAAAAAGAAAGGAGAAACAGTGCACATTTGTAATGCGAGATCATAAACAACAATCATAAATGTATGCGTTTTTTATTGTCATTTTTCTTTGTCTATTTCGGTTTCACATTTCATGTGAAAGGCATTGCTACTCGGGCGGAAATGCTACACTGCACACCGGCAAGTGTCAGTAGCTGTAGCAGTATCGGTGTCTACTCTCGCAGTGGTAACACAAGAATACGTAGCAAGTCCGCCCGTCCGTCCGTCCGTCTGTCTCTCTGATGGCTGTTAATGTCACACATGAAAAATATGTACTTATGGAAAGTTGCAACCTTATTTATGTTCTCCGATGCGAGTATTCATATGTAACCGAACACAAGTCAAAACGAAATACACCAGAAAGCGTAACGAAAAGCACTGTCAGCTGAAATTTTCCAGGATTCCTTGTTCATTTCGAAGCTGTAGAAGCTTTTTGTAAAAGAATACTACGGCATCGAGTAACTCCCAAAAAATGTGTAAGAGTGGCATTTTCTATGTGTGCGTAAGTAGGTTCCACTTCAAACAAAATTTGTTTATATCATGTCGAATGTCATATTATTGCTCCGTTTGGATTTTTTTGGGGGGAATGCATATTTTTGTTTTGTACATCTCGTCGAATACACAAAGTTTAGGTTACCTTTGTAACTCAATACACATAAATTACGATATTTCATGAAGAGACCTTCTTCCAGTTCCTCATTCCATTCTAAAGGAATCAAAGAAAAATACATTTAAATTTAATTTCATAACTTTTAGGGTATTGCCGTAGATTTTCAAATAAAGAGCAGGACCAGCAGGACCAGCAGGGGAGACCTCCTTGCTACCGGCAATTCCACATAAGCATTTTAGATGATAATAATTTTTCATTATCCATACAAAAGGTGACAGTTTCGGTGCGTTTGTTGGTTGGGTGCGGGATGGTTAAAATTGTAATAAGTTATTGCCATAGATTACTGTGTTAATAGAAAACGGCTAGTATGTGCTACAGCCCATTAGCCAGGGACACGTGGAGTACAAGTTGCGAGCAAAGCTTTTATACACTAGAGGAGGCGCAAACACCTCTCTCATGTGAGTTTTTATAGTCTCCCACATATTAAAAGGATTTTTTAGGCGTGTGGACTTAAGTCTGCTCACACACTTTTTTCGGAGTTGGTGTTTTTGTCAGCTATCAGCTGATTTATGCTCAGTTAGGTTTGCCATTTCATAATGAATATTCATACTTCGGAACAACGTTTGCAAATCGTTGTGAATGGCCCTAAAAGGAGTCGGTGTTCAACTCGTTTTAGGGCCATTTTCCTGATTTTTACAAGAACATTTTCTTCAGCGATGAAGCTCACTTTTAGTTGAATGGGTACGTAATTATCGAAATTGTCGCATTTAGAGAAATGAAAATCCACAAGCCATTGTTATATCGCCGTTACATCCTTGGTATTCTCTATGGGCAGAGAGAATCATTGGTCCATATTTCTTCAAAAATAAAGCCTTAATGTTCCACACGCAGAGAAAAAACATAGTTACTACATGGTCACGGCAATAATAATATGTTCTCCGCAATAAAAGTATGTTCGTCGCAACCATAGCATTGTTAACTGAATTTATTTTTGACAATAGTATAATTGCTGCAATATTAATATTGTTGAAATGTTACAATAGTATTATTGCAAAATTTAAAAATGAAAGTATGGTTATAGCAACAATATAAATATGGTTGGTTAGACAAAAGTATTGTGTTTTGCGTTTTATGTTAACAATAATATGATAACGGCAATCATACTGTATGATTGTAATTTTTCTTCATTTAAATATGCTTTTAAGAACAAATGTTTTTGGTATGGATCTAATGCAATAATATTACTTTTTTAAACGAGCAGCTTTGGTTAAACTTATCTTTTTCTACTGTGAGCTAAATCACTCCCTATTATTTTGAATTTAATGTATTTTTGAATAATTTGCATAACTCAAATCTAAATAGTGATTATACTATGGTTTTAGGGATCATAACATGGTTGCGTGTGAATCATAGCATGGTTGTGAGGATCATACTATGGTTGTATATGAAACATACTATGGTTGTGAGCATCATACTATGTTTGAGGAGATCATAGTATGGTTAAGTGTGAATCATACTATGGTTGTGGGGATCATAGTATGGCTATGTGTGAATCATACTATTGTTGTGAGGATCATAGTATGGTTGTATTTGAATCATACTATTGTTGTGAGGATCATAATATTGTTGTACCACAACCATATACCCAACAATAGTATTATCCTCTTCGAATATTGTCACCACAACCATACTTTTTTTCTGCGTGCAGTCAGTGCGGAATGCTACAGAGCTATGATTAATGCCTTTTCATACCTGAATTGGAGGATGTCGATGTGAAAGACCTTTGGTTTCAACAAGATAGCGTTACATGCCATACATTCAATGGAACAATTAATTTATTGAAGGAAACTTTTGGTGAACGCATTATCTCGCGTGGTGGGCCTGTGGCGTGGACTCCAAAGTCGTGCGATTTAACACCGTTGGACTAGTTTTTGTGGGTTTATGTGAAGTCACTTGTCTACGCAGATAAGCCCGATACGATGAACGCCTTGGAAGAGAATATTCGGCGCGTTATAGCTGACATACGGCCACAAATGCCGCAAAAAGTGGTCGAAAATTGGGCAGCGGTTGCCACTTTCCCGAAATTTTTAAAACATAATGGAAAACCCTTTTCCTTATAATAAAGCTAAACTCTTGGCCATAACATTAAATTATATGAGTTTTATTTCTTCTTGAAAACCACACGTCTGAAAAAAAAACATCTTTTATATGTCACCGAACAGAACGAGATGACTTTTGGGTCCCCAGGGCAGATAGACCACACTAATAAGCCTCCACTTTTTCCAAAACGTTAAATTAATTTCATAATCAGATTCTTCATAAAATTCAACTGTTTCTGAATTCCCATATGTCTATTTTTGAAAAGACCGATTTCTCGGCAACCTTAGGATCTTAGACCCATGAGTCAAAGGCCTAAAGCTAGTCTAATCGAAAATGAATATGACATTTGGATCCGTAATTAAATTTTGTTAATTTTTGGACCACTAGGACTCATATGAGCCAGTCTAGGTTCCGTATTGGCACAAATCTTAAATATTGGTAGATATTTGCATTTGTTCCCGAAATTATGGGACCTTTTTTAGTCCTTGGGCCCAGGGCACATTGACCACGTACTTTTGTCAAAGCCTATAATTAAAAAATAATAAAACTTATGACATATTCTGGTTTGTAAAAAAATTCCACTGTTCCTGGGGACCCATATGTCCATGTTCGAAGGCACCAATGTTTCGGCGCCCTATGGACCTTACTCACATGGGTCAGTGCCCCAAATTTCTTCGAATCGTAAAATTTATGCGATATTCTGATTGGTTTTTTAATACTTTTGTGTCGATAGTTCAAGGAGACCGGTTTTTCTTCCTTATGGTCCGAATCACAAACAGGTCCAAATCTCCATTATTGGTACATATTTGGATTTGTGATAAGATTTCAACGTTTTTGGATACCTATGTGTCCCCAATCGGCTTTTTGACGGTTTTTTGGGCTTCTAAGCCTAGGTTCTAATGACCACAACGCTTTATGGGAAAGTTAAAAAAATTATACCTGAAGCTGATTTAAAAGTAATTTTATCAAATTTCAAAGCTAAAATGTCAAAAACTAAAAATTGTACCTAAATATGTTGTTTGGTCCCACAAAGGGGAACTTTTCCCCTTTTGAGAGATTTGATCCATTTTGAATACCAATCTATCGCCGACTTTAAAATATATATTAAGTAAGCTTAAAGACTCTAGCTCTTTCCATTTGGACTGTATTGTGCTCTCAGCAGACGGACACGGCTAAGTCGTCTTAGAACTTTATGACAATCAATAATATATATCCTTTATATGGTCGCAGATAAATATTGCTAAGTGTTACAAACGGAACGACTAACTTAAATATACCCCCATCCTATGGTGGAGAGTATAAAAATGTCTCCAAAAATGACGGCACGCAATGCCACAATCACGCACCATAATGGATTTAAAAAACATATCCTTTTTATAGTTAAAAATGACAGACATAAGCAATGGGATGGGCGTTAACTAAAGAAAGCAGACCAGGTACTGTTTACGAGAAGATACAAGATCCCGTCAATGAGACCTCCCGGCTAGAAGGTAAGCAACTAGGGGTGCTCCTCGCCTCCAAACTATACATAAAGCTATAGTCGTTTACTACACCTGCCATTAAATGTTCGGCAGTACCTGGAGTCTCAATCCAAAGATGGTACTATGGCTGTACATATCTTTTATAAAACCAATTCCTTAATACGCAGAGAAAACAAGCAAAGTTTCTGATAAAAGCTCAATCATCAGCATATATAAGTGTGTATAGAGTGAGCTGCACTTATCCCTCGGAGAACACAATACTACAACTAACCTCGATGGACATATATATTACGGCTATGGAGGCTCGAAGTGCCTTCAACGGAAGTTCGGAGAGAGAACTCATGTGAACACATGCTCATTCTAGACGCATTTCTAGCTGCAGATAACTTCAGACAATAGGACCATCATCTTAGCTTCTGCCGACTCTTTGAAATTATATTTCGATCGAGAGCGGAATAGAATCGAGAAGGTTCTCTCTCCAACTTTGACGTTCAAGTTTACACGTCGGCTCTAGATGAAAGCCAGCATGTCTCGAATGTCAGCAGCGCCTTTCAGGCGGAAGTTTTTTGCCATTAAGGAAGCCGGCTCGTTACTACTCCATGAAAGCATAACTAGGCGTATCCTGGTGCTACTGAAAATATGTAAGGAGGGGTTTGGAGAGACTGAGTCTCTAATCAGCGGTATCTTTTATGTGGATACCTGGTCTTAAATGTTTCTACTGGAATGAAAATACAGGATCTGCCTTATTTATTCTCGGTACAGTAAATGTGGTCATACCGCATGGGCCAAACAAGCTGGAAGTTCTTCAGCACTCCATTTCACTAGCCAACTCCAGATGGATAGTCTTATAGAGCACATATCAAGTTGTGCTCAAAAATTCTGGCCTGCTGGAGCCTAGGCGAATTCTGAAATTTTTCTAGAACTAACTTCACATCGATCAATCTGTGTTTGGACTGTCCTTCATATATGCAGGTTGATAGAAAATTCTCCAAGCAACACTACCAATTCACATTTAAAATACAGATGTTTTCCAGTGCTACTAGAGACTATAGCCAGTATTTGGTAGACCCAATCAAGCGATAACGCTGCATTTTCTTTGTATTCATCTACAGGGTCCATTCATAGACAAGATTTTTATATTTTTGAGTTTTTACTGCCCTACTTTAGTAAAACTCTTAAACTTGCAGTTGCCCCCACCCACCAGACTTCAGAACCGACGTTCATTTGAAGAACAAGTGTAAATCGTTGGATTATGGCAGTTTGTATGCTCCTTCCATCTAAAGCCAAGCCAAAGAACATTTTTGACCACAAGCACCGACAACAAAGGATACATATTGTGGCTTTTCCGTTTAGACCACAGCATTGTTAATGGGATATAACCTCTCGAAACATGCACATACTCCTTAACACAGCAACACATACTCCTTCTCTCTGGAGATATCCTTCGTACAAACTATTGCATGTTCTCGTATTAAAGCTGCACGCCTGTACCACCAGGTAGCGCTGATATGCAACACAAACGACAAACAATGGAGCCATGCAGACGAAGTACCCAGAGGATTGAGGTTTTGTTCCTATTGTTGTAGACGACCATAATTGTTCAGTGCAAAAGTAAATGCTTAAAATGGCATTATTAAATTGCTGAATTAAGCTTAAATAAGATTTATGCATTTTAAACACTGTGGTGGCCTCATCCTGCTGCGGTAGTCCAAAGAGAAAATTTACGTTTTGGGATCTGGAAAAGAATACTGACTTTAGACTTGTTACCTCATAAAGCAGTGACGATATATTGTGGATGTGTTGCGGAAGACCATAGCGTCTTTCATCTTCTAAGACTGGTGTTTAAAAGGACATTGCGAAGTTTGTCGCAAGCCACATGAACTGTGAAGCATCATCTTTATGCGTATGCAGGTCGCTAGCTAAAATGGAAAAGAATTTATGTTTCAAAATAATATTAATCGAAGATTGCCACAATTATGGCAATTGCTCTTTTAAAGAAACTTATAAAGTAATTAAGAAATTCCCCAAGACTTTTAAAAAATTAAAATCGATATTTTTGCTCTCAGCACAGTCCAGACCATCCTTAACTTCAAAAAGTTCGACATGAAATTTCGTAAATTTTGCGGTTTCGAATATCAAAGAGTCGTAACTTTTTGTTTTTAAACTTTTCAGTTTAACTGGACGTATGATTAATATTAATTATGACTAAATTCAGAAAATGATTAAGAGCTCACGATTTATTAAAGCCAGATTTTGGCGTTAATTTGGAACTTACAGAAAACACTTTAGACTAACAGACGACTCAATAATGTTATATCTAGTATCAGTGTACCTAAAAAGCAGACAGAAACACAATGCGAGCTACATAGTAAACTCTATATACGAGTGTATAAAATTGTTGCATTACTGACTGACTGACAGACTACACACTGACCAGGCTAAACGGCTCAAGCTAGAATCATGCAAATTTTTGGGTAGGTGTTGGGCCAGATGTCGACGCGTGCTAAAAAGGGATTCTTCAAAATTCGTGCTTTAAGGGGATTAAAACGGGTAAATGTATTCCTCATAAACAAGTGATTAATCCAGTCCAGGACTTAACGATTAAGCTAGAATCGGTAAATCGGGGAATAAACGTCCCCATAATTTAATTTTGATTGGAAGTCAAAAGGGATTGTTCGAAACCTAAACCCTCAGAAGATAAAATGGGATACATTTCGTACATTCTCATCCAGTTTTATGAAATTCAGAGGTTATTTCTGCTTTGGTATATCAAAAGTGTGGCGAAGGACTTTGGCAAATTTCTTTAACAAGGGAAAAATGTGGAGCTACAAATTTAAAGTGTGGCTACAATGGGGATTTTGTTTTACTTTTTTTAATCTTTAAGTTAGAAATTTGATAAATTCGGCTTGACGCTTGAAACGAAAAGAAGGAAATTTTCAGCGCTGAAATTAATTTTAGAGATTAAATGGGTACAATTTATATCCATAAGTTTGCAAGCATCATTTACAGTAATCAGAAAAGTATGTAAATATACAGAATGGTCCAAATTATTATTATTATAATAATTAATAACACAAAAAGTTTTCAGAGAATTTTCTTAACATTTTTTATTATGGAAGAAGGATCTTTGACACTTATGTGTGAAACATAATATCGTCCAAACGCTGTCACGGCTTCGGCGGTATACCTCTATCCTATGGTCCATACTTTCAATAATTCTGAGACATAATAGAGGTTCAATGTCTTCAATGTGCCGAATTATCTTATCCTTTAGCTTTAAAGTGTTCTTGTCTTATTAACGTACACTTTTTTTTTAAAATATCCGCGAAGAAAGAAGTCCAAAGATGCCAAATCAAATGATCGAGGCAGCCAATTAACATAACCATGATGGAGATAACACTACCATTGAATTTCTCGAGTAAAAGATCTATTGTTTCTTTAGCTGTGTGGTAAAAAGGGCTAAAACGGCCGAAACAGCAGATAGTAAGAAAAACAATATTGAATTACCAGGTTGGCATGGATATATAAATGGGGATAAAAAAAGATCCAAAGGGGGCCACAAATAAAAAAAGTGCTAAGGACAATAGTAAATAATAAGGATGACATTGAAATTAAAGGTAGGGATCAAAATAAAAAGGGATAAAAATAGTTAAAAATGGGGCGACATGTAAAAATGTGAATCAAAAGGGATAAAAAAAATCTCCAAAATTGGCCAAATATAAGAATGTGAGAAAAACAATGTTAAATAAACAGGATACTACGGAATATTTTTATTCGGATAAAAAGTGAAAAAAATGGTCCAAAAGAGGCGATATAGAAAAAAATTAAAGAAACAAAATTTGATCAAGAAGATGACATAGAATAAAAGAAAGGTGAAAGAAAAAGGAAACATGAAATTAAAAAAGGGAAACAATGGAATACCCGTATTAAGATGGAAACACAATACTAAATCAACAGGATGGCTCTGAAAAAATAAATGGAGATATAAAAGAGCAATAACAAGCGGAGCAGCAGAAAACGAGAAAAGCAATATATAATTAACAGGATGGCAGGGAAATCGAAATGGAGACAACAATGAAAAAATAAGGTCCAAACGGGTTGAAAAAAAGTGAAAAAGTGAATAAAAAGAATATTTAATCCAAATTATGGTAAGGAAAATAGAATTGGGCATAACAATTTTCCTAAAAGGAAGTATATAAAAAAACGGAGGAAGTCCGTTTTTAATCCACAGGATGAATTTGGAAATATATACAGAGATAAAAAGAGAAAAACAAGAGACTAAAATAGAACAAATATTATAAAGTGACAAAAAGAGTTCTCAATCAAAAGGATAAAAAAATACAAACGTGGATAAAAATTGATAGTGAAAAAGTTCCAAAAGAACCGAAATATCACAAAGTGATAATAACAACATAGAAAAAACAGAATGACATTGAAAATATTCGTATATCCAAGGAATATTACGGGGGCAATAGCAGATTATTAGATGAATTAGTCAGAAAAACAATATGAAATCCACAGATGATATAGAAAACAGAATTGGAAATAAAATGAGATAAAAAGGACAAAACCGGGAAGTGGCAATAAGTGGGAAAAATTTATTAAAGTAAAGGCCAATATAGGTAAAAGAAATGACGAAAAATATGCAAAATGGGCGAAAAGCTTTAACAGTAGAAAATTAAATCGACTGGCATTGAAAATAGAAATATAGTTAAAGCCAAAAGAGTTGATATATGATAATGTGAAAACACAGTATTAAATTATGGATGGCAAAGAAAATAAATGGTTTAAATTGGGCAAAAAAAGAAGTCCGAAAATACAATATCAAATTACCATTTGTAATGGTATCGAAGGGGGGCTAAAAAAACACAACCGGAAAAAAATATCCAAAAGTCAGAAATAAAAAAAGAGGGGAAAATAATACCAAATCATGAAATGATAAATAAGAATCAAAAGGACCAAAGTGGAAAAATTAAGAAAGTACCAAATTAGCTAGGTGCTATAGAAAATAGGAATATGGCTACAATAATCTAAAATTTACGAAATAGAAAAAAATTTACAAACAATATAGAATCAAAATGATAGCATAAGAAGTGAAAAGTGTATTGAAAAGGCCACAACAGGCTCAATACTAAAAACTAAGAAAAAACAGCATCAAATCAACATAATGGCATACAAAAATAAAAATGGAGACGAAAAAGGGTCAAAACAGATTAATATCTTAATCACGCACTGAAAATGCGATTGGAAATTTATGTATGAGTGAAATTCACGATGCCTGCTGCGATGCTCATTACAGTAAAACGAAAAGATCACAATCAACTTAAAACTGGCCAGAAATATCTAAAAAAAAAAAGGAAGAACAAAAGGGAGCAACAGTTCAAAATAATCTTTGAGAGATTTGAGAATAAAATAAAAAAGATTTTAGCTATTGCAATTACCACATACGAGTATA
The DNA here is from genome assembly GCA_963513945.1 of Hydrotaea diabolus. NCBI lineage: Eukaryota > Metazoa > Arthropoda > Insecta > Diptera > Muscidae > Hydrotaea > Hydrotaea diabolus. Next base: position 171,720,163 of record OY740719.1, read on the forward strand.
TATAACTTTTTTCCCTACTAGTCTTTGATTACTATAGGGTGAACCATCAAGAGGTATTTTTCAGAACAAAGAAAAATATAAAAATTCAAATCATGTTTGGAATGTTTATTGGTAATTTAAAAGGACATTTTAAGGCATTTATTTTTTGAAAATAATTACCTTCTAATGTTGGCAACAGTATTATGGAAATAAGCGTTCGGTGAGAAACGGGAAGATATGCTGTTTTCGACCAAAATGTTGATCAGTGATGAGGCCCATTTCTGGCTCAACGGCAAAGTCAATAACCAAAATTGCCGCATTTGGGCTGAAGAGCAACAAGAAGAGGTGCCTTTATACCCAGAGAAACGCACGGCTTGGTGGGGTTTATAAGCTGGTGGAATCATCGGTGTAAATTTTTTTAAAAATTATGATGGCCGAAACCTAACCGTGATTGGTGCTCGCTATCGCGCCATGGTATCGATCTTAATGCTACCGGAAATTGAAGCCCGTAATCTTGACTACACTAGGTTTCAACAGGACGGTGCCATTGTCATACAGTTGCTCAAACAATGAATCTTTTGAAAGGTCATTTTGAAAATCAGCTAATTTCACGTTTTGGACAGGTGAGTTGGCCGCCAAGATCGAGTAATATCACACCTTTCGACATTTTGCTTTAGGGTTACGTAAAATCCAAAGTCTATGCTGACAAACCAGCTACGATTCAGGTTTTGGAAGCCTACATTACGCGTGTCATTAAAGCCATACCGGTCGAAATGCTCGAACGAGTCATCCCAAATTGGACCCTCAGAATGGAAACCCTGAGGCCTAGTTGCGGCCATCATTTGAAGGATTTTTTTTTTTAAAATAAATGCCATAAAATGTCCTTTCAAATTACCAAGAAAGATTCCACACTTGATTTGAATTTTCATGTTTAGCCCCTTTTTATTTTATTTCGGTCTGTTGCTTTTACACATTGAACAGGGATTAAACCGGCTCAAGACCTCTTGCTTCTATATTTAAACAGAAGACTAGTTTTTAACAAAATGGCAAAGTGACATTGATTTTCGTGGCTTCACACTACTTTTATCATGATTTCGGGTCCGTGACAACCCTCTTCAGAAAGCCTTGCTGCAATTGTTGAAAGTAAAACCGAACTCTATAAGGCCAGGCTCTCCACAAACGAATGAGAAGTACTGTTGTAAACCTTACTTTTTATATTTTTTTTTGTTCTGAAAAAATACCTCTAGATGGTTCACCCTATATGAGGGTGACTAAGCGTATGATTGTTTGTTATTCGTACTCAACTGAACGTATGATAAATATTAACTGAAAAATAACCTTTGTTAGGCCAACCTATTAAGAGCGTTATACAATGTTCTGGTAATATTTTGTAGCCGAACAGCAAGTACTGGCATACACGGCTCAATACCAATACGTAAGTCTAGGCTGACGAAAAATCAAAACAAGTATTTTCACATCGTATTGTTGTAGTCAAATCCTCCATTAAACAGCTTAGCCTTGGGCATTACAAAATGTGTAGCTACATCGTTTTGCATTTTCCCTAACTGGCTGCATTCGAGTCTGAGTGCTTCGGCACACAATTGAAATGTTATGTCGTACGTTTAAGGATGTTGAAGGATTAATGACTTTTGCAGAATTTCTTATTAAAAAACTTCAGACTGTAAATGACAAGATATTTCAATATCAAGTTTTAAAACGAAATGAAAGGGAACCCTGGAAATGAAAATCTTGAAAATTCAAATTTCTTTTAAGACTCTCCTGCCCTTCTTTTGCGCTCGTAATCTCATTTCATTTCAATTTGCCCGGCTTCTTTCGTAGCAGCCAACATATTTATCGTGTGCCCTCAGTTCTTTGTTTTGTGTTGTTGGCCAAACTACGTCCGCAGGTTAAGCACTTGAAGGCAGCAAGTGTCTCATTGTCATTTGCTTTAATTTCTGATGTTGTGCCGCTTTTTTCGTCCCTTTGGATTTTTATTTATTCTCCGTTGAGTCCATTCTGAGATTTTTTTGTTCTTTTTTAAAATAAAAAAAGATTTAAGTTGATTTTTTTTCTGGATGGATGTCATGCTGACAAAGCACAGTGGTAGCCATTAAGGGGTGGCGCAGAAATATCGGGTAATTAGATGATACATACGGAGTTTTTGTTTTAGACCAGATGTACCACATAATTTTGTCATGTACTTACGTCCGTTCAAAAGGGCGGTCGAAGAACTCCTTTCAAATCAGTGAACTGTGTCTGATATAAATTAACAATAAGTGATGGAGACATTCTTCTGAATGAAACTTCACTGGTTTGAGAGCAGTCCGTTTTTATTTCTTAAGGGAATATTCTGTAATCTGTGTTGAAATTAAACCAAACCATTTAAAAGCTTTTTTTCAGACGTGTTTGTTTCAAGCAGAAATAAACCGCATATAATGTAATGTTATGTCCAAGAACTTGCTTTATTATAAAGATTAAGGTTTGCCATAATATTTTATAGATGATTTTCGGCCGCCAGCCGAGAGGTGGTTATATCAGCAATAATGTACCGTATATTATCTTCGAAGGCTTTAATCGTTTCGGAGTTATCTGCGTAGACAAGTGACTTCATATAATGCCACAAAACCGTCCAGCGGTGTTAAATCGGTCTTGGAGGCCACGCCACAGACCATGACACGAGATAATGCGCTCATCAAAATTTTCCTTTAATAAATTGATTGTTTCGTTGAATGTATGGCATGTAGCGCCATCTTGTTGGAACCAAAGGTCGTCCACATCAACATTCTATAATTCAGGCACGAAAAAATCATTTACAATGGCTTTATGGCTTTCCCCATTCATTGTAACATTATGGCCGGCTTCATTTTAAACGAAATATGGACCAATGATTCCCTCTGCCCATATAGCACACCAAACAGTGTCTTTTTGAGGATGTAACGCCGTCTCAACGATGGCTTCTGGATTTTTAATAACTCAAAATTCAACCAAAAGTGAGCTTCTTGTTAAAATCAGTATCGTCGACCATTTCATTTTGGGCCCATTCACGATTTCAAGCGTTGATCCGGAGAAAGTCTATTTATTATGAAATGATAGTAGGGACATAAATACTGTTACAACATTGAACACACCCATTTCAATAGTAGAACTGATGCCCCGTTAATACCATATGGGTTTTGAAAGCTAACCTCAATAGCGTTAGTCTGTCACGGGATTTTAAAATTGTTTCCACTTTCATCGTGGAGTGGTCAGATAATTTTTCATTTCAAGTGTGACATGAAAAAAGCGATATTTTCAAAACGCTCCGGCCACTAGGGATTAGCCGCATGTTTGTCTTCCGATGCATAAAACTGTTTGAGGAGACTGGAGATATAAAAGACCGCCACCGGTCTGGCCGCCCACGCTCTGTTCGAAGCCGTTAAATCAAGAATTCACAGAAATCCGCTCCGAAAACAGAAAATCATGGTCGAATCATTAAAAAAGACTTGGGACTTTGGGATTTCAAACGACGTATCGGACATGTATTGACTGCAGCTTTAAAAAAATAGGATTGAAAAATGCAAACGTCTTTTGGTGAAGCACGCTGACAACTTGCACAGAAAAATTTTGTTCACCGATGAAAACATTTTTACAACTCAGGAAAAATTTCATCTAAGGAAGCATCTGAACTGATCCCAAGGGTGGAAAAGGGTCATCACCCAGCTTCAGTCATGGTTTTGTGGAGTGTCTCTTACGATGGGGTCACTGACCTGCATTTCTGCAAACAAGAAGTCAAAACATCGGCCAAAGTTTACCAAAAAACCGTTTAGGAAGCTGTTGTGAAGGTTCTTAACAATTCCCTGTTCCAAAACCAGCCATCGACTTTCCAGCAGGATTCCGTGCCGGCCCATAAGGCTAAAACGCCCCAGGCCTGGCTTCGAAACAATTGTCCAGCGTTCATTTCCTCTGAAGAATGGCCCTCAGGCAGTCCAGATTTTAACCCATTGGATTGCAAATTGTGGACAGTTTTAGAGGACAAGATTTGTCACCAAAGATACCCCAACGTTGGATCTCTTAAGACTGCTTTGGTTCGAGCTGTGGTCAATTTTCCAATGGACGAGGTTTGTGCAGCTATTGACGATTAGCCAGTGCGACTTAAGGCGTGTGTAAAGGCAAAAGGCGGACATTACGAATAAGTAGATTATTTTTGGATACACGTACCTTTCTTATAATAGTCTAAATGGCTCTATCATAATTTTTCTATTTTTTTTCGGGTGGTTGAAATATTTTTGGGCTTACCAAATTTGTTAAAAATTTTGGTCAAACAAAAAAGATCACTACGAATTATAACTTATTTTTTAAAGTTTTATTTTTTTTAATTATTTTTATTTTGTCTTAAAATATTTAATATTTTTAAAATAATTTTTTTAATTTAATGTAGTTATTTAAAAAATTTAATATGTTTTATTTTAATATTTCTGGTCATTGATTTTTTTACCAAATTTTTTTACAAAAACATACAACATTAGATTGTTGGGACCGCCATAATTGGGCATAAAAATAAAGTTAATTGGCACTGTACAAGGGCTGCTATATATTTCTGGCCTTATATTGAAAATGCGAATATTTATCATCAAAAATGGTTTTATTGTTTTTCAAAGTATTCTCTAGCATGATTTATGCACTTTTGCATGCGCTCAAACCAATTGTCGAAGCACTTTTTCCACACTGCTTGAGACCCCTCCAAAACGTGTTTTTTTAACGTTTCAACAGCATCTTCTAGTAATGAAAATCGTTGTCCACACATTTTTTTTTGATATGCGGGAAAACAAAGAAGTCATTGGGTGCCAAGTCAAGGCTGTACGGCGGATGACCCATCAATTCGATGTTTTGGCCGGTCAAAAAGGCGCTGGTTTGAAACTATGTGCGAGAGCTCTCATTGTCGTGGTGCACAATGATTCGTCTTCTCTTGTTCGCTTTTTGAATTTCTCCGAAGACTTCAGTCACACAAATTGTGGTGTAGCACTCAGAATTGACCGTCCTACGCTGCTCAAGCGCAACAGTCGCCACATGACCAGTTTTGCCGAAGAAACAGGCGACCATTTGCATCGAAGTACTTTTTCCACAAACAACTATCGTTGGATTTGGCTTTACTTTGAAGACCCACACGGTCGATTGCTGTTCTGTTTTGGGCTCATACGCATAGATCCATGATTCGTCACCTGCGACGATCTTATAAACGTCTTTTGAAGCACCGCGATCGTATTTTTTCAAAATTTATTTGCACCAATCGACACGAGCCTTTTTTTTGAGCGATTGTCAAATTGTGAGGGGTCCAACGAGAACAAACCTTTTTTACGGCCAGATGTTCATGCAACATCGAATGTATGCTAGTGGAAGAAAGGCCCAAGGATGCCTCTATCTGACGGTATGTCACATGACAATCTTGCATTATCAGTTCACGCACGGCATCAACATTCTCTGGCACAACGGTCGTTTTTGGACGACCTTCGTCTTTAAGCGAGCGTCAGCCACTATTCAATTCACTAAACCAGTTTTTCACCGTGCCATAGGACGGTGCTTCAGCGCCATATAAAGATTAAAGTTCATCGGTGTACTCGTGTCGTGATAATCTACTTCGAAAGTTGTGAAAAATGATCGCACGAAAATGTTCACGAGTTAAATCCATTTTTTTGACAAATTGATTTTTTCAAATCACTGTAAACAACACAAATGATGGTCGTACGTCAAAACGTTCTGAGTACGTTTATGCAAAAAAATGTCAAACTTTCCCATGGAAATGTCAGGGCTGTCTACATATAGCCACCCTTGTATCTTTTGAAAAACTTTATACTAACTTTAATACTAACAAAACATAATATATTTTTTTAAAATTGTTTTCATGAGTTTACGGGTCTAAAAGAATTTTCATTAAAGCTTCCTCCCAAATCACACATGTAAAACGCACTGATACTAATAAAGGAAAATGTCAGGGAAACAGCAACGGTTACCGATTTACTCCAGACTAAATCGGTAAAAGATGCCCATAACTCCAACAATTATCACGGACCTAAAAATGTAATTAATTTGGGTTAATAAGCGCAAACAATAGGGTGCGCAAACTTGGAGACATTTAAAAAAAAATTGAAGACTACGAAATTTCGTTCAAATCGAATCTGTTTCAGAACAGCTTGATTTTGAGTTTAGCCCAACAATCAGGCCGTATTAGGCCATATCAAATATTTCAAGCCCACAAAAAATAGAAAACAAAAAATGTATAGCAGTCAAATGGCTGCTATAAATCCTAAACCATCCTAAAGCAGATTATTACTTTTCAAACAAAAAAATGAACTTAACCTGGTATTTAATGTATAGGCCCTACTACCATTTTATACATTTTTTTTTGTTTTTTTTAATAATTTTTGACAAGATTTATGTTTTTCCTCCAAATTCCTTTTATGTAGAATTTTTCGACAATGCGGCCGAATTGGATATACTGCTAATACAACACATGAACAATGCTGAAACAATCTCAACGAAAATTGAAAAAACAATTCTTTTTGTACATACGGGGGCGGTTCGGAAAGTTCTTAGCCTATCAATGAAAGAGAATAGTTAGTTTTTCAAAAAAAATTATATTTTTCAATATAATCTCCTGAAACTTCAATAACTTATTCCAACGCTTATCTAGCGATTCTATCCCTTGATTAAAAAAGTTTTCCACAAGGTCTTCAAAATAGTGGTTTACAACTGTAATTGCATCTTCATTTAAGGTAAAACGCTTGCCAGCAAGGATTTTTTTTAGATTTGGGAACAGGTAAAAGTCACTGGGAGCTAAATCAGGAGAATAAGGTGGGTGGTCAACTCGTTGATTTTAGCCATTGTTAAAACACTCTTGTGCGCTGGTGCGTTGTCTTGATGAAAAATTATTTTTTTGTGTTGTAAGCCAGGACGTTTTTCTCGAATTTGTACATTTAATTGATCTAAAAGGTTGCAATAGTACTCTGAATTTATTGTTTTACCCTTTTGCAGATAGTAAATCAATAAAATACCTCTGAAGTCCCAAAAAACCGTTGCCATAACCTTACCAGCCGATTGAATTGTTTTTGCCTTCTTTGGGGCACTTCCTCCAGCTTCAGTCCATTGTTTGGATTGTTCTTTTGTCTCTGGAGTATAGTGGTGGATCCATCTCTCATCAACAGTTATGAAACGACGCTTAAAATCCATTTAATTTCGCTGAAAACGATCCAAACAAGCTTGAGAAATGTTCATTCTTATGCGTTTTTGGTCGACAGTTAACAAGTCCGGCACCCATCTTGCAGAAAGCTTTTTCATCTGTAGTTCTTCATGCAAAATTAAATGGACTCGATCATTTGAGATGCCCATGATATTAGCTATTTCACGCACTTTTATTCGTCGATCATTTAATACCATATCATGCACTTTGGCTACAATTTCTGTTGTTGTTGCTGTTTTTGGACGTCCACTACGTGGTTCATCTTCAATGCTTGTACGACCACGTTTAAATTCAGCAACCCAATTTTTTACTGTTGCATATGAAGGAGCACTTTCACCTAACACATTCAACATATCATTATGAATTTCTTGTCCCGATAAACCTTTATTATGTAAATATTTAATGACACCACGCATTTCTAATTTTTCCATTGTAAAAAAATCGCGGATGCGTCTTTTGTGAACACCTGCTTCTATATGAAGGAGTTGCCACAAAATTTAACATGTGTTCATAGCAGAGATGAAAGCTTCCAAAACACTTAACTTTTTTTTTTGTTTATACCGCGCTTTTTGTGCTAGGCTAAGAAGTTTCAGAACCGCCCTCGTAAATGGGTTTACCGAAACTGCAGTCACCCCTGCTTGTAACCCAGCGTGTTTTCGGGTAATGTTGTTCTTAGTCAAGTTTCCAATTTTTTATATTAGAATTAAGTACATAGTTGTACATAGAATTGATCTGTTAGGGCTAAGCCCATTAGTTTGAAATTAATAAATAAATATAAATTTGTAGTATTATTTTTGCTTTTTAAGCTATAATGACCTAACATTTGTCAATATATATTTTCCACTGCCTTTTGCACAACATTTTAGTTTCTCTTGAAACTAATGTTCAAAAGCAACTTAATCTCAAATCTAAAACTATGGCTTACACTTGTACAAAAAATATGTGGAGACGCTATCCAAAGAGAAAGACGATATAAAAACTGTGGTTTTGGCGAGCATTATATGCTTTTTTATGTCCGAGACAGCAAATTTTGGAAACTATTGTGACTAGAGGTCAAAAATGTAAAGAATGAACTCGTATGTATCGTACCTACAGATCCTTAAAATTACTTGGACTAACGACAAATACAACAGAAAATAGAGACTTATTTTCAAAATATTCTATTATGGACCCACTGTGACATGGTTCACTCTTTCAGACAATTCTTCGAGATATATCCATTTTTGGATTCGTAGTGAAATTTGCTTTTAAGAGTATTGAACTACCCATCCGTCCACATACTAATACAGGCCGTTTCTTGGCCCTTTGGGTCCATGAGTTTTAGCCTCAATCTAAGCCTAATGTTTAGAATAAGTACAAAATTGCTTTCATAGAAAAATATCGTTAAATGATTCATTATAGTTATTCTTTTTAGTCTATTGATTTCATCATTCCTTGTAAATGAACTTCAATTGATGTAACGAGTGAGCCAAAGACAAGATTATTTTTTAATCTTTAAAGAAGCTCAGTATAATACCTTTGCAAAACGAAATGGGTCGTATTTCTCTTAAACAACGTTGGGAATTATTAAAAATTAAAAAAAGCTTGAAAAAGAAAACGATTTTGGGGGAAAAATCATCTTTTATGACGAGGCGCATTTTCATACGTTCACAAACAAAATTGACGCATTGGTGCTCGAAAAACCCTCATGATATTGCCGAGAAGCCAATGCATCCACAGAGAGTGACAGTTTGGTATGGATTGTGGAGTGGGCCATCATTAGACCATTTTTTTTAAATGGGGCTGGGAACAACTTTTCGGTCAACGATGTTTGTTACAGAGCCATGTTATTCGACTTTATAACTGGAATTGAAGACATTGATTTGATCTGGTTCATGAAAAATGGCGCACCATGCCGCACAGCCCATGCCACAATCGAACTTTTGCTCATCAAATTCTCAAATCGTGTCATCAGACGTCTAGGCAATGTCAATTGACTACTTCGAAGTTGCGATTTGACACTTTTGAACATTTTTTGGTGGGAAATCGTGAAGGGGCGATGTTTTGCCAACAATCCAGAAACGATTCAAGCACTTAAGGCCAATATTATTCAAGTTCGAGAGCTGCAGCCCGACGTCGTCAACCAGGTCTTGGAAAATGAGACGGCGAAGCCATCTGAGGCTGAGAATGCTTGAAAACAAAACTTAACCAAATTAATTTTTTCAATTTTATTGTTCATTGATAAAGAAACGAGTACTTGGCCCACCCGTTATTCTTTGTCCCTATTAACTATAGGTTGCCTTCCTGACTTTATTGACCGATTTTTTGGTTCGTTTTGGTCTCAGTTTTAGGCAAATCTTCCAAATTTATCTATTTTTAGATTCGTAGGATCCTTTAGACCATCATACCGTTTTTCGGTCTCCTACGCCCACTCGCCCGCACCTATATTTTTCAAAGATTTTGAAATCTTATAAAAGCTTGTATACCAAATATAATCTGGTTATTATACAAATTGAAATTTGTCATCAAGCTAACGTTTTAAAAAGCTAGCTTCATTGCATTCAGTGCTGTTAATTTATTTTAGCTCACGGTTTTTCGATGTACCTTTAGTCCCTTAACGGCAAACTTTTTACCCCTGACCTGACTTCGATCATTTACAAACCTAAGCAGCTTCTGGCCATAAGCCATAAGTCATGCTAAATTAGGCTCTTTGCATAATTCATTTAATTGCTATAGTGCGTTCAGCAGACACAGCGACGGACAAACCCTAGTCTTTAAATTTAACGACGAGTCTCCGATCTATATTTTAAGGTGCTGCAAACAGAAGGCCGAATTTCGGCTATGGAGGTTTAAAACGAAATTAAAATCGGCACTTACAGTTAATCCACCCTTACCCGACGATATAAAAACTGTGGTTTTGGCGAGCATTATATGTTTTTTTTTTCATGTCCGAGACAGCAAATTTTGGAAACTATTGTGGCTAGATGTCTAAAAATTATAAACAATGAAGTCGAATGTATCGTACCTACAGATCCTTAAAATTTCATGGACTAAAAACAAATACAACAGAAAATAGAGACTTATTTGCAAAATATTCTATTATGGATCCACTGTGCCATGGTTCACTCTTTCAGACAATTCTTCGAGATATATCCATTTTTGGATTCGTAGTGAAATTTACAGTTAATCCACCCTTACCCGTCCTCATAACTCACTGCTAAGTAAAAACTCATATTTATTTCTCCCCTCATTTTTGACGCTTCGCACCACTGTGCCCGCATTATTATCACAACATTTTCACAATGGCCAAAAAAATAAAGGAAATAGTTTGGATTCATTTCTGCAATTGCTTTCACATTTTCCTCTTCTTACATTCTGTTAACAGATGTCTGCGATACGAGCTGAAATCCGACAAAACAGTTGAAAGTCCTCCAGTGCCAGGATAAATGGTTCTTCCTTCATTACACCCCCTTTTTCCATTAATTCCTTTTTAGTCAGAAGTCTGTCGGACTGTCTCCCTATTTCATTTCAGTGTCCTTTGCGTACAAAATAATGGGATATTTATTTGCAAACAAAATCATTTACATAATGCCAAAATGAGTAGACAACAGTGTGAGGAATAAAGCGGAGGAAACCCAATGCAATGGTTGATGGAAGAACAATCTAGTGGATACAATATTTAAAAAGGGAAATCCTCTTTAATGTTTCGTAGTAGCGTGTTGTGTTTTTTTCTATCTCAGAGGCGTGTGGGTGGGATCTGTCCAGTGGTGCTATTGAAAAATAACCCGTGGTAAATTATCTTTACTAATTTCATTGTATTTCATTCAGCGACCATAAAAATTAACTTTACTTATGCTATGCATATACGAGGGCGACCGCAAAAGTAACTGGCCTAACATAAAAAGAACCGTTTTTTTGGAATTATTGTTATTTATTTTTCAACATAATCTCCTTCCAACTCAATACATTTCATCAAACGTTTTTCAAGTTCTCTGAGCTTTATTCGTCTATCTTTAGTCACTTCATTAAATATTTTTCTAATGTTTTCAATAGTAGTAGCAGTTTTCGGTCTTCCAGAGCGTTGTTCATCTTCCGTACTTGAACGACCCATTTTAAATTGTTGAACCCAGGATTTCACGGTGGAGTATGATGGTGCATTATCACCATGAACAGAATCCAATTCATCTTTGATTAATTGTGGCGTATAACCTTTCATATAAAAGTGTTTAATTACCGCACGAAACTCTTTATTTTCCATTTTTCAAAAATTATAAAACTTGTTTACTTCAATCACCTGTAACAAAGAAAATAATCATTACATATTTCGGAAATTTTGACGGATGGCTTATAAAAGATTGCTTTTAAAAAACAAAACAAACAAAAAGTTGCTAGTAAAACAGAAAATGTGCCAGGCCAGTTAGTTTTGCGGTCGCCCTCGTATAAGGTAAACTAGAAGTCATTGTCAAAAGACCACTGTATTGCCACAAAACGCTATGTGAAATATGCACTGTTGAATATACTATACCTTGAGCTGTGGTCCTTAACTTCCCATCTTTCCCCATTAATTGGGAAATATATAGACAAAATCATTAAGGTTTCTTTAACTTGATGTATCCCTTTTAAAACAAGAACATTAAAACTCCGTCTGATTGTTAGTAACATCACCGCAAAGTACAACCACATAATATTCAGCATGATAAGGGTATACATAGGTAGTTTCTGTTTCTTAACTTCAGTTATAATTTTAAAAAATAATATTTATACCATCAATCATAAGATAGAGGATTTTTTCACTTTGTCATTCCGTTTTGTGGATGTAGCGTTCTGCAACCATGTTGGCCTTGAGTTGAAGGGTTGTCTTGGGCTTGTTTACATATACTCACTCCTTCAAATAACCCCTAAGAAAATAGTAGGGTCGGCTGATAAATCTGGCAATCGCCAAATAATTTCCGAATTTCTGGTTATTACTCGCTCTCCAAAAATTTGACATAAAAGTGCCATTGTGTCTCGGGCAGTGTGGGCAGTGGCTCCGTCCTGCTGAAACCACATCTCAGGTCTCTTTTCAAGAGCAGCACGTAAAAAATGTTCTATCATAAACCTATACCACTTTCTATGTACGGTTACAGCACTTCCATCTTCATTCTCAAAGAAGTAAGGCCCAATGATATTTGCAGATGTGATCCCACACCATACTGTACACCTAATTGTGTGCAGTCGGCGTTGATGAATGGCACTCGTATTTATAGAACACTAGAACCTACAGTTCTGGTCATTAACAAAACCATTCAAATAAAAATGATCTTCATCTCTTAAGCGTTAAAATAATTGAACGCTGATTTAAAGATTAAAATTCTACTATTCGGGTTTTTTGTTCAGTTGTGAATCGCTTCATTATTTATTTTGAGGTGTTATTTATTTAATCTGAAAAAATATATAAACGAAAAAGTTTTTAAATCCCATAGTAACTTTTGGCCCACCCTGTAGCTATGTACATCTGTTTGTCTGCGGAAAGCAAACTACAGGTGGAACTATTGAAATTAGATAGCTGAATGAAACAAAATTTGGGTACATTTTAATACAAAATATATATATTTTTTTAAATAAATTTATGAAAAAATTGCAAAGTAATCAATTTTACCTTAAATATTTTGGTATAGATGAAACTATTTCTACGGTAAAACTTAATGCGGAACTTAAATTGAAATTCAAACAGCCATTTTATCTATTATATACTTATATAAGTACTTAGTAGGGAAATAAATACTGTTACACACGTTTTATGCTATAGAATAAAAAGCATTGAATGTTTTTGGACCAAATATTTTTTAATATATCTATTGATGTACATTGTATCCAAAAAGAATCTACTTATTCAAAATGTCCGCCTTTTGCCTTTACACACGCCTTAAGTCGCACTGGCCAATCGTCAATAGCTGCACGAACCTCGTCCATTGGAAAATTGGCCACAGCTCGAACTAAAGCAGTCTTAAGAGATCCAATGTTCGGCTATCTTTTGTGACAAACCTTGTCCTCTAAAACCGTCCACAATTCTTAATCCAATGGGTTCAAATCTTGACTGCCTGAGGGCCATTCTTCAGACGAAATGAACGCTGTAAAATTGTTTCGAAGCCAGGTCTGGGACGTTTTTGCCTTATGGGCTGGCGCAGAATCCTGCTGGAAAGTCCATGGCTAGTTTGGAACAGGGAATTGTTAAGAGGCATCACAACAGCTTCCAAAACGGTTTCTTGCTAAACTTTGGCCGATGTTTTGACTCCTTGTTCGCAGAAATGCACGTCAGTGACCCCATCGTAAGAGACACCCCACCAAACCATGACTGAAGCTGGGTAATGACCCTTTTCCACTCTTGGGATCAGTTCAGATGCTTCATTAGATGACCGCGCATACACTCTCATCATTTTGCTTGTTAAATTTGTCCTGAACGGTAAAAAATTTTAATCGGTGAACAAAAAATTTTCTGTGCAAGTTATCAGCGCGCTTCACAAAAAGACGTTTGCATTTTTCAATCCCATTTTTTTTAAAGCTGCAGTCACTAAATGTCCGGTACGTCGTTTGAAAGTTTGAAAGTCCCAAGTCTTTTTTAATGATTCGACTCATGGACTTTTGCGTGATATTTATCTCACGGGCCATGATTTTCTGTTTTCAGAGCGGATTTCTGTGAGTTCTTGATTTAACGGCTTTGATGACATGCGGTGTTCGAACAGAGCCTGGGCGGCCCGATGGGTGGCAGTGTTTTACATCTCCCGTCTCCTCAAACAGTTTTATGCATCGGTAACCGAGCATGCGGCTAATCCCTAGTGGCCGGAGCGTTTTGAAAATGTCGCTTTTTTCATTTCACACTTGAAAAGCGCTCCATGATGAAAGTTGAAACAATTTTAAAATCCCGTTACAGACTAACGCTATTGAGGTTAGCTTTCAAAACCTATATGACATTAACGGGGTATGTTCAGTTCTACTTTTGAAATGGGTGTGTTCAATGTTGTAACAGTATTTTTGTCCCTTCTAAATATAACAGCAGAGATTAAGATAGTCTGCACGTGATATATAAGAACATATCATGTGTAGATTATGGTGCACTACTATTGCTACTATTTCTCTAGACGAGTTTTAAACTAAATTCGGATATCATTCGAAATAGTGTATTTGTGGTATACCCGTACATATCTAAAGAAAATAAAAAAAAAACAATGTACAAAAATGTTAATGGCGGGTCATTTAAAATTTGAATCGGCTGTAAAAAAAGTGTACAAAAATAATTAATAATAGGTTTTTCAAAATTCTGATTTTATTGGAATTGTTGAGCTTTGCCATTAAAATTTGTTTTCGCTTCGCCAAATGGGCTGAAGATTTTTTGGCAAGAGATGAAGAGTTTAACCGATAGATTGTGTTTTCAGATGAAGCTCATTGCATCCACAAAGAGTCACTGTTTGGTGTGGCAACATTGGGCCCTTTTTCTCCGAAGATGAGGCAGCAACCGCCGTTACCGTTTGTTTTCATAAATTCGAGAGAATGACATGGACGTCATTTGGTTCCAACAAGACGGGGTGGCATGTCACATAGCCAACGCAACCATCGATATTTTACGCACTGCTTTTGAAAATTGAATAATCAATTGGCCGCCTCGGAGCTGTGATTTGAGCCCTTTGTGGGCTCTGTGAGCCCACAGAGAATAAATTTTACGCAAAGCACCCAGAGACGTTCGTCAAAACAGAAGGCAGGTGCAGATTTCAGAAGGAGATGTAATAGTTTTTAACATTTAATTTAATTTGTATACTTAATTATCTATTTACGTAGTATGTCTTGATAGGATTTCTCCTAACTACATTTGCACAAAAAAGGTTTTCCATAATTTTTAAAATCCTTAAATTTCTAGCCTCTGGGCTTCCTCATGTGTGCTCAATCGCAATAGAGCATGTCAAATGATTTCTGGGTCATGTTTCAAAAACGTATGCAAAGTAGAGGATATCGTGATATTTCATAACAAAAAGTCGAGCTGTGTTTTAAAAAAATTCTCTAAATTTGTAAACATTGATGTCAGGACAAGAGGATGCAATCATTATTACTGTGTGCATGTTTTTTTATCATCTAATCTTTAAATATCTGCTAATATTTTAGCTACATTTAAAAATCTTCTTGCTGTGGTGTTTTATTTCGAATAACCGAAACTGGGTTTTGGTTGGCACGTTGAAAGTTTTTGTATTGCACCAGTTACACAAATGCGAACATTTACAGCACTTTTAATACATTTGACATTTCGCACAATCACCATAAATAACATATTAATCTCACTATAGAAAGTTGTAACTGCTGTGAATGTACTACGAAAACGTCTAGCTAGGTCCAATCCCATTAAAGACCAGTCTAGTATTAATATTATATATTATACGACAATATTATCTCGACTTGTTTATGAAATTATGTCCTTAAAACAAGTTTTAAATGTTTTGTTTTTCATTCTCGAGCCGTTTAATTCATCACTTTTTAAATTTAAAACCTTAATAACATCAAGGCTTATATTGCCTTATATAGGGTACAAACAGAAATTAACACAACCAAAAACAACTACAATGCAGCAATAAGAATCATAACCACGAAAACGAAAAATAAACAAACTAAAGGAAAGATCACCTGTTTTACAAGTATTTTTTCATAACAATTAGTAAATAAAAGTAGTTGGCGCAAAACGCGTAACATGTTTTTCGAAATATCGAACCAAACATACTAAAGTTAATTTAAAAAAAAATTACATTCTCATTCAATTTTACCTTTTTTCCATTTAAAAATACACATATTTTTTTGGAAAACAAAACAAAATTTAGGCACATTTAAAAAAAAATAAAAATGTTTATATTGTTTGAAGTTTCCATAATAAAAGAACTTATTTCTTCTTATTAACTAAATATATCGGGCGCTCAAATATGCCAAAATTCCACTTTATTTTAACAACTGTTTGTGGAAAAAAATCAAAACGTTCTTGATTTAAAGACAATGCAGCAGGAAAAGTAAACTACAATTAACTTTAAAAATTTCACTCGTGATATAAAATTTTATATTCTTTAATCAAATAATAAAACTTAAAAAAAACACATTTTCATTTTTCAATCCACCTCTTTTATTGTGGATCCTGCCCCCATGTGCGGTGCCACACCGATCATGAAACCATCGATTTATTGTAAAAACGATTTCCAGCACACATAATGTTAAGAAATTCTAATGTCAGCTGGCCACTAAAATCAATAGATTTCTTTCATTGGGATTTTGTAAAATCGCGAGTTATGCAAATAAAACAGAAACAATTTGTGAGTTCAAACGAGTCATCAGTGAGATAAAGTCATATCTCAATGAGAAAGCCATGAAAATAGTAGTGACCTGTCCGTCAGAGCCGTGGGGGCTATTTGACGCTTACTTTATTCTAAGTATACCTAATCGGAAGATATTGTAAAAAAGAAAATCCAATAAAAAAGGAATATTTTTTTTAAAAATACGTGTTTTTTTTTAATGAATATGTGCACTCTTACTATGACAACCTTTATCTATCCATCTGTAATAATAAGAGTTTTAAGTACCACTTCGCAAAGAGTTATTCAAATGTTCTACTAAGCAAAATATATTCCGACAAATGATTCAACTCTAGGCTCAAATTTACATTTTTATTTTTGCTTTATGAAAACCTCCAGTGGTCGAATTGATCGATGGGGAACCCTTACGGGCATCGTTAGCACTCCTAAGTGGAAAACCTTCTCAATGGATAACCTAGTAACAATGCAGTCCATCGAAAATACCCAGCAATATATACCCATTGATCTAATTTACAACTTCTTAAATATGCCCTTAAAATTTTTTTAATATTTGTTTTTTGTAATCCATAGAGAAGAGAAATAAAGTAGTTAAAAAATACCAAAGAATGACTTGAATATCAGCTAAGTAAACTTTGAAAATATCCGCTACTGAGATAGATGCGCTTAATTTAAGAAGCCTAACTATTTCGAGGAATTGTTATAAAACAATTTCGTATTATCTGCACGTAGAAAAAAAATATGGTTGGGGTGACAATATTCGAAGAAGATCATACTATTGTTGGGTATATGGTTGTGGCACAACAATATTATGATCCTCACAACAATAGTATAATTCACACATAACCATATTATGATCCTCACAAACATAGTATTTTTTTCACAACCATAGTATGGTCTTCACAACCGTAGTATGATTCACAGCCAGCCATGCTTTTATCCCTACAACCATAATATGATTCACAATAAGTTAATAGCCAGAATTGAGGCCATGTTTTTATTGAAATTTCCATTCAAGAAACAAAAATATATATTCCAGCGGCAGTCGAAAATACTTTTAGCTTCTTCACCATCCGTAGAAACGAATGTTATTAAACCATGTTCAATGGCTATATACTTAAGTGCAGACAGATTTTAAATAAACGAGAACCAGCCGGTATTAGAGTATTTCATCGAACAAAGTAAACACAATAAAAATCCCTCGAACAACCTTTCGGTTGTTGTTGGTTTTTTTTTGATGGACAACAACCATTCACTGTATCGTGTTTTTTATGCTCGATAAAACATGTTTTGTTATGTTAAGTCGCAACCATGCTGTATGATTGCCGTAATCTTATTATGGTTAACGTAAATTTTAAAAAACAATACTTTAGTTGCACCAAACATGTTTAAATGGTTGCTATAACCATATTTTAATTTCTAAATTTGGCAATAATACTATTGTTACATTTCAACAATAGTTATATTGTAGCAATCATACTGTTGTCAAAATGAAATTCAAAAAACAATACTATGTTTGCGACGAACATGCTTTTATTGTAGAGAACATATTATTGTTGCGGTGACTATAGTGTAACCATATATCTTCTCTGCGTGTGGTAAAGAGTAAATGCAGACTTTGTTGTGGCATCGTAGCTGATGTTTTCGTTCTAATAATAGGCGTGTTTTTTGTTGCTCAGTTATTAAGCGAGTGTAAGCGATAATTTCACATCATTGTACATAAATAGAAAGATGCCACAAATAAAAAAAAATGATTTTGTTAACTAACTATAGGGTGGTTAAATTTTAAGGGTCGATGTTGACTTTGAATAAAACACAAATTATTTAGAAAACTATTGTAATTTGTTTTTATTATGATAATATTGGTATAGTTCAATTATGTGTGGAACAAAATATCGGCCAAATGGCAGCCGCGACCTCGGCGGTACACCTCCATCCGATGGTCCAAATTTTCGATGACGCTGGGGCATAATTGATGTTCTATGCCGTTAATGTGCCGAATTATCTCATCCTTTAGCTCCAAAGAAAGAAGTCCAACCTTGTCAAATCACCTGATCTTGGCGGCCAATTTACATCGCCACGACGTGAGATAACACGACCATTGAATTTGTCTCGCAAAATAACCATTGTTTCGTTAGCTGTGTGGCAAGTGGCGCCGCGGCGCGCCGTCCTGTTAAAATCACATATTGTCCACTTCCATATCTTCCAATTCGGGCCATAAAAAGTTCGTTATCATTTCACGATAGCGAGCACCATTCACAGCTACTGCCTGACCGGCCTCATTTTTGAAAAAATAAGACTGGATGATGCCGCCAGCCCATAAACCGCACCAAACAGTCACTCTTTGTGGGCGCACTGTTTTTTCGATAATCACTCTTGGGTTATCATTCGCCCAAATGCGACAGTTCTGCTTATTGACGAATCCACTGAGGTGAAAATGTGCCTCATCACTGAAGATGATTTTCTTCGAAAATTGATCATCCACTGTTGCCCGAAGCCTGAGCAAATTTAACGCGTTGCTCGCTTGTGTATCTTTTCATGATTCAAATTGAGTTAGTCTAAAATTGAGAAATATCAAATGAAATGCAAACACTTGATGCTTAGGTGTGGTTCACATTCAACATCGGCCCTTAAAATGTAACCACCCTTTACTTACAATTTGCGTCATTAAGCATACATGAAAATTTTATGTTTTTAGAAAAAAATATTTAAGAAATACCTTTAGAGAGCTCGGTTATTAGTCGTTGCAGTATTTCTTAAAAAATTGTTATTCTTTAAAATCTGTAGTTCTAGAATACACAGAATATTCTACTGTTCTTTTCAAATATAAAAAGCTATCGCCTTAGCTTATCGCTTTATAACCGAGCAACAATCGAGAATTGAATTGACTTTAAAAAAGATTCATATCAAGAAAATGCAGCAATTTCTTAATCAAGAGAGCTAAATTACTCCATATGACTGTTCTTCACCTTAAAAGGCTCACTGCTTTATCTACAGTTGAGATTTCCATCGTGCGCCTGACGCAATTCAACTTTAATGGCTCGAAGTAGGCAAGTCTCAGAATGAGTGCTGTCCAGTTTCTGTCGTTCTTTTTAAACATCAGGACGATAAACGAATTATTCAAAAAGGAATTACTCCACAACATCACATCGTCATCATCTTCCCTGTGGCCATATGAAGAGCGACAAGCAGCAAAAATGAAGACAAACAATGAAACTGATTATGCAATTCCTTCTTCTTTTTGTTGTTGTTGTCCAAATATTTTAACATATATTTACACACACACATGCATACAAACGATATCCAGAACACATACACACAAAAATGCACACATACTCAAGCACACGTTATGCCAGTATGAAGTGGCAGAACGAAAGAATGAATCTCGGCATCTCTAAAGATGGAAAGGATATTTATCATTGTTTCATTTTGTTTCAAAATGACAACATGAATATGCATGAACATTATTACATAACAAATTCAGCGACATCTTCCATATCAAACATACACAAAATGCTTACAATAGGGTGGCTCGGCAATTGTCGCTATTTTTCAGAAGGAAGTCATTAACCGAAGAAATGAAAACCAAGGATATATTCGAAAATAAAACCTGTCCGATAGTCGTACAGTCGTGCCATTTCAGTTTTTTGTTGCAAAAATCATATATTTCAAATCGATCAAGATAATCAAATAATTTAAATGAAAAATGATAGAAAATTGTTCATCCTATGAAATGTGTGTTTGTTTTATAAAGGTTGCTACGACTTGTAGGTGATCAACGTTTAAATTTGTTGAAAAATCAACTTTATGGTACCAAAAAAAAATAAATTTACCAATTTTAGTTTTTTTTTAAATCTTTATATGTGACAGCGCATATAGAAAGGGACCTAAGGGTAAAAAAATCATTTTTCACTTTTTTTGATGTGGACAACATCTGAGCATCGATATGCGCGTTTTATGAAAGTGATGGTACACCAAAGATACACGTATTTAAATCTTTAAAATGGATCTCCTGAACAAAACTGGTTTTTACCCTTAGTTCCCTTTCTATTTTGCGTGTCACATATGGCGATGAAGCACCATCCTATAGCACTGTGAAAATCTGGTTTAATGAATTCAATCGTGGCCGACGCTCGCTCAAAGACGAAGGTCGTGGAAAAAACGGCCGTTATGCCACAGAACATAAATGCCGTGCGTGAACTGATAATGCAAGATCGTCATGTGCCATACCGTGAGATAGAGGCATCCTTGGTCATTTCTTCCACCACCATACATTTAATATTTCACACCTGCCCGTAAAAAAGCTTTGTTCTCGTTGGATCCCGCACAATTTGACAATGGCTCAAAAAAGGCTCGTGTCGATTGGTGCAAACAAAATTTTGAAAAATACGATCGCAGCGCTTCAAAAAACGTTTATAAGATCGTCACAGGTGACAAATCATGGATCTATACATATGAGCCCGAAAGAAAACAGCAATCGACCGTGTGGGTCTTTGAAGACGAGCCAAATCCAACGAAAGTTGTTCGTCGAAGCAAATGGTCTCCTGTTCATCCGTTCATGTGACGACTGGTCCGCTTGAGCAACGAAGGATGGTCAATTCTGAGTGGTACATCACAATTTGTTTGACTAAAGTCTTCGGAGAAATTCGAAAAACGAACAACAGAAGACAATCATTGTGCACCATGGCAATTCGAGCTCTCACACATCGGCTCAAACCAGCGCCTTTTTGACCGGTCAAAACGTCGAATTGATGGGTCATCCGCCGTTCAGTCGTGGCTTGACACCCAATGACTTCTTTTTATTCCCGCACATCAAGAAAAAAATGCGTGAAGAAGATGCTGTTGAAGCGTTCAAAAACCATGTTTAGGAGGTGTCTCAATCGAAGTGGGAAAAGTGCTTCGACAATTAGTTTGAGCGCATGCAAAAGTGTATAAATCATGCTGGAGATTACTTTGAAAAACAATAAAACCATTTTTGATGATTAATATTCGCATTTTTATTATTAGGTCAGAAATATATATAGCAGCCTTCGTACGTTTTAAAATTAAAATCCAACAAATTATTTTTTTTAAATCATTTTATCAATATTCTGTAAAATATTAATCACAATTCGTTATTGAAGGTATTTCTAAGCGACTACTCATTTCTAAACTATAATTATTTTCTACACTATTCGTGACTTCACATGTCGTAGAAAACTGAATCGAATAGTGCAGCTAACATGATGAAGAGTTCTCAATTTTGCCTCGATCGTTTTGCTTTGAACGTGTTCTGCAATCACTATTTTTTACACAATTTGTTTAGATACTCCTGTGCTTCATACAACTCGTGATCCATTTCAAGGTTCCCTTCTTTTTTAAAGAAAAAAAAAACACAGAAAATTCATATTGTATGGGGAATGTTTATTATCATTTGAAAGAACATTCTTTGGCATTTATTTTTTAAAGATTATGTCTACCAAATGTTGGCCGCGGCTACGTTTCAAATGATCCATCCCATGAATCCAATTTTCGATGACTCGTTCGAGCATTTCGACTGGTAGCTGGCGAAAGACACGCGTGATGTTTTGCTCCAAGGCCTGAATCGAAGCGGGTTTGTCCGCATAAACTTTCGACTTTACATATCCCCACAGGAAAAAGTCTAACGGTGTGATATCACACGATCTTGGTGGCCAATCGACCGGCCCACAATGTGAAATTATCTGCTCACCGAAGTGTTCTCTCAATAAATCCATTAATTGATGCAATGTGTGGGAAGTGGCGCCGACTTGTTGAACCCAAATGTCGCCGAGATCACGAGCTTTAATTTAAGTTACATATAGTCGGTTATCATGACACGATAACGGTCGCCATTGACGGTTACGTTCTTACCGGCATCATTTTTCAAGAGATATGAACCGGTGATTCCACCGGCCCACAAACCACACCAAACCTTTGTTATTTCTGAATGAAGTGGCAGCTTTTGAACCTCTTCTGGTTGCTCTTCGTCCTTCTTTACATACCCATTGAGCCAGAAATGGGCCTCATCGCTGAACAAAATTTGGCTCGAAAACGTCGGATTTTCTTGGAACTTTTCAAGAGCCCATAGAACCGTTGTCGTTTTAGAAACGTCGGGCGGCTTCAGTTCTTGCACAAGCTATATTTTGTACGCTTTCAATTAAAGATCTCGACGTTAAATGCTCCAAGTCGTTTCATACGTCACTCCGAGTTGCTGCGAAAGGCGCGGAATCGACTCTCCACGGTCTTGGTGTACACTCTTAGCTACGGTCGCTACATTTTCTTCACTGCATGCTGGACGTGGCCTATTCGGTCGAATATTATCCAATAATGAATGCTGTCTCTTTTGATGGGTTATGCTGTTGCGAATAGTACGCTCAGTAGGCCGATTATGTTGACCATAAGTTGAACGAAGTGCACGAAACTCATTCCTCACGAACGTGAATTTTCGTAATAAAGTTGAACGATTTGTAAACGTTGTTCAGACGCAAGTCTTTCCATGATGAAATGCCAAACAAAAATAACATGACAGCATGACACGACTCCACGAAAAAAGTATCTTTACTTGGATCACCCATTATATAAGATTCAATCTTGATGAAATTTGGCACACATTAGTTTTTTTGGATCTTTAAGGACATTTTTAAAATTTAAAAAAAATCGTTCCGATTTGGATACTCGTATAAGTCCCACACGTACGTTCGACTTTTTAAAATTCTTTATAAAATTAGGCAAAAACTCGTGCTTTGGACCAAGAAATGACTTTATTAAAATTGAAGGAAAGCGGCTTAGCTTAATTATATCTCCCAGACATATATGTTTATCCGATTTTATGTTTTTAGTTATACTAGTAGAATCCACATATTGTATTCAATCTCAAATAAAGTTAGCACAAGTAAGTATTTTGCACAAAGGACCGAAGTTGTAAAATCCGTCCGCCTAGTGCTAGGGGACATGTGGGTTTGCGCAAACGGGTAAAATGTCTATCTCTATTAACTTCTCTATTTAATTTGAAATTCGGACATACTAGCCCTAGGTCACAAATGAAAACGATGTTCTTCCGAACATGGATCTATGGTTACTCTGAAACTGTGGGATTTTTTGACAAATCTGACATACATTTTACATACTAGCCCTAGGTCACATATGAAAACGATGTGCTTCCGAACATGGATATATGGGTACTCCGAAACTGTAGACTTTTTTGACAAATCTGACATACATTTTACGATTTGGCTGAACTGGAAGGTTTAACCTATGTGCCCACAAACCGACGCCTAATGTTTTGCGACAATGGAACTCGGACCAACACATATGGACCTTAGGAACCCATAAATCGGTATAAGAGTATTAAAAAAATTTGGATCCTTATATATATTATACTTAGTAGGGACACAAATACTGTTACAACATTGAACACACGCATTTCAATAGTAGAACTGAACATACCCCATTAATGTCATATGGGGTTTGAAAGCTATTGAGGTTACTTCAACTTCAACTTTCATCATGGAGTGGTCAGATAATAAGAACCGTATCGCTGTAACAGTGCTTTTCAAGTGTGAAAAGAAACGATATTTTCAAAACGCTCCGGCCACTAGGGATTAGCCGCATGTTCGTCAAGCGATGCATAAAACTGTTTAAGTAAACTGGAGATGTAAAAGACCGCCACCGGTCGGGCCGCCCACGGTCTGTTCGAACACCGCATGTCATCAAAGCCGTTAAATCAAGAATTCACAGAAATCCGCTTCGAAAACAGAAAATCATGGCCCGTGAGATGAATATCACACAAAAGTCCATGAGTTGAATCATTAAAGAAGACTTGGGACTTGGAGCTTTCAAACGACGTACCGGACATTTATTGACTGCAGCTTTAAAAAAAATAAAATTGAAAAATGCAAACGTCTTTTGGTAAAGCACGCTGAAAACTTGCACAGAAAAATTTTGTTCACCGATGAAAAAATGTTTACCGTTCAGGAGAAAAAAAAATTAACAAGCAAAATGATAGAGTGTATGCGCGGTCATCTAAGGAAGCATCTGAACTGATCCCAAGGGTGGAAAATGGTCATCCCAGCTACACTCATGGTTTGGTGGGGTGTTTCTTACGATGGGGTCACTGACCTGCATTTCTACGAACAAGGAGTCAAAACATCGGCCACAGTTTACGAAGAAACCGTTTAAGAAGCTGTTGTGAAGCCTCTTAACAATTCCCTGTTCCAAAACCAGCCTTGGACTTTCCCGCAGGATTCTGCGCCGGACCACAAGGCTAAAACTTCCCAGTTCT
Organism: Hydrotaea diabolus; assembly: GCA_963513945.1. Taxonomy (NCBI): domain Eukaryota; kingdom Metazoa; phylum Arthropoda; class Insecta; order Diptera; family Muscidae; genus Hydrotaea; species Hydrotaea diabolus. The sequence goes on from OY740719.1 coordinate 171,744,929, forward strand.
GGCTTCGAAACAATTTGGCAGTGTTCATTTTCTCTGAAGAATGGCCCTCAGGCAGTACATATTTAAACCCATTGGATTACAAATTGTGGATGGTTTTAGAGGACAAGGTTTGTCACAAAAGATACTCTAACATTGGATCTCTTTAGAATGCTTTGGTTCGAGCTGTGGCCAATTTTCCAATGGACGAGGTTCGTGCAGCTATTGACGATTGGCCAGTGCAACTTAAGGCGTGTGTAAAGGCAAAAGGTGGACTTTTCGAATAAGTAGATTCTTTTTGGATACAATATACATCAATAAATATATTTAAAAATATTTGGAACAAAAACATTCAGTACTTTTTATTTTATTGCATAAAACTTGTGTTACAGTATTTATGTCCCTACCAAGTATTAATTTTACGTCTCTCCGTAGCCAATGGGTCTAAGGTCCCTAGGGGGCTGGAAATATCTTCTTTTAAACATGGACTTCACATGAACCAGTGGAATTTTCCGAAGAATCTGAATAAGATACTAATTAATTTCGTGTTAGTTTATTCGACCTGTTCTTAACAAACTCTTTATCTTTTATTTTCATTCAAGCTTTTTGGTTTGTTACTCCTATTTCCGTTTGGTTGTTGTTACTCCTATTTCCGAAGGGTAGCGAAATATCGAAACAAAGAAATAAAATATAAAGCTATGAAAATAAGCTTGAAAACAAAATAAAAAATAAATAAGATATTAATTTTAAGATTTGGCTAATGCGGAAGCCTTGACCCCAGCGCACCAAAAATGAGGTTCCTTCGTACACCGAAACATGGTAACTCAGATATAGTAGAACTTCCTCAGAAACCTCAATATGCATTAACTTTTAAGATTTATCTAAATTTAAGGCACAAATGTACAGGATTCTTAGAACTCTCTCAAAAATGAACATATGTGACGCGCAAAATAGAAAGGGACCTAAGGTTAAAAACCAGTTTTGTTCAGGAGAGCCATTTTAAAGATTATGTCCCTTTCTATTTGCGCTTAGAATCGTCGACTTTACTTTCATAAAACGCTCATATCTCTGGGAGGGAACACTTTTGGGGGATGGGATCGGTCTCATTCGATGCTCAGATGTTGTCCACATCAAACAAAAAAAGTGAAAAGTTGATGAAAAGTTTTGTTCAGGAGAGTCATTTTAAAGATTAGGGCCATTTCTATTTGCGCTTAGAATCGTCGACTTCACTTTCATAAAACGCGCATATCTCTGGGAGGGAACACTTTTGGGGCATGGGATCGGTCTCATTCGATGCTCAGATGTTGTCCACATCAAAAAAAGAAAAAAATTAAAATTGTTTTTTTTTACCTTTAGGTCTCTATTTAGGTTTCTCTATGCGCTGTCACATATGGGTTTAAATAAGCTAATCCCATAACTTCCAAAAACAAAGTATTTTTTAGCAGAACAAAATTGAAGATCAAAAAAGAAGACAAATCTAACTTTGTATACAAGATAAAATGTAACGGTGACGAGTCCAACGTATGCCAGAATATAAATGATGGGACAACTAAGACAAAATTACAGACAAGAATTTCTGCGCATAAGTCAGATCAAAAGGCGAACGGCAGGCCACTATCCAGACCAAAAGACCGCACTAGCCAGGCCACCAGCCAAACTTCAAGGAGGTAGAAATACTGACAAAGAGAGTAACTACAGAGAAATATAAACTTGAAATGGAATATTTAATCAACGCCTAAACTGAGGAGGGAATGAACTCTAAAACTGGCTAATTCGCTCTCATGGGCAGAAATGTAATCCCTAAATACGGACACAAACATTAGCTTTAAGCCGCAAGCGGAGACGAAACGAACAGTAAACATGCTGTTTTCTTTAAAAAATAATTGGTGTAATAATTTTGTACTTATGCATTTCAATCCGTTTTATTTTGTTTCTGTTAATATTCCTTAAGGAAGATTGTCGAAGACGATCAAAAATGAAATACAGGGTGTCTATCCGGAATTTGATTGTTTATAATTTTTGATAAAACGAAAGAGAATGAATCTTGCATTGATAAATGTTTTATCTAATGTCGGCAATTATGTATGGAATACAATATCAGATAAATGTCCGCCTCTATTGGCCTCACAAACGCGAGCCCTTTTTAGCACATTTTTCATTTCATTCATTTTATCACGAATATTTTGTTTGAGTTGCTCAAGCGGTTCTGGTTTTTTGCATAAACCTTGCTTTTCAGACATCCCCACAAAAAGAAGTCCGGAGCAGTCAAATCAGACAATCGTGGAGGCCAATCAACATCACCATTTCTTAAATTAATTTGTTGTGAAAAGAGATTTCGCAGTAATTCTATTGTAATCTTGGCTGTATGCGATGTGGCACCGTCTTGTTGATACCACATGTTAATCAAGTCCAAAGCATGTAGTTCTGGCGGTAAAAAGTTTTCGATCATATCACGATATCGCTCCCCATTGACAGTTGCCGTTACGCCGTTTTCCTTTTCATAGAAGTAAAGTCCTTCGTTGATCCTCCTGACCAAATTGCACACCACTCGTCACTTTGAATGGATGCAAAGGTGACTAATGAATAATTTGAGGGTTTTCCATTGCCCAGAACCGACTATTCTGTTTATTCACATATCCATTCAATAGAAAATGGGCCTCGTCACTTATTATGATTTTTTCATAAAAATCGGCGTTGTCATGGGCGAACTGTAACATCCTATTGACACATGTATGACTGCGTAAATGGTCTTGTGGAAGAAGCTCTTGTGTCAACTGAATCTTAAATGAAACAAATGCATATCCTTGTGCAAAATTGTGGCCAAAGTTGTTCTGTGAAGACCAAATTCCTGAGCACGGCGTCAAATTGAGGTTAATGAGTGGTTTTGAACACTTTCTTGAGCAGCAGTAATGTTTTTAGCCGATCATGCGGTACGTTGTGGCTCATGCTTGGACCTATCAGCGACAGACCCTCTTTCTTCGAAATTATTCACTACACGATAAATAGTGCGTTTTGTTGGCACGTTGTATCTCCCAAAAATTGCACGTATCGTTTTCATCGTCACAGTAATCGATGATTGAATTTGATAAAATGTATTAACGATTAGAACACGCTGGTTTATCGAATACTTTTGCACGATAAATTTGCCACGTCTCTTCTTCAAAATATTCGACTGCAAAATATTAACTATCAAGACTAATGTTTAACAAAATGGCGGCAAAACAACTTACTTATAGTATATCGCGGACGCGATAAAATAAAACAAATTACAATATAACACAAACACCTGTTTTTAGTATTTGTTAATGACCTTGAGCCAGACAATTTAGATCAAAATATATATTTAATAATATACGAGTAGTTCAAAAGTACATTACCAAGAATAATTATTTAAAAGTTATTTAATTAAATTTTAATAGGAAAAATGTAAATTTTAATCATGACTTTTTTTTAGTTTATCAAGGGGGAACGTTTTTCTTCATACCGACTTGGTCTATAATCAATCCCTTTTTACGAGGGCTGCTATATATATTTCTTCCCCATTAATAAAAATGCGAATATTTATCGTCAAAAATGGTTTTATTGTTTTTCAAGGTATTCTCCAGCATGGTTTACACACTTTTGCATGTGCTCAAACCAATTGCTCAAACCACTTTTTCCACGATTGGGACACCTCCAAAACATGGTTATCGTTGACCATGCATTTTTTCTTGATATACGGGAATAAAAAGAAGTCATTGTATGCCTAGTCAGGGCTGTATGGCGGATGATCCATCAATATCACGTTTTGGCCGGTCAAAAAGGCGCTGGTTTGAGCCGATGTGTGAGAGCTCACATTGTCATGGTGCACAATGCTTCGTCTTCTTTGGTTCGTTTTTCCAAATTTCTCCAAAGACTTCAGACAAACATTTTGTGGTGTACCACTCAGAATTGACCGTCCTACGTTGCTCAAGTGGAACAGTTGCCACATGACCAGTTTTGTCGACGAAACTGGCGACCATTTGCTTCGAAGTGCTTCTTCCACGAACAACTTTCATTTGATTTGGTCGGTTGCTATTTTGTTTCGGACTCATACGCATAGATCCATGATTCGTCACCTGTGACGATCTTACAAACGTCTTTTGTAGCATTGTGTTGTATTTTTTTTCAAAATTTCTTTGCACCAATCGACAGTAGCCATTTTTTGTGCGATTGTCAAATTGTACGGGATCCAACGAGAACAAACCTTTTTTACGGCCAGGTGTTCATGCAATATCGAATGAATGCTGGTGAATGAAATGCCCAAGGATGTCTATATCTCACGGTATGTCACATGACGATCTTGTATTATTAGTTCACGCACGGCATCAATGTTCTCTGGCACAATGGCCGTTTTTGGGCGACCTTCGTTTTTGAGCGACCGTCGGCTACGATAAAATTTATTAAACCAGTTTTTCACAGTGCTATAGGATGGTGCTTCATCGCCATTAAAAGATTTAAGTTCATCAATCCAGGTCGAAAGTTATGAAAAATGATCGCTGGAAAATATTCACGAGTTAATTCCATTTTTTGGATATACCTGTTAAGTTTAAAGACACCATCTGTTTTTGTTCGGACTGAATCCACATTTTACTATCAATTATATATATTTTTAGTTTATATAGTCGCAGAAAGTAATTTCGAGGTGTTACAAACGGAAAATATACTCCCATCCCAGGAGAGTATAAAAAGGGTGATTCATTAACAGCTCCGATTGTTACAAAAAATAATTATCGGGATTTTCAATTGTAAAGCCATTATTTTTTTGTTGTTACAGTGTAATAGGCTGTTTCCACTACGGTCGCGTCCACGTCCTCGTCCAAAAATGAATAAACGCGCGTTAAAGCCAATACAAGAAAACATAGGCAGTTAGGTATGGGAAAAAGTCGCGTTCATATTGGACGCGTTTTCCGATAAGTCGCATTTACTATAAATTCGATTATTTTTGCAATCGAAATCCACCCATACCTATTAATGGCGACACCGCAAATTGCACATCCTTATTAAAACAGCTGTTTATCAGCATAAACATAAAGCGCTGATGCTACTGCACATTTCCATTAGGCGCAATACCATTTGATCCTTATTTTCCACTGCGATTAGCAAAATAATATCATTTAACTCCATGATAATGTCACAACACAAAAATATTAAACTTTTCGCACCGCAAAAAAAAAACAAATAAACACAAACAGCTGTTTGAACGCAAACGTGGACGCAAAACACAATGGAAACACCATTACGAATTTTCGATAAATCATTAACGCGGACGTGGACGCAACCGTAGTGGAAACAGCCATTTACAGTGTAGTATACTTAGGTAAAAAGTTGCGATGCAAATTAATTTCAAATTTTTTATGACCTTTTGCACATACCTCGCAAAGCATCGAAGATTTTCATATGTAGTTCTTAAGCCCTCTTTTCATATCTTAGCCGCATTTAGAGATCCATCCTAGTGTACAGAGTTAAAGAAAGAAAAAAATCGCAACCAGAAATAAATCCTCAAAAGAGGACAGCGCAAACAGCGGTGGCAGCGACAACAGAAATGAGCATACAAACAATAACAATTTGCGCTTAAGGGCCACTACGTCTGAATACCGGATACCGCGGAGAAAACCATCATACAACAAAGTACAAACAACAAACAAAAAAAAAACACAACAAAGAAGTAAACAAACAGTGATAACAAAACAAAAACACCAAAAAAAAAACGAAGTCGTTGACGTCGACAACAGCGTATAGTGTGAATTGGAAATGGCGAAATAAAGAAAGCATAATGTGGATATTTAAAATTCAAGCATTTCGCATTTCAAATCGCCAGAATGGCAGTGGCGGTAGCCCCAACAACAACAGCGGTGGCAGATAAAAACAGCATTCAGGATTTGCCATTTTTTTCGTTTGGTGTTGTTGCCATCTTCCCTTAATCGCTGAAGTGGTTTTTGGCGTGTTTTGCTTTTATTTCCATCCCGTTGTCATTGTTGTTGCTTCTGCGGTACAAGAACCAACAGCTTAAATGTCAACTTGCCATGGCAATTTGTAACAATTGAACTTTTTCTCTTTCTGTGATTTTCCTACTCTCTCTCTCTCCTTCTATCACATACAGCCGTTTCTTTTGGTTGAGATTTTAGAAGAACGGTAGAACACATTGCAATTGCCTTCAGTTGAATGTTAGCATATCGTTGCGTGCTTGTGTTACAGAGAGAGAGAGAGAGAGAGAGAGAGTGGAAGAGAGCGAAGGAGTTTGTATGCATGTGCATGAAAGCAAATTTGCACTTGAGTTTAAATTTAGTAACCGTTGAAATGCAAATGTCTCCGAATGCATTCGTTGGTAAACGATTGCGCTCACACAGATATACACCTCATGCATGCATACACACACATGAAAATGTGTAGACTTTAATCACATCGGCAATAGAGAAAGAAGTCTTCTTTGGAAGCTCCAAGATAAGCTTACAGTATTGTAAACTCATTTAAAATACACACAAGGGCAAAGTGAAAAGAAAGGTCCTAAGCGATATCTAAGACAATGTAGCTAAAAGGCCTTCATAGAGGTATGCCAGTAGGCATATAATAGAATGTTTTCTGGAATGGATCACAGAAGAAAAGAAACTATTTTTAACAAGCATTCCACCCCTAAGAGCTCCGCTGGAATGGTTCACAGAAAAAAAGAAAATATTTTTAACAAGCATTCCACCCCTAAGAGCCCCGCAGCTTCTGATTTCTTGCAGACTTCGATTTAATGCCTCGATCGCATGTTTGTGAGACATTGTAATTGCAATAATTGTTTTATTTTTGCAATAATACACCCCGACAGCTATTTATGTTTATATTAAGGGCTGGTAAGTCCGGACACCATTAAGGAGAGTAGCCACTAGGCCAGAGGCAGCAACGGCTACGGCGATTTTACGATCTTTACGGAAATAAGCCAATAGTACACGCAGAGAAAAGATATGGTTATTAGGTGGTCACCGCAACAATAATATGTTCTCTACAATAAAAGCACGTTCGTCGCAACCATAGTATTGTTTTTTGAATTTCATTTTGACAACAGTATGATTGCGGCAATATTAATATTGTTGAAATGTAACACTAGCCAAATTTAGAAATGAAAATATGGTTGTTAAACATGGTTGGTGCAACAAAAGTATTTCTGTTTAAAATTTACGTTAACAATAACACGATTACGGCAATCATACAGTATGGTTGCGACTATGAGCATAACACAACAGGTTTTATAGAGCTTACATGTATGTGTGTGCGTATGTTTTTTTGATATACAAAAAAACACATACACCCGATACAGTGAATGGTTGTTATCCATTAAAAAAACAACAACAATCGGGAGGTAGTTCGAGGGATTTTTATTGTCTTTACTTTGTTCGGTGAATTATTCTAATACCTATTTATTTAAAATCTGCCTGCACTTAAGTATATAGAGATTGATCATGGTATAATCATATTCGTTACTTGGGGTCTACGGTTGGTGAAGTAGTATTCACCCCTGCTGGCAACTAAAAGTATTTTCGACTGCAGTGGGAATATACGAGTATAATTTTGTTTCTTGAATGAAATATTCAATAAAAACATGGCCTCAAATCTGGCTATGAACTAATTGTAGTGCAATTTAAACTAACTTACTTGATAAAAATCTCTATTTTTGAATAACAACATTACCCTAAATAAATAATTTTGGGTTGAGTGAATCATACTATGGTTGTAGGTATAAAAGCATGTTTGCGTGTGAATCATACTATGGTTGTGAGGATCATACTATGGTTGTATGAGAAACATTCTATGGTTGTGAGGATCATAATATGACTGTATGAGAAACATTCTATGGTTGTGAGGATCATAATACGGTTGGGGAGATCATAGTATGGTTGAGTGTGAATCATACTATGATTATGGAGATCATAGTATGGTTGCGTACTATAGTTGTGAGGATAATACTATGGTTGTAAGAATCATAATATAGTTGTGGAGATAATAGTATGGTTTAGTTTGAATCATACTATTGTTGTGACGATAATAGTATGGTTAATCATACTATGGTTGTGGGGATCATAGTATGGTTATGTGTGAATCATACTATTGTTGTGAGGATCATACTATTGTTGTGCCACAACCATATACGCAACAATAGTATGATCCTCTTCGAATATTGTCACCCCAACCATACTTTTTTTCTGCGTGTAGATTTATCAGAAATATTTTGCCAGTGCCTCCATGTGCATCCGAAAACAATAAAGCTCTTTCATCACTGTTCGTTTCTTTCAATACCATATCAAAAATTAGTCTTTGTTCAGGAAGCAAGTTGGGCAATATTTCCTTATTTTAGCATTTTTAGATAGAAGATCATAGTTTGATTCTCTGCACACCTTATTGAAAGGATTACCCAATCGAACAGGTCTGGGAATGTCGGTCATTGATATTAATTTATTCTCGTTAGTTATAAATGCTTCGATATAAACTGCATCATCGAAATTTTGATTAGAATTAGTCAACTATTTTCTGCGTAGAATGTATTCCGATAAATCATTTTATAACGCTCCCACAGCTCCAAGGGTTTGGAGCTTAAACCCGATTATAGTTCCTCAGCAGTTGGTCCCTTTACGTGGTGCAGAAGTATTCGTTGGCAATAGCATTCTAAATTGCTGACATGCCAAGAGCATCGCTTGCCTTCACTTTAGGCCAGTTAATACGATAACAACTGCAGTTTTCTTTTGCCTAAAATCTTCCCTTCCGCGTTTAAAATAAATAAAATCATATGTACAAAGAGTATGTACACAGAGTATGTATGTATAAGTACATAGATAGATTTTTTTTAATAGACAAAGCATTCCGTATGGAGTGCTAAAAATAAATATGACGTCATCTACACCGTACCAAGTTTCAGTAAAAACGGATGTACCATTAGGTCGTGATATAGATTATATTGAAGCAATCGAAGAAGTGGACAACTAGTAAGTATAGAATTTCCAACTGTTACGTATCAGGAGATGTCATCCTCTTGCCAACAACCAGAGACAGAATAGTGGCATGTCCAACGTCACTTCGTGTATCATATAAACTACTTAGTAGGGACATACATACTGTTACAACATTGAACACACCCATTTCAATAGTAGAACTTAACATACCCCATTAATGTCATATGGGTTTTGAAAGCTAACCTCAATAGCGTTAGTCTGTAACGGGATTTTAAAATTGTTTCAACTTTCATCATGGTGTGGTCAGATAATGAGAACCGTATCGCTGTAATAGCGCTTTTCAAGTGTGAAATGAAAAAAAAAACGCTCCAGCCACTAGCGATTACCCGCATGTTCGTCTCCCGATGCCTAAAACTGTTTGAGGAGACTGGAGATGTAAACGACCGCCACCGGCCGGGCCGCCCACTCTCTGTTCGAACACCGCAAGTCATCAAAGCCGTTAAATAAAGAATTCACAGAAATTCGCTCCGAAAACAGAAAATTATGACCCGTGAGATGAATACCGCGCAATAGTTCATGAGTTGAATCAATTTTTCCATTGAAAAATTGGCCACAGCTCGAACCAAAGCAGTCTTTAGAGATCCAATGTTGGGGAATCTTTTGTGACAAATCTTGTCCTCTAAAACCATCGACAATTTTTAATCCAATGGGTTCAAATCTGCACTGCCTGAGAGCCATCCTTCAGAGGAAATGAACACTGGCAAATTGTTTCGAAGCCAGAACTGGGACGTTTTAGCCTTATGGGCCGGCGAAGAATCCTGAACGCAGAGAAAAGATCTGGTTACTATATGGTCACGACAACAATAGTATGTTCTCAGCAGTAAAAGTATGGTCGTCGCAAACATAGTATTATTGAATTTCATTTTGACAATAGTATGATTGCGGCAATATTAATATTGTTGAAAAATGTAACAAAAGTATTGTTGCCAAATTTAAAAATGAAAATTTGGTTGTAGCGACAATATAAATATGGTTGGTGGGAAAAAAGTATTGTATTCATGGGTTTTATGTTAACCATAACATGATTACGGCAATCATACCGGCAAAACCAAAATATTTTTAATTTGACAATGTTATTTTTACGATTCCTACGCAATAATATCAATAAAAATTATTTTTTTTCAAAAAAAACTACGGATTAGTGTAACTAAAATATTTTTAATAAATGAATTTTTTTACTGTTAAATAAATCACTCCTATTGTTACATAACTTACTTAATAAAATTCTTTATTGTTAAATAACAACGTATTCCAGTCTTTACAAACAATTTTGGGGATCATAGTATGGTTGTGCGTAAGTCATACTATGGTTGTACGTTAAACAAACTATGGTTATGAGGATCATAATATGGTTGTGGGATCATAGTATGGTTGAATGTGAATAATAATATGGTTGTGGGGATCATAGTATGGTTGTGTGTGAATGATTCTATTGTTGTGAGGACCATAATATTGTTATGGGGATCATAGTATGGTTTCGTGTGAACCATACTATTGTTGTGATGATCATAATATTGTTGTGCCATAACCATATAACCAACAATAGTATGATGCTCTTCGAATATTGTTACCCCAACCATACTTTTTTTCTGCGTGTGCTTGAAAGTCCATGGCTGGTTTTGGAACAGGGAATTGTTAAGAAGCTTCACAACAGCTTCCAAAACGGTTTCTTGGTAAACTTTGGCCGATGTTTTGACTCCTTGTTCGCAGAAATGCAGGTCAGTGACCCCATCGTAAGAGACACCCCACCAAACCATGACTGAAGCTGGGTGATGACCCTTTTCCACCCTTGGGATCAGTTCAGATGCTTCCTTAGATGACCGCGCATTCTGCATTTTAAATTTTTCCTGAACGGTAAAATTTTTTTTAATTGGTGAACAAAATTTTTCTGTGCAAGTTATCAGCGTGCTTTACCAAAAGACGTTTGCATTTTTCAATCCTATTTTTTAAAGCTGCAGTCAATAAATGTCCGGTACGTCGTTTAAAAGTACCAAGTCTTTTTAATGATTCGACTCATGGAATTTTGCGTGATATTCATCTCACGGGCCATGATTTTCTGTTTTCGAAGCGGATTTCTGTGAATTCTTAATTTAAGAGCTTTGATGACATGCGGAGTTCGAACAGAGCGTGGGTGGCCCGATCGGTGGCAGTCTTTTACATCTACAGTCTCATCAAACAGTTTTATGCATCGGTAGACGAACATGCGGCTAATCCCTAGTGGCCGGAGCGTTTTAAAAATATCGCTTTTTTCATTTCACACTTGAAAGGCGCTATTACAGCGATACGGCTCTCATTATCTGACCACTCCATGATGAAAGTTGAAACAATTTTAAAATCCCGTTACAGACTAACGCTATTGAGGTTGGCTTTCAAACCCCATATGACATTAACGGGGTATGTTCAATTCTACTATTGCAATGGGTGTGTTCAATATTGTAACAGTATTTATGTCCCTACTTAGTATATTCCAATTGCAAATTCGCAGCATAATCATCTGAATAGTATTATGATTATTATGCGAATACCAAAAGAGGGCGGAAAACTTCATTTGCACTGAAAGTATCAGAATGATACTGTTAACACTCTTTCATAGGCGCATATAATTCCGTTATAAAAATGTTAACGAGTTCATAATCATTAGCGAATTACATACACTAGGAAACAAGTTACGTGGGTTATATTCAGCTCTAAAACAGCGTTAGTTGTGTGAGAGGTATCAGAAGGGGTGTAGGAGGACAATTTTTTGACCCAAAGCTTAATTTTATAAGCCCGTTCTATAAGTTTGGTTTTTAATAAGATCGGGCTACTACCGGGTGATCAATCTAGAGGTAAGATAATTCAAATCAAGTGTGCAATCTATATTGTTCATTCGAAAGGACGTGTCATGCCATTTATTTATTGAAAATAATTTAATTGAATATAATTTTATAATAATAATGGCCGCAACTCAGGGTGTCTATTCTGAGGATCTATTTTTGAATGGGTCGTTCAAGAATTTTGATTGCTATTGCACTTTTGGGGCATGGGATCGGTCTCATTCGATGCTCAGATGTTGTCCACATCAAAAAAACGTGAAAATTGATTTATTTTTTTTACCTTAGGTCCCTATCTCTATGCGCTGTCATATATGGACCGATAATTTCACCAGCCTCACCAGTAGTTTTTTCTGCACGCAGAAAAAAGTATGGTTGTGGTGACAATATTCGAAGAGGTTCATACTATTGCTGGGTATATGGTAGTGGCACAACAATATTATGATCCTCATAACAATAGTATGATTCAGACTCAACCATACTATGATATCCACAACAATAGTATGATTCGTACTCAACCATACTATGATCTTCACAACAATAGTATGATTAACACTCAACCATACTTTGATCCCCACAACGATTGTATGATTTACACTCAACCATGCTATGATCTTCACAACAATAGTATGATTCACATTCAACCATACTATTATCTCCACAACCATATTATGATCCGCACAACCATAGTATTTTTCTTATAGAACCATAGTATGATCCTCACAACCATAGTATGATTCATACGCAACCATGCTATTATCCGTACAACCATAGTACGATTTAATCAACCATACTATGATTATTTATAAGGATTGGGTATTGTTATTCAAAAATAGAGATTTTTTATCAAGCAAGTTATTTTAAATTGCATTACAATTAGTTCATATCCTGGATCTGGCAACTCTATGCCTGAATAGTCGTGTTTATTACTGCAGCTGATCATTTCTTTTTTATTTTGCTTTTTGCTTTGTTTTTCAACCACTTTGCTTTGTTTTGTTTGCTGCTTTTTATAATTAATTATCAAGTGAATGAAATTTTATGAAGATTTTTGATAAATTTACTGGAAGTAAAATTGTTTTTTGAAACTAAAGTTGGTTGCACAATCTTTGGCTGTTATTGGTGTTGTTGCTGTTGGTGTTTGCCATTTTTAATTGTTGCTACATTTGCATTGTTGCTGTTTTGTTTGCTGCTGTTTACACAAAATGTCGGGTGCTAAAACAACCAAGTGTGGAGCTTGCAGTGACTCTATTACTAAGACTCAAGGGAGTATCCAGTGCAAGATCTGTTCACATTGGTTGCACGCTTCTTGTGCAAATATGTCTGATAAGGAATTATTGGCACTGAAATCGCTGAAGTATTGTGCATTCATTTGTAATAATTGTGAATCTAACCTCAAAAATGGCAATAATGGCGGTGGATTTACTAATGCGATGGTGAATTTAACGAAGAAATTGGATGATTTTATGCAAAAATATCAGACTGAGCAGGAATCTATTAAATCGGCTTTGAATGATATAAAGGCTGAGGTGAGTTCCTGCTATACTGAGATGAAGGATGACATTGTTGAATGTAATACCCGGATTGATACGGTTGAGACTGCAACATCTTCGAAAATAGCTGCTCTAGAAGTTGAGAATAATATATTGCACCGTAGACTTAATCGTGCTGATGTGCTGATTGGTGGTTTGCCTGGTGGCCTTAAGGATCTGGTTGCCCCTGTGATTGCTCTTGGTGCTTTTTATGGGATTGAGGTCGTACGGCAGGATATTAATCACGTATGCTATATTAATAAACAGAAGCAGATCCTAGTGAAGCTGAACGATGTATTTATCCGCGATTCCATTATGAGAGAGTATTTTAAATCTCGAACACTGCGCATTTGTGATATTCTCGATGGTGTTGGTAGTGATCTGGTGAATAGAGTTTATCTCAATGATCATTATTCTCCAGCTGCTGGTCACCTCAATGCTATTTGTAGAGAGCTACGTAACAAAAAGATCGTGACTAAGTTTAAGATTTTAAATGGTGACAAGCTTAGAGCTAAACTGATGCTACCTGATGGCAAGGAAGTTTTACGAGATATCAACCAATGTGTGCAGCTCCTTCATTGCTCAGATTGAATATTTAATTGTAACCTCGTCTATAGATAGTTTCTAATCTTGATTTAATAAGTTATTAATTGGATATTTGTCACATTTTAGTGGCACTGTTTGTTAAATCTTGATTGAAGCTGCCTTTCTATTGATTAACTTTTTTTTACTTTTCAAAATTTAGTTTTTTTTATTTGAATTTTCAAATTTTTTGGCAAAGCATTAAATACTATGATCTCTTCCCGCTGAAATGATCAGCTGTGTTATTAAAAATAATGAAATTATATTATAATATTAATTGTTTGAATAAGAGTTTTGTATCACTTTTATTTTATGTTTGGTTCCCCTCAATAATTGCATTTTTTGACATTGATGTCTTCTAATTTATGTATTGGTCCGGTGATTAGTGACAATATTTTCCTTAACTCATCTCTACGTACTTGTAACGGTAAATTAAACGTTGCTCATTTAAATTGTCGGAGCATTAGACCTTCTACAGGTTCTACGAAATTTGATGAGTTAAAATCAATATTGAGCTTTTCGCATCTAGATGTTATAGGCATTTCCGAGACATGGTTGAAATCTGATGTCTCTAGTCGTGCAGTTAACATTCCAGAGTATAGCATTCTACGGAATGACCGGCGCAACTCGAGAGGAGGTGGAGTTGGGATTTATGTTGCAAGTAAACTTAAGCATAAAGTAGTTTTTAAAACATCTATTTTGGGGAAGTGCGAATCTCTGTTTATTGAGTTATATTCTGGTAGAGCGAGTGTTTTGTTTGGCGTAGTTTATTTACCTCCCCCTGCTGACATTGCTACATTTGAAGAACTCCATTATGAGTTATTTTTAAATTATTTGAATGTTATAGTTGTGGGAGATTTCAACTGTAATATGTTTAACTTATCCTCATCGGCACTGCTTCGTTCGTTGTCTCTTCGATTAGATTTATCTGTTTTACATAATTCTAGGCCTACTCACTATGATGTTGCGCATGGAACATCTTCATTAATTGATTTTATGTTGGTAAGTGATATCTCTATTGTTCAAATGTCCAACCAAGCACAATGCCCATCGATTTCCGATCATGCACTCATTTTTGCTTCTTTTGACATTAATATTAACCATTTTGATAAATTTCTTGAGTTCTATGATTATAGGAACATCGACTGGAATGGTTTGATGCTTTGTTTGTCTTTGTTTGATTCTTCTTTTTTGTTTACAGCTGCCGATGTTAATGTTAAATATTGTCTTATTTCTTCGCTTATTGCTGAACTATTTTCGTTTGTACCTATTGTTAGAAGAAGAATCCGTTCATGTAATGATGACTGGATGAACTCTATTGACATACGGTTTGCTAAATCTCTAAGAGATTTGTCATACTGTGCCTATCAGCAGAATAGAACCATTGAGAACTGGAGACTTTATTGCAAATACCGTAATAGAGCCAAATCAGTTATTCGACGGGAAAAGAGGAGATTTTGTTCTAAACAGTTTAGCAATTTGGATTCTGATGGATTATGGCGTGTTCTCAGAGGATCAGGTTGTTTAGCAAATGACGATTTATGTTATGATTGTAATGTTGAGGATCTCAACAACTTTTTTGCAGGTGGTATATCATCTAATACACACGTTGACAACGTCAATTTAAATTTTTTTCCTGATGCTGACAATGATTTCTCTTTTTATTGTGTTTCTTATGAGGATGTGGCTGTTGCTTTAAATAAAGTGAAGTGTAAGTCTGTTGGTGTGGATGGAATTTCTGTTGAGTTTTTGAAAATCATATTTCCTCACATTTCTGATTTAATAATTCATTTAATTAACTCGATACTTACATGTTCTGTATTTCCATCGGCTTGGAAAACTGCTAGGGTTGTGCCGATTCCTAAAAGTAAAGTGGTTAACACCCAAGATGACTTAAGGCCAATATCAATACTTCCTGTTCTGTCTAAAGTATGTGAGCATATTTTGAAAGACCAGATTTTGCTACATACTAAATCAAAAATCTTTAAGGGGCAGTACGCATTTCAGAAAGGCCATAGTACTACTTCTCTACTTTTGCATCTTACTGATACTATTAGACAAGACTTAAATCGAAATAAGCTTAGTGTTTTAGTTTCTCTAGATTTGTCCAAAGCCTTTAACTCAATCTGTTATAACTCTATGATTATAAAGCTAAGGGATGAGTTTAGTTTTTCTCGATCAGCTTGTAAATTGATTATGTCTTACTTATCTGATAGATTTCAGTATGTTAATTTCAACGGAAGAACTTCTCGTATTATTCCTTTAACTTCTGGTGTTCCGCAAGGATCGGTGCTGGGACCTCTACTTTTTATATTATATGTCAATAGCCTTTCTGAGTGTCTGCGTGAGGAAATGTGTTCATTGTATCTATTTGATGATGATGTTTTTGTTCTTTTTGGAGCTGACCGTGTTTTTTCAGATTTTTTAGAAAGCAACATTAATTTTTGCCTTAGCCGTATACTAGAATGGACGTCTCAAAATTCATTGGCTATAAACCCTGTTAAGACAAAAGCTGTTATGTTTGGTGGCAATGCACCTGAGTTGAGCATCTTTTTGGGACAGTCTAGAGTGGATTTTGTTGATCAGCATCGCTGTCTGGGTGTTATCATTGATGGAAAGTTAAATTTTGATTCGCATATTAACTCTATTCATAGCAGAATGTATAGCATATTACGTAGATTATACTCAACGAATATTTATTTACCGGCTTGGGTAAAGTATAGATTGGGATATGCTCTTCTAATGCCACTGTTTAATTATGGGCTTGAGGTGATTACTGGTACAACTGAGTACAACATATTGAAATTAAAACGGGCCATTAACATCGTGGTACGATTTGTATATAATGTTCGTAGGCGTGAGCATATTTCTCAATACGTAGAACGTATTTTGGGGACCTCGTTTAGCAATTTTGTTAATTATAGAAACATGTTTCTGTTTTTTAAAGTGGTAAAGTCTGGTGTACCTGCTTTGTTATGTCGTATGTTTAGCTTCTCTCTCTCTAGTAGAAATATTCAAATTATTATACCTAGAATTTTTAATGCAACATTTGAAAGATCTTTTCTAGTTCGAGTTGCCCGAATCTGGAATTATCTGCCCCTAGAACTGCGTGTTTTCTCCCATTCAAATAACTCTTTTCGTTTGAAGATAATGAACCATTTTTGTCATCACTGACATATGTATGTGCTTTTTTCTAACTGCTAAATATCAATATAATGTGTAAATGTTTAATGGTTACATTTTGTCACGAATTACTAATTAGGACTAATATTCATTTCCTTTTTTGTTTGTTTTAATGTAATTATGGCTGGGGAGCCAAATATGTAAAATATATAGTGCTATTGGTTATGTTTTAGCTTAAGATTCTATTTAGGAGTATATTACCATGTAATACAAATTTTGGCCTTGAAGGCTTTAGTATTATTATATGAAATAAATAAATAAATAAATAAATAAATATCCAGTTTTGAGGACATGTTTTTTATTGAACATTTAATTCAAGAAACAAAAATAAATTATCCATCGGCAGTCGAAAATACTTTTAGTTGCCCACAGGGGTGAATGCTACTTCACCATCCGCAGATACAAAGTAACGAATGTGATTAAACCATGACCAATGGCTACTTATATATACTTAAGTGCAGGCAGATTTAAAATAAACGAGAACAAGTCGGTATTCGAGTATTGCACCGAATAAAGTAAACACAATAAAAATCCCTCGAACTACCTTTCAATTGTTGTTGATTTGTAAAATGGACAACAACCATGCACTGTAACGTTTGTATGTTTTTTTTTGGTATATCAAAAAAATCGTACGCACACACATACATGTATGCTCTATAAAACCTGTTTTGTTATGTTCATAGTCGCAAACATACTACATAATTGCCGCAATCATGTTATTGTTTAAAATTCAATTTTAAACAACAATGCTTTTGTTGCATCAACCATGTTTATATGGTTGCTAAAACCATATTTTTATTTCTAAATTTTACAATAATACTATTACTACATTTCAACACTATTTATATTGCCATTAACGTACTGTTGTCAAAATGAAATTCAGAAAACAATACTATGGTTGCGACGAACATGTTTTTATTGTAGAGAACATACTAGTGCTGCCATGACCATGTAGTAACCATACCTTTTCTCTGCGTGTGGGTATAATAGCACCTCTGGAACATCTTTTTGTTGCTCTTCAGCCCAAATGCGGCAAATTTGTTGATTGACTTAGCAGTTGGCCAGAAATGGGGCTCATCACTGAACAAAATTTTTGTCGAAAAACTTGAACAGTTTTTATTCTGGTTTGGGCCCTTTTTGCTGATTCTTTTTCAGAATCAACGTAAAAAATGGTGAAATGGATTGGCTTGGTTTCCTGGCAGACTGTAAAGCTGTTTCTAAACCCGCCAAGGTTTTTCTTCAGCAGTCTTCGGCATCGATTACTTCGGAATCAAATCAAATGACTTATATGAGAGACTTATTTTAATTACAGAGAATTACCCTTTGCGTATATTTCCAGCAATTCCTTTTTGCATGGATCTTCGTTGAAAACCAGAAATGCAAAAAGCTCAAAGTGTGCATGTTTGCGCTCATATCAATAATACAGTTGCACAATTTGGAGACGTTGTTGCGGTGTAAGTCTTTCTATGATAAAATGGCAAACAATACTGAAAAGAAAAAAAATTCAAGTTTAACGCAACTCACGCGTAATCTGTGAAAAAACCCCTATTGAAAAAAAACACTAGACTAACCCCGTTAGTTTTACTAACCCGTTAGTAAATATTTTTATAGGAATACCAAGGATGTTATAAGAATACCAAAAGAAGGCATATTGATACATTTGTGTGGGAGATACCAGAAGAAGTAAGGCATTATGGCACATTTTCAATCCCATATACAGTTTTGGAAAAGTGGTAGGACATGTAAAACTTTAAAACCGATTGGTGTCTCCTTTCGAGTATTATTATACAAACTAGATGCACTGACGGACAGAAGGTCATGACTTAAAAAGTCATGAAACGGATATGGAAAAAACATCTGCAGGATTTAAAATATTTTTTTGGATGCGTTACACCTTTCGTCCGTACAAAATTATACATACTCGTACCCTCTTATCTAGTAGCGTGAGGGAATAATGAGACGTTTCGAATCAAGTCAATGAAAGTCTAACTCCTCTGGATCATGAAAAATATTCCATTAAAAACCAAATGGGATATTGCGCCAGAATTGATTATAATACTCATTTGGGACCTATAGTTTAATACCGACTCCGTACGACTATTTTTTATACTCGTAGAGAAGCTTTTACAATCTTTTTAAAGAAAAGCTTGTACAGTCGCCGGAATTTACAAGAGCAAACATCAATCTTTTTTATTTTTTATTTTTTTTAAATGTTCTCACTCGGATTTTAACCTAAGTTAATGATTACTATATGGTCACGACAATAATAGTATAGTAATAGTAATAAAAGTATGTATTGTCTATTGAATTTAATTTTGGCAATAGTATGATTGCCGCAATATTAATATTATTGAAATGTAACAATAGTATTATTGTCAAATTTAGAAATAAAAACATGGTTGTAACAACCATATAAATATGATTGGTGCGACAAAAGTGTTGTATTTTGAGTTTAACGTTAACAATAAAGTGATTACGGTAATCATACTGTAGTTGTAATTTTACTTCATTTGAATATGCTTTTTAAAAACAATGCTATTATTACGGATTTAATGCAATAATAGTACTTTTTATATGGAATTTAAATTTTTCGAACAAACAGTTTTGGCTTTGTTTAACTGAAATATTTTTAATAAAAACGCTTAGGTTTTTTTAAAATGATTTTTTCTAATGTTAAGTAAATCACTCCTGTTATTTTGAAGTTGATGTATTTTCAAATAATTTTCAAAATTCAAAACTATCGTGGTCAACTTAAATAAATAAATAATTTTAGGGATCATAGTATAATTGTGTGTGATCATGCTATGGTTTTAGGGATCATAACGCGGTTGCGTGTTAATCATACTATGGTCGTGAGGCTCATACTATGGTTGTATGTGAAACATAGTATGCTTGTAAGGATCATAATATGGTTGTGGAGATCATAGTATGGTTGAGTGTGAATCATACTATGGTTGTGCAGATCAAAGTATGGTTATGTCTGAACCATACTATTGTTACAAAGATCATAGTATGCTTGTGAGGATCCTAGTATGGTTGTATTTGGATCATACTATTGTTGTGAGGATCAAAATATTGTTGTACCACAACCATATACCTAACAATAGTATGATGCTCTTCGAATATTGTTATCCCAACCATACTTTTTTTTACGTGTGTTTACTGTAATTTAGTCTTCAGACTAATGTTGGAGGCCTTTCGAAATCCGCACTCTATCGCTGTGGTATGCACTCGTGTGTGCATGCAGCATACACTGACAAGAGCCACACATGGCTCATTGCCAGTGTAATGGTTGTCTTCCCAAAGTTGGCCCGATTGAAAAACACGTACAGACACACATACACACTACGGGAAAATTCTGTAGCATGAAAATGTTTACATGTCCTTTGTAAAAAATTTAAATTTCCCTCAACTTACAAGAAGTTTGCGGTGGGCGTTCCGCTAGAGGGGAGATAAGGTAGTCGCTAAGTGAAGAAATAGGTACAAAACGTGGAATCATAGATCAACCATACATTAGACTGAGTGGCATTGAGGGAACATTTCTCAGCGACCTTTTAAGAACTGTTGTAAAACCATGATTTAAAACATATTGATTATATGAGTATGTAATTAAAATAATTCGTAATCTAAGCATGGGAAGAATCCCAAGCTATTTTGCGTAGAATATCTACCAGGACAATCAGTATAATTTCAATGATGCTCTTAAATGTAGCACCCAAAATGTGTTCTTCAAACTTGATAAAAATGATTTCTTTTATTAGGTGCCAGGATCCAGCAACTTGTTATACCTTTATTATTTGCTCTTGAGCTATGTCATGTCCTTACGCCTGTTGCCGAAAAATCTGTGTATTGGACCAAGTCATCACAAATTAGACTTATCGTTTAAATGACGTAATATTCTCTTGAAAATCCCTCGATTGTAAGTAACACCAGCAGCTGTTGCACCTAATCAAAGAAATCCAATATAAATCGACTTTAACTTGGTGGAGCAAGAGCTAAACTTGACTTCTGTAGAATAATTGATCCATAAATGTCTCTCTGAATATATAGAACATGTGCTAACTACGATCTCATTTTAAATGAAACATCTGGAGCCGCAGGGCCTAAACTTTATAGAGACCCTTTAATGCTATTTGAAAATATGATTCAATACGACCTTTTGTTCCAGAATTGGTTGTAGGTCGCGTAGTGCCTGCTTAGTTTGGTCGAAATTAAATTGCGACTTCTACAGCGACAAGATATCAAATCAGGAAGGACTTTTGAGTGGGGGTTATTCAAAACTCGATAAGGCTCAGTTGGCAACTGGCCGATCATAAAGTTCTATGAGGAATTTACCTAAATCGGATTTAAACATGAACAATTGCCAAAGTTTCGATGAGATCGGTCTATTTCCACGACCTCTACTTTAAGTATAAGAAAAGATAAACAGATGGACATCACTAAGCGAAATATAATAATTTCTAAGTCGTTGGGTATAGCAAATTCGGGGTTTATCTTCTTTCCCTTTATATGGCAAACATGAACACCCACCGTTTGCATTTGCTTATTCAATCGTCTTACACATACAAAACGTCAAAAATTGCAGTTCTTTATACCACATGTATTTTAGCACCCTTCCTTGCCTTCATACTACTCTAAATATATTTTACATATTCCGCCCATGGCAGATAAGTGTTGCCAACTATAGCTGTTCTTTGTTGAAGTAGTGCACCCTAACTGGATACCATCTAAACCTCTCTGGCAATTTGTCAAATCAAACAAAAAGGTGCACTGTTAAAACGTGAGGTGTCCTTAGAGGCGTTACAAGCGTTTCGCAGAGGAAATAATAACTTTGGCAATATTTTCATATGACTTCACTTTCCATTAGAACTCAAAAATGCTCTTTTTTTCTTGGCATATCCGTATCTCACTGCCTTTGTGGTCATATTTTTTTCTACAATGTAGCATAAAACATTAAAGATGAGTGCATTTTGGTAGACTTGCCTCCAGTCATTGTTTAAATTAAGCTCTGATAAATGGTGACATTTTTGGCAAGCACTTATTCAAACATACATACGAGTATTTTTAAAATTTATGGGGCTGAACTAAAAGTTTATTTGGCCAAAATATGCTTAAATCGCGCAGCGACTCAATACTCGTACAACATGACTCAACTAAATTCTACTTGTGGCATCTTTGGGCAGCCATAAATGGGTACAGAAGCAAGAAGAGCCAAAATAACGACGGAGGTAAGAATACATCCTGCCTTCCCGTCTTGGTCGGCGAGCGCTTGCAGCGTCGTAGAAAATGTTTATGTCCTTTCGCCATGACCTTTAAACCGGTTACGCCCGATACGCAGAATGTTTGCTGGTGGAGTATATTATTTTTTTGTTTTTTTTTAAACAACACTAGTGGTAACTCATGTATACGAATATCAACGAGGGCGGTATGGTGATTAGTATAAATTACGTATACAGCAAATTACCATAAATAAAACTTTGCTATTTGAACGTTGTGGCAACTAACTCTGTAAAGATAAGAGTAAACTATTTTGAACATTATTGAGAGCGCGTTATAAAAACAATTAATGATTCTATCAAACTAAGGTGGTTATCCCAAAATGTAGTGCGGAAATTTAAGTAAAAATGGAGACTTTTCCATTTTTACATTTACATTTGGTATGGGAGTTATATGCATATGTGACAGCGCATAGAGAAAGGGACCTAAGGGTAAAAAAAAATCAATTTTCATTTTTATACCCTCCGCCATACAATGGAGGGCATATTAGTTTTGTCATTCTGTCTGTAACACCTTGAAATAATCATCGGAGACCCAACAAAGTATATATATTCTTGATCCTCGTAAAATTCTAAGACGATCTAGCCATGTTTTCCGGCTGTCCGTCTGTTTAAAACAAGAAAGAAATTTGGCACAAACATGTGTACTTAACCTAGCATGGTTGGTATTGAAAATGGGCTATATAGCTCTACGGGAAATTGGTGTTGGAGACCCTCAACCGACACTACCTCATAAAAATTAGTTTTATATTTGGAAATATCCGTCCAGTTTATTGAGCAAAATCACTAAAATTTTGCAAATATTAATCTCTATATAGGCGCAATCATCTATGTAAAAATGGTTAAGATTGGGCCACCATTTCTTGTACCTCCCATACAAACGGCCTCATGGGCCTTAAGAAATAATATGACAATAACTCACCACAAACGTGACCTATCGTAATGAAATTTTCCACATCAAGATTTCTATATACAACACACTTCTACGCTGAATTCGGTTGAGATCGGAAAAGTCTTACTGGTACCTCCCACACTAACGGTCTCATGGGCCTTGAAAAATAATATGACAATAACTCACCACACACTTGAGCTATTGAGACGAAATTTTCGGCATAAAGGTTAATATACAGAGCAGACTTTTGCGCTAAATTTGGCTAAGATCGGAAAGGCCCTACTGGTACCTTCCACACAAACGGTCTCATGGGCCTTGAAAAATAATATGACAATAACTAACTACAAACTTGACATATCGAGATGAAATTTTTATATAAAACACATCTCTGCGCCAAATTCTGCTGAGATCGGAAAATTCCTACTGGTACCTCCCGCACAAACGGTCTCATAGGCTTTGAGAAATAATATGACGATAACTCACCACAAGCTTGACCTATCGAAATGAAATTTTGCACATAAATATTTCTATATAGAACACACTTCCGCACCAAATTTGGTTTTATTAGGGAATCTGGTGGAGGGTAACCAAAATTTGACACAGCCAAACTTAACATTTTTTACTTGTTTTTTCTTTTTTTGATGTGAACAACATCTGAGCATCGAATGAGACCGATCCCATGCCCCAAAAGTGTTCCCTCCCAGAGATATGCGCGTTTTATGAAAGTGAAGTCGACGATTCTAAGCGCAAATAGAAACGGACCTAATCTTTAAAATGGCTCTCCTCACATCTCCGTCACATATACTTGTATTAGCCGATATTGCTTCTGATGCGTTGTAACTACTCAGTTAATTTCAAACGAGATCTGTCCAGGCTTCTAGAGCAACAGGACCTCAAATTGTAATGATTTTCGTACGGAAGCTACATCAATCAATCTTTAAAGTTTGGTTACGTACTCTTGATACGTAATAACGAACTGACAAACGTTTATTAAGACCACATAATCGAGAACGATATGATATAATTTAATTTTTTTAAGAACTAATTTTATCGTTATACTCATCCAAAGGCCATATGGCTTTCGTAAAAATCAACTGATATACTGATCTGCGGGAAAGTTTGTTGCAATCCTGTTGTTATACCCTCCTTCGTCGGATGGAGTCTTGCCTCGTTCATCATCTTATTATTGATCGTTGTGAGATTCTAAGAAGATCTAGCCATGTCCATCCATCTATGTTTCTGGTGAACGCACGACGTCCAAATGAGGTAATCTAGGGTTATACAAGGGTTGCTATATATATTTCTGGCACTTAGTGTTGCCTGGCGCCACCTGACATTTCCATTGGAAAGTTTGACATTTTTAAGCATAAACGTACTCAGAACGTTTTGCAGTAAGACCATCATTTGTGTTGTTTACAGTGACTTGAAAAAATCAATTTGGCAAAAAAAATGGAATTAACTCGTTAAAATTTTCGTGCCATCACTTTTCACAACTTTCCACGTGAATTAGCACGACAAGAGTGAATCGATATACTTAAATCTTAGTATGGCTATCAAGCAACATCCTATAGCATTGTGAAAAACTGGTTTAATGAATTCAATCGTGGCCGACGCTCGCTCGAAAACGGAGGTCGTGAAGGTCGTCCAAAAACGGCTGTTGTGTCAGAGAACATTGATCCCATGCGTGAACTAATAATGCAAGATCGTCATGTGACATACCGCGAGATAGAGACATCCTTGGGCACCTTCCTTCCTCCAATAGCATACGAGTACATTCGATATTTCATGAACACCTGGCTGCAAAAAGGTTTGTTCTCGTTGGATATCGCACAATTTGACAATCGCTCAAAAAAGGCTTGTATCGATTGGTACAAAGAAATTTTGGAGTAATACGATCGCGGTGCTTCAAAAGACGTTTATAAGATCGTCACAGGTGACGAATCATGGATCTATGCGTATGAGCCCGAAACAAAACAGCAATCGACCGTGTGGGTCTTCGTAGACGAGCCAAATCCAACGAAAGTTGTTTGTGGAAGAAGCACTTCGAAGCAAATGGTCGCCTGTGTCTTTGGCAAAACTGGTCATGTAGCGACTGTTCCGCTTAAGCAACGAAGGACGGTCAATTCTGAGTCAATTTGTTTGCCTAAAGTTTTCGGAGAAATTCGAAAAACGAACAAAAGAAGACGAATCATAATGCACCACGACAATGCGAGCTCTCACACATCCGCTCAAACCAGCGCCTTTTTGACCGGCCTAAACGTCAAATTAATAAGTCATCCGCCGTTCAGCACTGACTTGGCACCCAATGTCTTCTTTGTATTTCCGCACATCAAAATAAATGCGTGGTCAATGTGGTCGCCAGAAGATTCTGTTGAAGCGTTAAAAAACCATGTTTTGGAGGTGTCTCAATCGGAGTGGAAAAAGTGCTTCGACAATTGGTTTGAGCGCATGCAAAAGTGTTTTAATCATGCTGGAGAATACTTTCAAAAACAATTAAACCATTTTTGATGATAAATCTTCGAATTTTCATTATTAAACCAGCAACATATATAGCAGCCTTCGTACTCATAAGCTTTTTAGAATTATAAATGGGTGATATCTGCTCAGGGGAAAAACTTTCCATTTAAAGCGCTTAATTTACCTTGGAAACATGTTACTTTTTCAGGGCACTAAACTTACCTCGCAAAAAGGTAAATTTTTCGAGTATTTGTTTTACAAATCATTTTTTTTTTGCTGGACGATAGATAGTAAAGCGCACTTTATACCTTAAGAAAGGTGAATATAGCGGGTCAAAACGGTCCCGTTGTTCTGATGTTTGCTTTGGTCTGAAACGCTTGCTTATAAACATGCACGTTTGGTAATTTACAGTTATTTAAATATAGGGTGATCAATCTAGAGGTACTTTTTCAGAACAAAAAAATATATAACAATTTAAATCAAGTGTGGAATCTTTATTCGTAATTTGAAAGAAGATTTTATGGAATTTATTATTTTACAACACACACACACGTTGTAAGAGAAATCTATTGATGGCCCTCGATGTGGTGTCTCTTAGAGGTGGCAAGAGTGAGTTGTATTTTCGTGGGCAATTGTGTGAAGAAAACTTGAAAAGTACGGTTTACAACAGTAGTTCTCATTCGTTTGGGGAGAGCCTGGCCTTATAGAGTTCGGTTTTAATTTCAACAATTGCAGCAAAGCTTTCTGAAGAGGGAACCGAAATCATGAAAAAATCAGTGTGCAGCCTCGAAAATCTATGTCACTTTGCCATTTTGTTATAAACTTGTCTTCTATTTAAATATAAAATCGAGAGGTCTTGAGCCGGTTTAATCCCTGTTCAATGGAATTTATTTTTGAAAATAATTACCTTCGAATATTGGCAACTGTATTATGGAAATGAGCGTTCGGTGAGAAACGGGAAGCTCTGCTGTTTTCGACCAAACTTTTGTTCAGTGATGAGGCCCTTTTCTGGCTCAACGGCAATAAACAAAGCATTTGGGCTGAAGATCAACAAGAAAAGGTTCAAGAGGTGCCATTATGCCCAGAGAATACCACGGTTTGGTGCGCTTTATAAGCTGGTGGAATCATCAGTGCATATTTTTTTTTTTAAATAATGATGGCCGTAACGTAAGAGTGAATGGAGCTCGCTATCGCATGATATCGATTTTTATGCTACCTGAAATTGAAGCCCGTAACCTTAAAGACACTTGGTTTCAACAGGACGGTGCCACTTGCCATACAGCTGCTCAAACAATGTATCTATTAAGAGGCCATTTCGAAAAGCAGCTAATTTCACGTTTTTGACAGGTGAGTTGGCCGCCTAGATCGAGTGATATCACACCTTTAGACATTTTTCGTTGGGGTCACGTAAAGTCCAAAGTCTATGCTGACAAACCAGCTACGATGCAGGTTTTGGAAGCCAACATTACGCATGTCATTAAAGCCATACCAGTCGAAATGCTCGAACGAGTCATCCAAAATTGGACCCTTAGAATGGAAATCTTGAGGCGTAGTTGCGGCCAACATTTGAAGAAAATTATATTCAAAAAAATAAATGCCATAAAATGTCCTTTCAAATTACCGATAAAGATTCCACACTTGATTTAAATATTTATATTTTTTTTTGTTCTGAAAAAATACCTCTAGATGGATCACCCTATATCATTACAATACTCAGAAGTGGGCAAAAACTTTCGAACGATCAATATTTACTATTGATGGAAAAAAGAAAATTCCGTAACCAAAATATAATTAATCCTAAGGTTTGTAGCTAAGCGCAGATCGTACACATGGACCGAAGGGACCTAAAAACAATAAATATTTATTTTTATAATATTTCTTTATTAGCAATCTATTTCCAACAAAAACAATAAGCAAATTTTATAAAAATTTAACAAATAACAGAGTTGTTAGATTCCATCGAATTTACAGGTACGTACAAATACAAAATTTACATTATTGGTTTAGCTTATTATAAAAATGGGAGATCTAAGATATGCCTTCTTGATTTCATCGCTATAATCTAATAAATTTAAAACCAATACATTTTAATGGTTACTAAGCCTATTAAGGTAGATTGTACTAAATCTTTTTATTTCGTCAGTTATTATAGGAATTCCAAGATCATTGAGGATGCTGCTATTTCTTACAAACCAAGAGGCATTAGTTATTAATGTCAGAGTTTATGACTGATACTTTTAAATAATATCAACGTCGGTATATGAGGATGTACCCCATAACAGGATCCCATATGTCCAAACAGGTTTCAAAATAGATTTGAAGAGGATTAGTTTATTCTCCATACTTAATTGTGATTTCTGACCCAGCAGCCCGTACATTTTGCTTGTTTTTGTATCAAGCTGTTTTCTTTTTGATTGTACATGTTCTTTCCACGTTAATCGCCTGTCAATCAACAAGATAGATAGTTTACAACGTTAGAGTAAGGAAAAGTTAATCTAGAACAAGTCACAGCTGGACAGTCCCCATTTCATAGTTTGTATGTTACATGAGCTGATTTAAAAACAATAAACATGTCTTTCAATAGCGAAACTACGAGGGCATATCAATAATTCTGCGACTTTTCAAACTTCCCTCGTAGTTATATGAAATGCACCACTGCCCCCATCAAGTACCAACTGTTAACAGACAACTGTCAAAGACTTTTGAGTGACTTTTGTCTTTTTTTGTGTTTAACAGCTGCTCAAAACACACAACCTTGTGGATTTTGTTAAAAATTGAAAAAAGTGAATTTTAAAACCCGTCAATCAAACCAAGGAAATGCTTTATAAATACTATGGGGACTCTGCACCATCGATTTCAAAGGTAAAAAAGTGTTTTACTGAGTTTCGTTGTGGTCACACAAGTACAAATGAGGCTGAACTTTCAGGACGACCAATTGAGTTCAACACCCCCGAAAATGTCGAAAAAATCAACGATATGGTGTTGGTCGATCGAAGAGTAAAAGTGCGTGAGATTGTTAATGCCATACGCATTTCATATGACAGTGTGGTTTCAATTTTACATGATCAGTTGGGTTTAAAAAAGCTGTATGCAGGCTGCGTGCCGCGATTACCATTTCATCAAGATAATGCACAGGAGCACACGTGTGAAGTCTCAATGGCAAAATTGCATGAATTGGATTACAAATTGTTACCCCATCTACCATATTCTCTGGATCCATTCCAATTCCAGTGACTGTTTCGTATTTGCTAATCTAAAGAAATGCCTCGGAGGAAAGTGATTCAGCTCCAACCATGAAATTATTGATCAAACTACTGCCTATTTTAAAGACCTTGAAAAATACAATTTTTTGAAAAGGATACAAAACTTGGAGAAACTTTGGACTATGTACATTGAGCTAAAAGGAGGTTTTATTGAATTTTATTATTTTTGAAAAAAAAAAAACAGTGTTTTATTTGAAAAGTCGCGAAAATATTAATATGCACTTGTATTCCGTCATTCACTCTGTACGTTCGCCCGTATCTGCTGAAACCACGATAGCGGCCAAACGAATAAGCCTAGGATCCTGAAATTTTGCATGATGATGACTTATTGTCTAGGGAACATATATTTCTATTTAAGGGAGTAAAAGTACCTTGGAAAAACTACGATTTATTAAGTATTTGCCTAAGAAATCAATTTTTTTTTGTGGGTGAAAAAAGGTTAAAATGGGTACAGTTAATTGGGACGAACTTAATAACTCAAAAAAAATATAGTGACTAATTTTATTGGCTCACCTGGGCCAAAAAATCCCACATGGTAAAAACGAAGATCAATCGACAATATAAACTAAAATAAACCCAAAATAAATGAAAATTTTGGTGAGACAGGAAAATTTTGGTCTTTACTACTTTACTTTATCCAAACTCTCCGTACGGCAACAGGTGCCAAGGCCAGTTTCCCAATAAATGTGTACTCTAAAGGCCACTATATAACTTTACACAAAACTTTGGTCTATTATAAAATCAGTTAGTATTTCCTGCAAAGAGATAAAAGACATGTGTTCCGGTTACATGTATAATACATCGATTTGAAAATTTAAGTCCTCAGAGCTGATATACAATTAAAACAAGCAGGATCTCAATAGGTCATATGGATTGCTTAGGTACCCGAATTTAAACATTAATCTGAGAAGTCAACAATCATTTATTATGAACAGATATTAACCGGCTCAAGCCCTCTTGCATCTTGAAAGCAGAAGGTTGGCCTGGCGAAAGTGTGTTTTAAAGTTTTAAAATGTTTTATTCAACATACCACAGTACACAAAAATACAGTGAACAATATTAAAATAATCTCAAACACATAAAGCGAACACATCTGTCAACAAACAAACATTTTTTGTTTAACAAGAATTTTTAAAATAAAAGAAAAAATAACGAATTTAAAATAAAATTTAACAAGAACTTAAACTAAATGTAACACCGCCATATCCGCCACCAACGAAGGCCAATCCAACGGGGGAGCAGCAGAGTTACAGCATTAAGCCAGGTAGCTGCAGGTATAATCCGCCAACACACGATATACATACGCGACAGTGTAACCTGGGAAAAAATAAGTGACAAATAATAGATTTATAGTTTTTTTTTGTTAAAAAGGATTTCAAAAAGAAATATCGGTGTAGGAGACGTCGGCAACATACCTTCCAAAGAAAGGGAAGTGCGCGCAAAGTACCGCTAGGGTTGAGCTCAAGCCTAGGAAAATCTTTAGTTGGGTAGGGTTTTCCTTTTGCCCAGAAGTCCACTTCAATTCCTTTTTCAAGTCTTTACCTGAAAAAAGACATATATTTTCATTAATAAACCGGACAGGACGGACGACAAAGTTACTCCATACTTACTTGAACAATACTGCTTACTGCGGATTCCCACCATACCTCACACATACAGCAGCTACATCAAAGGCAGATCAGGGCCAGGCGGCCATCCTATACCTGCCACACGGTTTCCAGAAATTGCCCCGGAGATGCCATCAGAAGTCTGAAATTAGAAGAGGAATTCTTTGAACAACTTTTTCTCAATTCGAAATTATTAATTTTTTTTTTTTATTTTGAAATCATTAATTATGCCAAAATATTATTGCAGTTTAATTTTCGGCAGAAATTTCCATGCCTTTTTGAATAAAAGTTTAAACTATAACGTTCACCAACGGAATTATTGAAATATCTCTTTAATATGAACTTTAGTTCATAAAAGGCCAGGGGTAGTAGGGAAAGGCAAGGGGTAAGTAAAGGTACTGGAGATGATATACCTCGAAGACAGTTGGAGGTATCATGGTGGAGTTGGATTTCCGACTCCAAGAGGAAGGGTCATTTCCATTTAAAAACTTGTATTCTGTTTAAATGTAGATGCACGACGTCTTGAACCAGTTAATCCCTGTTCATTGTGTAAAAGCAAATAAAACAAACAAGCTAAAAGATTATTTATTATTTAGAAAAATATTTTATTTTTTGAAAAAGCAAGAAAGCAATTTCTTGGCCTTCTGCCAGAAAATATCATTGCCATTTAAGGCCTTATATAACGTTTAACTCTAATTGTTATAGGACCCACGTATCATCTCTCCCCTCCTCATATGTGTTGTTTGTTGTTATTACTGGTGTTGTTTGCTTTGTTATTGTTTTATTTCTTCCCTTTTTTGTTTGTAAAAAAAGTAATATTGTCAAAAAATGTTGTTTTACACGAGTGCTCTGTGTTCGAACAACACCATTTGTATAGCGAACAACGGCATAGAAGAATGCTGTCAAAAGCAGAGACCAATAAATGATTTATACGCACAAATGTTGCTCATCTAACTGTGGCCTCTTACGCCCCTCTCAGTTCTATACAGTAGTGTTTGTTGCAACATTCGCAGCATGTGCTACTTCAGCAGTTGTATTTCGATATCCTCTTTTTTTTTGAACAGCCACATCCTTTTTTGGGTTCGATTTCAGCCCGCTTAGATTGCTATCAACAACAACAACAAAAAAGAGAAGATACTTCCCTCAGAAAAACACAAACAACATTTTTATATCGAGAGGCATTGTGATTTATGGTCACACAGAGTGTTGTTATTTTCTGTGTGAAATAGTTGAAGTTGTTGTTGCTGGTTAGTGTGTGTGTGTAGCTGTCGATTTCAAGGATGCTGGTGGAGTATATTGTTTGCCATTTGCGCTTATGTCTATGTTTGGGGGTCGTTTTAAATTAATTATTTTCATTTGTTGTTCTTGCTTCTGTTTTGGTTTTGCAATCTTCCATGTGACTGAGTGCACCCATCACTCAAGTTGTACACCATGACGTATGAGCAATATTTGATGAACAACCTGAAAATATCAATCATACGCACATCCGGCAAACAGTGACACGGTACATTAGGAGCCTTAGAGGAGCGGTTTAACGACATTTCTGAAACTAAACCTAGTGCTAAGTTAGTTCATCATAGAGACAATATTAGTCCTTAAAATTTCATATTCAGCAGGTTCTTGTGTAGATACGTCAGGCTTCAACCCTATCCCACCTGGTCTCTGCTTGTAATAGGGAATAATTGAAGATATGCCTTTTAAGGCGTTACGACTAACGCCATGTGGTGGTACTTCAAATGGACCCTGCTCTAGCTAGTTCGTCTCCTTTGTCATTCTTCTTAAATCCCCTTTGACCTGAGATACAGGTGAGAGCTACTCTTGATAGACATCCTAACTTAGCAAGTTATTCCTTACAGTCTTTCACGTGTATTGGAGTGGATGTACTTGATTTACGTGCTATGCCAGCGGCTTGACTGTCGATAAATCTTCATTAATAAAAATGTAATGTTCGATGTATGGGCGTCAGAAACCCACGAACTGCATGACCAATTAACACAAAAATTGAGCAATATGAGAGATTTGTCTGTCGGAAGGTTTCTCATAAGTTTGGTCCCAAAACGTGCCTCAGCCTTTTAAAGGATGAACCAAATAAAACGCAAAATGGTTATTGTATATAAAGCAAAAACTTTTTAGAGAATTATACTAATATTTTTAGTTTTTGATAGAAGGATCTTTGACAATTATGTGTAAAACAAAATATCACCCAAATGCTCGACGCGGCTTCGGTGGTACACCTCTACAAAATGGTCCATATTTTTAATCACTCTGTATCACTCATAATTAAGGTTCAATATCGTTAATTTTCCGAATTATCTCATTTTTTAGCTCTTGAATTGTTCTAGGTCCCAAAGAAAGAAATACAACGGTGTCTCACTACATGATCGTAGCGGCCAATTAACATCGCCACTGCGTAAGATAACTCGACCATTAAATTTCTTGCGCAGAAGAGCTTTTGTTCCGTTGGTTGTGTCACAACTGGCACCGTCCTGTTGGAACTAAAAGTACATATCGTTTAGGTCCATATCCTCAATTTCTGACCACACTAAGTCCGTTAGCACCTAGCGATATCGAACACCATTCACCTCTACTGCTTACTAACCTCATTTTTGAAGAGTTACTAATTGTGGATGCATCGGCTTTTTAACAATTAGTCATAAAACGATGACCAAAAATAACGAAATGCACTTAATGTATTTTGAATTGAATGCCTGATTCACAACTAATACAATTAACATCTTGCATTATGGTAAGACCTCCCTTAAGATTTCGATAGATTAGTTGTGCTTCAATCTGTTTTTGTTAGCGCCAAGTTTATCCATGTACGAAGCATTAAATCATGAGTTGGGACGAAAATGGTAATGTGAACAAGGTGCTTGAAATAAATATGAACGAGCCAATATTGTAGTTGGTTAGATCTCTACCTACTGGGACCTACTGTTCAGCTCTGGCTTCGGAGGGCTTCTGATTAATCTCTTACTCGCCAACGCGCCACAGCTGCTCAACTTCTTCCTGATAAATACATTACAGACAGACAGCTTTAACTTCCAAAATAAGTGATTACAAAACAAATCGCTTGATGAGCCAGCTACTACTTATATACAGCCAGCGACATATCCAGAAATTTTGTATCTATTTTACCGACGTTGGACATTTCTAAATAAAATATAGTATTCTCGGTAATGAATCATTGGTGCATGACGTGTTGAACCTTTTTTCAAAAACCCCATTCAGAAACAACTCAAGATACTGATTCAACAATTATTTATCATACTTTCAGTGAACGAGAGAGACATGTTTTCCAACTATCCAAGTCAGCCAAAATTAGGGCTCGACTTCTGACTTTTGTAAAAGGTAGCATAACTCCTGCTTGCTATTATTAGAATGACTTCCCTCAATTACTCCATTATGGGTGATTTATTGCTACATCAAAACTCTTATACTTTAATGTAGTCACAACAATAATAAGAACACCTGGACGAGTCAATCTTCACTGTGACAACCTTACAACTCGATTTGCTCCTTTGTATGCTGAGGAGTGAATGTAAATGCATTAGGGTGAGTTTTCCTAACCTTCACCAAATAGTGAGTGCTATACGGGCTGCTATATCTTATATATATTTCTGGCCTAATAACTAAAAAGCGAATATTTATCATAACAATGGTTTTATTGTTTTTCAAAATATTCTCCTTTAAGATCAATACACTTTTCCATGCGCTCAAACCAATTGTCGAAGCACTTTTTCCACTCAGATTGAGACACCTCCAAAACATGGTTTTTGAACGCTTGAACAGCATCTTCTGGCGATGAAAATCCTTGACCACGCATTGATATGCGGGAATAAAAAGAAGTCATTGGGTGCCAAGTCAGGGATGTACGGCGGATGACCCATCGATTCGACGTTTTGGTCATGGTGCACAATGATGCGTCTTCTGTTGTTCGTTTTTCGAATTTCTCCAAAGACTTCAGGCAAACAAATTGTGGTGTACCACTCAGAATTTACCGTCCTACGTTGCTCAAGCGGAACAGTCGCCACATGACCAGTTTTGCCGAAGAAACAGGCGACAATTTGCTTCGAAGAGCTTCTTCCACGAACAACTTTCGTTGGATTTGGTTCGTCTTCGAAGACCCACACGGTCGATTGCTGTTTTGTTTCGGGCTCATACGCATAGATCCATGATTCGTCACCTGTACCGGTCTTAAAAACGTCGTTTGAAGCACCTCGATCATATTTTTTTCAAAATTTCTTTACACCAATCGACACGAGCCTTTTTTTGAGCGATTGCCAAATTGTGCGGGATCCAACGAGAACAAATCATTTTTACGGCCACGAAAAAATGCCCAAGGTTGCCTCTATCTAACGGTATGTCACACGACGATCTTGCATTATTAGTTCAGGCACGGAACCAATGTTCTCTGGCACAACGGCCGTTTTTGGACGACTTTCACGACCTTCGTCTTTGAGCGAGCGTCGGCCACGGTTGAATTCATTAAACCAGTTTTTCACAGTACTATAGGATGGTGCTTCATTGCCATACATTGATTTAAGTTCATCGATGCACTCTTGTCGTGATAATCCTCGTCGAAAGTTGTGAAAAATGTTTGCACGAAAATGCTCACGAGTTAATTCGACTTTTTGGTTTTTTCAAGTCACTGTAAACAACACATGATGGTCGTACGTCAACACGTTTTGAGTACGTTTATGCGAAAAAATTTCAAACTTTCCAATGGAAATGTCAGATAGCTACACTTAGTGTTGCCTAGGCCAGAAATATATATAGCAACTAATGTCTGTTTGTAAGTATGTGATACCGGTCAAACGAATTACGATGGGGTCAAAAGCTATATAGGATGGCAAAAGTTTTCCTTTGCTTGACTTAACCTAGATATAGAATACACCTTTTAAAGTATTTGCTCAACAAATTATAATTTTTTGCGGACGAAAAATAGATTAAAAAGTGACTGTTAGTTGCTACACATTTAATACCTTAAAAAACAGCGTAGTTGCTGAACGTTTTGGCTCAAGTGACCTAAAAAACGTCCCACGTAGTCAAAACGGACGATTAGTAGTTAATGAGGAAATATCGTTACTTATATTTCAGCAAATTTTTCTACAGTTGATATAGAGTAATTTTTGCAAAGTTTGGTCTGAGATTTAGTACAAACACATGGGCTGAATGGGTCCAAAAAACCAATGAACAAATTCTATTAAATTTCATTAACGTTGTGTCGTGGTTTAAAAAACTTACTCGTGCTAAGTTTCATCAAGGTTGAATTTAAGATGTGTCGCTAAAGCTGAAAACATAAACATCGGATAAA
This sequence comes from Hydrotaea diabolus, assembly GCA_963513945.1. Lineage (NCBI taxonomy): Eukaryota > Metazoa > Arthropoda > Insecta > Diptera > Muscidae > Hydrotaea > Hydrotaea diabolus. The sequence goes on from OY740719.1 coordinate 171,780,832, forward strand.
CATATAGGTGGGAGACATATCCAAATCTGAACCGATTTTCATTAATTTCGATACTGTCCGTCCGTGGTCCAAAAACGTACATCTACCAAATTTCATGAAAATCGGACAACAATTGCGACCTGTAGTTTCTGACAAGCTTCAAATGGAGGAACGGACGGACCAACAGGCAGATATCGTTAAGTGAAATCAGAAGGTGATTTTACGTCGATCGGTATACTGCTTTTGCTCAAATACAGGGTATCCGCCGGGAACGTATACTACTTTGTTTTGCCGCCAGTTTGGTAAGCATTAGTCAGTTGACAGTTCATATTTGGCAGTCGTGAAGTAGAGACGTGGCAAATTTATTATGGAATAATGAAAATATTCGATAAACCAACGTGTTTTAGTCGTTAACATATTTTATTAAAATCAATCATCGATTACTGTGACGATGAAAAAGTTACTTCAAATATTTACAAGAAACAACGTGCCAACAAAACGCACTATTTATCGTGTACTGAATGATTTCGAAGATAAAGGGTATGTAGCTGATAGACCTAGGCACAGCGTACTGCAAGATCGGCTAAAATTATTACTGCTGCTCAAGAAAGTTTTCAAAACAATCCATAAACTCAATTCGACGCCATACTCAAGAGCTTGGTCTTTAAAGAACAACTTTGGCCACAATTTTGCACAAGGATTTGCATTTGCTTCCATTTAAGATTTAGTTGACACAAGAGCTTCTTTCACAAGACCACTTACGGTGAAACATCGCAAACAGCCAGGATTACAATAAAATTACTGCGAGGCCTCTTTCCACAACAAGTTATTTCAAGAAATGCTGATGTTGATTGGCCTCCACGGTCGCCGGATTTGACTGCTCCAAACTTCTTTTTGTGGGGATATCTGAAAATCAAGATTTATGCAAACAAGCCAGAAACGCTTGAGCAACTTAAAGAAAATATTCGTGATGAAATTAATGAAATACCGCGTGTTATGTGTGAGAATGTAATAAAACCTGTGCTCAAAGGGGCTCGCATTTGTGAGGTTACCAGAGCCTGACATTTTATCTGATATTGTGTTCCATACATAATTGCCGACATTAAATAAAAGATTTATCAGTATAAGATCCATTATCTTTTATTTAATGAAAAATTATAAACAAACAAAGTAGCAGATCTTCCCGACGGATACCCTGTTTTCGTTGTAGTTAAAAACTTTTGCTATGAAACTACTCATAATTGAAAATACCCTCTACTCTCCGCAGGGTATAATGATATTTTAAATGAAAAAATGAGTTAATAATCACCTTAGAATATTTCCCAATTCCATTTAATTGTTAATAAGGCACATGCATAGCGGTCTTGCTTTATTTCCTTTGCAACACACTGATTTTAACAACATTAAGAAAAACTCACTCTAATTTGCAAGTGTTCTTTCTTTAGCATTTCAAACCTTTGCCGATATCCTTAAAGTACATAAGTTACTTAAATTTAATGCCTCCCACAATAAAGGTAAGAAAACGACAAAGACATTGGAAAACAACAAAGCTTCTAAAACCGTACATATACATTCGCAACGTGCTTTTAGTTACTGCTTCCGCTTTTATTCCTTTTCGCTGGAAATTTTGAAAAAGAATTGAAGGCGCTGGCACAAAGCTACGATTCCTTTGCGATATGGCGACATAAATTTCAATCTTTTTTTATTTCAACATAAACTCATATAATGTATTGTCATTCTTGAGCAGTATTTAAATGTCTATAAGATTATACATATACATTGCGGGTGTCTGGAAATTCACGCAAAATTAGAACTCGCCCTTAATTGTGTGAATACAAGTAAATGTTACTAAAACCCAATAAAAAAAGTTGTGCTTAGTTCAAAGTTACCACAGATCATGTTTCTGACATTTCATTAACATGAAATCAAAAAGTTATTCAAAAGTTGCAAGCAGGAGTGACTACAGTTTCGATGAACATTACTTTACCATCCTCAGACCCCAAGCAACGAAGTTTATTGGTTAAATGTTAAACATTCCGTTAGGTTTCGCTCTTTAAGAGAGTGATTGCCTTGACAATAAGTGTTAAAAAGTAATTAAGATTCGGACTTAGAATCTACAAACTCGCTGTACGTGCAATGGGGGAGGGGAGGTGGAGACAAAGCCTCAAATTGGTGAAATAAACTCAGGCTCGAAACCGGAAATAAATGAACGAATGAAGTACGGGTACGTAAAGACACCAGGGACAAAATAATCCCCCATTCGTTGGTAATAAATTAAATAACAATCGTCTAATTTTCCTTTGGCTGAGCTGCTGCTACTGCCGGAGCTGCACTCGACGTCTTCGCCTCTATCACCCCTGAGGGCGCCCAAGACGATACAACCAAGACATAAACTAGCGCCTGGTGTCTGGATGCGTTACAATTTTGGTTGCAGATATATTTACCCATGTTTTCTTAGTTTCTGTTCTTTTTAGTTTTTAGTTATCTGTGTGCTTCTTGGTGACGTTTTGTTTATTTTTAATTATTAAACTCGTAAAAGATGGATTAATTTCTAAAGAAAGCGCTAAGGCCACAGGATCACTGCAGTGTCTACTTACTTACTTTAGTCCCACAACATCCCATTAAGAAACACGGGGAAACTTCTATCAAATCAGGGAGCTGTACACGATCCAATTTTTTTATACTCATTGACAGGGACCTACATATTAACGCGGTGGTCCAGGATCGATTTCCATTTGCCAAATTTCAATAACTTTGGATGTAGTAAGTATTTTTGAGTTCTTTCGAAAGGATAATTATAGCCAAGGACTCAAGGATTATCTTCAGCTTCAGTGAGATACAGTTCGACAAAGTTAAAAGCTCAAAATAATCCTTGAGCTTGGCTACAATTGCTCATTTTACAGAACTCAAAAATATTTGAGTTCTGAGGAAATCCCTCCTGGATCACTTTGAGCCGGCTCCAACGGCTTATGCATGATATGTGACAGCATAAAGAAAGGGACCTAAGGGTAAAAAAATCAATTTTCATTTTTTTTTTCTTTGATGTGGACAACATCTGAGCATCGAAGAGAATTAGCAGGAGTCTACGTGGCAGGGGAAAAACCATATCCCACATCTTTTTTACCAAAACAAGAAAACCAATACTGACGTAGAGAAAGCGCAATTGTTAGCTGGCACTTTCATTAAAGCTAATAATTAAACCTCGAGTTATGTTAATTCTATTGAGACATCTGTTAACGCAAAAGTTAACCACCTGAAAGCGGAAGCGGCACAAACAGAAAATCTTTAAAGACTGTAAGAGTTTTATGGCCACTTATTGATAAGCATTCACTTCTTAATTTCAAAATAAGAATCTTTTATATAAAACTATTAATAGGCCAACATTAACTTATGCTTGCCCTGTGTGGAATAATGCAGCAAGAACTCATTTGAAGAAATTACAAATAATTCAAAACAAATGTTTAAAAATAATAAATAAAAAACATTGGAGATATTCTAATGCTCGACTACACAACATAACGGGCTAAGATAAAATTGTCGATTTTATAGATACATCAAATTTTCATTATTTAAGCAAAGTCGAATGTTCCCCTTATCCCTTGATAAGGTCCTGCTGGGATCCAATTTAATTTCTCTTAATTAGTTAATAATTTCGCTATGAAGTCACCAATTTGAAAATAGTATTTTTACTATAGGCTATTAACATGATAGCTTCATTTGTATATATACGTATTTTCTATCAAACTTGACATTTTTATAAAGGTTTTTCATCCTACATTTTCCTTTCATAAACTTAATTTAAAAAATCCAACAATGTTAATATCTCAGACCCTCACTGTTAATTGAAGTAATATCTATGTTGATAAAATCTCATTTGAAAACTTTTGTAGTATACTTGAAACACGAAAATAAAGATGAAAAAGATAAAATGCAAAAAAAAATCTGAGCATCGAATGAGACCGATGCCATGTCCCAAAAGTGTTCCCCCCAGGGATATGCGCGTTTTATGAAAGTAAAGTCGACGATTCTAAGCGCAAATAGAAAGGGACCTAATCTTTAAAATGGCTCTCCTGAACAAAACTTTTTATCAACTTTTCACTTTTTTTTTGATGTTGACAACATCTGAGCATCGAGTGAGACCGATCCCATGCCCCAAAAGTGTTCCCTCCCAGAGATATGCGCGTTTTATGAAAGTGAAATCGACGATTCTAAGCGCAAATAGAAAGGGACCTAATCTTTAAAATGGTTCTCCTGAACAAAATTTTTCATCAACTTTTCACTTTTTTTTTAATGTGGACAACATCTGAGCATCGAGTAAGACCGATCCCATGCCCCAAAAGTGCTCCCTCCCAGAGATATGCGCGTTTTATGAAAGTGAAATCGATGATTCTAAGCGCGAATAGAAAGGGACCTAATCTTTAAAATGGCTCTCCTGAACAAAACTGGTTTTTAACCTAAGGTCCCTTTCTATTTTGCGCGTCACATATAGAAGGTGGAAACCCGAGGTTAAACCTTGGTTTTCTGGCATAATAGTCGCGCATACTTCCATCGCACCACGGCGCGCAGTGGGGTATTTAACCCCCTAAAATGGAAACTAATTAGAGGACGCTTTCCGGAGATGTCATGTCGGAAAAATATAATTTTTTAACGTATATTGGGCTATAACTTCCGATGTATGCATTCCACGTGGCACCTTCGAAAACTAATATTATAGCCCTCAACAAACTGCGTTTTTGCACTTAATTTAATCGAAATCGCAATTCAAATAGCCTAACTATCGGCGATATTACGTCAAAAAACACATATACGGGGGCTATGACCCCCGATATGTACTTACAGTATATCCCACGATATGTACTTAAAGTATATCCCACGTGGAGTCTTCAGAAACCAATTTGATAGCCCTAACTGAAATCTGTCTTTTGCAGTTAATTTGATTAAAATCGTTAATCAACTAGCGACAATATGGATTATAGTATATTAAAAATATATATTTACATCCGATATTGTGATCTCCGATGTGTAAGTCCAACGCGGAACCTTAAAATACCAATATGATAGCTCTCAAAGAGGTCCATCTTTTAACTTTAATTGCACTAAAATCGGACGAGAATTGAGTACAAAAATTTAAAACCGACAGCCGAAAAAATCTTTTCAAGCGACATAAGGCTACATCAATATAACTCTGTGAATGCAAACCCCTCACATACCAAAATAATGCTTAGACCAGGATATATAATATGGGCGATGTAACATACTAAACTTATACAATCCCCAAACATTTGACCGGCTTCTTTAACTCTTACAGATATTTCAACAAAAAAATTATTATAAGTTGGCCGTATCTTAATTTTAAATTCGAACTGACATGAGAATAAACTTGATAACATTGTGTTATGTAATAGTTTTCTATAAGTTATGAACAAATGTTCTAAAAGATTTATTTTTATAAAATAATATTTTGATGTTTTTATTAAAGAACTACTAAGATAATTATTTTGTTATTTTGAAAATTTTGCTTCATAACTCAATGGTATTCGTAAAATTAAAGAAAAAAAACGGGTTTAAATCTTTATATGTGACGCGCAAAATAGAAAGGGACCTAAGGTTAAAAAAACAGTTTTGTTTAGGAGAGCCACTTTAAAGATTAGGTCCTTTTCCATTTGCGATTAGAATCGTCGACTTCACTTTCATAAAACGCGCATATCTCTGGAAGGGAACATTTTGGGGCATGGGATCGGTCTCATTCGATGCTCAGATGTTGTCCACATCAAAAAATGTGAAAAGTTGATGAAAAGTTTTGTTCAGGAGAGCCATTTTAAAGATTAGGTCCTTTTATATTTGCGCTTAGAATCGTCGACTTCACATTCATAAAACGCTCATATCTCTGGGAGGGAACATTTTTGGGGCATGGGATCGGCCTCATTCGATGCTCAGATGTTGTGCACATCAAAAAAAGGAAAAAAATGAAAATTGATTTGTTTACCCTTAGGTCCCTTTCTCTATGCGCTGTCACATATAAGTATATTCCTTTTGGAACGTGTTTTAATAATCTTTGCTTATCTAATTAATCAATCTTCATCTCCAGTTTCATCATCACTGCCATCATTTTCATATTTTTCACCATTAATTGCAATAGACGGTGGAATATGTAATTCCAAAGCTAATATTGGCAGGTTGTGCAATTTTTTTTCTGTAGTTTGGTCTGCTGCTAATTATAGGATCGGAGCTTTACAGAAACCTGTTTAAAATATCTTCGTTCGATGTAGGGTGCATAGTTATGCACCGTTAGTTACAAATGTAGACAGAAATAACAACGATGTAAATGTCAACACAATAAAATAATGTTAATTTTCTACATTTTCACTACATGTGAATATTTTTAGAAAATCTGTAAATACGAGGGCGGTTCGGAAAGTTCTTAGCCTATCAATGAAAGAGAATAGTTAGTTTTTCAAAAATATTTTTATTTTTCAATATAATCTCCTGAAACTTTAATACACTTAGTCCAACGCTTATCTAGCAATTCTATCTCTTGATTAAAATAGTTTTCCTCAAGGTCTTCAAAATAGTGGTTTACAACTGTAATTGCATCTTCATTTGAGGTAAAACGCTTGCCAGCAAGGAATTTTTTTAGATTTGGGAACAGGTAAAATTCACTGGGAGCTAAATCAGGAGAATAAGGTGGGTGGTCAAGCAACTCGTACTTTAATTCGTTGATTTTTAGCTATTGTTACAACACTCTTGTGCGCTGGTGCGTTGTCTTGATAAAAATTATTTTTTTGTGTTGTAAGCCAGGACGTTTTTCTCGAATTTGTACATTTAATTGATCTAAAAGGTTGCAATAGTACTCTGAATTAATTGTTTTACCCTTTTGCAGATAGTCAATCAATAAAATACATTTGAAGTCCCAAAAAACCGTTGCCATAACCTTACCAGCCGATTGAATTGTTTTTGCCTTCTTTGGGGCACTTCCTCCAGCTTCAGTCCATTGTTTGGATTGTTCTTTTGTCTCTGGAGTATAGTGGTGGATCCATGTCTCATCAACAGTTATGAAACGACGCTTAAAATCCATTTTATTTCGCTGAAAACGAACCAAACAAGCTTGAGAAATGTTCATTCTTATGCGTTTTTGGTCGACTGTTAACAAGTGCGGCACCCATCTTGCAGAAAGCTTTTTCATCTGTAGTTCTTCATGCAAAATTAAATGGACTCGATCATTTGAGATGCCCATGATATTAGCTATTTCACGCACTTTTATTCGTCGATCATTTAATACCATGTCATGCACTTTGGCTACAATTTCTGTTGTTGTTGCTGTTTTTGGACGTCCACTACGTGGTTCATCTTCAATGCTTGTACGACCTCGTTTAAATTCAGCAACCCAATTTTTTACTGTTGCATATGAAGGAGCACTTTCACCTAACACATTCACCATATCATTATGAATTTCTTGTCCCGATAAACCTTTATTATGTAAATATTTAATGACACCACGCATTTCTAATTTTTCCATTGTAAAAAAATTGCGGATGCGTCTTTTGTGAACACCTGTTTCTATATGAAGGAGTTGCCAGATCGAAACAAAATTTAACATGTGTTCATAGCAGAGATGGAAGTTTCCAAAAGACTTAACTTTTTTCTGTTTATACCGCGCTTTTTGTGCTAGACTAAGAAGTTTCCGAACCGCCCTCGTACACGAATTGGCGCAAAAACGCGCAGAATGTTTTCTTAATTATATAACTGCACACATTTTTTTATATATATCTACAAATATTTTTAGGACGTCTTGCCCGGTACCCTTTTAAAAATCTACAAATATACTAAAAATGCATTAAATAACGATTATTTTTTCCAAAAAATAATTAAAAATACTTATACTACATATTCACTGACAACCGATATATTGTTCTAAAATACCTGAAGTTGAAGGTTCCATAGAAATAATTTCGTTCTCGAATGGTTGAATAGAAAAAATTGTCACTTGAAACAACTGAAATATCACTTTCCGAGAGAGTTTAAACAAATCGAAAAAATATCCCCTTTTGACGGAATACAGAATAAGAAGCAAGCAACATATCTTATCCACTCTATCAATTATCAAATGTAGAACTTTGTATACAATTATGGAGTAGCAATATATAATCGGAAATATCTATTTTAATTTTGTAATTTAGCACCGTTATGGTTGTCAAATACCCCACTGCGCGGCGGCCCATGTAGTATAAATTTAGTCTGTGATAGTCAGACAACTATTAGATCTCTAGATTCTGTCTTGTTTAACTTAATATTAGCTCTAAACTAGCTCAAATTACATAACAAGATGGCTTAGAAGTTGAATACTGGTCTCCGTTTTACCCTACAGAACAAGGGACTTTAATTCAAGGTCATGCAGATTGTCAGCTGCAAATGTTTACTGCGCGAGAGATCCTTAAGGGAAACTAAAGATAGGTGAGCTTCTGCCGGTGGCTGTGTTCAATTCCGGCAAATATGGCCCGGCTAAAAAAGCGTTAACCCTACTTTTTGTGTCTTTTCTCTCTTAGGTCTTTATTACGAACGCTTTCACACATTCCTGTTGATATCATGACCTGATGTCGTAATGAATGCCAGCTGCGATTAAAATCCACAGAGCTTCTGAAAACACCAGCACCTCGTCTCGAATCATATTTTTCAGTGGTGAAGTTTGGTAATCTTTATTTTACTAAGCCGCACCGTGCATTATAAGGAATATTTTGAGTGTTTGTAGAGTTAAAATAATCGTTCCCTCTTCCGTTGCCAACAACTGTTCAATGTATAAGCATTTCTAAAATAGTACCGATTCCCCAATTTCTAGTCTTTCTGAAGGTCTCCCAGCGTATAAGTGATATTTACACTGTATGCCACAATGCTCATACCCCAAAGGTTATTGCAGCAATGTTTCTTTTGCATATGTGCATTTTCAATCGAATCCTTTCTTTGTATTCATGCCAAAGTCTTGATTTGATTTTCTTTTCACTACGAGTAGTTTTTCTTCTCTCCATGAAACTTGAGAATATATAAGCTTTCACATCTCATTTCGTGGGGCGTTGAGGGGGTAAGGATTATCGGTGAAAAGTTTCAATGCACATTTCATATGCGTTCTGTTCTGCGCCAGTATAAAAGAAAAATATATTCTGTCATGGTGATGGCGTCGTGGCAGTTGTATGATTTTTATTCATATTTTTCTTCTTTTTTGTGTCATCATCCAGCTGAGTGTTGTTGCAAGTTTCCCTGAGCTCAGATGCAAATATTGTGTGTAATATTGAAAAGGATTTCAGGCAACTTCCACGATGGATACAAAAGATGAAATCCCACGAATAGCACAAGTTTTGAACTTTAATTTTAAACCGTTGAAGTTGTGTGGTAGGGATTACGCTCGCAGAATCAATCAGAGCTAAAGTATAGTGAGCTTTAATCAAATAACAGCGAAGTGGAATCAATTTACTTATATAATTATTTGCAAAAGGAATTTGAGTTTTATCTGATTTTGTCTTATGCTAAGAGCAAAAGCAAATGGCTGTGGTTGGCTATGATGTAAGCCATAGAGAATCCTTTTCGACATATTGCAATGTTTTGCGTTTGAATACAATAATCCAAATAGAACATAACGTTTTCAGAGAATTGTCTTATTATTTTTTACTCTAATTGCTGGATCTATGACAATTATGTGAGTAACAAAATATTGGTCAAATGCTGGATACGGCTTTGCTGGCATACCACTATCCGATGGTCAATATTTTCAATAAATCTGAGGCTCCAGAGTGGTTCAATGTAGGTTATTCTCCGAACTATCTCATTACTTACCTCTTGAATAGTTTTTGGCTTATTGATGTGCACTTTTTTTTTAAATATTCCGAAACAACAAAGACCAAAGGAGTCAAATCACATGATTGTGTAGTCCAATTAACAACGACACGACGCACAGTGATACAGGATCAATAGCTAATATTTTTGAGTTCAGTTAAAAGGGCAACGGTAGCACAAGATTTTGTTTTTTTTTTAAATAACCAACACTCAGTGGATGCCCCCTATACATGCGGTGCATTGCGTTGGCGAGTGGAAAGTAAAGGATCCGCATTGGGAAAGAGGGAGTAATGATTATTGACGCTTGCCTTGAACTTCTGGATGTCGCAATTAGTGGGAAATACATTTGCCGGAAGTCGATTCCACATACGGACTGTACGAGCGAAAAACGAATTTGATCTGTAGTGTAGGTGTAGTCCCGTCAACTGGCCTATCGATAACAAAAGGGTGTGAATACCTAGAAAGTCGCGTATCCCTGCCGAACATCCTAACGTCAGGAATAAGGCGACGGATGTCTGATGAACACTAGGGATACAACCAATTTTTTGGCATAGTACCATGAGGTCAACCATGTCCTAGTAACCACGAAAATCATAATCTTTTGTAATTTTTCTGGAAAAAGTTCACGCACCAATTGGTTTTTCTAAACAGCTGTAAGTTAAAGCTAGCTTGCATAGAATTTAAAAGCTCAATTCTTATTGGCCAATAGCAACTTAACGAATTAATAACAAAACTTCGTTAAGTGGGGATTTGGATCTCCTAGGCTCATTGGTCAATTATCAACAGGCTGCCACCTGCGATAAATGTTGCAAGTGTTAGTAAACGAATTAACTATTAGCATTATGAGAGATTATTCGTTACACATTTTTATTTTTTTTCGTTAAAAAAGGTTAAAGATGCGTTTTGGTTTGCTGGAAAAATCTCTTACCATCTGTAAATATTAATGCAATTTCATACTTAAGTTTTTTTTTATTTTAAATAAACATATTATTAAGTTTTCTTAACCAAAAAGAAAATTAAAATTTTTCAAAACTTCATCGCGGTTGGTGCGTGAACTTTTTTGACCTTAGCGAAAAAATAAATATACGTTCCCTTATAGTTTTTTATGCTCTATTGGACTGTGCTATGCCAATTTTGATATTTTAAAAAATTGTTAAAAAGTTGTATCCCTAATGAACACACACCATGAAAGTAACGATAGAACAGCGTCACGCAACCCACATTCCGACGATGCTCAAGGGAAGCAATAGAGTTGGATACCCTACTGTCACCAATCAGCACCATCGCTCTCCTTTGAACACGGTCAAGTAGCTCCAAGGATGATTTTGGAGCACCTGCCCATATATGGGAGTTGTATTCCATCTTTGGCCTGATGTAAGTTGTATAGATATTGAAAATATCAGAAGGAGTGAAATATTTCTTGCACCGCTTTAAAAAGCCTATGCGCTTGAGTGCTTCTTTCGACACTTCAAATACATGTCACGCCCAACGAGCTTCACATTGTATTTTCATGCCCAGAACATCGAGAGCTTCTGATTGTTCAATATCCGTACCATCGATAGAAATTGACGATATTGTTGGGTCAGCGAATCGCTTGTGCGACAACAAGCAGCACTGTGTCTTACGTGCATTAAAATCTACTCTATTCACTCGACCCCATTCGGAAATGGCCAGTAGATCCCGGCCAAATTAATTAAATTAATTAAATTAATTAAATTAATTAAATTAATTAAATTAATTAAATTAATTAAATTAATTAAATTAATTAAATTAATTAAATTAATTAAATTAATTAAATTAATTAAATTAATTAAATTAATTAAATTAATTAAATTAATTAAATTAATTAAATTAATTAAATTAATTAAATTAATTAAATTAATTAAATTAATTAAATTAATTAAATTAATTAAATTAATTAAATTAATTAAATTAATTAAATTAATTAAATTAATTAAATTAATTAAATTAATTAAATTAATTAAATTAATTAAATTAATTAAATTAATTAAATTAATTAAATTAATTAAATTAATTAAATTAATTAAATTAATTAAATTAATTAAATTAATTAAATTAATTAAATTAATTAAATTAATTAAATTAATTAAATTAATTAAATTAATTAAATTAATTAAATTAATTAAATTAATTAAATTATTTAAATTAATTAAATTAATTAAATTAATTAAATAATTAAATAAATTAAATTAAGTTATGTTTGGTATATTTGGAATGTTTGGAAGTTACGTTTGGTAAAAATATTGGGAGGGACAAATTAATGGGGGTCGGTCATACATTTTACCCCTCTAGGTGCGACTCCTAGGTAGTTGCGGGGCTTTTTGTGAATATTATCCCCCATCCCACGACCTTTGACCTCGATGGGCTGTCACTTGTCCCGATCCCACCTCCCCCATTTTTTGGCTCACGCATTTTTTTCCTAACCCCACAAAATAAGGGGGTGAGTCATACTCAAATCTTACTACTAAGAATCTCCATACAACACTATCCCACCCCTAGTGCGACATACAAACATTTTATTCACTTTGAGATGGCTCAGCTCATAAACAATAGCTGGCTGTGATTTTTTTCACTTTGGAATGGCTCAGCTCAATTATTAATAAAAGCTGGTAACACTCGAATAACTTTTGTTTTAACAGTAAATCAATCTAGAGGTGCTTTCTTTAAACAGGGTCTTTTCACAGATTACGCGTGGGTTGTGTTAAACCATATTTTTTCAGCTCATTATTGTTTGCCAGTTCATCATTGAAAAATTTACACCGCGAAAACCACGGTTTTTGAGCTTTTGAGCATTTTGCCATACCGATCGAAATGCTCGAACGAGTCATCCAAAATTGGACCCTCAGAAGGGACACACTGAGACTTACATTTGTGCGGCCAACATTTGAAGGAAATTATATTAAAAAAAAATAAATGGCATATAATGTCCTTTCAAATGAAAAACTAAAGATTCTACACTTGATTTGAATTTTTGTATTTTTTTAATTTGAAAAAAAATACCTCTAGATTAAACACCCATTATTAAACTTACTTGCAAATGCTTAGAGTAGCTTGTAGATAATATAAGCAGCTGTCGTTGGTATAAAGTTGTCATAGCTGGCATTAACAGTGTTGTCAACGTAAAGTTGGTAGCACTTTAATCGCCCAGCTCTGTAGAGACATATTTCTGATTACAAATTCGATTTTTTTTCTGAATTAAATCTGTACTGCTTTGACAGCTAATTTCTCGGCAAGTTCTTCGAACTAGGATAAATTCGGTCACAGGCTGCAAAAAAACAATAGATTTGCCTTATGCTACACCTTGTATATGAAAAACTTCATTCCCCACGTGCGACATTCTAGTTTTATTCGAATCGTATCATTAACAAATGCTCTTTCTTTTTGGATCCTTGTCCCCGTCTTTATATCCTTTCATTTGAATAAATCTTGGCACTTAATTTAAACTTTTGTTTATTATGAAAAGTTCTTTAACCGCCTGGGAAGCAACAGCATTTCCAATAATGTGTACACATGCATACAGAAATCTCAGCCAGTGTGATTCTCAGGATGCTATTTAAGCAACAGAAATAAACCTCATGCCACCGGAAGACGCCGTGGTGACGACCACAGCAGGACCTCATTAAGGCACTTTTGAAATACGTTGAATGCATATTTAATTGGGCGCTATTGCCACCATTGTCATCCAATGCAAAGGAAGATGAGCGAGTGACCACCACACTTTGTACATTTCGCTGGATTGCGTAACAATGAAATAAATAGTGAAACTACAAGGATGTGCAATAAATACAATTTAAGACATTGAAAAATTTGAGCAGTTGTATGCATTAAATTAAATTATCTTTTTTCTTGTGTTGTTTGCGGAGGTACCTTTTAATAGTAGCAGCTTTATTGTTTTTAATTTCAGCGCAGCAGCAGCAGTCCTAGTCCTCGGTCGCAATACCAGTCCAAGAAAATGATGCAGACAAAAAGAAGCGAAAAAACACAGAAAAACCCGATTACATTCGAGAGTTTAGCACCATTCAGAGAGTGTGATAAGTGAAACGTTTTCATATGAGTCCGAGGCGAGTTCCAGGCAGAGGACTATAACAAACGATGTCTTATCTTCAATTTCAGTATTTTCTTCTTCTTTTTTTGTTTGTAACGCGGCGAATAAAAAAACGCTGCGAATTGTTGTCGGAAATAAATGAAAATTGTGAAAAACGACTATAACCAATTGCAAGCGACCAAAAGACCAACCAAACGACCCTATACCCACACCAAGGACCCCACACAACTGGAGGAGTATGTGAATGTGTTGATGTGTGTTTGCAACACTTGAGATTGCAATTTTTCATAGAAATTAATTTTCACACCCGCACACACACACTCTCATAAAGTGTGTGTGCGATAAAAAAAAAACTGCACTGCCGTCATCCAGCGACCGAAAGGAAAAAAATGAAAAATCCTCTTTTTTTTGTAAAAATCGCACCGAGGTACACACAAGGATGGAGCTGTACTCGCATGCCAAAAGAATATGGAGAAATGAAATCTTTTCGCAAATTGTTCGTTTAAATTGAAAAATAAACGAACGGAGCAACGAACAAGAACAAATTACACAAAAGCACAGTAATAACATTTTTGCGATATGTTTACTAACGTCGCTTTTTTTGCAATCTGTTTGCCCAACATTTATGTGCATTCTGATTTAAAAGGATATGTGTCGGAATCTAAAAGAAGTTTTGGAAAATTTAAGAAAAACCAGTTTGATTTTTTTTTTTTAAAATAGAATATATATATGGAGGACTCTCCACATGTATTGTAAATATATATTCCGCTTATGGTGGAAAAATCAGCTGGAAAATATTTTAGATGTTCTGATCCGACTGTCTACTTGCATATTCACACATAAATGGAAGTGGACGGGACCTTTTTAAGGCTATTGTGACTCCCATTGTTCTTAGCGCCTTTTATTATGTCGATACTGAGATTTTTCTCCGTTTGTTAATTCTCGAAATATTTATCTGCAAACCTATAGAGCGTTTATGTTCTTGATCGTATTTGGCTCATCGCAAAGTTCAAAACGATATAGCGATGCCTGTCAAACGAAACTGCCTGTTGCTAGCACGATTCAGTTCAAACAAAAAAGAACCTAGAGTCTTCTTGCTTACCACATTGGACAAAGTGCGAAATAGTTTGCCGGTGAAAGACTATAGAAAGTATACTAGGGTGGGTCGATTTAGCAATCGATATTATGTCAACGACTTTTCGATAGCTTCTGTTATGACGAAAAAAAGTTCTACTACGACAAATCAAAAAACATTTTTGAGGCGCTCAAATTTAAATTTTCTTACTTTTTCTTAACTTTCAGATTACAGCTTTCTTTAGTAGCTAAAAAACAAATGTTTTTTTTTAAATATTACCTTTCCAAGGTAACATACAATACTTATACATACAAATACACATTGCCACATACAATACAATATAACATATAGGGGCGTGAGAACAGAAATACGACTGAGTGAATCGGAGAGCATCGAATCAGTCGTATTTCAATCCAGCCACGTTTTATACGGAGTTGTTCTTGTTGGCAGATGTCAGTTGATTTATGCTCAGCTTAGTTTGCCATTTCATAATAAATAGACTTACTCCGGAACAACGTTTGCAAATCGTGCTGAAAAGGCCCAAAACGAGATGGCCACCGATCCCGACTTTTACAGGATTTTTTTTTTGTTCCTTTTTTTTAAATTAATTTTTACAAGATAATTATCTTATGAAGCTCACTTTTGGTTAAGTGGGCTCGTTAATAACCAAAATTGTCACATTTGGAGTAATGAAAATGCACAAGCCATTATTGAGAAGCAATTACAGCTGTCAAAAAGTCACTGTTTTTTGTGCTCTTTGGGCAGAGGGAATCATTGGTCCATATTTCTCAAAAAGTTAAGCCGGCCATAATGTTTCAGTCAATGGGGAACGCTTTAGAGCCATGATTAATGACTTTTTCGTGCCAGAATTGGAGGATGTTCATGTGAACGACCTTTGGTTCCAAGACAAGACGGCACTACATGCCATACAGCCAACGAAAAATCAATTAATTGAAGGAAACTCTTGGTGAGAGCATTATCTCGGCTGGACTATTTTTTGTGCTGTTATGCGAAGTTGCTTGTCTACTCAGATAAGCCCGAAACTTTTGAAGCCTTGGAAGAGTATATGCGGAGCATTATTGCTGACATACGGTCCAAAATGCTGCAAAAAGTGGTCGAAAATTGGGCCTCTCGTCTGGAATATATTCAAGCCAGCCGCGGCGGCCACTTGCCCAAAATAATTTTTAAAACATAATGGCAAACCCTTATCTTTTTAATAAAGCTAAATTCTTTGCCATAACATTAAATTATATGCGTTTTTTTTCTTCTTGAAAACCACACGTCTGAAAAAACACCCTTTACAATGCATACATACACTGTAGGTGGCATATGTATGTCACCCTTATGTACTTTAATGTATGTCACCTTGGAAAGGGGAAACAAATAGTAAAAATAAATTGAAATTTGGGCTTCTCGAAAATGATTTTTTTGATATGTCATAGTGGAACTTTTTTTCCTCATGCCAAAAGCTATCGAAAAATCGATGGCACAATAACGACGAAATTTTATTCTTACGAATCGGCCCACACTAATATACACTCATTACCACATTATTTCGCCACTGGTAGTATTGAAATGTAATAACACTGTGCGACAGTAAAAATTTCTAGAAAGTAATACTATTTTTTGTTGTTGGTCCTGTTTAGTATAATTTGAGAAACCCCTGTTTGAAAATTGTAAAATCTAAAACTGGAGTTTGCGTACTTTTTCCTAATTTAGTTGATTTTTTACTGATTATAAGTTTTTTGGTGAATTTAAAAAGAAATGATCTTTCAAACAATTTGTACTTTTTTGTTTTTTTTTTTTTGTTGGAATCATTTGTACTCGTACTGTTATAATCATTTGTATCATTTGGTGTCCGCCATTCTGGTAAATATTAGACTTGACAGTTTATACTGGGAGGTGTGGCAAATTTATTATGGAAAAATATTCGATAAACCAACGGGTTTTAATCTTTAAAAAATTTTATCAAAATCAATCATCGATTACGAGTACTGTGACAATGAGAAAGTTACTTGAAATTTTTGGGAGAAGCAACGTGCCTTCAAAACGCCCTATTTATCGTGTAGTGAATGGTTTCGAAGATAGAGGGTCTGTAGCTGATAGGCCTGGTCACAGAACAACTTTGGCCACAATTTTGCACAAGGATTTGGATTTTTTTTCATTTGATATTCAGTTGACACAAGAGCTTCTGCCACAAGACCATTCATGACAGACCATAATGAGTGACGAGGCAAATTTTGATTTGAATGTATATGTGACAGCCCATAGAGAAAGGGACCTAAGGGTAAAAAAAAATCAATTTTCATTTTTTTTCTTTTTTTGATGTGGACAACATCTGAGCATCGAATGAGACCGATCCCATGCCCCAAAAGTGTTTCCTCCCAGAGATATGCGCGAAGACGACGATTCTAAGCGCAAATAGAAAGGGACCTAATCTTTAAAACGGCTCTCCTGAACAAAACTTTTCATCAACTTTTCACTTTTTGATGTGGACAACATCTGAGCATCGAATGAAACCGATCCCCTGCCCCAAAAGTGTTCCCTCCCAGAGATATGCGCGTTTTATGAAAGTGAAGTCGACGATTCTAAGCGCGAATAGAAAGGGACCTAATCTTTAAAATGGCTCTCCTGAACAAAACTGGGTTTTAACCTTAGGTCCCTTTCTATTTTGCGCGTCACATATGTGAATAAACCGAATAGTCGGTTCTGGACAATAACACCCTCAAATTATTCATCAGCCATCTTTGCATCCATTAAAAGTGACAGTCTGATGTGCAATTTGGTCAGGAAGAATCATTGGACCTTCTTTAATGAAAATGAAAACGGCGTAACGGTAACTCTCAATGGGGAGCGATATGGTGATAAAATTGATAACTTTTTATCGCCAGTGCTGCATGCTTTGGGCTTGATTAACATGTGGTATCAACAAGACGGTGCCACATCGCATACAGCCAGGATTACAATGGCACTACTGCAAGATCTCTTTCCACAACAAGTTCCTTAAAGAAATGGTGATGTCGCCTGATGTGACTGCTCCGGACTTCTTTTTGTGGGAATATCTGAAAATCAAGGTTTATGCAAATAAGCCAGAAACACTTGAGCAACTCAAACAAAATATTCGTGATTAAATTAATGAAATACTGCCTGAAATGTGTGAGATTATAATGAAAAATGCGATCAAAAGGGCTCGCATTTGTGTTGCTAACAGAGGCGGACATTTATCTGGTATTGTATTCCTTCCATACATAATTGTCGACATTAAATAAAAAAGTTATCAATATAAGATCAATGCTCTTTCATTTAATCAAAAATTATAAACAAACCACCAATCAATTTCTATACCATCGATAGATAATGCCGAAATTGTTGGGTCAATGCAGCGAGACAACAAGCACTACTGCGTCGTACTCGCGTTTCGGAAATGGTCAGGTTTTAGAAATGCTTCTAATTTAAAATAAAAATACTGTAATATTGATTTTATATTGATTATATATGTATATTATAGTTTTAGGAAAAAGATTTAATCTAATTGTTGCCAACTAGCCTCAAAAAAGCCCTAGAGGCGCTGAGGCATAAGAATATGAAATATTGTTATTATGAACTAAATCAATAAACACTAAAAAAAAGTCTATAATTGGGTTTTTTCTTCAATGTTTTTAAGAGGCCTTCAATGTTTTTAAGGCCTGCGGTTGAAAGAGTATGAACGAAAGGGGTTACAGTCATCCGCGAAGGATAAGATCGGATTCACGGTCCTACCCAAAAGATCTTCAATGAAAATAAGAAATAAACAGGGAGAAAGGACAGAGCTTTGCGGTACACCTTCGCCCAGCCTACGTTTGTTAGGTAAGAGCTCATTTACAACACATTTAGAAGGGTTCTTCTACACGTTTGCTAATGCAAAAGTGATCGATAAAATGTTCAATGACATTATTCTAGGAGCACCAGGTCATCATTTGACACCTCTTATGTGGGTAGATCGATCTACCAATACCACTAGGTTGTTTTCAATAAAAAGGTTCTCGTCACGTTGACCTAGCCCATGTCTGCCCAAGGTATGCTTAAGTCTGGTGCTATTCGTGCCTATTTGAACTGTCATGTCACTCATCAGGATAACGACATCCTTAATGCAGGCTAGTGTGGCGAGTGGTAGCTTGGTAAAGTCTAACTAATTGTCAGTGTCAATTGGATCTGTCAGTGCGTATATTTGTATGGCTGCTATTATGCGGCCAGGCGAGCGGAAAAGGGCTAGCAAGATTTAGACCGAGATTGACTTTTAATCGAATATAGCTTAAGATGCTTTCTTGCTTAGCAGAAGACCGACAGCTTCGAAATGTTGTTCGTTGTGGCCCTGTTGCAATCCTATGTTCACCGATACCTATCCACATGCTTCCACTGACGCCTAGTAAAACTCGGATAACCCTTTGTAACTCGTGCAATTTTTAGTTCTTATGTACTGTCTGTACTTTCCAGTATCCTATTCGCGTTTCCGTTTTTACTGCAAAAGTCGTTGTCTTGTATTTCCGGTTGTTAATTATTGTTCTTTCAGTAATCATAAAGTTTCGGTTGCGATAGACGATTGATCCTGTTCAAGATTTTCGTCGACGGTATGGTGTTGAGGGTCTAGCGAGTTTTCTGGTTATTTTGTGGCGCCACTTTAGATAAATTTCAGTTTTATGTGATTATCAGCATTATGACCCGAACCACGGAGCTCCACTGGGCTAAGCTACTTCTAGGATGCGCTGTGCTCCATGTCTACCAAAAACATCGAGGATGAATAGGATTTTTCGAAATGTATGATAACTTCCAGCGAAGCTCTTGGAACCACCTAAGGGAAACCAGGTGACCCCACTCGTAACCTACGGGGCATTGACACTCCAGTACAAGTGTCATGGCAACTCCGAATTTATGGTGGAATTACGGAAAGCCCTCCGAGTTTCTCCTGTTGTGGAGTCGTCGCTCGTATTAGCCGCTACTAGTCGCTTCCAGAGGGTACTACCGGGAGGCCCTTCAGCTATGAAGGGGACGAATTACAAAAAATGTCGTCTACTAGTCGAATTGAACCCTTCAGTTATTCAGGGGACGAATGACGAAAATAATCGTTTACTAGTCGACTTGCACTCTGAGAACTAAGGATATAAGGGTGGAGCGCGGATTTTGCTTTTTTCTGAATACAATAAAAAAAATTATGAACCTAAGAAAAATTTATTTTATATTTTAGTTATATTGAACAGTAAGGGAATTTTAAAATTGCATGGTTTCAAATTGTGTATCTAGCAAATATCGAACTTTGCTATCCACACCCTGCTGCATACTTTTTTGAAGTTTTCATAAACAAGCATATTGACTGATATTCTGCCAACTTCAGTCTCAATATTGTTAATTAGGTCTTCCACGGTGTTGCGACGGTTGATATACATCTTCGACTTTGGGTTACCCTAAAAGAACAAATCGCATGGGGCTCGTTCTAATAGACATCTTAAATGATGGCCCAAAGCTCGGCCAAAGTAATTGGTTTGTTTGTGTCGTCAGGATTTGTCATAGCCTAAAAATAATGGAGGACCATAAATTTACCTGGTCGCATCAGATCTTAAAGTTTGCGCATTGCAACAGGGACCTCTGTGTCGCTTGTATATCAAGTAGCGTCGTCCTGTTGGAAATACTAAAAATCTCATTCATTTCTGATAGCGTCCTCTGCCTATAGAAAGTCGGTTTATTTCATTCTATACCGACGATTGACTATGTTTGGTGTTTCGTTCGTCATATCGAAAGAATTGAGGTACAATGAGACTGTCATTCTTTAAAGCAGTCCGAATGGCAGTATCTTTGGAAATTATACCTTCTCGTCCAAGAAGTTGATTTTTGTTTGGCAAAACCTGAAAAAATTGGTCTACAATTTCTAAGCTTATGGCGTTGTCTAGAATATTCGATATGAATTCCGGCATCACTTTAGACTTTAGCTTTACTCTCTGGCATGACATGATTAAAGCCCATTGACTTTTCTCGTTAATCTCCTTCGAAGTGCTTGGGAAGCAGTAATTAAGATCCGCTCACATTTCAACTCGGCTCATCGAAAGCTCGAACTACCCACAAAATAATATACAAATGAAAAGCCTCCATGAAACCTAACCTTAAAATATCTGAAATCTTCCTTTTCCATCCTCGATTTCTTTATGCAATTCATGAATTCTTTCTCTAACGATTCGTATCAATTCTAGAATGTTTCACCCAGTAATTACATAAATATTCATAATTGTACCGAATTCCGAACGAATGAGAGCAAAAGCACGGGTAAAGCGATAGTGAGCATTTGCATATTTGATGATGAAATTAAATCTGAATCAACAGAAAAAATTATTTCAATGGCGTTTGAAAAAAAATTAAAGCATAAAAAAACAGGTTATCGGGTTGGCAGGGAAATTCACTAGCAGGAAACTTATGACAAATCCAAGCAACTGCATTGTGGCGCAAGTTTGCTGAGTGCAGTTCTCCCTCTTCTTTAAAGTTTACACGCATACGTAAACATAGATTGGTTTTTTTTTAATTTGAAACTTTTACTATCATTTAATGGCATCCTTGTGGCTTCATACATTTCAACAAAGTTGGAGGTAAGCAAAAGTCTTTGTAGTGCATCAAGATCAGCTGAAACGAATTATACGAGTAGATATACACCTATCTGATCGGAAGATCTTTTTAGATAGACACTGACATGAAAGATGCTGACACTTCAAGTAGAAGTTGAACATTTATGGCAAAAACTCGTAGTCGAAGCCTTCGTATAAATACGAGGGCGACCGCAAAACTAACTGGCCTGTCACACTTTCTGTTTTACAAGCAACTTTTTTTGTTTTGTTTTTTAAAAGCAATCTTTTATAAGCTATCTGTCAAAATTTACGAAATATTTAATGATTGTTTTCTTTGTTACAGGTGATTGAACTAAACAAGTTTTATAATTTTTGAAAAATGGAAAATAAAGAGTTTCCTGCGGTAATTAAACACTTTTATATGAAAGGTTATACGCCACAATTAATCAAAGATGAATTGGATTCTCTTCATGGTGATAATGCACCATCATACTCCACCGTGAAATCCTGGGTTCAACAATTTAAAATGGGTCGTTCATGGAAGATAAATAACGCTCTGGAAGACCGAAAACTGCTACTACTGAAAACATTAGAAAAATATTTAATGAAGTGACTACAGATAGACGAATAAAGCTCAGAGAACTTGCTGATATTGTTAAAATACACGAAAAACAAGTTTGGAGTATTTTACATGATAAACTCCACATGAAAAATCTATCCGCAAGAACGCTGCCGCGTTTGTTGACTTTGCCCCAAAAAATCGTCCTTTGGACCAATTCCGAGGAGCTTTTAGCGACTTATCAGCGTAATCCAATAGAGTTCTTGCACCGATTCATAACTGTTGATGAAACATACATCCATCACTACATCCCAGAATACAAAGAACAGTCAAAACAGTGGATAGAAGCTGATAAAAGTGGTCCCAAGAAGGCGAAAACTGTTAAGTCAGCAGGAAAAGTAATGGCCACAGTATTTTGGGATGCAAGGGGTATAATATTTATTGATTATCTTGAGAAAGGAAAAACTATAAATAGTGAATATTATTGTGCATTATTGGATCGCTTGAGTGAAGAAATCAAGATAAAACGACCGCATTTAGAAAAAAAAGTTATTTTTCATCAAGATAATGCTCCTTCACACACTGCATTTTTAACTCAACAAAAAATGGCCGAATTACGATTTGAAATTGCTCCGCATCCACAATATAGTCCAGATTTAGTTCCTTCTGATTATTTCTTGTTTTCAAATTTAAAAAAATTTCTCGGTGGCAAAAAATTTTCGTCCAATAGCGAGGTTATTGCTGAAACTGAGGTATATTTTGAAGGTCTTGAAAAATCTTATTTTTCGGATGAATTTAAAAAAATTGAAAAACGTTTGATGAAGTGTATTGAGTTGGAAGGAGATTTTGTTGGAAAATAAATAATAATAATTCCAAAAAAACGGTTCTTTTTATGTTAGGCCAGTTACTTTTGCGTTCCCCCTGATACTGGTTGAAGTTAAAATGTTTTGAAAGAAGTTGAGTTTGAAGTATACAGGAGTTTTTCTTACGAATCGATGTAGCCGATCTGCTGTAAAAAGTGACTGAGCACCTAAGGAACCGCTTGTGAAATTATATCGTCCCAAATCCGGAAATATGTTTACCTAATGTTTTTATTGTTGTCACAAATAAACAGTCATTTAAAAAAAAGGCTTTATCAGTAAAATTTAAAAAAAAAAAACTATTTAAAAAAGCTGAAGTCGGACGTGGTCGACTATATTATACTCTGCTCTTCTGGATGTTCAGAAAAGCCAACTAAAAATTAGATTTTGGACCTAATTTACCTAGATTTTAAAACTAACGTCATAATTTGTTACAAATATAAAATAACGATTCAAAAGCAATCTTGTTAGAAAAGTAATCGTGTTTTATAAAAGGAAAATTATGTTACATTAAATGCAATTCATTTGTAGAAGTAGCTATTGCAGATTTCCCGATATTATTTTTATTGCTCAAATTTGGGAACAAAGTTTGGAAGTTTTTATGCATACGCAAATTCTTTTTTTTTATAACCTTCACTATAGAATGGAGTTTATTTATATGAAAATTGTTTTTAAAATCCACTAAGATAAAAACATTTATGAGGAAGGATAATAATATGAATTTCTTTACATTGTAAAAATCTAAGCACATACTGCAAGTCACTACATAAATATAATAAAATATAGTGTTCCAAAGATTTTCGGATAGTTTGGGAGATACGCATTTGATGCTGAGATAAATCTTGTGTACGAGTATTTTTGTCCTTTCAATACTGGTGCCAAAACATTATGTTCATAAAGACGCATCACAGGATTTTCCCGCAATTCTTCAAAACGTTACCTATGTAATAACAACTGCTGCATATCCTTCCTCCCTAGGTAGTGGATATAAAACAAAGGCGGTCGTAGCTGGAACTAAGGTATACGAGGGCGGTTCAAAAACTTCTTAGCCTAGCACAAAAAGCGCGGTATAAATAGAAAAAAGTTAACTGTTTTGAAAACTTCCATCTATGCTATGAACACATGTTAAATGTTTCGATCTGGCAACTCCTTCATATAGAAACAGGTGTTCACAAAAGACGCATCCGCGATTTTTTTACAATGAAAAAATTAGAAATGCGTGGTGTCATTATATATTTACATAAAAAAGGTTTATCGGGACAAGAAATTCATAATGATATGGTGAATGTGTTAGGTGAAAGTGCTCCTTCATATGCAACAGTAAAAAATTGGGTTGCTGAATTTAAACGTGGTCGTACAAGCATTGAAGATGAACCACGTAGTGGACGTCCAAAAGCAGCAACAACAACAGAAATTGAAGCCAAAGTGCATGATATGGTATTAAATGATCGACGAAAAAAAGTGCGTGAAATAGCTAATATCATGGGCATCTCAAATGATCGAGTCCATTTAATTTTGCATGAAGAACTACATTTGAAAAAGCTTTCTGCAAGATGGGTGCCGCACTTGTTAACAGTCGACCAAAACGCATAAGAATGAACATTTCTCAAGCTTGTTTGGATCGTTTTCAGCGAAATAAAATGGATTTTAAGTGTCGTTTCATAACTGTTGATGAGACATGGATCCACCACTATACTCCAGAGACAAAAGAACAATCCAAACAATGGACTGAAGCTGTAGGAAGTGCCCCAAAGAAGGCAAAAACAATTCAATCGGCTGGTAAGGTTATGGCAACGGTTTTTTGGAACTTCAAAGGTTTTTTATTGATTGACTATCTGCAAAAGGGTACAACAATAAATTCAGAGTACTATTGCAACCTTTTAGATCTATTAAATGTACAAATTCGAGAAAAGCGTCCTGGCTTACAACACAAAAAAATAATTTTTCATCAAGACAACGCACCAGCGCACAAGAGTGTTTTAACAATGGCTAAAATCAACGAGTTAAAGTACGAGTTGCTTGACCACCCACCTTATTCTCCTGATTTAGCTCCCAGTGACTTTTACCTGTTCCCAAATCTAAAAAAATTCCTTGCTGGCAAGCGTTTTACCTCAAATGAAGATGCAATTACAGTTGTAAACCACTATTTTGAAGACCTTGAGGAAAACTATTTTAATCAAGGGATAGAATTGCTAGATAAGCGTTGGACTAAGTGTATTGAAGTTTCAGGAGATTATATTGAAAAATAAAAATATTTTTGAAAAACTAACTATTCTCTTTCATTGATAGACTAAGAACTTTCCGAACCGCCCTCGTAGTTATGGCAACATTGCGAAGAAAAACAGGCATTTTTTAAAAAAAAAATTGCGTGTTATTTCATCAACAACTTTAAAGTCATTGTGAATGCTCACGGTAAGCGTGTGTTAGTGTATGTTCAGTCTTACAAACATACACATGGATGCATATGTAGAGAACATCTACACATAAACCTATCACAAAAGCTCGTGCTACAATCTTAAAGTTCATGAAAACTTATACGAGTAGTTGTGCGCTTGTATGTGTACATGTGATTACTTGACGCTGATGATGTCGTTGTTTTTATACAGCAGTCATAAATTTGTAAACATACATACTATGTACTGGTATATGTTTTGTCTACACACACACACACATAATTGTATGTATACACTGAGAGAAAAATGTTGCTTAACATTATGAAATTTAATACGTATTTATATTCAGATTTTTTTCAAATTCAATGAAAATATTATTTGAATTAAACTATTTATTCAATCTTTACGTTTTTACTTTACAAATTAGTTTTTCAAAAATATAGAATAAATTTGTAAATATAATGCCATAGAGGTCTAGTTTTTGTAGCACCTGCGGCCACGTACTCAACCAGGTAGACGGATTAAAAAAATAAAGGAAAAACATATTCGGTACGGTCAGGCTGAATCTAGATGGAAATGGAAGAAATAACAAATATTCCTATTTATGAACCCCACAGGATAATTTATTTGAAATTTCCCTTAATTTTAGTGACCACAGGCCCATACTTACTACTGAATTGCTGCTCCGATTATAATGCAAGAGTTCATAAGTCCCAGTACAAATCTCACTTTAATCTTTAAAATAAAGCCATATTTGGATTGGTAGAGATATTTGTTTACCATTGAGTTCCCATATGACTCTATTTAGCATTGATACCTTATTATACCCACCACCGAAGGGTGGACGGTATACTAAATTTTCCGTTTTGTTTGCAAAACCACAAAATGTTGATCGACGGAACAATCTAGGACAAGCCATGACCTGGTGAAAGCACAAACACGGTAAAACTTATCAACCTATGTTCAAAGTTGAACATGTTTTATATTGTGTTCTGGGTAATGTGGCATTTTTAAGTGCAGCTCATAAAAATTGTTAACTGCACACTTAGGTACTATTTGTACGCTCGCACATGATCATGCGTTTCCACATGGTGATAAGAGCAGCTCGCACACACAGGATATGTAACACTATTTGTGTATTTAGGATTGTGAACGGTTGTTTAAGGTCAACGGGAAATCCGTCGATTTGTAAACACCAGGTTCTAGACTATTTTTAAGATGTTCAATTTTCAATATACATACAATTATTTCTGATAAAAATTAGTATCTTACAAATGCTCAAATGTGAATGACGTGTCATTTATTCAACCTTTGATCTGAAATTTCGCGCGATGATGGCTTATGGCCAAAGCTGTGTTGGATCGGCTCAAGCGTAAACAATATTACCTTTAAAGGACCATTAATACCTCTGGAATACTTAGTAGGGACATAAATACGGTTACACACGTTTTATGCTGTAAAATAAAAAGTACTGAATGTTTTTGGACCAAATATTTTTTTAATATATTTATTGATGTATATTGTATCCAAAAAGAATCTACTTAAATGCGATGACCGCCTTTTGCCTTTACACACGCCTTAAGTCGCACTGGCCAATCGTTAATAGCTGCACGAGCCTCGTCCATTGGAAAATTGGCCACAGCTCGAGCCAAATCAGTCTTAATAGATCCAATGTTGGGGTATCTTTTGTGACAAACCTTGTCCTCTAAAACCATCCACAATTTATAATCCAATGGGTTCAAATCTGCACTGCCTGAGGGTCATTCTTCAGAGGAAATGAACGCTGGCAAATTGCTTCGAAGCCAGGCCTGGGCCGGTGCAGAATCCTGCTGGAAAGTCCATGGCTGGTTTTGGAACAGGGAATTGTAAAGAGGCTTCACAACAGCTTCCAAAACGGTTTCTTGGTAAACTTTGGCCAATGTTTTGACTCCTTGTTCGCAGAAATGCAGGTCATCGACCCCATCGTAAGAGCCACCCCACCAAACCATGACTGAAGCTGGGTGATGACCCTTTTTCCACCCTTGGGATCAGTTCAGATGCTTCCTTAGATGACCGCGCATACACTCTATCATTTTGCTTGTTAAATTTTTCCTGAACGGTAACAATTTTTTCATCGGTGAACAAAATTTGTCTGTGCAGGTATCAGCGTGCTTCACCAAAAGACCTATTTTTTGTAAAGCTGCAGTCAATAAATGTCCGGTACGTCGTTTGAAAGCCCCAAGTCCCAAGTCTTTTTTAATGATTCGACTCATGGACTTTTGCGTGATATTCATCTCACGGCCCATGATTTTCTGTTTTCAGAGCGGATTTCTGTGAATTCTTGATTTAACGGCTTTGATGACATGCGGTGTTCGAACAGAGCGTGGGCGGCCCGACTGGTGGCGGTCTTTTACATCTCCAGCCTCCTCAGTTTTAGGCATCGGTAGACGAACATCCCTAGTGGCCGGAGCGTTTTGAAAATATCGTTTATTTTTTCTCATTTCACACTTGAAAAGCGCTATTAGAGCGATACTGTTCTCATTATCTGACCACTCCATGATGAAGGTTGAAACAATTTTAAAATCCCGTTACAGACTAACACTATTGAATTTAGCTTTCACAACCCCTACGACAATCACGGGGTGTGTTCATTTCTACTATTGAAATGGGTGTGTTCAATGTTGTAACAGTATGTATGTCCCTACACACCAGTGTGACCATTTTAGCATTTTTGCTGCTAAATTTAGCATTTTTTTTTGTATTTAGCCGCAAAATTTTCATTTAGCATTTATCATTTTTCTTAGCTTTTAGCAATTATTAATTTAGCATTTTTTAGCATTATTCTATCCAAAATATATCAAATATTTTTGTACTTTTTTTTATAAAAAAAATCTGATAATTTTTAGTTGACAACACATTGGCGATTCAGCTTTCAGTGTCTTCAGCATCTTACACGCTACCTGATGAAATTGAGTGTTTGGAGTCAGAAACTTACAATTGGTTTTCCATAATATACTCTAAGACAAAAACATAATAAAAGCATTTACGCTGCGATTAATGATTATTAAAATTGGTAAGAGCTTGTGATACTAGATGGTTGTCAATTGAATAAGCTCTAAATCGTATAGAAAGTCAATGGCTAGAGTTGAAAACTCATTTGAAAATTTCCGCAACGGTAGAATAATGTCATCAAGCCAACATTTAAAAAAAAAAATTACACTGACAAACATTTATTATATCTGAAGTTTTTGAAACCTTTGCTGTCAGATGTACAAAAAGTAAATAAATTGTTTAAAAGTAATAATGCTGAATAATACTCTGTTGCTATCAGAACTATATGTGCTTTTGAAAGACCTTTCCTATCAAATTGTTTTAAAATCTGACACTTTTGATCCCTTAAATTCGCGTTAAAAAGATATTGTTTTTGTTCCAACACCATACATTAATTACAACTTTGAAGGATTTTTAAAATCAAAGAAAGATGGAATTAATTGTGAAGAAGAAAATGAAATACGAATTACCTGCCGAATGTTTATAGCTCAGTTAATATTTAAACAACAAATGGAAGATTTTACAGTGGACGAAATTACTATTTTAGAAAAGCAATGGCAAAAGCTAAGTACATATGAATGGTCAAACAAAAACTCAACAATTGATTTTTGGATAAGTGTATACGAATATAAAAATGCTTTAAATGAGAACCCGTTCAAGGAATTGTACTTTTTTGTTAAGAAGTTTCTAGTTTTACCATTTAGTAACGCGGAAGTTGAAAGAGTTTTCAGTGGCATGAACCTTATAAAAACCAAAATTAGAAATAGAATGATATTGAATACTATGAATTTACTTCTTTACATTAGAAGCGGATTGAAAATGTTGCTAAAGTTTAAAAATTAGCAACGATCTCATAAAAAAAATGTGATAAAAGCATGTATGATACGGTTCGGAAACTTCTTAGCCTAGCACAAAAAGCGCGGTATAAACAGAAAAAAGTTAAGTGTTTTGGAAACTTCCATCTCTGCTATGAACACATGTTAAATTTTGTTTCGATCTGGCAACTCCTTCATATAGGTGTTCACAAAAGACGCATCCGCGATTTTTTTACAATGGAAAAATTAGAAATGCGTGGTGTCATTAAATATTTACATAAAAAAGGTTTATCGGGACAAGAAATTCATAATGATATGGTGAATGTGTTAGGTGAAAGTGCTCCTTCATATGCAACATAAAAAATTGGGTTGCTGAATTTAAACGTGGTCGTACAAGCATTGAAGGTGAACCACGTAGTGGACGTCCAAAAACAGCAACAACAACAGAAATTGTAGCCAAAGTGCATGATATGGTATTAAATGATCGACGAATAAATGTGCGTGAAATAGCTAATATCATGGGCAAATGATCGAGTCCATTTAATTTTGCATGAAGAACTACAGATGAAAAAGCTTTCTGCAAGATGGGTGCCGGACTTGTTTACAGTCGACCAAAAACGCATAAGAATGAACATTTCTCAAGCTTGTTTGGATCGTTTTCAGCGAAATAAAATGGATTTTAAGCGTCGTTTCATAACTGTTGATGAGCATGGATCCACCACTATACCCCAGAGACAAAAGAACAATCCAAACAATGGACTGAAGCTGGAGGAAGTGCCCCAAAGAAGGCAAAAACAATTCAATCGGCTGGTAAGGTTATGGCAACGGTTTTTTTTTCAAAGGTATTTTATTGATTGACTATCTGAAAAAGGGTAAAACATTAAATTCAGAGTACTATTGCAACCTTTTAGATCAATTAAATGTACAAATTCGAGAAAAACGCCCTGACTTACAACACAAAAAAATAATTTTTCATCAAGACAACGCACCAGCGCACAAGAGTGTTTTAACAATGGCTAAAATCAACGAATTAAAGTACGAGTTGCTTGACCACCCAACTTATTCTCCTGATTTAGCTCCCAGTGACTTTTACCTGTTCCCAAATCTAAAAAAAAATCCTTGCTGGCAAGCGTTTTACCTCAAATGAAGATGCAATTACAGTTGTAAACCACTATTTTGAAGATCTTGAGGAAAACTATTTTAATGAAGGGATAGAATTGCTAGATAAGCGTTGGACTAAGTGTATTCAAGTTTCAGGAGATTATATTGAAAAATAAAAATATTTTTGAAAAACTAACTATTCTCTTTCATTGATAGGCTAAGAACCTTCCGAACCGCCCGTAATGACATTTTTACCGACGGAAGTTGAGGAAGAATATTCATTTGATAATGTATTTAGTTTATAATTAAAATTTATCATTTGTAAACAAATGATATTAAAAATGTACAGAAATGCTACTAAATAGAGATTTAAACTTTTATGTTATTTTTTTATATAAATATACATAAACTATATGCATGTATGTACAAACCAATGTGATATTGAATTGAATGGTCACTTTTTCTTTTATTTATGGAAGACTCTTTATGTTTCTTTTTTATTCAAAAGATAGTTTTTTTTTTGTTTGCTACCCCTTGCATCCCAAAATACTGTGGCCATTACTATTCCTGCTGACTTAACAGTTTTCGCCTTCTTGGGACCACTTTTACCAGCTTCTATCCATTGTTTTGACTATTCTTTGCATTCTGGGATGTAGTGATGGATCCATGTTTCATCAACAGTTATGAATCGGCGCAAGAACTCTATTGGATTACGCTGATAAATCGCTAAAAGCTCCTCGGAATTGGTCCAACGGACGATTTTTTCGGGCAAAGTCAACAAACGCGGCACCCATCTTGCGGATAGCTTTTTCATGTGGAGTTCATCATATAAAAAACTCCAAACTTGTTTTTCGTGTATTTTAACAATATCAGCAAGTTCTCTGAGCTTTATTCGTCTATCTTTAGTCACTTCATTAAATATTTTTCTAATGTTTTCAATAGTAGTAGCAGTTTTCGGTCTTCCAGAGCGTTGTTCATATTCCGTACTTGAACGACCCATTTTAAATTGTTGAACCCAGGATTTCACGGTGGAGTAGGATGGTGCATTATCACCATGAACAGAATCCAATTCATCTTTGATTAATTTTGGCATATTACCTTTCATATAAAAGTGTTTAATTACCGCACGAAACTCTTTATTTTCCATTTTTCAAAAATTATAAAACTTGTTTACTTCAATCACCTGTAACAAAGAAAATAATCATTAAATTTTTTGGAAATTTTGACAGATGGCTTATAAAAGATTGCTTTTAAAAAACAAAAAAAGTTGCTAGTTAAACAGAAAATGTGCCAGGCCAGTTAGTTTTGCGGTCGCCCTCGTAATACCTCAAAAAAAGCGGCAAACTTGTTTTACGTTTTGGCTTTCATGTCCTAAAAAACGGTACGCTTGGTCAGAACGGGTCCTAATATAGATTCGTTTCAACGTTTTGTTAATATTAGGGACTTACGCCGAAGATACGAAAAAGGAAAACATTTTGTATTTTGAATATCTTTGAGTCGTGCTTCGAACGACCAGAGCCCATTCATTCAAAAATCATCCACGTTTTGGAAATGCTAATTTCGTCGCTACTAACGACGGTCGAAAGTACACCAACCTATGGTCCTTCCCGATTTCAGACAATGCAACTCTAGAAGCAGCAATTTAAATCAAATACTGTTGGGCCATAATGGCCCATGTTTTAAACTAAGACAAAGATCATTTCTAATGCGTGGTCCTAGTGCTCTAGAAGGCTTAAATTAAAACGGATCTTACTCCACCTTACCGATCTTACTTCCTCCAAGAAAACTTATCTCAAATCACTGACCGTTACCTATTGTAATGCCGACTCAGGACGGCTTATATATTTTATAGATGGCTTACATGTCTTGGACAATATCTCTTACTCTTCGCCAAGACGGAACTAATCAAATACAGTCTGGCCTAAATTCAGAATAGATCATTATAACAACATATAACAAGCCATACTAAATCTTGCCGCAATAGGGTTCACTCGAAATGAGCTGTCATCTTTCACCTTACGAAATATACTTGTAGGGGGTGAAGGTGTTATCCTAGTATAAAGGACTA
Source organism: Hydrotaea diabolus (assembly GCA_963513945.1). Classification (NCBI taxonomy): domain Eukaryota; kingdom Metazoa; phylum Arthropoda; class Insecta; order Diptera; family Muscidae; genus Hydrotaea; species Hydrotaea diabolus. The sequence continues at coordinate 171,813,184 of OY740719.1, forward strand.
AAACAAAGATGTTCATTCCTTTCGGATATTTATATCCTACACTACACTGCAATACTTAGTGCTGCAGCAGAATTATTGCTGATGTTTGCAACACCTTAAAGGAATGGAGGTAGGCCCTATGTTGATCGTCCAAGAATCACCTTCTGATTTCATTAAGCGACGCCCGTCTGTCCATCTGTTGTTTTAATCAAAGTACAGGTGGCAATTATGAACCGATTTCTATAAATCTTTGTTCAGTTTTCAAGTTTGGATCAAGGACGAACCGTATAGAAATTTGTCCACATCGGTAAATATTTTGATATTACACATCGGTTTTTCCCAACATCAGATAGTTCATATATAAAAGCCACATATTACGATCCGTCAAAATTTCGCGCAGAGCTTTTCGATCGACTTTCGATTTTTCAAATAGTTCTATAGGAAGGTTCCTCCCGATAACAGAACCTACAGCTGTAACATCCCCAAATTACTCCTGATTCTGACCTTATTTCGCACAAAGCGAAATTTGGTAGCTCTGTCAAAACAATGACGCGCCGAATATACTCTTCCAAGGCGTCAATAGTGTCGGGCTTATCTGCGTAGACAAGCGACTTCACATAACCCCACAACAAATAGTCCAGCACGATCTCGGAGGCCACGCCTCACGATGCGCGATAATGAGGTCACCGTAAGTTTCCTTCAATAAATTGATTGTTTCGTTGGCTGTATGGCTGGTAGCGCCGTCTTGGTGGAACCAATGGTCGTCCACATCAACATCCTCCAATTCAGACAGGAAAAAGTCATAGCGTTTCCCATTGACTGTAACATTATAGCCGGCTTCATTTTTGAAGAAATATGCACCAATGATTACCTCTGCGCTTAGAGCACACCAAACAGTGACTTTTTGAAGATGAACGTGGTTCCTAAGGGTAAACCAGTTTTGTTCAGAAGAGCCATTTTAAAGATTTAAATACGTGTATCTTTGGTGTACCATCAATCATAAACTTATAAAACGCATATCTCTGGAAGGGAACACTTTTGGGGCATGGGATCGGTTCGATGCTCAGATGTTGTCCACATCCAAAGAAAAAGAAAAAAGTGAAAATCGATTTTTTTACCCTTAGGTCCCTTTCTCTATGCGCTGTCACATATATCAAGTGGCAGCTGTTAAAAAGACCAACTCCGAAAACTCTTGTGCACACGAACCTTGAATGATCTCGTTACAGAATGAACGCCACGAAACCTCTTTTTATGAGATTTGATTCTAGTTTTTCGTAGAATTCAATTTAGATGTTTTTTTTCTTTTTGAATTTGCGTATTTTCTAGTTAAAATTCGCTTTCGGTTTTTCTGTGTACAGTCTCAGGTTGCTATGCGAATAAATGAAATTAAATTCTTCAATGTTGTGTTTTTATTTTATTTTTTTTTGTTTTGGTTGGCTTTACAAGTCTTCCAGAAAATTTTTGTTGTTTTTTGTTTGTTTATGATGTTAAAGTTGCTATGTATGCTAGCTTTTACTAGTGTGTGTGTGTATACGTGTGATGAAGTTTATTTTGCTGTCACACTATTTGCCGCAGGATGTGCGAAAATTGTTTTAAATGGTAACTCACACACACACACTCAAATATATTTACTTCAATATGCCAACACACATACATCGACATATACCTACCATACTAGGGACGCCCGCAACTATAGGGTGATCCATCTAGAGGCATTTTTTCAGAACAAAAAAAAATATAAAAATTCAAATCAAGTGTTGAATCTTTATTGGTAAATTGAAAGGATACGAGGGCGGTTCGGAAAGTTCTTAGCCTATCAATGAAAGAGAATAGTTAGTTTTTCAAAAATATTTTTATTTTTCAATATAATCTCCTGAAACTTCAATACACTTAGTCCAACGCTTATCTAGTAATTCTATCCCTTGATTAAAATAGCTTTCCTCAAGGTCTTCAAAATAGTGGTTTACAACTGCAATTGCATCTTCATTTGAGGTAAAACGCTTGCCAGCAAGGAATTTTTTGAGATTTGGAAACAGGTAAAAGTCACTGGGAGCTAAATCGGGAGAATAAGGTGGGTGGTCAAGCAACTCGTACTTTAATTCGTTGATTTTAGCCATTGTTAAAACACTCTTGTGCGCTGGTGCGTTGTCTTGATGAAAAATTATTTTTTTGTGTTGTAAGCCAGGACGTTTTTCTCGAATTTGTACATTTAATTGACCTAAAAAGGTTGCAATAGTACTCTGAATTTATTGTTTTACCCTTTTGCAGATAGTCAATCAATAAAATACCTTTGAAGTCCCATAACCTTACCAGCCGATTGAATTGTTTTTGCCTTCTTTGGGGCACTTCATCCAGCTTCAGTCCATTGTTTGGATTGTTCTTTTGACTCTGGAGTATAGTGGTGGATCCATGTCTCATCAACAGTTATGAAACGACGCTTAAAACCCATTTTATTTCGCTGAAAACGATCCAAACAAGCTTGAGAAATGTTCATTCTTATGCGTTTTCGGTCGACTGTTAACAAGTGCGGCACCCATCTTGCAGAAAGCTTTTTCATCTGTAGTTCTTCATGCTAAATTAAATGGACTCGATCATTTGAGATGCCAATGATATTAGCTATTTCGCGCACTTTTATTCGTCGATCATTTAATACCAAATCATGCACTTTGGCTACAATTTCTGTTGTTGTTGCTGTTTTTGGACGTCCACTACGTGGTTCATCTTCAATGCTTGTACGACCACGTTTAAATTCAGCAAACCAATTTTTTACTGTTGCATATGAAGGAGCACTTTCACCTAACACATTCACCATATCATTATGAATTTCTTGTCCCGATAAACCTTTATTATGTAAATATTTAATGACACCACGCATTTCTAATTTTTCCGTTGTAAAAAAATCGCGGATGCGTCTTTTGTGAACACCTGTTTCTATATAAAGGAGTTGCCAGATCGAAACAAAATTTAACACGTGTTCATAGCAGAGATGGAGTTTCCAAAACACTTAACTTTTTTCTGCTTATACCGCGCTTTTTGTGCTAGGCTAAGAAGTTTCCGAACCGCCCTCGTATTTTATGGCATTTATTTTATGAATATAATTTTCTTCGAATGTTCTTAGTAGGGACATAAATACTGTTGTAACATTGAACACACCCATTTCAATTGTAGAACTGAACATACCCCGTTAATGTCATATGGGTTTTGAAAGCTAACCTCATGAGCGTTAGTCTGTTACGGAATTTTAAAATTGTTTCAACTTGCATCATGGAGTGGTCAGATAATGAGAACCGTATCCTGTAATAGCGCTTTTCAAGTGTGAAATGAAAGCAAACGATATTTTCAAAACGCAACGGCCACTAGGGATTAGCCGCATGTTCGTGTACTGATGCATACAACTCTTTGAGGAGACTGGAGATGTAAACGACCGCCACCGGTCGGGCCGCCCACGCTCTGTTCGAACACCGCATGTGATCAAAGCCGTTAAATCAAGAATTCACAGAAATCCGCTACGAAAACAGAAAATCATGGCCCGTGAGATGAAAATAACGCAAAAGTCCATGAGTCGAATCATTAAAAAAGACTTGGGACTTGGGGCTTTCAAACGACGTACCAGATATTTATTGACTGCAGCTTTAAAAAAAAAATAGGATTGAAAAATGCTAACGTCTTTTGGTGAAGCACGCTGATAACTTGCACTGAAAAATTTTGTTTACCGATGAAAAAATTTTTACCGTCCAGGAAAAATTTACCAAGCAAAATGATAGAGTGTATGCGCGGTCATCTAAGGAAGCATCTGAACTGATCCCAAGGGTGGAAAAGGGTCATCACCCAGCTTCAGTCATGGTTTGGTGGGCTGTCTCTTACGATGGGGTCACTGACCTGCATTTCTGCGAACAAGGAGTCAAAACATCCGCCAAAGTTTACCAAGAAACCGTTTTGATAGCTGTTGTGAAGCCTCTTAACAATTGCCTGTTCCAAAACCATCCATGGACTTTCCAGCAGGACTCTGCTCCGGCCCATAAGACTAAAACATACCAGGCCTGGCTTCGAAACAATTTGCCAGCGCTCGTTTCCTCTGAAGAATGACCCTCAGGCAGTCCAGATTTGAACCCATTGGATTACAAATTGTGGACGGTTTTAGAGGACAAGGTTTGTCACAAAAGATACCCACAACATTGCATCTCATAAGACTGCTTTGGTTCGAGCTTTGGCCAATTTTCCAATGGACGAGGCTCGTGCAGATATTGACGATTGGCCAGTGCGACTTAAGGCGTGTGTAAAGGCAAAAGGCGGACGTTTCGAATAAGTAGATTCTTTTTGGATACAATATACATCAATAAATATATTAAAAAATATTTGGTCCGAAAACATTCAGTACTTTTTATTTTACAGCATAAATCGTGTGTAACAGTATTTATGTCCCTACTTAGTAGTTTCCTTCAAATAATGGCCGGTATGGCGTGAATGACACGCGTCATGTTGGCTTCCAAGGCCTGATTCATAGCTGGTTTGTCAGCATAGACTTTGGAATTTCCTTAGCTCCAAAGAAAAAGTGTAAAGGCCAATTCACCGGTCCAAAATGTGAAATTAGCTGCTCTTCGAAATTACCTCTCACTAGATCCATTGTTTGACCAGCTGCATGGCAACTGGCACCGTCCTGTTGAAACAAAATGGCGTCAAGAATACGGCTTCAATTTCAGGTAGTAAAATGTCCGATATGATAGAGCATTAACGAGCACCATTCATGGTTACGTTCCGGCCCTCATCAGTTTTGAAAAAATATGCACCGATGATTCCACCAGCTTATAAACCGCACCAAATTGTGGTGTTCTCTGTGTATAATGGCACCTCTTGAACCTCTTATTGTTGCTCATCAGCCCAAATGCGACAATTTTGTTTATTGACTTTGCCATTGAGCCAGAAATGGGCCTCATCACTGAACAAAATTTTGGTCAAAAACAGCGGATCTTCCCGTTTCTCAAATAACGCTCATTTCCATAATACAGTTGCCAAAATTTGAAGGTAATTATTTTCAAAAAATAAACTCCATAAAAAGTCCTTTCAAATTACCAATAAAGATTCCACACTTGATTTGAATTTTTATATTGTTTTTGTTCTGAAAAAATACCTCTAGGTGCATCACCCTATATTTACTTAAATATACCAATACACATGCATCGACACATACCTGTATATTTATGTGTGTATATAAAAGGGATGGCCGTAAATATTTCCATAGTGTATGTTTTAAGGCTGATAGAAATTGAAAATAATATAACAAAAAAAATGTATTTTAATCACAAAATTTTTTTTTCAATTATAAACAAATTGCATTAGCATCTAAAAATGATTTTAGGCATATAAACCATTATGTGCATCATCAAAACTACGAAGTCGTCTATAAGTTTTACGAATCGAAAATTGATATTTCGAACCGATTGAGACATTTTAGTTTTTTTTACTTGACAACAAATCCCTTAAGCTTTGCTCCAGCTTCAAGTTCAATAAAATCTGTTCAGGTAGTAATTGGACAAGTTCAAAATGGAACTTTTTAATACTTAACATGGAAATGTAGGTATTTTTTCATCTTCTTTATTTATTAAACGAATTATATACGATGATAAATAAACCATTTTAAAAATAGATAAATTGATTTTAAACTACTAGAAAAAAATCGCCAAACATTTTTTGTTAATTAAATGTTAATTCTCTGCGGATAAACTCCAAAGATGATCGAAATAAATTAAAAACCACCCTCTTTAAATGTTGTAAATGTCCTCGAATATAAAAATAATTTGCATAGCAATCTTTTTAATGTTCATTTTTAATTTTTATTTTAATAACAATAAAGGAAAAAAAGTATTTTTTCTTATAAAACAAAAGCAGTAAATTATAATTTGAATTCGTTCGGTTGAAAAATTGCCTGCAAATTTAGATCCGGAATATTACTGTCCTAAAGGTAACCGGGTCTGACGGTGCCAACAAAATAGATCTTCGTTTGAACAATTTCGTAATATTTTTCCGGTATAGTTCTCTCTTTGAAATCTGTAATCCTTATTTCATTTTCCAGGTCTTCCTCTGATAAAACTCCGATTGGTACTAAATGATGAATTAGTGAATGTGGCAGACATATTTCGCTATGAATATTTGGTATTACCTAGTTTTAAAGTATTACCTAGACATAAATACTGTTACAGATTTTTTATGCTGTAAAATAAAAAGTACTGAATATTTTTGGACCAAATATTTTTTAATATATTTATTGGTGTTTGTTGTATCCAAAAAAAATCTACTTTTTCGAAATGTCCGCCTTTTGCATTTACACACGCCTTAAGTCGCACTGCCCAATCGTCAATAGCTGCACGAACCTCGTCCATTGGAAAAATGTTGGGTTATCTTTGTGATAAACCTTGCCCTCTAAAACCGTCCACAATTTGTAATCCAATGACTTCAAATCTGGACTGCCTGAGGGCCATTCTTCAGAAGAAATGAACGCTGGCAAATTATTTCGAAGCCAGGCCTGGGACGTTTTAGCCTTATGGGCCGGGGTAGAATCCTGCTGGAAAGTTAATGGCTGGTTTTGGAACAGGGAATTGTTAAGAGGCTTCACAACGGTTTCTTGGTAAACTTTGGCCTTTTGTTCGCATAAATAAAGGTCAGTGACCCCATCTTAAGAGACACCCCACCAAACCATGACTGAAGCTGGGTGATGACCCTTTTCCACCATTGGGATCAATTCAGATACTTCTTTAGATGACCGCGCATACACTCTATCATTTTGCTTGTTAAATTTTACCTGAACGGTAAACATTTTTTCATCGGTAAACAAAATTTTTCCTTGTAAGTTATCAGCGTGCTTCACCAAAAGACGTTTGCATTTTTCAATCCTATTTTTTTTAAAGCTGCAGTCAATAAATGTCCGGTACGTCGTTTGAAAGCCCCAAGTCCCAAGTCTTTTTTAATGATTCGACTCATGAACTTTTGCGTGATATTCATCTCACGGGCCATGATTTTCTGTTTTCGGAGCGAATTTCTGTGAATTCTTGATTTAACGGCTTTGATGACAGAGCGTAGGCGGCCGGACCGGTGGCGGTCTTTTACATATCCAGTCTCCTCAAACAGTTATATGCATTGGTAGACGAACCTGCGGCTAATCCCTAGTGGCCGGAGCGTTTTGAAAATATAGCTTTTTTCATTTCACACTTAAAATCGCTATTACAACGATACGATTTTCATTGTCTGACCACTCCATGATGAAAGTTGAAACAATTTGAAAATCTTATTACAGACTAACGCTATTGAGGTAAAAACCCATATGACTTTAACGTGGTATATTCAGTTCTATGGGTGTGTTCAGTGTTGTAACAGTATTTACGTCCCTACTAAGTATATATTCTTTTTTAGCATTAATTTGTTTATTGCACACGTACATCAATAATTGTTTTAAATCTAGAAATGAGATTTATATTAACACCAGTTATTTTGTATGCCTTTTCGTGAGCAGAAAGGAATGTTCGTGCAGTATCCCAATAATTCGTATTGCCTGATCCCTGTTTTGATTGGTCTATAATCTACACAGATTTAAGAAATGCATGCTAAACATGTTTCTTTTTTAAACTTCTAGATCGTTGTTAGTGTCATTGTATCTTATTGATCCCTTAGGTCCAAAATTTAAATTATAACTACTTTAAAGTAAGTGTTTCATAAATCGTATTCTTGTATGAAGTGGCTATAATCCAAATTCATATGTGACAGCGCATAGAGAAAGGGACCTAAGGGTAAAAAAATCAATTTTCACTTTTTTTTTGATGTGGACAACATCTAAGCATCGAATGAGACCGATCCCATGCCCCAAAAGTGTTCCCTCCCAGAGATATGCGCGTTTTATGAAAGTGTTGGTACACCAAAGATACACGTATTTAAATCTTTACAATGGCTCTCCTGAACGAAACTGGTTTTTACCCTTAGGTCCCTTTCTTTATGCGCTGTCACATATACATAATTATTATCTTATTATTTTGTCCGGGACTTGGTTTAACTGGCACGATGTGATTTGGCATATAATGCAGCAGAAATACTCTTAACAATCCGTTTTGTTCTCATGGGAGTAGCGTTTCAAACTTTTTCATCAATACAGGCTTTTATGCGTTGTTTTTGTCATCACAACTGATGGGAGCTTTCTTCCTTAAGTTTCCGCCTTTTAGATCTATGTTGTTGTTATAGCGGCAACCGTGTGCCGGGGCCAAAGAACTGCTCTTAGGGTGAATCCGGTCCATAGAACCGGCTATCGTAGGATTGCCTTGAAGTTCTATCGCTACAGTTGCCGACTGATTTTGGTGGTATCCCACAATTCTGATTTTTTCTTTCTGAAGATATCTGGACACTAAGTTCGCCCTCTAACCAGTTGCAAAGGTGTTATAAAATCTCTTTCAAATATTTAATTAAGTTTTTGACGAAATTATTTATTTTATTATGCGGTTCCTGTTCTATTTTGGTGCTGCATGATTTCACTTTAAACGTAACTTGTAGCTGAAGTTCTACATTTTTCTGCTGGGACACACAGGGCGGAGCGCCAAAATTTACTTTTTTGCACTGCAGGCTGTGGTGGCACTGTTGGTCGAAGAGAGTGGAGAGCATGCGTGGTTTAAAGTGGCTGACGGGAGATTTGTACTCGTCTAACATTCAGTTACCATCATGCATTAGGCACGTGAGGAGAGGTTATTTTGTATTTAAGCATATTTTTCAAATACTCACTTGATCATTGCAGTGCAGCGTGTTTTTCGTTTTCGATTCGCTGTTCTAACGTAGACGTATTTATGGACGGTAATCATCGTCCCATATTTCGAGGTGTTTCAACAATGACAAATTTAGTATACCCATCATCCTATGGTGAAGGGATAAAAAGAGCATTCTACCAGCTCTAACTTACCAGTGCTCTCCGTATCATTTAAAAATGTGTTAATTCAGGAATATCAAATAATGAATATAAAAAAAATTAATTAAAAAAATTAAAAAACAGATAATTTATTTAAAAAACAGAAAGCACCAGTAAAAATTCCAATTCAAAATATTCAATTTAAAACAAATTAAAAAACACTTTAATTTGATAAACAAATAATCTGTTTAAAAACAGAAAGCATCACTAAAGATTCCAATTCAAATATTCCATTTGAAATTTAAACTATTCAATAAAAAATTCAAAAGAACTGCAATTGACGCAGTTGGAGTCTTACCTTTATTTTATTTTATATTTTTTCACCTTTGATCAGTACCCAGTCTAATAAACAGATATATATAAGCGCACAAAGTTAATTTGAAAGAAAGAAAAAATCAAATAAACAACTTGAGTTGCATTTCATATGCCAGTGAAGTGAACGAAAAAATGAACAAATTATTTAAAATGCCACAAAAAAATACTTGAATGACAAGCGAATTTAAAAAAATCTAATTTAAGGTAATAATTTTAAGAACAGGGATTTAAAAGATATTTGTGGAAGATTTTAGCAAAAAAGATCACTCTGGACGACTGGCCAGGAAGGGTAGTCTATGAATAAGATTCTTTGATATAAAAACATGATCCGATAAAGTATCATTTCACCTTAGTTTGTAACCGATGCATAGTGAAAACCTCCCAGTTTTATAACATATGCGTCATTGGCCTTATATTTGGCTTTAGAGAAGGATTCCAATTCGGGATAAAAACTTGCAATATTTAGTTCTGCCTGACGCCATCTGACATTTCCATTGGAAAGTTTGACATTTTTTAGCAAAAACGTACTCAAAACGTTTTGACGTACGGCCATCATTTGTGTTGTTGCAGTGACGTGAAAAAATCAATTTGGCAAAAAAAATGGAATGAACTCGTGAACATTTTCGTGCGATCATTTTCAAAACCTTCGACGTGATTATCACGACAAGATTGCATCGATGAACTTAAATCTTTGTATGGCGATAAAGCACAATCCGTGAACATTTTCGTGCGATCATTTCCCACAACTTTCGACGTGGATTATCACGACAGGAGTGCATCGATGGACATAAATCTTTGTATGGCGACTGTGAAAAGCTGGTTTAACGAATTCAATCGTGGCCGACGCTCGCTGAAAGATGAAGGTGCCAGAGAACATTGATGCCCTGCGTGAACTGATAATGCAAGATCGTCATGTGACATAACGTGAGATAGAGGCATCCTTGTGAATTTCATCCACCAGCATACATTCGATATTGCATGAACACCTGGCCGTAAAAAAGGTTTATTCTCGTTGGATCCCGCACAGTTTGACAATCGTTCAAAAGAAGGCTCGTGTCGATTGGTGCAAAGAAATTTTGAAAAAATACGATCGCGGTGCTTCAAAAGACGTTTATAAGATCGTCACAGGTGACAAATCATGGATCTATGCGTCAGAGCCCGAAACAAAACAGCAATCGACTGTGTGGGTCTTCGAAGGCGAGCCAAATCCAATGAAAGTTGTTCGTGGAAGAGCACTTCGAAGCAAATGGTCGCCTGTTTCTTCGACAAAACTGGTCATGTGGCGACTATTTCGCTTGAGCAACGTAGGAGGTTAATTCTGAGTAGTACATCACAGTTTGTTTGCCTGAAGTCTTCGGAAAAATTCAAAAAACGAACAAGAGAAGATAAATCATTGTGCACCATGACAATGCGAACTCTGACCAATTGGCTCAAACCAGCGCCTTTTTGACCGGCCAAAACATCGAATTGATGGGTCATCCGCCGTACAGCTCTGACTTGACATCCAATGACATATTTTTATTCCCGCATATCAAGAAAAAAATGCATGGTCAACGATTTTCGTCGCCAGAAGATGCTGTTGAAGCGTTCAAAAACCATGTTTTGGAGGTGTCTCAATCGGAGTGGAAAAAGTGCTTCGACAATTGGTTTGAGCGCATGCAAAAGTATATAAATCATGCTGGAGAATACTTTGAAAAACAATAAAACCATTTTTGATGATAAATATTCGCATTTTCATTATTAGGCCAGAAATATATATAGCAGCCCTACTAACCCATAAATACTCTGACATGGCAGCGAACATCAAACAACTTGAGGAAGCAGTGCTGAGTGCTGGTCTTAAAATGAATATAGGAAAAATTAAATCATTGTGGCTAAATGCAAACAGTAATCAACGGTTCTGCATTAACGGCTCGCCCATTGACGACGTTATAAGCTTCTGATATCTTGGAAATATTATCGACAGCAAAGGAATTCCAAACCTGAGGATATCAAACACCGCATAAAAAATGTCAAGAGCATATATGGAGCCTTGAGCCCCGTCTGGAATTCCATTTACATTTCCAGAAACACAAAGATACACATTTTAAACTACAACGTTGTTATATGGCTGTGAAACATGAAATACAAGCTCCCGCGAGCTGAATACACTTCAAGTCTTTACCTACAGACGAAGAAGAATAATTAAGATTTTATGAACAGCCGCAATCTCCAACAACCACATATGGCTAGCTACAGGGCAATTTCCCATTGCATCAGAATCCCTTAGACGTAAGTGGAAATGGCTTGGACATACACTACGAAGACCACAGGAGGAGCTGGCACGAATCGCACATGACTGGAATCCGCAAGGAAGCCGAAGAAGAGGAAGAACCGCCCATACCTGGAGAAGACAATTAGACAGCAGAATTGCGAAATTAAAGAAGAACTGACAAGAAATAAAACAGTTATCTTTAAATGGAAAATAATACAAATTTTTGATTATGGCCCTATACTACACACTGGAACGATGGGAATAAATATATATGTGACGCCCAAAATAGAAAGGGACCTAAGGGTAAAAACCAGTTTTATTCAGGAGAGCCATTTTAAAGATTTAAATACGTGTATCTTTGGTGTACCATCACTTTCATAAAACGCGCATATCTCTGGGAGGGAACACTTTTGGGGCATGGGATCGGTCTCACTCGATGCTCAGATGTTGTCCACATCAAAAACAATCGAAAATTGATTTTTTTACCCTTAGGTCCCTTTCTCTATGCGCTGTCACATACATGTGAAACAAACTTTGGTTTTAAGGTATATAGTATGGTTGAGTGTGATTCATAATATGGCAGTGAGGATCATAGTTTTATTCTGCGTTAATCATACTATTTTTGCAACGATCATAATATTATTGTGACACAACTATATACCCAATATTAGTATGATTTTTTCTTCAAATATTTTCAACCCAACTATACGAGTACTTTTTTTCTGCGTGCGCCTTCAGCTATTTTTTAATGTTTTTCTGTAGGGCTGCTATATATATTTCTGGCCTGATTATAAAATTACGAATAGTTATCATAAAAAATGGGTTTATTGTTTTCAAAGTATTCTCCAGCATGACTTATACACGCTCAAACCAATTGTCGAAGAACTTTTTCCACTTCTATTGAGACACCTCCAAAACATGGTTTTTGAACGCTTCAACAGCATTTTCTGGCGACGAAAATCGTTGACCACGCATTTTTTTATGTGCTGGAATAAAAAGAAGTCATTGGGTGCCAAGTCAGGACTGACCCATCAATTCGACGTTTTTGCGGGTCAAAAAGGCGCTGGTTTGAGCCAATGTGTGAGAGCTCGCATTGTCATGGTGTACAATGATTCGTCTTCCCTTGTTCGTTTTTCGAATTTCTCCGAGGACTTCAGGCAAACAAATTGTGGTGTACCACTCAGAATTGACCGTCCTACGTTGCTCAAGCGGAATAGTCGCCACATGACCAGTTTTGACGAAGAAACAGCCGACCATTTGCTTCGAAGTGCTTCTTCCACGAACAACTTTCGTTGGATTTGGCTCGTCTTCATAGACCCACATGGTCGATTGCTGTTTTGTTTCGGGCTCATACGCATAGATCCATGATTCGTCACCTGTGACGATCTTATAGACGTCTTTTGAAGCACCGCGATCGTATTTTTTCAAAATTTCTTTGACCCAATAGACACGAGCCTTTTTTTGAGCGATTTTCAAACTGTGCGGGATCCAAGGATCCCAGGTGTTCATGCAATATCGAATGTATGCTGGAGAAAGAAATGCCCAAGAATGCCTATATCTCACGGTATGTCACATGATGATCTTGCATTATCAGTTTACGCACGGCATCAATGTTCTCTGGCCCAACATCCGTTTTTGGATGACCTCCTCGACTTTTGTCTTTGAGCGATTTGAATTTATTAAACCAGTTTTTGACAGTGCTAGAGGATGGTGCTTTATGGCCATACAAAGATTTTAGTTCATCAATGCACTCTTGTCGTGATAGTCCACGTCGTAAGTTGTGAAAAATGATCGCACGAAAATGTTCACGAGTTAATTCGATTTTTATGCCAAATTGATTTTTTCAAGGCGCTGTAAACAACACAAATGGTGGTCGTACGTCAGAACGTCCCAAGTACGTTTATGCTAAAAAAAAGTAAATCTTTCCAATGGAAATGCTAGATGGCGCCAGGCAACACTTAGTGTTGCCTTGGTCAGAAATATATATAGCAACCCTCGTATTATTGTGCCGCAACCATATACCCAATAATAGTATGATTTTTCTTTGAATATTTTTTACCCAACTATACTTTTTTTCTGAGTGTGCCTTCAGCTATTTTTTAATGTTTGTCTGTACACCACTAAGGTAAACCTTATAAGATTGAGTAATTCTGAAAACTAAAATCTTTTCAGTTGAGCATTTTGCGATAGTACAAAATATTTAAATACATTTTTTACATGGTGAGAAAAGTCCAGTATTTTTATATTTTTGGGTCTAGCAGCATTTTTTCAAGGCGTTTCCAATGGAGTTATTACTTTAGTATTCACTCTATTTAAGGACCAAATATATGAAAATATATTGTATCTGCGAAATCGCGCTCTCCATCGATTGTTAATTCAATACCTGCTCCATAAATTCTGTTAAGGGACTGACAAATCTTATTTTGGGTACCCCCATTAATTTAAATTGGCCGATGTTCATTCTGCACTATATGCAAGTATTCAAACCCCATATTTAATTTATGCATAATTTCAGCATAATCGTATATCAAATTAAAATTAATTGTTGTACAACAAATACAAGCACAAACAACTTTAGCACTATTAGTGTTGAGGCGATAAAGTGCGACAACACAAATGAAACATTCTGACACTTCCCCGATGTACCCAATACCCAGCCTGGTTTGAAATGTAGGGGAAACCACTAGACCACTCTCGAATTTGGAGCTTAACCAGCAGCATTTCTACTCGGCAATCATACATCACGCATTGCACACGGCTTTTGATAAATAAAATGTAATAAATTCTGGTTGAAAATGTTTCATTTTTCAGTTGGTTTTTATTATTTTTATTTTTTTTTATTGTATTTTTTTACGAATCACATGAATAAGCTTCAAATCATCATGAGTAATGGATAATTCGTAAAACATGATTTATAATTTAAAGAACTCCCCGGGCACAGACATGGGCTCGGGGTTGTGCTGAAGGCTTTTTAAAACATAAAAAGCAATATGCTTTATACTGCCACATGTGGAGAACGACTGAATTGCGGCTTATAATTAATTTCTATTAAGCATTAAGTAACAATTTGGTATTGAATATTCTTGGCAAATTTCCCAATATCCTCTTATGCATTGTGCGCGCTTAGGCGCTCAAAGGAAATCAGCATTTTCGGAGAATGAATCCGCTTAAATCAATCAGCTGCCGAGCATATGGATCGAACGGCAGCATTAATTAGCTTACAACAACAACAGCGGCAGCTGAAGCAGCAGCCACAGTGGCAGAAGTAGATTAAATAATTCAAATCAAACGTAACACAAGACTCTGACAGATGAACATGACTTGAGATCCATGTGGGAAATTAAGCTTATTATCATCATTGACAGCGCCATCCACGCTGACGCTTCATCTGCATATACTCGGCCTCTGAAATACACAAATATGCTTGGACCTACTGCGTACAGGAGTCGGCTGAGATATTATGACACGTAAACCAATAACTAAAGTTACTGTCAATTCGCATGGTACTCGTAAATAATTTTATTTCATGCGTGGGCCACCGTGCCTTAACGAAAGTAAGAGGTTCTAATAAAAAAAAAACCTATTACCCTTTGGAAGATAGGTCCAAGAATAGATCTTTTTTTGAAAGCAATTAAGAATTGCGGACAACCTTGACAGCGGAGAGGGCATGATTCAAAAGGTGGCCAATATTTGAAGATTAAAATTTGTCTATCTTTTGGCATGAAGAAAAAAAGTTCCACTACGACATATCAAAACAAACATTCTCGAGGCGCCAAATTTTTTTTACTTCTTCTCAACTTATAAAGGGTGGCCCAAATGAGACCTTGTGATGTTATAATAACGTAATAACGGTTTTTTTTAATGATTTATTTTTATATGTGACAGCGCATAGAGAAAGGGACCTAAGGGTAAAAAAACTCAATTTCCACTTTTTTTTTGATGTGGACAACATCTGAGCATCGAATGAGACCGACCCCATGCCCCAAAAGTGTTCCCTCCCAGAGATATGCGCGTTTTATGAAAGTGATGGTACACCAAAGATACACGTATTTAAATCTTTAAAATGGCTCTCCTGAACAAAACTGGGTTTTACCATTAGGTCTCTTTCTATTTTGCGCGACAGGTATGTTAAATATATTTTATGGAAATTTAACGTGACTATGTGTGAAATATGGCATCAGACAAATGACCACCATTTTCCTCGAAACATGCATTGGCTCTTTTTAGCGCCAAGCTGCTGCACAGCTTCCACGTTCTCTTCAGTACGAATATTTCGATGAGCACCTCCTTCCTGGGCTGTCGGCAACTGAACCCAGTTCCTCAAAACGGCGAATTAAACTTGTAATAATGGAAAATGTGGGCGCTGATCTTACGTTAAAAAAACGGCGTTAATTTCGCTGCGTCAGAATAATTGATCGTTGAGAAGAATAATAAAAATCGATAATTTTGCTGTGGACTGTACGTATTCATTTTAAATTTCCAAGAGTTCAGTTATAATCTGCAAAAAGAAAAAATAATTTATAGTAAAAAACAAAAAAGTAATTTGTGTTTCACATCAGCTGGTCATATTTGGGCCACCCGTTATTTGTAAGGTTTTGTTCAAAAAAAAATCATTTTCGAGGCGCCCAAATTTCATTTTTTTACATTTTCTCGCCTTTTATTTTTAAGTTATTTTAGTAGGTAATAAAAAAATATTTTTTTAAACCTTTTTTTTCACCTCTCCAAGGTGACATACAATACATACAAATATACATTGCCACATTCAATACAATACTAGTATAACATAAGCGTGCCTACAACTGAATCAATTTTCTTAGTCGTATTTATATTTTCAACTTAAAAAGTGTATATGTGACAGCGAATAGAGAAAGAGACCTAAGGGTAAAAAAAATAAATTTTCATTTTTTTCTTTTTTTGGTGTGGACAACATGTGATGATCGAATGAGACCGATCATATGCCCCAAAAGTGTTCCCTCCCAGAGATATGTGCGTTTTATGAAAGAGAAGTCAACGATTCTAAGCGCAAATAGACAGGGACTTAATCCTTAAAGTGGCTCTCCTGAACAAAACTGGTTTTTAACCTTAGGTCCCTTTTTATTTTGCGCGTGACATATTTAAAAAAATATATTTTTTTATTACCTACTAAAAAAACCCCTTGAAAAAGAAGTTAAGAAAGAGTAAAAAAAATTGAAATTAGGGCTCCTCTAAAATTATTTTTCGATATGTCGTAGTGAAACTTTTTTTTTCTCATGTCAAACGATATCGAAAAATCGATAGCACAATATCGATTGCTGAATCGCCTACAGCCCACACGATTTTTTTTTTTATTTAATTTATTATATTTGCAATCTGTCTTGGAGACAATAAGCAAATGAGATCAATGCAATGTTTTACATGTTCGAATACAATTTTTACTCTAGGTTTATATTTCTACTACATTAAGCGAAATATATTTATAAAATATTAAAAATATACATATCCAAAAATAATTCAAATCAATTGTGATTGAAACGAATTGGTCAATATCTTATTCTCTAAAAGGCAGGTCCAAAATATGAAATCTTTTCAATCTCTTGATTTCGTTTGAATCGTCTAGTAACGATATGGCTAGTAAATTGGGATGGTAGCTTAATCTATTTAAATATTTCTCTGTCATGTTTCTTATTTCATTTTTCACATATGGCAGTCTCAGGTCATCGTGTATGGTTTTGTTGGAAACGAACCACGGGGCTCCAAGAATAGTCCTTAGTGATTTTGACTGGAATCTTTGTATTATAGCTATGTTAGAGTTGCTGGCAGTGCCCCATATATTAATTCCGTATGTCCATACAGGTTTAATGATAGCTTTGTAGATTAAAATTTTATTTTCTATACTTAATGACGATTTTGGATTTAGAAGCCAGTAAAGTTTTTTAAACTTTATTTCCATGTGTTTTCTTTTCGTTTTTATGTGTTGTTTGAACGACAATCTTTTATCAAGGTATATTCCAAGGTATTTTACATAGTTGTTTTTAGGGATAATGGAACCATTTATACTGATCGGCGGACATTCACTCCTATTCATTGTGAATGTGACATGACATGATTTGTTGCAGTTTACTTCAATTTTCCATTTGGTCATCCATAATTCAAGGCGATGAATATGACTTTGAACTGACATAGAAGCTTCAACTGCACAACTACTCGATGACAGAATAGCGGTGTCATCAGCGTACGTAGCCACCATGGTGTCGGGGGAAATCGGCATGTCTGATGTAAACAGTGTATAAAGGAAAGGACCTAGAACGCTGCCTTGTGGAACTCCAGAAGAAATATTAAGAATACTAGAAGATTTGCGCATATGTTTTACGTAAAATGTTCTGTTGGAAAGATATGATTTAATAAGGAGAAAATATGGCGTAGGCAATAACTTTTTAACTTTCCAAAGCAGACCAGGGTGCCAGACTCGGTCAAATGCTTGTTTGATATCTAAAAATACTGCAGAGCAGTATTTTTTTGTTTCAAATGCTTCGGTTATAAACTCAACAATGCGGTGGCATTGTTCAGGGGTACCGTGTTTGTTTCGAAAGCCGAATTGGTAATCAGGCACTATATTATATTCCTGAGCTAAGGGTAACATTCTCTGAAGAAATATTCTTTCGAATATTTTTGAGATAATTACCAGTAAGCTTATTGGTCTGTATGACGCGACTTCATTTTCTGGCTTATTTGGTTTTGGAATCATGATTATTTCTGCACACTTCCATTGGGTTGGGAAGTGGCTTAATCGTATGAGTGCGTTGAATAAATATGTTAGAAATAGTATACCCTTTTTTGGCAGATTTTGAAGCATTTGAGCATTAATTAAATCGTATCCGTTTGACTTCTTCCTATTAAGTTTGGTTATCTCGGTTTTAATCTCGAAAGGTGTAATGTGTTTTATAGGAAGGTCCATTTGGCATGGGATTTCCAAGAAGCGATGTATATTAATTTCTGCTGCGGAATCCGTATTTCTGGAAGGCATGAAGGTTGATTTGAGATGTTCAGCAAATGCTTCTGTTTTCTGTTGGTCGGTTCTGTACCAAACTCCATGGGAATCCTTAATAGGAATATCTCTTCTCCTCGGTCGTTTTAAATATTTTGTAGCCTTCCATAAATAGTTCTCGTCGGTGCTATTATGTGTGTTTAGATTCGCTAGAAAGCTGGCTATCGATTGGTTTTTAAACTCGCTTAAAATGGTCTTCAGTTCTGCAGTTGCTCTGTTTAGGTTTCTCTTGTCAACTTTCTGATTTCAAGCGATAAATATACTCTGTTATATTTGTGTTTATCGTAGTTAGGAGTTGATCTGTAGGAAGCATCGTGTAGTAAGGTGGTAAAATACTCAGCGGCATCGTCGATTTCAGTAGGAGTTTTCAATGAGATTTTTATATCTATATTTTCATCCACCCATTTGGAAAACGATTCCAAGTTCGTTTTAGAAGAAAAAATACGTTCCTCATTGAAAAAACAAAGCTGTGCAGAGTATGTCATTATAAATGGTGAGTGATCTGAACTTAAATCGAAGTTTTCTTGAATGTCCAAATGGTATTGAGGAAGGCCTTTGTATACGACGAAATCTAGGAGATCTGGAATTTTTGCCGGATCTGTAGGCCAGTAAGTTGGTTTCCCAGTCGAAATTACGGACAAGTTTTTGTTTTGGAGACATTTGTAAAGTTCCCTTCCTTTTGGATTCGTAAGACGAGACCCCCACCAGGGGTGTTTTGAATTGAAATCGCCGCCAATTATAAACTTGGGTCCTAAACGCTCGAAAAACTCTTGGAATTCTTGACATTTTACGTTAAATCGTGGTGGAAAGTATACTGACCCTATTACTAATGGATTATTATTACAAGTGATTTTGATGCATGTTGATTGTAAGAAGTTAGTTTGACATTCATAAAATAATTCGAATTCAATGTTGGATTTAATGAGAATAGCGCTACCACCAGAAGCTGTACCTCTTGGATTGTTTGTATTGATCATTGTGTAACCATTGATTCTAAAATAGGAACGACTTGTAAAATGAGTCTCGGAGACTAGTAATACGTCAATTTTATTAGAACTCAAAAATATTTCGACTTCTTGACTGTGATTTGTCAGACCATTGGCGTTCCAAACTGCTATTCTAATATCTAATTCTTGCATAATTTATTTATTAGTAGAGTAATCATATTCATTAAATTGTTGGTTGCAGCGATTTGCTGCCTTAGTAATGACTCAATTGTTTGCATTGAGCTAGTGTTGTTGTTGAGCTTGGCTGCTTCAGAATAGGACAATGTATTATGTGTTGGGTTATATGTAGGATTTTCGTATAGGTTATTTCTTTGTTGGCTAGAATAGTTGTTTTGTTGAGGGGTGTTGTTTCTGATGCGTCCGGTGAGTTTGCGATAGACTTGACAACCTTTGTAGCTAGCGGGGTGGTTTTGATTGCAGTTCGAACAACAAGCAGGACTGTCGCGAGGTTTTGTGCATTCTGAAGATGAATGATTTGAGGCACATTTAACGCATTTGAAAGATTTCGAACAGTACGTTTTGGTATGTCCGTATTCCTGACATCTATAACATTGTATAAGCTCAGTTACTTTTTTGGGCGGTTGTATTTCTATCAGTGCATTATTTATGTGCTTGATTTCGTATACATCTTTGTTATTTTCTCTAGGCTCGAGATCTACGAAAAATAATGGTAAGGGGAATTTATCAATGCGTTTACGAATGTTCATTACATTGCGAATTTTATGACCATTTATTTCCAGTGCCTCCTTAATGTCTTCTGTTGGGGTTGAGTGATGTAGTTTCTTTATTACTACTCGAAAAGCTCTTTAAGCTGTAATTCACAAAAAACCATTATATAAGTAAGATACCCACAACCATATTTTGACTCACATTATATGATCCATTGTATGATCCCCACAACCAGGTTATGATTCACAGTCAACCATTATATGAACCCCATAACCATACTATTATCCCCACAACCATATTTCGTTTCACGTACAACCATAGTATGATACTTACAACAATAGTATATTTTATATACTGATACCACAAAAGTGTGTTTCACATGCAATGATGTCATGACTCTTTACCCATATTATGATTCCACTTAACCATACTAAGATCCCCAAAATTATTTTTTAGGATAAGGTTATATTAGTTGTTTATTGTTTATTGTTGTTTATTTTTCAGTAATTGTTTGGCTTGAGGTCATAAGCAAAAAACAGATGTTGGTGTTTTTATAATTTATTTAATATTAAAAAACCCAATATTTCGAACGGACTTCGTCATTCATCATCAGAGGTAATCACTTAAACAAAACCGAGAACACAAAATTACAACAATACACAATTTTCTATCACGACTAACATAATTTTTGTTAATAATTACATTTAAATAATTGTTTTACTTCTGTCCTGCTGTTTTTCTAATATTCAACTAATGTATGTCTTTCCGTCGGTACTTATTAGCAATATGTCTGTATGTATGTGCACATCTATCCGTGTCAGTTTTAAAGTTCATTCTCTTAGATGTAGGAACGTTATTGATGTAAAGCATCTCCAAAGTGTATCTTCTCTTATAATTCCTCTGTTGTGCTTATATTTCTACGTCGTTAAAGTTTGGCTTGTGTCCAGTCAAAGTACAGTGGTTCGCAAGGGCAGTCTTCTGCTCGATTGGTCTATCAACAGCTTTTAGGTCAGATTTGTGAGATGAAAGTCTAGTCTTTAGTTTTGTCCCAGTAGTGCCAACATATACCTTTTGGCATACGTTGGACTTGTCACCATCACATTTAATCTTATAAACAAAATTGGGCTTTTCTTCACTGTCCACCTTCGATGTTGTCTTACTAAATAATTCGTTAACTGTCTTAAACGTTCGGGGCGCTAATAAAAATTTGTCATTATTAACGTCCGATTTGTTGAACCTTTCGGAGAAACCAGGTATGTACGTCATTGCTTTATAAGTTATTAATCTTTTTTCTTTAACTGTTTGTTAATAATTGGTTTTCGTCCGTGTAATTAAGTACTCTATGGTTTTAATGTGAAAGTCATTTTTCTTTAATACGATCTTAATCCGTCTTTCATTGTCACTATGGAAACTTTTGTCCAATAAAGATTTGTATTATATAAATTATAAAAAAAAATACATTTAATAGAAATACGAGTAAAAAATACTTTTTTGCGTAAGATTCCTAACAAAAACGTTATTCTAAAAACCATATTCAAATTTATAAATATTACTATCATACGGTATGATTGCTGTAATCATATTATTGTTGTTAACATAAATCCCATAAAACAATACTTTTGTCGCATATTTCTATTGTGGCTACAACCATATTTTTATTTTAATTTGAGCAATAATACTATTGTTATAACTTAACAACATTAATATCATAATATTATCAAAATGAAGTTCAATTACTTACTATGGTTGCGAAGAACATACTTTTATTGCGGAAAACATATTATTGTTGCCTCGACCATTTAGTAACCACATCCTTTCTCTGCTTCTACTGAGTCTTTGCGAAGAAAATCATGAAAATCACTCCCTAAGGAAGCATTTCTTGATCCATGCTCTGAAACATAGTGATCCGTTAAATCCTTTGGAGAAGGCCCCAACGTTGTTGCATACAAAGGATGTTGTACAATTGGTAAGAGTCGAATTTCTCTCAACAATGGGTGAAATCATGATACGGCGACTAAAATCCTTATCGAGTTGGACAGCGACGTAGAAGTCAACCCTACTAAAATAAAATAAACTCCGCTGCAATTAGTTGAACTAAACAGAAGTGCGTTACTGTGATATTGTGTTTTGCTGTGATTTTTACATTTATTTATTTTTTATTAATTTATTATTAAATTGTTTCGTGATGTCCACTTTTTTAATAGTAATAAGAAATTATGACGAAATGTAAAACTAATTGATTTTCAAATAAGCATCTCCTGAAGAAGTTAGAAAAAAGCTAACGAAACGTTGGGAAAACATGGAATAAATTAGTTTTTAGCCCAGTCAAAAACGACATAAACAAATAAAATAAATACCCATTTGATCAAAGAAGAAGAAAACTAATTTGATTTAGGAATAAAAACAAGGTAATAGTCTTCACTCCTCCAAGACAGATCTTCTTATACTCTTCTTCTAAAGAAAGAATGATGCTCTATGCTCCTCGTATACCAGCCGAAAGAAGTGTGAGCCTTGGGTGGCTCGATTAAGCAATACTGTGCCGCATAAGAATGGAAATACGACTGAGAGAATCGTAGAGAATCGAATCAGTCTCATTTATATACCCACGCGCTCATATGTTACATTGTATGTGACAATGTTTATTTGTATGCATTGTATGTCACCTTGGAAAGGTAGTATTTAAAAATATTTTTTTTATTACCTACTTAAAATCCTTAAAAGCAAAAGTTGAAGAAAAGCAAAATAAAATTAAAATTTTCGGAGCCTCGAAATTATTTTTTACCCGCACCACATAGTGGTATGGGGTATAATGGCTTAGTGCTTGCGTTTGTAACACATCGAAGGAATCGAGTTAGAATACCGGGACCAGAGAGAAAGTTGCTCAGAATTAATTTTTGAGTCGATCTAGCCATGTCTGTCTGGCTGGCTGGGCGGCTGGCTGGCTGGTCGGCTGGCTGGCTGGCTGGATGTAAAGATGTCCATCTATTCTTGTAATCAAAGTACAGGTCGCATTTATGCACCGATCTTGATGAAACTTGGCATGTGGTAATATATTGGGACAAGGACGGACGCTATTGAATTTGGTCCAAATCGGAGCACTTTCTGATAGACCCCCCATACAAAGGAACTCCCGGATTTGGTCCAAATCCAGTTGATGTCGCGTGTATTGGTCAACAAATTAAAAAAAAATGCCATTCGATGTAGAACTGGCCACAAAATGTAAAAAAAATAGTTGGACCCGCCTCTCGGACCTACGGGGCCTTCAGAACCCAAAAAATGGACCCATGATTTTAAATATAAGTGTGACCCCTTAAATGAAAGGAAATTATCTTACAATTTTAAATACAGAAAAAAATTCGACCAGTTTGGGCCCCAGGGTCCATTAGGAGGGTCCAAAAGTTTCGGTTTACCCGGATTTTAGTGTGACCCCTCAAATGACAGGGAATTGCCTCAGGACTTTAAATATGTCAAGCCAAATGATTTATCTCGTCCGTGGGAGGGCACAGGGTCCGAAAACAAGGTATGAAAATGTGGACCAACTATAATTGTTATACCCTCACCACATAGTGGTATGGGGTATAAAGGCTTAGTGCTTGCGTGATAGATACAGATAGAAATAGCGACGAGTGCTTTCGATTAACAGGAGACTTAATCACATTTATGGTGGTGCAGGTATCATAGAGTCGGCCACGCCCGACTATAGCACTTACTTACTTGTTTTAATATGTCGTAGTGAAATTTGTTTTCCTTATGCCAAAAGCTCGATGGCACAATAACGAAATTTTTTTGTCCTTAAAAATCGGACCACCATAGTAGGCCTACAGCCGAAATTTATACATGAAATATGCATGGCACCAGATGTATCCCAGTAGAAAAAATAAGGCCTTAGGAATGCCTTCTTACTAGCCTTACAAGGGAGATCCATGATATTCTTACTGCAACCTATACTAATTTCCAATTAACACATGTTTAGGTTGGAAAGCAAAGCGTTCCACACTTCCACTCATTGGAACGTCTTCCTAAGACCTACACCACAACTCCAATTTTATATTACTTTCATTATTTTTTTCCATTTTGCCTCGAATGGGATTTAAATCTTTTTTTTATGCTAATATGCTATGCGCTCGTCCAAAAGGCTCGTATAAAATTTTATATTTAAATCGGCTGTAAAAAAAATACTGATAATTTTTTAAAAATTCTGGTTTCTTTGGAAAGTTTTAAATTTGTCATTTTATAATGGCACGAGGGTTGCTATATATATATATACGAGGGTTGCTATATATATATATATATATATATTTCTGGCCTAGGCAACGCTAAGTGTTACCTGGCGCTATATGACAATTCCATTGGAAAGTTTGCCATTTTTTAGCATAGACGTACTCAGAAAGTTTTGACGTACGACCATCATTTGTGGCAAAAAATGGAATCGACTCGTGAACATTTTCTGCGATCATTTTTCAGAACTTTCGACGTGGATTATCACGACAAGAGTGCATCGATGAACTTAAATCTTTGTATGGCGATGAAGCACTATCATATAGCACTGTGCAAAACTGCTTTAATGAATTCAGTCGTGGCCGACGCTCGCTCAAAGACGAAGGTCGTGAAGGTCGTCCAAAACCGGCCGTTGTGCCAGAGAACATTGATGCCGTGCGTACAGTGATAATGCCAGATCGTCATTTGATACACCGTGAGGCATCCTTGGGCATTTCTTCCATCAGCATACATTCGATATTGCATGAACACCTGGACGTAGAAAAGGTTTGTTCTCGTTGGACACCGCACAATTTGACAATCTCTCAAAGAAAAGCTCGTGACGATTGGTGCACAGAAGTTTTCAAAAAAATACGATCGCGGTGCTTCAAAAGACGTTTATAAGATCGTCACAAGTGCCGAATCATGGATCTATGCGTATGAATCCGAAACAAAACAGCAATCTATCGTATGGATCTTTGAAGACGAGCCAAAGAAAAAAAGATTTTAGTTATTTAAATATGTATTATTATTTTAGAAGGATCTATGGCAATGACAATGTGTAAAGCAAAATATCGGCCACATGCTCGCCAAGCTTCGGTGACATGCCTCTATCCGATGGTCCATAGTTTCAATGACTCTGAATCATAATGAAGTTTCACTACCGTTAATGTGTCGAATTAGTATGGTTGGGGTGACAATATTCAAAGAGGATCATGCTATTGTTGGGTAAATCGTTGTGGCACAACAATATTATGATCCTCACAACAGTAGTATGATTCCCACATAACCATGCACAACAATATTATGATTCACACATAACTATACTATGATCCCCACAACCATAGTATGAATTACACTTAACCATACTATGACCTCCGCAACCATATTATGATTCTCAAAACAATAGTATGTTTCTCAAACAACCATAGTATGATCCTTACAACTATAGTATGATGCACACGCAACCATATTAAGATCCTCACAACAATAGTATGATTCACACTTAACCATACTACTATCTTCACAACCATACTATGATCCTCACAACCATAGTATTTTTCTCATACAACCGTAGTATGATATTCACAACCATAGTATGATTCACACGCAACCATGCTATTATCGCTACAACTATAGTACGATCTCAACCATACTATGATCCCAAAAATTATTTATTAGGATTGGGTAATGTTGTTATTCATAAGTAGAGATTTTTATCAAGCAAGTTATATTAAATTGCATTACAATAAGTTAATAGCCAGAATTGAGGCCATGTGTATATTGAACATTCCATTCAAGAAACAAAAATATTTATTCCAACGGCAGTCGAAAATACTTTTAGGTCCCTGCAGGAGTGAATGCTACGTCACCATCCGTAGACTCCAAACAAATGTGATTAAAACGAGATCAATGGCTATATACTTAAGTGCAGGCTGATATTAAATAAACGAGAACCAGTCGGTATTAGCGTATTTTACCGAACAAAGTAAACACAATATAAATCCCTCGAACTACCTTCCGATCGTTTTTTAATGGACAACAGCCATTCACTGTATCGTGTGTATGTTTTTTTCTGTATATCAAAAAAACATATCACACACATACATGTATGCTCTATAAAACCTGTTTTCTTTTGTTCATAACAATACTTTTGTTGCACCAACCATGTTAATATGGTTGCTACAACCATATTTTCATTTCTAAATTTGGCAATAATACTATTGTTACATTTCAACAATAGTTATATTGTCGCAATCATACTGTTGTCAAAATGAAGTTCAAAAAGTATACTATTGTTGCGACGAACATGTTTTTATTGTAGAGAACATATTATTGTTGCGGTGACCATAGTGTAACCATATTTTTTCTTTACATGTAGTTGAATTTGTCGACACTGGGACAAAGAAATGTCAAATTGAGTTGGACAAAAAACTTGACGTTAAGCTGTGACTTACAACTAACATCGTACATTATGGTTGGACCAACCTTTTTTGTCCACTCAAAATTTCGAGATGTTGCAATAGTTATAACAAATTTTTCTCTATCTTGTGATATAGCAACTAAAAAACAGATCTTAAAATATTGAAAGAAAAGACTAATTTAGTCACTTTCACCATTAAATATGCCTTAAATAAATTAACAGTGCGCAAAATTTAATTTGAATATTCCACATTGCCACTTACCCCCTCAACCGATACTGAACATTTCTAATCTCATCAATCTGAATCTTCTTCTATATCTTTCCTTATTGCGTCTTATCGCGACCAGTACTTATGACGCGAATCGATACTGTAATTATTCCAATGTTTGTCCGCATGTATTTAGGAACAACTGTCGTGAGTATCAATCCAATTTATCATTTTGTGTCTGTGTGTGTGTACGTGTACAATCCTCCCGATGGACTACGGATGACTTTTGTGTACACAAACAGGACATATTAATTTCATTTGCGGCAGGTGCTAAGCATTTCTCGGTTCACTACAACAACAGGCCAACGTGAGAGTGTGTGTGAGTGTTACAACAGACAGACGGACAGATGGAGTGATACGAAATTCAACGTCCTTGCGTGCGTATACGTATTATTGGCAATCGTATTAAGTGACAACAGCATCAAAGTGGGCCAAATTAAACATCTCCAATAACCACAAGTCTATTGTTGTCATTGACAACAACCACAGGTTTATTGTTGCCATCGAATCGGCAACAGCACAGAGGCAGACAGATATAATTGTTCTGATTGACAGCTAGCGAATACTTTGGATTAATCCGAGAATAGGTTAAGCAGCAGGCCTGGACGATAAGGTGAAGAAGATTATCTTTTGAACTTCTTAATTAGATGCGCAACATCAGCAGTGGTAAAAGTTTTATTTTTTATTTAAATGACACACCACAAAAAACAAGGGCGACCGCAAAACTAACTAGCCTGGCACATTTTCTGTTTTACTAGCAACTTTTTTTTGTTTTTTAAAAGCAATCTTTTATAAGCCATCTGTCAAAATTTCCGAAATATTTAATGATTATTTGCTTTGTTACAGGTGATTGAAGTAAACAAGTTTTATAATTTTTGAAAAATTGAAAAGAAATAGTTTCGTGCGGTAATTAAACACTTTTAAATGAAAGGTTATACGCCACAATTAATCAAAGATGAATTGGATTCTGTTCATGGTGATAATGCACCATCATACTCCACCATTAAATCCTGGGTTCAACAACTTAAAATGGGTCCTTCAAGTACGGAAGATGAACAACGCTCTGGAAGACCGAAAACTGCAGTATTTTGGGATGCAAAGGGTATAATATTTATTGATTATCTTGAGAAAGGAAAAACTATAAATAGTGAATATTAGATTTAGCACCTTCTGATTATTTCTTGTTTCCAAATTTAAAAAAAAATTCTGGGTGGCAAAAAATTTTCGTCCAATAGCGAGGTTATTGCTGAAACTGGAAGGTGATTATGTTGAAAAATAAATAATAGTAATTCCAAAAAAAAACGATTCTTTTCCTGTTAGGCCAGTTACTTTTGCGGTCGCCCTCGTATAAGTAATCACGATGTCAGTATAGAAAACGCAAGGACATTGATTGGGCTTCTGAAGTCTACAAAAACCGTGTCATCGCTAAATTTTCATCCTTCGTGTATGCGCCATTCGGTGAAGCTGAGACGGCCATTTGACCGGAGAAAAGACTTTAAATTTTATTTATAGGTTATTTGAGGTCTTACACACACGGCTTTTATACTCTACACCATGGACTGATTTGAAGTATGGCATTGGCAGTATTGAGGGATATATTGTTGGTGGTGGGCTCTTGTTTGATTTTGGGACACCTTAGCCATGTTCCATTTACCTTCAGATTAGTAAATTTCGTTGTTTAGGAGAACCCATATGTAGGTCTATTGGTTAGAGGGCCAAATGGAACCCAGGGAGCCTGTAGTTTATTGCCAAAAATATAAATAAATTTAAAAGTTAAGGCATATTTCGATAACTAAGGCAATTCAACTGTTTTTAAGTGATCATTTGTCGATGTTCGAAAGGACCTCATTTTCTACCTCAAATAGAGTCAAATCGTAGAATTTAAGATATTTTGGGATTCTTGACAAATTGTTATTGTTTTATAATGCCCATACGTTCATAGTACAGTACAACACATGATTTCGGGAGTCAATTCTGATAATTGTTTGTGAAAGTAGCCCCAAAAAGAAGAACTTCCATGCACATTTTTGAAATTCATACCTTCGCTTAATTGTGCGTACAAGCGAAACGCGTAAATCGATTTTTATGATGTATGTCTCATTTTGTTCATAGGTTATGTAAATTTAAGTGAAAGTAATAGGACTTGACACTTTTTACCGTTTTGTATTTTTTATGAATAAAAAAAAAGCTTTAATTTTTTAGGAAAAAAATATTTTTTTCTTCATACATTTATTTATAACTGCGAAACTGTAGCTATGTAGCGAATCGTTGTATGCACAGATTAAAGGAATATAAATTTTTAATTTTTTAAATTTGTTTTAGCTTATTCGAACTAGTGGTTCTCGAGTTATGACAAACAAAAGAGCCTAAAACGTGACAAATTCCCCTATACGATACTTACTAACTTCAAATTAATTATTAAATTATTATTTGATGTACCTTGGCCAAACGAATGATGCAGAAGTTCTTCTTTTTGCGGCTACTTTCACAAACAATTATCAGAATTGAGTCCCGAATCAATCATCCGAAAAATGTTGTACTGTGTAGTTCAAACAGGCCGATTTTTCGGGCCCTTTAGGCCCTTTTGGAATTGTCCAAGTTCCAATTTGGCACACATCTTAACTAAAGGTAAATATTTGGAATTTTATAAATTTCACTGTTTCTAAATGCCCACATGTCCCCTGAACCCCATGGACCATGCTCTTAAGTCAAGACCTCCAATTATGCCAAAGTTTTAAACTAATTTTATATTCAGAATCTTTACAAAATGCTTTTGTTTCTGACCATACCCCCGCAGTTCAACTCTAAAAATTTCTTCGAATCGTTCAATTTGTGTGATATTTTTAATAGTAATTCGAGTTTCGGTATCATGGGCCTGTACTGCCTATAAGGTCCAAACCAAAAATTTGTCCAAATCTTAAACTTTCTTCAACTCTCAAATTTCTTCGAATCGTTCAATTTATGTGATATTTTTAATATCCAAATGTCCATAGTTAAAGTAATCCGATTTTCGGTATCATGGGCCTGTACTGCCTATAAGGTCCAAACCAAAGATTTGTCCAAATCTTAAATACAGGTAGATTTGCAAAAAAATATATCACCGTTTCGCAATACCCATTTGTCTTCATTAGGGGATTGTGTTTGTGTCCCAAAAGCCCCAGGGCCTAATTGCCACGTTTATTTATGGGAAGGTTTCAGCATATTTGCCAACCGCATGCCGATTTAAAAGTTAATTAATTGAATTACATAACGAATATTTTAAAAAAGTAAAAAATTTAATCAGGACATTTTTTAGAGACTTAAAGGGAACATTTTTTACTTTTGCGCGATTTGCTTCATTTTCAATACCAATCCATTGCTGGCTGTAAAACATATATCTGGAGAGTTTAAAGACTTTAGCCCTTTTCTTTTGGACTAAGTCCTTTTCTTTTGGCCCTTTAGCCCTTTTCTTTTGGACTAAGTCGTGTTTTAAAAAGACGAATATGGCTAGATCGTCTTAGAATTTTATGAAGATCAAATAAGTATATATGTGACGCGCAAAATAGAAAGGGACCTAAGGTTAAAAAAACAGTTTTGTTTAGAAGAATCATTTTAAAGATTAGGTCCTTTTCTATTTGCGATTAAAATCGTCGACTTCACTTTCATAAAGCGCGCATATCTCTGGAAGGGAACACTTTTGGGGCATGGGATCGGTCTCATTCGATGCTCAGATGTTGTCCACATCAAAAAAAGTGAAAAGTTGATGAAAAATTTTGTTCAGGAGAGCCATTTTAAAGATTAGGCCCCTTTCTATTTGCGCTTAGAATCGTCGACTTCACTTTCATAAAACGCGCATTTCTTTTGGGGCATGGGATCGGTCTCATTCGATGCTCAGATGTTGCTCACATCCAAAAAAGAAAAACAATTAAAATTGATTTTTTTACCCTTAGGTCCCTTTCTCTATGCGCTGTCACAAATATATTTTATATATTTTTTCTTGTTATGGTTCGGAATTTAAATGGGTGTTCTAGAGCGCTTATATGCAAATTCCGAAGGGGCTATATCAAAACCTTTATACTGAGGCTATATCAAAACCTAGAGCTTTATTACCCATTTTTATGACCTGGTTACTGTTCGGTCATAACGATCTTTACCAAATTGCAACCGGTTTATATGTTTAATGTGGCTTCTAGAGCTAGAGACATAAAGTTGGTTGAACATATGCAATGAAGCTATATCTAACTTTGAACTGATGTTCTTTATCATCGTCCATCATTTGTCCGCAAAACTTTCATCAAACATTTCATCAAGATTGGAAATTTTATTTGGCTTTAAGAGCAAAATATTTAAATTCGGTAAGACATTTATGTTGGAGCTATATTTAAATCTGAACAGATTTTTTTTAATTTCAATAACACCCGTCCTTGATCCAAAGAAACTATTGTGTGCCAAATTTTTTCATGATTGGATGTAATGTGTGGCTTCTAGAGCTAAAAACATAAAAGTGTTTGAACAGATGCAAGTGTGGAATCTATTTCTAAATCTGAACCGATTTTCTTCAACTTCAAAAAAGTCCATCCTTGGTCCAAAAACGATCTTCTATCAAATTTTTTAAAAATTGCATAACACTCGGGGCCTACAGTATGATATAAAGCTGTAGATGGACTCCAGATGGTCGAACAGACAGACAAACGTCGTTAAATTAAATCAGCTCGTTATTCTGAGTCCATAGAGACATTTTAAGGTCCGTCTAGTTATTTTTTTTGGTTCTTACAAAACTTTTTCAAAGTTCCAGAGATTGGTGCCGGTATAATTACATTAAATTCGTTTTGGCCGAATGTTATATACCCTCCATCAAGGAATTGACTGCTAAGACCAAAAGGATATTCGATTTCTAGGATCCATGGATACGGGTCACACTTTTAGACAATACATACAAATAATTCCCTATATGTGACAGCGCATAGAGAAAGGTACCTAAGGGTAAAAAAATCAATTTTCATTTTTTTGATGTGGACAACATCTGAGCATCGAATGATACCGATCCCATTCCCCAAAAGTGTTCCCTCCCAGAGATATGCGCATTTTATGAAAGTGAAGTCGAAGATTCTAAGAGCAAATAGAAAGGGGCCTAATCTTTAAAATGGCTCTCCTGAACAAAACTGGCTTTTAACCTTAGGTCCCTTTCTATTTTGCGCGTCACATATAATTTGTATTTGTATACTTACCACGGCTTAAATATGCATCTCAAAAACGGACATGGTTGCTACACCCTTCGGATATTGTGGCCCTAAAAATTCATCGCTACATAAAGTGCTTAGAAACGTTTACCAATTAACGCGGACATACACACGTTCGTACTAATTAAATTTTATTAATATTCAATAGATGCAGGTAGTTTTAGCGCATAGAGAAAGCGCTGTCACATATGTTGCACAAATAGTCAAAAAATACCCAATGCTACATTTTGACTCTTAAAGGGTATTTTGGTACCCTCTTGGGCGATTTCGCTACTATTAAAATACAAAGAGCTTTTGACTATACATCATCTTTGAAAAAAAGGTTTCTAGTTCATTTTATTTGATCGCTATCGTACATTTAGCAGAAACATGCACGGACGGACAGATGATACTACGACAGTCGGATCTACGCGTGGGTAATTTAATTTTTTAAATTTGAATCGGCGTTTTTTTTAAATTTCGACTTTTACACATTGAACAGGGATTAACCGGCACAAGACCTCTTGCTTCTATATTTAAATAGCAGACAAGTTTTTAACAAAATGGCAAAGTGGCATTGATTTTCGTGGCTGCACACTGTTTTTATCATGATTTTGGGTCCCTCTTCAGAAAGCTTTGCTGCAATTGTTGGCCAGGCTCTCCCCAAACGAATGAGAACTAGTGTTGTAAAACTTACTTTTCAAGTTTTCTTCACACAATTGCCCACGAAAATACAACTCTCTCTGGCTTTTATTGGAAAGTTTGAATTGTGTAATGTAATAATGGAACACTTATGATTACCACAACCGCCTTGGCAGTACCTCATCCGATCATCCCTATTTTATGGTACGTTTCGATTGTTTCGGGTCGAATCACTTCAATGGCAACTTCGATTTCTTATTTTAACGCTTCAATTGTATCTGTTTGCATTGCGTAACTTTTATCCTTAATGGTTCCCCAAAGAAAATAATCCAAAGGGCTCAAATCACAGCTTCGATGCGGCTAAGTGACATCACAGCTCCAGTTGGTAATTCTATATTCAAAAACAGTTAGTAAAATATTGATGGTTGCGCTGGCTGTGTGTCATGTGGACCCCTCTTGTTGAAACCAAATGTCGTCCATGTCAATCTCTTGAATTTTGGGAAGCAAAAATTCGTTCAACATGGCGCGGTAACGCTTACAGTTGATGGCAACGGCGGCTCCTTGCTCGTTTTCGAAAAAAAAGGACCAATAATGCCGTCAGCCCAAAATCCACACCAAACAATGACTCGCTGTGGATGCATAGCCTTCTTAATAGTCACATGTAAATTCTCTGAAAATCCACATTAGGCAATTTTAATTATAGCCGTAGAGATGAAAATAAGCTCGTGAAAACACTATTTTTCGGTTAAATTCTTTATCTCCTGCCAAACAATCTTTAGCTCATTTAGCGAAGCAAAAATGCATCGGAAGGTGTTCCACTATTAAATTACAAAGTTCAAACTTTCTAATTAAAGCAAAATTTAAAAATAGCATTCGTTATTACAGCTGATTCAAATTTGAAAATTAAATGGTCCACCTTATAGCACCGATTCGACCCATAAATGTTGTTACTGTTGCAACAGTTTTATTGTCTAGCGGAAAACTTTTAGTGATACAGCTGTTAGTCCGTTGACCATTCTTGGTATGAATTATCCCTTGTCACTCCAGGGTGAAAATTTGACTGCCAAACGGACGCAGTTATTACGTTACTGTGCCGCTACAACAACCACAGTAATGGACAAAGAGACAAAACTTGGTCATCATAGCATTTTAAGACGATCAAAAATATATAAACATTTTAAGGTCTTCGATTAAGTCGTTGGACATTGGGTGAAACATTAATGTATGTGACCTTCTCCGAGAAAAGGGACCTAGTGTGTCAAAAAACGGGTTTGGACTTAAGAGTGGATTCTGGTACCTAGGTGTAGAATAAGATGAAATGAGTTAGATTTCTGATAAAAAATTATTTACTCCATTAAAACGTATAAAACTAACTTGGGAAAATCGATAAAAATGAGAAAAACATAAAAATTTTACTTTTTTTTTATTTTTTGGTTTTTAATATTTTTTTCGTCAGTCTTCGAATTTTTTAGGAGTTTGGACTTTTTTTTGGTGTTTCGTGATCTGGTACTTCGATTTACTTCCGTTTGACAATTTCAGTTTTTTCTGGTGCAGATTTATGTTTCGATTTTTTTTTTTGCTTTCGGTTTAGGAGCTACAAAAGCCCGTTTCTGTGAATCAGTATATAAGACCCTGATATTCTCATACAAATACCATTTGCGATCTAACGATAAACCGCTTGGTACAATGAGCGGAGGTAATTCGTTTGGTAGCAACAATAACAAAGGTATTGTCACACTAAAAGCGAAAAAAAATACGTCACCAAAGTCGGCACCCAATCATAACTAACCATACCAAATCACATCGCCCAACTGAAGGTGTGTTCTCAGTGATAATGCGTTGTGAAACTTTAAATGCGTTTTTCTCAAAACTTCATTTTCACACACTAGGTCCCTTTTCTCGCAGAAGGTCACATATACTTTCGTTCGAGGGTATAACAACCAATAGCAGGATATTTTATTGTCTCTCACAGAGTCAAAAGTGCTGGTTCCAGAAGAATGCTTTCCTGGCTCATGAATTCAAAAGCCTTCACACTTTTTGCAACTAAGGGCAGGACTCCGTCAGACACTTCCAAATGAACATTACACATAGCTTACACTACTGATAAGGTCATTATCTTCAAATTGTGCTACACATAATTGTGGATCCTGTCCAATTGTGGTCTCCTCCAACACCACTACAAAATTTCTGCATCCGATAGTATTTTATGATGTTAAATGCGTTAAGGAAATCTTGAGCATAACATCCTTGTAGTAGTTCTCTCTCTCTCTCTATCTCTCTCTTCTCTCTGAACGCCTCTTCGTGTGGAATGGAAGTATTCTAAAGCTTAAAACATTAATTCAATTTATGTCAAGTATGCATTATAAAGTATATGGCATTATAAGCTGCTTACTGTCAATAGGATTTTCACCAGAAAGCAAGAAAGAAAGCCGGAAAGCAGAGCAAGACGAAACGTGAAACGAACATCCCAGAGTCCGTCCTAATGATAACACCCGTTGCAGAGCAAAGTGCACAAGACAATCTGACAAAATGCACGAAGAAATAAGACTTAACGAATGTATTCGAAAAGCAAGAGATGAAAGAATATGTGATACGATATTTTGTGGCAAGAACTAAAGTTTGAGAGCACACAAACAAACAAACAAAAAACTATGCGCCTGAGGACGATATGTGGAGCTTGGGTGTGGCAACTGATGATGACTGCCGCTGCTGACTAACTGCCTGCCACATTTGCTGGCAACGCAATTTACAACCACGACTATTACCTTTACTTCGACAACCATATAAATTAGCAATACTTGTCGTTTCAAACCAATTCTAGTCCGATTTCTTTGTTAGTTTTTGTGTGTGTGTGTGTGTGTGCGTCTGGGTTGAGCCAAGATGACCAATAATTTGTTGGAAAACGATAATGTAATGGTCGTTGGTCCAAATTTGTGCGGTTGCAGTTGCTTTCTTCCGTGGCAAGAATTCTCTGGCCAAGTTCTTGTGTAAAGAACATTTTATTAGATAAAATTATTACTGCAGTTAAAAAGATTTTATGGGAATTTTTCTTGAAAATAAAGGGACAACGCAACATAACGATTGTTAGTGCTGTGCTGGTGAATTTAATTTATGCTACTCGTAATGCTAATGTGACATGTGGGCGTATGAGTAATATTTATGAGGGAATAAATTACGTATACGTAGGGTTGTCTGGCTGAAGGCATTCACCAAGAAGAAAACGTTAAGGCAGAGTGAGCTGGCCAAAATCTTTAGCGGTATGTATAGTTGTGGTACTTCTCAATTAATTATACCCTACACCTCATTGTGGTACAAGGTATTAAATACAGGTCTCTAGTTTATAAATAGAATCACTACCTGATTGGTCAGACCATTCTTTGTTTTAATAGAAGACCAGGTCGTAAATGTGAACGGGGTACGGTTGATATTTTCATATTTCATATGGTACGGCTTTAAGAAGCTGGACCATATCCGTTTTTTTCGACTTTTGCTTTAAATTTAAAATTTGATAATACCCTGTGTTCCTCGGCGAAACATAGGGCATCATCAATTCATTTATACATTGATCTGTTATACGGCCCCCGATTTAATGTACTCTCAACATTTGTCTACTTTTCACAAATACTGTGCTTATACATGTAAAGTAAT
Organism: Hydrotaea diabolus; assembly: GCA_963513945.1. NCBI lineage: Eukaryota > Metazoa > Arthropoda > Insecta > Diptera > Muscidae > Hydrotaea > Hydrotaea diabolus. The sequence goes on from OY740719.1 coordinate 171,849,523, forward strand.
TTAAAGTCGCCCAGGGCTTCTTCTACCTTGCGGATTCCAATTCAGGGTGAAATTGATTCCTAGGGCGTGTGGCCAATCCAGCTTTATTTTCTTCGCTTGTATGTATGTGGGCATTTCTCTTGTTACATTCCACAAACATTCATTTGAAATAGTAGTTGGCCAAAATATGCCGCTATGGTTCGTAGACACTTATTGACAAATGTCTGTAGTCTTTTTATACCCTGCAGCACTCTGTGGAACAGGGTGTGGCAAATATTTGTGACTACCAAAACTATTTGAGCTAGACCCAAGTTTACAAGTAAAGCTTGTAATAAAACTTTAGGAAAGAATAGTTGTCCAATTTTCATTAAATTTGGCCAAAGTAAGTTTTGGATTAAGGACGGACGCTACTGAAATTGAAGAAAATCGGACCAGATTTAAATATAGCTCCCATATATGTTATCTCTATGAAATTTTGCATGAATTAGTATTTTAGACCAAAGAAGGAAGTCGCTTAAATTGAAGATAATCGTTTAGACTTAGATATAGCTCCCACATATATGTCCATCTAATTTTTATGTCGTTAGCTCAAGAAGCCACATCTAACACCCAATCCTGATGAAATTCAGTATGAGAGTAGTTTTTGGTCATAGGAGGGACGTCATTGAAATTGACGAAAATCGGTTCTTATTTAGCTAAAGCTTTCATACAAATATGTATAGGGTGGGCCATTTAAGATTTGAAATTTGAATCGGCTGTAAAATAAAAAATACTGATCATTTTCAAATTTCTGGTTTTATTGAAAAGGTTGAACTTGTCATTTTATAATGGAACACCATCCGATGCATTTTCGCTTCACCCAATGGACCGAAGATTGCGTGGAAGGACATGAGGAGTATTACCTGAAAATCGTGTTTTAGATGATGATCATTTTCATTTTGATTGCTATGAAAAATTGCCGCATACACGCAGAGAAAAGACATGGTTACTATATGGTCACGGCAACAATAATATGTTCTCTACAATAAAAACATGTTCGTCTCAACCATAGTATTGTTTTATGAGTTTTATTTTAACGATTGCGGCAATAATAATATTGTTGAAATGTAACAATACTATTATTGCTAAATTTAGAAATGAAACTATGGTTGTAGCAACCGTGTAAATATTGTTGGTGTGACAAAAGTATTGTTCTTAAAGATTTATGTTAACAATAATATGATTACTGTAATCATACTGTATGGTTGAGTCTATGAACAAGGCATAATAGGTTTTAAAGACTAAGTGTGTATGTGTTTTTTTGGTATACCAAAAAACATACACACACACGATACAGTGCATGGTTGTTGTTCATTATAAAAAACAACAACAATCGGAAGGCAGTGTGAGGGATTTTAATGTGTTTACTTTGTTCGGTGGAATACTCTACTGCCGACTGGTTCCCGATTATTTAAAATCTGCCTGCACTTAAGTATTTAGCCAGTCATCATGGTTTAATCACGTTCATCACTTGGGGTCTACGGATGGTAAAGAAGCATTCATCGCCTGTAGTCACCACTGCTTGCAACTAAAAGTCTTCGACTACCTTTTGAATATATTTTTGTTCTTAAATAATATTTTCAAAGAAACATTGTCTCAAATCTGCCTAGGAGATAATTTTAAAAAAAGCTTAATAAGAATCTCTAATGTTGAATAATAACATAACCCAATCCTTAAACAAAATTTGGAGATCATGGTATGGTTAAGTGGAATCATTATAGTTGTAAGGATCATAATATAGTTGCGTGTGACTCATACTTTGGTTGTGAGGATCATACTATGGTTGTATGAGAAAGATAATATTGTTGTGAGAATCATAATATGGTTGTGAGAATCATAATATGGTTTTGGGGATAATAGTATGGTTGAGTATGGCTCATAATATGGTTGTGGGGATCATAGTATGGTTGTGTGTTAATCATATTATTGTTGTGAGGATCATAATATTGTTGTGCCACAACCATATACCCAACAATAGTATGATCCTCTTCGAATATTGTCACCACATACACACTTTTTTCCTGCGTGTATGGGGTTCAGAGAACCCACACGTGACTTTTGAGACGCCAATGCATCCGCAACGAGTCGGTGTTTGGTGTGGATTTTGGGCTGGCAGCATCATTGGGCCATTTTTCGTAGAAAATAAGCAAGGAGACACCATTCCGTCAACGGTAAGCTTTACTGCGTCATGTGCAACGAATTTTTGATTTAAAAAATTCAAGAGAATGGCATGGACGACACTTGGTACAAGACGGGGCCACATCGATATTTATCAACACAACTATCGATATTTATCAGCCGAAATGGTGGTGTTAATTTTAACCTTTGATTTAAACCCTTTGTATTATTTTCTGCGGGGAGCCATTAAGGATAAATGCAAAGCATCCAGAGACAATTGAAGCATTGAAACATGAAATTGAAGTTCCCATTGAAGAGATTCGACTCAAAACAATCGAAAATATACTAAAAAACCGGATAAAGTACTGCCGACCTAGATATGGTAGTCATATGAATGATATTGTGTTTCATTATTAAATGAGAAAGCTCAACCTAAAACCAGATATTAAAAAAATGATCAGTATTTTTTTTTACAGCCGATTCAAATTTAAATCGCCCTTTACGGAGGTTATGTATTGATCGTAAATCACTAGAAGTTTTTTCCCGGTATTTTTCATTTTCCGGAAAAGCGGGGAAAATTTTAAAGTTTCCCGGGATTCCAGGATTGAACTACTTTTTTTTAGAAAAAGTAAAGAAAGCGCGATTCACAATGTAAACAAGTGATTTCAAATTAAACAAAATACTCCGTTCTAATTAAACCATGTCCATCCAGTCAGGTTAAAAATGACGATTTATAATACATTAATTTAATTGAAAGTATACAACAACAAAGTATTACTTGGGCCCTGCAAAGCGGGCCAGTTGCAGCTACTCAACATATGTGGCGCGCAAAATAGAAAGGGACCTAAGGTTAAAAACCAGTTTTGTTCAGGAGAGCCATTTTAAAGATTAGGTCCCTTTCTATTTGCGCTTAGAATCGTCGACTTCACTTTTATAAAACGAGCATATATCTGGGAGGGAACACTTTTGGGGCATGGGATCGGTCTTATTCGATGCTCAGATGTTGTCCACATCAAAAAAAGAAAAAAAATGAAAATTGATTTTTTTACCCTTAGATCTCTTTTTCTATGCGCTGTCACATATATACTAATATGGTCTGCTTTTAGCAGACTTAGTAAGAGATCTCCCATTATGTACTTTAAAATCAAAAAATTCATTTGTAACGGATGATCAATCTGGGGTATTTTTCAATATTGTCTGTTTTCACAGACTACGCGCGAGTTGTGTTAATTTTTTTTGTTTTCAGTATTGTTTTCCATTTTATTATGGAAAGACTTACACCGCGAAAACCATGGTTTGGTGCGGTTTATAGGCTGGTGGAATCATCCGACCATACTTTTTCAAAAATGATAAAGGCCGGAACGTAACCGTGAATATTTTTTTTTAAATAACCAACACTCAGGGGATGCCCCCTATACATGCGGTGCATTGCGTTGGCGAGTGGAAATTAATGGATCGGAGGGGGGAAAGAGGGAGTAATGTTTGTTGATGCTTGCCTTGAACTTCTGGATGTCGCAATTAGTGGGAAATACATTTGCCGGAAGTCGATTCCACATACGGACTGTACGCGAAAAACGAATTTGATCTGTAGTGTAGGTGCAGTCCCGTCAACTGGCCAATCGATAACAAACGGGTGTGAATTCCTAGAAAGTCGCGTATCCCTGCCGAACATCCTCATGTCAGGAATAAGGCGACGGATGTCTGATGAACACACACCATGAAAGTAACGAAAGAACAGCGTCACGCAACCCACATTCCGACGATGCTCAAGGGAAACAATAGAGTTGGATACCCTACTGTCACCTATCAGCACCATCGCTCTCCTTTGAACATGGTCAAGTAGCTCCAAGGATGATTTTGGAGCACCTGCCCATATATGGGAGTTGTATTCCATCTTTGGCCTGATGTAAGTTGTATAGATATTGAAAAGATCAGAAGGAGTGAAATATTTCTTGCACCGCTTTAAAAAGCCTATGCACTTGAGTGCTTCTTTCGACACTTCGAATACATGTCTCGCCCAACGAGCGTCACATTGTATTTTCATGCCCAGAACATCGAGAGCTTCTGATTGTTCAATATCCGTACCATCGAGAGAAATTGACGATATTGTTGGGTCAGCGAATCGCTTGTGAGACAACAAGCAGCACTGTGTCTTACGTGCATTAAAATCTACTCTATTCACTCGACCCCATTCGGAAATGGCCAGTAGATCACGGCCAAGTGTCTCGTGCATAATTCGCCTTTTGTTTTCAATATCTTGAAGGCTCGGCCTACGGTCGAATGAATATGAATGACTGTCATCTGCGAAAGAGTAAATTTGATTCATGGTCTGACCCAATAGATCGTCATTAAAAATAAGAAATAAAGAGGGAGAAAGGACAGAGCCCTGTGGTACACCTGCGGTCAGCCTATGTGTGATGGATGAGAACCCATCTACAACAACTCTAATAGTGCGATCTCTAAGAAAGCTCGATATAAACCGAGCAAACGTATTACCGACACCAAAAGCGATCAGCTTTGATATGAGTACACCGTGCTGACACACCATCTACGTTTCAGGTTTTGGATGCCAATATTACGCGGACCATTGACGCCATACCGGTCAAAATGCTCAAACGAGTCATCCAAAATTGAACCCTCGGAATGGACACCCTGAGGTGTTGTTACGGCCAACATTTGAAGAAAATTATATGGAAAAAATAAATGGCATAAAATGTCTTATTTTGAAAAATTAACTCCAGATTAATCACGGGATATTTTATCATCACTGAGGGAAGGTATAAACAGTCCATATCGATTCCGGAAAGAAAAAAATTTATAACGATAAAAAGTTCGTGTAAATAAAAGCATATGACGCTTGATACTCTGATAAAAAAGGAGGTACAATTCAACACTGTGAGCCATGAACACTGTGAACATATCCTGACTAGAACTTAATTTATTACGTATTCCTTGGCTACAAAACATTGATACAAAGGACCACAAGGCTTCTTGAATGTAATATATTCACCAGCTAGCGCAGACCGACTAGGCAGCTAGGCAGCTATTATGTTAAGCCGCTTTCGAGTTATTTGGCTTAAACCAACAACAGCTTGTGGAGTTAACTTAAATAAGTAATTAAATACTCGCATTAATATATTTCCACACCTACAAACTTAGCTTCCTCTAATATTAAAATACTATCACAGAACATTTTAGCTTCCATACTCAGATCTTAGCCCGAGCCAAGGGACACTCGTTGGCATTAAAATATTGTTGACATATGCCCCACCCATAAATCGTTGGCCATAGCCGGCATGTGCTGACATTATTTGTATTGCAAATATTTTCATATGACCAATCATAAATTATAATTTGAATTCATTACGACTGCGAGTAATACGAGCATGCATGGCCCGTGAGAGTATGAATGGAATGCAGGGCAATCATTTGATGTTATAACTCTGCTCTGTCCATCCATATGCCCGTCCGTCCGCCCATTTGTCTGTCTGTCCGCCAATACATTTATGCAATTTATTTCAATATAAATAATTTTATCACACATACACGTCCAACCCATACTCGATCTCAGCGTCCTAAAAATGTCATTAAAAATTGTCCACAATAATTTCTGGCAATGTTTTCGAGTTGCCGTCCGTCCATCACTTCAAATTGAATTAATTCCTAACGTTCTCGTAACATTTAAGAGTTTTCGGTACTAATGCCCGCCCGGTGAATAAATCAAATTGCAGTTTTTGGCAATGTTTTGGAAACGGAACGAACGAACCGACCGACGAGCCACCGTACGAGAGTACGTAATACATTATGATTTTATGATTTTATAATAATTCATCTAATGAATTCTGAAATGCTCAAACATGTCCATTTGAATTGGAATGCATTCCAGCATGCAGCCATGCCAAACGTAGTTCAGTTTAGCCCAGTCCTGCCAAAGCATTCGCATGTTTGTTGCATGGACTCATAGCAGTGCTCCGGGAGGAGGACTCCTCCCTCCGCCCGTTTATGGCAATGCGGTAAACTTTAAGTAAATTATGAAATATTTTTACCATCGGACGAGAACAAACAAAACTACGTGTACATTTTACGAGTATTTGGGGTTTTAGCGTTCTCTGTATTAGTTTTGTGTGGAAATGTATTAAATGAATTTGTAGCTTTTGACTGAAGGGGGGAAAATGACCAAGAGACAGAAGCGTAGCAGCAGGTGGCAGAAAGTAGCCTAATAATAGAAAGCAAAATCTGTTGGGGATCAAAGTTCGGGCTCTGACTCTAAGAAGGCCTTAGCATCTAGGCTCAAGAACAAACAACACATAATCAAAAACCACACTTAAGAGAATAACTTAATCTCTCTTTCTTCAAAATTTATTTCCATAGGTCTGATTTTTTAGCTCTATGTGAGACCCAGGCTCGTGAGGATTATCATCCACAATATTTTAACATTTCTGCACGCAGAGAAAATATATGGTTACACTATGGTCACCGCAACAATAATATGTTCTCTACGATAAAAGCATGTTCGTCGCAACCATAGTATTGTTTTTGAAATTAATTTTGACAACAGTATGATTGCGACAATATTACTATTGTTGAAACGTAACAATAGTATTATTGCCAAATTTAGAAATGAAAATATGGTTGTAGCACCACCATATAAACGTTGTTGGTGAAACAAAAGTATTGTTGTTTAATATTTACGTTAACAATAATATGATTACGGCAATCATACAGTATGGTTGCGACTATGAACATAACAAAACAGGTTTTATAGAGCATACGTCTTTGGTTGTGAGGATGATCATATGGTTGTAGAGATCATAGCATGGTTGAGTGTAAATCATACTATGATTGTGGGGATCATAGTATGATTGATTGAATCATATTATGGTTGTACGGATAATAGCATGGTTGCGTGTGAATCAAACTATGGTTGTGAGGATCATACTATGGTTGTATAAGAAATGTACTATGGTTGTGAAATCATAATATGGTTGTGGCAATTATAGTATGGTTGAGTGTGAATCATACTATTGTGAAGATCATAGTATGGTTGAATGTGAATCATACTATCGTTGTGGAGATCATAGTATGGTTGAGTGTGAGTCATATTATGGTTGTGGGGATCGCAGTATGGTTATGTGTGAATTATAATATTGTTGTAAGGATCATAATATTGTTGTGCCACAACCATATACCCAACAATAGTATGATCCTCTTCGAATATTGTCACCCCAACCATACTTTTTTTCTGCGTGTGGGTACCACACCCTCTCTCATTTTTTTTCCTACAAGGGTCTTGTTGTATATGTACATTTTAGAGTCAGCAACAGTTGTGCTTACAAGATCCCGAATTTAACTCCATTTGGATCCTTTAACTGCCTCGACGCCCTTTCTGATTCAAAAACGAAAGTTTTGAAGAGTTATCCGGACAGTGAAATTGTTGTTGCTGGTGATTTTAATGTCCATAATTCTGACTGGCTTTCCCGAACAACTTTGGAGGGCCTAAACGCTAAGTTTTTCGCCGCTCAAAACAATTGGACGCTATAAGTGAAATAACCGACGCATATTCCATGTGTCGAAGGGCACCAACACAATATTCTCGACCTTTTCTTACCACCCTAAAAACAATAAAGTTAATGTCCTTGCATCTCTTGGTAATTTCAATCACTGCATTATTTCAGCATCTTTTTCTTCGCTCTTCATGTCGCTTCGAAACCAGCCGCAAAGGGGACAATTTTTATATACGATAATGCACGTTGGGCAGAGCTCAATCACTTCTTCCAGCATTTTAATTGAAAATATGCTTTCTTGATGACGGCATTTATGCTGGAGCTAAAATGATCAATAGTATAATTTTATTTGGAATGCAGACTTCATTACGTCGCACAGTAGCGCCCGTAGAGCAAACGAGGTTGCAAAAATCAAAATTTTCATGAGCGCCGACGAAGTTTTGAATAAACCCATGTTATAGGAAACTTTTCAACGATTTCAAATCTGCCACTCTTAATAATATCACATTTTTAGTTTAGAAGATATAGCCGTTCAAAGTTGACCGACTTTCGGTTTTCAAAAAAACACACAATTTTTAGTGAATTTGTTGCGATTTCAGGTGTAATATCACGAAACATAGGTAACGAATCGCCTTATTTTTTGTTTGTATTGATTGATGTATTTATTAAATGTATAATGATAAAAAAAAAATTAACTGTTTGCTTTGTGTTTCTCCTGGTAAATCACTATTTACAAACTATCCGTTTTTTCACTATTTTTCAACTTTGACGGAAAATAAAAAAAATCTATATTTTTCTATATTTGCCATATTTGCAAAACCTGTTCATTGATTATTTCTTTACATAATTCAAAAATTTTAGCTGCCCGTACGTGCCCGTTTGGCTTCTAGAGGTAAAAAAGGTTAAAAAGACATGGTTGCAGAAATTGTATGGCGTCCATCCATATGTTTTGACTGACAGTAGTTTGATCTAATAGTTTGAAAACACTACTCATTGAAATTAGCAGGTACGTACCTCACTTAAACAATACTTTGGCGTACAAATGGTCAAGAACAATATTGACTTATGGTCCCTATTTTTATTTTTTATTTTTAGGCATGGTAGCATAAGCCTATATATAGCAAAATAAGGATAATGCCTGGATTACTCTCCGACTGAAAGTTGGCGCAACAATTACTGAAACCATTAAACAATTTAAGTACTGAAAACATGGCGTTGAACAATTTTAAATTATTTGAACTGTTTAGAAAGTCAACCACACCAATTTTTTTCACGGAAGCTGCTTTAGAAGAACTTGATAGCTTATACGGAAATATTGAGAGAAGCGAAATTACAAAAAATAAATTTTATCTGATATATGCAAATATTAAGGCAAAATGGGTGAAATCTAATCGAACCATTCAGAACTTCAACTCCAAATACGAGGACTGGCTTAATGAAGACACCATCCTGGATATATTGGCAGTAGATAAACCCACCACATCAACCAGAGCACAGTGGGAAAATTACGAAAAAAATTGGAAATAATTCGGCCATTTCGTTTGTAATGGTCCGATTTAAATGAAAATTTACATTGACCTTCTTGAAGTGTTACTGAGCTTAAGTTTTGAATTTCATGCATCTGTGTTTAACAGGTGCTGCACAGTGGGCCCTCAAAGTTGGTCACCTCGAGTTAAAATTTTCTTTTTCAAGCCGCCAAAAGCGTATTTGTGGTCCGATCGTAATAATTTTTTCTTTAGTGAAATCTGCTGGACAAACCCAACCAAAAATGTTATTACAAATTTTTTCATATCTCGTACAATAAAAAAGATATCGGGACTTAAAGTTTTTTTTTCGAAAAATTTGCTTTGGATTTTCTGGGATTATTTTATTTTTGGGAATCAGTTTTAGGTGAATCGGGGAAAATTTAATCCTGGTTTAAAGAAAACACTTTGGTTAATGTTTTAAAAAAAGAATTGTAGCAAAATCACCAATAATATGAAAATGCCAGCTGTTCAAAGTCAACTATTGCGAAAAAAGTGGGATTTTGAGTGTTTTACGGCGAAAAGGTACCTTTACTCTTATGTCAATAACTTTAATGTTTCTTAAGTAACATACAAAAAATTTGCATTTATTTCAAAGAAAACTTTATGCTTAATACAAATAATAAGCAATTGTGACCCTAGTCGGTACTTTTCTTGCTCCAGGCGTCTCCAAATATGGGCATTTTTTTCAAAAAAAATTGAGTTTGAGCTCAAATAAAAAAAATCGCCACACTGCTGGCCCAATTTGGTGCTATAAGTCAGTTAACTACATATGTTTTCTAAAATCCCAAGCAAAGAAATTTTGCGGGAGGCCATTTCTAGGACAAAAAAAATGAGTTTTTGTTAAAAAATCCCATTTCTGGGATTTTGTTTTCCCCTGTGTCAAATTTTAGAAAAGTGGCAACTCCAATTTTTTTTTGAATAAGTTTTTTATTTTGTCACAAAAATATTGATACTACGTAAAAAAATCAGGTTTATATCTCCAACCAGCAAAATTTTACAGTGGTCTGAAATATTGACTTTTTTTGCTACCTTCACAAAAAAAATTTTTTTTCTCGTTTTTATCAATTATTATTCAACATATTGAGTTAATTGCATTCTTTTTTATAATCTGTTAAAACTAGAGGTAATTACCTTTCCATTGGTATATAAAAAGTATATCCTTTTACCTACACTTATAACTGCACGTGCGCTGGAATAAGACCCCTTTGAGTAAAGTATGAATTTTATAGGTAAGAATACCAATTTTAAAAATTCTCGTACCTATCCATAAATAGCAAAAATATATATTTTTACCATTATTGTTTACCTATTGTGTAAAAACGGAAAATGGGTAGTATTGTATAGTATGGATCTAGGTACCTAAACATTCATTCTTATATGTTTTGGGGGAATACCTGTCCCCTATGTCCGGAATATTGTGCAACATTTTAGGCGAATGTACCTGGGTACATAAAAATTCATTGTTATAAATGTATTTTTGAGGAATACCTGGTATTTTAGTCAAGTATTAATTGCGGATATTATTGTGATTACCTGTAAGTATTACTCATTGATATAAGAACCGCCGATTTTGTATGGGTTTATCATAACAAATTAATCCGCCATGACGATAACACTCCTTGTTCAAGAACTTGTTGAATTTTTAAAAAACACCAAACTTCGGAAAATGGAGAACAGAGTAGCATATTTAATAGAGTGCATAGAGTCAACATATAGCGAGATAACACAATCTAACGAAAGCAGCAAAGTATTAAATTTTTTGAAAAAATTTGACCGGCTCATGGAGAAGTATCACAGGAATTATTCAAGATTACCAACTGAGTGGCTCGACAGTATAATTGAATTTAAAACTGTCCCTGCTTTAGTGGGTGCTCCTACTAAGGAATACGACGATCTATGTCCAAAGGCAAAGAAACAACGGTTGTCGGCTGAGATGGCAAATCATTCACCTTCAAAGATTTGTGATACATTCAAGGAATTACTGACGGTGGAAAATCGGCCATCTAGCGCAAAAAGAATTGCAGACGTGTTAACGGAAGCATCACCAAGGCGGCTCCAACGCATTGAAAGAAGTATTGCAACACCATGTCCTGGTTTTAGCGAGGAAGAAGCATTAGCTTTAATCATCGAATTGGGATTGAGTAAGAACAAGTACACTCATTTAAGAAGAATGCTGCTTGATAAAGGATGTGACATGTTTCCCGCATACAACCGAATAAAGGAACGAAAAATGGAAATTTTGCCAAACCCAGTGATAATTACAGAAAAGGCCGGCAGCGTTAGTTTGGAACTACTTCTCCAAAATACTGCCAGTAGGATAATAACAACATTGAATGAGGAACAACTAAAAAAAATCAACAACAGCCATCTTCAATTAATATGCAAGTGGGGATGTGATGGTTTGTCAGCACTTTCGGAATACAAACAATGCTCTGATAGCCAATCTACCCAGATCGAATTCAAGAGCGTATTCATGGCATCTTTGGTTCCTCTGAGGTTAAATTTAGACTCTACCTTACCTTCAACTTCGCGCAGAAAATCAAACCCTACTGAAGCAATATGGCGTAATCCAACACCTGGCTCCAAAATTTATTGCAGACCAATCTCCTTCGTATATCATAAAGAAACGAGTGATTTAACTAAAGCCATCACAGACAAATTAAAAGATGATATTTCGAGATTAGAAGATTTTGCATTTAAATTCGACAGGTATTCTATTACAATATCTTTTAAAATGTTCCTGACAATGGTAGATGGAAAAGCCGCAAACGATATTACAGGAAACAAATCTAGCTGGAAGTGTTTCATTTGCAATAAAAGCAAAGTTAATTTTTCAAACGCTTCGAATAATTCAGTAGTCAATGAAGATACCCTTGAGTTTGGAATAGCACCGTTACATGCTCGAATCAGGTTTCTAGAACACTTTCTAAACCTTGCTTATGACATTAAGTATAAATCTATACCAGGAAATGAAAGGAAAAACATTCGAGCTAACAAAGAAATGCATGAAATGAGAGCAAGTGAAAAAAAAAGAATTCAAGATGCATTTAAACAACAAACTGGCCTAAATATTTCTAAACCACGCTCGAACTTTGGGAATACAAATGATGGAAACACTGCCAGAAGATTCTTCGCAGACTATAATACAGCTGCAGAAATAACTGGAATCAATAAGGAGTTGATTCGAATGGTTAATATATTGCTTTTAGCTCTGAATTCCAAACAAAAGATTAATTCCGATAAATTTGGAGTTTACGCCGAACGAATTTTAAAAATGCTTGCTGATCTCTATCCCTGGAAAGATCTAACGCCAACTATACACAGAGTCCTGTTCCATGGGAAACAAATAATCGAGTCTCACCTTCTCCCTATAGGCGAGTTAACTGAAGAACCACAAGAAGCTAGAAATCGAGACTTCAGATATGTTCAACAATTTTCCACAAGAAAATGCTCAAGAATAGCACAAAACGAAGACTTACTTAATAGTTTATTATTATCTTCAGATCCTTTTTTATCCTCCATGAGAAGTAAGTTGACTTCGTACCACGAAATGACGCATGGAGACGAAGAAGAATTTTCTGATTTATTAGATATGCTGGACGTGGAATAAAATCATTTAAGTTTAATGTTTTTTAATTATAAGATTTATTTAAATGTTAATTTATTTAAAAAAAAGTTTTTCACAAAAAATGAAGTCAATAGCATCTTTTTATTCAAATTTTCTATCTGCAACAATTAAATTACTTTTTTGCGATTGGAAATGTGTAAATTTGATTTTTTTAAATGCAACAACATTGATCTCTCACAAAATGAAATTGCTATTTACCAAAAAAATTAATATTTTACTCAAAGGGGTCTTATTCCAGCGCACGTGCTGTTATAAGTGTAGGTAAAAGGAAATACTTTTTATATACCAATGGAAAGGTAATTACCTCTAGTTTTAACAGATTATAAAAAAGAATGCAATTAACTCAATATGTTGAATAATAATTGATAAAAACGAGAAAAAAATTTTTTTTTGTGAAGGTAGCAAAAAAAGTCAATATTTCAGACCACTGTAAAATTTTGCGGGTTGGAGATATAAACCTGATTTTTTTACGTAGTATCAATATTTTTGTGACAAAATGAAAAACTTATTCAAAAAAAAAATTGGAGTTGCCACTTTTCTTAAATTTGACACAGGGGAAAACAAAATCCCAGAAATGGGATTTTTTAACAAAAACTCATTTTTTTTGTCCTAGAAATGGCCTCCCGCAAAATTTCTTTGCTTGGGATTTTAGAAAACATATGTAGTTAACTGACTTATAGCACCAAATTGGGCCAGCAGTGTGGCGATTTTTTTTATTTGAGCTCAAACTCAATTTTTTTTGAAAAAAATGCCCATATTTGGAGACGCCTGGAGCAAGAAAAGTACCGACTAGGGTCACAATTGCTTATTATTTGTATTAAGCATAATGTTTTCTTTGAAATAAATGCAAATTTTTTGTATGTTACTTAAGAAACATTAAAGTTATTGACATAAGAGTAAAGGTACCTTTTCGCCGTAAAACACTCAAAATCCCACTTTTTTCGCAATAGTTGACTTTGAACAGCTGGCATTTTCATATTATTGGTGATTTTGCTACAATTCTTTTTTTAAAACATTAACCAAAGTGTTTTCTTTAAACCAGGATTAAATTTTCCCCGATTCACCTAAAACTGATTCCCAAAAATAAAATAATCCCAGAAAATCCAAAGCAAATTTTTCGAAAAAAAAACTTTAAGTCCCGATATCTTTTTTATTGTACGAGATATGAAAAAATTTGTAATAACATTTTTGGTTGGGTTTGTCCAGCAGATTTCACTAAAGAAAAAATTATTACGATCGGACCACAAATACGCTTTTGGCGGCTTGAAAAAGAAAATTTTAACTCGAGGTGACCAACTTTGAGGGCCCACTGTGCAGCACCTGTTAAACACAGATGCATGAAATTCAAAACTTAAGCTCAGTAACACTTCAAGAAGGTCAACGTAAATTTTCATTTAAATCGGACCATTACAAACGAAATGGCCGAATTATTTCCAATTTTTTTCGTAATTTTCCCACTGTGCAGAGGAGCAAAAGGAAGGCCAAAAAAAAGTATTGAGGAGTGTTCAATTTTCACAAGGAAGAGGAAACTTGCCGATGCCACCAATGACTTCACCACGAAGCAATTATCGGACGCGCTGTCTATTAAATTTACAAAGGATAGTGAAAGAGTTAGGTCGCAGATAACCAAATCTGTTGCTGATGCAAGCCCTTGCTTAACCGACGCGCCGGTTAAGCAAGCCAAAAACAGTCGGTTTAACCAGGCATACAGGGATGCTGTCAAATCCTTAAAGGAGGCGTTCCGAAATTTGGCTTCAAACAAAACGCCAATTCGGAACTGCTGCGTAAATAAGCAAAAATTTCGTGTGCCAGAGAGCTAAGGCGGTAAGATTTTCTGTACGAGCAACATCTACGTAAAAAGGTTCTTACTTTTCCCAGGGGATATAAGAATTTTTTGTCGTTTGTAAGAAGATTAAAGGATAGTTCTTCATTCATCCCAACTCTTGTAAAAGGCGAACATGCATTAGTTGACCTGGTTGAGAATGTCAACCCATTGGCAGAAATGTTTGCGGGGAATTTCTCCTTGCCAGATGTTTTTTCGGCACTTGTTATATGTAAGTTCTCATCGAGCCCATTCATTACGCAACAGCTTCAACCTAGGTTAACGTCGGCAGTCTTACCAGCGTGTAAGAAGTTTTCGAGGTTCAGCTAATCCCCAAAAAGAGTGAAGCCAATAATCCTGCCCTCCAAGATAATGGAGACATGGTGAACCACCATCTTGTGAGGTATTTAGAGACCAACGATCTACTGAGTGATCGGCAGTATAGCTTCCTTTAAAATCGCTCTACGGGAGACCTAATGGCGTTCTTGTCGGAACGTTGGAGTCGGTCTATTCACCACATTGGTGAGATTAAGGTCGTGGCTCTATATATCCCCAGTGCCTTTGATAGAGTCTGGAGCGGTGCACTCGAATTAAAGCTTAAGGCTTTTGGTGTCGGTAATACCTTTTCTCGATTTATTCTTAGAGATCGCGAGTTGTTGTAGACGGGTTTGCATTCAACGAACATAGACTCACCAAAAGTTCTATCCTTCCTCCGTCTATTCTCCATTCCATACACAGGGTGCCACAGAGAGGCCTTCTAAAATAAAGGACTTCTCAAAGAAAGCTCCTAGGAATGAGTATGTGGATCGGACCATTACAAACGAAATGGCCGAATTATTTCCAATTTTTTTCGTAATTTTCCCACTGTGCAGAGGAGCAAAAGGAAGGCCAAAAAAAAGTATTGAGGAGTGTTCAATTTTCACAAGGAAGAGGAAACTTGCCGATGCCACCAATGACTTCACCACGAAGCAATTATCGGACGCGCTGTCTATTAAATTTACAAAGGATAGTGAAAGAGTTAGGTCGCAGATAACCAAATCTGTTGCTGATGCAAGCCCTTGCTTAACCGACGCGCCGGTTAAGCAAGCCAAAAACAGTCGGTTTAACCAGGCATACAGGGATGCTGTCAAATCCTTAAAGGAGGCGTTCCGAAATTTGGCTTCAAACAAAACGCCAATTCGGAACTGCTGCGTAAATAAGCAAAAATTTCGTGTGCCAGAGAGCTAAGGCGGTAAGATTTTCTGTACGAGCAACATCTACGTAAAAAGGTTCTTACTTTTCCCAGGGGATATAAGAATTTTTTGTCGTTTGTAAGAAGATTAAAGGATAGTTCTTCATTCATCCCAACTCTTGTAAAAGGCGAACATGCATTAGTTGACCTGGTTGAGAATGTCAACCCATTGGCAGAAATGTTTGCGGGGAATTTCTCCTTGCCAGATGTTTTTTCGGCACTTGTTATATGTAAGTTCTCATCGAGCCCATTCATTACGCAACAGCTTCAACCTAGGTTAACGTCGGCAGTCTTACCAGCGTGTAAGAAGTTTTCGAGGTTCAGCTAATCCCCAAAAAGAGTGAAGCCAATAATCCTGCCCTCCAAGATAATGGAGACATGGTGAACCACCATCTTGTGAGGTATTTAGAGACCAACGATCTACTGAGTGATCGGCAGTATAGCTTCCTTTAAAATCGCTCTACGGGAGACCTAATGGCGTTCTTGTCGGAACGTTGGAGTCGGTCTATTCACCACATTGGTGAGATTAAGGTCGTGGCTCTATATATCCCCAGTGCCTTTGATAGAGTCTGGAGCGGTGCACTCGAATTAAAGCTTAAGGCTTTTGGTGTCGGTAATACCTTTTCTCGATTTATTCTTAGAGATCGCGAGTTGTTGTAGACGGGTTTGCATTCAACGAACATAGACTCACCAAAAGTTCTATCCTTCCTCCGTCTATTCTCCATTCCATACACAGGGTGCCACAGAGAGGCCTTCTAAAATAAAGGACTTCTCAAAGAAAGCTCCTAGGAATGAGTATGTGGATCGGACCATTACAAACGAAATGGCCGAATTATTTCCAATTTTTTTCGTAATTTTCCCACTGTGCAGAGGAGCAAAAGGAAGGCCAAAAAAAAGTATTGAGGAGTGTTCAATTTTCACAAGGAAGAGGAAACTTGCCGATGCCACCAATGACTTCACCACGAAGCAATTATCGGACGCGCTGTCTATTAAATTTACAAAGGATAGTGAAAGAGTTAGGTCGCAGATAACCAAATCTGTTGCTGATGCAAGCCCTTGCTTAACCGACGCGCCGGTTAAGCAAGCCAAAAACAGTCGGTTTAACCAGGCATACAGGGATGCTGTCAAATCCTTAAAGGAGGCGTTCCGAAATTTGGCTTCAAACAAAACGCCAATTCGGAACTGCTGCGTAAATAAGCAAAAATTTCGTGTGCCAGAGAGCTAAGGCGGTAAGATTTTCTGTACGAGCAACATCTACGTAAAAAGGTTCTTACTTTTCCCAGGGGATATAAGAATTTTTTGTCGTTTGTAAGAAGATTAAAGGATAGTTCTTCATTCATCCCAACTCTTGTAAAAGGCGAACATGCATTAGTTGACCTGGTTGAGAATGTCAACCCATTGGCAGAAATGTTTGCGGGGAATTTCTCCTTGCCAGATGTTTTTTCGGCACTTGTTATATGTAAGTTCTCATCGAGCCCATTCATTACGCAACAGCTTCAACCTAGGTTAACGTCGGCAGTCTTACCAGCGTGTAAGAAGTTTTCGAGGTTCAGCTAATCCCCAAAAAGAGTGAAGCCAATAATCCTGCCCTCCAAGATAATGGAGACATGGTGAACCACCATCTTGTGAGGTATTTAGAGACCAACGATCTACTGAGTGATCGGCAGTATAGCTTCCTTTAAAATCGCTCTACGGGAGACCTAATGGCGTTCTTGTCGGAACGTTGGAGTCGGTCTATTCACCACATTGGTGAGATTAAGGTCGTGGCTCTATATATCCCCAGTGCCTTTGATAGAGTCTGGAGCGGTGCACTCGAATTAAAGCTTAAGGCTTTTGGTGTCGGTAATACCTTTTCTCGATTTATTCTTAGAGATCGCGAGTTGTTGTAGACGGGTTTGCATTCAACGAACATAGACTCACCAAAAGTTCTATCCTTCCTCCGTCTATTCTCCATTCCATACACAGGGTGCCACAGAGAGGCCTTCTAAAATAAAGGACTTCTCAAAGAAAGCTCCTAGGAATGAGTATGTGGATCGGACCATTACAAACGAAATGGCCGAATTATTTCCAATTTTTTTCGTAATTTTCCCACTGTGCAGAGGAGCAAAAGGAAGGCCAAAAAAAAGTATTGAGGAGTGTTCAATTTTCACAAGGAAGAGGAAACTTGCCGATGCCACCAATGACTTCACCACGAAGCAATTATCGGACGCGCTGTCTATTAAATTTACAAAGGATAGTGAAAGAGTTAGGTCGCAGATAACCAAATCTGTTGCTGATGCAAGCCCTTGCTTAACCGACGCGCCGGTTAAGCAAGCCAAAAACAGTCGGTTTAACCAGGCATACAGGGATGCTGTCAAATCCTTAAAGGAGGCGTTCCGAAATTTGGCTTCAAACAAAACGCCAATTCGGAACTGCTGCGTAAATAAGCAAAAATTTCGTGTGCCAGAGAGCTAAGGCGGTAAGATTTTCTGTACGAGCAACATCTACGTAAAAAGGTTCTTACTTTTCCCAGGGGATATAAGAATTTTTTGTCGTTTAAAAGAAGATTAAAGGATAGTTCTTCATTCATCCCAACTCTTGTAAAAGGCGAACATGCATTAGTTGACCTGGTTGAGAATGTCCTTGCCAGATGTTTTTTCGGCACTTGTTATATGTAAGTTCTCATCGAGCCCATTCATTACGCAACAGCTTCAACCTAGGTTAACGTCGGCAGTCTTACCAGCGTGTAAGAAGTTTTCGAGGTTCAGCTAATCCCCAAAAAGAGTGAAGCCAATAATCCTGCCCTCCAAGATAATGGAGACATGGTGAACCACCATCTTGTGAGGTATTTAGAGACCAACGATCTACTGAGTGATCGGCAGTATAGCTTCCTTTAAAATCGCTCTACGGGAGACCTAATGGCGTTCTTGTCGGAACGTTGGAGTCGGTCTATTCACCACATTGGTGAGATTAAGGTCGTGGCTCTATATATCCCCAGTGCCTTTGATAGAGTCTGGAGCGGTGCACTCGAATTAAAGCTTAAGGCTTTTGGTGTCGGTAATACCTTTTCTCGATTTATTCTTAGAGATCGCGAGTTGTTGTAGACGGGTTTGCATTCAACGAACATAGACTCACCAAAAGTTCTATCCTTCCTCCGTCTATTCTCCATTCCATACACAGGGTGCCACAGAGAGGCCTTCTAAAATAAAGGACTTCTCAAAGAAAGCTCCTAGGAATGAGTATGTGGATCGGACCATTACAAACGAAATGGCCGAATTATTTCCAATTTTTTTCGTAATTTTCCCACTGTGCAGAGGAGCAAAAGGAAGGCCAAAAAAAAGTATTGAGGAGTGTTCAATTTTCACAAGGAAGAGGAAACTTGCCGATGCCACCAATGACTTCACCACGAAGCAATTATCGGACGCGCTGTCTATTAAATTTACAAAGGATAGTGAAAGAGTTAGGTCGCAGATAACCAAATCTGTTGCTGATGCAAGCCCTTGCTTAACCGACGCGCCGGTTAAGCAAGCCAAAAACAGTCGGTTTAACCAGGCATACAGGGATGCTGTCAAATCCTTAAAGGAGGCGTTCCGAAATTTGGCTTCAAACAAAACGCCAATTCGGAACTGCTGCGTAAATAAGCAAAAATTTCGTGTGCCAGAGAGCTAAGGCGGTAAGATTTTCTGTACGAGCAACATCTACGTAAAAAGGTTCTTACTTTTCCCAGGGGATATAAGAATTTTTTGTCGTTTGTAAGAAGATTAAAGGATAGTTCTTCATTCATCCCAACTCTTGTAAAAGGCGAACATGCATTAGTTGACCTGGTTGAGAATGTCAACCCATTGGCAGAAATGTTTGCGGGGAATTTCTCCTTGCCAGATGTTTTTTCGGCACTTGTTATATGTAAGTTCTCATCGAGCCCATTCATTACGCAACAGCTTCAACCTAGGTTAACGTCGGCAGTCTTACCAGCGTGTAAGAAGTTTTCGAGGTTCAGCTAATCCCCAAAAAGAGTGAAGCCAATAATCCTGCCCTCCAAGATAATGGAGACATGGTGAACCACCATCTTGTGAGGTATTTAGAGACCAACGATCTACTGAGTGATCGGCAGTATAGCTTCCTTTAAAATCGCTCTACGGGAGACCTAATGGCGTTCTTGTCGGAACGTTGGAGTCGGTCTATTCACCACATTGGTGAGATTAAGGTCGTGGCTCTATATATCCCCAGTGCCTTTGATAGAGTCTGGAGCGGTGCACTCGAATTAAAGCTTAAGGCTTTTGGTGTCGGTAATACCTTTTCTCGATTTATTCTTAGAGATCGCGAGTTGTTGTAGACGGGTTTGCATTCAACGAACATAGACTCACCAAAAGTTCTATCCTTCCTCCGTCTATTCTCCATTCCATACACAGGGTGCCACAGAGAGGCCTTCTAAAATAAAGGACTTCTCAAAGAAAGCTCCTAGGAATGAGTATGTGGATCGGACCATTACAAACGAAATGGCCGAATTATTTCCAATTTTTTTCGTAATTTTCCCACTGTGCAGAGGAGCAAAAGGAAGGCCAAAAAAAAGTATTGAGGAGTGTTCAATTTTCACAAGGAAGAGGAAACTTGCCGATGCCACCAATGACTTCACCACGAAGCAATTATCGGACGCGCTGTCTATTAAATTTACAAAGGATAGTGAAATAGTTAGGTCGCAGATAACCAAATCTGTTGCTGATGCAAGCCCTTGCTTAACCGACGCGCCGGTTAAGCAAGCCAAAAACAGTCGGTTTAACCAGGCATACAGGGATGCTGTCAAATCCTTAAAGGAGGCGTTCCGAAATTTGGCTTCAAACAAAACGCCAATTCGGAACTGCTGCGTAAATAAGCAAAAATTTCGTGTGCCAGAGAGCTAAGGCGGTAAGATTTTCTGTACGAGCAACATCTACGTAAAAAGGTTCTTACTTTTCCCAGGGGATATAAGAATTTTTTGTCGTTTGTAAGAAGATTAAAGGATAGTTCTTCATTCATCCCAACTCTTGTAAAAGGCGAACATGCATTAGTTGACCTGGTTGAGAATGTCAACCCATTGGCAGAAATGTTTGCGGGGAATTTCTCCTTGCCAGATGTTTTTTCGGCACTTGTTATATGTAAGTTCTCATCGAGCCCATTCATTACGCAACAGCTTCAACCTAGGTTAACGTCGGCAGTCTTACCAGCGTGTAAGAAGTTTTCGAGGTTCAGCTAATCCCCAAAAAGAGTGAAGCCAATAATCCTGCCCTCCAAGATAATGGAGACATGGTGAACCACCATCTTGTGAGGTATTTAGAGACCAACGATCTACTGAGTGATCGGCAGTATAGCTTCCTTTAAAATCGCTCTACGGGAGACCTAATGGCGTTCTTGTCGGAACGTTGGAGTCGGTCTATTCACCACATTGGTGAGATTAAGGTCGTGGCTCTATATATCCCCAGTGCCTTTGATAGAGTCTGGAGCGGTGCACTCGAATTAAAGCTTAAGGCTTTTGGTGTCGGTAATACCTTTTCTCGATTTATTCTTAGAGATCGCGAGTTGTTGTAGACGGGTTTGCATTCAACGAACATAGACTCACCAAAAGTTCTATCCTTCCTCCGTCTATTCTCCATTCCATACACAGGGTGCCACAGAGAGGCCTTCTAAAATAAAGGACTTCTCAAAGAAAGCTCCTAGGAATGAGTATGTGGATCGGACCATTACAAACGAAATGGCCGAATTATTTCCAATTTTTTTCGTAATTTTCCCACTGTGCAGAGGAGCAAAAGGAAGGCCAAAAAAAAGTATTGAGGAGTGTTCAATTTTCACAAGGAAGAGGAAACTTGCCGATGCCACCAATGACTTCACCACGAAGCAATTATCGGACGCGCTGTCTATTAAATTTACAAAGGATAGTGAAAGAGTTAGGTCGCAGATAACCAAATCTGTTGCTGATGCAAGCCCTTGCTTAACCGACGCGCCGGTTAAGCAAGCCAAAAACAGTCGGTTTAACCAGGCATACAGGGATGCTGTCAAATCCTTAAAGGAGGCGTTCCGAAATTTGGCTTCAAACAAAACGCCAATTCGGAACTGCTGCGTAAATAAGCAAAAATTTCGTGTGCCAGAGAGCTAAGGCGGTAAGATTTTCTGTACGAGCAACATCTACGTAAAAAGGTTCTTACTTTTCCCAGGGGATATAAGAATTTTTTGTCGTTTGTAAGAAGATTAAAGGATAGTTCTTCATTCATCCCAACTCTTGTAAAAGGCGAACATGCATTAGTTGACCTGGTTGAGAATGTCAACCCATTGGCAGAAATGTTTGCGGGGAATTTCTCCTTGCCAGATGTTTTTTCGGCACTTGTTATATGTAAGTTCTCATCGAGCCCATTCATTACGCAACAGCTTCAACCTAGGTTAACGTCGGCAGTCTTACCAGCGTGTAAGAAGTTTTCGAGGTTCAGCTAATCCCCAAAAAGAGTGAAGCCAATAATCCTGCCCTCCAAGATAATGGAGACATGGTGAACCACCATCTTGTGAGGTATTTAGAGACCAACGATCTACTGAGTGATCGGCAGTATAGCTTCCTTTAAAATCGCTCTACGGGAGACCTAATGGCGTTCTTGTCGGAACGTTGGAGTCGGTCTATTCACCACATTGGTGAGATTAAGGTCGTGGCTCTATATATCCCCAGTGCCTTTGATAGAGTCTGGAGCGGTGCACTCGAATTAAAGCTTAAGGCTTTTGGTGTCGGTAATACCTTTTCTCGATTTATTCTTAGAGATCGCGAGTTGTTGTAGACGGGTTTGCATTCAACGAACATAGACTCACCAAAAGTTCTATCCTTCCTCCGTCTATTCTCCATTCCATACACAGGGTGCCACAGAGAGGCCTTCTAAAATAAAGGACTTCTCAAAGAAAGCTCCTAGGAATGAGTATGTGTTTAAAAACATTGCCGTCTAGCTGGCTTTTTTAGAGAAGCATTATAAGAATGTGTGCGGGATCATTTTTCTTGTACATAGGAGGCCTTCTTGAATGCCATATTTTGGAAGGCATTGAGGTGTACGAGTATGTTTTAGATCTAAAAGAGGCTATGGGCAGGGAAAATATATGCAAGTATTAGTTGTTGGGCGATAACACATAATTTGGTATTGTGGGTCAGAACGTAGCAAAAAGAAGATAGTCGGGTCGAATTCTAGAAAAGACGAATTAATCAAATAATAATGTAAATTTAATAGTTTTTTTCTTTTTTTGTTATTTATTCGGTCTTTTATCATTATTATGACTTGAGCAGTTTTTTTTATTCTGGTTCAAGATCTTTATGTTGTTTCTTTTTCAGAATCAACGTAAAAAGAAAAAAATGGTGAAATGTATTTGCTACGGTTAGCTGGCAGACTGTACAGCTGTTTCTAAACCCCGCCAATGTTTTTCTTCAGCAGTCTTTGGCAACGATTACTTCGGCCACAAATCAAATGATTTACGGGAGACTCATATGTAAATTTAAACTAAAAAAAATAAACGGAAATTTAAAATTAATTTCTCAGTAAGAAAATATTTGTAATATGTATTCTTGAAGACAATTATATTAGAAAACAAAAGAAGAAAAAAAATTGTCTGAAAACAAAAAAAAAATATTTTTTGTGTGCATTGTCATGAACTCTAACAACCATGTCGACTGGTAAGGTTTTCCAAGGTGTTGGGGCAGTTGATGTTCACCTTCAACTTTAGACAACCCCAAAGGAAAAAATCGCATGCGGCTAAGTCTGGTGAGGGTGCCGGCCAGTTCACATCACCCCTCAAAGAGATAAGCCGTCCAGGAAACATTGGCCTCAAACAATTCACGGTAACCCTCGCTGTGAGGGCATTGGCACCATCTTGCTGGAACCATGTATCCTCTAATTGCATTGCCTCAAGAACCGGCTGAAAAAAAATCCTGTATCATATTCAAGTACCGTTCGGAGTTCACAGTTACGGTAAGACGGTTATCCTGGAAAAAGTAAGGGTCAATGATGCCTACTCGTGATATGGCGCACCACACAGTGAAGCGGTCCGAGTGCGGAGGTTTCTGATGAAGTTCTCTGGGGTGTGTTTCACTCCAGTACCGCACATTTTGTTTGTTTACACACCCACTGTGGAGAACATGTGTCTTATCAAAAAAGGGTATAGTTACAAGAATGTCTTCGCAAGAGGTCCGCCGTATCAAATAGTCCCGTGCTGACAATTGTTGGACCACGCACATTTTATACGTGTGGAAATTCAGTTCATCATGGAGGATTTGGTGTAGGAAAACTCTGGAAATGCCAAGAGCAAGTGATTGCTTCCGACCAGAGCGTTTCGGAGATTGCAGTACTGTTGCTCTAACTCTCTCGATGTTTTGTGTTGTTGAAATCCTTCTCTCAGGTCCTCTTCGTACACATGACACATTCTCTGCTGTTCTCAATGAAGTTACCCAATTTACAATTGATTGCCGTCCGCATGGGGGAACAGCGAATCGTAAACGAAAAGCACGCCGCACTGCAATGATCGAGTGCGCATTTGAAAAATACGCTTTAACACAAAATAACCTCTTCTCATGTGCCTACTGAATGATGGTAACTGAAAGTTAGACGAATACAAATCTCCCATCAGCCACTAAAAGCCACGCACACTCTCCACTCTCTTCGACTAACAGTGCCGCCACAGCCTGCAGGGCAAAAAAAACAAAATTCCGCGCTCCACGCTGTATAAACAAAAATCAAAAATTTAAAAAAAAAAATCACACACAATTTTTGTAAATTTTTTGCGCATTGTTCCATGGCTACCATTACTAAACGGTGGTTAAATTTTAAGGGCCGATGTTAAATGTGAACCACACCCAAACGCCAAGTGTTTTTCTGCATTTCATTTGATATTTCTCAATTTCAGACCAACTTCAGCTGTAAAGTTATGTAGGCTTATTACGAAAATTTTTGAAGAAAATCATCTTCAGTGATGAGGCACATTTTCACCTCAGTGGATTCGTCAATAAGAAGAATTGCCGCATTTGGGCGAATGATAATCCAAGAGTGATTGTCGAAAAAACAATGCACCCACAATGAGTGACTGTTTGGTGCGGTTTATGAGCTGGCGGCATCATCGGGACGTTTTTTTTTCAAAATGAGGCCGGCCAGACAGTTACTGTGAGTGGTCTATCGTGAGACGATAACGAACCTTTTATGGCCCGAATTGGAAGATATGGATGTGGACGATATGTGGTTTCAACAGGACGGTGCCACTAACGAAACAATGGCTCTTTTCCGCTACAAATTTTATATCACGTCGTGGCGATGTAATTTGGTCGCCAATATTATGTGATTTGACACCGTTGGACTTCTTTCTTCAGGGTCATTTGGAAGAAAAGGTGTACATCGATGAGCCAGCAACAATTCAAGAGCTAATGGATGAGATAATTCGGCACATTAACGGCATAGAACCTCAATTATGCCTCAGGTTCATCGAAAATTTGGTCCATCAGATGGAGGTGTGCCGCCGAGATCGTGGCAGCCATTTGGCCGATAATTTGTTCTATACATAATTAAAACATACCAATATTATCATAATAAAAAGATATGACAATAATTTCCTAAATAATTTGTGTTTTATTCAAAATCAACATCGGTCTTTAAAATTTAACCACCCTTTACATAAAATGTTGTCCATAACAATTATAGAACATATAATTATTTTTCATTAAATATTTTACAGCGGTTGATCGTTCCAAAGTTATAGCCATTTTGGCCATTAAAGGTACATTCGGCGTAAATGGCAAAACAAAATTTTATTTGAGTTCAGGTCACTAAAATACACCAGCAAATATTGTCAACATCCCTTGGTCAAAATGGCGATTGCCTAGTGTTATTAGCAAACCTTCTAGAAGGTCTTCCAAAAGAAGGGAGCGTGGATGGATCTTCTCTCCAATCTAATCTTGCCTAAATTTGTCCTAAGAGAACAATACGTCAAGCATGCTTTCAAGTTCCCTTAGAAGGCTTTGCTGGGCCATTTGTTTTGCTCCTAGGTCATTTGATTTCGTTTAATGTGTGAGCAAATGAACATACAAATGTATGTGACAAAGATCTGTCTCGCTGGTAAGTTTATGCCGATCGCTTCATCAAAAAAGTTTTTGAGTAATCTTCAATAAACAAGCGGTAGATCTTTCCCACCCATAATGCTAAATAAATACTGACTTTGGGACAAAATCGCCTGCCCCCCCCCCCCCTCCAAGGCTTAATTCATTGGCTCAATTTTCGAAAGGTTAAATCTATTCATTCTAAGTTAAACTGGTGAGCGTGCCGGCCAGCTCACATCACCCCTTAAAGAGATAAGCCGTCCAGGAAACATTTGCTTCAAACAATTCACGGTAACCCTCGTTGTGAGGGCATTGGCACCATCTTGCTGGAACCATGTATCTTCAACAACCATAGATACGCCAATGACATTTTTCGGCATTCCCCCCAATTCATTTTGGATTTTATATAACATTACAGATGCGAACTATGATGCGGTTGCCCTCATATCGCAATGTATGTACTCGTATATGTGCAATAAGCAAAACCCCCGATTTGTTTGTATCTATTTTTTTGCATTTATTTGTATTTTATTTTGGTTTTCCCCTCTTTTTGGTGGATTTTCGCAAATAGAAGTATACACAAAACACAAAAAAGAGGATTCGTCTATGTAGCAGCATTCAAAGGCAGAGGAACATATGCTGCACCACCATGTGTGGTCATACGAATTTCCTTGAAACGTCCATTCCAATGTCCGTCTGTATGTGCCGTCGTACCTCCGCATAAACTGACTCGTACGTTCCGCAAAGGGAAAATGTATTTGTAATATCCCGTAATTATGAATTAAGTTCAAAATGATTTGAGTTTTCGTTTGCACGGGGTGGGGGGGGCTGTTGGTGTTTATACGCCAACTTTTGCTTTGGGATTTATTTAACTTGGAAAGGGAACGAGAGAAAAATGGAAAAGTTACTATTAAATATCATTAAAAATTAATTTGCGTTACTGTTTATAAGCAAACACATGGCGAAAAAAGGCCACATTGTACAAGCAATTGCTCACTGTGGGGGAATTTCTAGAAATGTTTAAAAATTTTGTTTTGGAATTTTTAAAAGCCCAGCGAAAAAAAAAATTCTTTTCAAGGCCTTTAGGAGGCCTTTTGTTGCTACAATTATCTTTTATTACAAGTAAAAATAGTGCAGAAAGTGGTCTTCCACGCTTGTAGAATCTTAAGATAGCTGACAAAAATGTTTATTCTAGGATGCCTAAAAACATTAAGTACTGTAGCAGCGTCGTTGTTAATGCAGGGGACCCAGAAATTTTATTTGTATTTTTTTTTATATGAAAGTTTAAAAGTTTGCCTATGAAATTACAGGGTTAGCCGATTGAAATGTTATTTATTCAAATGGCTATTTTTTGTGTGAAATTATTTTTATTACAAAAGTAGCTCTGTGTACCCAGCTTTGCCCGGGCATATTTTTATAGTTTATAATCAGTTTCAGTTGGGAATGAATTTAAATGTAAATGATGAATTATTTATTATGTTATATCAAGCTGAGATTAAATTTCTCAATATTATTAATATTAGTTTTGTTTTAACATAAAACATCGTATACTCGTATACAAAATGTAAATATATTATCTTGAGGATAGGAAGCAACTATATTCAATGTTTGACATGGTATTTATGGTTTATGGTAATAGCGAAGGCCAGTTTGACTAGAAATTGCATCAATTTTCACTTTTTTTTTTGATGTGGACAACATTGCATTTTATTGTTTAGAATAACAAACATAATATCTCCAATTTTGGACATTTCAAAGACAAAATTAAATTTGAGGTGCGTGCAAAATTTTAAAGCGCCAAGGTTTCTTACTTAAACCCTATTGAGCGAAACTTCTGCAATATTTTATTCTGGCTATTAAAATTCCCAGTAATTTCTATTCAATTCAATTGGTTTATTTATTGTAAGGATAATATTTTTTAGTGTACAATAATATACATTGATATAAACTTATTCAAAGAGATTAGTCTGACTGACTTTACAACTTAAATATATACTCGTATACAAAATTTGTAATATTGTTATCCTCAATAATATTATAAGGGTTAAGAAAAAAGTGAGGGAAAACTAAATCTAGGCTAAAATACTGAAGTTAACTGGTAAAAAAAGCTGATTAGCAAAGTGAATTTATATGACTTTACCGTGAGTGTAAACATTTATCAAAAAATGTATTAGTTATAAGAATTAATTTATCCTTTACGAGTGGAATATTATGGAGTGAGTGAAGCCTCAGGGTTGAGTAATATCGCGGGAGGTCATACATAATCTTGAGAATTTTATTCTGGGAAATCTGAAGTCTTTTTAAGTGACAGTCGGATGCGTCATGCCATGCTGGGACAGCATAAAACAAAATGCTATGGAAAACTACATTAAATATAAGAATTTTATTCTCGATTTTCAATTTTGACTTTCGATTAATGAAAGCATACAAGGACCTAGTAGTTATATTTAATCTATTAACAATATTTGAAATATGAGCGTTGAAATTCATCTTATTATCAAGAATGACTCCCAGATAACGGACATTAGATTCCCATTCTGTTTCTATGCCATCTATTCGTATTCCAGATTGTGGCACAAAACAGGCTTTTCTTCTTCTAGTGAAGAAAATAGATTGTGACTTAGATGAATTTATTATAATTTTCCAGCTCTTGAAATACTTTATAACTCTGTCCACGGAAGTCTGGAGGTTTGACAGAATATCATTCGCATAAATATTCGAACTTAAAATTGCAGTGTCATCTGCAAAAATTGATGACTCGCAACCGTCCAATAAAGGAAAGTCGTATGTGAAAATGTTATATAATAATGGCGACAGACATGATCCTTGCGGGCATCCATCCTGCCGGTACTGGGTATGCAGTTGAAGATTCTGCTCCAATGTGAACCTTAAAGGACCGGTTTGACAAAAAACTTCTAATTAATTTCACCACGGACAAATTCAACCCTATTGTCATCATGCCCAGTAATATTTTTCTTCAAAAATAAATAAATATTCGAACTTAAAATTACAGTGTCATCTGCAAAAATTGACGACTCGCAACCGTCCAATAAAGGAAAGTCATATGTGAAAATGTTATATAACAATGGCGACAGACATGATCCTAGCGGGCATCCATCCTGCCGGTACTGGGTATGCAGTTGAAGATTCTGCTCCAATGTGAACCTTAAAGGATAGGTTTGACAAAAAACTTCTAATTAATTTCACCACGGAGAAATTCAACCCTATTGTCATCATACCCAGTAATGTTTTTCTTCAAAAATTATCCAATTTCCCCCACAGTGCTGCGAATTATCTATAAAAGAATTATTTGAGTTTCAGTTTGAATGCGTTGCAACATGAACAGAGGGGGTGCTTATCTGCACCTCACTTTATGTGGGAGCGCATGTGTACTTTGGATGATTAAGGATCCACATGGTTATGGGTGTTGGTGTGCATGTGTGCATGTGTGCATGTGTATGTATTTGTATAGCATAATATATGGTTAAATGTTCATACACACACACACACACTCACACATCATAAATCATCAAATAATATATAAATTATTTATGTGGGAATTATAGCGTGTATTTTGTTGTTGCACCGCTCCCACACCTACACCCGCCCCGCACCATTTTAACATCACATTGTTTTTTCTCATTAAATGCACATTATTTCAGTTGGCCAAATGTTGAATTTAACATTTATGACTTTTATGTTTATTTAGCAATAAAAATGTTATTTGTTGAACTACGTACACATTTGCAAATGCACACACACACACTCATCCACATTCAGTCAAACGGGGGAAAAAGTGTCGGCATTGCAAAATAACGTTTTAAGTTTCAAAAAAACGTTTAAAAAGATTCCATTTAAAACGTTTTATAATTAATAAAGTTCAGCTGTAGTTGCGTTAGTTTGGACAGGATGATGCAATATAGCATGGATGGAGATCCATAGGATCCTTTGTGATTTACTTCGATCGATAAAGAGTAAAATAGTTGAAAAGTTAAAAGTGGTGGTATGCAATAAAAGTCGCGAATTGTTAAACGAATGATGGAGGCCACATGCAGAAAAAAAGTATGGTTGGGGTGACAATATTCGAAGAGGATCATACTATTGCTGGGTATATGGTTGTGACACAACAATATTATGATCCTCACAACAATAGTATGATTCACACATAACCATGCTATGATCCCCACAACAATAGTATGATTCACACATAACCATAATATGATCCCCACAACCATAGTATGATTCACACATAACCATACTATGATCCTCACAACAATAGTATGATTCACACTCAACCATACTTTTATATTTACAACCATATTATGATCCTCACAACCATAGTATGTTTCTCATACAACCATAGTATGATCCTCACAACCATGGTTTGATTCACACGCAACCATACTATGATCCCCACAACCATAGTAATATTCACACTCAACCATACTATGGTCCCCAAAATTATTTATTAGGATTGGTTATTGTTGTTATTCAAAAATTGAGGTTTTTATTAAGTATGTTATTTTAAATTGCATTACTTTTAGTTCATAGCCAGATTTGAGGCCATGTTTTTATTAAACATTTCATTCAAGAAACAAAAATATATATTCCAACGGTCAAAAATACTTTTAGTTGCCAGCAGGGGTGAATGCTACTTCACCATCCGTAGACCTCAAGAAACGAATGTGATTAAACCATGATCAATGGTTATATACTTAAGTGCAGGCAGATTTTAAATAAACGAGAACCAGTCGGTATTAGAGTATTTCACCGAACAAAGTAAACACAATAAAAATCCTTCGAACTACCATCCGATTGTTTTTGTTTTTTTAATGGACAGCAATTATTCACTGTATCGTGTGTATGTGTTTTTTTTTTTTGTATAGCAAAAAAAAACATACACACATACATGTATGCTCTATAAACCCCTTTTTTGTGTTCATAGTCGCAACCATACTGTATGATTGCCGTAATCTAATTTTTGTTAACGTCAATTTTAAACAACAATACTTTTGTTGCACCAGACATGTTTATATGGTTGCTACAACCATATTTTCATTTCTTAATTTGGTAATAATAATATTGTTGCATTTCAACAATAGCAATATTGTCGCAATCATACTATTGTCAAAATGAAATTCAAAAAACAATACTATGGTTGCAACGAACATGCTTTTATTGTAGAGAACATATTACTGTTGCGGTGACCATAGTGTAACCATATCTTTTCTCTGCGTGCATAGAATTAAAGTGTTGTTGGTTTTTATGAGTTAAGAAAGGGTTACAAGGCTAAATCTGTGCAAAGTCGTGTGGACTTATTTCGGAATTGGGCAAGTGTGGAATCTTTATTGTTCATTCGAAAGGACATTTTATGCCATTTATTTTTTGAATATAATTTCCTTTAAATATTGGCCGCAACTACGCATCAGGGTGTCCATTCTGAGGTTCCAATTTAGGATGGCGTTAATGACACGCGTAATGTTGGCTACTTAAACTTGAATCGTAGCTGATTCATCCGCATAGACTTTGGACGTTTACGTAGCCCCAAAGAAAAAGTCTAAGGGTGTGATATCACACGATCTAGGCGACCAAATCACCGGTCCAAAACGTGAAATTAGCTGCTCTTCGCAATGGCCTCTTAATAGATCCATTGTTTGAGCAGCTGTATGGCAAGTGACACCGTTATTTTGAAAGCAAATGTCGTCAAAATTACGGGCTTCGACTTCACGACGCGATAGCGAGCACCATTCACGGCTAAATTCCGGCCATCATCATTTTTCAAAAAAAAACACAGATGATTCTGCCAACCCATAAACCGCACCAAATCGTGGTTTTCTTTGGATATAATGGCACCTCTTGAACCGCTTCTGGTGGTGTAAGACTTCCCATGAAGAAAAAAAAGTTTAACAAAACTCACGCGTAATCTGTGAAAAAAATTCCTCTAGATTGATCACCCGTTAGAGCTGCAGGACCTTAAATGCCTGGCACATTTAATTGTCTATCTTGTAACGATAAGGTTCACTTTTGTAGAGTTTATAATTTGTTGGAATTTACCATACAAAACTTGAGCACCATGTGTGTTCTAGAGTGGCATTACTTAAAATCCGGAGTTACCTTGTTATTAGGGATATTCGAAAACATGGGCAAATAAGACCCAATTTCACCAGAATTCGTTATCGTAACGTTCTATGCGAAATTAAATTAGAATCGAATTTAATAAGTGACTTCAAGAGCAGCAGCATCTTAAATCGACTGGGATCTTTGTGTGCAGATCATGCAAAAAAAAGACTGAGATGGCCCATTTTCACCAAAGATAATTATTGGTAGTTCATCAGTCCCACGACTGCCGGATTAACCCGAAACAAACACTCAACGTCCAGGGACAGCCACCTCTAAAATATGTGTTTTATGTTTGTCTATTTTTCCGTCGTTGGAACAGCACATTCCGGAATGTCTGCTCTGAATATTACTGTTCCGAGCCAAGATCGAACAAAACTGCCAGGATTATATAACGGATTGACCCGAAACAAATACTCTTCTGCCATGGTATACTCACTATAACAATAGGTTTTTTCTGTTGGTCTATTTGTTTTCGTTTTTCCGGAATGCCTGCTCCTGAATATTACGGGCCTGAGTTATGATCGAACAATATCCTGGGCTTTGGATCTTCGCGACTTATCATCGTGGGCACAAAGTGGCTGCGCTTAAGGAGCAGTCCAACCTACTTATACACATAAGAGAGTATAGAGAAAAGGACTTTGTTGTCTCGTGCTATACCAATGTAGTTCGCAGTGGGTCTCTGGATTTGCTGCCATCAACGCCGTCTACACTTTCGTCGTTGTCATCGTTATCGCCATCCTCCAACTATGAGACTTTCCAGCAGTTTCCCTCGCAACAACATCAACTTTCCCGCAGTATCCTTCGCAACAGCATCAACATATAGGGCACCTTTTACAGATTGCTTTTGACACCCCTGACAGTGCATCAATTTTCCCATTTAATTGCAATGGCATACCCAACAAAATCAGTAAGGTAATAGAACTTTGGGTCGGAGAAATATCATGCGATCTCTACGATCCAGGAGACTAAGCTGAATGTCACCTGTAGCCTGCATAGGTGTGATAGATATAATGTGCTACCTATGGATCGCACGAGACGTGGAGGTGGGGGACTTGTTTTCCTATTACACCCTATTATGTGTAGTACAGTCTTATATCTTTAAGCTTGACTCTCAAGTTGCATACTTGGAATGTATGAGGGAAGCTGTTTAGTCTGGGACTGCCGATATAGAGTTGTGTAACGTATTCATCCCCCCGGTTGGTAGCAGTGCCACACGTTATTTGCCTGACATAAGCAATCTGCTACAAGGCAATAAAATTGCACCTCGGATACTCTAATGCCCGCCAAGAACTGTGCTATTCTCTCCTAGGCAACGACTAGAGGAGCATGACTTTGGCAGAGCAAATTGATAGCTCTGCCTTCTGCACAGGGAATGAGAACGCTCTCATGCGGATTATGGGCTATTGCCATAGCTCGCCAAACATAAGCAGGAATCGCCTGGTCAGATCAACGACGTCACCTGGCAACCCGTCATCTCATTAGGATCGGGCCATCTTCCAATAATTCTCTCTATTAACAGACCATCCGACTTCTTAGTCTCTAAACGCCGTACGTATCTTAATCAAAAGAATGACTAATTTTGAATGCCGTCAGAGAAGCCACCAACAGCAGCTTTAGTAATCTATCCGTGCCCTTAGATGTGCGAGAAGAATCTGCGGGCCATCATCAACGCAGTTCCTGCTGGTCGAATAATCGACAAAATTTCGCAGATGAGGCAGCGGGACTCTCAGTTGAGCGTGATGACATTCGTCGCTCTAACCCTGATGACCCTAGAATTAGGAATCTAAACTCTGAGTTCGGTTGGTTGGTCAACGAATATAGGTGGAACAAATGGCTCACTTAAGACAGAGTAAGGCTATTGCCATAGCTCGCCAAACATAACCATGACATCGCCTGGTCAGATCAACGACGTCACTTGTCAACCCGTCATTTCGTTCGGACCACCTTTCCATAATTTTCTCCATCAACAGACCATCGGTCTTCATTATCTCTGAACGGCGTACGTATCTTAATCAAAAGAATGACTGATTTGGAATGCCGTCAGAGAAGCCACCAACAGCAGCTTTAGTAATCTACCCGTGCCCTTAGATGTGCGAGAAGAATCTGCAGGCCATCATCAACGCAGTTCCTGCTGGTCGAATAATCGAGATACGACAAAATTTCGCAGATGAGGCAGCGGGACTCTAAGTTGAGCGTGATGACATTCGTCGCTCTAACCCTGATGACCCTAGAATTAGAAATCTCAACTCTAAGTTCCGTAGGTTGGTCAACGAATATAGGTGGAACAAATGGCTCACTTAAGACAGAATAAGGCTATTGCCATAGCTCTCCAAACATAACCATGACATCGCCTGGTCAGATCAACGACGTCATCTGTCAACCCGTCATCTCGTTCGGACAACCTTTCCATAATTTTCTCCATCAACAGACCATCCGTCTTCATAATCTCTGAACGCCGTACGTATTTCAATCAAAGGAATGACTGATTTGGAATGCCGTCAGAGAAGCCACCAACAGCAGCTTTAGTAAAATATCTGTGCCCTTAGATGCACGGGTAGACGAGAAGAAGCTGCGGGCCATCATCAACGCAGTTCCTACTGGTCGAATAATCGAGATACGACAAAATTTCGCAGATGAGGCAGCGGGACTCTCAGTTGAGCGCATTGACATTCGTCGCTCTAACCCTGATTACCCTAGAATTAGGAATCTAAACTCTGAGTTCGGTTGGTTGGTCAACGAATATAGGTGGAACAAATGGCTCACATAAGGCAGAGTAACTTACGTTCAGGAATTTGTAAATTGTGGACAACGGTATAATCGCTCTCTTACCCAGGCAGAATGGATGATCGGACAGCTGTCTTCTTTGGTGAAAGAAAAGTGAGAGATCCGAAGCGGTGCGTGAGTTATTTTAACTGTCATTTTATTGAGCACCCAGAGAGCTATGAGGCGAGAAGGAGAGTATTACGTAGTATCCGCGCTCTCCGAGTCGAAGAGACACCACCACAATTTACCCGAGGTATCCAGGGAGTAGAGAACAGACAAAACTGCTTAATCTGTCGTCAGCCACTCACTTTGTTCCCGATGACCGGAAAATGAGCAGAGTAGTACCTTTACTAAAGCCAGGCAAAGACGTATGCAAAGGAGAATCGTACAGGCCGACCTCCATGCTATCGCTTACAGCACAATAACTTTACGCGCCATCACCACACGTATAAGTTGGGGGCCTTTACCGAAACAAGCACAACGACAGGAAGGTCCTTGGGCTCTTGAGCTTCCCAAGTTCTTTGACACGCTCAAACCTGCCACTCTGCTTAAAGACATCGCAGAAACGTCCCTTTCGTCTAGTTCTCAACGTTGGGTCGTAGAAAATATGTGTAGGCGCCAGTCATATGTAGAATTTAGAGCCCGGAAGTCGAAGACCCGCCAGTATAGTCAGCGCTGCGTAGTTCGAAGATGGCAAAAATCGGTTTAGATTTGTTTTGATTTGTTTAGATTTGTATATAGCTTCCACATATATGCTCAACCAATTTCACCAAACAAAATTAAATTTTCTCACATACTTGAAACTAGTTTAACAATCTGAGTCAATTTAGAACCCGTTCAAAGAGGGTCCAAAAGTCTATTTTAAATTTGCTTTTCTGAACATTCAGTAGTGCAGTGAACATAATCGGCCACGTCCGACTAAAGCCTTTTACTAGTTTTGTGTTAATACCCTTCTATTAAATAGTACGATATGTGGAATTTTAAATCCAGAAAATGGTCTTTAGAGTTTGAGATACCTCGTTACTAAAACCGATACTTTAGATTCACTATTTGAAAAACCTATTAGTAATCAATGCATTGACGGAATACTAGAGGTACTTGTAACTACAATCATTCTGTTGGCAAACCAATTCGGTTATCGCTTCAAATCTGTTCTCCAAGCGAAGAATGGAGTGTCCAAAACCGAAAACCGAATTTTCTCTTTTTAAGTTCAAATTAGACAGTCGGTTTCTCAAACAAACCAACCCGGTTTTTTGCTGTCGTGTTTTTCGGGTTTTTGATTGTTCAACGTAAAAGCAAAGAAAATTCTTAATATTCAAGTAAGAAATACTTTAGTACAGCTCGACAGTAAGAGTACAGCTCGACTCAGAATCAACAGTTGATTTGATTTTACGATATCTGCCTGTCCGTCCATTCGTCCGGTGGCTGTCTTCTTAAGGCTTGTTTTCGGACTACAATTGTTGGCCGATCTTTATGAAATTTGTTGGTTCAGAATTTAGCAATTTTACCCAAGTACCCTCCGACTACCAATCCAAAATTTTCAAACAGCTGCTATTTCCCCTTGCATTTTTAGGCATGGTCGTAGACGGAAATATATTTTCATGGAATGAGCCAAGGAATACGCTGTGGAAATTTGACCAGTCGTGAATGAATCACCCTGTATATAAAAATAAAACTTTTCTTTCAGTTTGGCTAAATCCCTGTGTCCGGAAATGTGACCAATTTAAACATGGACATATAGGTCCCAAAGGCACAAATTTAACTATGACCTTATTCGTTATAATCTGCACGCAGAAAAAAATTATGGTTGGGGTGACAATATTCGAATGGCATCATACTATTGTTAGGTTGTGGCACAACAATATTATGATCCTCACAACAATAGTATGATTCATACACAACCATACTATGATCATAGTACTCAACCATACTATGATCCTCACAACCATAGTGTGATTCACTCAACCATACTATGATCACCACAACCATAGTATGATTCACACTCAACCATACTATGATCCCCACAACCATATTATGATCCTCACAATAATAGAATATTTGGCATACAACCATAGTATGAATCTAACATAGTATGGGTCACAAGCAACCATAGTATGATCCCACTCAACCATAATATGGCCCTCAAAATTATTTATTAGGATTGGTTTATGTTGTTAACAATAGAGATTTTTAATAAGTAAATAAATTAAAATTACATTAAATTAAAAATAATAGGAATGTTTATTTAACAGTCGAGGAAATCCAGTTAAAAAACGTAAGCGTTTTTTTTAACTGGATCAAAATCAGTTTGTTTGGAAAATTTTAATTTCCATTATTATTTTAAAAGATTCGTAACAATAACATTGTTGTAAAACCCATATTCAAATTAAGAAAAATTACTATCATATAGTATGATTGCTGTTATCTTATTATTGTTAACATAAAACCCAAAAAACAAAACTTTTGTCGCACCAGCCATATTTATATTGTTGCTGCAACCATAGTTTCATTTTTTAAATTTGGCAATAATACTATTGTTACATTTCAACAATATTAATATAGTCGCAATCATACTATTGTCAACATGAAATTCAAAAACAATACTATGGTTGCGACTAACATACTATTTTTGCAGAGAACATATTATTGTTGCCGTGGCCATATAGTAACCATATTTTTTCTTTGGGTATGGGTAAACTCAGAACTGTTCCAGAGTACTATTGGTCAACTTTTTATTCGGAAATAATTTATATTTTATAGGCTAAAACCGGAATGTCGGTTAGTTTTGGTTATATCCTTTAAAAAACACGGCTTTAAACAAAAAACAAGAACTGTCGGTTTTCTCCAAACCCTGGTTCTATTGGCAATCTAGTGTTGAGTGGGATAACAACTACAATGTGTACTTTTTAGTCACGGTAAGAACAAAGTATTTTAGGTACAAAACTAGAAACTTGGAAATGAAAACTGATACACTAGCGTTCTATTATAGAGGGAACATTTCTTAAATAATTGAACTCGTGCGATTAAAATTCCTACCACAAACAAACGGGACCTATAGCTTAAATCCGGCTTCTAGTGTATTTATAAAGAAGGTCATAAAGGTGGCCCAACCATAAGGTGGCCCAACCATAAGGTGGCCCAACCATAAGGTGGGATGTCATTTGTAATGCACACATTTACGTCAAGTTTTTTCCCCAACTTAATTTGACATTTCTTTGTTTTAGTGTTTGACAAATTTAAACACTATGTAATACACAAATTTCAGTAAACCAAGTCTGTAGGAAATGAGAAAACACCCGTGCATGCCCGCCCAGTTCATCCTGCAAAAAACATTGATATTGTTCCCGATAGTGTGGCAGAAGAGCCGTCCTTGTTCGCCATTTACTTTCAGAGTCATTCAAAATATGGACCATCGGCTAGATGTATGCCACCGAAGCTGTTTCAAGCAGTTGACCGGTATTTTGTTTCACACATAATTGTCATAGATCCTTATATAATAAAAACATATATTAAGATAAAGCTTTTTGTTTTACTTATAATAAACATCGTGCGTTTTAGGGTAGGATAAAAATGTTGCCGGAGAAAAATATAAAATGCTCCCACCCATCTTTAGACCTGGCTTTCTTGTGTGACAATTTCATTTTTTAACCTATAAGGCTTGCTTAAAAATCACCAGAGTCAGAGACAGTAGCACTAGCCAGTTACTGCAATTCTACAGCAATCCAAATATCTGAGCTTATGCTCATCTGCGTGACACACCACACGCTGCAGCAAAACTTGTCTTTGACAAATAATTTCGCACTTTACTAATCACATCGTTGTGGTTGCGAAATATTTAGTATGTGCGAGCATATCCCAACGACTTTCGATGAAAGTTTCACAAAAATGAAATTATACGCATATGAACGAAGTTCACTTTAACGAATTTCGAAAAACTATGGAAACGTGCTTGCATCTGATTGCAGCCACAATTGCTGATTTGCGTGGAACTTTTCCAAATGTGGTCGTAATAATTGTTCAATGAACATGCTGCTTAAAGCGACGACTGGGGAAATGTCATACTCTCGGATAGTTTCAATGGTTCCTGGATGAAATGGAAGGAATATATAAATAAATTTCACCCAAAGTAATATATTGGGATAACAGTTGTAGTTCAAACAAGCTCTCATATCATTTTTAGAGGATTTGTCTGCACCTATACGTAATACATGGGAGATGAAGAGGTTTGTTGTTTAAAAAAAATAGCAAGCCTCTTAACAAAAAATATCCAACGTTAAATAGTCGTTACTCCATTATATTGATATGAAGTTGATATATTTGTTTAAATGTCTCAGGAAAATAAAAAAAATGATTTTTATATAGAGTTCTTTCATTTCTATAAACAATTTTCCATTTTTTGCTGTGATGATAAGATGCGTGGTTGACATTGAGTTTTCGCTGCTAATTACGGCTGATGAACTACGATGCACAGTGGTTGCATATTGTCTTTATATTAAAATGGGTAAGGGTTTTATTGTGACACACTTTTAGGGTATTTAATGGACGAAATTTATAAAAAGAAAAAGTTTACCACTGTATAGGTAGTGGTATTGCTTCATAGATGTGCAGAATCATATGTATATCTTACTTCACACTGTGATGCATTTATTTAGTACACGGTGGTCGGCCCTCTGCCCACACGTAGAAAAAAGTATGGTTGCAATAACAATATTCGATGAGTATCATATTGTTGGGTAAATGCACGCAGAAAAAAAGTATGGTTGGGGTAAAAATATTCGAAGGGCACCACACTATTGTTGGTTATATGGTTGTGGCACAACAATATTTTGATCATCACAACAATAGTATGGTTCACACACAACCATACTATGATCCCCATAACAATATTATAGTCCTCACAACAATAGAATCATTCACACACAACCATATTATGATCCCACAACCATATTATTATTCACATTCAACCATACTATGATCCCCACAACCATATTATGATCCTCATAACCATAGTTTGTTTAACGTACAACCATCGTATGATCCTCACAACCATAGTATGACTTACACACAACCATACTATGATCGACAACATTGTTTGTAAAAACTGGAATACTTTGTTATTCAACAATAAAAATTTTATTAAGTAAGTTATGTAACAATAGGAGTAATTTATTTAACAATAAAAAATCATTTATTAAAAATATTTTTGTTATACTAATCCGTAGTTTTTTTTTTCAAAAAATATAATTTTTATTACTATCATTGCGTAAGAATCGTAAAAATAACATTGTCAAATTAAAAAAAAATAAGGTTTTGTCGGTATGATTGCTGTAATTATGTAATTGTTAACATAAAACCCATAAAACAACACTTTTGTCGCATCAACCATATTTATATTGTTGCTACAAATATATTTTTATTTTTAAATTAAGCAACAATACTTCTGTTACATATCAACAATATTAATACTACCGCAATTATACTATTGTCAAAATGAAATTCAAAAAACAATACTATGGTTGCGACGACCATACTTTTACTGCAGAGAACATACTATTGTTGTCGTGACCATATAGTAACCATATCTTTTCTCTGCGTGTGGTTGTACCACAATATTATGACAATTATAACAATATTATGATCCTCACAACAACAGTATGATTCACACATGACCATTCTATGATACCCACAACAATAGTATGGTTCACACGCAACCATGTAATGATCCCTACAACCATACTATGATAACACACAATTATACTATGATTCCCAAAATTATTTATTAGAATTGGGTTAAAGTGTCAACAATAGATTTGAATTATGAAAATTATTTAAAAATACATTAAATTCAAAATAATAAAAGTGATTTATTTAACAGTAAAAAAACAGCTTAAAAACGATAAATAAAAATATTTCAGTAAACAAAGCCAAAGCAGTTTGTTTGAAAACTTTAATTTGCCTATAAAAAGTAATATTATTGCATAAGATCCGTAATAGGCTGTTTCCACTACGGTCGCGTCCACGTCCGCGTCCAAAAATCAATGAACGCGCGTTAAAGCCTATACAAAAAACATAGGCAGTTAGGTATGGGAAAAAGTCGCGTTCATATTGGACGCGTTTTTCGATAAGTCGCGTTTACTATAAATTCGATTATTTTTGCAATCGAAACCCACTCATACCTATCAATGGCAACACCGCAAATTGCACATCCCTATTAAAAAAGCTGTTTATCAGCATAAACATAAAGCGCTGCTGCTTCTGCACATTTCCATTAGGCGCAATACCTTTTGATCCTCATTTTCCACTGCGGTTAGCAAATTAATATGATTTAACTCCATGATAATGTCAGAACACAAAAATATTAAAAATTTTCGCACCGCAAAAAAAACAAATAAACACAAACAGCTGTTTGAACGCAAACGTGGACGCAAAACACAATGGAAACACCATTAAAAATTGTCGATAAATCGTGGACGCGGACTTGGACGCGACCGTATTGGAAACAGCCTATTACAATTACAGGCATATTAAAATAAAGAAAAATTACAATCATACGGTAATCATATTATTGTTAACTTAAACCTAAAAAACAATACTTTTCTCGCGCCAACCATATTTATATTGTTGCTACAGCCATATTTTTATTTTTAAATATGGCAATAATACTATTGTAACATTTCAACAATACTAATATTGCGGCAATCATACATTGTCAAAATTATATTCAGTAAACAATACTCGTACTATGGTAGCGACGAACATACTTTTGTGCAAAAAACATATTATTATTATTATTGCCGTGACCATATAGTAACCATGTTTTTCACTGCCTGCAAAGTGGTGCAGGATATAATGATTAATTTGTCGTCCCAAAAAACATAATTTTTTTAGAATTTAATTTCTTTTTTAAGAAAGGACAAAAAAGACTTTTTTATGTTGAAGATATTTCTTTTTAATTTAGACGATTTATACAAAAATGATAAATGTAGTACTT
This sequence comes from Hydrotaea diabolus, assembly GCA_963513945.1. Taxonomy (NCBI): domain Eukaryota; kingdom Metazoa; phylum Arthropoda; class Insecta; order Diptera; family Muscidae; genus Hydrotaea; species Hydrotaea diabolus. The sequence continues at coordinate 171,891,298 of OY740719.1, forward strand.
ATGTGAAATATTTAAATTTCTTTAGCAAAAGGACCAAAATGGACGCACTAATTATAGATATCGTTTTTTTCTTCAGTGACTACTACTGAAATGAACTGGCCAACTTTTTTGTTGAACATCAAAATACTCAAAACTCCAGCTAATAAATAAGTTTTTCACATTTCTAGAAACACGCCAAACTTAGAGATAGGATACTAAAGTGTTCTACGATAATAATTTCCATCACTTCAGACCTCTTCTCTCAATAATTCGCTAAAATGAAGAAATATGTCTTATTTTTCAACTTTTTGCATGCAGAATTGCATTGCAAAATAAAAACTTCCTCGGCCCACTCAAAATAACTGAGACCTACCAGAACCCTGTTCTGTTGGGAATTTACTATGCTCAACTATGTCTTGTATTAGCCCAGAGAAGGTCCGAAATTTTGTTGTATAGTGTATTTAACTCTGGTACAACTTTACCATATAGGTTCATATTTTCGTATAGCCAGCATACAAAGGACTTTCCCGAACTCCGACCAAATTTCCCGTGGACTGGCCAGCACCATTCTCTCCATATCAGCTCATGTTTTCGAGTTAGCCCTACACAAAATTCCCTCCCCATTTATGGTCCTGCCGCTCTGAAGGCAACATTGTAAATCCAATAAATGTTATCTAAAGCTCCAGCCCGTCGGCGTCTTTTCCATCATGGAGTGTATCTTTTCATTCCATATATACCAACTTATATCGCCATATCGATATTACTTTACAAGATATAGTCTTTCAAATTTCAGGGTTCAATGGACGGTGCCTCGACCTTTTGTCCAATTTCAGCACAATAGTTTGCTAATGATTGATTTCATTCTGTTTGAACTCAATGACAACCGGTCCATTGCTTCAGCCGTTTATGCGATTTTTTTTACAGGCAGCATGGCACCGCCCACAATTCCTTTAAGATGTGTTTAGTTCCATTCCAATGTCATATATTCCAAATGTCATATGTTCCAAATGTCATCGTTAAAGCTTTAACAGTTCATGAGATATGATCTTTCAAAGTTCAGGTTTGTATGGGCGGTTCTACGCCCTCTTGTCCAATTACACCATAATGTATCGTGTTTTCTCAACTCTTGAGTTACGAGTAATAAGATCGATGGCGTGTCATAGCTGCTGAACAACAGCTGTCGTAAAAATCTCTACTTTGGTAGCTCCATTATATCAGTGCGCAACGTACGACGACAGAGACCATTACTTATTTAAATGTGATTTCAACTGTTACAAATGTATAAAAGAAATTTGTATGAAATATCAGTTGCATTGCATAAAATTTTTACATATTTATAATCAGTAAAACAAACTGTGTTCTCAAATTTCAATGGTCGTCAAATGCGATTGTCACAACTAAAATATTTTTTCTACCATTTCTTTACCACCATCTTATACCCTGCATTACTCTGCGAAACAGGCTATTATAAGCTTGTCTCATGGCAAATGTTTGTGACTACTAAAAATGTTTGAGCTAGGATTACCTTTAAGCGTACCGATCGACGTATTTAACGATCTCCGTCAGTCCGTCCATCTTAGGTTTGTAATCAAACTATAGGTAGCAATTGTTGCCCTTTTTCATGAAATTTTGAAAAACAAAATTTTTCGTACCAAGGACTTTTGAAATTAAGAAAATCGATTGAGATTTAGATTTAGCTCCAACCTATATATTTATCCGACTTGTAAATATTAAGCTCTAGAAACCATATCTTACATCCAATCATGTTGAAAATAGGCACACGTTAGTTTTTGGACCAAGAGAGGACGTTATAAAAATTAAAGAAAGTCGGTTCAAATTAAGATAGCGCACCGATTATTCTGTTTTAGCTTTAGAAACCACATCTTACATCCATTCTAATTATAAATAAAATTTAGCACTCGCTAGTTTTTTGGACCAAGAAAGGATGGTGCTTGAATTGAAGAAAATCGGTTCAGATTAAGAAAAAGCTTCCACATAAGCGTTCATCCGATTTAAAAACCACATGCTACTCCCAAAAGACAAGGAGAATTAAAGCAAATCTGTTGAAGTTGAAGAAAATCGTTTGGGATTTGGTTAAAACAATGTTATTTTATCACAAATTCAAATATGGAATAAGTTATAAAATCTGGTCAAAAATATATTTTCATTTGACTTTCGTGATTATAATAATACATACTACATACTCGTATGTATTATTATAATTTTCGAATTTCAGAAAAGTTTAAGAAAATAAAAGTGAAATTTTTAAAATTGTCTTCCTGAATGGACTTTATGTGTCTAATGCATTATTTTTATGGTCTGAAATATTCCTCGCACTATAGCCCTTCTTATGCAACCAGTTTTGGACACATCGGCAGATAGACATTCGATTCGTCCTAACTTCCGAATCGAGTTACATGGTAGGCGACCAAGCGTAACTAATATTTTTATGAGGTTTGTTTTAGATGCCAACCATGATCCAAAGTTTTATTTTTTGTTAACAAATGAAATAACTATAGCGGTTTTGCTATCTAGCTTAAGCTGGTGATGACTAACATATAATATCACTTCCAGTGCGGAGTCTTCTGTTAAATTTTTGTCTCCATATTAAACACACGTGTTTGTGAAAATTGCCCAAAAGGCTTATAACTACGAGGGCGACTGGCACATTTTCTGTTTTACTAGCAACTTTTATTTTTGTTTTTTAATAGCAATCTTTTATAAGCCATCTGTCAAAATTTCCGAAATATTTAATGATTATTTTCTTTGTTAGAGTTGATTGAAGTAAACAAGTTTTATAATTTTTGAAAAATGGAAAATAAAGAGCTTCGTGCGGTAATTAAACACTTTTATATAAAAGCTTATACGCCACAATTAATCAAAGATGAATTGGATTCTGTTCATGGTGATAATGCAGCATCACACTCCACCGTGAAATCCTGGGTTCAACAATTTAAAATGGGTCGTTCAAGTACGGAAGATGAACAAGGCTCTGGAAGACCGAAAACTGCTACTACTATTGAAAACATTAGAAAAATATTTAATGAAGTGACTAAAGATAGACGAATAAAGCTCAGAAAACTTGCAGATATGGTTAAAATACACGAAAAACAAGTATGGAGTATTTTACATGATGAACTCCACATTAAAAAGCTATCCGCAAGATGGTTGCCGCGTTTGTTGACTTTGCCCAAAAAAAATCGTCCGTTGGACCAATTCCGAGGAGCTTTTACCGATTTATCAACTTAATCCAATAGAGTTCTTGCGCCGATTCATAACTGTTGATGAAACATGGATCCATCACTACATCCCAGAATGCAAAGAACAGTCAAAACAATGGATAGAAGCTGGTAAAAGTGGTCCCAAGAAGGCGAAAACTGTTAAGTCAGCACGAAAAGTAGTGGCCACAGTATTTTGGGATGCAAGGGGTATAATATTTATTGATTATCTTGAGAAAGGAAAAACTATAAATAGTGAATATTATTGTGCATTATTGGATCGGTTGAGTGAAGAAATCAAGATAAAACGACCGCATTTAGAAATAAAAAAGTTATTTTTCATCAAGATAATGCTCCTTCACACACTGCATTTTTAACTCAACAAAAACTGGCCGAATTACGATTTGAAATTGCTCCGCATCCACCATATAGTCCAGATTTAGCTCCTTCTGATTATTTCTTGTTTCCAAATTTAAAAAAAATTCTCGGTGGCAAAAACTTTTCGTCCAATAGCGAGGTTATTGCTGAAACTGAGGCATATTTTGAAGGTCTTGAAAAATCTTATTTTTCGGATGGAATTAAAAAACTCGAAAAAAGTTTGATGAAGTGTATTGAGCTTGAAGGAGATTATGTTGAAAAATACTTAATAATAATTCCAAAAAAACGGTTCTTTTTATGTTAGGCCAGTTACTTTTGCGGTCGTCCTCGTATATATGCCTTAAGTTCTGCCTATGGAAAATGTGGAGTTTCAGTGATAAGAGTATCTGGGCCACAGACCAGACAGGCCCTGCAAGCTTATAGTCAACCACGCCCGGCTTCAGTTTTTTTTTAAGTTCATGGCATTGTTGTGGCTGACTTATCAGGCAAAAGATTTATCGATTTTAAACCACTGTGCTCCTTGGTAAATGGTAATTAATCTTCAATACAATACATACAAAAGATTCGGGCATACTAAAGTAAATATATGCACACACACACGCTTGCACAGCGATGAAAGCAAAATTAATGAATGCTAAGTACTCATATTTTAAGGATATTTTCGGTTATGCACGAGTGACTCTCTTTCTTTCCTTGATTTTCTTTTTTGATTTACTTTTCAAGATTATGACGAAAACTTAAGCAGTATGCATGAATATTACATTAACACATACATACGGAAATACTTGTATACATACATGTGTGTGTGTTTGCGTGACTGTGGGTGGGTGCACCCATTAATGTCTTAATTTTTTTTTAATGAAAAAAGAAAAAGAAAACTTTGAAAAGTACAAATTCATCAATAATAAAAAATGCAAACATACTTATCAAAACAAGAGGACGTTAAGATAAATGAGGAAGCCAAAAGATACTTAAGAACTTTGCAAATGTTGTTGTACCAAATGCAATTGTGTCTATGTGTTGGTGTGTGTGTGTGCTATAAACAGAAATGGGGAAATGAACGAAGTTAAAAGTTTTGAATTTCTGTACTGCCAGAAAAAAAACACAACAGATGAGAATAGTACATTTTGCTCACACCAACCAAAAAAAATTAAATGAAATCTCAGACCTTTAGTGAAATGGTAACTTAGTTCCGCGGTATGTCCGTATATTAAGATACGTAAAATAATGTAAAAAACGTTAAATTGCATAAATGCCAGTGGAGGTTTAAGGTTTTTCTTTGTTGCAGGAGAGCGACCGCAAAAGTAACTGGCCTAACATAAAAAGAACCGTTTTTTTGGAATTATTATTATTTATTTTTCAACATAATCTCCTTCCAACTCAATACACTTCATCAAACGTTTTTCAAGTTTTTTAATTCCATCCGAAAAATAAGGTTATTCAAGACCTTCAAAATACGCCTCAGTTTCAGCAAAAACCTCGCTATTGGACGAAAAATTTTTGCCATCGAGAATTTTTTTTAAATTTGGAAACAAGAAATAATCAGAAGGAGCTAAATCTGGACTATATGGTGGATGCGGAGCAATTTCAAATCGTAATTCGGCCAGTTTTTGTTGAGTTAACAATGCAGTGTGTAAAGGAGCATAATCTTGATGAAGAAGAACTTCTTTTTTGTTTTAAATGTGGTCGTTTTATCTTAATTTCTTCACTCAACCGATCCAATAATGCACAATAATATTCACTATTTATAGTTTTTCCTTTCTCAAGATAATCAATAAATATTATACCCCTTGCATCCCCAAATACTGTGGCCATTACTTTTCCTGCTGACTTAAAAGTTTTCGCCTTCTTGCCATCTATCCATTGTTTTGACTGTTCTTTGCATTCTGGGATGTAGAGATGGATCCATGTTTCGTCAACAGTTATGAATCGGCGCAAGAACTCTTTTGGATTACGCTGATAAATCGCTAAAAGCTCCTCGGAATTGGTCCAACGGACGATTTTTTGGGGCAAAGTCAACAAACGCGGCACCCATCTTGCGGATAGCCTTTTCATGTGGAGTTCATCATGTAAAATACTCCAAACTTGTTTTTCGTGTATTTTAACAATATCAGCAAGTTCTCTGAGCTTTATTCGTCTATCTTTAGTCACTTCATTAAATATTATTCTAATGTTTTCAATAGTAGTAGCAGTTTTCGGTCTGCCTGAGCGTTGTTCATCTTCCGTACTTGAACGACCCATTTTAAATTGTTGAACCCAGGATTTCACGGTGGAGTATGATGGTGCATTATCACCATGAACAGAATCCAATTCATCTTTGATTAATTGTAGCGTATAACCTTCCATATAAAAGTGTTTAATTACCGCACGAAACTCTTTATTTTCCATTTTTCAAAAATTATAAAACTTTACGTTTACTTCAATCACCTGTAACAAAGAATATAATCATTAAATATTTCGGAAATTTTGACAGATGGCTTATAAAAGATTGCTTTTAAAAAACAAAACAAAAAAGTTGCTAGTAAAACAGAAAATGTGCCAGGCCAGTTAGTTTTGCGGTCGCCCTCGTATGTAATTTTCACGTACGTATACGTAACTTCCAAATATATTTGAGCTAAATCCACCTTTGAGTACACCGATCGACTCACCAGTCGATTCGATAAAACGATATCTGTCTGTCCGTTCCTCCGTCCGTTTGTGGCTTTTGGCATAGGGAAACCAATGTTCCACTATGACATTTTGTATGTCACCTTGAAAAGCTAATATTTTAAAAAAATATATTTTTTTTCATTGAATCGAATTTTCAAATCTGTGGCGCAATATCGATAAATTTTTGTCCTAAATTGCTCGTTGCATTGCAAAGCCACGACGCCAATGTCACTTAGCCATTTTGTAAAAAACTTGTCTTCTTGAGCCGGTTTATCCCTGTTCAATGTGTTAAAGCAAAAGGCCGGAATAAAACGAGCTTAACATGTCGTAAGAACTTACAAAATATTTACTTACATCCTACAAAGGTGTTTAGCTGTATTTAAAATTGAGTTAACAGACCATTTCTAATTAAAATCCAATAAAAATAGGCGCGCCTAAGTGTTTGATCTTAGCAGCCAGATGTATAGAGCTTTATTAAAACTTGGACCAGAGGCAAATTTCATTGAAATCGTTTGGAATATTTAACAAATAATGGCAAAGTACATAAGAGTGATTTTTTTGAGGTTAGGATTTTCATGCATTAGTATTTGACAGATCACGTGGGATTTCAGACATGGTGTCAAAGAGAAAGATGCTCAGTATGCTTTGACATTTCATCATGAATAGACTTACTAACGAGCAACGCTTGCAAATCATTGAATTTTATTACCAAAATCAGTGTTCGGTTCGAAATGTGTTTATCGACAAATTTTGTTCAGCGATGAGGCTCATTTCTGGTTGAATGGCTACGTAAATAAACAAAATTGCCGCATTTGGAGTGAAGAGCAACCAGAAGCCGTTCAAGAACTGCCCATGCATCCCGAAAAATGCACTGTTTGGTGTGGTTTGTACGCTGGTGGAATCATTGGACCGTATTTTTTCAAAGATGCTGTTGGACGCAACGTTACGGTGAATGGCGATCGCTATCGTTCGATGCTAACAAACTTTTTGTTGCCAAAAATGGAAGAACTGAACTTGGTTGACATGTGGTTTCAACAAGATGGCGCTACATGCCACACAGCTCGCGATTCTATGGCCATTTTGAGGGAAAACTTCGGAGAACAATTCATCTCAAGAAATGGACCGGTAAGTTGGCCACCAAGATCATGCGATTTGACGCCTTTAGACTATTTTTTGTGGGGCTACGTCAAGTCTAAAGTCTACAGAAATAAGCCAGCAACTATTCCAGCTTTGGAAGACAACATTTCCGAAGAAATTCGGGCTATTCCGGCCGAAATGCTCGAAAAAGTTGCCCAAAATTGGACTTTCCGAGTGGACCACCTAAGACGCAGCCGCGGTCAACATTTAAATGAAATTATCTTCAAAAAGTAAATGTCATGGACCAATCTAACGTTTCAAATAAAGAACGTTTTTTTTAAAAAAAAAGTTATCAAGCTCTTAAAAAATCACCCTTTATAAGTAAAAAATATGTACGTATTTTGAAAATATATGCTTGATAATAAAAAGCGCAGTCACTCCGTAACTTTTTAAATTGCTGGTGCGACTTACATCTGTCTGTTAACAGATTACTCTGCCAACTAAAACGCACGATGTTTCTTGTAAATACAACAAAATGTTTTCAGAGAAATATCTTAATATTTCTTATTATGATACTCGTAGAAGGATCTATGTCAATTATGTTTGAAATAAAATAACCAACCAAATACTCGACACGGCTTCGGTGGCATACCTATATCCGATGGTCCATGTGGAGACATAATGAAGGTTCTGGGATATAATGGAGGTTCATGTGCCAAAATTTTCTTGTAAACATCAGGATCGGTGGCCCATTCACCACGATTTGCAAACTTAGTTCCGGAGTAAGTCTATTCATTATGAAATGGAAAACCAAACATAACTGAGCTGTCAAAAAGACCAACTCCGAAAAAATGAGGCCAGATTGATTAACACACGTCTAAAAAAACACAGAGCTTAGCATGCAAAGATCGATTGTGATGTTAGCTGCGAGGCAGGAGTCGTCCTTACTCCAGCATTTTCACAGGAACATGGGACATCCTTACGAACGCAGCAAATACTCGTAGTTACTACCTGAAGATGCATTGGCTTTTCGACTATTAATTTTTTTGATTCCCAGGCGGGAATCTTGATTTATCGTCGGTATATTGCAAAAATGGACCAACTCCATTGCCAATTAAAATCCATGACATTCACACGATAGAATATGATAAAAAGAAAATAATTTAATAAACACCAAATCGGAACCGCGATAGACCAGAAACAATTTTAGTGAACAATGTTCTTAGCTGTGACTTCTCGATATGGAGTTGGTACCTTTACGCAGTTTACTCACCATAAATGCGTGTGCGAGTTCTATAATTTACGTTAAAAACTTTTGTATTTGCCTAGGGTTTCGGTTGAAAAAACAAAAACTAGTTGCAGTTTACCGTCATTTGAAAGTTTTCGCCATTGTAATGCTAACTCAATTTAAAATCTCACGCTTGTAAACAAATTATACTTGGGGAAACTCTATTAAAACTAACGAAAATTGCACGCAAAATATACATAGAATATCTACTAGTGGCAGAGGGTGGTCTAAAAGTTAGATGTAATTTGCGCAGAGTGTGTGTGTGTGTGGCAAGGAAATCTGGAACAAAACACGCACAACAAGGTGGGCTGAAATAATAAACGACAATGAAACGAAAACAAAACAAACAAACAAAAATAAACAAATTCTTAACTTTTTTAAATATATTAACAACATTCTCCTCTCCACCAGGGCGTGCTAGGACATTCCAGCAATGAGCCTTACTCGCAGTGCAGTGGAACGCACACGACTTCAACCGGAAACACACGACTCAATAGGAGAACCACCGGAAGTGATAAATAAATAGAACGAATAAAATTGAAATATTAACAACTTTACAGAAGTTCGTACGCTTTTTTAAGGGGTGGTTTACATTTGCAGGAGTCGCTTTTGTGGACATGTTATTTATACTTTAGCTCTTGTTTCCATTTGCATCGTCGTTGTATCCCTGGAAACTCATTTATGCTCGTAACAGACAACTGTTCCCAATTTTTTTGTTTTTGGTTTCGTTTCTTTTCGGAAATGCATTTTCCTTGTGCTTAAACGTAAAGCGAGGGGGTTTTCAAGAAATGGCAGCTAGGCGAGGCATGTGTAAAACAAATGCATAAACATTGTAAATAAATTATAAACAAACTATGCTTATGGCTCAAAGTGTGATGCAAACTATTGTTGCCAATTTGTAGGCTCTTTGGCGGACTAAGCATTTTAAGTTCCTTTAATATTGTACAGGGGGTAGTTTATTGCTTTCTACCAAGAATTTAATGGAAAAACTTGTTCCACCCTGTAGTAGGAACATACTATGCTAAGGAAATTATAAGATTAATAAGTTTCGCAATAATAAAGTCAACTAAGACAAGTGTTATGTTGGGAGGTTAATTAAGGATGATTCATTTGGAGGTTTTTTTAGATTTACTTTTTATAAAGCATAGCTTGTGCGTTCACATAGAGAACAGATTTGATGCCAAAACCGAATGATTGAGCTTATATGCACCTCGATTATGCCATCAGTACAACCGAATGTTAGTCGATACTCTGTAATGCTCAGTTATTGGTATCGGTGCAACGTACCAACTATTCGAAACTTCAGAACACAACTTTTATAAAAAAAAATTAAATTTAAGTCAGAGTCAAAAACTGTTCGCTTACACAATTGAAGTACTTAATGTGGGGGTCATGACGAGGTAAAAGTAGAAAAGATGATTGATGATTCTTACTGAGAAAAAATGAAGTAAATGTACTGGCTTTAAGTCAATAATAAGGTTAATCGTTTGGCCTAAAGTCAGCAATAATCGAATTATTTCATTCTTAAAAAATACCATTAAATAATTGGTTACAGCAACAAAATATTTTCAAAACTATTGGTTGCCACAACCACCAATTGTGGCAACTAAATATCTCTTTCGCCTTTTAATGGTATGACTAATCAATAAGTTGTGAGTACAGTACGATGATTTTATTCATCATCTTATGGTATTTCGAACCGAATATCCATTACGATTATAAACATTTTGTGACTGCTACCGAAATTATTTTTTTGCAACCGGATAATAGTATTTCCAATCGATTTCCAACTACTTTTATCTCTGTATGTGGTACAGAGTACTATGACACACAGAAAAAATCAGTTGAAAATCGGTCTAATCTTAAATAAACGGTTAGAATTTTAAGTATACTTTCTGTTGCAATCAACAATATTCCATGGTATTGATGGGTACATGGTTTGACTTATCATATGATGGGTGCTACAATAGTATTACTATTCTTACAGTCGGTCATACTAACCGATTTCGGGTTAATTATTGATTTCCAAACCGGTGGTTATACGAAGCAACCAATTATGAAGTACAGGTTACTTTGGTACCAATAATTGGTAGTGACAACAAATAAATTCTTTCTAGCAACCAATCCCCGTTTAGTTTTCTGTTGTCCCATTTGACACTAAGCAACAGAATTTCGGACTTCCTCGGGGTTGCATTATTTCTCCTAGAAATAAAAAGCTTAGGTGATTATAATAGATTTTCTAAAGAACGACCATGATGGGTCCCAGTTATTTTTTATGAGCCAAAGAAATTTTTATTTGGCAACGCTATACCCAATAAAATAAGTTAAAAGTAGTAGTTCCTTGTGTTAGCGTATTTTCGTGATGAGATGTCTTATGTGAAATCGTATGGAGTTAATTTTCGTTGAACATTTTAATATCCTTTTTCAATAATTTGAGTTTCCTTTATGTCCTTTTTTGAAAGTTTGAGTATTTTTATGATCTACAAAAATATTTTCCAATTAATTTCAGTTAGAGCGTGTTCTAATTTTAATACAATTTTATGAATGTTTTTAAAAAAAAGTCGTTTTTGGTTTAAATTTTTTAGTAAATTATAGTAATACTATTATCATTTTAGAATAGTCGTCTGAAATAAAATCAAAATATGTTTAAACAGGCCCATTTCGTTCTTTTCTTAAAAAATTAATTTTTTTAATAAAATTAAATGAATTAGTTATGTTCATAAGTATATATTTTTTGTCACATGAAGTCAAAACTTTATGAATTCTTTTGAGGTCTTTTGTGTCACAAGTATCCAAAGTATTTAGGTATAAAATTCCACTTTACTTTACTCTTAAATAATATTTTATAATCAGTTTTATCTTACAATTTTTTGACTCTTTAAAACAAAATTTAATTTTTTACCCACTTTACCAAATTGAAACATTAAATCGGTCCACTTGTGCATACAAACTTTATTTAATTCGAACGTAGAAACCAAGTTTTACCAAACCTGCTTATAATTAAAATAACAAAAAAAAAATATTATTTTAAATTTCAATTCAATTTTTTTTTTCAATTCAATTTTTTATTTTGTTAATATTACAATTTAATTTTTCTTATTATCTGCAATGATAAAGAGTTTCGGTTTGTATAAGCCTATGCTACTTAAATATTAGTAAACAAAATTTAATATATTGTGATGAGGTTTAATTAATATCGGATTTAATTGAAGGAAAATTCACAAAAAAAAAATCTTCTGAATAGGCTGACTAGAGTTTCACATTTTCAACTTGTTTTCAGTTATAATATTTACAACGATGCTAGATCTCTTATATAAATAAAATCAGACTCTTGGCATCTGATGGCAAAATTTTCTTTAAGTCTTGCCAATCTATCATTTACTAACTCCACTTTGGCAACTTCGTGGAGACATGTTGTTGAGTAATGTCTAGGAAGCTTTAAAATCATTTTCAAAACTTTATTTTGGGCTATTTGAAGCTTCTTAACATGAGTTGAAGCCACATTGCTCCATGAAGGACATCCATAAAAAAGAACAGCTTAAAAAACTGACTTAAAAATAAACATATTGTTTTTACTATTTAAAAGAGAATTTCTATTGATTAGGGGATATAAGAGTCGTATTAAATGATTTATTTTATCTATGACATATAATATATGGTCCTTGAATGTAAGTCTGGGATCCAATATAATGCCGAGGTATTTAACTTTATGTTCCCAAGGTATCTCTGTGTTATTAAAAATGAGGCTTCTCTGGGGAATATATATTGGTTTTCTTCTTCTGGTAAAATAGATCACTTTAGTTTTTTCCGCATTCACAAATATTTTCCATTTGCAAAAATAAGTTAGAAGGATTTCCGCTGCTTCTTCTAGTTTGGTTATAATGTCTGCAGCAAGAGTGCCGGGGCAGATAGTTGCGGTATCGTCTGCAAAAACTAAAGTTTCACAGCCATGCAGTGGAGGGATGTCCGCTGTAAAAATGTAGTAGAGGACTGGCGAGAGGCATGATCCTTGGGGACATTTTTTTAAATATTTTAAAGTAAAAATAAAATAAAAACAAACTTCGTTATTTCGCACAGGTTACCGAATACATAAAATGAATTCATCAGTTGCTTCAGTTAATAAATGCTCGTGGTAATAACAATCGAAATTAGAACCTATTTGGACCAATTTCATATTTGGACTATAAATAGGTATTAAAAACAACAAAGTTCCGTCACGAATCCGAATATAACATTATTTTACTATTACGAAGAAATATGAGACCTTGACCCACATGCAGAGAAAAAACATGGTTACTACATGGTCACGGCAATAATAATTTGTTCTCCGCAATAGAAGTATGTTTGTCGCAACCATAGCATTGTTAACTGAATTTAGTTGCTGCAATATTAATATTGTTGAAATGTAACAATAGTATTATTGCCAAATTTAGAAATGAAAATATGGTTATAGCAACAATATTAATATGGTTGGTGCGGCAAAAGTATTGTGTTTTGCGTTTTATGTTAACAATAATATGATAACGGCAATCATACTGTATGATTGTAATTTTTCTTCATTTAAATATGCTTTAAAGAACAAATGTTATTGGTACGGATCTAATGTAATAATAGTACTTTTTTATCGAAATGAAAATTTTTTAAACAAGCTGCTTTGGCTTTTTTTTTTTTTTTTTATTTATCTTATAATTCATATAAAAAAAAATTAACAACTTGAATTTTAGAGCCTCAGCGCCCTAAAGGCTTTATAGAGGCTAAATGGCAACTATTGTTAAATATTTACATTATTTAGCTTAAAATTTTCATTATATATTTACAAAAATATGCTATATGTAAATAAAATTAAAAAGTGTACATAATATAACAATAATAGTTAAGTTCAATTAGTTTCAACATTTGTGGAATGTGCAAAACTTAAAGCAGAAATTTATAGAAGTGTTTCAATTCTATGTAAAAGGTACTTTTTTAAACGATTTTTAAATGTAGAAATAACTGGTATATTTTTCAAATCCTCAGGCAAGTTGTTGTATTCACTTGGTCCAGCAAAGCCAATACGTTGTTTCGTTAAATCTAGACGACATCTGGCTACTACCATATTATTAGCTTGTCTGGTATTTCTACCAGTTCTTACTCTATTAAGAGTAAATTCTATAGTTCTAGCACCGCTTCTAGCTTTGAACATATATAGTATAATTTGGTTTTTGTATAAACCTCTAATTGGAAGCACATTCTTAGCTTTATGCTTAAACAAATCAACTGTTGGATATCTGATTGGTTAGTTATAAACTGTTTTAAGTGCCTTATTTTGAGCAGACTGCAAAGATTTTAACGAATTTGTCGATTTACAAGCATATATTATAGGAAGGTAAGTTAAATGGGAGTGAACAAGAGCCTGATATATGAGCTCCTTTGTGGGAGTGTTTAGCTTGTTTTTGAATTTATACAAGATTCCAGTGGCTGAGGAAATTTTTGACTTTAATTCATTGATGTGAGCATCCCACAATAAATTACTTTTCAATGTAACACCTAAATACTTCACGGATTTAGATTCTTCAACTGCTGTACCGTTAATGTGAACAATTATGTTATCTTCATTTTGACTAACATGCGGTTTGAATCTTATGAATTTCGTCTTACCAGAATTTAAAACCAACTTATTTACACGAGCAAATTCAGCCAAAACTGCAGCGTCGTATTCAATCTGTGTTTGCAGAACCTTTTCGTGGTTGTACTTATAGAAAAGGCAGATGTCATCAGCAAAAAGATATAGCTTTCCAAAAAAATTAATATTTTTGATATCATCAATATAAATTTTGAAAAGTAAGGGACCTAAAACACTTCCCTGTGGAACACCATGCATAACCGGCAACATACTACTACTTGAATCACCAACTTGGCTTTGTTTACCTGAAATATTTTTAATAAAAAAACTTACGTTTATTTAAACTTATTTTTTCTACTGTGAAATAAATCACTCCTATTATTTTGAATTTAATGTATTTTTGAATAATTTTCATAATGCAAATCTTTTGTTGACACCTTAAACCAATTCTAATAAATAATATTCGGGATCATAGTATAATTGTGTGTGATCATACTATTGTTGTAGGGATCATTACATGGTTGTATATAAAACATACTATGGTTGTGAGGATCATACTATGGTTGTATATGAAACATACTATGTTTGTGAGGATCATACTATAGTTGTGGAGATCATAGTATGGTTGAGTGTGAATCATACTATGGTTGTGGGGATTATAGTATGGTTATGTGTAAATCATACTATTGTTGTGAGGATCATAGTATGGTTGTATTTGAATCTTGCTATTGTTGTGAGGACCATAATATTGTTGTACCACAACCATATACCCAACAATAGTATTATCCTCTTCAAATATTGTCACTACAACCATACTTTTTTCTGCGTGCATGTGGCTGAAAAGTTCTGACTAATCTTAATATGACATAAGTTTCATCATTTGGCTGAATTAGATGCATTGACCAATGGGCGTGGTCTACGGGCCCTGGGCCCCAAGAACGTCCCCAAATGTTCGGGGACATATATGTATTCTGAAACAGTTAAATCTTCTAACAAAACCAAATTTGATCCTTTATTATATATTTGTGCCAATTTGGAACTCGAACCGCCTCATGTGGGCCTTTTTGGCCCCAAATTCGGCCTTCTTAAACTAATGACTTATGGGGTTTAAAAACATTAAAATTTCGTCATGGACTCAAATGTCATATTACTTTTACGATTCGACTAATTTTAAGTGCTTAACCCATTGGGTAGAGTGCCGAAAATATGGTCCTCTAAACCAGGCACATATGGATACTCAGAAACAGCGAAATGATCTGAAGAATCTGAATAAGACATTAATATTCCAATTTTGCCGAATTGAAGGCCT
This sequence comes from Hydrotaea diabolus, assembly GCA_963513945.1. Classification (NCBI taxonomy): domain Eukaryota; kingdom Metazoa; phylum Arthropoda; class Insecta; order Diptera; family Muscidae; genus Hydrotaea; species Hydrotaea diabolus. The sequence goes on from OY740719.1 coordinate 171,906,798, forward strand.
TGACCTGTGGACGTAATCTATGTGTTCTGGGGATCAATAACCAACCCGTAATGTTCAGAGACACATAGGTATCCAGGAACAGTGAAATTTTCCTACAAATCACAATATTAATTTAAAATTTGGGCCTTTTTTGCACTCGGACATACCCAAAATCGGCCTCCTAAATCTATGGGCATATGGATATTAAAAAACAACACCAAATTTCGTCAAGAATCCAAAAATAATATTAGTTTTCCGAATAGGTTAAATTTGAGCTCTGAGTCCCCTGGTGCCGAAAAGGAGGTCCCGTCAAACATCGATATATGGTTACAGAAACAGTAAACTTTGCTTACTACTCTAAATGTGCTTCAACTTTCAGTTCTTGTCTACGAGATCTATAGGCCACCTCAACAACAGACAAATCGGATCTCCAAAACAATGAAATTCACGAATCAGAACAGGAAAATGGTTCATATGGCCCTAAAAATTTAGTTATTTTAAACAGGGACCCACCAACAACAACTATATCAAGCAGTGCTGTCAATGCAATCTATGGTGGAGAGCATAAAATCTTCGGCCCGGCCGAACTTACGAATTATCTACTTGTTTTTATATTTCAGCGGCAACTGTATGGAGCTTAATCTGGCATCTAAGAGAATTTTTATAGACGTAGCTCAATTCATATGTTATTGCCTTGTAAAATCAGAAAGGATTAAAATCAATGCTTCGACTTTTCAGTTTGTTTTTCACCAAACTAGATACTGGCTCTGCCATCTACCGCAGGTTGTGACCTTTGTTATGACACTAGGACTACAACTTTGGTGACTCAAAGAAAACTGATTGTGTGAACTCTTTCTTCAGCAATTAGTACATTAAGATTTCCAAACTTATTTCCAGCAACACGTCCATACACACATTCTACCGCTGCTTTCACCGGTGATTGTGGTTGCAATCACATGCAGCTACGTGCCACAACCAGTGCTGCCAAATCCTCGACTCAAAAATAGCTAGATTTGCAATTAAAAATGGCTAAATAATTTAATGACACAAAATATCACCCGCAGAAAGAAAATCAGTTGAAAATTGCGCCGAACTTTAAATATTCAGTTGGATAAACATACTTTCCGTGGTATTGATGGTTCCATGGTATTGATGGTTCGATTAAACATAAGGTGGTAGCGACAATAATATTACCATTGTTACCGCCAAAAGGCGGTTATACCAACCGAATTCAGTAAAGCTATTTGTTGGCAAAACTGGTAGATATGACAACCAACCAATTATAAAGTACATGTTCCTTAGTACCAATAATTGGTGGTGAGAACAATAAATTCTTTGTAGTAACCAATCTTCGCTCTTTTATAAAATATTAAACTACGCAACAAAAGTTCGGACTTAATCGGGGGTAAATGATTTCTTCTAGTAATAAAAGACTTAGGTGATTATAGTAAATTCCCTAAAGGATGACCCTCGTAGGTCCGAGTTATTTTTTTTCATGAAATTCTAAAAATGTTTTTGAAAATGGTCTTTTTTGGGCTAAAACGTCAACACTTTAAAACAAAAACTGAATATTTCTGACCCATTTTACCAATTTGATGCATAAAATCGTTTAACTTAAGCACACAAACATTCGAACGTAAAAACCATTTTTGAAAAAAACCTGGTCATAATTTAATAACAGAATAAAAATATTTTCAAGTCATTAAATATATAACTTAAACAAATTAACTTTATTATTTCGGTTAGATAACCGAATACATTAAATTTAACAATCAGTTAGTGCAGTTAACAAATGCTCGTGGTAATGACAACCGAATTAAAAAAGTTTTTATAGACAGTAATCTCTAACAACAACCAACACATGTACAAATTCAGCTCCAATAATCATCCCAATTTGTTACTGCACCGATACTTTGTCTCTTCGATACCGTCAGTTCCCACTACTGAAAATTGCAACGTACCCAATCAACATTCGGCTGTAGCGATGGAATACTTGGATAATTCGTGCAACCACTAGCATTAGGTTGCTTAAAAATTGGGTTGGGGCAACAAATCTGTTCTCTGTTCGTACAAATATACACATAATATAAACATTTTGTGCCGGAAATTTCGGTTCACTCTTTAATCAAAAATAGGCTGTATTTCGAGTCACCTAAGTAATTCCTATCCTCTTATTTTAAATACGACCATAAAATGTTGCTGATGTTATTGGTGCATCAGGTGTCCTTCGGGCATTCCTTACAAAAGTATGTGAGCTGATCTATAGTTAGAATTTATATGAACTTACATATTTATATACTCGTGGTGTATTTCCAAAGCTTTTATTGGTATCTTGAAAGGCATATTTACCGGGGAGTTAACGCTAATATTGACGATTTTTCTTTACGTTTTTCCTGACGCAAGTTTATTTAATATCCACTCAATTAAACATTTGCATTAAATATTTGCACATAGCTTTTTACTGATCAGTTATGTCCTCCCTATTTCTTAGAGACATTTTTGATCAAATTTTAAAAAAATCACACATTAGAAAATATCTCGTTTTTATTGAAACCACCAAAACCAGCAGTTATAAAGTTTGCACCCAAATCAAAAAATTTTTTGAACCGCAAAAATTTAAAAATATGTCTAAACAGAAAACCTATGGCTCAATCTTCCGTCTAAATTCAATTTATATGGTGGCTGATGAAAGCCGCTACCAAAAAAATGTAATAACATTTTTTATATTTAACGAATCTGGTCAATTTCTTTTATTTTGCATATTCATTTTTAGATTTAATAAGAATTGATAACTGGGACACTGAAACAAGAGTTTGGATTGCCCGCCGCTATCAAGCACTAGAGTCCGTAGTTTCAATTCAAAGAGAGTATAGGCGAACGTTTGGCGGCAATCATAATGTGACTTGTTAACAATTTTGCGGAAAATGGGACAGCCAGCAGAAGACCTAAGCATCGAAACCCTTCAGTGTGGACGGAGGAAACAAACAAGAGTTTCAAAAAGAAGCTTATCTACTCAAATGGGTATAAGCAGACAGTCATTGCAGTCAATAATGCACAATAATTTGGACTTATTCCAACATAAAATTCAAATGGCCAACAAACTAAACGCAGAAGTTTTCCCGATTCGCCCGAATTTTGCCAAAAGATGCTTTAAATGGTGGAAGGGGACGGAAACATGTTGCACGGTCGTTTCATGTCGACGTTACCCATGTCTGACGTGGCCCATTTTGATTTAATCGGCAACATAAACCAACAAAATTGTTGAATTGTTGTCACTGTGTGGTGTGCAGTTTCATCACGCTGCATTGTCGGGCCCTACTTCTTCAAAGAAGACGGTCACACCGTTACGGTTACTGGAGATCGTTACTTGAGCTTGTTGAAAGAGTTTTTCTATCCAGAAATACGCCGAATGCAAATTTCTTTCAACTTTATGTGGTTTCAGCCAGATGGTGTAACTCCTCACATAGCCCAGGCTGTTATGACAGAATTGCGACGAAAATTTTCCAATAAGCTGATATCCACAAACTGCACATTCCGTTGGCCTCGCAGGTCGCCTGACCTTACTGCTCCTGACTTTTTCTTGTGGGGTTATTGCAAACAGGAATTCTACAAAGCTAAACCAACAAATTTAATTGAACTAAACCAATCCATTCGGGAAACATTTGCGGTTATTCCTGTCTCAACTCTCCAAGCAGTAATGAACAACTTTTTGGTAATCAACGAGCGGGAGGGCATTTAAATTCCATTACTTTTAAACTAATTAAACTATATTTAATAAATTGAATGAGCTTACACATGAATAAAAGAAAAATTACTCACTTATACTGAAAAAAGTTATTTGAGTTTCTTAATGTAGCAATATTCATCAGCCACCCTGCATTTTTAAATGGCTTAATGAAAAAAAACGCCAAATCTAGCCAGAAAAAAGTGAACTTATAAGTTGGTAACACTGGCCTCGACTTTGGAGTTTGTAAAATTCATTAGGATGAAGTTCGTTCCAAAGCAGAGCATAACTTCCTTTTGTGCAACTTATTCAAAGTAATTTGAAAGTGTTCATTGCCGTATATCCTCAGTAACGATGTTAATGGCAAAGTGCTGAATTATGTTTCAAAGCAAATTTATGCTACAAAGGATCTCACACAACTGCTTGGAAATGGAAGGATTTACATAGTGTTCGGCAAATTACAAGTTCGAATGCATATTATGTACGCAACATGTGCGTACAATTCCAATGTGTAGCGTTTCGATTTAGTAGGAGCAACTTTGGGTTTAAGGAAAGTGAAAAAATCCAGAATGCTATGACCTTAATTTATGGAATTAAGAAAGAAGTCAATATGAAAACTTGGTGGCCTGTTATTATGGCACCACGACACTTTTAAAAGTGCCTCAACGTCCATGGACATATAAGTACTCGTATAAACCCATTAGACAAAAATCTGGAGCTATTTAACTGATTTTATTAACTTTTTTCCGATATTTTATTCCTCGAATTTAAGCACCGATTCCCTAGATTTGACCTGCCCATAGCTGAAAGACTTCAAGCTCGAGCCCCTAGAAAGGAATTTGTGAATGTGATAAACGTAGGTTAAATGCTTTATTTTGGATGAAATATAGAAAGTTGACATATGTTTTGGGAACTACTTATATTTTTAAGAATAAATTGTTCGAACATTATAACTATAAGAACTCTTTTAAAATGGGACAACATCCATCGACGATGTGACAATGCTTTTATGTCACTTTTAAAGGTATCACAAAGTCCATGGACATTAACACCAATTAGACAAGTTTCTGGAGCTATAGGTAAATCAATCTAGAAATACTTTTTCCAAAATAAAAAAAAAATACATAAATTAAAATCAATTGTGGAATCTTTATTGTTCATTCAAAAGACATTTTATGCCATTTATTTATTGAATATAATTTCCTTCAAATGTTGGCCGCAACTACGCCTCAGGGTTTCCATTCTGAGGGTTCAATTTTGGATGATTCTCGAATTGAAGAACCGATACTCTAGATTTAACTTGCCCACAGCTGAACGACTTCAAGCTCGAGCACATAAAAAAACTGATTTTCGAATGTGATAAACGTAGGTCGTTTTATTTTGAATTAAATATAGGGAGTTGACATTTGTTTTGAGAAGTATTTTTAAGTATCGCTATTACTCCGAACTCTTTCTTTTTGAACTCTTACATAATAAGGGTAACGAGTAAAGCTCTTTGTCAGATGTTAAGGCTTTGAATTGTAGGCCGCTATGGTGTGATGGCTTCTTTTCACGACTTTGATTTAAGTAAGTCCAGGTTCAGATTTTTCTGAGGCGGTTTGCACTTCGTAAATTCCTTAAACTTTAGGAGTATGAGATTTATTTATAAGCCTTATACAAGCTAAAAGAACATATATTGCTCATCGCAAGACCATCATAAATCAAAAATTCCTCGCACCAAATTTTAGTATAATCTGATGAAGTTTTCCGCTCTTAAGAACAACTCAAAGCCTATAATCTGCGGAGAGCTACACCGAATTAAATTACAGTCTGATGAAATTTCCCGGTCTTATGCTTCAAATCAGGAGTAACATTTGTATGAGACTAAATCAAATCATAATATGATATATTTATACTATTAATAATAATAATATTATACTGATTCGTGTCCCGTTAAGACCCCTATTATAGTTATAAGGCTTCACCGGTATAGACCCATATGTACTTATACACTCGCTCTTGCAATATCCAGCATTGCAGCCGATTTCAGTATTCCCAGTTCACTGCATCGGTGAGTTGACTTAGCTGTCTGCTTCCTCTATGTTGAGTGCTGGTTCTTGGTGGGGGGGGGGGGGGGGGTGGGAGAGGTTTCTTTTACTCCCAGCCCGGGTCATGTACTCGTAGTACAGTGATGACCAGGAATATACATTAATAACATGATGACCAGGATCATGTATCATGATATCCTGTTCCTCATCAGAGAGCAATGTCATACCCTCCAGTGTGTTAATAGCGTCCTCAGTGTACAAATAGTCCATTGTGGAATTCTGTCCTAATCCATTCTACTGTTTTAGTAACCGTTATGGCCACAATTCTGTTTTACACCTTAAGTCCTGTCCCACAGAGTGGTGCAGGGTATAAAAACAAAATTTCACGGATATCGGACCAATAAATATGTATATATATATATATATATATATATATATATATATATATATATATATATATATATATATATATATATATATATATATATATATATATATATATATATATATATATATATATATATATATATATATATATATATATATATATATATATATATATATATATATATATATATATATATATATATTTATTCGACCGTGCCATTCATATTCATTCGACCGTAGGCCGAGTCTTCCAGATATTGAAGACAAAAGGCGAATTATGGATGAGACTCTTGGCCGGGATCTACTGGCCATTTCCGAATGGGGTCGAGTGAATAGAGTAGCTTTTAATGCGCGTAAGACACAGTGCTGTTTGTTGTCTCACAAGATGTTCTGAGCATGAAAATACAATGTGACGCTCGTTGGGCGACACATGTATTCGAAGTGTTGCAAGAAGCACTCAAGTGCATAGGCATTTTAAAGCGGCGCAAGAAATATTTTACTCCTTCTGATCGTTTTAATATCTATACAACTTACATCAGGCTGTACATGGAAGGCAGGTGCTCCAAAATCATACTTGGAGCTACTTGATCGTGTTCAAAGGAGACCGGTTTAAAAATAAATACAGCAAAAACCAAATCGATGCGTATCAACTATGAATGTAACTAATCCTTTCAAGTCGGTAATACGAATAGAATAGAACAAAAAGATGGACCTAAAGCTGATATTTCCAATCGGTTAAACTGTGCTCGACGATTTTATTGGAACCCTCAGGGCAGCAGAAGAAGGGATGGCCCAGACATACATGGAGGAGGGTGCTAGACTGGGACGTTGAACTATCGAACAAAGCATGGAATGAAATTAAATTATTAGCTCTTAATGGAACTGAATGAAATGTATGGGGTAAGCCAGTTAAAATCTTAATCGGCTGTAAAAAAAGACGAACTTTGTCTTTAATAATGGAACACAATATCATTCATATGACTAACACAACTGGTTCGGCAGTACCTCATCCGATCAACCCAATTTTTCAGCACATTTTCGAGGTTAAATCTCTACAATGGAAACTTCGATTTCATGTTTCAACTCTTTAATTTTCTCTGCGTAATATTTATCCTTTATGTCTCCCCACAAATTAATCGAAAGGACTCATTTTAAATTTGAATCGGCTGTTTTTGCTTCGCCTAATAGGCTGAAGATTGTTTGGCAGACGAGATGAAGAATTTTACCGAAAAATCTTAATATCAGATGAAGCTTATTTTCATCTCGGTGGCTATGTTAATAAGCAAATTCCCCACATAGAGAATGGCACACGAGAATGACATGGACGACATTTGGTTTCAACAAGACGGGGCCACAAGTCGCACAGCCAACGCAACCATTTAGCGCTTTGTTTTTGAAAATCATATAATCAGCCGAAATTGTGATATCAATTGGCCGCCACGAAGCTGTGATTTGAGCACTTTGGATTATTTATAGCGGGGAGCCATTACGAGGGTTGCTATTTATATTTCGGGTCCTGACAATAGTAGTGTTCCCAGATGCAAACTGGGAAACTTTGACATTTTTTAGCATAACTTCACGCAGAACGTTTTGTCATTTGAGGGCGAATTGTTTTGTTTACAGTGTGTTGAAAAATTCATCTCAGTCAAAAAATGGAATTATTCCGTGAACATTTTCGTGCGTGGGTTATCGAGACGAATCAACTTGTTTCGACTTTTAACGATGTAGCACCATCAAAAACCACTGTTAACCGCTGGTACCAAGAGTTCAGTCTCGGACGCCGTTTCTCCAGGATGAATTTCATGAAGGACGTCCAACTTCGGTCACTTTGCCAGAAACCATAGATGCTGTGGGTGAACTTATTAAGCAAGACCGACGTGTGGCATACCGTGAGATTAAGGCATCCTTGGGCATAAGTAGAACAAGCATCAATAAGATACGACGTGTTTATTTGGCCGTGAAAAAAATTTGTTCTCGTTGGATCCCACATAATTTGACGAATGCTCAAAAAAAAGGCTCGTATGGATTAGTGCAAAGAGATGTTGAAAAACTAAAACTGCGGTAGCTCAAAGGCAGTGTATAACATTGTCACAGGCGACGAAGCATATATCTATGCATATGAACCCGAAACAAAACAGCGATCGACTGTATGTGCCAAATCCATCAAAAGTTGTTCGTAGAAGAAGTACATCGAAGTAAATGATTGCGTTTTTCTTCGGTATAACCGGCCATGTTGCCACAGTGCCTTTAGTGGAACATAGGAGGTCAATTCTGAGTGGTACGAGTATACAACCATCTGTTTGCCACCAGTGTTTGAAGAAATGGCGAAAGAAAATAAGAGAAGACGGATCATTTTGCATCACGACAATGCAAGCTCTCACACATCAGTTGAAACGATGAGCTATTTGACCACTGAAGATGTCGAATTAATGGGCCTTCCACCGCACATCCCTGATTTGGCACCCAATGAATTTTTGTTATTCCCTAGCATCAAGAAAAAAATACATGCTCAACGTTTTTCATCGCCCGAAGCAGCTGTTGAAGCGTTCAAAAATCATGTTTTGGAGGTGTCTCAATCGGAGTGGAAAAAGTGCTTCGAGTATATTGATCAAGAGTATATTGATCTTAAAGGAAAATATTTTGAAAAACAATAAAACCATTTCCAATGCTAAATTATTTATTTCCGGATCCGAAATATAAATAGCAACCCTCGTAAGGATTAATGTTACGCAAAGCATACAGATACAATTGAAGCGTTGAAATATGAAATCGAAGTTGTCATTGAAGAGATTCGACCCGAAACAATCGAAAATCTACTGAAATATTGGGTTGATCGGATGAGGTACTGCCAAGCCAGTTGTAAATGATAAAGTTTAACCTTTTTAATAAAACCAGAAATTTTAAAAAAATTATTAGTACTTTTTTACAGTTGATTTAAATTAAAATATTAAATCGCCCACCCTGTATTTTGCAACAATTAATAATATATGCAATTTATTAGGGTCGCATATAAGTACTTCGAGATGTTGCAAATAGAATAACTTACTTATATAAACTCCATCCTTTAGTGGAGAGTATAAAAAATACCTTTACCATTGCAAACACACACCTATGAGCCCATTTATTTGTCACAATATTGCCACAAACCGCAGTGGAATTGCTTTGTTGGTTATTGCACCGATAAATTTTGATGCAGTTTATTCAATAGTTGACAGTAAAAATATTACAGTTGCCTCAACTGCACTTCGATGGGATGGGAACAGCAGCTACCACTGCCAACATACATTAGCATTTTTCTCAAGTTCCTTCCATGCACCCCTCGCCACATTGCAATACTCGTACAAATGCAGAAAAGGAACCCTGGATGGTGTAGTCTTGTGTGTAAGAGAGCCATAAACAAGCGTATAAGTTTTCCCAATAAATTCTAAGAAGAAAAAGTCTTAGTTTCAGAAAATAAAGCATGCAACCCGGTACAATGACTAGTCGTACTTGAGGAACCCAATGGTCCGCAAAGAGCCTACAAATTCGATAATAATTCACAAGACATTTTGCGCAATAAACAAATAAATAAATGCGATATTCTTCCTCTGAGGATCTTAAGTTTGTTCATAATTTATTTTTAATGTTTATGTATTAGTTTTTAATACCCTTCACTCTCTCCCGGCAGCCTTACATTCCTGTGTCGACCCACCTCATTTGTCCCTCCAATAAAGAGAAAATGCAATTCCGAAACATAAATGGAGAACATACATATGTCTGTCTGTTTTATAAATGAGTTTCCAGGGACAAATCCTGCTGCTCAATGCAATAAAAATCGAAGAACAACTCATCCTTGAAGACAATTCCTTAAATTGATATGAAAAAAAGGAAGGACGAACTTTTGTAAAGTCATGTGCTGCGAATCGCTTGACTTCATTTGTAAATCGCACGACTTGTTTGGCCATGTAATGGAGTTCGCGCGTTTTACTTATGATTCGATTATGTCCAATTTGTATTCGAAAATTAAAACCAAGTGTTTATAGTGTCAAAAACAAGCAAAGAAGTAAAAACGTCGTTAAGTTCGGCCAGGTCGATTGACTTCTGGGCAACGTCTTAAAGTCGACTTTTTCATGCCGACTTTTTATTTTAACTTCATATAACCTCATGTTTAATTGTCATCCAAACAATGCGTATTGAGTAAATTTATAATGCGCTTTCATTTAGTTTCGCCGATTGAGAAACACATATGTACGAGTATTGGTTTTAATGTATTGTAGTGGCAACGTATGCCGAGGTTTTAACCGTATGCCTTCCAAAATTTTCGAGATTCATCCGAAGCGATCAATCAAGTCAGTAAGTATAATACGGTTGTCTATATAAGTATATGTGACGCGCAAAATAGAAAGGGACCTAAGGTTAAAAACCAGTTTTGTTCAGGAGAGCGATTTTAAAGATTTAAATACGTGTATCTTTGGTGTACCATCACTTTCATAAAACGCGCATGTCTCTGGAAGGGAACACTTTTGGGCACGGGATCGGTCTCATTCGATGCTCAGATATTGTCCACGTCAAAAAAAAAGTAAAAATTGATTTTTTTTTAACCCTTAGGTCCCTTTCTCTATGCGCTGGCACATATATTTCTGGCTTAGGCAACACTAAGTGTTGTCTGGCGCCATCTGACATGTCTATTGGGAAAGTTTGACATTTTTTTTAGCATAAACGTACTCAGAACGTTTTGACGTACGACCATCATTTGTGTTGTTTACTCACCACTTGAAAAAATCAATTTGGCAAAAAATGGAATTAACTCGCGACCATTTTCGTGCGATAATTTTTCACAACTTTCGACGTGGATTATCACGATTATCACAAGAGTGCATCGATGAACCTAAATCTTTGTATGGCGATAAAGCACCATCCTATAGCACTGTGAAAACTGGTTCAATGAATTCAATCATGGCCCACGCTCGCTTGAAGACGAAGGTCATCCAAAAACGGCCGTTGTGCCAGATAACATTCATGCCATGAGTGAACTGATAATGCAAGATCGTCATGTGACATACCGTGAGATAGAGGCAACCTTGGGCATTTTTTCCTGGCCGTAAAAATGATTTGTTCTCGTTGAATCCCGCACAATTTGACAATCGCTCAAAAAAAGGCTCGTGTCGAATGGTGCAAAGAAATTTTGAAAAAATACGATCGAGGTGCTTCAAACGACGTTTATAAGACCGTTACAGGTGACGAATCATGGATCTATGCGTATGAGCCCGAAACAAAACAGCAATTGAACGTGTAGGTCTTCGAAGACAAGCCAAATCCAACGAAAGTTGTTCGTGGAAGAAGCACTTCGAAGCAAATGGACGCCTGTTTCTTCGGTAAAACTGGTCATGTGGCGACTGTTCCGCTTGTGCAACGTAGAAGGTCAATTCTGAGTGGTACACCACAATTTGTTTGCCTGATGTCTTCGGAGAAATTCGAAAAACGAACAAGAAAAGACGAATCATTGTGCACCATGACAATGCGAGCTCTCACACATCGGCTCAAACCAGCACCTTTTTGACCGCCCAAAACGTCGAATTGATAGGTCATCCGCCGTACAGCCCTGACTTGGCACCCCATGACTTCTTTTTATTCCTGCACATCAAGAAAAAATGCGTGGTCAACGATTTTTGGAGGTGTCTCAATCGGAGTGGAAAAAGTGCTTCGACAATTGGCTGGAGCGCATGCAAAAGTGTATAAATCATGCTGGAGAATACTTCAAAAAACAATAAAACCATTTGTGATGATAAATATTCGCATTTTCATTATTACGCTAGAAATACATATAGCATCCCTCGTATTCCTTAAGAGATCTCTATAATAATGGAAGATCCGAGCTTGGATAAGATAGCCTGTATAATCCAAAGTCATGAATATATGCCAGATGTTTGGAGTTCTCATAATTTTATGTTCGGTTCATGCAAACGGCACAGGACTCATACAAAAACCTTTAAATATACTGTGTGATTAAAGATGAAACTCCACCTTCTTATTTTATATTACGAGGGTTGATATTTATATTTCGGGTCCGGCAATAAAAACACAATAATTTATGATTGGAAATGGTTTTATTGTTCTCCAAAATATTCTCCTTAATACTCTTTTGCATGCGCATAAACCAATTTTCGAAGCTCTTTTTCCACTCTGATTGAGATACCTTCAAAACATGATTTTTGAACGCTTCAACAGCTGCTTTGGGCGATGAAAAACGTTGACCACGCATTCTTTTCTTGATGCTAGCAAATAAGAAGAAGTCATTGGGTGCCAAATCAGGGCTGTACGATGGATGGCCCTATTCGACATCTTAAGTGGTCAAATAGCTCATCGTTTCAGCTGATGAGTGAGAGCTCGCATTGTCGTGATGCAGAATGATCAGTCTTTTCTTATTATCTTTCCTCATTACACTGTTGGCAAACAGTATTTGTATAACACTCCGTCCTACTTTCCACTAAAGGCACTATGGCCACATGGCCGGTTATGCCGAAACAAAGGCAATCATTTGCTTCGATGTGCTTCTTCCACGAACAACTTTTGTTGGATTTGGCACGTCTTGTAGACCCATACGGTCGATTGCTGTTTTGTTTCGGGTTCATATGCATACATCCATGATTCGTCACTTGTGACAATGTACGAGGGCGACAGCAAAACTAACTGGCCTGGCACATTTTCTGTTTTACTTGCATTTTTTTTTTGTTTTTTAAAAGCAATCTTTTATAAGCCATCTGTCAAAAATTTCCGAAATATTTAATGATTATTTTCTTTTTTACAGGTGATTGAAGTAAACAAGTTTTATAATTTTAGAAAAATGGAAAATAAAGAGTTTCGTGCGGTAATTAAACACTTTTATATGAAAGGTTATATGCCACAATTAATCAAAGATGAATTGGATTCTGTTCATGGTGATAATGCACCATCATACTCCACCGTGAAATCCTGGGTTCAACAATTTAAAATGGGTCGTTCAAGTACGGAAGATAAACAACGCTCTGGAAGACCGAAAACTGCTACTACTATTGAAGCCATTAGAAAAATATCTAATGAAGTGACTAAAGATAGACGAATAAAGCTCCGAGTTGCTTGCTGATATTGTTAAAATACACAAAAAAAACAAGTTTGGAGTATTTTACATGATGAACTCCACATGAAAACGCTATCCGCGTTTGTTGACTCTGTCCCAAAATCGTCCGTTGGACCAATTCCGAGGAGCTTTTAGCGATTTATCAGCGTAATCCAATAGTGTTCTTGCGCCGATTCATAACTGTTGATGAAACATGGATCCATCACTACATCCCAGAATACAAAGAACAGTCAAAACAATGGATAGAGGCTGGTAAAAGTGGTCCCAAGAAGGCGAAAACTGTTAAGTCAGCAGGAAAAGTAATGGCCACAGTATTTTGGGATGCAAGGGGTATAATATTTATTGATTATCTTGAGAAAGGAAAAACTATAAATAGTGAATATTATTGTGCATTATTGGATCGGTTGAGTGAAGAAATCAAGATAAAACCACTGCATTTAGAAAAAAAAGTTATTTTTCATCAAGATAATGCTCCTTCACACACTGCATTTTTAACTCAAAAAAACTGGCTGAATTACGATTTGAAAATGCTCCGCATCCACCATATAGTCCAGATTTAGCTCCCTCTGCTTATTTCTTGTTTCCAAATTTAAAAAAAATTCTGGGTGGCAAAAAATGTTCGTCCAATAGCGAGGTTATTGCTGAAACTGAGGCATGTTATGAAGGTCTTAAATGAAGTGTATTGATTTGGAAGGAGATTATGTTGAAAAATAAATAATAATAATTCCAAAAAACGGTTCTTATTATGTTAGGCAAGTTACTTTTGCGGTCGCCCTCGTAAAACACTGCCTTTGAGCTACCGCAGTTATACTTTTTCAACATCTCATACGAGCCTTTATTTGAGCATTCGTCAAATTATGTGGGATCCATTGAGAACAAATCCAAATGAACTTGCAATGTCTTATTGATGCTAGTCATACTAATGCCCAAGGATGCCTCAATCTCACGGTATGTCACATATTGGTCTTGCTTAATCAGTTCACGCACATCATCGATGGTTTCTGGCAAAGTTGGACGTCACGAAATTCATCCTGGAGCGAACTTCGTCCGAGACTAAACTCTGGGTACCAGCGATTAACAGTGGTTTTTGGTGGTGCTTCATCGCCAAAAGTCGAAACAAGTTAATTTAAACACTCGTCTCGATAACCCACGCCGAAAATCGTAAAAAATCATCGCACGAATATGTTCAAGGGATAATTCCATTTTTTGACTGAGATAATTTGTTTACCACACTGTAAACAAAACAATTCGCCCTCAAATGACAAAATGTTCTGAGAGAAGTTATGCTAAAAAATGTCCAAGTTTCCAATGGAAGTTCCAGTTTGCATCTGGGAACACTAGTATTGTCAGGACCCGAAATATAAAAAGCAACCCTCGTAAAAGTGTGGTTTTAGGCCACATTAAACAACATTGGATACGATTTTCAGAACGCGCCAAGTCCTGGAAACTCTTTAATCGCCATCTAGAAGTAAATCGATACATACCTTCCTTCCATTGAATATATGCGACCTTTTATACTCCAATGTCAGCGGTAACACCAAAACCCCCAGAAGATAGTGACATTAACGGAAAGATAATGCTAGTGACAATTGCTATTCTTTCAATAATATGGAAGCAATCGGCAAATATGGTTCTTGAGCTGCACGAGAAGAGGACAAAACGGATGCTTTCAACTGCTATAGTAACATCGGTTTGGAAGGGGGGACAGTTGCAATGTCAAGGTAGCAAACGAATTTCCACCGTAAATTGAATATCTGCAATGAAAAATTTAGCTCGGAAAACAAATGGTTTGCTGTTTAAATTCCACGTCAGCTTCGTTGGACTCAACGAGTTTGCAAAGAAACGTTCTCTTGAACACGCCTTCTTTTGTCCCGCGACTGCCGATTATATGTACCGGATTGACCCAAAACAAACACTCTTCGGCCAGGGGCAGTCACCTCAACAATATGTGTTTTTTGTCCGTCCATCTTTTTTCGCAAGTTCCCGTTTCAATGCCTCAAGAAGCATCAGCCAAGTAAGCACATCACAAAGTAAAGCTTTATATTCGTTCTTTGGGGATGGAGTTCTGTTTTACAGATGTAAGCTTAGCCTAAAGTAGGGTGTACTTGCCATCACGATCCTATTTATTTGCTGGGTTGTTTAACTTCTTATTAAAGATCAGACGACCGATTTTTGAGGCTTTAACTATCCAAATATTGTGTGAAGTTGAAACCAGTGGCTTTTAAGTATGCCATCTACATGAACTAAATGAGCGTATATATCGTAATTACTACTCTGCGCAATTAGTCTCTATGATCACAAGCAAATCGACCCAAATAAGGGAATATGAAGCTAAGAGATAAATTGATAAAGTCCAACGAACGTGATAGCTCCACACATAAATTACAACTGACATTTGCGATATTTAAGTTGAAACCACCTTTCATTTGTCTTCTTCTTTTGTTAATTATAGTTTTGTTTATTTGTCAGAAAATACACCATCTTTAATATCTTGTTCAAATATGCGTTCGGCTTCCTTAGTCATATCCAGCAGGGTGGGCTTCGTACTAAAAACGATAACGAAACGCTGACGCCAGTTGCCACTTCTCTTCACCACCCAGAAGTCATCAGTTGATTTCACCATAATCTCCTCCTGACTCGGAATAGCAGCTGGTGAATCCTTACCATTGGGTAGGGTAAATAAATCGGCTATTAAATTGATAACATTTTGCGATAAGTTCGGTTTACGTTGGCTTTCATCCTCACTCAGGTTAGTGATCATTTTAAGGCTCTGATCATTTACAAAGACATATTTAGCTCCAAATTCACATTCGGCATTAGTTAGAGCGGTTTTTGTGTTACTTGCCGATTTACTCAAATAATCCTCTATATCTCGGGCCAATGCATGGAGTTGAGGATTAATTGCACAGCCTATATCTTCAAGATACTGTTCGGTAATATCATTGCATTGATGCTTAAAGAATAGACACAAGGTGGCGTTCGTGCACGGATATATAACCATTCGATAGGGCTCTATCTGATCGTTGCTGCTGATATATAC
This sequence comes from Hydrotaea diabolus, assembly GCA_963513945.1. Classification (NCBI taxonomy): domain Eukaryota; kingdom Metazoa; phylum Arthropoda; class Insecta; order Diptera; family Muscidae; genus Hydrotaea; species Hydrotaea diabolus. Next base: position 171,923,051 of record OY740719.1, read on the forward strand.
CTTGTGCACACTGGGCGGAGAATCACCCGTTAATGGCTCACCATTTTCTGTAGTTAAGCGTTCCAGCACAAAACGATACAAGGTATATAAACGTGAGGAATGGAAACGGCCGCAACTAAAAATAAAAAAAAATAAATGAGTAAGAAACATTAAACACTGAAGCAGGAACAGACAAATATTAGATACTAATTGGCACTGAAGTTAAACAACCGTTGTGTCGTAATGTTTTAACAAAAAAAGTTGGAAATCGAAATTTCCGTGGATTCCTAATATGTTTGAAACAAATCTATTTCATGACACTTATACCTCTATATAGGTCTAGATAGGTACCCTAAATGTTGGCCGTAAACCGAAATGACGTAAAACTTGTTAATACATATTAATCAAATCCATATTCATAGTAATACGAGGGTTGCTATATATATTTCTGGCCTATGCAACTTTGGAAAGAACGACATCAGAACGTTTTGACGTACGACCATCATTTGTGTTGTTTACAGTGACTTGAAAAAATCGATTTGGCAAGAAAATGGAAATAACTAGTAAACATTTTCATGAGATCATTTTTCACAACTTTCGACGTGGATCATCACGACAAGAGTGCATCGATGAACTTAACTCTTTGTATGGCGATGAAGCACCATCCTATGGCACTGTGAAAAACTGGTTTATTGAATTCAATGGTGGCCGACGCTAGCTCAAAGACGAAGGTCGTGATGGTCGTCCAAAAACAGCCGCTGTGCCAGAGAATATTGATGCCGTGCGTGAACTGATAATGCAATACATTCGATATTGCATGAACATCTGGCCGTAAAAAATGTTTGTTTTCGTTGGATCCTGCAAAATTTGACAACCGCTCAAAAAAATCGTATCGATTGGTGCTTCGAAAGTCGTTTAAAAGATCGTCACGGGTGACGAATCATGGATCTATGAGTATGAGCCCGAAACAAAACTGCAATTGACCGTGTGGGTCTTCGAAAACGAGCCAAATCCAACGAAAGTTGTTCGTGGAAGAAACACTTCGAAACAAATGGTCGCCTGTTTCTTCGGAAAAACGGAAAATGTGGCGACTGTTCCGCTTGAGCAACATAGGACGCTCAATTCTGAGTGGTACACCACAATTTGTTTGCCTGAAGTCTTCGGAGAAATTCGAAAAACGAACAAGAAAAGACGAATCTTAGTGCAGCATGAAAACGCGAGCTCTCACACATCGGCTTAAACCAGTGCCTTTTTGACCGTCCAAAACGTCGAATTGATGGGTCATCCACCGTACAACCCTGACTTGGCACCCAATGACTTCTCTTTATTCCCGCACATCAAGAAAAAAACGTCAACGATTTTCGTCGCCAGAAGATGCTGTTGAAGCGTTCAAAAGCCAGGTTTTGAAGGTGTCTCCTTCGGAGTGGAAAAAGTGCTTCGACAATTGGTTTGAGCGCATGCAAAAGTGTACAAATCATGCTGGAGAACACATTTAAAAACAATAAAACCATTTTTGATGATACATATTCGCATTTTTATTATTAGACCAGAAATATATATAGCAGCCCTCGTATATAGGTTTCAATTTATTTGAAAAATAAAGTTTGAATTAGGGCCGGGCGCACTGAAGCTTTTTATTTGACGTTCCGTTTTTCTTAACTTCCGGTAGTCTGAAAAGCTTTAGTGTGCCTGAACATTTAGGAGATTAGCAAAATCGCTTTCATCCAAATCTGTATTGTATTCTGACAAATGTCATCAATAGTCTGAGGCTACAACAAAGTCAAAACATATTTCAAGCTCTGTTTAGTACATGATTCCGTAATATAACTAATGGCATAATGGACAATATAATTTTACCAACAACTTTTAGTGGATAATTTTTATTATTTTTATATGTAACATAAAAAAAACCGGAGTAATTTTTGGACTTGTACTTCCCTGCATGTTTGAGATAAGAAAACAGGATGTCCTGAATAATTATCGATTAAAAGAAAAGCTTATTTGTTTACAAATAGCAATAGGCAAAATTATATTCGAATAATCAAAAATATGTTAACTCATATAAACTTTATATAACTGGCCTCTCTATTTTGTGAAACCATTTAATAGTACTCGAATTTTCGGTTGTACGTACAGGGTGGAGCGCGATAATTTGCTTACTTGAGAATGAAATAAAAAAATTATGAACCTTAGAAAAATTTATTTTATACTTATATTTTAATTATATGTGACGCGCAAAATAGAAAGGGGCATAAGCTTAAAAACCAGTTTTGTTCAGGAGAGCCATTTTAAAGATTAGGCCCCTTTCTATTTGCGCTTAGAATCGTCGACTTCACTTTCATAAAACGCGCATATCTCTGGGAGGGAACACTTTTGGGCATGGGATCGGTCTCATTCGATGTTCAGATGTTGTCCACATCAAAACAACAAAAAAAGTGAAAAGTTGATGAAAAGTTTTGTTCAGGAGAGTCATTTTAAAGATTAGGCCCCTTTCTATTTACGCTTAGAATCGTCGACTTCACTTTCCTAAAACGCGCATATCTCTGGGAGGGAACACTTTTGGGGCACGGGATCGGTCTCATTCGATGCTCAGATGTTGTCCACATCAAAAAAGAAAAAAAAATGAAAATTGATTTTTTTACCCTTAGTTCCCTTTCTCTATGCGCTGTCGCATATTGAACAGTAAGGGAATCTTTAAATTACATAGTTTAAAATAGTGTATCTGGAAAATGTCGACCATCGCTATCCTCACATTGCTGCGCACGTTTTCTGAAGTTATAATGAACTCTAACGAGCATGTCGACTGGTATTTAGCCAATTTTAGCCTCAACATTGCTAATTAGGTCTTCCAAGGTGTTGGGACGGTTGATATACACCTTCGACTTCAGGTAACCCCAAAGGAAAAAATCGCATTGAGCTGAGTCTGGTGAGCGTGCCGGCCAGTTCACATCACGCCTCAAAGAGATATGCCGTCCGGGATACTTTTGCCTCAACAATTCATCCTGTTGGAACCCTGTATCCTCTAATTGCATTGCCTCAAGAGCCGCCTGAAAAGTCCAGGAAATGCCAAGTCCAAGTGATTGCTTCCGAGCAGAGCGTTTCGGAGATTGCAGTACTGCTGCTCTAACTCTCTCGATGTTTTGTGGTGTTGTAATCCTTCTCTCAGGTCCCCTTCCTACACATGGCACATTCCCTGCTGTTCTCAATGAAGTTACCCAATTTACAATTGATTGCCGTCCGGGAACACTTCCGCGTGGGGGAACAGCGAATCGTAAACGAAAAGCACGCTGCACCGCAATGATCGAGTGCACATTTGAAAAATACGCTTCAACACAAAATGAATTATCCTCACGTGTCCAATGCATGATGGCAACTGAAAGGCAGACGAATACAAATCTTCCGTCAGCCACTATAAGCCACGCACACTCTCCACCAACAATGCCGCCACAGCCTGCAGTGCAAAAAAGCAAATTACCGCGCTCCACCCTGTCTTAACTAACAATGGCTTAAATATAAATTTGTAATCGTAAACGAAAAGCACGCTGCACTGCAATGATCGAGTGCGCATTTGAAAAATACGCTTCAACACAAAATGACTTCTCCTCACGTGTCCAATGCATGATGACAACTGAAAGGCAGACGAATACAAATCTACCGTCAGCCACTATAAGCCATGCACATTCTCCACCAACAATGCCGCCACAGCCTAGAGTGCAAAAAAACAAATTACCGTGCTCCACCCTGTCTTAACTAACAATGGCTTAAATATAAATTGTACTAGAATCATTACCAATCGGACTCATTAACAATTGTTAGCAACCCCAAAATACTTGAAATGTTACCATTTTCATATCAATGCAAATCATTTATTTTCGTTGAAATGTGACGAAAAATAGTCTGAATATTTTGTAAAACGAGCCATTTTTAACCGTACAGTGAGGCAATGTGCGTCGTAAAGCGAAGTTATTCCAACATTTACAAAGGCCGTTAGAGCGAAATGCCGTAAAAAGATGGACCGTATAAAGAGGTATGAGTATATTGTTTGAATTGCTTCAGCTATATCCGACTATCTCTCTTTACTGCTGGTTCGGACAATAACTTTCAGTTCGTTCAATAACACGGTTATATAAATAAGCTTCTTTCCTCTACCTTTCATATAATTGACTCCTTCTTCGGTTTCAAAATATACAAAATTTGCGAAATTTAGGATGAATGTTTATACTTATATTTATGAAAGTAGAAGGAGCTTGTCAGAGCCTCTGCGCCGTACTGTCGACTTAAATGGAACATCTAACAAAAGTCTGCTTGCTTGCCTGCTCGATGGGTACGGCTAATTCCAAAATTTCTGGTAAAATTTTGAAGTTATCGCCTTAGCGACCACTTACTTGTTTGATAAGCGAGTACCAAGAGAACACGCCTATCATCTACATTTGTTAAAAACTATACCGCTGGATCATTTCGTTTGCAACAGAACGATTTTCAATGATTTGATTGAACATTGTTTTGAGCTAATTCTGTGACCACCCTTTTTTTTGGAGGAAAAACTTGAATAATAAAAAGCATGTATCTCTTGAACTAAGCGTCTAATCGACAAGAGTATCTCAATCTGTTACCACCTGGTGAACAAATGAGATTAATTATCGAGACTTTAGGTTGAGTTTACTTTCTGAATTGTCGTAAATTTCTAAGATAATGTAGCCATGTCCGTCTGTCTGTCAGTCAAAATCTAACTACAGGTCGCGCTATTGAATCTAGGTGGCTCGAATTTTCCAGAAACGTGTGTGAACATTGGACTGGGTCAACCTCTGAAAAAACGCATTTATGTAAAATGGACTAATTGTTATAAAATTTTTACAAATTCTAGACTATTATATAAAACAATGCTAAGCTAGGAAATATTTTTAAACTATTTTATGGTAAGCTTGGATAAGGGGCGTGGTTCCGCCCATACAACCAATAACCTAAAAGGGCAATATCATATGAACTTTAAGAGGTATGGCGAGGATATTTGGAATACATGATGTTGGTATGGATCGAAACACTTCCTGGAGGAATAGTGGGCGTGTTCCCTCCCATACAACCCTGAACTTTATGTATTTATTTATTTCATTTTAATATACAAAGACCAAAGAGACAATGTCTCGTGAACTAATACCAATATGATGATAGTAGTTGGTATGTATGATGTTGGCATAGAAGAAACACACACCCGATAGAAAAGAGGCTGGTGCAACGCTCTCTTAACAAAATGCTCATATTGGTGGGTAATTCACGATCGAGAGCATATCGAGCCATAAGCGCTAACCTATCGTAAGTCAAATTTTTGGAAAAAAAATTTTATTGCTGAAAAATAATCGTTAGGACAAGCCTCATCGTTTTGTATTTTTAAAATGACAAAATTGTTAGTAAAACATCAAAAAAAAAGCTTTTGCATTTTATCGTAAATGATTGTTTAAATTTTATTGTGTAGCAATTTTATCGTAAGTCACACATCAAATTGCTGCAGCAATCGCAAATGTGTTCAGATTTTTTTTTTTTGTTTTTTGATACAGTTATATGAGTAGGTAGAAATCTTAAATTTTTGCATTAAAACATTTGCATTTTTAATAAAGTTGTTTGAAATAAATAATAAAAACCGTCTCCTGTAAAATTTGCATTTTTTCACTTACGATAGGTTAGCGCTTATGGCTCGATATAATCTTCGGCACGACCGAGCTTAATCCGTCCACTTGTTATAGAGAAGTTTAGGACATGGCTTTGATATAAATCTCCTATTCGTTAAGTCGCCGCCATTCAAAAATTGTTAGATGTTCATTCCCAAAGTTAAGCTTAGGGTTTGTTTTTTGGCAAAAGTATCTTTGTTAAATTTAAGTTTCAAGTGTCGATATAGCTCCTACTCATTTCTTTAACTAATTTTATGTCAATAAGGACTTTAGCTCTAGAAGCACATGTAACTGCCAATTATTAAGAAATTTACCGTACCGTACCAGTATCGATCTGTTTAGTACATAAGTCCCACTTGATTTTATACACAAACGCTCCAGAACAACTAGGTCAAATTGGAAGTACTTGTACCAGTGTGTAACTTGAAAAGATGACACGTGGTACATGCACTTAGTGACCCTTAGAGAGTCCTTGGGTAGTTAAGCCACGACAAGCCGCTTATAAAACTCAGTAGATCTACCATCTAGCAGCAGGTTAACTGTTCCAGATATTCATGGTAGAACTTTCCTAGGCAAAAACGCTGTCTTCTCTGGAGGAACGGGCATCTATACAAAAGATGCCTCATTGAGTGAGGATGCTTCATTGTCTTCGTATCCTCACATAGGCAGCAGTATTAGAACTCTCCCACCTGTCATCTTTTAAACATTACAATGTCCTCTAAAAACACTCAGACGACTTTTTGTTATATTATAGCAGAGGTTTAGTTCTGCTGAGACCAAAGAGCCCTTTTTTAAGGGCCACAGAGCCCTTTTAAACTTACATTTGTCGGTCCTAGTCAATGCTAGGTTATCCTTGGTATACATCCATATTCTAACAGCCTGGGCACAGCAGCGAGTTTTTGCAGAGTTGTAAGCATTTTTGACATCCAAAGATTAGCTATTAGGTGTCATTTTATCTGCTACGTCGTTTCCTTTAACACAACTGTGTAAAGAAGCTTAGTGACTTTTTGCAACTCTTCATTAGTTTGGATTTTACCAGAAGTGACTGTACAACTGAAGTTAAAGTATGTTGATGCTTTGTTTATAGCCAATATCTGGGCTCTGAATACACTACAACTACGCTTTCATTTTTGAAAATCTAGAACCCCCATATTAATTCAAATTTACATTTTTACCTTACAAATGCTACGGTGCCCCAGACCCAGCTAACAATAAACATGGACTAATGGGTGTCATATAACAATGAAATTTCCCCACGAATGAAATTATTTTTTCGGTTCCATATAATTTATGGTGACGGTTTGGACCCTTGGCCCGTTTATCCACACTCAAGCGTTGACTAATAGGTAGCAATAAAATTGCCATACAAATTCAATTTTTTTTGTATATTTTAAACAAATCTGAAGTAATTTTGTAACTATATAAGGCCTAAAGTCTCGGTTACTTTTTTGAATATCAATAAATGAAATGAAATGAAATATAGCAATGTTTTTCAGATCTATCTAAAAGCTACAGCTCAACGGCCTTAGAAAACAAAAAGGTTTGGACCGGACCGTAGGGCTTAAAATGACACAAAAATCATGGATCACAAATTCAAATATAGCTTATTTTGAAGATCTGTGTAAATCTAGGCCTATGAGCCTTTGGGGCCAAGAATCTAATCGTGGAATCATAGTTGATCATAAGATAGCGTTCAGAACAATGTAAGAAATCCGAAACTGACAACGACAGTTTAAATATAAAGATCATGTATAAATTTATCACTAAGACTATTCGAAGTAAATTATACTATGCCATTGTTAGAAGTTACCCAATTCTGCCTTAATGAGATGTTACATTGTCGGTCAAAACCAACTCTTTTACTTTTGAAAATTAAATTATATGAAGGATATTGGTTAAAGAAATCAGTTTTATGAAATGTGGTTTTTACTCATATTCTTTATGAGGTTATATTTATAATAATAATATACGAAGTTGCATGCGGTCTGACAGCCTTACGGACATTATGACGGACATTATGACACTCAAAATTAGTCATAATATCCTTAGACGTTATATCACTTTCAAAAGTGTCACAACGTGCAACGACATTAAGGCCCCTCAGTGTTTCTATTATTTTTACTAGGAATGTGTGTGGAGTTAGTTTCCCTCAAATTCATACGTTTCGAAAGCAATAATAGTGATCATATCAGAGGGGGCTTACATTCAAAGTCCCTAGATTCGGGCCGTTCACAGCTAAAAGCCTTTAAGCCATGTAGAAAGAACAGAAAATAGTCCTTCGCTCAGGAAATTTCCTAATTTGTTTGTGATATACAGTGCGGTGATATTTGTTTTTTGGCATTTAGCTCCCCTTAATTAATAATTTTACAAAAGCAATAATGTGATCATCTCAGAACTAGCTTACAGTCAGAGTACCTAGGTGTGACTAGCCCATAGCTAAAAACCTTTAAGTCCTTTAGAACGTCGTTCTCAGAGAAATCAGTCCTTCGCGGAGGATATTTACTAATTTGTGGGTGATATAGAGTGCGGTGGTATTTAGCTCCCCTTAAATTAACACATTTTACAAAGGAATAATATGATCATCTCAGAAGGGGCTTACAGTCAGAGTCCCTAGGTGCGGCCTGTCCATAGCTAAACACCTTTAAGCCATGTAGAACGCCGTTCGCAAGTAAAACAGTCCTTCGCCTAATTTTTTTGTTAATACAGTGGGCGGAGGTATTTGTTCTTCCGACTAACACTCAAAACGTCACTATTGCACTACGTCGGTATCGCCACTACTCTTATCCAAAAAATATTTGAACATTTTGAATGTGAGAAATCTTTAAAAACATTGGCGACATCCATGGCCGTCATAACATTGCTTTTATGGAGATGGTGTCAGTTTTAAAAGTGCCAGACTTTTTGACACCTTCTTAGTGTTGTAATGCCCATAGATATTATGTCCTTGGAAATTATGACTTGCCACCGTCTTATTACTCCTGCAGTATAAACATATTTCAAATTCATACGGCAATGCAGCCGCCGCTTCGAGTTAATTCTAACTCCAGCAAGTACATTTCATTACAAAATAATTCGAATTTCAACTTACGTTACAACTGAAGTTTTGTAGAGGAATAATGAATCCATGATAGTGGGATATGTCGACTTAAGAGACTCAATAAAGTTGTGGACTCGAAGGAACAAAACTTTGTCCAAAGGCAAATACTGTAGTGAGCGCATGAATTCAAAGATATCATCGGCTGGTAATTTAATGTTAGAAATGTACTAGGTAAAGAGAAAAAAACACAAATATGACGTTTACAAACACCTCTCGTAATGCAAATACCATACCCCACTAACCTTGTCAAAGAATGCCTCGAGTTTATCCACCAACACCTCACGGCTGTTCTCCTTATTCTCCTCTACAATCATTTGGAATGTTCCCTCCTCCAGACAGAAACGCTCATACGCCATCATTAACGTGCGGCGATAAACAGCATCGTGCAGTTCATAGGAATGATATTCAGGACAATCCACACCGTCCTTGGTCTGTATCTCTTTGGGCACATTCAAAACCAGAACGAGCCAAAAGTTGGGCTCTGCTTGGTACAGCAGTTGTATGGTTTTCTCCGTATGTATGACTTCACAGCCACCACTTTCATCGGTAAAGGTACTAAGGGTGGAATTATTTTCAATGAACCGAGTTTCTAGATTACATTTTCAGGCATACTTACTCAGTAAAAGTGGTAAAGGCTTGACTTAGGCCAACATCGGTAATTTTATTATTCAATTCAATATCTTTGGGGTGGTAGAAGAGAATTTTCTCCTTTTCCTGCAAAGAAAACACACGAAACCACAACAATCAACTCAAACCCACAAAGAAAGTAGTGAGGCAAGGGGGTGCCTGTGAGTATTACTACTTACCTGACCCTCTTTGAGTCCATAGGTTGTATTAAATATGTAAAAACTCCGTATGGTCGCATCCACCTTTCGTCGCTGTAAATGATGCATTTTTACTGCATAAATGAAAAGAATTCGGGAATTAAATATAAATTTATCCAAAACAAATATCAGCTGATTCTTGTTTAAGCATGTTGCCATATCTCATTAATGCACGACATGCCATATTATAAGTTGCAATTGGAATTTTAACGGGTTTGTGGATTTAAATTGGGGAACTAAGCAACTAATTATTTATTTTACCTAAATTCAGAATTTTCTTTAGCAAATTGCAAATCATTTTAATTATTGTCGCCATCGTTAAATGTTCAGATGAGGGAGTGGCGGATTTAATTCGCAAATTTACAAAAAAAAATTTTAAACTTGAAAGATATTGAGTCGAAAATTTTGATTCCCAAAAACTATATTGATTAAATAATACAGAAAAAAATACTTTAAATAAAATGCTATAAATGAAACACACTCAGAGAATATATCCGACATTTGCTTACGCTAACGAGACAAGGAGTACGTTATTTCGACAAAAAGAATTGATGCGGAAAAAATATGCCACGCCCCACAGGATATGGCGGGTATGACAGAAAAAAATAATGAACCTTGAAATAATTTTTCAATTAAAACTTTCTTTTGTGCGGCCGGTCTTAAAGTCTTTCAGCTATGGACAGGCGTAATCTAGTTACTCAAAACATTGAAACTTTCTGCGATTTGTTGTTGTAACTACAATATAGTTATTTTGTCGGCTGAAAAAACAAAATAGCATGGCCCCACCAATACAACCCTAAACTTTCAAAGGCTATACCTCGTGAACTAATAGCGATATAACTATAGTAGTTAGTATAAAAGAGATTGGTATGAAAAGAAAAACACTCTGATAGAAAAGAGGCCGGTGCCACACCCCCTTGTCAAAATTTTCACACTGTGTCAAAGTCCAACTTAACTATCCACATGTTTTTTTTATTAATTGCTTACAGGGTCATTTTTGTAATGGTCATAAGCTGGTTGGGTTTGTAAGTTGTTGAAATCTGGAGGGGGTGGGGGAAAGTTTCCCTTTAAGGGACTAAAGGTACGGGACTAAAGGTATTTTTTTGAGTATTTACTTAACGAATCATCATTTTACTAAGACGGAGCGTGGCTAAAATTACCACTTTTAGTTGGGACGCACTATTTATTTTAAATAAAGGCAATGTTGCTGGGCTTTTTGGCTCATGTGGCACAAAAAATCGTCCCACATGGTTAAAACAACCGATAAATAGTCAATATGGACCTAATATTTCTCAAATTTAAGCAAATATTGGACTCAACACAATTTTAAAGTGTTGGCTCAGATTAGAGACTGACGCATGGTCCGAAAGGGACAAAAAACCAGACCTTTATTGCGTTTTAGTAGCATAGGGACGATTGAGAGTATGTAATGTTCGGCCTGTCCGAACTTATCTTAGCTATGGATCGAACATATCCAATACATCATGGCATAAGTGTAGCTACAGAATAAATCCAGAATTAACTTCATTTCTCCCATTGGTATACCCATCACTGCATTGTGATGCCGGGCATCATGACTTAGTGATGTTATTAGCCCTACACATAGTTCCCTTCCGGTTTGAGGTACTGCTGTCAAAAGGTCATTTTAACTCCGATCGCTCTCAAATTTTGAATGGTCGTTAACCATTGTTGTTGTTGTAGCGGCACATAGTGCCGGGTGACAGCCCTTGGTCAAAGAATTTCTCCTTCGGGTCGATCCCGAGCATAGAACCGGCTGTCGTGGGATCTAATCATTAACTATTGTTGTGAAACCATTGTCCCACCCGACTTAAAGGTTAGTCGCTCTAAAAGTCACAAGATAGTTTTTACAAAATCTGTCTTTAATTTTTTTTGTTTCTATTCAAGAGCTGGAGGGCCGAAGTCGAAGATGTGTTGTCCGTCTTTTTACAAACTCCACAACACTGCCCAAAAGTGTCACACTCCTGAGATACGAGCCACAATTTGGACAGCTCTTTTAAAAAAATCTTGTTTTTATTAAAAAATATTTCAAATTAAATCTATCTTGAGTTTGATCATTTATCAGTCGGTTTTTAATGTTGTTTATTTCGTTAGGCCAATAAGTCTGCCTTGGACCCTAGGGTCTGATGGGCGCTACTCAATTTCAGAAATTAATTTCCAATCAATCTCAGAAATGAATTAAGCTTCGTAATGAAAGTTGCTTTAATGTGATTAACTAAACGGTCACGGTTTAGCTACACACATTTTTCCCTGGGTACAAGCTCCAATTTTAGTTTTCAAATAATCAACACTCAGGGGATGTCCCCTATATATGCAGTCCATTGCGTTGACGAGTGGAAAGTAAAGGATCGCAGGGGGCGGAAAAGGTAGTAATGTACGATCTCACGACAGCCGGTTCTATGCACCGGATCGACCCGAAGGAGAAATTCTTCGGCCACGAGCTGTCATCCCGGCACTATGTGCTGCTACAACATTACAACAGTAAATAATGTTTATTGACACTATGTCTTGAACTTGTGGATGTCGTAGTTAGTGGGAAATACATTTGCCGGAACTCGATTTCTCATACGGACTGTACTAGCAAAAAACGAATTTAATCTGCAGTGTATAGAGCGGTCAACTAGCCAATCGATAACAAACGGGTATGAGTTCCTAGAGTGTCGAGTATCCTGCCGAACACCCTCACGTCAGTAATTAGATGACGGATGTCTGATGAACACACCATGAAAGTGACAATAGAACAGCGTCATGCAACCCACACTCCGACGATGCTCAAGGGAAACAATAGAGTTGGATACCCTACTGTCACCTATCAGCACCATCGCTCTCCTTTGAATACGTTGAAGTAGCTAAAGGCTCGGTTACTTTTTGAATATCAATAAATGAAATGAAATAGCTTAAAGGATGATTATGGATCACCTGCTCATATATAGGAGTCATTGGCCTGATGTTAGATGTATCGATATTAAAAAGATCAGAAGTGAAATATTTCTTGCAGCGCTGTGCACTTATGTGCTTCTTTTGACACTTTAAATACAAGTCTCGGCCAACGAGCGTCACATTGTATTTTCATGCCCAGAAATTCAAAAGCATCTGATAGTTCAATACATATACCATCGATAGAAATTGACATTTTAGGGCAGCGAATCGCTTGTGAGATAACAAGCAGCACAATATATCTTCCATTATGGACTGTGGTCCTTAATATTGATTACCTTCAAATTTCCTGTCAAAGAAGACTTAATATGCAAAATTATCACTTCGAATCTTCGGAAGAAAACAAAAAATTACAGACAATTTTAGTAATCCAAGCAGTAATCTAAATACCCAGCAAACCAAATGTTCAGAATGCTGTACGACAATCGGCAAAATGTTCCGATTTCTTAACGAGTTCATAAGGAAAAACATATGAGATGATTGACAAAAATTCTGAACTATTTCTCTGTAAAAAAAAAATCCTCAGAGAAATCAAACAGAATTCGTAACGATTTCGGTAAGAATTCTCAATAGAGTTGAGATATTGTTCATAATAATCTGATATTAGACATTGTCGGCAAATTTGGTTTACTGGGTATATACACCCTAAAAAAGCTAGCTAGTGTATAATCTTCAAACAGCATCTCGAAGATATAAGATGTGCAATTAGTCCTCATATCAATCGGAAAACTGCAGGTTGATTCATTTATTTCTTAACAGGATTCGTCCTCTCTCATCCCAGTAAGAGCCCATGATCACGTCAACTGATGACAACTTACGTCAAGTCCATAGTTAAAGCCAAAGGAAACCGAACGCATACTTAAACAACATATTAAAGATGGTGTATTCTCTGACAAATAAACAAAATAATTAAATATATAAAGGGGGTTTTCCAATTAAAACGTCGAGAACGGTCCTTGGTTCTAGGTGTGGGGAGGCAAGCACTGTCCGTGGGACTGCGCTTGAAACTATGGGCGCAGAAAGCGCAACAGACAGCGCTTGAGGTTTCTCAAGTTAGCACAGCCGTTGAGGAGCTCATATTGCCTTCCGTGGCGTCCACATAAACACCATTATTACTAGCTACTCCCACAACACCACCGGGTCGGTTTGCTTCCGCGGTTTGAGAGCCATTACGCAGCTTGACTATGAAGATACGTCTGTTGGACATGCAGATATTATAGCTGTGTTCCTCGTATACAATCGATATCCGTTCACAGCTACTGTTTGCCATAAAGTTTTCGTCAACGCTAAAATGAAGAATAGAAATGAAAGACACTCAAACGAGTAGAAAAAATGGGTGTGTGGTGAGCGAAACGAACCTTTCGGTCAAGTTGATAAGCTCCAGGAATATATTGGCACTTCGTTCATCATTTTCCAATTCGCCACCAGACTCCAGGACAGCGCCATCCTCTTTTAAGACCAAAAAACCAATTTGATTAGCAATTTTGTTGTCCATTATTTTTCGATTGATAAGTTCTTTAGTTCTTTTCTTTCTTTGGTGCACAGTTTATCACCTTTCTTGTTTTCTTGCTATAAGAATGAAATAAGAAGAACATGTCAAAACAAAACGCACAATTGTAGTTGCCATACTTAAGAAGTGCCGGCTTCCAATGCGTAACAGCTGACATGGTTATAACCACTTATTGTAATACATTGTTGTTATCGGGGTTTATTTTTTTAACAAAAAAATATTATGACTCACCCGGCTTCTATAACAAAAACAAAATCAAACATATGTTTTTGTTATTGCTACAGAAAGAAAATGAAAAGAATGAAAGAAAAAGAAAAAGCGCGATAAAACCATTTCCATAAATTACAATGATGCAAAAAGGGTAAGTGAAAAAAGGGTAAGAGAAGAATATTTATTCAAATTCAAAACTTTGTTGTAGCTACTTCGAGAATGAATATATTTTTTTAAATCGAGTCTTTAAGGCTCTATGCCCCCAAAGGAACTTGGTAAGTACACAAATTTCTTATTGCCAATGCTCACAATTCAAAATACACTGCGTAAAAAAGTTTTTTCATTCGCTGGTTATTTTGACTTCCTAATAAAAAGTGCCAATTTTGAGCATGTCTAAGAAACAAACATGCCTATATCGTCATAGAATTTTACTAAAATCACTAATTCATTTACAGGTTTTTCCAATAAGGACATTTTTTTACCCGGAACCCCGGAATTAACTATTTGGTAGTGATGGATTTAAAAAAAATGGTACAGGACACTTAACCCAGAGATAGACACACGATGCTTATCTTCGACGAAATGTATCTGTGATATGTGATGGAATACAACATTAAGCTGAACATCTACGAAGGCTTAGAGGACGGTGGGAATGGAAGCCGAAGCCAGCGTTTGGCAAGTACAGCTTTGGTGTTTATGGTGAAAGGAGCGTATCGCGCGTGGAAATTTTCGTTCTCCTATTATTCTTCCCTTAAAGGCTTGCATTTCAAAGAAATTGTTGAGAAAAACATCAGGGTTTTAGAGCAATGTGGTTTAAGAGTTATTTGTCTGATTTCAGACCAAGCGGGTGCAAACTTAAGTCTATATAGAAATCTCAAAAAGAGTTATTTTGATCGCTATTTCGAAAATAGAGGCAGAAAAATTTATTTTTTCCATGGCATTTGTTTCGAAACATTGCTCCAAGATTTCTAATTGTGAAGACGATGGTGATACTATGTTGAATTTACAGTTGGCTGAAAACACACCTGGAGATACCATTACCGCAGATGAACACTATAAGGAAAATAAAAGCATGGATAATTATTTGGAAGACACATCCGTTGCAGAAGGGACATCTTTACGATATTTTGCAGGATATAACATCAAATGGCTCAGCAACAAAAACTTAATAAAATGTAAATGCCAGGACTACATCGCAAAAGTTATAAACCTACCATTTCACAAAGGTTTATAAGTCATAAGAGTTACACTGTGGGTGTAAGACTGTACAACCCAAACGACGAATTTTACAAGTTGGTGCAAGTTCCCATTAGCGTTTTTAAGAAGTGCTTTGATGAATGTTTTCACATTGTTGGCATCAAAAAAGAAATAATAGAGAAATGTATTGAAATTAATTCAAAGTTTTTTCCACAATTTTTCGTTAATGATGAATGCTACGACCACAGAATCAAAATTATGGAGCTTTTAACGATGGTTCTGTTGAAGAAAAAAGGCAAGTGGCTAAAGGAACAACAAGACATTGATCGAAAAAAGCGTTGGTGGCCAAAAAAACTAAAAACAAAATTAGAGCAGGACAAAATATACAACTTTGAAGCCACCAAACAAACAACTCTGTTAGATCCATCAATCGCAATCCAAGCCCAGTGCAAGTTACGCCAGGCTATATTATTGGCTATATTATTTTTTTTTATTTTTAAGAAGAATTTAAGAAGAATTCGGTATCTAAATGGTGCTATAACCTTAGATTGGCCGAGAAAAATATTTATTTAAATTCAAAACTTTGTTGTAGCTACTTCGAGAATGAATATATTTTTTTAAATCGAGTCTGAAAGGCTCTATGCCCCCAAAGGAACTTGGTAAGGACACAAATTTCTTATTGCCAATGCTCACAAATCAAAATACACTGCGTAAAAAAGTTTTTTTCATTCGCTGGTTATTTTGACTTCCTAATAAAAAGTGCCACTTTTGAGCATGTCTAAGAAACAAACATGCCTATATCGTCATAGAATTTTACTATAATCACTAATTCATTTACAGGTTTTTCCATTAAGGACATAACCATTTTTTACCCGGAAACCCGGAATTAACCATTTGGTAGTGGAGGATTTAAAAAAAATGGTACAGGACATGGAACTCAGAGATAGACCCACGATGATCATCTTCGACGAAATGTATCTGCGATATGTGATGGAATACAACATTGAGCTGGACATCTACGAAGGCTTAGAGGACGATGGGAATGGAAGCCGAAGCCAGCGTTTGGCAAGTAAGGCTTTGGTGTTTATGGTGAAAGGAGCGTTTCGCGCGTGGAAATTTAGCCTATTATTCTTCCCTTAAAGGTTTGCTTTTTAAAGAAATTGTTGAGGAAAACATTAGGGTTTTAAAGCAATGTGGTTTAAGAGTTATTTGTTTGATTTCAGACCAAGCGGGTGCAATCTTAAGTCTATATAGAAATCTCAAAAAGAGTTATTTTGATCGCTATTTCGAAAATGGAGGCAGACAAATTTATCTTTTCCATGGCATTTGTTTCGAAACATTGCTCCAAGATTTCTAATTGTGAAGACGATGGTGATACTATATTGAATTTACAGTTGGCTGAAAACACACCTGGAGATACCATTACCGCAGATGAACACTATAAGGAAAATAAAAGCATGGATAATTATTTGGAAGACATATCCGTTGCAGAAGGGACATCTTTACGATATTTTGTAGGATATAACATCAAATGGCTCAGCAACAAAAACTTAATAAAATGTAAATGCCAGGACTACATCGCAAAAGTTATAAACCTACCATTTCACAAAGGTTTATAAGTCATAAGAGTTACACTGTGGGTGTAAGACTGTACAACCCAAACGACGAATTTTACAAGTTGGTGCAAGTTCCCATTAGCGTTTTTAAGAAGTGCTTTGATGAATGTTTTCACATTGTTGGCAGCAAAAAAGAAATAATAGAGAAATGTATTGAAATTAATTCAAAGTTTTTTCCACAATTTTTCGTTAATGATGAATGCTACGACCACAGAATCAAAATTATGGAGCTTTTAACGATGGTTCTGTTGAAGAAAAAAGGCAAGTGGCTAAAGGAACAACAAGACATTGATCGAAAAAAGCGTTGGTGGCCAAAAAAACTAAAAACAAAATTCCACGCCATAACAAACAGGACAAAATATACAACTTTGAAGCCACCAAACAAACAACTCTGTTAGATCCATCAATCGCAATCCCAGCCCAGTGCAAGTTACGCCAGGCTATATTATTGGCTATATTTTTTTTTATTTTTAAGAAGAATTTAAGAAGAATTCGGTATCTAAATGGTGCCATAACCTTAGATTGGCCGAGAAGAATATTTATTTAAATTCAAAACTTTGTTGTAGCTACTTCGAGAATGAATATATTTTTTTAAATCGAGTCTGCAAGGCTCTATGCCCCCAAAGGAACTTGGTAAGGACACAAATTTCTTATTGCCAATGCTCACAAATCAAAATACACTGCGTAAAAAAGTTTTTTTCATTCGCTGGTTATTTTGACATCCTAATAAAAAGTGCCACTTTTGAGCATGTCTAAGAAACAAACATGCCTATATCGTCATAGAATTTTACTATAATCACTAATTCATTTACAGGTTTTTCCATGAAGGACATTTTTTTACCCGGAACCCCGGAATTAACTATTTGGTAGTGATGGATTTAAAAAAACTGGTACAGGACATGGAACCCAGAGATAGACACACGATGCTCATCTTCGACTAAATGTATCTGCGATATGTGATGGAATACAACATTAAGCTGAACATCTACGAAGGCTTAGAGGACGGTGGGAATGGAAGCCGAAGCCAGCGTTTGGCAAGTAAAGCTTTGGTGTTTATAGTGAAAGGAGCGTATCGCACGTGGAAATTTTCGTTCTCCTATTATTCTTCCCTTAAAGGCTTGCATTTCAAAGAAATTGTTGAGGAAAACATCAGGATTTTAGAGCAATGTGGTTTAAGAGTTATTTGTCTGATTTCAGACCAAGCGGGTGCAAACTTAAGTCTATATAGAAATCTCAAAAAGAGTTATTTTGATCGCTATTTCGAAAACGGAGGCAGAAAAATTTATTTTTTCCATGGCATTTGTTTCGAAACATTGCTCCAAGATTTCTAATTGTGAAGACGATGGTGATACTATGTTGAATTTACAGTTGGCTGAAAACACACCTGGAGATACCATTACCGCAGATGAACACTATAAGGAAAATAAAAGCATGGATAATTATTTGGAAGACATATCCGTTGCAGAAGAGACATCTTTACGATATTTTGCAGGATATAACATCAAATGGCTCAGCAAAAAAAAACTTAATAAAATGTAAATGCCAGGACTACATCGCAAAAGTTATAAACCTACCATTTCACAAAGGTTTATAAGTCATAAGAGTTACACTGTGGGTGTAAGACTGTACAACCCAAACGACGAATTTTACAAGTTGGTGCAAGTTCACATTAGCGTTTTTAAGAAGTGCTTTGATGAATGTTTTCACATTGTTGGCAGCAAAAAAGAAATAATAGAGAAATGTATTGAAATTAATTCAAAGTTTTTTCCACAATTTTTCGTTAATGATGAATGCTACGACCACAGAATCAAAATTATGGAGCTTTTAACGATGGTTCTGTTGAAGAAGAAAGGCAAGTGGCTAAAGGAACAACAAGACATTGATCGAAAAAAGCGTTGGTGGCCAAAAAACTAAAAACAAAATTCCACGCCATAACAAACAACAAAATATACAACTTTAAAGCCACCAAACAAACAACTCTGTTAGATCCATCAATCGCAATCCCAGCCCAGTGCAAGTTACTCCAGGCTATATTATTGGCTATATTATTTTTTTTTTTATTTTTAAGAAGAATTTAAGAAGAATTCGTTATCTAAATGGTGCCATAACCTTAGATTGGCCGAGAAGAATATTTATTCAAATTCAAAACTTTGTTGTAGCTACTTTGAGAATGAATATATTTTTTTAAATCGAGTCTAAAAGGCTCTATGCCCCCAAAGGAACTTGGTAAGTACACAAATTTCTTATTGCCAATGCTCACAATTCAAAATACACTGCGTAAAAAAGTTTTTTTCATTCGCTGGTTATTTTGACTTCTTAATAAAAAGTGCCAATTTTGAGCATGTCTAAGAAACAAACATGACTATATCGTCATAGAGTTTTACTATAATCACTAATTCATTTACAGGTGTTTCCATTAAGGACATAACCATTTTTTACCCGGAAACCCGGAATTAACTATTTGGTAGTGGAGGATTTAAAAAAAATGGTACAGGACATGGAGCCCAGAGATAGACACACGATGCTCATCTTCGACTAAATGTATCTGCGATATGTGATGGAATACAACATTAAGCTGAACATCTACGAAGGCTTAGAGGACGGTGGGAATGGAAGCCGAAGCCAGCGTTTGGCAAGTAAAGCTTTGGTGTTTATAGTGAAAGGAGCGTATCGCACGTGGAAATTTTCGTTCTCCTATTATTCTACCCTTAAAGGCTTGCATTTCAAAGAAATTGTTGAGGAAAACATCAGGGTTTTAGAGCAATGTGGTTTAAGAGTTACTTGTCTGATTTCAGACCAAGCGGGTGCAAACTTAAGTCTATATAGAAATCTCAAAAAGAGTTATTTTGATCGCTATTTCGAAAACGTAGGCAGAAAAATTTATCTTTTCCATGGCATTTGTTTCGAAACATTGCTCCAAGATTTCTAATTGTGAAGACGATGGTGATACTATATTGAATTTACAGTTGGCTGAAAACACACCTGGAGATACCATTACCGCAGATGAACACTATAAGGAAAATAAAAGCATGGATAATTATTTGGAAGACATACCCGTTGCAGAAGGGACATCTTTACGATATTTTGCAGGATATAACATCAAATGGCTCAGCAACAAAAACTTAATAAAATGTAAATGCCAGGACTACATCGCAAAAGTTATAAACCTACCATTTCACAAAGGTTTATAAGTCATAAGAGTTACACTGTACAACCAAACGACGAATTTTACAAGTTGGTGCAAGTTCACATTAGCGTTTTTAAGAAGTGCTTTGATGAATGTTTTCACATTGTTGGCAGCAAAAAAGAAATAATAGAGAAATGTATTGAAATTAATTCAAAGTTTTTTCCACAATTTTTCGTTAATGATGAATGCTACGACCACAGAATCAAAATTATGGAGCTTTTAACGATGGTTCTGTTGAAGAAAAAAGGCAAGTGGCTAAAGGAACAACAAGAAATTGATCGAAAAAAGCGTTGGTGGCCAAAAAAACTAAAAACAAAATTCCACGCCATAACAAACAGGACAAAATATACAACTTTGAAGCCACCAAACAAACAACTCTGTTAGATCCATCAATCGCAATCCCAGCCCAGTGCAAGTTACGCCAGGCTATATTATTGGCTATATTATTTTTTTTTATTTTTAAGAAGAATTTAAGAAGAATTCGTTATCTAAATGGTGCCATAACCTTAGATTGGCCGAGAAGAATATTTATTCAAATTCAAAACTTTGTTGTAGCTACTTCGAGAATGAATATATTTTTTTAAATCGAGTCTGAAAGGCTCTATGCCCCCAAAGGAACTTGGTAAGTACACAAATTTCTTATTGCCAATGCTCACAATTCAAAATACACCGCGTAAAAAAGTTTTTTTCATTCGCTGGTTATTTTGACTTCTTAATAAAAAGTGCCAATTTTGAGCATGTCTAAGAAACAAACATGACTATATCGTCATAGAATTTTACTATAATCAGTAATTCATTTACAGGTGTTTCCATTAAGTACATAACCATTTTTTACCCCGAAACCCGGAATTAACTATTTGGTAGTGGAGGATTTAAAAAAAATGGTACAGGACATGAAACTCAGAGATAGACCCACGATGATCATCTTCGACGAAATGTATCTGCGATATGTGATGGAATACAACATTGAGCTGGACATCTACGAAGGCTTAGAGGACGATGGGAATGGAAGCCGAAGCCAGCGTTTGGCAAGTAAGGCTTTGGTGTTTATGGTGAAAGGAGCGTTTCGCGCGTGGGAATTTTCTCCTATTATTCTTCCCTTAAAGGTTTGCTTTTTAAAGAAATTGTTGAGGAAAACATCAGGGTTTCAGAGCAATGTGGTTTAAGAGTTATTTGTTTGATTTCAGACCAAGCGGGTGCAATCTTAAGTCTATATAGAAATCTCAAAAAGAGTTATTTTGATCGCTATTTCGAAAATGGAGGCAGAAAAATTTATCTTTTCCATGGCATTTGTTTCGAACATTGCTCCAAGATTTCTAATTGTGAAGACGATGGTGATACTATGTTGAATTTACAGTTGGCTGAAAACACACCTGGAGATACCATTACCGCAGATGAACACTATAAGGAAAATAAAAGCATGGATAATTATTTGGAAGACATAACTGTTGCAGAGGGGACATCTTTACGATATTTTGCAGGATATAACATCAAATGGCTCAGCAACAAAAACTTAATAAATTGTAAATGCCAGGAATACATCGCAAAAGTTGGAGATTTAAAACATGTATCAGAGAGGTTTATAAGTCATAAGAGTTACACTGCGGATGTAAGACTGTACAACCCAAACGACGAATTTTACAAGGTGGTGCAAGTTCACATTAGCGTTTTTAAGAAGTGATTTGATGAATGTTTTTACATTGTTGGTATCAAAAACGAAATAATACAGAAAAGTATTGAAATTAATTTAAAGTTTTTTCCACAATTTTCGTTAATGATGAATGCTACGACCACAGAATCAAAATTATGGAGCACTTAACGATGGTTCTGTTGAAGAAAAAAGGCAAGTGGCTAAAGGAACAACAAGACATTGATCGAAAAAAAGCGTTGGTGGCCAAAAAAGTAAAAACAAAATTTCACGCCATAACAAACAGGACAAAATATGTATACAACTTTGAAGCCACCAAACAAACAACTCTGCTAGATCCATCAATCGCAATCCCAGCCCAGTGCAAGTTACGCCAGGCTATATTATTGCCTATATTTTTTTTTATTTTTAAGAAGAATTCGTTATCTAAATGGTGCCATAACCTTAGATTGGCCGAGAAGAATATTTATTCAAATTCAAAACTTTGTTGTAGCTACTTCGAGAATGAATATATTTTTTTAAATCGAGTCTGAAAGGCTCTATGCCCCAAAGGAACTTGGTAAGTACACAAATTTCTTATTGCCAATGCTCACAATTCAAAATACACTGCGTAAAAAAGTTTTTTTCATTCGCTGGTTATTTTGACTTCCTAATAAAAAGTGCCAATTGTCTAAGAAACAAACATGCCTATATCGTCATAGAATTTTACTATAATCACTAATTCATTTACAGGTTTTTCCATTAAGAACATTTTTTTACCCGGAACCCCGGAATTAACTATTTGGTAGTGATGGATTTAAAAAAAATGGTACAGGACATGGAACCCAGAGATAGACACACGATGCTCATCTTCGACGAAATGTATCTGTGATATGTGATGCAATACAACATTAAGCTGAACATCTACGAAGGCTTAGAGGACGGTGGGAATGGAAGCCGAAGCCAGCGTTTGGCAAGTAAAGCTTTGGTGTTTATGGTGAAAGGAGCGTATCGCACGTGGAAATTTTCGTTCTCCTATTATTCTTCCCTTAAAGGCTTGCATTTCAAAGAAATTGTTGAGGAAAACACCAGGGTTTTAGAGCAATGTGGTTTAAGAGTTATTTGTCTGATTTCAGACCAAGCGGGTGCAAACATAAGTCTATATAGAAATCTCAAAAAGAGTTATTTTGATCGCTATTTCGAAAATAGAGGCAGAAAAATTTATTTTTTCCATGGCATTTGTTTCGAAACATTGCTCCAAGATTTCTAATTGTGAAGAAGATGGTGATACTATGTTGAATTTACAGTTGGCTGAAAACACACCTGGAGATACCATTACCGCAGATGAACACTATAAGGAAAATAAAAGCATGGATAATTATTTGGAAGACATATCCGTTGCAGAAGGGACATCTTTACGATATTTTGCATGGTATAACATCAAATGGCTCAGCAACAAAAATTTAATAAATTGTAAATGCCAGGAATACATCGCAAAAGTTGGAGATTTAAAACATGTTTCAGAAAGGTTTATAAGTCATAAGAGTTACACTGTGGATGTAAGACTGTACAACCCAAACGACGAATTTTACAAGTTGGTGCAAGTTCACTTTAGCGTTTTTAAGAAGTGCTTTGATGAATGTTTTCACATTGTTGGCATCAAAAAAGAAATAATAGAGAAATGTATTAAAATTAATTCAAAGTTCTTCCACAATTCTTCGTTAATGATGAATGCTACGACCACAGAATCAAAACTATGGAGCACTTAACGATGGTTGTGTTAAAAAAAGGCAAGTGGCTAAAGGAACAACAAGACATTGATCGAAAAAAGCGTTGGTGGCCAAAAAAACTAAAAACAAAATTCCACGTCATAACAAACAGGACAAAATATACAACTTTGAAGCCACCAAACAAACAACTCTGTTAGATCCATCAATCGCAATCCCAGCCCAGTGCAAGTTACGCCAGGCTATATTATTGGCTATATTATTTTTTTTTATTTTTAAGAAGAATTTAAGAAGAATTCGTTATCTAAATGGTGCCATAACCTTAGATTGGCCGAGAAGAATATTTATTCAAATTCAAAACTTTGTTGTAGCTACTTCGAGAATGAATATATTTTTTTAAATCGAGTCTGAAAGGCTCTATGCCCCAAAGGAACTTGGTAAGTACACAAATTTCTTATTGCCAATGCTCACAATTCAAAATACACTGCGTAAAAAAGTTTTTTTCATTCGCTGGTTATTTTGACTTCCTAATAAAAAGTGCCAATTTTGAGCATGTCTAAGAAACAAACATGACTATATCGTCATAGAGTTTTACTATAATCAGTAATTCATTTACAGGTGTTTCCATTAAGGACATAACCATTTTTTACCCGGAAACCCGGAATTAACTATTTGGTAGTGGAGGATTTAAAAAAAATGGTACAGGACATGGAACTCAGAGATAGACCCACGATGATCATCTTCGACGAAATGTATCTGCGATATGTGATGGAATACAACATTGAGCTGGACATCTACGAAGGCTTAGAGGACGATGGGAATGGAAGCCGAAGCCAGCGTTTGGCAAGTAAGGCTTTGGTGTTTATGGTGAAAGGAGCGTTTCGCGCGTGGAAATTTCTCCTATTATTCTTCCCTTAAAGGTTTGCTTTTTAAAGAAATTGTTGAGGAAAACATCAGGGTTTCAGAGCAATGTGGTTTAAGAGTTATTTGTTTGATTTCAGACCAAGCGGGTGCAATCTTAAGTCTATATAGAAATCTCAAAAAGAGTTATTTTGATCGCTATTTCGAAAATGGAGGCAGAAAAATTTATCTTTTCCATGGCATTTGTTTCGAACATTGCTCCAAGATTTCTAATTGTGAAGACGATGGTGATACTATGTTGAATTTACAGTTGGCTGAAAACACACCTGGAGATACCATTACCGCAGATGAACACTATAAGGAAAATAAAAGCATGGATAATTATTTGGAAGACATATCCGTCGCAGAAGGGACATCTTTACGATATTTTGCAGGATATAACATTAAATGGCTCAGCAACAAAAACTTATTAAATTGTAAATGCCAGGAATACATCGCAAAAGTTGGAGATTTAAAACATGTTTCAGAAAGGTTTATAAGTCATAAGAGTTACACTGCGGATGTAAGACTGTACAACCCAAACGACGAATTTTACAAGGTGGTGCAAGTTCACATTAGCGTTTTTAAGAAGTGATTTGATGAATGTTTTTACATTGTTGGTATCAAAAAAGAAATAATACAGAAAAGTATTGAAATTAATTTAAAGTTTTTTCCACAATTTTCGTTAATGATGAATGCTACGACCACAGAATCAAAATTATGGAGCACTTAACGATGGTTCTGTTGAAGAAAAAAGGCAAGTGGCTAAAGGAACAACAAGACATTGATCGAAAAAAAGCGTTGGTGGCCAAAAAACTAAAAACAAAATTCCACGCCATAACAAACAGGACAAAATATGTATACAACTTTGAAGCCACCAAACAAACAACTCTGTTAGATCCATCAATCGCAATCCCAGCCCAGTGCAAGTTACGCCAGGCTATATTATTGCCTATATTTTTTTTTATTTTTAAGAAGAATTCGTTATCTAAATGGTGCCATAACCTTAGATTGGCCGAGAAGAATATTTATTCAAATTCAAAACTTTGTTGTAGCTACTTCGAGAATGAATATATTTTTTTAAATCGAGTCTGAAAGGCTCTATGCCCCAAAGGAACTTGGTAAGTACACAAATTTCTTATTGCCAATGCTCACAATTCAAAATACACTGCGTAAAAAAGTTTTTTTCATTCGCTGGTTATTTTGACTTCCTAATAAAAAGTGCCAATTGTCTAAGAAACAAACATGCCTATATCGTCATAGAATTTTACTATAATCACTAATTCATTTACAGGTTTTTCCATTAAGAACATTTTTTTACCCGGAACCCCGGAATTAACGATTTGGTAGTGATGGATTTAAAAAAAAATGGTACAGGACATGGAACCCAGAGATAGACACACGATGCTCATCTTCGACGAAATGTATCTGTGATATGTGATGCAATACAACATTAAGCTGAACATCTACGAAGGCTTAGAGGACGGTGGGAATGGAAGCCGAAGCCAGCGTTTGGCAAGTAAAGCTTTGGTGTTTATGGTGAAAGGAGCGTATCGCACGTGGAAATTTTCGTTCTCCTATTATTCTTCCCTTAAAGGCTTGCATTTCAAAGAAATTGTTGAGGAAAACACCAGGGTTTTAGAGCAATGTGGTTTAAGAGTTATTTGTCTGATTTCAGACCAAGCGGGTGCAAACATAAGTCTATATAGAAATCTCAAAAAGAGTTATTTTGATCGCTATTTCGAAAATAGAGGCAGAAAAATTTATTTTTTCCATGGCATTTGTTTCGAAACATTGCTCCAAGATTTCTAATTGTGAAGACGATGGTGATACTATGTTGAATTTACAGTTGGCTGAAAACACACCTGGAGATACCATTACCGCAGATGAACACTATAAGGAAAATAAAAGCATGGATAATTATTTGGAAGACATATCCGTTGCAGAAGGGACATCTTTACGATATTTTGCAGGATATAGCATCAAATGGCTCAGCAACAAAAACTTTATAAAATGTAAATGCCAGGACTACATCGCAAAAGTTGGAGATTTAAAACATGTTTCAGAAAGGTTTATATGTCCTAGGAGTTACACTGCGGATGTAAGACTGTACAACCCAAACGACGAATTTTACAAGTTGGTGCAAGTTCACATTAGCGTTTTTAAGAAGTGCTTTGATGAATGTTTTTACATTGTTGGCATCAAAAAAGAAATAATAGAGAAATGTATTAAAATTAATTCAAAGTTCTTCCACAATTCTTCGTTAATGATGAATGCTACGACCACAGAATCAAAACTATGGAGCACTTAACGATGGTTGTGTTAAAAAAAGGCAAGTGGCAAAAGGAACAACAAGACATTGATCGAAAAAAAAACGTTGGTGGCCAAAATACTATAAACAAACAAGATATACAACTTTGAAGCCACCAACAAAACTCTGTTAGATCCATCAATCGCAATCCCATCCCAGTGCAAGTTACGCCAGAAAAAAAAGATTTATACGGCATAAATGGCCGCATCGTTCATCTGGAAAACAAGCCAACCAGATCATTCGCGTACGTGTCCAAATTTCAAGATCCGCCTTGTCAAGTGGAAAAGTCCACATCGTTCCTCTGGAAAACAAGCCAACCAGATATTTCGCGTCCGTGTCCAAATTTTAAGATCCGATTATCAAATGGAAAAAGTCCTCATCGTTCCTCTGGAAAACAAGCCAACCAGATCATTCGTGTCCGTGTCAAAATTTCGAGATCCGCCTTGTCAAATGAAAAAAGTCCGCATCGCTTCTCTGGAAAACAAGCCAACCAGATATTTCGCGTCCGTGTCCAAATTTCCAGATCCGCCTTATCAAATGGAAAAAGTCCGCATCGTTCCTCTGGAAAACAAGCCAACCAGATCTTTCGCGTCCGTGTCCAAATTTCAAGATCCGCCTTGTCAACTAGAAGAAGTCCGCACCGTTCCTCTGGAAAATAAGCCAACCAGATCCTTCGTGTTCGTGTCCAAAGTTTAAGATCTACCTTGGAAAGTGGGTAAAGTCCGCATCGTTCCTCTGGAAAACAAGCCAACCATCCTACGCGTCCGTGTCCAAATTTCAAGATCCGCCTTGTCAACTGGATAAAGTCCGCATCGTTCCTCTGGAAAACAAGCCAACCAGATCCTTCGCGTCCGTATCCAAATCGATTCAAGATCCGCCTTGTCAACTGGAAAAAGTCCGCATCATTCGCGTCCGTTTCCAAATCGATTCAAGATCCGCTTTGTAAAATGGAAAATGTCCGTATCGTTCCTTTGGAAAACAAGCCAACCAAATTCTTCGCGTCCGTTTCCAAATCGATTCAAGATCCGTCTTTTCAAATGAAAAAAGTCCGTATCGTTCCTCTGGAAAACAAGCCAACCAGATCCTTCGTGTCCGTGTCCAAATTTCAAGCCAACCAGATCCTTCTATACAAAATGACAAAATTCGTTTTCACAATTTGCTTTATCTCTTGTTTGTAAACAAACTTTTCTTGAGCTTATGTTGCCATCTGATTCCAAATGTTGTCGGATGTTGCCAAAATACATTTGGAATCAAAAATTTTCTTTCCCATCAAAGACGATAAATTATACAATACGGGCGATGTGCTTCTTATTTGCAATAATGTAGAAAACCAGCTCTCAACAACGCCAAATTCTCGGGGTTTATTTTCCCATATTGGTTCGTACACTACCACTAGAACGCTAGAAAGTCAAAATTGAAACACAAAAAACACTTAATTCGCATACTTTATACTCACAAAAACAGTATTATCGTCAGTATAATTTACCGTCTTTTTTCCCATTAGAAATGTACGCGTTTGAGTGTAATACTGCATTTTCATTAGGCTATTTATTCTCGTTTTCGCTCGAAACTTTTCAAAACGTCTCAACCAATTTTCACACAATTTGTGATCGTTTTCATTCTCGTTTTGGTTTTTGTTTGACAGTTCATTATTGTGGTGACTATTAAAATACTGAAAAACATATTTTTCTTAAACAAATGGATAAATTAAATTAAGTTTTTTTTCTTTTAGCACGCTCATTTTTACTTTTACTTCATAAAGATCTATTTCACCAAATATGTTTGACGATTGATTAAAAATGTCTGCCTTGAGATGACAAACCAACGATAAAAAACGACTATTTTGGAGACGACACACTTTATTTAACCCTGCACCGTCATCCTTCGTCAAAATGACGGCGCGCAATTTTATTTTCGAGTTAACATGTGTTTTTATCGTTTGTTTTGACCTCATTTTTCGTATAGCGTTAGTCGTTTGCAAACTGTTGATGGGCCTAGACTTGCAGCGCATTACGCATATTGTAAGTTATTTTTTTTTTGTTTTTAATTTTTTGACGTAGTCAAAATGACGAAGGATGACGTTTGTGTAACTTTCAGGTTTTCATGTGCATTTTTCTTTTGTAATTTTTATACAATTTTTGTAACATGGCTCATCAAAAAACACTGACTGATGAACAAATTGAGCCTTTTCTCTCCTTGAGTGTTTCACACAATTTATTACAAAAGACATCGTTGATGAAATTGTACAGTGGACAAATGTCGAAATAACTTCACGCCAATCCAACTTGCTTGAAAATTCTGATAAGGCACAAAGACGGAACACTACTGCAACGGAAATATATGCAATTCTGGGAATTTTAGTATTGACTGCCGTCAAAAAAGATCAGCATTTATCTGTGGAGGAACTGTTTGACAGATCTTACTGTGGATCCAAATACATAAGCATAACTACGAAAGCAAGATTCAAATTCCTTATGTCTTGTTTGCGGTTCGACGATAAGTCTATACGCCTTCAATTAGTTGGTGACAAATTCGCTCCCATCAGAAAAGTATGGGAAATCTTTGTGCAGAAATGTAGGGAAAATTATATTCCTGGTCCATACCTTACAGTGGACGAGCAACTATTGGCATTTAGAGGTAAGTGCGGTTTTCAAATGTATATCCCAAATAAGCCAGCCAAATATGGGCTTAAAATGGTAATGTTGTGTGATAGTGGAACCAAGTACATGGTGGATGCAATACCATATTTGGGCAAAAACTCAAACACCACTAATATGCCCCTTGGAGAGTTCTATGTCAAAGAACTTACTAAAACTGTACATGGCTCCAATAGAAATATAACAATGGACAACTGGTTCACATCCATACCTCTAGCGCAATCGCTAGGAAAAAGCCCGTACAAATTGACAATTGTCGGCACTCTTCGATCAAATAAAAGAGAAATCCCAGCAGAGTTAAAAAACAAAAAGGGTCGTAAATGCGGAACGTCCATGTTTTGTTACGATAATAATTTAACCCTTTTATCTTATAAGCCAAAACCAAGCAAAATGGTTTACCTTCTGTCATCGTGCAACGAAGAGGGCTCTATTAATCCGAGTACAAATAAACCAACAATGGTAGATTTCTATAATAGTACCAAAGGAGGAGTTGATACATTCGACCAGATGTGCAGTGTGATGAGCTGCTCAAGAAAGACAAACAGGTGGCCGATGTGTCAATTTTTTGGAATTTTAAACATAGCTTTCATAAATTCGTACATTATTTATTCTCACAATATGTTTCAAGATAGACAGAAGCCCCTAAATCGCGTTCAGTATATGAAAAACCTTTTTGCAAGTCTCACAAGAAGTCAACTAAATGACAGGCTAGATATACCAACAATATCTACGATTGTAAGGAATGATATCCAAACTGAACTTGCAGTCAAAAACTCCACAGATGCCGAAAATGGAGTTCCGATACAAGGAGTTAGAAAAAGAAAGATATGCGCTGTCTGTCCTTCTTCAAAACGAAGAATGACGAATGAAGTTTGTGCTAAGTGTAACAAAAGACTGTGTGGCGAACACAAAATTGAAGTTTGTGCCTCTTGCCTAAAATGAAACAATTTACCTTCAAGCTTATATTCCTTTAAATATTTAATATATTAGTTTTAAGAAACTAAAAGACTTTATTGGAAAAAATGTATATTTTTTTTTTTTTGTGTTATAAAATGTTTATTTTAAAATCCATGCCAATTGAAAGAAGGCTGTGAAATGATAAATTTAAGTTATATAAATAAGAAAGTCTAATGAATTTTTGTTGAATATTGATTAAAAATAAACTAAATAAAAAAATAGACTTAACATCGGTTCCCATTTTTGCTCACAATGCTATTTATAGCGTCTTGAAATAGGCCGTAGTCAAAATGACGAAGGATGACGTTAGTGTACAAAAAATAAGGATGACTTTCTAGGGTTAAGGTGGCATCGCCTGTGCGAAACGTTTCCGTTCCTCTTTCATACAAAAACAAGTCAAAGTGAGACAAAACAATGTTTATCGTCAAAAGGCGATAAACTAAAGAATATGGATGAAATGAGCTTTAACGAGAAGTTGAAAAACAATATGAGATCATTTTGCGAAAGTTGTTGTTTCGTATTTAAATGTGTGCATTAAATGTTCTCTGTATTTCAATTTTAACTTTTTAACAGAGAACAGAGAATTTGTGTATTTCTGAAGTGCTGGTTTTTACGACAATGTAAATAAAAAGAATTTCGTCCAATTTCTACATTTTGATATTTCAATAATCGGAACTTATATTGTTTCATAACGATTAAGTAGCGAACAATCGGTTACCAGAAATTTGTTTTTATTATCGACGTTCATGTCAAATCGATGTCGACCCACAAATCACTATTTAACTTGCTCTTGACGTGAAAGGAAGTGTATTCTGTTTCGCACTTGGCAAATACATATATTTTAAGAATATTGATTTAAATCAAAAATAAGAATTAACAAAACGAGTAAAGTGTAAGTGTTTTTAAAGAATTTAAATTAATTAAAACAATTCCAATATATAAAATACCAACAACAAAATAAACCGATCAAGTGAAATTCATTCCAAAAAATAGTCGACGCCACACCCTTAATCAAATTGAAATTAGTACAAAATCTATACAGTTTCTGTATAAATTTACGGAATCTCAATAAAAATAAATAAATTTTAATAATAGTTAAAGAAAATTCAGCAAGAAGAAAATTAAAATTTTCTGTATTTATTGAAAAAAAGTCCAGAAGAAAGTTTTTTCGTTCCAATAAATTCGTAATCGAGTGTTTGTGTGTGTGTAGGAGAGAAAAAGACGACGTCATCCGAGGCGTATAGTCTCTCCGTCTCCCCTTTTCTTCTTACTTCGTTATGAATCTTTCGGCTTTCTGTTGTGGATGCTCTTTCTAAAGTGTTATTTATGTGTGTTTTGTTCTTTTTTTCTTTTAATGGTGTTTTGGGTAGAGTTGTATCTAAATAAAAGTATCTAGTAAATAAATGTAGAATTTCATATATTTTCTCAATTGGTAACTTTTAAATGAACGCATCAATTTGTTTACTACTACAGAAATCTATTTTTAGCCTTGCTAAGTACAGAGAGGAAGGCAGATGTTAGGCGAAAAAGTAAAAAAAAAAACATTTGACCCAACCGGTGTTCATCTCATCCCACGTCGAGAACATCTTAAATATCAGTGTAGCCAACTCTTCTGGAGCAAAAATCGCTACGTTTGAAATGTACAAAAAACCGCCACAAGTTGCTACTGAACTTCAAGTGAAAAACACGAAAAATTTGCTGCAGTAGAAATAAAAATAGAAAGATCGATTGTCATTGTAAAAAATATTTTCCTTCGAGTAAAAAATTAAAAGCCGAGCCACATTTGACATCCGATTTCTTTCAAATTTCGCATGGAGCGCTATGAGCAACCAACACCCATGTCATGAACATTGGACCATATCGATCCATGTTTACGAACAGCTCTCCCCGATAGTTTCCTCCCGATTTTAGATCCTGCAGCTTCAGAAGCCACAAATTTTAGCCCATCACTCTGAATTTTTTTTGTATGAACGTTGTGAGCAACACATAATTTTCTACAAATTTTCCGTGTTCTATTGGCAATTCGTACAAGAATAGGGAAATGATTTAGTAATTTATAAACAATTTGCGTTATACCCTGTTTATTTTAAATAATTTACATTTTTGGAAGAAATTTATTTAAGAATAACTTTTAGCGAGTTTAATCGAGATCGGTTATTATTCGCTTATAGTACACATTTCTTAAATATTTTTTGTACAAATTACAAATTAAATCAAACGATTTATGATGCAGAAAAGCCAATCAGTTCTTGTAAGTAAAGTAATTGCACAAATTTCTTGTAAGGACTTGAAGTTATCGCCTTAGCGACCAGTTACTCGTTTCGCCTTGCTCATGCTACAGACAGAGGTGTTAGTCCTTGGAATAGTGGTGTATGGTATCATTAGACGGCCACGCCCGACTAAGTTTTATTTTTAATCCATCCATAGTAGCAATGTTTTTTTTTTTTTAGAAAAATCGATACCTTTCCAAAACTGTCTTTTAGCGATGAAAAAACACCATGTTGGCATCGCTGACAAATATTGCATTTTTTGAGCGTGAGTGTTTTAAATTGATTTGGTTTTCCTCTGTTTGCCCATGTTTCTTTCGCTTGTTGTTGTTGTGAGTTGTTGTGCCAGTTTTGTTGTTGTTATGTCGCTACTACACGTATATTCTCCATGTTTAGAGCATTACGTCATTTTTCGTGATAAGTGGCTTGTTTTTTTTTTTTTGATACCCCAACAAATGACGGTTGGAAAAATGTAAAGCGTACATCGAGAGTGTTTTTGTGCTATGTTTTCAACATATTTCTTCGCCAATTGAATTAATTAAGTAGTCTCGACATGTATTTCCTTTTTTTACTTTGAACATGCACATCTATTTCATGATTCAGTGTGACATTTCTCCAGTTTTTAACTTTGGGGCCTGCCTTTTTCTTTTTTTGTAGGAGAGTAAGAAAAAAATAAATGTATTACTCTCACATATGTCCTCTATCTCTCTGTCTCCCTACACTGTATTTCTCCTTCTTCGATTTGTTATTGTTGCACTGTTGCTGGCTGTGTTTTTATGATTATTGACATTAAAAGCGAACGATGATCGAGTGTTCAAAGTATTACAAGTACGAATTGATTTTTCTGAGGTCTGGTCGGTCTCGCACAAGAAGATGGTTGTGCAAGGTACTTCAAAACCATTTGGTGCATTAGGTTAAGGGGTTTTTTCACTTTCCAGTCAGTAGAGATTTTAGATTGCCCAAATGATCCAAAAATAATTGCTTACAGTTAAATTGTATAGCACGAACCAGCATTATACCAAAAAATCGACTTATAGAGACTTTGAGTTACAGAATTAATTAACAGTGAGAAAAAAAGTCGTACACTAGCCTCAATCCGAAAGATGTGTAAATAATATGAAAAGTCAATGTATATCTGTTATACAGGGTGGTCGATTTAAAATATTAAATTTAAATCGTCTGCGAAAATGTACTCATATTTGTTTTCCAAATTTCTGCTTTTATTGGAAAGTTTGAACTTTGTCATTTAATATTGGAATACAATATTATTCATATAACTACCACAACTGGCTCGGCAGTAGCTCATCCGATCAACCTAATGTTTCAGTACATTTTCGATTGTTTCGGGTCGAATCTCTTCAATGCAACTTCGATTTCATGTTCCAACGCTTCAATTTTCTATGAATGCTTTGCGTAACATTTATCCATAAAGGCTCCCAACACAAAATAATACAAAGGACAGCTCTGAGGCGACCAATTGACACCACAATTGATGTTGGTTCGATTTTCAAAAACAGTGTGTAAAATATCGAAGGTTTCGATGGCTGTGCGTCATGTGGCTCCGTCTTGTGTAAACCAACTGTCGTCCATGTCATTCTCTTGAATTTTTGGAAACAAAAATCCGTTGAGTATGGCGCGGTAGTGCTCACCGTATACGGTAACTGCGGCTTCTTACCCATTTTCGACAAAAAATGACCAAATGATGCCGCCAACCCAAAATCCACACCAAACAGTGACTCGTAGTGGATGCTTGGCGTCCTAATGCCACGTGTGGGTTCTCTGAAAACCGAGATAAAAATGATCTTCATCTGAAAACACGATTTTCGGTACAATTTCTCCAACTCCTGCTAAACAGAGCGAAAACGCATCGGATGGTCATGAGGCTTCAGCTCTTGGAACAATTGAACTTTGTAAGCCTTCATACCGAGGTCTTTATTCAACAATTATTCTGAAAGGAGTGCGAGAAATGTTCACTTACTGAAAACGATGACGAGTTGATGAATTTTTCCATAACGTCTAAGGATTGTTGTACGCAATACAAGATGAAAATGAGCTTCATCTGAAAACACGATTTTTCGGTAAAATGTCTCCATCTCCTGCTAAACATTCCTTAGCCCATTAGGCAAGGTGAAAACGCATCGGATGTGGTCATGAGGCTTCAGTTCTTGGACCAATTGAACTTTGTAAGACTTCTTGCCGAGGTCTTTATTAAAAAATGTTTCTTAAAGGAGTGCCAGAAATGTTCACATCCTGAGAACGATGACTAGTTGATGTTAATGGATTTTTGGACAAATCTCAGCCACAGCATCAATGTTTTCGATTGAACGCACTGGACGAGAACTTACTCGGATTGCTTTGTCCAATAACGATCCCTATTCATGAATTCGCTTCACAAATTGATGCACAAACTGAACTGAAGGCCGTTCTCTTCTCGAAATTTTTCCAAGTAAATTTCTTACAGTTTGCGTTAAAGACTAACTACTTTGGAAGGTAGTTTTTTATATTTCCCAATTTTGTTCGAGCCTTAAGCGTCCCATTTTGCAAGTGTGAAACATAAATCTGAAAATATAAATGAAAGTTATTCTACCTTTCAAAGTCAAAGTAATTGGTAGTTCAGTTTAAAATTTTAGATGGCCTACCCTTTATTTATTACAAACCAAACTAAAGCTTAAGATCTATACTACAATTTTAAACAAAAAACTATTGTCCTATTGTTTATGTTTTAAGAAAAATATAACAAAAAGAATAAATTGTGAATTTCATAAAGCAAAAACAAAACTTTTACACTTTAGAAATCTTTAAGTTTTTTCAAGTAAAGCAAATTTTTGCACGTTTTAGTATTTTCTTGTTAGCACATTTTACTGTTGAAATTCTATTTTTCATCAAGTGAACCAGATTTTCTGATTTGTAGACTCTTCTACCGGTATTGAATTCCAAATTAGTTTAAGAGCATTTTGTGATTTTTTTTACTATACATGTGGTATTTTTTTAAAATTTTTCATTAATGCTCACAAATGTTCAAAATAATTTTAACTCGTGCTTTGGGAAGGGTGAATTTTTACTTTTTAGTGTTTTAATCAGCTATTCTTAAGCAATATGGGTCGAATTTTTGGAATTGTCGTTTTGGACAAACACAAATCCATCCTCCAAATTCCTTTTTTGGTTCAATTGCAGCTCCATATGTGAAGCGCAAAACAGAAAGGGACCTAAGGGTAAAAACCAGTTTTGTTCAGGAGAGCCATTTTAAAGATTTAAATACGTGTGTCTTTGGTGTAGAATCGTCGACTTCACTTTCATAAAACGCGCATATCTCTGGGAGGGAACACTTTTGGGACATGGGACCGGTCTCATTCGATGCTCAGATGTTGTCCACATCAAAAAAAGAAAAAAAAAATGAAAATTGATTTGTTTACCCTTAGGTGCCTTTCTCTATGCGCTGTCACATATTCATTTATTGGTTCAATTGCACCAACGTTAAAACAGGCATGTGTGTGAAAATAAATTTCGAATTTAACTTCCGAAACAAAACCAGCACCGTGAGCAGTTCGCTGTAAACGGAGAGTTCAATATTTAATCTTACTGCCTAAAGACAATTTCTGAAATATCAGTAAAGAAAAACACAAAATAAGGATAATTTTAGAATAATAGAAAGTGCTCCCTGTTAAAAGAGGTGAACTTTTTCATAAACAAATACGTGAGGCATATTGCTCTTTGGAATATGCCCCCACTGTGGGCAAACGTGGAGGTATGCTGAATTGAAATTTAAACCAGGAGTGGAGCTACTCACTGGGCTGCTCTCCTTAGTTCTGTAATCAGAAATATATAAAAACAGTTGTATTTTTAATTTTGGGTATAAAGTTAAATTCCATTTGTGGATATGCCCCCTCTGGGGGCAAACGGGGAGGTATGCTGCCTTAAAATTTATATTAGGAGTAGCTCCTGGGCTGCTCTCCTTAGTTCCGTAATTAGAATGTGCAAAAACAATTTAGTATATTTAATTTTGGATATAAAGTTAAATTCTATTTCTGGATATGCCCCCACTGTGGACTCACGGGGAGGTATGCTGCCTTTAAATTTATACCAGGAGCTGCTCCTGGGCTGCTTTCCTTAGTTCTGTAATTCTCATGTTGTATTGTAGTGTATGTATTTGTATTGTCTACTAAAAAACTTATAAATAAAATTTGAGAAAAGTGGAAAAATTTAAATTTGGGCTCCTCGATAATAGTTTTTTTGATATGTCGTAGTGGAACTCTTTCTCCTCATGCCAAAACTTATCGAAAAATCTATGGCACAATATCGATTGCTAAATCGACCCACCCTACTGTATATAAGTCTATCCATACTCTAAAATACATTCAAAAAAATAAAAGTAACTTTATGTTAAGTAAAGAATTGTCGTCGGCTTTTAAGTCATTTAAGCCATTTTACATTTAAGCCGATTTTAAATTTGGAATCTCATAATATTTTGTCCAAAGTTAAAAATGGGTCATATCGCCCCACCCATTCTGCTTACTCCCACACAAATGTTCCAATTATAACGCTTACTTGTGACATTTATGCAATATCTTGAATAATGTTTGCATGATCTCATTAAATGTATATAATTAAGAAATCAGGTATATAAGACAAACTTTGCAAATACAAATTGGACGCCTAGCCACGACCCTTCTGGTACCTTCCATACAAGTGAGCAGAACCAAATTAGATGTCACCCAGTGCGTGAAATTTCAATAAATGAAGAACACCATAATATTGTCATAACGGCTTTGTAATCGCATATGAAAAAACGTGGTTGACACTCCCCATTCTGTACCTCCTATGCAAAACCACAATTCCTTCCACTTTCTGTATTCTTGTAATATCTTTAATACTATTCATACGATATAAATTAAAATTAGTCCTTAAGAAAAGAGTCGTAAGGTAAACATGTTGATAAAAAACGGACTTCTTGGCCACGCCCCTTCTGGTATCTCCCGAGCAAATGGCCCTGATTTAGTGGAGATTAGATTTAACATAACTAGTCTCCTAGTGCATGAAATAAGCTTAACTTGTAAACTCAATAATACTTTTCTGATGGCACGCCCTGTTTCTGGTATCTGCAGCGCCATCTTTCGGCTAAGGGTATGTGTAAGTCGGATCACCTACTGAAACTCGTTTACTTGTTTTCATTGAAAATAATGTATTTACCTCATAAATTTACCTTGGCGACAGCATCATAGTTGTAACGATTTCCCTCCTTTCTCCTTTAAACCTTAGTTAATCACTCTAACATGTTCTTTGTACAAGTATTGAAAACGTTGTTAATTCTTGTTAAAGTCTATCTTTCCTCATCTTCTAAAAATAACAATAATTTGGCGGTACGAGTAATTTAACTCACTTAAGTAGATTTAATCTAATTGTGAAATTTGAATGAACGTGATGTCATCCATCGGTGGTGATATCTATTCCAGAGTAAATGTCCACCACAACAAGACGACGACTGAACTCATTTTTTTTCTTGCCAACCAACCATTCTCTTTATTCATCTTCCGTTTCAGATACAATTTCGAACGGTAGTTGAAAAGGAGTAATGTTATGTTGGATGCATCCTAAAAAATGCTAATATAGAAACAGGAACATCTTAGAGCGACTGCAAACACAAAAAATGTCCACTGAACCGGAGAAGACACTTCAGACCGTTTTAGAGTACGATGCGGCCGATAGAGAAAGTCCAAACTTTCGCGCGTGGTTTCTAAAGCTTTTCGACGAGCAAACGCACCAAACTTGTTGTTTAGAGGAATTTGCTGTGTATTTTTTTAATACTTTGAGACAATATGCCGACCCTCATCTGAAAGTGAGTGAGGGCGGTGGCACGGACACACCCAAATGCCAAACACCGGTGAAAAGTGTGAGACCCCCTGTAACACAAGTTGATGCGGCCGCCGCACAGTCAATGTTCGGCCAGCCACAGCATGAAACATCGACACCAAATAAAAGCGTTAGAAATGAGACTACGCAAGATTCCTTTATGGAAGGGGCTTCACAATCGATACCTCCACGTTTAAGCACGTCTGTGGATCGGTCGGATTATTCCCAAAAGAATGTAACATCTACTCCTGTAAGACGTAATGTTTCAGGCAGCTCGAGGCGGCTGTCCACTACACCTGGATCGGCAAGTAAAAGTGCCACAAGTTTCTGTTTGGGAGACTTTATGGTCTTTAACACAAGTCACAGTCGTTCCCATAAAAAGAAGAATACTTCGGCAACCTCGTCGCAACAGGCACAAAATGAAAAGCCTAAAAAGCGAGTGCAGCCCATAAACATTAGCAGGAAGTTGGAGAGCTCAGCTGGCAACACGTCCGTGTTCGCTGGTGAAAGTTCATTCAGCAATGAAAATAATATTTTAAAAATTTCCCACACCGAAGTTGAGGACAGGGAGCAATGCGCCATCTTGGCGGCTCGTAAAATTCTCAAATCAAATGCTAGTGCGATAACCAAAGAAATGGGAGAATCTTCTATAGCTGCCGGCGCTTTACTAAACGATTCGCTGGTCGTTGCAAGTACGCCAACCAAGAAAAAGAATGCTCTCTCGATTGAGGAAGAACCACTGCTCGACTTTAAAAACATGGAGCACAACAAAACCCTCCAAAGGCTGGCTGATATTTATGTGATCTTGATAGACACAAATTTAAGCACGAACTTTTTAAATGAGCTTTCATTTCTTCTGAATCTCCTTAATGCCGGCTCCTCAGAGTCGCCAACATCTCATACTAGCTTAGCCGATGCTATAGAAAAAATGGAACTGCAAAAAGCTGAAAAATGTCCAAATGACTTTAAATGCTTAAAGGACCTTCGTCAGGCCGTTTACTTTGCCATTCTATGCCTCAATCAGCAAAAACAGCTCTTGGCTTCGTTAGACTCTAAAAGCTTGAAAGTGATCATCAATAACGAACGCTTTTCCTATCTTCGGGATGACGTTAGGGAATGTCTTCTCGATAGCTACCACAAGAAACAACAACTGTTGTGTGAAAATCCCATGCATGACACTTCCATTTGCCTGGATGTAAAGCCTTGCAGCAATGTTTACTATCAGCACGATCAGGATTGCCGAGAACATTTCACCTCAAATCATGAGTTTTCAAACTTCCGGGTGCAGCGGGACTTGTTCTGTAAGTGCTTGAAGCTGTGGGAAACGAACCACTTAAATCCGAACTGGAAGTTTTCCGTAGAAGTTGCTCCCAGTATTAGAGAGATTTTCCAACAGTCGGAACATTTTGTAAATATGGCTCACTTTGCGAAATTATTTGTATCGCAGCTGCTACTGTCGGCTTCGAACGCCTCGACGCCCGAAGAAATGGGACTGGATGTGGATTTGCAGAAATTTTCCAAACTGACCCAGCGTCTTATAGCACCCAGTCAATTCAGTGTCGACTATCAATTTCCCAGTGCCCAGGCATTTTTCCGGGACTTCATTTTGAAAGCCCGTTCTCTGGCGTTCGCCGAACAATTGAAAATGCAACTTTACAGTGAATTGATATCGCTGAACGATTCTTCTTTCGACTACATTACTATAACAAAAACAGAAAACGAGGCGGAGAATCATGATAATTCATTAATAGCCGATTTGGCAAATGATCAGGTAGCGGTAAGACCGGAGATACTCAATTCCATGTTAATATTAGCCAAGTTCCTGGGCTTCACCATCAGTTTACCCTTTGCCTGCAATCTAAGCTCCAGTAATGCGATGCCCACAACAGTGGAAAAGAAACAGTTACGTCTGAGGACCCTAACGCAGCCTAGCTTCGACTTGCATCAAGTGGTACGCGAGGGCCTCGAACAAGGCAAACTATTAATCACCATACCCTGGATGGTGCAGTACATCTCCATGTTAGACAGCATCACCTTACAACTGGAAGTACACACAAAAGTCTTGAATATACTCTTTGCCCTGTATTGGTACTTGGGAGAAGTTGCCGTCACTAGTCTACCAAATGCATCGCGGTTTATAATCACGTCATGCCTGGGTTGGTTAATTGACTCTAAGCAATTTTTGGTAGAGCAATACTATCATTTTCGATCTGTACGGCCGGCAAATGCCGTGGACTTACCTTCTGATCTTGTGTACGTAAGGAGTAAACTGGAAATAATCAAAGAACCTGAACCCTCGAACGAGTCAGCACTAAATCCGCTACTAGAAGCCCTTCTACCGGTGGCATGCCCATTCTTGGGAGAATTTCGAGTCTCGATAATGCCCGCTAAATATGCTCAAACGAAGTACGCCTCAAGAACGGGACGATACCGTCACATTACCACCAGAGTGGCCGAACTGCCCTCAACACCACAAACGAAGGCTGGTGAAAGTCCGGCCACGGGTTCACCTCTTCATAATCCAAATGCAGTACAAAAAAATCTAATTCAGGCCTTTCGCAATTCCCAGAATTCTTCCACACGGCAAATTATAAACTTTTGTGCCGAAAGATGCTACAAGTGCGTAGTCAAAGATGGCCAACTGAAAATACTGTTGCCCGCCAAGAACAAGGCCGACCATATGGTCAACAACATAGAGTCGTGTGATTTCAGAACGGTCTTCAATGAAATCCTTGGAATATACTCAGAGGCCCGGCGAAAAGCGTTGGCCACCTGGACTGAGGCCATACCAAAAATGATAGATAAACGCATTAAAAATGCCCTCGACAGCATGTTACCCGAAGAAACTCCAGTCATACTGAAGAAAACCTATTTTATGATAATAAAAAATGATGCCGAACATAAAACCAACCAATGGCTGCATGGGAATATAATCAAGGACAACTACTTTTGTGTGGATCTCAATAATATGGCGGGAAAATTGTGCTCATCAAATAAAACGAAACAACCGTCAGAACTGCGAATACTGCAAGATACACCTAGTGTCTCAGAGCTAATAGACACTTTGCAATACTGGTTGCATTGTACTTCGATGCGAACGGAACTTTTCAAAGATTCCAAACCCATTGTGGATCTTCTGCAGACAATTGTCCAGTCCTTTGAGAATGTACTACCTACGATCTTGTATCGCCTAATGGCCTCGAATATAATGCAGCTCTTGCAACACATTATAACCGTCAATTGTTCCCATCTCTCTGCAGAACTTATTGCGGCCGCCTGCCAGGTTTGGTTGCATCCCAAAATGCGGCAAGCCTTGTACCATTCAAACAGTGCCATGGCAAAAGACTCCGAGTCGACTTCTGCTACGCACAGCATCTACAACGGGTTGGTAACAGTGCCCTTTCTGCAATCGTTGGGCTGCCGAACCGAGTGTTATACAAAATATGGCCTTTTAATTGCCACCATGATCGAGAAGCAGATAATTTCGCTGAATTTTACTAATCAATTGTTTGTGCACATATTCAAACACGAATGGCATCCCATGCAATTGAATGAAATCTCCAATATGCTAAGAGATATTGCTAAAAATACAGTCAATAAAAGCAATTCTTATGACCACGATGATGCGGATAATGCCAATGCAGAAGAAGATGACGAGAAATCGAATCTGTTTATGGATATGTTGGCCGACTTATCAAGAGACGTTGACTTTTTTTAAATACTTCTAGACGAAGCTTACCTATAATATTTTAAAATTACTCGTACTATAAGAAAAAAATAAGTTGATGTAAACATCAGGATGAAATAAACTTTTTATTGTCTAAACAACGGTAGATATTTAAACAAAACTGTCCAGTGTTTGGAATGTTTTTTATGATTTCGAAAGATTTTTCAGGGCGTAAGAAGGGCTTGGATCTGTTCACAGTAGTTAAAATATATTCTGATTCGTTTAGCATGTTAGATAACACTAGTTAACAAATTATGATTTTCTTCCTGGTTCTAAATATTTTTTTCCTATAGATTTTGAACTCCTAAACACGAAAATGAATTTCAAAAAAAATTCCTTTGATTAGTTTTCAAGGTAGAATTTTTGGATTTTTTTATGAGATTTCTCAAACGCTATTGCCGATTTGATAAAGTGTGTACTCAAAAGAAACGAAATTAGCTCTCCTAAAACTTTTTCATACAAGGAATTGAAATCAGTTCATTAGTTTTGACGTTAAAGGCATTAAAAAAAACTGAATTTTTGTGCTAAAATGAAGATTATAAATTGAAAAAAAAATATATAAACAATAATATAATAATATATAGGGTGATCAATCTAGTGGTATTTTTCAGAACTAAAAAAATATAAAAAATCAAATCAAGTGTGGAATCTTTATTGGTAATTTGAAAGGACATTTAATGGAATTTATTTTTTGAAAACAGTTACCTTCATATGTTGGCAACTGTATTATGGAAATGAGCGTTGGACCTTAATTTTGTTCAGTGATGAGGCCCATTTCTGGCGCAACTGAAGAGCAACAAGAAGTGGTTCAAGAGGTGCCAATATACCCAGAGAAAACCAGGGTTTGGTGCGGTTTATAAGCTGGTGGAATCATCGGTGGATATTTTTTCAAAAATAATGATGACTGGAACTTAACCGTGAATGGTGCTCGCTATCGCGCTATGATATCGATATTTATGCTACCTGAAATTGAAGCCCGTAATCTTGACGACAATTGGTTTCAACAGGATGGTGCGACTTGCCATACAGCTGCTCAAACAATGGATCTATTGAGAGGTCATTTCGAAAAGCAGCTAATTTTACGTATTGGACAAGTGAGTTGGCCGCCTAGATCGAGTGATATCACACCTTTAGACATTTTTCTTTGGGGTTACGTAAAGTCCAAAGTCTATGCTGACAAACCGGCAACGATTCAGGTTTTGGAAGCCAACATTACGCGTGTCATTAAAGCCATACCAGTCGAAATGCTCGAACGAGTCATCCAAAATTGGACCCTCAGAATGGAAACCCTGAGGCGTAGTTGGGGCCAACATTAGGAAATTATATTCAAAAAATAAATGTCATAAAATGTCCATTCAAATTACCAATAAAGATTCCACACTTGATCTTACTTATTATATTTTTTTTGTTCTGAAAAAATACCTCTAGATGGATCACCCTATATAAATACACTAAGCATAAAGTTTGGAATCTCGAGAGCTTTTCATCGGAGTTATAGAAATAGAGTTTTTGTGTTTACGAAGTATACCAACGAAATTTTAAATTTAGCACAAAAAT
Organism: Hydrotaea diabolus; assembly: GCA_963513945.1. Lineage (NCBI taxonomy): Eukaryota > Metazoa > Arthropoda > Insecta > Diptera > Muscidae > Hydrotaea > Hydrotaea diabolus. The sequence continues at coordinate 171,966,866 of OY740719.1, forward strand.
TTAAAGCGATAACACAGTGCAACAACCAAAATGCGAATGGGATGAAACGGATTGCAAATGAAAGTTGACATTATCCATACCTTCAAGCGGTTTTTTAGTTCAGTGCCACCATTTGAAGTTGGTGGTTTTTTAACGCTGCCTAACAAGAAAAGAACTAAAAAAAGCTTAGAAGGGTTGCTATTTATATTTCGGGTCCGGCAATAAAAACACAATAAATTATCATTGGAAATGGTTTTATCCTTTTTCAAAATATGCATCTTTAAGATCAATACACTTTTGCAAGAGCACAACCCAATTGTCGAAGCACTTTTTTTACTCCGATTGAGACACCTCCAAAACATGATTTCTGAACGCTTCACCAGCATCTTCTGGCGACGAAAATCGTTGACCACGCATTTTTTCTTGATGTGCGGGAATAAAAAGAAGTCATTGTGTGCCAAGTCAGGGCTGTATGGCGGATGACCCATCAATTCGACGTTTTGGCCGGTCAAAAAGGCGCTGGTTTGAGCTGATGTGTGAGAGCTCGCATTGTGATGGTGCACAATGATTTGTCTTCTCGTGTTCGTTTTTCGAATTCCTCCGAAGACTTTAGGCAAACAAATTGTGGTGTACCACTCAGAATTGACCGTCCTACGTTGCTCAAGCGGAGCAATCGCCACATGACCACTTTTGGCGAAGAAACAGGCGACCATTTGCTTCGAAGTGCTTATTCCACGACCAACTTTCGTTGGATTTGGCTCGTCTTCGAAGACCCACACGGTCGATTGCTGTTTGGTTTCGGGCTCATACGCATAGATCCATGATTCGTCACCTGTGACGATCTTATAAAAGAACTTTGAAGCACCGCGATCGTATTTTTTTAAAATTTCTTTGCACCAATCGACACGAGCCTTTTTTTGAGCGATTGTCAAATTGTGCGGGATCCAACGAGAACAAACCTTTTTTACTGCCAGGTGTTCATGCAATATCGAATGTATGCTGGTGGAAGAAATGCTTAAGGATGCCTCTATCTCACGGTATGTCATATGACGATCTTGCATTATCAGTTCACGCACGGCATCAATGCTCTCCGTCACAACTGCCGTTTTTGGACGACCTTCGTCTTTGAGCGAGCGTCGGCCACGATTGAATTCACTAAACCAGTTTTTCACAGTGCTATAGAATGTTGCTTTATCGCCATACAAAGATTTAAGTTCATCGATGCACTCTTGTCGTGATAATGCACATCGAAAGTTGTGAAAAATGATCGCATGGAAATATTCACGAGTTAATTCAATTTTTTGCCAAATTGATTTTTTCAAGTCACTGTAAACATCCCAAATGATAGTCGTACGTCAAAACGATCTGAGTTCGTTTATGCCAAAAAATGTCAAACTTTCCAATGGAAATGTCAGATGGCGCCAGGCATTCAACCAAAAGTTAGCTTCATCGCAGACAAAATTTTTATAAAAAACTGGATCGGTGTCCTTCTCGTTTTGGGCCCATTCACTACGATTTGCAAACGATGTTCTGAAGTAAGTCTATTCATAGGCTATTTTTAGTCTATTCTTGTGTTCCCCAGATGGAACCTCAAAAGGAAGGGAAGAGGGTTCAGATCGGAAAGTCTATACGCCAAAATTAATTATAAATTAAAACAAAATAGTTAATTCCACTTATCTTATTATTTTATAAAAAAAACAGCAACATTTTGTGGTCGAGTTTTCGGCCGCTGTTACAAAATAGGTTAATAAAAGAACAGGTGAAAATATTCAATGATAGACTAAGGAATATAAAGCCGGGTACTTGACAACAAAATAGATCTCAAATTAATGAAATGTCTAAGGGTGTTGTCACAGATGAAGATCGCAGGCTGCACTCGAGGATTCAAGCTCACAAGTACCGTCACACTTAATGACTTCTAACAACCAATCTTCAACCACTAATCACAACGGAGATAGTATGTTTACGACACTGGAGGAAGTGGCACAGATCTCAAAATTATTGAACAATAAGAGGTCCTATGGATAAGATAGGATTTTTAACTAGTTGATTAGGAGGCTGCAACAACAACTGCAAAAATCATTATCATACTATCCACTTGTATTCATGTCGAAACTTAAACCTTTATGTACATAACGCGTGATCCATTTCGAGGTTCCCTACTTTTTTTAAGAAAAAAAAACAGAAAATTCAATTTGAATGGGATATGTTTATTATCATTTGAAAGAACATTCTTTGGCATTTAATTTTTGAATTTTATGTCTATCAAATGTTGGCCGCGGCTACGTCTCAGATGGTCCATCCGTTGAGTCCAATTTTCGATGACTCGTTCGAGCATTTCGACTGGTAACTGGCGAATGACACGCGTGATGTTTTGCTCCAAGGCCTGAATCGAAGCGGGTGTGTCTGCATAATCTTTACATATCCCCAAAGGAAAAAGTCTAACGGTGTCATATCACACGATCTTGGTGGCCAATCGAGCGGCCCAAAAGGTAAAATTATCTGCTCACCGGAATGTTCTCTCAATAAACCCATTGATTGATGCGATGTGTGGGAAGTGGCGCCGTCTTGTTTAAACAAAATGTCGCCGAGATCTCGAGCTTTAATTTCAGGCATCAAATAGTCGGTAATCATGGCACGATAACGGTCGCCATTGACGAATACGATGACTCCACCGGCCCACAAACCACACCCAACCGAATGAAATGGCAGCACTTGAACCTCTTCTAGTTGCTCTTCGTCCCTAATGTGGCAATTTTGCTTGTTTTCATAATTATTGAGCAGGAAATGTTGGCCGATTATGTTGAGCATAAGTTGAACGAAGTGCACGAAACGCATTCCTCACAGAACGTGAATTTTCGTAAAAAAAAGTTGAACGATTTGTAAACGTTGTTCAGGCGTATGTCTTTCCATAAGAAATGTCAAACAATGCTAAACAAAAATAACACGACAGCATGACACGATTCACACGTGATCTGTCAAAAAAAGGCTATTGAAAAAAGTAAGTCTACTTGGATCACCCATTACATCTATGTAAAGGGTGGAGCGCGGTAATTTGCCTTTTTGCACTGCAGGCTGTGGTGGCACTATTGGTCGAAGAGAGTGGAGAGTGTGCGTGGCTTATGGTGGCTGACGGGAGATTTGTAGTCGTCTTCCTTCCAGTTGTCATTATGCATTGGACACGTGAGGAGAGGTCATTTTGTGTTGAAACATATTTTTAAAATGCGCACTCGATCATTGCATTGCAGCGTGCTTTTCGTTTACGATACGCTGTTCCCCAGGCGGACATGTTCCTGGACGGCAATCAATATTAAATTGGGTAACTTCATTGAAAACAGCAGGGAATATGTCATGTGTACAAAGTGGACCTGAGAGAAGGATTACAACACCACAAGACATCGAGAGAGTTAGAGCAGCAGTACTGCAATCTACGAAACGCTCTGCTCGGAAGCAATCACTTGCTCATGGCATTTCTAGACTTTTTTGCCGGCTCCTGAGGCAATGCAATTAGAGGATACATGGTTCCAACAGGATGGTACTACCACTGCACACACAGCGAGGGTTACCATGAATTATTTGAGGCAAAAGTTTCCTGAACGGTTTATCTCTTTCAGGGGTGATGTGAACTGGCCGACACGCTCACCAGACTTAGCCTAATGCGATTTTTTCCTTTGGGGTTACCTGAAGTCAAGGTGTATATCAACCGTCCCAACACCTTGCAAGACCTAAGGCTTGTTAGAGTACATTAAAACTTTAGAAAACGTATGCAGCAGTGTGTGGATAGCGAAGGTCGACATTTGCCAGATACACTATTTAAAACCATGTAATTTAAAAATTTCCTTACTGTTCAATATAATTAAATTATAAAATAAATTTTTCTAAGGTTCATAATTTTTTTTATTTCATAACCAAATTACCGCGCTGTACCCTGTATGTATAAGACTCGGCCCGGCAGAACATAAAGTCATATTCATTTGTTCTTCTATATCGCTGGTGTTTAGTGATATTTAAGGTCGATACATAAGTGAACCTCTGCTTCCATTCATTGAATCATACAAAAATTTAAAAACTTTGCTGTTGTTTCTGTGCGAATTGATAAGACCCCTTTTTTAACTGATATCGCATAAGGTGGGTTCTCAAGTGTGCGTGTTTTTTTAGTTTCTCGGAATGCGTCATTTTACTGGTATTTCATGTATGGCCGCCCTTAGCCATGATAACACGCCAGCCAGCAAAGCTATTGAAACAGAAATTTAAATTGACAGTGTCCACGGTAATTTTTCATTCAGTTCCACTTTGCGGTTCATTCTTCTATAGGGTGCGGTAATGGTAAGAACTTTAGCAGCGCCGCTTCGGTTTAAGCAACAAAATTGTGCCATCCAAATACAATAAATACACATGAGTATAAACAATAATAAACGTTTTTTGTTGAATTCATTTGCTCTCGTTCTCTTTCTCTATCTGTGTGTCGTCGTCATAGTTGTCCGCCTGCCTCACTTAATGATGTCTCTCTCACATGCTGGAACTTGTCGATAGCATAGCCATAGAAGGGGTACGGAGTGTGGAGCATGCACTCCGTCTATGAACTCATCATATGTGAATTCTCTGCTTGTTTTTGTGTGGTTCTGTTGTTGGTATCATTTCGTTCGTTATTGTGGAGGAAATTATGTAATCACTGGCTTAAGAGCAAATTTTATTTATGCCATTCCCCATTCCAATTGGTTCGCTACTTGTTGTTTTATTTATTACTAATTGGATTTCATTGCCGTTGAGATTTCAAACAAGCAAAAAAATACTCATTTGATTTTGTTTCTTTTCATTCTAGGTGTTGAAAGCGATTTCGATGAACATATCGAAATATTAAAAGAGAAGAAGTAACGAAACAGTATTAAAAGCGAGAGCAACATCTGGTTAGTATCTTTTGGAACGAGGATAAATAAGTGTAAAAGGTTGTTTAAGTTCTTGGTTTTTAAAAGTGATATTAAAACCTACGGGCGGTCTAGGTTCAAGTTTTTAATTTTATTATTCTTATTATTATTTTTTCTTGAAAAAAAAATCAACGAAAATATTATTTATAGAACACAATTTCATTCATTGGCTATCTCGCCTGTCTTCGCAGAAGAGCATGCAACCAAAAAACAATTTTCCAGGACAAGTCTGCTTTACTAAAGAAGGACTATTTTTTTAAGACGGTTATGGGCAATGATTGAGGCGTTGGCAGAATTGCCGGCATCAGCAGTATCTTAAGACGAGCCAAGACGTATTAGTTCATCTGCCACTTCGTTTCCTGCAACATTCCTGTGTCCGGGAACTCAACAGAGTCTTTCAGTCCGACTTGTTGTTGTAGCGGTAACTAAGTGCCGTGGTGACAGCCTTTGGTCGAAAGATTGCTCTTCGGGTCAATCCGGTCCAAAGAAACGACGGCTGTCGTTTGATTCGGCTTGTAAAGAAAATTAGTGTCATTTTGCAATTCATCACCAGTGTTTGGATTTTGCTAGGGGATAATAGTACAGCCTGTCGTGGGATCCGGCTTGTAAAGAAGCTTAGTGTCATTTTGCAATTCATCACCAGTGTTTGAATTTTGCTAGGGGGTGATAGTACAGCCTTCAAAGCTGTCTGACTTTTCACATAGAAGTTAATATCTTTCACAGCTAGTATTTCCGCCGGTAAAACACTACAAGGTGGTATGACTAGCGTATCAAATAATCCTTACAAAGATTGATCCATCTAGCGGTATTTTTTCAGAAAAAAATATAAAAATTCAAATCAAGTGTGAAATCTTTATTGGCAATTTGAAAGGACCTTTTATGACATTTATTTTTTGAAAATAATAACCTTCAAATGTTGGCAACTGTATTATGGAAATGAGCGTTCGGTAAGAAACGGGAAGATCCGCTGTTTTCGACCAAAATTTTGTTCAGTGATGAGGCCCATTTCTGGCTCAACGGCAAAGTCAATAAACAAAATTGCCGCATTTGGGCTGAAGAGCAACAAGAAGAGGTTCAAGAGGTGCCATTATACCCAGAGAAAACCACGGTTTGGTGCGGTTTATAAGCTGGTGGAATCATCGGTGCATATTTTTTCAAAAATGATGATGGCCGGAACGTAACCGCGAATGGTGCTCGCTATCGCGCCATGATATCGATCTTTATGCTACCTAAAATTGAAGCCCGTAATCTTGACGACACTTGGTTTCAACAGGACGGTGCGACTTGTCATACAGCTGCTAAAACAATGGATCTATTGAGAGGACATTTCGAAAAGCAACTAATTTCACGTTTTGGACAGGTGAATTGGCAGCCTAGATCGAGTGAGATATATCACACCTTTAGACATTTTTCTTTGGGGTTACGTAAAGTCCAAAGTCTATGCTGACAAACCCGCTACCATTCAGGCTTTGGAAGCCAACATTACGCGTGTCATTTAAGCCATACCGGTCGAAATGCTTGAACGAGTCATCCAAAATTGGACCCTCAGAATGGAAACCCTGAGGTGTAGTTGCGGCTAACATATAAAGGAAATTATATTCAAAAAATAAAAGTCAAGCACTGGTGATAAGAAGATTGACTCTTCAGATAAAGCTCTGAGTAATCTAGAGTGTCCAAATTATTGACTGCCACGTGAGACCTGCCTATCCGAGTCTCAATGTCCCTCTTGCCGTATCAACTCGTGCAAAATCCAGCTTTTCCTTAAGTTTTCCTTAATCATTGTGTCCCGCCAGACAATGCAGCCATACTTTAGGATTGCTCTAACTCTTGTCTTTATAAATCCAGTTTACTATCTTTCGTTTAAGAATGGGGTCTCATATGGGATCTGAAATGTATTTCGGTAATCTTTCTATAATACCCATATTGTGTTGATACGCTGAATACTAGAGAAAATAAAGCACTTAGATATCCAAATTTCGAAAGTGCGTTGCTTGGAAAATATGGACGGTCGACAAAAGTTTTTTTCTTTACGCTTAAAACTGCTCGGTTAACAAATGGTATAAGTTAAAAAAAAACTTCAGCTATGTCATTAAGCTAGACATGGGCCAAATCGTTAATGGTTTGTTTGCGTAACATCGGTCCTTTACCGTGCCCCACATTAAAATTCTAAAGACGTCAAATCGCAGCTTCGACATGTTTAATAAACTTCGCCGATTTCCGAACATGGCACTAAAAATGTGTTGTGTGGGCTAAGTGGCATAGCGCACATCCTGCTAGAGTCAAAAATCTCCCAAGTCCATGTTTTAAATTTCTGACTACAAGAAATGCTTTGTCATGCCTCTGTTGCGCTAGCCGTTATCCGAAATTGTGTTTAAAGCTGGATTTTTAAATTAAAATGGGTTAATGATGATGACTTAATGCCCTAATCTTTCTACGAGTATTCTGAAAAATCGTAGTATTCGGAAAAATCGTTTTCTTAAATGAGTGAGTTCTGCTCGATATAATACGTGTACTTACTGACCGGGACCTATTTTTTAATGCCGGCTTCGATTGGCATTTTACACAGAAGCTTTTCCATGGCATACAGATTTATTTCTTGCTCAAAAAGTCTCCGGTAATGGCACCACTCCAAAATCTGCATCAAACTGTCACTGAGGATGCATTGATTTTTCACCGACCTTGTGTGGGTTTTCCGATTCCCAGATGCAACAGTTTTGCTTAGATAGCAAGTTAAAAACAAGATACCCAACACCACTCTGGTATTTAGAGGATTAAGCACCCCATCTGTCTGTTAGAAATAATTCGTTGTTTCTTATAACGTACCATAATAGGGTAACATTTGAGGCCTCTAAATCTGTAGGATCTCAAATCGGAAGGATCCTTTGTGTGGGAGATGGGGTTGGATGTAAAATGTGGCTTCTAAAGCGGCAAATTTTTAAATCAGGAAGGACTCTAGTTTAGGGACTTAAGAAAAATACTGACCTATCTGGTCCAATGACCAGCTTGTCATTGGGTGTAATTTGTGGTTTCAAGAGCAACAGGGCCTCAAATCGCAGGCCTTTGTGTGAGAGCTATTCGAAAACGTGGACCGATATGAACAAATTTTTCCAGATATGGTTTTGGTCACTTATTTGGTCGATATCGGATGCGGGATATACGAAAATATGGACCTTTGCGGTCCAGTACTTACTTAATTCCCTCAACATTCCATTAATCAACAATGGGGGAACTTCTACTCAATTAGTGAGCTGTCTGTTTTTATGCTCACCGGCCAGGATTTACTGTTTAATGCCTCCCAACGGCTTATACATTTTATACAGAGATTTATTACTGGCCTAAAGAGTAGTTTCCCGTAAAGTCTACGCCGCTTAAAAAATTTAGATGAGCTCACGCTGGTTTGAACCTTGGTTTATTGAGTAACAGTGGTGCACATTTACCATCACATCACGGTGGTCCACAATGGACCAATGATGACACCGCTCCAAAATCCGCACAAACTTCCATTCACTGACGATGCCATTCGCTTCTTGACGACCGCGTGCGGTTTTCCCAATTTCCAGATGCGGTAGTTTTGCTAAGATAGCCGCAGAGATTTTTTATAGTAAATTTCATAATTTCAGATAAGTTTTTTTTGATAAAAATCGTTTTCCAATTACGATATCCAAATTAGACCTTCCGCAAAGAACTTATCCTTGTAAGATAAGTTCTTTTCGGAAATGCTGGTGCGTGAAATTTAAAGTTGTGAATATCGAAGGCAAGTGAATGTAAGAGGACTGGGTCACATTCTCGGCTACGGCAGCTACAATTTCGCAGTGCGCTTCGTACAGCACGGGAACCGTGAGTGTTGTAGGAGGCGATAGGCGCCTCATTTCGGTCCAAACTTCTTTCCAGTAATCACACTTTTTGGAACACAGTCTTCAGTTTGGAAATAATTTTTATTTTTTTCTCAATATGTGACAGCTCATAGAGAAAGGGACCTTAGGGTAAAAAAATCAATTTTAATTTTTTTTCTTTTTTTGATTTTTTTCTTGACAACATCTGAGCATCGAATGAGACCGATCCCATGCCCCAAAAGTGGTCCCTCCCAGAGATATGCGCGTTTTGTGCAAGTGAAGTCGACGACTCTAAGCGCAAATAGAAATGGACCTAATCTTTAAAATGGCTCTCCTGAACAAAACTTTTCATCAACTTTTCACTTTTTTTATGTGGACAACATCTGAGCATCGAATGAGACACCGATCCCATGCCCCAAAAGTGTTCCCTCCCAGAGATATGCGCGTTTTATGAAAGTGATGGTACGCCAAAGATATACGTATTAAAATCTTTAAAATGGCTCTCCTGAACAAAACTGTTTTTTACCCTTAGGGCCCTTTCTATTTTGCGCGTCACATATAGTTCAAGTTTAAGGTGATTCGTTTGTTCCTACGGAGCTGTGCTACTGGGTCTTTCAAGATTTCGAGCAGGATATCATTTGATCCAAAAAGAACACATGTTATAATGGCGTGCATTTGAAATGACAATATTTTTATAATTTAAGAAACAATCTCTGCTAACCCCTGTTTTGTATCGAATTTTAAATGTAAACCACTGCTTAGTTCCACTTATAAAGAAATTTGGAATTAATTCCTGTTAACACTATTTATCATTTGTTTGTTTTATTTTCCTTTCAGAACGAATATTTATTTTTATTTGAAAACAACTTTCAAATCAACTGCGAACGACCATGGAGAATTTCACTCCCAAAGAGGTTAAAATCCTCGAAACCGTCGAAGACATCCAGGAGAGACGTGAGCAGGTTCTCTCCCGTTACAATGAGTTCAAAATTGAAACTCGCCAGAAGCGTGAGAAACTCGAGGATTCGCGTCGCTTCCAATACTTCAAGCGCGATGCTGACGAATTGGAATCGTGGATCAATGAAAAACTGCAGGCAGCTAGCGAGGAGAGTTATCGTGATCCCACTAATCTCCAAGCCAAAATTCAAAAACATCAAGCATTCGAGGCTGAGGTATCGGCTCACAGCAATGCCATTGTGTCTTTGGACAATACCGGTCAAGAAATGATTAATCAAAACCATTTTGCTTCTGAAACTATTCGCCGACGACTCGACGAATTGCATCGTTTGTGGGAGCTGCTGTTGAGTCGCTTGGCTGAAAAGGGTCAAAAGTTACAGCAGGCTTTGGTTCTCGTTCAATTCTTGCGCCAATGCGAAGAGGTGATGTTCTGGATTAAGGACAAAGAGGCATTTGTGACAGCCGATGAATTCGGTCAGGATTTGGAGCATGTCGAGGTACTGCAGCGCAAATTCGATGAATTTCAAAAAGATATGGCTTCTCAGGAATACCGTGTCACGGAAGTTAATCAGTTGGCTGATAAGTTGATCCAAGATGCCCACCCGGATCGTGATACCATCACCAAGCGCAAAGATGATCTTAACGAGGCTTGGCAGCGTTTGAAACAACTTGCCATTGTACGCCAAGAGAAGCTATTCGGAGCCCACGAAATCCAACGTTTCAATCGCGATGCTGATGAGACTGTAGCCTGGATTGCCGAAAAGGATGTTGTCCTTTCGTCGGACGATTATGGCCGTGATTTGGCCAGTGTCCAGGCTTTGCAGCGGAAACACGAAGGCGTTGAACGTGATTTGGCAGCTTTAGAAGATAAGGTGTCCACCTTGGGCGCAGAAGCTCAACGTTTGTGTTCCATCCACGCTGATCACAGCGACCAAATTCGCGACAAGCAAGCTGAAATCGCCAACTACTGGCAGAGCTTGAAGGCTAAGGCCGGTGAGCGTAAGCAAAAATTGGATGAATCCTACTTCTTGCACCGTTTCCTTGCCGATTTCCGTGATTTGGTCTCTTGGATTAATGGCATGAAAGCCATCATCTCCGCCGATGAATTGGCCAAGGATGTTGCCGGCGCTGAGGCTCTTTTGGAACGCCATCAGGAACATAAGGGCGAAATCGATGCCCGCGAGGACAGTTTCAAATTAACCACCGAATCGGGTCAAAAGCTGTTGGAACGCGAGCACTATGCCGCTGCCGAGATTCAAGAAAAATTGGGTGCTTTGGAAAATGACAAGAGCTCCTTGCTGTCATTGTGGGAAGATAGGCGTATCCTCTATGAGCAGTGCATGGACTTGCAGTTATTCTACCGTGACACCGAACAGGCCGATACTTGGATGGCAAAACAGGAAGCTTTCTTGGCCAACGAAGACTTGGGCGACTCTTTGGACTCTGTTGAAGCATTGATCAAGAAACATGAAGATTTCGAGAAGAGCTTAGCCGCCCAAGAGGAAAAGATTAAAGCCCTTGACATTTTCGCAACTAAACTCATTGATGGTCAACATTATGCCGCCGATGACGTGGCCCAAAGGCGTCAAATGCTTTTGGCCAGACGTGCTGCTCTTTTGGAGAAATCCAATAGACGTCGCCAGCTGTTGGAGGATTCCAACCGCTATCAACAATTCGAGCGCGATTGCGATGAAACCAAGGGGTGGATCAGTGAGAAGTTAAAGTTTGCCACCGACGACAGCTACTTGGATCCTACAAATTTGAATGGCAAAATGCAGAAACACCAAAACTTTGAGCATGAACTCAATGCCAACAAGTCGCGCATTGAGGATATCACGACCGTGGGCACTGAACTCATCGAAAAGGAGCATTATGCCGCCGATCAAATCAACACTCGCATGCAGGAAATTGTGGTTTTGTGGGAAACCCTTGTTCAGGCCTCCGACAAGAAGGGTACAAAATTGCACGAAGCTTGCCAACAGCAACAATTCAATCGCACCATCGAAGACATTGAATTGTGGTTGAGTGAGATTGAAGGCCAACTTTTGTCCGAAGATCATGGCAAAGACTTGACTTCAGTTCAAAACTTGCAAAAGAAACATGCACTCTTGGAGGCCGATGTTATGGCCCATCAAGATCGCATTGAGAGCATTAAGGTGGCCGCCAATAAATTCATTGAATCTGGTCATTTTGACGCCGACAACATTCGTCAAAAAGAGGGCAACTTGTCTACACGTTATGCCGCTTTGGCTGCCCCCATGGCTGAGCGTAAACAACATCTCATGGACTCATTGCAAGTCCAGCAGCTGTTCCGTGATTTGGAGGACGAAGCCGCTTGGATCAGAGAAAAGGAACCCATTGCAGCATCCACCAACCGTGGTCGCGATTTGATTGGTGTCCAAAATTTAATCAAGAAGCACCAAGCTGTTATGGCTGAAATTAATAATCATGATGCTCGCCTTTTAAATGTCATCAGCTCTGGCGAAAATATGCTGAAGGATCAACCCTTCGCTAGCGAGGACATTCGTCAACGCGTGGATGCCTTGCAAGAACAATGGAATAATTTGAAGGATAAGTCCAATCAACGCAAACAGGACTTGGAAGACTCCTTGCAAGCCCATCAATACTTTGCCGATGCCAATGAGGCTGAATCGTGGATGCGTGAAAAGGAACCCATCGCTACTAGCAATGATTATGGCAAAGATGAAGACTCATCGGAAGCTCTGTTGAAGAAACACGAAGCATTAGTCTCCGATTTGGAAGCCTTCGGCAATACTATTCAAGGATTGCAAGAGCAGGCCAAAAATTGTCGTCAACAAGAAACACCGGTGGTTGATATCACCGGCAAGGAGTGCGTTGTGGCCTTGTACGACTACACCGAGAAGAGTCCCCGTGAAGTGTCCATGAAGAAGGGTGACGTATTGACTTTGTTGAACTCCAACAACAAGGACTGGTGGAAAGTTGAGGTGAACGACCGCCAAGGTTTTGTGCCAGCTGCCTACATCAAGAAGATTGAAGCTGGTCTCAGTGCCAGTCAACAGAATTTGGTCGATAATCACTCCATTGCCAAACGACAAGCCCAGATTAATTCTCAATACGATAATCTGTTGACGCTGGCCCGCGAGCGCCAAAACAAACTGAACGAAACTGTGAAGGCTTATGTTTTGGTACGCGAAGCTGCCGATTTGGCCAACTGGATTAAGGACAAGGAAAACCATGCCCAAATTGCCGATGTCGTAGGCGAAGATTTGGAAGAAGTCGAAGTATTGCAAAAGAAATTCGACGATTTCAATGACGACTTGAAGGCCAATGAAGTTCGCTTGGCCAACATGAACGAAATTGCCATCCAATTGACTTCCTTGGGTCAAACCGAGGCTGCCATGAAGATCCAGACCCAAATGCAGGACTTGAATGAGAAATGGAACAACTTGCAAACGTTGACCGCCGAGAAGGCCAGCCAGTTGGGATCGGCCCATGAAGTGCAACGCTTCCATCGTGATATCGACGAAACCAAGGATTGGATTGCCGAGAAGGAGAATGCCCTCAACAATGACGATTTGGGCAAGGACTTGCGTAGTGTACAAACTTTGCAACGCAAACACGAAGGTGTTGAACGTGATTTGGCCGCTTTGCGCGACAAGATTCGCCAATTGGATGAGACTGCCAACCGTCTGATGCAATCGCATCCCGACACCGCCGAACAAACCTATTCCAAGCAAAAGGAAATCAATGAGATGTGGGATCAAATCATTACCAAGGCTACCGCACGCAAGGAAAAACTTTTGGACTCTTATGACTTGCAGAGATTCCTCAGCGATTATCGCGATCTGTTGGCCTGGATCAATTCCATGATGAGTTTGGTTACCTCCGATGAATTGGCCAACGATGTTACTGGAGCTGAGGCTCTCATTGAAAGACACCAGGTAGGTTGAGCATAATGGTTTTGTTTAATTTTACACAAAAGCTTTTGCACTGGACCGCTTATGTACGTACAACGGTGGAATGAAGAAAGACCTAGCTAAGATGACATACTGCAAAACTATCTTATAAACTGTCCAAAAACTCCACTGATTTTTACCTTATGCATATATTTTTTGTTTTGTTTGTGGCTTTTTCGACGTGGGTGATATGTGCCATTTGCGGTTTCCCATTATCCATTCCTGGGAAATTTTGGATATTCTTGACTTCATCACAACAACTATTTACGTATACACTGCTATACAACTGCCACCAAAACGACCACCACCACCACCCACACAACTCTCATCTACTGTGTCTACATTGTATCTCATCGACAATTTGATTGTATTATTATTTATTGTGTATCTTTCTCATCATTATTTTACATCTTATTATTACATATTTTGCATACCTGTGCTGTGTGCGTACGTGTTCTTTTCGTAGGCTCATCGTTCCGAAATCGAATACATGTTTGGAAATAGTAGCGCCAAAAGCTTCTTTCATCAAACACCACAAGAAGAGGTAGTTTTTCATACACACCATCACCTTCAAGTTCCTATTTTTGTGTTTTTCTTCTGTACTTTCATTCGTTATTTTGTTGTCGCTGGGTTTTGTAACATTAAATGTTTGTTGTTACCATATCCATGGGTGTAACATCTCCTCGAGTTCCATCCGAGCATTAAAGAATTGCTTTCGAAATGCACATTACTAGCACCATTTCATAATTTAGTTTTCTAATCGATTGTAAGATAATCCGTTGTCGAATTTTGTAATGTTTTTTCGTTTTTTTTTTTCTAATCTGCTGAAATCTTTTTCAATGCGCTGCGCTAGCAATGTTATATAATTTAATGCCGGTCATGTGTCTCCTATCATACATTGTGCATATGTCATGAGCCATTCTAACCCCTTATCAATGATCAATTTCATGCCAGTCCATCTGTATCAGCTACCCATTTAATCATCATTTCATACCGTTCATTTAAATAAAAAGTTTCGATTTGTATCAGGGTGGACCAAGAAGAGTTCCACATTCAAATATGGCTCCGAATAACAAATTGGGCGAATGTTCAAAAATAGAAATAGACAGTCCTATGGTTTCAATTCGAAAGATCTTGATGGCCATTTGACCTCGTTGATTCATGAGAAAACGCGTCCTGAGAACTTCGTTCCTTGGGTTCTTGAAACGGCGTTAGAATATATTTACTATATCCGATCCTCTTAATATCTATGCGACTTACATCCGACCGAAGATGAAATACAAGCCGAATCTCCTTGATCATCATTGAAGGTGCTGATTGGTGAAGATGGAATAATCAGTTCTATTGCCTCCTTGATGTGGGTTGCGTGTTCTGTTCTATCGGTAATTTAAATGGAAGGTGCGGTTAAGAAATATTTAATCGTATTCCACAGACTACAGTATTTATCCGTACCTCTATGTATTCTAAAAAAGCTCATCCCTTTGTTATTGCCTGGCAAGTCGATCGCACCATGTGTTATAGACTGTACATATGTAGACTCAACTCCCGACAGATGTTTTTCCTGCCACTTGAGATGTATGATTCAAGTCGAATGTAAAGAAACTATACTGCCGTACTACTCCTTCCTTTTGCCATTCTTCCCTAAGTGCTGGTAAAAAAAATAAAACTGGTACCAAACACTGACTCGTTGTGGTAGTATAGTTTTATACCCTACACCACACTGTGGTACAGGAAATTATGACTTAGTGCTGATGTTCACAACCCCTTAAAGGAATGGAAGTAGACCCTGATTCCTTTTAGCGATGTCCGACAGTCTGTCCATATATCGTTATATTCAAAGTGTCAGTCGCAATTATGAACCGACTTCGATGAAGTTTGGGCCTACTACTGCAGTTACCAAGCTATCGTGTTGTGCGTATTAGCATCACTGTACAAGATAAGGTAGCTGTCCAGATTGTGAAGAATCAATAAACATTTTTTATCAATATATTTTCGTTTTCTGTGGTTAACAAAATTATTATTACGATTTCGGGTGCAAATTGACCTTAATGGTTTATGTTTTTCTATTGGTTCCGTTTTCCTTACCATTTATACGGGAAATCTTTTGTTGATTCAAAAACTTTCGACAATAAAAGTGCATTCAATTGTGTTTTCGTGTGAATGTCAAGTTTTTTTGTTTACAAGTTCAGGAATCGGAATCCCGAGTCCCTCAAAGAACTGGAGTCGGAGTAGTATCGTTCGATTATTTTAAAACTTCGCGTCCTTGCCTTTTTCATTAAAAACTTTTGGAATAACTTTTATGTTGAATGTCAATTGTGTGAAAAACAAATAAACCATTAACATATTACAAATACTTGCTGTTAAGGATAAGCATTACAATTGAATCACACTTAATATATCCTAAGATCGATTCTATTGTGTTTAAAATTATGTACTCGTATCTTATCAGGTTTTGAAAAAATCAGTCAAATCCATAAAAAAATCTTCTCAAAATCAAAACCCTATTTTCGTCGGGTTTTGGGCATCTGAAACCTAAGCAGTATTTGTCCTGAACCTACCAACATTGGAATGTTCGATTTCCCCTACGGGAAATGCAGAGTCATATGTACTCAATGTACCGAACCGAGGAAACAAAGCCTATTGCTCAACTGGTTTGGTATGGGTTAAATGATGACAATTACTTGAATTCTTTAAAGTTGTCCAATTCGCGTATAACTTAGCACATAAAACCGCATACCGATATTAAATCCGCGGATTTAGGCTTCTTTTAAACATAATTTGCTCAAAGTGGGTTTTGCTTATAAGTCTATTGCAATTTGTATTAAAATTGACAGCTAAATTCCTCTGATTTTGTGTGCGTATCTGTGCGCGGAACTGATAAGTTTTTCTATGTTCTAAGGTCAGCTTCGAGAATAGCAATAGAATAATGGGTATTTACGATACTATCGATACCAGGACCGGCCCCTATGCATGAGGGGCCTATTACTGTACCGGTCCAATATCATGTAGGGTCTCTATAAATTGCATTGCGGTCCGTTATTAATAGTACTCGTAGTAATGTAAGTTTTGTCCATCTATGGGGAAACTGCTATGATATTCAGATGCGTCCAAAGAAACCTGGGGTTCATCTGAGTGGGCTTGGCGAATAATTGAAAAGGCTCAGCACGTCATGCGGTCCCTGATGACACGTTTCCCAAAAATTGAGGCGGCTGCACCATTCAGATCTCAGCTGAGCCAGAACCACTGTAGCTGGGTACTGCCGCTACCACTTTATCAGCGTAAATGTCTTTCAGACCCGCCTGATAGTTTCGTTGATCTGAAGGTTCTCCCTTGTATCGTTTCCGTTCAAGAGGTGGTGGTTTTTATGACTTTTGCGAAAACACCCAAGCAGATACTGCTTAGACAACAGTAAATTGTGCCTGCGCACGGTAAGGACCTTCGTCTCCTATTGTAGATGGTACGTAGAAGGCATAAAAAGACACCCTGTTGATGTTCTGAGGGTTGCATTCTGGTGAGTTTGAATTTTCTTCCACTGCGTCGTACTCACGTTCGCCGACCATACAGGTGCTGCGTAGTTCGCTAATGGCCGACCTATAGCTTTGCAAGATGTCAAAAAGGTTTCTTTGTCTGCTCCCCAAGTACTGACAGCAAGTGACTTGAGGACCTTGTTCCAACTTTTTAGCTTATCGCAGATAGCTGTGCAAAGGATCGAAAAAGGCAGTTCAATGTAACCCCAAGGATTTTGAGGTAGTTAGTGGCCGTGTTGTTGACGTCATCGATTTGCACATTAAGTGACAACCGCACCTCTGCGGTCCATGCAGTGAACAATGGCTGATGATTAGGAGGTGAATATTTTAAAGTTCCTTGCAGTGAAGAATCGTGCTAATTTAGTAAGGTAAAATATGCGAACAGGTCGCCTATGTCATCCACTTTGAACCTAACGCCAGAATTGTGCAGTCATCAGCGTAAGAAATAATTTTAGCGCCGTCTGGCGGTGCAGGAATTAGAGATGTAGAGGTTAAGCAGTGCCGGAGATATCACCCCTCCCTGGGGAACTATCTGTTTAACTCTATGAGGCTTCGACTTCCTGTATCTAAATTCAACATACGACTGGCGCCCACTCATATAGTTTACGACTCAGCGTTTCAAACTATGCGTAAAGGACGTATCTGCGGTGTCCTTGAACAGAGTGGCATACTTGACCGTGTCGAAGGCCTTGGTGAGATCAAGTGCCACGAATCCTTCTGCTTACGGATCCCATGTTTATGTTCAGCACATGGAAGGAACTCGACAAGGCGGGGAAGGAGAAGTGATTCAATATTTGCTATTGGCGAAAGCAAGGAGGTCGGCCTGTACGATTCGCCTTTGCTTGTGTATCTGCTCAGCTTCAGTAGTAGGTACCACTCTGCCCATTTTTCGGTCATGGGGAACTTAATGAGTGGCTAATGACAAATTGAGCACCTTGGTTGAGTACTCTTATTTCGGGGTTTCCAAGCGCTTCAACATCAGCATAGAAATTCCGTCTGGACCCAGTGACTTCGACGACCGTGCGCTGCGAATGCCATTGGAAACTGCGTCAACGGTAAATTTAGGTTGTGCCTCTCGACTCGGAGAGCGCGAATACGGCGCCATACTATCCTTTTCGCTTTTTGGGTGCTCTATAAAATGCCGGTTAAATTTACTGCGCACTACTTCCTGAACCAATTTTGCTGAAATGGAACCTTATCGGTGCATGTTTTATAAAGCCCTCATAAAGAAGCGACTAATGTTTACCACAGTAGTCAAGGGTATCATATCGAGCCCTAACTGCGAAAAAATAATAAGCGCCAAAAATAAAATTAACTGGAGAGGTTTTTTTTGTCCTTTTTACCTGCAGGATTACGATACAGTTAAATTTTCTAT
Source organism: Hydrotaea diabolus (assembly GCA_963513945.1). Lineage (NCBI taxonomy): Eukaryota > Metazoa > Arthropoda > Insecta > Diptera > Muscidae > Hydrotaea > Hydrotaea diabolus. Next base: position 171,985,400 of record OY740719.1, read on the forward strand.
ATTTTTATCAATATTAATAATTAATTTTTAGCATTTTAGCTTAAGAGCGTTGTACAATTTTCTATCGAACTTCATTAAAAATAGAGTGGCGCTTACGTCTTTTTCGCGCTAAGGGCTTGATTTAGTCGCTCCTTTCCGACCACCGTTTTTTTTTCTTTAATTACGGAAAATGTAAATAAATAAATAAATAATTTATATTCATCCAGCGGAGTCACAAACAATTTTTTCTAGTTTCTCGAGACTAACATTAGTTAAAGGGACATTATTAGAAAACTATTTACAGACTCATTCTTTGTAAAGTTTTTTAATATATTTTGTAAATTAAAGTGATCCAGGCAGATAACCATTCAACTTGCTTAGATCATCTTCCAGTTATTTTCGCTATTGTCAGGATATCAGTGTAACTAAAAATTGTCCCAATTTTCTACGAATCTGTACTTGTTAGAAGTTAGAGCAGTAGCTTAAATTCTCTTCTGTTCAAAAGTTTTTATTCCTAGAAAGTCAACAGTCGTAAATTGACTTTCTTAAAGAATTTAAAGTCACATTTAACTATCATCGATCCAAAAAAATGACATACTGCACCCAATCTTTTGTGATTTCATTTTCGAACTACACCCACAACAGATATACTATATACTACCCTTGTCAAACCATCGCAGTAATCCTCCCTACCGTCTTTGTGTAAACCCACTACCGCATCATCTTTACATTTCTGCCACACACAGCCTTCATCATCGTCTGTACTCTTGCAATTTAACCCCTTTGTATACTAGCATCTTGAACAAGCGCACACTCTACATCATGTCCTTTTGCCACATTGTGTAAAAACTTTCATATTTCCATACCACCACACCATACGAATCATATGAGCAAACGATTGTACAGCCTTAAAATAATAAATGTTTCTACTACATCATATGGAATAACTTCGTTGGCCAACATGGCCGCGTAACCCGTGGAGTAGCCTCTCAATGAATAACACAGTGTGGTACAAAATCAATGTTGTTGTTTTCTTAAAATGTCTATAACCAAAAGCTGTTTTGTATTCCTCATACTCAATGTTGTCTAACAAATGGGGTTGTCTGTCCTCTCTAAACTTCCTTCAATAACATAGAGTTTTCTTTTGAATATTTCCTTTCCGCCTTTAGGAACACCGCACCGAAATTGATGCTAGAGCTGGCACCTTTGGTGCTTTTGAGCAGTTCGGCAATGAATTGTTGCAGGCCAATCATTATGCTTCTCCTGAAATTAAGGAGAAGATCGAAGATTTGGCCAAGACTCGCGAAGAATTGGAGAAGGCCTGGACTGAGCGTCGTTTGCAGTTGGAGCAGAATCTTGATTTGCAATTGTACATGCGTGATTGTGAGTTGGCCGAAGCTTGGATGTCTGCCCGCGAGGCCTTCCTCAATGCCGAGGATGTCGACGATAAGGGCGACAATGTTGAGGCTCTGATCAAAAAGCACGAAGATTTCGATAAGGCAATTAACGGTCATGAGGAGAAGATTGCCGCCTTGCAGGTGCTGGCCGATACTTTGATTAATCAGAATCATTATGCTTCCGACTTGATCGACGATAAGCGTAAGCAAGTTTTGGAACGCTGGCGTCATTTGAAGGATGGCCTTATTACCAAACGTTCTCGTTTGGGTGATGAGCAAACCCTGCAACAGTTCTCGCGTGATGCCGATGAAATCGAAAACTGGATTGCCGAGAAATTGCAATTGGCTACCGAGGAGAGTTACAAGGACCCTGCCAATATTCAGTCCAAGCACCAGAAACATCAAGCTTTTGAGGCTGAATTGGCTGCCAATGCCGATCGTATCCAAAGTGTTTTAGCCATGGGTGAAAATTTGATTGATAAGAAGCAATGTTCGGGTTCTGAGGACGCCGTCCAAAAGAGACTCACCCAAATTGCCGATCAATGGGAATACCTTACCCACAAGACCACTGAAAAGTCTTTGAAACTGAAGGAAGCCAACAAGCAGCGCACTTACATTGCCGCCGTCAAAGATTTGGACTTCTGGCTGGGTGAAGTTGAGTCTCTGTTGACTACCGAGGATTCCGGCAAAGACTTGGCCTCCGTCCAAAATCTTATGAAGAAACACCAACTAGTTGAGGCCGACATCATAGCCCATGAGGATCGCATTAAGGACATGAACAAACAGGCCGATTCCCTGGTGGAAAGCGGTCAGTTCGATAGTGCTGGTATCCAAGAGAAACGCCAAAGCATTAATGAACGGTACGAGCGTATTTGTAATTTGGCTGCTCATCGCCAGGCTAGACTCAATGAAGCTTTGACTTTGCATCAATTCTTCCGCGATATTGCCGATGAGGAGAGCTGGATTAAGGAGAAGAAGTTGTTAGTTGGCTCCGATGACTACGGTCGCGATTTGACTGGTGTCCAAAACTTAAAAAAGAAGCACAAGCGTCTCGAAGCTGAGTTGGCTTCCCATGAACCAGCCATACAAGCTGTCCAAGAGGCTGGCGAGAAATTGATGGATGTTTCCAATTTGGGCGTGCCCGAAATTGAACAACGTCTAAAGGCCCTCAATCAAGCCTGGGCTGAGTTGAAGAATTTGGCTGCCACACGTGGTCAAAAATTAGACGAGTCCCTGACCTATCAACAGTTCTTGGCTCAAGTTGAGGAAGAAGAAGCCTGGATAACCGAGAAACAACAATTGTTGTCTGTCGACGACTATGGCGACTCCATGGCTGCCGTACAGGGCCTCCTAAAGAAACACGATGCTTTTGAAACTGACTTTGCTGCCCACAAGGATCGTTGCGCTTTGATTTGCGAACAAGGTACCGACTTGGTTGAGGCCAAGAATCATCATGGCGATTCCATCAGCCAGAGATGCCAACAACTTCGCAATAAGTTGGATAACTTGAATGCTTTGGCTGCCAGACGTAAGGGTTCATTGTTGGACAATTCTGCATACTTGCAATTCATGTGGAAGGCTGATGTGGTTGAGTCCTGGATTGCGGATAAGGAGAACTATGTACGCTCCGATGAATATGGACGCGATCTTTCGACGGTACAAACTTTGCTCACCAAACAAGAGACATTTGATGCTGGTAAGTGGCAATTTTAAAAACTATGAAAAAAGAAATTTAAGGAATTTATCATGTCTATTCTCCTGTCTCCTTGTAGGTCTTAATGCTTTCGAACAAGAGGGTATCCATAACATCACTGCCTTGAAGGATCAACTTATCAATGCCAATCATGCACAATCGCCAGCTATTCTTAAACGCCATGAGGATGTGATTTCCCGCTGGCAGAAATTGCGCGATGCTTCCGAAACACGCAAGCAACGCCTCCTGGCCATGCAGGAGCAATTCCGCCAAATCGAAGAACTCTACTTGACGTTCGCCAAGAAGGCCTCGGCCTTTAATTCTTGGTTCGAAAATGCCGAAGAAGATCTCACCGATCCTGTTCGTTGCAATTCGATCGAAGAAATTCGCGCTCTCCGCGATGCCCACGCCCAATTCCAAGCGTCGCTGTCATCAGCCGAAGCTGATTTTAAGGCCCTGGCAGCTCTTGACCAAAAGATAAAGAGCTTCAATGTTGGACCCAACCCCTACACTTGGTTCACCATGGAAGCTCTTGAAGAAACCTGGCGGAATTTGCAAAAGATCATAGAGGAACGAGATGGCGAATTAGCCAAGGAAGCCAAACGTCAAGAAGAGAACGATAAACTGCGCAAAGAATTTGCCAAACACGCCAATCTATTCCATCAGTGGCTAACCGAGACTAGGTAAGTAGCCAAAACTATTGCACTCGCGAAACATCACCAAGGAATGTTTGAGTTTATTGGAATTGTCCACCGACTACAACACGACATTGTACACAATTTGCACTTTGCACTCAAAATGTATCTTATGTATTCTTCTAGGTATTATATGCTCGGTTATAATGGTCAAGGGTAATACAAACTTTCTTTCAATTCGTTCAGCATAAACATTAGCGTTTCGTTAACTAACGCGTCAAGTCTGTTGTCTTTTTCTCGATCTATATGTTGTGTTTTAACACGTTGATTCTAAATCAAGCTATACAAATGCTAACTAATCAACATTTATTTTTTCTAATCAAGTCTACAGCTCTTGGACTATGTGCCAATCAAAAGTTCGGCAGAATTACCCTAACAAAACAATGTGTATATATGCGATAACAAAAAACTATAGATATCAAATATACGTATATAGAATATGTATATATGTATAGGAAATGCCGCTGTATTATACGCTTTTCTAATTTATATTTTATTGGCTAATGTTGCATGTCTTCTCGCCTCATAAACTGAAGATTAGTCAAAAGTAATTTTAGTAGTTCGAGGGTAATAGGATTAGGTGTGGGTGGTATAAAATCCGTTAATGTGTATATACGTACTCTATAGTTATATAGTTAAAAAATCTCGAAAGGGATTGATACTCCTTTCCGATATTTTTTAGTTGATACAGAAAGAGTAAATCACTTTAATTGCAGATTCATCGGGATTATAGTTTTTATGTTATACAATTGTAGGACTTATTATTTAAAATGCATTAGAATACATTAAGACGAAATCAAAGATAATGTTTACCGTGGTGCGGAACAGCATTGAACGCTTGATTTACAAAATATTTTGGTTATATCAATTGTCAAGCCTAAGCTAGAGAGATTCTTAACACTTGCTAAGGCTGACTCCACAACGTCTTGTTGGAGCGGACTCAAAAAACCACTTCGGGCTTGAACGTGTGTCCTCTAGTTTCTAATACCAAAAATTCTGACATCCTGCTCCACTTGGTCTCTTTACCGGAGTCTCGGTCTTATCTGTCTGCGTTTTCGGTAGTAGTTACCATCGAACGCCTTTCTGGCTGAAGTGTTAGCCTCATTTGACCGACAAGTCCAAGCCAACGCAATTGCTGTATATAAAGTGCGCCAACCACATTAATGTGAGGTACTTCTCACTTCTTACGCATGTACTCCTTGCCTAAGCACCTGGGGCCGTAAATGTTACGAACGATTTTATTCTCGAAAATTTCCAATACAAATTCATCCGCCGCTATGATTTAGTGCCATATAGAAGTACGGGTAGTATCATAATTTAAAAAACATCTATTAGTTTGGATTTCTTTACAATATTCTTTAATAACCTTGTTCATTATTTATAACCAAAAGCGGTAGTCTAATTTAAAAATTTTAAAATTTAGAAATTATTTAAAAATTTTCTTTCAAAATATATGTAGAATCGATATATGTTTTATATTTTATTGGCGACATGCAAAATTGCTCTAGTTTAGGATTGTTTATATAGGGTGGTTAAGGGCCAATCATCCACTGTCTCCATTTCTTGCCAACATTCTGACCATTGACGGCGTTTGGAATGGTCAAGAGGCTTTAGTTCTTGAGTCAATTGCTCCTTGCAAGTCTTTAGGCATAATGTTCATCAACGACGAGCGATGGAGGTGCAATTGTTGGGCACGACGACGAGTTGAGGTGGACGGCTCTACACCCACACTATCGCGAACAGCAGCAATATTGTCTGCAGTACGAGCTATACGAGCATGCACTGGTGTTTTCACATCTCCTACAGACACGGTTTGCTTAAATTTTTGCACGATTTTTCCGATTGTACGCACATTTCGACGATTAAATTGACCGAAAAAATCACGAATATGCATTTTGATTTAAACGCACATTTTCATAAAAAGTCTGAATAACTTTATCGCGTTGCTCGCTTCAAATTGAGTTAGTCTGAAATTGAGAAATATCAAATTAAATACAGAAAAAAACGACGATTGATGTGGTTCACATTCAACATCGGTCCTTAAAATTTAACCACCCTATAGCATATTCAAAGATCGCTACAGGCTTTCATGTCTGTGCCGACATTTAAAAGAAATATTACCAAACTCTTTTAGTCTATAAAAATCATTCATTAGAGTCTAGGGATGTAGTATTAAGGGGCTAACACCCAATGGGGGTTTTCCTGTACTTCCTATTATCTTTTAGTAAAAAATATCTAAAAATTTCACTTCATGTGGATAGACGTCTACAATTATTCAGTCCCATGGTACAATAAACAAGGTATAGTCACCCATGGTACAATAATACGCACAGTTCGAAGATTATAGGCAAAGGGTAAATCTCAATAATTCAAATGAGACTCCCTCCCGCATAAGTCATTTGATTTGTAGCCGAGGTAATCGTTGCCAAAGACTGCTGAAGAAAAACCTAGGCGGGCTTATAACCATCTGTACAGTCTGCCTGCCAACACATTTCACCAATTTTTAAGTTGATTCTCAAAAAGAAACAACAAAATATCTCGAACCAGAATTAAATCATAATAATGAAAAAAGAATAAATGCAAACAAAACATAAAACATGTCTTTGTGAATGTTTGATGATTATTAAAAATGTTTTATATAGAAATTTTGCTTTACAAACTCAAGAATTTGTTTTGTCAAATTTCATATTTGAAAGTTTGAATTTCTACGAGAAAACATTGTCAATCAGCAGCTAACTCTACCTTCTTCATTGTACCATGTTCACTCCAATACCCGGTATCTTCGGCGCTTTTGAAATAACGTCACTTTGTGTCGACATGACAAGATATTGTGTAAAGATGACTGTTTATCGAAAATTTGAATATAACAAAAACCACATCTCTAATACTCGTATCAGGCCAGCTACTGCATTTTCTTTTAGCATTATTGTAGATATTTTATTTTCTGATTCCACTTTAAAAGAGAAGAAAGAAGCGCTTCTTACTCAGACAGGAGTCCAAAATCTTAAATTTGAAAAATGAAATCAGGCTGTCGTTTTCTCGGAATATAACTTTCCTTGCGTTTCGAAGGATCTGAGCTAACTTATCCTAAAGAAGCAGAAATTAGCAGAAGATAATTCCTGACCAACTGTCAAAACCATTGTGGGATTTTTAACCATATATCATACATTTCTGCTCGAAAAGTGTGTTAATTACATTTTAATCAATAACAAATTATTCGAACGAATTATAAATGGCATTAACAATTGAAAATGATATCAGGCATAAGCACGATTATGTGCGCCATAAAAATCAATGGTATGAGTTTTTCGAGCCATTTTCAAAAAAAAATCATTTGAAATCTATAATCGAGGGCAAAACGCTTTCGATCAATTTCCACCACAAGCCGGTATGAAAAATTCCCCTGAACAATTTCAGTTGTCTTTTGTAAATAAATATAGAATAAATAAATAGATACAAGCCAATGAATTTTTTAAATAAATATTCCAATTTTTTTTATAATAATTAATATAAAGTACAGTGCAGCTACATCTATTCATGTTGGTTTTAACCAGACATGGTTGATGAAATCACTTAAAAAAATGGGAAAAAACTGTTTTCTATTCCAGAATCCAGAAAATTCCTCACGAACAAAAAAGTTTTGAAGGGCCCATTTTTGATTAATGTAAGCAAAATATATAATAATTTTATGCATTTCAATTTCGCATAAAGAAATTTGATTTTAAACAAGCTGTTGTAATCGGGTGTAAAGAGTGTGGCACGATTTAGACTGAGTCCATAGAAAACATCTACCAAATAATGAAGCATTGCGTTTTTTTTAAATAAGCGTCTAGGTTTTAGTATAAATTATTTAGTCATCTAGAAGAAAAAAGCCCTTAACAATTAGCAAACGCATATTAAAGCTAGCCAAACATTAACCAGCACACAAAATAATAAAAAAAATAAACAATTAAAAAAAAGAAACCATTATCACGATTTATTTATTAATTAACACTTTCATTTCAATTCCTCCGCTGTATTGTTTAGAACATCAATGATGGAAGGTTCCGGTTCTTTGGAACAACAACTGGAAGCACTTCGCGTCAAAGCCACAGAAGTTCGTGCCCGTCGTGTTGATCTAAAGAAAATCGAAGAACTTGGCGCTTTGCTGGAGGAACATTTGATCTTGGACAATCGCTACACGGAACATTCTACCGTCGGCCTGGCCCAGCAATGGGATCAACTCGATCAACTGTCAATGAGAATGCAACACAATTTGGAACAACAAATACAGGCACGCAATCATTCGGGTGTATCAGAAGATTCCCTCAAGGAATTCTCCATGATGTTCAAACATTTCGACAAGGACAAGAGCGGCAAACTCAATCATCAAGAATTCAAATCCTGCCTGCGCGCTCTCGGCTACGATCTGCCCATGGTTGAAGAAGGACAACCCGACCCAGAATTCGAGGCCATATTGGATGTTGTCGATCCCAACCGCGATGGCTATGTATCTCTGCAGGAATATATTGCATTTATGATTTCCAAAGAAACCGAAAATGTACAATCCTACGAAGAAATCGAAAATGCTTTCCGCGCCATCACTGCCTCCGATCGTCCCTATGTCACCAAGGAAGAACTGTATTGCGTAAGTATAAATTGCCAAAGAAAGGCAAAGAACACGGATTTTATTGCGATTTTCCTCTTGTAGAATCTTACCAAGGACATGGCCGATTATTGTGTGCAGCGAATGAAGCCTTATTCCGAACCCCGCTCTGGACAACCCATTAAAGATGCTTTAGACTACATTGAGTTCACACGAACTCTTTTCCAAAATTAAATTCGCTTTTATATATTTTCTATATATTTATCATATAATTTCATTTTAAACAAAACCAATATAAACAAAATATATATGGCTTATATTTAATTTATGCTTTTCAAACAACCAACCACCACTTTTTATTAGGCAACCCAACAAACACGCAGATAAAATGCATTTGACTTTAGTTCTTTGTCTCATCTAATTTACACAGCCACCCCCTACTTACTCCCTTTTTATAGAAAAAGAAACCCTATGCTAAGAAGCACTTTGATAAAAAAAAGAAGGAAAGGAGGAATAATCATAATCACAATTTGGCATACGTGTAATTCGTCGTTCATCATTCATTATTCCGATTTGAAACTCATATCTCTAGTGAGTCATTTTGTGATGATATCTATCTTTGAAGGCTATTTGATGTTAATCTCTCACTATAACTATGAAATGATATGAACAAACAAACAAAAAGTTAATTGTCTTTCCAAAGAAATTTTATATTACTACTACTATACATTCACAATTTGCCTACTAATAGCTATCTATCCGACAATATATCTTTACAAAGGATGTATGTGTTATAAATTCAAAATAAATATTTCAATTCTATAATTCATTAAATGCTCTTTTTCTTTTGTACTTTCTTATAGACTTTTCTCTAATAGGGATCTTAATTTTCGTGCTCGATGCTGGGAATTCATGTTTTTACAACAGTTTTATTATTGTTAAGAGAAAAATAATTCACTAACGATTGGTTAAAGATTTCCTTTTTCAAATTGTGCTGTCAAAAGGTGCTCTTTACTCCTTGTCTATGGACATTATGAGACCCCTAGATTTTTATACTCTTCACCATGTGATGGAAGTATATATAAGTTTTTCATTCCATTTGTAACATCTAGAAATACTTCGACCATATAAAGTACACTGGCCACACTAAATTTGTGGCAGAAGGTTTGATAGTCAACATGAGTTGACTTGGGGCTGCTGATCACGAATTTAGCTTCCTATTTGCCAGATTCACTCTAGTTCAGTTTTTATAAAATAAACCATTTGTTTCGAATTTTTATAAACTGACCCCTAACCACTTTATTTGTGAAACGATTTTCAAAACGCGGTGTTAAGAGGAGAATTTGACCTTTTCAGCGATACCCAACACTTTCGAACAAGAGTTGTAAAAGATATATGCACAAAACTAAGTTGTTCCCATTACTAAACTTCGAGCTCAAGTTTTTGAAAATCGGTTCACAAATAAAGCAGTTGGGGGTTCTTTTGTTCAAAAAAAAACAGGAAATAACTGTTGATGTGAATATCTCCTAGAATATCTCCAGAGCGAATCTGGTTAATTGGAGGCCACATTCTTGATCAGCAGTCCCAAATCAACTAAAGTTGACTATCAAACCTGCCGCAGAAGTTTTTTCAAATTTTGTTTCCCAGTGTTATTGATCGTCTTTAAATTCTAAGCCGATCTAGCCGACTGTTGAAAGCACGATTCAGTCCAAACGAAAAGAGCTATAGCTAGATATATGTTTTATAGTCGGTATTTATAATGGACCATATCGGGCGAAAGGAAATAAAGGTGACCTTTAAGGGACTGACAAAAGTCCTGAACAAATTTATGATTCGTTGACATGTTCACTATGTAAAATCATTAAATAACTCTGAAATCAGCTTTTATTAGAAGTGGTAGCTCGTATACTTATAGATGCATTAACCTTACGATAAAAGGGCGTGGTCATTGGGACCAAACACCGTTCCCCAATTCTCGGGGACCAATGGGTATCACGAAATTGAAATCCAAATATGTATCATATTTGCAACGGTTTGGGCCATTTAGGCCCTTGTGCCCCAACATTAGGTCTTCTTGAACATTCGGCATATGTGTATTCAAAACTTTTAAAATATGTCACTAATAAGAAATTAATAATTCAAAGAAATCTGAGGCCTTGGGTCTAAGATCCATAGAGCTCTAGAAATGTATTCTTTCGAAGATAAACAAATTGAACTCAAAAGTTGTAGAACTTCCTCACTTATCCATATGTGTACTAACATTACCGATTTGTCAAAACTTCGGGTCCGAATCTAAAGACTCTAGGGATCCACTAATCGGTCTCCTTAATATTACATTTCGTCACAAATCCGACCAAACAATAATTCTACGATTCGAAGAAATTTGAGGTCCATAGGTATAACGGCCGTGGGGTGCCAAAAATAGGTTCTTCTGAACATGGTCATATGGTTAATAACAGTAGAATTTGCATACTAAATTTCGGGACCGGATCTACGGGCCCTTTGAACCTTCAAGTCTTCAATACGTTTTTTAATACAACACAAATTTTTAACCATATATACGTTTAATAATAATAACAACACTTATTTATTATTGTTCCTTTCTAAGGCTTGAAACACTTTTTCGTGGGATAATTTCATTTCGTCAGTCATCTCATTAAGAGCTCCCAGCTTTCTCTCCTCAATCTCCAGCAGTCTCTTAAGATTGTCGACCCGTCTTCTTTTTCCTTGCGATGTGGAAGCTTTGCCGCGGGAGTCTTCCGAGCTCTCCACATCCATGCAGCCAGAGGTGTGAAGAGGCGTAAAATCTGAAATGAATATAGATGTTTGTACATATGTGTTACCTTTTTTAGTTTAGATTACCTGTGCTTTCGACCATCACTCTTTTATAGTTGATGGCCTTCGATGTCGCCAATATTTTGTTAACATGTTCAAAGCGCTCCTAAGTAGATGGCGCGGTGTATGTGGGTGTTCTTACGAGCACCCCTCAGGCCATCAATATTCTCCTCCCACAGATCCAACAGATATAAAGTTAAGACTGCTATTCACTCAGTCTTTTTGAAATCTAAAATAATTGAAAAATTAAAATTATTTTGAACAAAAGCAAAAATATTAACTTACCTCCGGTTTTTTGCATTTTGGCTGTGGCTGTTGTTGTTTATGCTGATAAACAGCTGTTATAATAGGCACGGGTGGGTTTCGATTGTTAAATAATCAAATTTATAGTAAACGCTACTTAACGGAAAACGCGTCCAATATGAACGTGACTTTTTTCCATACCGAACTGCCTATGTTTTTTGTATAGGCTTTAACGCGCGTTCATTGATTTTTGGAAACAGCCTATTTTACATTTTTACAACAGATTATGCGACAATACGACGTCTTCATAGCGCCGAATTATGCCTTTTAATCGGCGGCGGCAAGGCTAAACAAAAAATCATCAACGGCAGCGCAAAGTATGTTGAGACCGATTCGGCTTGAAACTCTGAACACGAACTACGCATTGATAACGTACACATATCCCCATCTGGCAACACTCTTAATGAGAATGCTGTCAAAATATTTGGTGACATTTAAAGGTTTCTTGCGTGGCTAAATAGACAAGAAGAGGAGCAACTTTGTGAAACTGGAAACTAAATCCTTAAATAAAGACCCAACATAATGGACAAGGCCCAGAAGAGGATTCGTCAGGGAGAACCCATAAAACTGGCCGATTTAAATATGACTCCTATTTGGGTGGCTCTTATTGTGGGCTTCATAGCAGTTGGTAAGCAAAGTCATCCCGGAAAAAAATTGAATTGAAATTATTTACAAATACGTCTCGCTTAATGCCTCACCCTCCTCTAGCTCTTTTTGTTATATTTCGTAAACGTTCTTCCGCCAGGCGTGATATCCTATTGAGTGGCATTAGTGATGCGGGCAAAAGTGCTATTTTTATGCAAGTTCTGTACGACAAATTTCCTGAGACTTTCACTTCTATGACTGAGAATGTGGGCACCTATAAAAAGGACAATCTATCCAGCCGTGTTGTCGATGTCCCTGGCCACTACAGAGTGAGAGATAAATGCTTTGAAAAATACAAGAGGACAGCAAAGGGCATTGCCTTTGTGGTGGATGCCGTGACTATACAAAAGGAAATCCGTGATGTGGCTGAGTAAGTACAACAACAAAGACACTACTTAACATAAAGTTTTTAACTGACGCATGGTTGTTTTATTAAATTCTAGTGCTTTGTATTCCATACTTACCGATGCAGCCACAGTGCCCTGCAGGATTTGTGTGTTTTGCAACAAACAAGATTCGACAACGGCCAAGGGTGTCGAAGTTATTAAATCTTCTTTGGAAAAAGAATTGTAAGTTTTGTCAATTGATATTTAAAACAAAATGATGGCAAATCCTTTACGTTTTATATGTATCCATTTTTACCCACAGAAACTTAGTACGGGACACCCGCAGCCGCAAATTACAGTCTACCTCAGATGACGAAGCTAGTAAGCCAGTGTTTTTGGGTAAACAAGGCAGAGATTTTGAATGGTCTCATCTCCAACAGAATATTCAGTTCTATGAAGGTTCAGCAAAGGATGGTGAACTCAGTGATTTAAAGGATTGGATTGATAAACTGCTGTAGAACAGCAACATGTTCCAGATATGCATACTGCTAGTCGATGAGGCTAAGCATGTGTTTTCTATCAAATCCTATTCACTCACTGGTAGAGCATTTGTTTTTATTTTATTTAAGAACTTATCGTGCATGTCGTATGTTTCAGTAGATTTATATAATGAGTCACATTTCTTCTCATTTTCACCTTTGTTCGTTGTAAATTTTTTATTATGTATTGTAATTAATCCGATTTCTGTTAAATAAAGTTTAAGGTTTTTTTTTATAACTGTACATTTTGGTTGTGACTTGCAGAAAAAGCGCAAATAATGCAAGTTTAAGACTGTCATTGTTTACAATCCCAGTGTCCTTGTCTTTGTGTTCAATGCATATTTCAAAATTATAACATGCTATCCTAACAAAAAAGAATGCCTGTCGAAAAGTGCTTTTCGCAGTTCTGCGGAATATCCTTTTTAGAAGACAGAAATTATTTAAGTATTATATCAATACTGCCGCCAGACCAAGATTCGTAAGGGATGTGATCAGCATTCTGTCGACTCCTTGATATACGGCTGGTCTGCTCAGGTTTACCGTAAATTGTCAGTTATGTGCATGTATTTCTTTTGAAGTCAAAAGTTGACTTCAAAAGAAATTTATTCGTTGGCAAATGTCACCACATCATTATCATATAAAAAGGTATGCTCTGTTACTAAACAGGACCTACTTCTGATGTAATTCATCGGTTATAGTTTAGATCAAGATCAAGTTACTTAACATGACCTACTTCTGATGTAATTTATCGGTTATAGTTTAGATCAAGATCTATTGTTAGTTGGTCAGACAAGTTTCTACAGAATAGTTTCTCCATTTTTATGTTTAACTACTCCATTTTCAATTAAAATTAAGAAAACCATTTGAAATTTAGAAAATAATTTGTGTAAACACAAATAATTACTTGGGTAAATACAAATAAAAATTGAGATATCAAATTTGAAATTGAGATATGATAGGTACTAAATAAAATGAAACTAAATTAAAATAGATGTGGTACAAAATAAAATCGAGAAACAAAATTAAATTGATTTAATAAGAAAATTCAAGTTCATATTGAGAAAAACAAATTTGATATTAAGAAATTAATAATTAAATTAATAAATAAAATATAAAGTTTTTATTCAGAACACTAAATAATAAAGGGTGGTTAAATTTTAAGGGCCGATGTTAATTTTGAATAAAACAAATTATTGAGGAAATTATTGTCATTTCTTATTTTTATGATAATATTGGTGTGGTTCAATTATGTATGGAACAAAATATCGGTCAAATAGCCGCCGCGACCTCGGCGGCACACCTCTATCCGATGGTCCAAATTTTCGATGACGCTGAGGCATAATTGAGGTTCTCTGCCGTTAATGTGCCGAATTATCTCATAAATCCAACAGTGTCAAATCACAAGATCTTGGGGGCCAATTAACATCGCCACGACGTGAGAAAACACGGCCATTGAATTTGTCGCGCAAAAGAGTCATTGTATCGTTAGCTGTGTGGCAAGTGGCACCGTCCTGTTGAAACCACATATGGTCCAAATCCAAATTTTCTAATTCGGGCCATAAAAAGTCCGTTATCATCTGACGATAGCGGACACCATTCACAGTAACTGTCGGATCGGCCTCATTTTGGAAAAAAATACGGCCCGATAATGCCGCCTGCCCATAAACCGCACCAAACAGTCACTCTTTGTGGGTGCATTGTTTTTTCGACAATCACTCTTAGATTATCATTCGTCCAAATGCGGAAATTCTGCTAATTGACGAATACACTGAGGCGAAAATGAGCCTCATCACTGAAGATGACTTTCTTCGAAAATTGATCACTGTTGCCCATTTTCATAATAAGCCTGAATAACTTTTACGCATTGCTCGCTTGTGTATCTTTTCACGGTTTAAATTGAGCTAGTCTGAAAATGGGAAATATCAAATGAAATGCAGTAAGAAACGACGTTTATGTGTGGTTCAAACTCAACATCGGCCATTAAAATTTAACCACCCTTCATAAAGTAAATAGTAATCTCCCTTTTATTAATTTATTATATACAAGGTTACAAAATTAATCGATTAGCCGAAAGGAACCCTACTGCGATCATAGGGGTATAACATAAGGTTGCAAAAAATGCTAAATAGGCGAGTGGCCGACTTTATAATATTCTGCACCTCTATTTAAAGGGAAGGAAGGTGGTGAAAAAATGATTTGCTATTATTATTAGATATCTCTTAAAGATAAATCGGGATGGGCTACATGCAAGAAAAATTTTACCAGATCGCTGGCAGACGTTATAAGTGACTTTCAAAAAAAAATGATAATTACCTTTTGTGTAGGTGTACAGAAGTGCTGTATAGGTTGTCGTATTGCCATCGTCTTCAAAAGGGCTCAACTAATTATTTCGGAGAACAAATATTTAAGCGGTCTGCTCCAGGGGACCTCAGGCCTTGAAAATGATGCCACCCACATTCATAATTGTGTGGTTACTCAAACGAAAGAAAATTGATCAAGGATGCCAAAAATTAAAAAAAAATACATAGGCATGGCCCTAGAAAGTCTTTAAGACCCAAAATAGTGGATAGTGAGACCCTAAGGGCCCCCAAACAATCGCACACGTGAAAATGTGAAATTATACAATAAGATAAATGTGGTTCGATAAGAAAAATGCGTGTGTAAAGGCGGACATTTCGAATAAGTAGATTCTTTTTGGATACAATATACATCAATATTTATTTATTTATTAATAGATTCATTTGTAATTAAAATTACAAAAAAATCTTTTTGAAAGAGTTATAGCAACAATGGCCTTAAACTCTAGGGTTTTAATGATAACTTATAAATTTCATTTCTACTATTTTAATTAGACTTTACGAGTATGTACATATACTTATATAATATAATATTTTTATAATAACAGATTTAGCTTAATCAATATACATTTCATTTTTGTTTTATTTTTAACCAAAAATTCAACTTAGAAAAGGTACAAGGTACATTTTTAATCTTAGTCTAAATATATGTAAGTGTGGGTACTGTGTACTTCAGTTATATTAAATTGTATGCATTGCTTCTTTTCAGAAACGTTATAATTTTTTCTAAATTATCTTCATTTGGTAGTGAAAGAGCTTCTATCGGGGTTGAATTTGGAAATAGTTGTGTACGGATGATGGAAAAGTGGGGACATGATATGAGTAGGTGGGTAAGTGTGTAGGGTTCATTGTTAATACAGTTGCAGGGGGGATTTATCTGCAGTCGTAATAAGTGTCCGTGCGTCAATCTAGTATGCCCCAACCGGAGTCGGGTTATTCTCGTAATGTCTTGTCTGGTAAATTTGCTAGATTTAGGGAGCTGTAGTATTGTCGTTTTGTATCGGTTCATAGCGCGGTAACCGTCAGATGTTGAGTTAATGAGGTGTAGGTTGGTGTCATAGGTTGTCTTTAAAAGATAGTTTACGTCTCTAATATTATAATTCATTGTGGTTTCTAATGGTCGTTTCAATGACATTTTTGCGCCTTTATCAGCAAAGTCGTTTCCCGCTATGGAAGTGTGACCGGGGATCCAGACTAAAATTATATTACTATGTGGGTCAAATAAATGTTCTCTGATCTTGGTGGTGTAATAATTTTCGTTGTTTATATTGGCAATAGCCTTTACAGCTGAAAGGGAATCACTACAAATCGCAAATTTTCCTTCTTCACTATTGATTATATTAACTGCTTCGTAGATTGCAATTAATTCCGCTGAGAAAATTGATGAGTATGATGGTAAGATTGAGGTTCTAAGTTCTCTAGTTTCATTCACGATGCTGTATCCTACTATGTGGTCGGACTTGGACCCATCTGTAAAAATAAATTTATGGTCTTTGTAAAGTTCCTTAAGGTCTCTGAACAATGTTTGAAATTGCGCTGGATTAGTGTTATTTTTCGTAAATTGAGCCATGCTCACATTTATACATTTTTTGTCAAAGTCCCATCGGTGTTGAGCAGAAGTGAAATCCTGAGATAGACTGGTAACATCTAGGTCTAGTTCCCTACATTGTCTGATTACTCTATATAGTGTAGACGTAAGTTTCGGTCCATTTGTATTACTTATAATTTCTTTAATTGCGTAACCCAGAGTCGAATTACTGTTGTTAAGAAGACATTTGAATAGCCTTGCTGTTGATAATTCAATTTGTTTGTCTATTGGTATTATATTACTTTCAAAAAGCAAGTTATTTATAGGGGTGGATCTAAAAGCCCCGAGGGATAATCTGATGGCGGCATTTATTATAGTTTTGATTTTTGATATTAAGTATTTTGGAGCATGCCCGAAAAAAGGTAGGCAATAATTAATTTTAGATAAAATAATAGATTTTGTTATAGATATCAATGTTATTACATGACAGTTAAATTTGTGCCAACTCAAGAATTTAATAATGTTAAGGTTTTTGGATAGAGTTTTTGTTAAGTTTCTAATATGGGAGTGCCAGAAGTATTTATTGTTAAAGTATAGGCCAAGTATTTTAAGATCCTTGACTTCTTCTAGTGAATAATCGTTTGTTGTTATTGTAGGAATACAGTTAAATTTTCTGCAAAAATGAATATATTTACATTTAGTTGATGAAAGAATCGCACCGGAGTATAAACTCCATTTTTTGATGTTGGTGAACAGTGTAGAAACATCTATAGATGGATTTTTTGAACGATTGGATTTAATCAGAATGTTGAAGTCATCAGCGTATGCGGTGAATTGTATATGTTTGTGTAGTGAAATGATTGTACATAGTTTGTTATATGCAATCAGGAATAAAATTACCGATAGCGGTGAACCTTGCGGTACGCCGTTACTTAATGGTAATGTTGAAGAGTAATAGTTACCATTTTTTACCATTATTTTCCTATTTGTCAAGAAGTTTATCACGTACCTTGTGATTTTTGGACCAATTTTCCATTCAGTCATTTGGTCAATAATTGCGTGTATTCCTATTCGGTCGTATGCCTTTTCGAAATCGAGGGAAATAAGAGTAAGGTGTTTTCTCTGGGAAATGGTGTCAGCAATCTGATGGTCTACATAAAGTAGAGCATCAGTTGTTGATTTCCCTTTCTTGAATCCATACTGATGACTATTGAGTAGTTTGTTTTTCATAACAAACCACCATAGTCTATTAGCTACAATTTTGTCAAGGACTTTACCCAAACATGAATTAAGTGAAATTGGTCTGTATGCCGTTCGAAGAGTTTTTTCGTATCCGGGTTTCCCTATAGGTATAACAAGACTATTCTTAAATTGCTGTGGGATGTAATTATTAAGAATGTTGTTATATAACTTTAAAATGCGATTTTTCAGTGAGTTTGGCAGCTGTTCGATCATTGGGTAGTTGATTCTATCAAGACCCGGTGATTTTCCCTTTAGTTTATGTAGTGTTGATGTCAGTTCGATAAATTTGATTTCGGTTTCAATTGATATTGCAGAGCGACATGTCGTTGGAGTTGTTTGGAATGTTACAATTTTGTTTTTGGATGTTTGAAATACGGTTGAGAAGTTGTCGTCAGAGGATTTGTCCGACCAAAATTTACTAAGTATATTAGCTATTTCTTCACCATTCGTTGTGAAGCTGAGATTGGAATCATCTTTTGCTAGGGAGAATATGTTTAGTGAGTTTTTGTATCCTGTTAACCGTTTGATGTTTCTCCAAATTGTTTCCGTATTTGTAGTAGGATTTATTGAGGAGGTAAAGTTCGACATGGATTTTAATTTTGATCTTTTGACTTCCTTTTTTAATATAGCATTTGCTTTTTTATAAATTACAAGATTCTCAGTACTCATATTTTTTCTAAACTTATACCAGGCTTTGTTTTTCTCGATTTTAAGATTTTGTAAACAACTATTCCACCAGGGTACTGTATTGTTTCGGGTGCCTTGGAATGTTACTGGAATTGAATTGTTTGCAGCTTGATGTATGATTTTGCAAATGTTTGCGGCTTCTCTGTTAATGTTACGGAAAGTACTCCTTTCAGTATTTCCTTTTAGGCAGTTTCCTCGGTACTGAGGCCAATTTGCTTTAGCAATGTTATATTTGGGTCTTTGGTACCTACATGGAACTTCGGTATTTAGAAACAGACTAGTAATGATTGGAAAGTGGTCACTATTATACAAACTTTTTTCGGTTTTCCACTTGCAAGATGTAGCAATAATTGGCGAACAAAAGGTCAAATCTATGTGGGTTAAAGATTTGAAAGTGCTTAAATGTGTTGGAGACCCGTCGTTTAACAGAACTAGCTGTGAATTATCAATAAAATTTGCCAAAAGATTCCCTCTACTGTTGTTAGATGGTGATCCCCAGTAGTTGTGCCATCCGTTAAAATCTCCAGTTATTATTGTTGGGATTCTAGAGGAAGAAAATACCCGGGTAAGCTCTGCATTGTTTAGTGTTTGTTGTGGGCTTATATACGCGGAAATGATATTGAATTTTATAGTGGCTTTCAATTCAAAGCACAAGTTATCAAAGTCATCTGAGGTTACTATTTGTTTATGTTCCACGGATTTATGTATTAAAAGTGCTACGCCACCGTACCGACTGGAAGATGTATTCTTGGAGTAGAGTAAAAAGTTTATGGGTATAGGAATATTTTTTTGTTGGGAATGTAAGTGGGTTTCTTGGAGGGAAATAACTTTAGGATTATATCTTTTAATTAGAAGTAACAGATCATTATAATTATTTATATAACCTTTTGAATTCCACTGAATAATATTAAACATTGTAATGTTGGAATGTACTTGCTTGTAAATTATAAGTAGGTAGTACGAGTGACTTATAAAATACTAGTCCATACAGTGTCAAAAGTTGGGAAAAATACTGTTTTTATTTTTTGATTCGTTTTGTTGGTTGTTGTATTGCAGATTTCTTCACTTTATGTTTGTTTCTAGTTGATGTATTTCTTGGAAGAATTGTCACTGTTTTAGTACTTTTTTTTATTTGCTCTGCTTCATTTTCGGATATTTCTACATCTGACATTGCATTTAAGTAGTCAACAGCCTCTCGTTGCGTGGAATTCTCCAATTGAGTATCGATGTTATGATTTCTGTTTGAGTATATTTTTCTTTCGTCTACAGTAGTTACTGTTTGTTTTACAGAGTTTGGTTCTTGTGTTACGAACATGTAAGATGAGGTGGGGTGTCGTTGTTTGTATATTGAGAGAGCTTTTTTCCTAATTACCTTTTCTACTGAGATAATCATTTGTATTTCTTTCTCCTTTAAGAAAATTGGGCATTTTTTGTCGAATGCTGAGTGATCACAATTAGCATATTTGTTCTCCTCGCAATTTATACATGCTTTTTTTTGTAGACATTGTTCTTGTTCTTCATCATCGACGTGATAGTCTTCTGAGCAGTTTGGACATATTTTAGCATTTCTGCATATTTTTGCTATATGTCCGTACCTCATGCATTGATTACATCTTAGGGGAAGAGGAATATATTGACGGATTGCCGAGTTCTCATACCCAATACGTATGCCAGCAGGGAGAGAAGTAGAGGAGAAGGTGAGAATAACCAAACCGGTTTCTTCAAGTTCATTATTGACTCTTTTTTTGATTTTTTCTACTTTACATACATTTTGTTCTTTTAATTCTTCCAAAATTTCTTCTTCTGGTATATGTCGCAATTCGTTGGAGTATATAATACCTTTTACGAAATTTAAACTTTTATGAAGAGACACCTCAACTTCGATTGTTGGAGACAATTTTTTCAGTTGAATAAGATTGCATGTTTGTTGAAAACTCTTAGTTTGTACCAACAAAGTACCATTTCTCAGTTTCTTACATTCCTCAACCTCTCCGCCGCAAACTTCATCTATCACGTGTTTTATCAGGAAAGGTGAAACGTTTGCCAAGGAATCGGAATTATTGACTCTTTGTATTATTACAAATTTTGGATCGTTGTTTATTGTTATTGGAGTTACTGTACTCTCCACTGTTGTTTTATATGGATTGTTCATTTCTTTTAGTTTTCACTCTTTTTCGTTGCGTGTTTGCGACCCTCTTGTACGAGATTTCAAAGTGTACTGATACATCAATAAATATATTAAAAATGTTTGGTCCAAAAACATTCAGTACTTTTTATTTTACAGCATAAAACGTGTGTAACAGTATTTATGTCCCTACTAAGTATATTTTCAAAATTTCTTTTCCCCACTCGACACGAGCCTTGTTTTGGGCGATTGTCAAATTGTGCGGCACCCAACGAGAACACACCTTTTTTATGGCCAGGTGTTCATGCAATATCGAATGTACTTGTGGAAGAAATGCCCAAGGATGCCTCTATCTCACAGTATCCGCTTTATATAGCGGACCTCGTATGCGGCTAGTCCTGGTTGATCTAAACGATGTCTTTACTTGTTTTAATTTCAAATAGATCGTTTTAAGCTTTAAATGAAATTTTCTGAATTTGAAATACAACATTTTGAATTTCAGTTGATAAATTTTGAATACGATATTGGTATCTCATGAATTTTCACTGGTGTTTTTAAATTTCAAATGGAATTTATTAATTTTTAACTAATTTATGAAGCTAAATAGGGGAGCGGCCGTGTAAAGCCACGAAAACCAATGACACTTTGCCATTATGTTAAAAACTTGTCTTCTATTTACAAAAATTAAGATGCAAGAGGTCTCGAGCCAGTTAATCCCTGTTCAATGTGTGCAAAAGACCGAAATCAAACAAACGACTAAACTCATTTATGAATGGAATTTAAGAATTTCAAATGAAATTTATGAATTTCAAATGGAATTAATGAATTTTAAATAAAATTTCAGTTGATAGTTTTCAGAAGTTTATGTAGGCTAGCAGGTGTGAGAAAGTTGCAGTCAGTAAGGGGTGCGGAGTTTTTTTTTAATTACCAATCCTTTTAATATAAAATCACACTTCCCCAAATTTACAAAAAAGGAAGTAATTTATATACTCTCAACCGTCCCTACGCTACAAAAACTCAAAAAACAAACAAAAAAATCGTTTTTGGGCCTTTCGGCCCATTCGTCCATCCCTAACACTAACAAAAACTTCAAAATTACTTTAAATTTGGATTACTAGCTAAACTTGCTTTAATTAGAGTACCTATATGTCCATAACGACTATTAATCGCCCGTTTTACCCTTGCAGGACGTTTTTTGGGCCACATATGCCAAAAGGCCAGTTACTATGCCCGTTTTTGAGATATTTACAGCTTACTAACTAACAGTTCCCATTCTATCCATTGTTTGTCTTCAAAACATTATAATTTGATAAGTAAAAAACAAAAAAATGTACTCTTTACCGAGGTACCTTAAGTCCCCTAAAGCTAAACTTTTTCCTCCTTCGGCCAATTTCGCCCATTTCATCATCAAAATTTCAGGCTCCAACGTTGATTTGTTCGACCGCTTTCGTGCTGTCATATGACATACGGACGGACGATCATGGCTAGATAGTCTTAGGATTTTACAACAATCAAAATAATATACACTTTATAGAGCCTCCAATCAACGGAATGACAAATTTACCATCCACCCTTCGGTGGGGGGTATGTACACAAAAACATCACCGGTGGGCATTCCTAAACTCATTTTAAAAGGTTAGCTGCGCCATTCACCTGAAGATAAGATGGAGAGATGCCACCTTATTATATTAATTGCATGATGATAAAGCAAAGTCTAGCACCATCATAAAAGACTAATCAAAGTCATAAACCGCAAAATAAACGGGGTTGCCAATAACATATATTCTATGTTATACCCTTCAACATAGGATGGTACGTATATTAAGTTTATTATTCCATTTGCAACACCTCAAATATTGATTGGAGACTCTACAAGGTTTGTAAATACATATAATTTAATCGTCGTAAAATTTGAAATCGGCTATGTCCGTCCGACCGCGTGTCTATTGAAAGCACGAACGCTAGGTCAAACAAAAACAAAGGACCCTCAAATTTTGCAAGATATTTCTTATAGTTCAAAGCTGTTTAGGATTGTAAATTCTGCTGTGGCGGCACTGTTGAGAGAAGAGAGTGGAGAGTGTGCGTGGCTTATAGTGGCTGGCGGGAGTTTTGTATTCGTCTGCCTTTCAGTTTCCCGTCTGCCTTTCAGTTTCCATCATGCATTGGACACGTAAGGAGAGGTAATTTTGTGTTGAAGTGTATTTTTAAAATTCGCACTTGATCATTGCAGTGCAGCGTGCTTTTCTTTTACGATTCGCTGTGCCCCCACGCAGACGTAATCCTGGTGAAACAAACCCCAGAGAACTTCATCAGAGAGCTCTGCATTCGGAACGCATCACTGTGTGGTGCGCCATATCACGAGTAGGCATCGTTGGCCCTTACTTTTTCCAGAATAACCGTCTTGCTGTAACTGTGAACTCCGAACGTTACTTGACTATGATACAGGATTTTTTCAGCCGGCTCTTGAGGCAATGCAATTAGAGGATACATAGTTACCATGAATTGTTTGAGGCAAATGTTTCCATGACGGTGATGTGAACTGGCCGGCACGCTCACCAGACTTAGCCCTATGCGATTTTTTTCCTTTGTCACCTGAAGTCGAAGGTGTATATCAACCGTCCCAACACCTTGGAAGACCTAATCAAAAATATTGAGGCTGAAATTGGCAGAATACCAGTCGACATGCTTGTTAGAGTTCATGAAAACTTCAGAAAACGTATGCAGCAGTGTGTGGATAGCGAAGGTCGACATTTGCCAGATATACTTTTAAAAAGAATATAATTTAAAAATTCCTTTGCTGTCCAATATAATTAAAATATAAACTAAATTTTTCTAAGGTTCATAATTTTTTATTTCATTTCCCAATAAGCAACTTAATGCGCTCCACCCTTTATATAAAAATGTATGGACCAGTATTAATTGGATTCGCTTTTAGGCCAATCATGCAGAATGTTTCGTCGATATTATAACGATAGATGGACGGACGGAATTTACTCACAAAGGTTCCTCCTACACAATTTTTGACCTAGCCATGACCCTTCATGGTGTTTTCAGAGGTCAAACTTCAAATTTGAGTCAACATTTTTTCAAACGTAAATTAGTAATTTTATTTATAAACGTTTGAAAAAAAAATTGATTCAAATTTGTAGTTTGACCTTTGAAAACACAATGAAAGGTCAAATCTAGGTCAAAAATTGTGTAAGAGAAAAATGTTTGCCTGTATATTTGCAACACAAATGCTGTATTTTCCGAAAGTGGTCTAGCTTACGAGTTATAGCTCATCAAAGCTTGCAACTAGTTTTACTCCATTTTTAGGGCTAAATGTCGTGACGGACTAGCCGGTTTCCATTCAATTGAAAAAGTTTTGCATTGATATTATTTTTGATGCCCAATAAACTAGAGAGCGAAAAAAAACACTTTTTGTTTCATGGGCGCTCTAGTATACTTAGTAGGGACATTAATACTGTTACAATATTGAACACACCCATTTCAATAGTAGAACTGAACATACCCCGTTAATGTCATATGGGGTTTGAAAGCTAACCTCAATAGCGTTAGTCTGTAACGGGATTTTAAAATTGTTTGAACTTTCATCATGGAGTGGTCAGATAATGAGAACCGTATCGCTGTAATAGCGCTTTTCAAGTGTGAAATGAGAAAAATCGATATTTTTAAAACTCTCCGGCCACTAGGAATTAGCCGCATGTTCGTCTACCGACACATAAAACTGTTTGAGGAGACTGGAGATGTAAAAGACCACCACTGGTCGGGCCGCCAACGTCTGTTCCAGCACCGCATGTCATCAAAGACGTTTAATCAAGAATTCACAGAAATCCGCTCCGAAAACAGAAAATCATGGCCCGTGAGATGAGTATCACGCAAAAGTCAATGAGTCGAACCATTAAAAAAGACTTGGGACATGGGGCTTTTAAACGACGCACAGGACATTTATTGACTGCAGCTTTAAAAAAATAGTATTGAAAAATGCAAACGTCTTTTGATGAAGCACGCTGATAACTTGCACAGAAAAATTTTGTTCACCGATGACATTTTTTTTTAAAATTTTGTTCAAAAATTTAACAAGCAAAATGATAGAGTGTATGCGCGCTCATGTAAGGAAGCATCTGAACTGATCCCAAGGGTGGAAAAGTGTCATCACCCAGCTTCAGTCATGGTTTGGTGGGGTGTCTCTTACGATAGGGTCACTGACCTGCATTTCTGCGAACAAGGAGTCAAAACATCGGACAAAGTTTACCAAGAAATCGTTTTGGAAGCTGTTGTGAAGTCTCTCAACAATTCCCTGTTCCAAAACCAGCCATAAGGTTAAAACGTCCCAGGCCTGGCTTCGAAACAATTTGTCAGCGTTCATTTCCTCTGAAGAATGGCCCTCAGGCAGTCCAGATTTGAACCCATTGGATTACAAATTGCGGACGGTTTTAGAGGACAAGGTTTGTCACAAAAGATACCCCAATATTGGATCTCTAAATACTGCTTTGGTTCGAGCTGTGGCCAATTTTCCAATGAACGAGGTTCGTGCAGCTATTGACGATTGGCCAGTGCGACTTAAGGCGTGTGTAAAGGCAAAAGGCGGACATTTCGAATAAGTAGATTCTTTTTGGATACAATATACATCAATAAATATATTAAAAAATATTTGGTCCATAAACATTCAGTTCTTTTTACACATAAAACGTGTGTAACAGTATTTATGTCTATACTAAGTACACTGCCTTTGGGCTACCGCAGTTATACTTTTTCAACATCTCTTTGCACCAATCCATACGACCCTTTTTTTGGCATTCGTCAAATTATGTGGGATCCAACGAGAACAATATCTTATCGATGCTTGTCATACTTATGCCCAAGAATGCCTCAGTCTCACGGTATGTCACATGTCGGCCTTGCTTAATCAGTTCACGCACAGCATCGATGGTTTCTGGCAAAGTGACCGAAGTTGGACTTCCTTCACGAAATTCATCCTGGAGCGAACGGCGTCCGAGACTGAACTCTGGGCACCAGCGATTTACAGTGGTTTTTGATGGTGCTTCATCGCCAAAAGTCGAAACAAATTAATTTAAACACTCTTGGGTCGATAACCTACGCCGAAAATCGTAAAATATCATCGCACGAAAATGTTCACGGGATAATTCCATTTTTTGCCTGAGATGGATTTTTCAACGCACTGTAAACGAAATAATTCTCCCTCAAATGACCAAACGTTCTGAGTGAAGTTATGTTAAAAAATGTCAATGTTTCCAATGGAAGTTCCAGTTTGCATCTAGGAACACTAGTATTGTCAGGACCCGAAATATAAATAGCAACCCTCGTATAAGCACTTATGTCGCTACTTGGCACTGCTGGCATCTTCAAAAGGACGAGGCAAGAAATGTATTCTGACTTTAGAGTTTTTAGGATATGAGAAATATATTTACTGAACTATAGTGAAACTTTTTACACAGTTTCTCTGTGATTATAAATCAATGCTTTAAAAGCAAATCTGCGCACGTAATAATTGCATGCCTTCTTGTATTGATTGCATCACATCGAAAAACAATTTTCGCAAAATTTCCATGCAAAGCTTCGTACATCCTTTAAACGACCTCGTTTCTCAGCGAAATGCGTCATTATAAATTATTGTGTTAACAACCATAATATTGGATGTGTTAAAATTTCAGCTTTCGTTCCTTCGTTTTTAGGTAAAATACTCGTATCGCCGAAAAATGACTCCACACCTATAATGAACGCAAGCACGCTTACGCGGATACGAGTACATGCCAAAACGAACAGATCCCAAGACCATTCCATCAAATTGTAATGCCTGCTTTTGGATGAAATGAGAACAAATTGAAGATGATTACACCCAACACCAGGTTTTGGGGAAAGGACAAAAAAAGACCCAAAACGCGGCAGTATAACAGAATGGAAATGGCACGTTTAAAGGCAATTCACATTACAAGTTGCCTCATTATGATGACTGACTGGAGTTCCAGGGTCTGGTGAATGATACATGCACTACTCCGTGGTACTCCATATGAGGTGGCATTCATAATGATAGTTGTTGTTCACAATTGGGCTTTAACACTTCTTTTCGGGGCTGCAATTCAGCTGGGCTTCTTTCAAAGGCAGCGCAAGATGTCGATACATTTTGATGGACTGGGTGACTGGCGAAAGCGAAAATGTGATTTCATAAATATAAGTACTAGCAGCGCCTGCAATGAGAAGGCAGACAGACAGACCGACAC
Organism: Hydrotaea diabolus; assembly: GCA_963513945.1. Taxonomy (NCBI): domain Eukaryota; kingdom Metazoa; phylum Arthropoda; class Insecta; order Diptera; family Muscidae; genus Hydrotaea; species Hydrotaea diabolus. The sequence continues at coordinate 172,012,578 of OY740719.1, forward strand.
AGTTTGTCTTGGCTTGGCAATCGATGGCGGCGATTGCAATTCTAGTGAAGCCCATCATGATCAAGACGATCGCGATGATGAGGATGCTGGGTGTGATGTTGCAACAAGACTGAATTGGTGGCTAGCCTGTTTGCCAGCCTTTAACAAGGTGCCGCAGCGACAAGGTGCTAAATGACGGCCAATTATACATTATGGCCCAAGGGTTCAAAATGCTTTCGTCGCCTCGTTCATGACGTGATAATTATGGTGTAACCGCGTCAAGATTTATACCCTGTTGCCTGCTCACACTTAACACTATAACGATGTGTTGAAATAAATTTTCATTTTTTTTTCTCGATCATCATCTTCTGTAAGAGATCCATGTCGTTACAAAAATCCACAAACGTTAAAGTATCACCTCCCGGTGATGATGACGACGCGGTGCGTGTTTTGTTTACCAACCAACCAACCGATCCCTATCGATGGCCAACGAAAGCTTTTGATAGCAAGCCTGGTTGCCACTAATGTTTGAACGGAAAGTTGTAGTAGACATCAGCGGGCTATTATAAATTATGATTATAGGCTTCAGATTGAAAACGAAGGGAAAAGTCGCATATGCTCCAACGGAATCTAGGGCGATCGATAACAAGATCGCTGTCGCTTGCTATGTAGGTTTTCGAAATGACAATCATTTGTCAAAAGTAAACAAAGTAATTTTAATACTTTATTACAGTCAGCAGAGATGGAAAGTGTTATGCCTGCATTTCGTTATTCGCTTGTCAACTCCTACACGCAGGGAAAAGATATGGTTACTATATGGTCACGGCAACAATAGTATGTTCTCTGCAATAAAAGTATGGTCGTCGCAACCATATTATTGTTTTTTGAATTTCATTTATTAATATTAATAATAATATTGTTGAAATGTAACAATAGTATTGTTGCCAAGTTTAAAAATGAAAATATGGTTGTAGCAACAATATAAATATGGTTGGTGGAACAAAAGTATTGTTTTCATGGGTTTTATGTTAACCATAACATGATTACGGCAATCATACCGGCAAAATTGTATTTTTTTAATTTGACAATGTTATTTTTACGAATCTTACGCAATAATAGTAAAAATAATCAAATTTTTTCGAAACAAACTACGAATTAGCATAACTGAAATATTTTAATAAATATTTTTTTATTGTTTAATAAATCACTCCTATTACACGCAGAAAAAAATTATGGTTGTGATGACAATATTCGAAGAGATGAATACTATTGTTGGGTATATGGTTGTGCTACAACAATATTATGGTCCTCACAACAATAGTATGATTCAAATACAACAATACAATGATCCTCACAACAATAGTATAATTCACACATAACCATACTATGATCCCCACAACCACAGTATGAAACACACTCAACCATGCTATCATCTCCTCAACCATAGTATGATCCTCACAACCATAGTATGTTTCATATACAACCATAGTATGGTCCTTACAACCATATTATGATTTACACGCAACCATGTTAGGATCCCTACAATCATAGTACGATCACACACAATTAGACTATGATCCCCAATATTATTTAATTAAATTTGTTTGAGTTGTCGACAATAGATTTGATACCCCGTATTATTTATTAAAATTGGTTTAAGTTGTCAACAATAGATTTGAATTATGAAAATTATTCAAAAATACATTAAATTCAAAATAATAGGAGTGACTTATTTCAAAGTAGAAAAAATAAGTTTTAATAAACGTAAGCGTCTTCTTAAAAATATTTCTGATAAACTAAGCCAAAGCAGTTTGTTTAAAAAATTTTAATTTCGATAAAAAAAAGTACTATTATTGCATTAGATCCGTACCAATAACATTTGTTCTAAAAAACATATATAAATGAAGAAAAATTACAAGCATACATTACGACTGCCGTAATCATATCATTGTTAACTTAAAACGCAAAACACAATACTTTTGTCGCTCTAACCATATTTATATTGTTGCTATAACCATAATTTCATTTTTAAATTTGTCAATAATACTTTTGTTACATTTCAACAATGTTAATATTGCAGCAATTATACTATTGTCAAAAATAAATTCAGTTAACAATGCTATGGTTGCGACGAACATACTTTTGTTGCGGAGAACATATTATTGCCGTGACCATGTAGTAACCATGTTTTTTCTCTGCGTGTATTAACTTACTTAATAAAATTCTCTATTGTTAAATAACAACTTAACCCATTCTTTACAAAAAAAATTGGGAATAATACTATGGTTGTACGTTATACATACTATGGTTATGAGGATCATAATATGGTTGTCGGGATCATAGTATGGTGGAGTGAGAACAATAATATGATTGTGGGGATCATAGTATGGTTGTGTGTGAATAATTCTATTGTTGTGAGGACCATAATATTGTTATGGGGATTATAGTATGGTTGTGTGTGAACCATACTATTGTTGTGATGATCATAATATTGTTGTGCCACAACCATATAACCAACAATAGTATGATGCTCTTCGAATATTGTTACCCCAACCATACTTTTTTTCTGCGTGTAGCTGCAACAGCATCATTAACAGGCATCTGTGTTAAAACTTAGCTACCAAAGTTCTGGAAAACAGTTAAATTTTCCAACCGCACAACCCGAGTATTGTGAAATTTCCGCTTGAAATATTTTTGCGCTAGGAAGATTAACCGAGCCGGGTCCATATTTTTGTAAATATGAAGGCCAGTGTTAATAGTTAACCTGCAGGGCGAAAAGATGCCGTTGAACCTGCATCACATTGTTAGGTTGGATGGCAAAGGCCTTGGGCACACACAGAGAACAGATAAGTTGCCACAAACGATTTTGATTGATATTCAAATGATTATGGTTGCATGCACCTCGAGTTTTCCATCGGTACAACCGCATATTCTAATTTTTAGTGATTGCAACCTCCAAAAAATAATTTGTGGATCCAAAAATTCACTTGTTAGAGTAAAAAAAATTAAAACTATCATCTTTCCAACAACTGAAATTTTTCAACCGAATGTTGGCGGTAGCACGTACTATCCACGTATTTAATCGCTACAACCAAATGCTGATTGGGTACACAGCAATTTTCAGTAGTACGAAGGACAGTATCGGTTGATGAGACAAAGTATTTGTAACCCTAACTTATTTCGATGATTATTGGGAAATTAATGTATTGGTTTTTGTTACAGATTATTGACTTTAAGAACTCTTTGAATTCGTTTGTCATCACCATGAACATTTTTAAATTGGACCAATTGATGGGTTAATATTATGTATTCGGTTATCGGACCGAAATAACGAAGATTTTTATTTAAGTTTTATAAATGGTGTGTGTTTCAGACGTTGGATTTTCAAGATGAAATAAAACGTATATAATTAAATGTCATGGCCATAAATTTAGCTATATTATATAGATACGTGTTTGCCATTATGTTTAAAAAATGAGTTCCATAAATTCCAGTCGAGAGGCCCAATTTCGACCACTTTTTGCAGCATTTGAAGCCGTATGTCAGCAAAAACGCGCCGAATATTCTCTTCCAAGGCGTCAATCCTGTCGGGCTTATCTGTGTAGACAAGCTACCTCACATAACCCCACAAAAAATCGCGCCGAATATTCTCTTTCAAGGCGTCAATCGTGTCAGGCTTATCTGTGTAGACAAGCTACCTCACATAACCCCACAAAAAATAGTCCATCGGTGTTTAATCGCACTTTGTTTGAAGGCCACTACACAGGACCACGACGCGAGATAATGCGCTCACCAAAAGTTTCCCTCAATAAATTGATTGTTTCGTCCGTTGTATTGCACGTAGTGCTGTCTTGTTGTAACCAAAGGTCGTTCACATCAACATCCTCCAATTCAGGCAGGAAAAAAAATTAAGCATGGCTACTTATATATAGCATTCCCCATTGACTGCAACACTATGGCCGGCTTAATTTTTAAAGAAATATGGACCAATGATTCCCTCTGCCCTTAGAGCACACGAAACAGTGACTTTTTTATTTTCATATCTCCAAACGCTACAATTTTGGTTGTTAGCGTACCCATTCAACGAAAAGTGAGCTTCATGGCTGAACATAATTTGCTTGTAATAATCAGGATTGGTGGTCATCTCGGTTGGGCCCATTCTCCACGATTTCCAAACATTGTTTCGAAGTAAGTCTATCAAAGTGACTCTGAAATAAGTGTGGCCAGATTAAAAAAGAGTCCCTAAAGCCAACGTGGCATTTTATATGAATATAAATGCTTTTGAAAAGTAATCCCCGGAAATTGTATACGGGATTTTAACAACGGTTGCCCTTCCGATAATAATACATGCCATCGTTGTTTAGTGACATTTTGTCCGCATTTATGCTTTGCAGTTTTCCTTTTTTAAAAAGTCTTAGCAATTTCTCTAAAAGAACGGCGGATCGGTGTCCATGTCATGTCACTCTGCTTCTCTGCAATCAGAGAAGAGAGCCCTCTGAGGACCCCTAAGTGGATGGATCTCTTTGTGGCTGTTCAAAACCAGAAAAAGAGCGCGAAAACTGCTATTTTTGTCTGTTATTCCGATGTTTTTTTGTTTTTATGATGACACAATAAGTATTATCCCATCTCTGATTATAACAATTTGAGGTATCAAGTGTTATTTACTGTAGCACATGTCCATGTAATTTGTGCCTGTGAATAGTCTTATATAAGCATATTGTTTAAGATAAATATACAGACGTTATGACTGATTGTCTCTGACATTCGCCTATTGCACTCACGTCCCGACATTCGCTTCTGTGCCTTACAGGATGCTTGTTTTTTTTTAATTATTAAAATGATTTGCTGATTTATCATAAATTAACGGTAAAACAGCACTACAAATGATTTCCGACTAAATCATAACTTTTTTGACCTCTTGTGTCTTGTTTCAAGATAATTTGATACTTTCCATTTCAGTCCGTGCTGTTCTCTTTTTTTCGACAAAATTCCACAAAGCAACTGTTATTTTTTCATTATTCGAAACCGTTGTTAAGGCGACTATTTTTTAAAAGGCATTGCCTTTTATCCTTATAGGTAATGAGAATACCCTACATCAGACAATGGTACGCACTAACATGGTAAAAATACATTTGAATATGAGTGTAGATAATTTGAAAGCACTCAAGCAGTTTCGTTATAGCCACCGAAGTCGGCGCCAATTGCGATATGTTATTCATATCACTGGTACACTGAGGCTTTTCACTGAGAAGCACAACTGCCAACGTACTTCTTGAAATAAGCCAAAAAAGCATAGCGACGTCCCACAGTAATATTAGAAATTTCAACTCATAGTTCAGTTGTGAACGCTCCAGGAGACCTAAAAGAGCTGCGATTTAACAATGGCTTTAAGTGGTTAGCCTCTTTGTCTAAATTTTTTGCGCTCTATCAGTCAAAATATATTTTTTTGTTTGCTTTGCATACAAAATTCTTCGAACTTCCAAAGTTTTTTTTTGGAGATCTGAAGTTGAGTTTTAACTTTATATTTTAAATTATAAAAGATGGAACACTAACTGTCCTACAGTGCATAGATGGACCGATATTTTTGGTATTACTTATTTTGTGCGTAAGATATACAAAAAACTTTTAGTGTTTACAAAGCACTTTCTTTTGCCGTTGGCCCTTTTTATTTGTCCTCACCTAATGTTGTCAGGCGTTGCCAGACTATAATTTTTTAAAACTCTTCCCATTCACAGTAATTTCAGACAAAAATTACAAATTTTTAATATTGTTTGTAGATTATTAGTTACTCCATTTTATTATTCGTGACTGTATAGACATACATAGGCTCGAACCTAAGACTCTCCGAATTGAAAGCTCAAACGTTTCCATCACAGCTCCACCAGAAAAGTAGATACAAATACCTTGCGATTATTTACATTGAATGTGACTTTTGAGAGCCACAAACAACATCCAGTCGCAGTCTTTGGAGGTAGATAAGAAGCGATTCCTTTGAAAGTACTTCCATAGGGTAGGTAGAGACAGTTTTTAAAATGCCGGTTGAATTTATGAGTTTTCCCCTATGCCAGCAACAAGTCTCTGACGGACAGACGGAAATGAAATAGGTAATAATTAACCCATTTTTGGAGTTGATATAAAGGCAGATTCGTGAAGCCAATTTCAGTTGATAGCGGCAACTCTAAAACAACCCATCGGAACAACGATCCTGCTTCAAACTTTGTCTCAAACACCGGCGGTGTTTTCTAGAGCCCATTTTTCGTATTTTTGGATTCTATTGATTGAATCTGTGCTTTTTTAATTTAAAAAAAATTATAATAAAACCTCCGGAATATTGACACTTAATTCGAATGCTTAATCTAAATCAACACCAACTTCTAGCAGGCTATGGGCGAAAAGCTTTGAAAAAATGAGGTGCAGTGCTCAGACAACTGTTCACCATTTTCAGGGTCAGCTCAAGTTTTCGAAAAATCACACTTTAAAAAAGGTAAATATTTTTCAAAAATAGCTTTAGATTTCGAGATATTATATAAGAAAGCTTATATCTGACTCAGTTATGATTTTATTTAAATAATAAGAAAATGTAAAGAATTTCTTTTTAGTAAAAAACTATAGTAAAAATCGGACTATCCGTTTTTTTATGGAAAAACCTACACCAGATTTTTTAATGTCCAATTTTTAAAAAAGACGAATACCGTTTTTTAATAAAATATCGAATCGTGTTGTTTGAAGTTGAAATTTTATATCATTGTGAGATTGGACATTTTCGTTGGTAGAGATCAATACACAAAGGCCTGGGTTAAATTGAACCTGGCTTCTCGATTAATGTTTAAAAGATACGGAGACATTCTTTAAGGAGAAACCCCTTAATGTTCGTTCTTATGTAGTGCATCACGCGGGTCGCCCTAGTCCTTGTTCTGTTCATTTATTCGTTTGATTGCAGCTCGATGAAGTAGAACACTGTTTTTTTTCGTAAGAGCTTATATACGGAAACTCGATATGGCTCCACTTTGTGTGTTCTCCTCTTCATGTAGTCTTCTGCTATGCCTGATTTTTGCAACATACGAGTACTTCCTTACAGTTGCTGGCCGCCAAGAGTGTGTGTCTGCGCGAACGTTCAACAATTTTTGGAGATTGTCAAGGGTTTTTGTGTCTAAAAATCATCGTTGCGAAGACAAAATCATTCAGGCACATCACAATTAAAAGTGCTACTGTATTCAATGTTCACAAAGATTGCAGTGCGCTCCTACTACACAACGGTTGACATGCTTGAAACGAAGAAGACACACAGACAGCCCATAATTCGCTTGTCGAACAAAAACATATGGTCGGTCGGACGGTCCGGTCCTGCTGTCCGTCCAACAAAATATGATATGCACAAAAATATGTCACTTTTTTCAGCATACTTCTGCCCAGCACGTGCTGTTGCAATCTGAACTCACGGACATTGTCTTTTTTTAATTCTGTTCAAATTTCAATCTGTTCCATTTTGTTTGTAGACGATAATGCCTTTTGTTAATACAAAAATTCAATATTTATTTAATAAACCTGGTTATGTTTGTAGTTGATGACCGCTGTGGTAAGAAAGTGGGCCCAATAGCGGTCACTTTTATTTTTGATCGAAGATTTTGAGATTGTAACTTGCATTGTTTCTTTGAATTCCTTAAAGTGGAAATTTCGAAGCACATTTCCTTGAACTGATCAAGTATACCATCACATAAACGACAAATATAGGGCGGGTGTGACAACAAATCTGTTCTCTGTGTGAAAAGTGACTTCTCTTATTAACTATAACTGTTATTATTTTTAATATTTAAATAACTTTTCTTAGCCTAATGTTATCACACAAGTTTACAGAGTTTTAGTCGCATCAAACAACTTTTCATCTAAAACATTTTCATTTCAAGTGTTGTATGATTTTCAACGTAACAAATATATAATATTTTAGAGGAAAGTAACTGTTTGAAAAACCTCTGATTTATCACAAAAAGAAGAAGTAAATTACGAGTATAAGTATATATTTTTTTAGAAATGTTATGCAGTTCATTAGATTTACATGTATAGATTTGAGATTAGAGAATTTGATGAAATGCAACAGTGTAATTGAATCTATCTGTTAAAGAGCGAATACCACTAATTAGATAAGATAGTTTCAGAAATTGCGTTTAAAAAAATTACTTTTGGAAGCGCATTTTCTGAAAGCTATCCGTATTACGTTTTTTTTCATAACCAAACATTCTGTAGGTCATAAATTACGAACAGTAGGACGAGTATGAATATACTTCCATAGCACACTATAATCATGAGATATTGTAGAGACAGGGTAAATTTCATCCAGCATTTTCCGAAATCCTTTTTCAAATTTTGAGAAGTTCGGAAATTATTTGGTCAGTGCGATCGCCAGATTTGTCAGCACCCGAATATTTTCTTTGTGGTTATTTGAAGAAGCGAGTTTTTGTGAACAAGCTTTAGACAATCCTTCAACTCAAGGCCAACATTGTTGCAGAAATTCGAACGCTACAGCCACAAATTTTTAAAGATGTTACGGAAAATGCTCTAAAACGAGCCCATCATTGCGAAGCTGAAAACGGGGGTCATTTAAGTGGCATTATTTTTTATACTTAGTGTACAAAAATTTCCATTTTGTATATTACTTATATATAGTCTGAGAAAAAAGAATAAAGAAAAAATTATAAACGAAAAAGTTAGTAAAGTTGTTAATCCAATGGTAACTTTTGGCCTACCCTGTTTTTTATGCTTATGCTCGATATCTTAACTGCAATACACGTTTTTAATTTAAAACACTCACGCAGAAAAAAAGTATAGTTGGGGTGTCAATATTCGAAGAGGATCATACTATTGTTGCGTATATGGTTGTGGCACAACAATATCATGATCCTCACAACAATAGTATGATTTACACATAACCATACTATGATCCCCACAACCACAGTATGATTCACACTCAACCATACTTTGATCTCCACAACCATACTATTATCTTCACAACAATAGTATGATTCACAATCAACCATACTATTATCTCCACAACCATATTATGATCCTCACAACCATAATATGTTACTCATACAAGCATAGTATGATCCTCACAACCATAGTATGATCCACACGCAACCTACTATGATACCCACGATCATAGTATGATTCACACTCAACCATACTACGATCTCCACAAACATATTATGATCCTCACAACCATAGTATGCTTCTCATACAACCATAGTATGATCCTCACATTCATTCACACGCAACCATACTATGATCCCCGGAACCATAGTATGACTCACACTCAACCATACTATGATCCCCAAAATTATTTATTAGGATTGGGTAATGTTGTTTTTCAAAAATAGTGATTTTTATCAATTTTAAATTGCATTGCTGTTAGTTCATAGCCGGATTTGAGGCCACTATTTTATAGAACATTTTACTTAAGAAACAAAAATATATAAGTATATTCCAACGGCAGTCGAAAATACTTTTAGTTGCCAGCAGGGGTAAATGCTACTTCACCATCTGTAGACCCCAACTAAGGAATGCGATTAAACACTGATCAATGGCTATATACTTAAGTGCAGGCAGATTTTAAACAAACGAGAACCAGCCGGTAGTAGAGTATTTCACCGAACAAAGTAAACACAATAAAAATCCCTCGAATTACCTTCCGATTGTTGTTGTTTTTTATAATGCATGCACTGTATCGTGTGTATAAGTATGTGTTTCTTTTGGTAAATCAAAAAAACACGCACACATGCGTATGCTCTATAAAACCTGCTTTGTTATGTTCATAGTCGCAACCATACTGTTGATATTATTTTCCGGTCTTAGGTCAGTTGGGCCACAAACGGAGGTACTGTGTGCAAAACAACCAACCAAATTGCAGTATGCTGGCTAGACCGAAAATCGGAAGGTACATTTGTATTTGGGCTATATACGAACTTTCAATAGCGACTGTCATCAGCCAAAAACAATATAATGTGCAAAGTTTCATTGAGATCGGTTCATATTAGAGTCTAAATATTTAATACGTACCTAAATTTTTGCTTGAAAAATGTATATATGGAGTATGGAGTAACCATTTATAATTGTGTAAATAAAATACTGCTATTATTTTTTTCGGTTGCAAAATTAAAAAAATTGACAAAAAAAAATCATCTTGGGTAAAAACTGTTCTGGTAAATTTAAACCGATTTGTACGAAACTTGGGTGTTAGGAAAGATTACTCTACGATTTATGTTACTTATACGAGGGCGACCGCAAAAGTAACTGGCCTAACATAAAAGAACCGTTTTTTGGAATTATTATTATTTAATCTCCTTCCAACTCAATACACTTCATCCTTCCAACTCAATACACTTCATCAAACGTTTTTCAAGTTTTTTAATTCCATCCGAAAAATAAGATTTTTCAAGACCTTCAAAATATGCCTCAGTTTCAGCAATAACCTCGCTATTGGACGAAAATTTTTTGCCACCGAGAAATTTTTCAAATTGGAAACAAGAAATAATCAGAAGGAGCTAAATCTGGACTATATGGTGGATGCGGAGCAATTTCAAATCGTAATTCGGCCAGTTTTTGTTGAGTTAAAAATGCAGTGTGTGAAGGAGCATTATCTTGATGAAAAAGAACTTTTTTTTCTAAATGCGGTCGTTTAATCTTGATTTCTTCACTCGACCGATCCAATAATGCACAATAATATTCACTATTTATAGTGTTTACTTTCTCAAGATAATCAATAAATATTATACCTCTTGCATCCCAAAATACTGTGGCCATTACTTTTCCTGCTGACTTCACAGTTTTCGCCTTCTTGGGACCACTTTACCAGCTTCTATCCATTGTTTTGACTGTTCTTTGCATTCTGGGATGTAGTGATGGATCCATGTTTCATCAACAGTTATGAATCGGCGCTAGAACTCTATTGGATTACGCTGATAAATCGCTAAAAGCTCCTCGGAATTGGTCCAACGTACGATTTTTTGGGGCAATGGCAACAAACGCGGCACATATCTTGCGGATAGCTTTTTCATGTGGAGTTCATCATGTAAAATACTTCAAACTTGTTTTTCGTGTATTTTAACAATATCAGCAAGTTCTCTGAGCTTTATTCGTCTATCTTTAGTCACTTCATTAAATATTTTTCTCATGTTTTCAATAGTAGTAGCAGTTTTCGGTCTTCCAGAGCGTTGTTCATCTTCCTCACTTGAACGACCCATTTTAAATTGTTGAACCCAGGATTTCACGGTGGAGTATGATGGTGCATTATCACCATGAAAAGAATCCAATTCATCTTTGATTAATTGTGGCGTATAACCTTTCATATAAAAGTGTTTAATTACCGCACGAAACTCTTTATTTTCCATTTTTCAAAAATTATAAATTAGTTTTACGGTCGCCCTCGTATGTAGTAAAATTATAATATGTAATTTTTTTTCAAACATAATTTTTTATATAGAAAAATTTAAAATTTTACCAAATTTTTGGTACCGCCCAGTGTTACAGTTGTGCAATTTCGCCATTTTTTTCATGCCTTGATACCTTAATGTCACTTTTTTATTGCAATACTATTTGTGCAACTTTTTGCAATTTTGTGCCACTATTTTAATTTTTCTGCCAATTTTTGAAAATACCTTCCATATTTTCATCATTTTTGTTAAAAATTGTAATTGAATTACGACAATTAAGCTAACAACCATAACAAGGGTGATTGTTTTATATTGTGACAAAGACAAATCCCATTGGATGTTAGTACGGGTTGCTATTTATATTTCGGGTCCTGACAATAGTAGTGTTCCCAGATGCAAACTGGAACTTCCATTGGAAGCTTTGACATTTTTTAGCATATCTTCACTCAGAATGTTTTGTCATTTGAGGGCGAATTGTTTTGTTTACAGGGTGTTGAAAAATTCATCTCAGTCAAAAAATGGAATTATACCGTGAACATTTTCGTGCGATGATATTTTACGATTTTCGGGGTAGGTTATCGACCCAAGAGTGTTAAAATTAATTTGTTTCGACTTTTGGCGATGAAGCACCATCAAAAACCACTGTAAATCGCTGGTGCCCAGAGATCAGTCTAGGAAGCCGTTCGCTTCAGCATGAATTTCGTAAAGGACGTCGAACTTCGGTCACTTTGCTAGAAACCATCGATGCTATGCGTGAACTGATTAAGCAAGACCGACATGTGACATACCGTGAGATTGAGGCATCCTTGGGCATTAGTACTATGACAAGCATCAATAAGATATTGCATGTTCAAAAAAAAAAATTGTTCTCGTTGCATCCCACAAAATTTGACGAATGCTGATGTTGAAAAGTAAAACTGCGGTAGCTCAAAGGCAGTGTTGTAGCCAAATATAACAAAAGTTGTTCGTGGAAGAAGTACATCGAAGCAAATGATTGCGTTTTTTCTCTGTATAACCGGCCATGTTGCCACAGTGCCTTTAGTGGAACGTAGGAAGGTCAATTCTGAGTGGCTGTATCTGTTTGTCAATAGTGTTCGAAGAAATGAGGAAAGATTATAAGAGAAGACGGATCATTTTGCATCACGACAATGCAAGCTCTCACACATCAGCTGAAACGATGAGCTATTTGATCACTCAAGATGTCGAATTGATGGGCCATACATCGGCACCCATGACTTCTTCTTATTCCCTAGCAAAAATGTGTGGTCAACGTTTTTAATCGCCCGAAGCAGCTGTTGAAGCGTTGAAAAATCATGTTTTGGAGGTGTCTCAATCGGCGTGGAAAAAGTGCTCCGGTGTCTCAATCGGAGTGGAAAAAGTGCTCCGAAAATTGGTTTGTGCGCATACAAAAGTGTATTGATCATAAAGGAGAATATCTTGAAGAACAATAAAACCATTTTCAATGATAATTTATTGTGTTTTATTGCCGAACCCGAAATATAAATAGCAACCCTCGTAATATAGCATCGATTCAACTTTTTTTCCAATTCCAATTTTGTGATGTGGCTTACATATGAGACCCGTTCTTCTTTAAAATATGATGGATCAGTAGTCAACCGTGCTGAAGTTGCGCTTTTTGGTCCATCTATTGTAAAAGCCTTCATTGTAATCTTTTTTCTAGATTTGTATTGTTATCGCTACTGAAGCTAGAACGTGCCATGTTTATTCCGCATAGTTTGTTAGGCGTGTTCTAGCGCTACTCACTTATTAAACGAGTAAGTGGTCGCTAAGGCGATATCTTCAAAACGTTACGACTTTTTTTGGAAACTTTCTTTTATTACATGCAATGATTGGTTTTATGCATCATATATCCTTTGATTTAAAAAATTGTTATTTGTAGAAAAAAAGTGATGTAAGAAATACTATAAGCGAGTAATAACCAAGCCAGCTTAAACTCGCTTAAGGTTATTCTTGAACAACTTTCTTACCAAAAATTTCAATTTATAAAAATAAACTGGTTTAAATACAAATTGTGTATCGTTTTCTGTAAATCAATTCATTTTTATATTCTTGTACAACAGTGTGAATTTATCGCGCTAGCGACCTCCTTAGCGAGTTGCTAGAAGAACGCGGTCGTTGAAACTTAAATACTAAACTAGTGTTTTCAGAATCCAAAACCTAGCGAATAATTAATTCTTTACTTAAATAATCGATAGCACAGTGATGATGGAGAATAAACTTCTATTCGCATTTATGATCAGAACATTTCACATCATGATCACCTTATGCACACACATATACTAACTATACATCATCAAATACATATCTATGTAGAATAACATTCATTACTTCCCATGTACGGTCAGTCAGTCGTGTGCGGCAACGTTAAGCAACCGCATGTAACCGAAATGCAACCGACCGAGCTTATTGCACTAATAGGTTTTAGGCTAAAAAAATTTAATCTTGCGCACAACGAGCGTGTACAGCCGTACTTGAAAACCAGCTCAGTGGCGGAATAAGCAAGGCAAGCTGTGAAGGCATAATTTATGTACAAACGGTTGTCAGATCTAACAATGTTGTCGGATCTGGCAACGTGCTTGCAATGTAAAAATGAACTTTTTGTACCCTCCACCATACAATGGAGGGTATATTAGTTTTGTCATTCTGTCTGTAACACCTTGAAATAATCCTCGTAAAATTCTAAGACGATCTAACCATGTTGTCGGGCTGTCCGTCTGTTGAAAACAAGATAGAGCCTGCATGAAAACAGCTAGGGAGCCTAATTGCACAAACATGTGTAGTTAACCTTGCATGGTTGGTATTGAAAATGGGCTATATAGCTCTACGGGAAGTTGGTGTTGGAGACCCTCAACCGACACTACCTCATAAAAATTAGTTTTTTATTTGGAAATATACGTCCAGTTTCTTGAGCAAAATCACTGAAATAATAATCTCTATATAGGCGCAATCATCTAATACAAACGGCCTTATGGGCCTTGAGAAATAATATGACTATAACTCACCACAAACTTGTTCTATCGAAAAGAAATTTTACACATCCAGATTTCTATACACAACACACTTCTACGCTGAATTCAGTTGAGATCGGAAAGGCCCTACTGGTACCTCCCACACAAACGGTCTCATGGGCCTTCAAAAATAATATGACAATAACTCACTACAAACTTGACCTATCAAGATGAAATTTTCTACATAACGATTTTTATTCAGAACACACCTCTGCGCCTAATTCTGTTGAGATCGGAAAAGTCCTACTGGTACCTCCCACACAAACGGTCTTATGGTCCTTGAGATATAATATGACAATAACTCACCACAAACTTGACCTATCGATATGGAATTTTCCACATAAAGATTTATATATAGAACACACTTCTGCACCAAATTGAGTTGATATTGGGTAGCCTCTTTAAATACCTCCCATACAAACGGTCTTAAGGGCCTTGAGAAATAATATGACGATAACTGATCACTAGCTTGACCTATTGAAATGCAATTTTACACATACACAAAAATTTAAAAAAATAGTTTTTTATTTTGGGAATCTGTGGAGGGTATCCAAAGTTCGGCACAGCCAAACTTAAAATTTTTTACTTGTTTAACATGATTTCAGCTTCATAAGAAGCAACGGTCTAAACAAAATAGCAAAAAAACGTAGCAAAGTTTTGGTGAAGGATCGGAAGCTTCATTGCTAGCAGGAGGGATATAATGGAAAATGATTTTCAAACTGCAAACTGATGAGTCGGAGTTGTATTGAATTTTTTTGTGAAAAATATGATTATCTTCTAAGTTTAGTGACCCCTCGATTCAGGGAATTGCACAAACCAAATGCCTGAATGCGGGAAAAACAAATAAAGTGACACATGCGTGTTGAGTGATTCACAAAATATTTATTACAACAAATAAAAAAGTATTTGGCGGATTAGACACTTTATATTGTCAGATGTGCGAAGTTTAAGCATCTGACAATAAAAAGTGTTTAATCCGCCAATGGCAACGTAATGTGTTCACACGATTGTCAGATGTCTGACAATATAATTATAATGTACTGACCAATGCCTTTTGCGACAACGTTGCAAGACAAAAATTTCAAGCATTTCGTTTTTTTTCCCAAAACCGTGTTAAAAAACCCGACTGACAGGTTTTAATTCTACTAAAAAACCGACATTCCAGTTTTAGCCTTTTGCGTAAGAATAGAAAATAATTTCTCATTCAGAAATGAAGTGAATGACCTCATTATTAGACTCTGAGATAATTTGCGGCAAAAAGAGGTTTGTTTTTGATATAAAAAAATAAACTAGGAACACAGCAAATGCCGGTTATATCCTGCACTTCTGGAAAGCCTATGAATGTGTTCAAAACTTCAATGTGCTTTAAATTAACCCAGATTCTAAAAGAATGGGCAAATTTAAATTTCTATAAATTTCCTTCATTTTTGTTAAAATGGTTCACATTTTCGTCACAGGGTCCGTCTCCGAAATCTAGCCGACTAGCAAAAATAATTTAATTTGAGGATTTATAGTTATTTGATAACTATATGTGACAGCGCTTAGAGAAAGGGACCTAAGGGTAAAAAAATCAATTTTTCACTTTTTTTTGATGTGGACAACATCTGAGCATCGAATGAGACCGATCCCATGCCCCAAAAGTGTTCCCTCCCAAAGATATGCGCGTATTATGAAAGTGATGGTACACCAAAGATACACGTATTTAAATCTTTAAAATGGCTCTCCTGAACAAAACTGGTTTTTACCCTTAGGTCCCTCTCTATTTTGCGCGTCACATACGGGCGGTTCGGAAAGTTCTTAGCCTATCAATGAAAGAGAATAGTTAGTTTTTCAAAAATATTTTTATTTTTCAATATAATCTCCTGAAACTTCAATACACTTAGTCCAACGCTTATCTATCAATTCTGTCCCTTAATTAAAATAGTTTTCCTCAAGGTCTTCAAAATAGTGCTTTACAACTGTAATTGCATCTTCATTTGAGGTAAAACGCTTGCCAGCAAGGAATTTTGATGAAAAAATATTTTTTTGTGTTGTAAGCCAGGACGATTTTCTCGAATTTGTACATTTAATTGATCTAAAAGGTTGCAATAGTACTCTGAATTTATTGTTTTACCCTTTTGCAGATAGTCAATCAATAAAATATCTTTGAAGTCCCAAAAAACCGTTGCCATAACCTTACCAGCCGATTGAATTGTTTTTGCCTTCTTTGGGGCACTTCCTCCAGCTTCAGTCCATTGTTTGGATTGTTTTTTTGTGGTGGATCCATGTCTCATCAACAGTTATGAAACGACGCTTATAATCCATTTTATTTCGCTGAAAACGATCCAAACAAGCTTGAGAAATGTTCATTCTTATGCGTTTTTGGTCGACTGTTAACAAGTCCGGCACCCATCTTGCAGAAAGCTTTTTCATCTGTATTTCTTCATGCAAAATTAAATGGACTCGATCATTTGAGATGCCCATGATATTAGCTATTTCACGCACTTTTATTCGTCGATCATTTAATACCATATCATGCACTTTGGCTACAATTTCTGTTGTTGTTGCTGTTTTTAGACGTCCACTACGTGGTTCATCTTCAATGCTTGTACGACCACTTTAAATTCAGCAACCCAATTTTTTACTGTTGCATATGAAGGAGCACTTTCACCTAACACACTCACCATATCATTATAAATTTCTTGTCCCGATAAACCTTTTTTATGTAAATATTTAATGACACCACGCATTTCTAATTTTTCCATTGTAAAAAAATCGCGGATGTGTCTTTTGTGAACACCTGTTTCTATATGAAGGAGTTGCCAGATCGAAACAAAATTTAACATGTGTTCATAGCAGAGATGGAAGTTTCTAAAACACTTAACTTTTTTCTGTTTATACAGCGCCTTTTGTGCTAGGCTAAGAAGTTTCCGAGCCGCCCTCGTATGTGCATGTAGAAGCCGTTTGTGCCTTTAGCTCATTTCAATGGAGACTATATTTGGTTGTTGTCCATAATAATATACGTGGGCATACCTATAATTCAGTGACTTTTCCAACTTCCCTCGTAGCAATATGAAATGCAACACTGCTGCCAATAAGTACCATCTGTAAATAGACTACTGTCTGAACTGAGAGAGTTCCGTAATTTAGTTTGTACACTTATACAGGGTGGAGCGCGGTAATTTGTCGCACTGCAGGCTGTGGCGGCACTGGTGGTCGAAGAGAGTGAAGAGTGTGCGTGGCTTATAGTGGCTGACGGGGGATTTGTATTCGTCTGCCTTTTAGTTGCCATCATGCATTGGACACGTGAGGAGAGGTCATTTTGTGTTGAAGCGTATTTTTCAAGTTCGCACTTGATGATTGCAGTGCAGCGTGCTTTTCGTTTACGTTTCGCAGTTCCCCCACGCATACATGTTCCTGGACGGCAATCAATTGTAAAATGGGTAACTTCATTGAGAACAGCGGGGAATGTGTCATGTATACGCAGAGGACCTGAGGGAAGGACAAAACGTTGAGAGAGTTAGAGCAGCAGTACTGCCATCTCCGAAACAATGAGAGAGTTAGAGCAGCAGTACTGCCATCTCCGAAACGCTCTGCTCGGCCGTAACTGTGAACTCCAAACGGTACGTGACTATGATACGGGGTTTTTTCAGCTGGCTCTAGAGGCAATGCAATTAGAGGATACATGGTTCTAAAAGGATGGTACAGGGAGGGTCAGACTGTGAATCCAATCTACTCTCTCCCAATCTACCCTCTGTCATCTGTATTCATTCGACCGTAGGCCGAGTCTTCAAAATATTGAGAACAAAAGGCGAATTATGGATGAGACACTTGGCCGGGATTTACAGGCTATTTCCGAATGGAGTCGAGTCAATAGAGTAGATTTTATTGCTCGTAAGACACAGTGCTGCTTGTTGTATCACAATCGATTCATTGACTCATCAGTATCGTCATTATCTATCGATGGTATGGATCGGATGCTCTTGATGTTCTGGGCACGAAAATACAATGTGACGCTCGTTGGGCGAGGCATGTATTCGAAGTGTCGAAAGAAGCACTCAAGTGTATAGGCTTCCTAAAGCGGTGCAAGAAATATTTCACTCCATCTGATCTCTTCGATATCTATACAATCTACATCCAGCCAAAGATGGAATACAACTCCCATATATGGGCAGGTGCTCCTAAATCATCTTTGGAGCTACCTGATCGCGTCCAAAGGTGTTGATAGGTCACCCTGGATCATTGTTGGAATGGGGGTTGTGTGTCGCTATTCTATCGTTACTTTCATGGTGTGTGTTCTTCAGACATTCGTTGTCTTATTCCTGACGTGAGGATGTTCGGCAGGGACACACGTCTTTCCAGAAATTCACACCCAATTGTTATCGATTGAACGGTTGACCGCACTATACACTTCAGGCGAACGTATTTCCCACCAATTACGACATCCAGAAATTCAAGTCAAATGTCAATAAACATTACTCCCTCTTTCTCCTTGAACTCTCTTACTTTCCAACGCAATGCATCGCATGTGAAGGGGCAAACCCCTGAGTGTTGGTCAAAAAAAATACCAATTAGAGGACGAAATTGACAGAATGAATACTCGTACCAGTCGACATGCTTGTTAGAGTTCATAAAAACTTCAGCAAACGTATGCAGCAGTGTGTGGATAGTGAAGGTCGACATTTGCCAGATACACCTTTTAAAACCATGTAATTTAAAAATTCCCTTAATGTTCAATATAATTAAAATATTGAATAAATTTTTCTAAGGTTTAATTTTTTTTATTTCATTCCCAAATAAGCAAATTACCGCGCTCCACCCTGTATATAGGTGGGTCTACCTCTAATATTTTGGCAGTTACAAACATTTTCCAGTGAAATAACTAAAAAAAAACACTGTTGAAGAGTATAAAAAGGTTTTCTGCACAAGCAAGTTATGAATTTTCTTTCTTTTACATACGACAACCAAAAACACTAAAAAACCTGACAGCAAAAAACCAGCTAAACCGACATATTGTGTTTTAGCTAAACCGACTGTCGGGTTTGAACATAAAAACCGGAATGTCGGCTTTAGACACTCTAGTGTCATCTTTTTCACTCTACAGAAAAAAATGTAAAGGTCCAAATAAGATTTCAATCGTTTAAAGTCATTTAGTAAACAAATTATTTAAAAACATAATTGGATGACCAATTTTGAGCCACCTTGTAACTTTGCGCCACGTTCCCTTGCGAAGGAAGAGTGGATGTCCTGGCTCTTACTTGCTACCACGTGTAGAACAAATATCTTTGAGATGGCCTCGTTTTTACTCCATACCGCCGCTGTTTAAAAGATTTGGCACCAATGTGGATGGATGCATATATGCTGGCTGTTTGAATGAATTTTGTTTCATTGAAGCTACAATTTAGTCAAAAGCTTGCTCAATTGTACGATATGCCTTGCAGCGCAAACCAGCAAAACAATAACAATTTATCGCAAATTAATGGCTGAGTGACTGGCAGAAGACTTCGACGAAATGAAACAAACGAATTTCTTCATGCATGATTGTCGGGCAAAAAGCAAAACAAAACTCATCCAAGTGTTTTAAGTTTTGTGTTTATAGGTGCATACCTCCAGTCCCAGATACTACACCCCGATATGTATATGCATTCCAGCGGCATAATTAATTCGTTGAGGAAAAGTGATCCGCGGCTAGCAAATGAAGAAAGCAAGCATTCCATTTGTTTTGTTTTCCACACTTGTCTTGTCTCACCTCGTCGTCAAGGTACGGCGTTAAACGGCTTGTGCCAGCAGGCTCTCTTTCCTCCTCGACCATTATCAAGATTAGTCACACATACTGTGTAATCTGGATAATTGGTCGGTAGTCTTCACCTTCTCTCAAAGACTCAACAATTAACGTACATTCTTCTTCCAGACACTTCAATAGGTTTTCTAGATCATGTTGCGTCTACCTAAAAAGTCTCCTCCAAAGATTGATTGAACTTTTGGTGTGTCAACGTGTGAGGTACTCGTCCCAAAGCAGCGGCAGTGAAGATTCCATTTGATCGGATGTCCGTCCATGCCATCCTATCTTCCACTGCGTGTTTATTTGCTTGTCCAAATGTTTAAAGTCGTCGACACACGGCATCTTAAACCGTGCCGAATTCATCGTTAGTCACTCGCACAGCATCAGCCCGTGTCCGTCTGCTGTTTGGCGATGATGGAAGTTTCTTGTGAAGCCTAAGTAAGAACTCCAATCGACGACCACCCAAGTTCGAAATTGTGCTGGCCGAACGACCCGTTCATCTTCATTCGTCTGACTGGATGACGGTTAGTAATGTGTTGATATTTTGGACATATGCGCCGATGGCTTAGTGCGACATGTCATGTTTGATGAGTGTACGTATGTACACTTGGAGAATGGGTGCCGATATGGCGACATTATAATAGCCCGTAGGTCCATACTAAATGCTTCATGCTTATGTACTCGTATGTGGTGCACCACGTCAATTTAGTGCTTGAGACCCAGCTTTCAGCGAATTCATGATAGTGTCGACTACCCAAGAAAGTGCTCTGTTAAAGAAGTGAAAAAGATCCAAATGATGTGAGCTGGTATTCGTAGTACTATTCTGCTGTGAGTTATGTCCAATTGCATAACGAATTTCGATATGGCAATACACATCTCAGAAGCAGGGCTGCCAACCTCAACCATTAAAATCATTTTTTTTTAAATAATCACCAAATCGAAATTTTTGAAAAAAAATAGATCGTTGTAAAAGCATCACACACAAGTTAGCCAATTTTTACATTAAAAGTATTCACGTGTTAATAGTCTCTCAAGCTTAATAATCATAGTTCCTGTACTATTTCAAGCTAAATTATTATAGTTCCTGTAGTATCTTAAATGGAAAATTTAGTCAGCGAAGAATTTATACATATATAAGTATACTCGTATGTTATAGCATAAACAGACGACAACGTTCTTGTGTATTAGCAGACATCAAATGAACTCGTGCATTATCTCCTCCAAAGTAGCATTTACTCTGACGTAAATGCATAAAATCAAACTGAATTTATACTGCCAATGGGTAATACAGTCTGGCAACACTGTCACAATTTGTCACAAACAACCGCTGTACTTGCAATCAGCGGCTGTTATCAACAACAAATCTATCCTTCACGTAAATACTCGTATAATACCTACAAATTCCCTCAACTGCCTTGCTCTTAATCATACTCTAATCATCCTTTACTCCTAAGGTTTGTCCTGGTAAACATTTGTAATTATATAGGGTCAGCCACCTAGAGGTATTTTCTAGAACAAAAAAATATATAAAAATTCAAATCAAGTGTGGAATCTCTATTGGTAATTTGAAAGGACATTTTATGGCATTTATTTTTTGAAAATAATTACCTTTAAATGTTGACAACTTTTCTAGCATTTATTTTTTGAAAATAATTACCTTTAAATGTTGGCAACTGTATTATGGAATTGAGCGTTCGTTGAGAAACGGGAAGATCCGCTGTTTTCGACCAAAATTTTGTTCATTGACCATTTCTGGCTCAACGGCAAAGTCAATAAACAAAATTGCCGCATGTGGGTTGATGAGCAACAAGAAGAGGTTCAAGAGGTGTCACTATACCCAGAGAAAACCACGAGTTGGTGCGGTTTATAAGCTGGTGAAATCATCGGTGCATATTTATTCAAAAATTATGATGGCCGGAACGTTACCGTGAATGGTGCTCGCTATCGCGCCATGATATCGATCCATATGCTACCTAAAATTGAAGCGCGTAATCTTGACAACACTTGCTTACAACAGGACGGTGCCACTTGCCACAATGCACAATGCCCACAGCTGCTCAAACAATGGATACATTGAGAGGTTATTTCGAAAAGCAGCTAATTTCAAGTTTTGGACATGTGAGTTGGCCGCCTAGATCGAGTGATATCACACCTTTAGACATTTTTCTTTTCGGTTAAGTAAAATTCATAGTCTTTGCTGACAAACCAGCTACGATTCAGGTTTGGAAGCCAATATTACGCGTGTCATTAAAGCCATACCGGTGGAAAGGCTCGAAAGAGTCAACCAAAAGTCGTTCCTTAGAATGGAAACCCTGAGGCGTAGTTGCGGCCAACATTTGAAGGCAATTATATTCAAAAACCAAATTCCATAAAGTGTCCTTTCAAATTACTAACAGAGATTCCACCCTTGATTTGAATGTTTATATTTTTTTTTGTTCTGAAAAAATACCTCTAGATGGATCACCCTATATATGGCTTCTTCTTTATTTTACATATTTAAGGAGTTTTTTAAAATAGTAGTATTCCGTATTTTAACACTCAAATGTCGTCAAAATGAAAATAAATCGAAACATTGGCAGTTTTTTTTTTCATTTCCGGGGTAAGCGGAAACAATTTTAAAATTTACCGTGATATGGGAATCCAGACCGGGAAAAATATTTTTTAAATTTGATTGACATTGAAAACCTTTTATTAAAAAAATCAAATAAAGTGGTAGGTCAGAACGACATTTATTCTAAACTGTCGCTACAGTTGCATCTAGCTATAGCGTGATTGAAGAGCTAGAATAGTATCTCTGGGAGATTTCACCAGAGGAGAAGACGCCACATCGCCAGACGAGTGTGGCTCTGGCTCAGCTGAGATCTGGATGGTGCCGCTACCCCAATTCGTATTGGGTGCCAACGTTCCGAACGTTTGTCCCTCCTGCTATCAGGGAACACATCATGTGCTGCAACTCTTCAATTGGTCTGCCAAACCCACTCAGCACATTTTCAGGTTTTTTTAGCTCAAATGGCGCGTTTCCTTTGCCTGGATATCAAAGCAGATCCACCATAGCGAACGGAACTTAGAAAACAAAATATATTATTGTTACTACAACAACCCCATCTACTACAACAAAAACTCCATTTCTCTCGAATAAGAGAGATTACATTTTTCACTTAAAGAACAGTAGCCAACAATTACAAGGTGCTAAAGCTGTCGCTTAAATTCGATAGCTGTTCATTCCAAAATTCAAACTTGGGTTTACTTATGTGATAGTCATGCACACTTGCTATCTCGTCACGGCCGAATTGTTTTAGCCTATTCATGTTCACTGTCTGTTGTTTTTTCGTATGCACCTTTCTTGTTGAAATTCAATTGGATCGACGTATCATCATGCCCAGCAATTTGTTGTGGTCCCTAAAAACTATTTAGTCTTAAACTACGTATAAGAATCAGGCTTCCTATTTCTCTAAATGTCTTCATTGTTTATAATTCTATTCGTGGAATAGTTTGAGTCTCAAACTAGTTTTAACCTGAAGCTGTTTAGGTCTCAAACTGGTTTATTTAGTAGAGTTTGAGTTTTAAACTCTTTCCCGTAATCTAGAAGTCCAGAGAATTTTTTAAAATTTTCTGAAATTTTGCTGGACATGCTTCCCACTTATGGTCCTTCATTGGGAATCTCGGACCTTTTCCTCGATGTGTCGACTACGTCCTCCGCCTTCGGTTTTCAGCCAGTATAAATCTCGAAACTCTTTGTAAGTACCACGAAGCACGTCTTGAAATTTCCACATTTTGAACTTGGTATGTTTAGTAGAGTTTGAGTTTTAAACTCTTCTCAAAGTCTAGACAATTTTTTTCGGTGTGTTTTTTAAGTTATTTTAAAACATAAACGTGCGACAATCGAATGGACGACTTCGCACTTTTGTTGGCTTCGAAAGTGAACTCCCCTATCTGATGACAACAAAAAAAAAACATGTGTGATCGGTCACAAGACTGGGAAAAAGGAAGATTCAAAAAAGTCGTTGTATGATTAAAGAATAACGCTGGTAATTACATCGCGCGGAGGTATCTGACACGACACACACTCCGCCATACATACTTAGAGGTATCTGCTCGTCTGTCGGCCCGTATGTAAGTAAGTATACACATATAATGGGGTGTTATTTGGTATCGATTGAAGTTTGCCGTATTCACACACAGAAGATAATTTCGCAAACAAACAACAACATTTTTACAGCAAAAAAAGGGGCGAGAAGTATTGATGATACGATGCTGCTGAAACCCCCATTGCATGCATTAAGCGAGCGCACTCCGGCGTTGTTGTACATGGTGCATAAAGTCTTTGGACCTTAATTCCTTTGTATGGTCATTTGAATATTCGTAAGCGTAACAATTTAGCAACAGCCAGGCAAATTGCATTATGACCTGTCCGCCTGTCTGTCGGGCTACGCTGGCAGTGCTACGCTGCTATGCTAACTGAATTCTACATACCGAGTAGCGAGTGCCTTTTGCAATCGAGTCCACTACCATTTCGCTCGTGCAGGGCGAGGTAAAAAATGAATGAATGAATCGTTATATGCATTCAGCCATTCCATTCATTTGCACGAGTACACCTTCTCATGTTTGGAGGAGTAAAGCTGGTATTTAAATGCAACAGAATAACATGTGATCATAGTCGTGGCGCCAGTGGCGAGGTAAAGGGTGAAGTCAAAGCGTTGATTCCATGTTAATAATACAAGAGGGCTTAGAACAGAGCAAAGCTATTTGTGTGTCAGCAGTAGTGAGAGTCGTTTTATTGGATAGGTTCTTCTGCAGCTTTTTATGATATAAAAGAGACGGTACTACTGACTGCACGAAAAGCAAGAAAAAGCTCTCGTATAAGCCATCCACCATTCAGCAAATACTCAAAGTATTAGCCTTACTTCCGAATACCTTTAGTCCCTTAAAGAAAAATTGTTTTTTCGCTCATTTATGTAAAGGGTGATCCACCTAGAGGTATTTTTTCAGAACAAAAAAAAATATAAAATTTCAAATCCAGTGTGGAATCTTTATTGGTAATTTCAAAGGACTTTTTATGACATTTACTTTTTTTCAAATGTTGGCCGCAACTACGCCTCAGGGTTTCCATTCTGAGGGTCCAATTTTGGATGACTCCTTCGAGCATTTCGACCGGTATGGCTTTAATGACATGCGTAATTTTGGCCTCCAAAACATGAATCGTAGCTGGTTTGTCAGCATAGACTTTGGATTTTTCGCAACCCCAAAGAAAAATGTCTAAAGGTGTGATATCACTCGATCTAGGCGGCTAAATCAACTGTACAAAACAAGAAATTAGCTGTTTTTCGAAATGACCTCTCAATAGCTCCATTGTTTGAGCAGCTGTATGACTTTAATTTCAGGTAGAAAAAGTCCGATATCATGGTGCGATAGCAAGCACTATTCACGGTTACGTTCCGGCCATCATCATTATTGAAAAAATATGCGCCGATGATTCCACCAGCTTATAAACCGCACCAAACCGTGGTTTTCTAATGGCACCTCTTAAGCCTCTTCTTGTTGTTCTTCAGCCCAAATGCGGCAATTGTGTTTATTGACTTTGCCGTTGAGCGAGAAATGGGCCTCATCACTGAACAAATTTTTTTTCGATAACAGCGGATCTTCCCGTTTCTTACCGAATGCTCATTTCAATAAGTATAATACAGGTGCCAACATTTGAAGGAAATTATTTTCAAAAAATAAATGCCATAAAATGTCCTTTCAAATTACCAATAAAGAATAAACACTTGATTTGAATTTTTATATTTTTTGCTCTGAAAAAATACCTCTAGATGGATCACCCCATACATGCTCATGCTCTCAACAGACGGACAGGTAGGTCCGGATCGTCTAAGAAATTTACAAAGTTCAATACCACAGTCGAACCTGGATAAGTGGAATTGCAAGTGACCGACTTTTTATTCCACTTAAAGAGGAATTTACAAAGTACAATAATACAGTCGAACCTGGATAAGTGGGATTGTAAGTGATCGACTGTTTATTCCCACTTAAAGAGGTTTCCTACTAATAGGGTTACCCAATTAGCCGGGTAACTTGATTTTAATCCCACTCAATTAGGTAAATCCTGCTATTTTTTTTTAGAAAAAGGCAGTTAATTTTAAATATATTTTTAAATTTGCTTATTTGCATTAATTTAAAATTTCTTAGTTCAATTAAACAGATTATAAACAAAAGAATATGCTTTTATAAACAAAAAAAGTTAAAGTAAACAAATCAAGCGCTCGCAACACCTCACCAGAGATGTCAGTTTTTTTGGCTTCTGTCGCCAAATTTAAGTCAAAATTATCCAAAACAAATTGTCAACTATAACCGCAGTCAAACTATTGCCAATATCCATGTCCCTATATTGCCAATATCTATGCCCCTTTATCCAAAAATATCGAAAATCCCGACTAAAACTTGACCCTCTCGGCGTTTTAGAGTATGCTACTTTTTCACGAAGACCTTTAAAAGTTAAATTAGGTCGTTTGCATAAAATTCGCCCGAATAGTAATTGCCAAATCACCAAAATATAAGTCGCCAAAAGTCTACGATCTTGCCATATTTGCGAGAAATCGGGAAACCTAACATCCCTGAGTCGCACTTCGTCAAAACTCCCTTAGTAAATAGCAAAAACAAGAGAGAAAAGAGGAAAAAAGGGAAAATCCAACTCATAGAGGTAAACAAGGACAAATTCCCACTTATAAAGGTAAATTTAAAAAAATTAAATCACACTTTAAGGTGTTCAAGCTCCTGCTTACAGAGATTTTTTTTATTTTTTGATTAAAGTGTGCAGGGACGCCAAAATTTTCCCACTCATAGAGGATTCTCCCTTAAGCAGGTTCGACTGTATATATAATCTATAGAGTCTTCGGTTAATATTTGATGTGTTAGGTATACAAACCAGTAAAATTGATAATAACCAAAGACATTCTTTACTTTTCCAACAAATTTTCTAAATTTTGCACATGCAGTTCTTATATTTTAGCCAATATATTTGAAGTTTTTGGGAAGTTTAACTCGCGCACATACGAATATAAAATCTGTCATTAAATCTTTTTATATATAAAAACAGGTTCAAAATATGTGCGGCGTTGATCCCTTGCAATCAATTTGATACCGACTTTTCTGGTATAAAGTAACATTCAAACTAAATATAGGATGATCCATATAGAGGTATTTTTTCAGAACAAAAAAAAATATAAAAATTCAAATCAAGTGTGGAATCTTTATTGGTAATTTGAAAGGACATTTACGGCATTTATTTTTTAAAAATAGTTACCTTCAAATGTTGGCAACTGTATTGTGGAAATGAGAAACGGAAAGATCCGCTGTTTTCGAACAAAATGTTGTTCAGTCTGAGGCCCATTTCTGGCTCAACGGCAAAGTCAATAAACAAAATTGCCGCATTTAGGTTGATGAGCAACAAGAAGAGGTTCTAGAGGTGCCATTATACCCAGTGGTGCGGTTTATAAGCTGGTGGAAACATCGGTGGATTTTTTTTTGTCAAAAATGATGATGCTCGTTATCGCGCCAAACATCGATTTTTATTCTACCTAAATTTTAGCCCGTAATCTTGACAAAATTGGTTTCAATAGGACGGTGCCGCTTGCCATTCAGCTGCTCAAACAATGAATCTATTGATAGTTTATTTCAAAAAGCAGCTAATTTCACGTTTTGGACAGGTAAGTTGGCCGCCTAGATCGAGTGATATCACACCATTAGACATTTTTCTGTGGGGCTATGTAAATTCGAAAGTCTATGCTGACAAACCAGCTACGAATCAGGTTTTGGAAGCCAACATTACGCGTGTCATTAAAGCCATACCAGTCGAAATGCTCGAAGGAGTCATCCAAATTGGACCCTCAGAATGGAAACCCTGAGGCGTAGTTGCGGCCAACATTTGAAAGAAATTATATTCAAAAAATAAATGCCATAAAATGTCCTTTCAAATTACTAATAAAGATTCCACACTTGATTTGAATTTTTATATTTATTTTGTTCTGAAAAAATACCTCTAGATGGATCATCCTATAAATGCGTTTTAGACCATAGGTAAAAACGCACCAAAAATGAGAGCGGTCATTGGGTCTAGGATCTGTTATGGCTCTTTGTTCTAACCTGGAACCATATGAATCAGTAAACGAGGTTAGTTCAATGCCAAAAAAAATAAAATTCTCACACATATTCAAATATGTACTAATTTTTAAAATCTAGTTAAATTTGTAGACCGTTCAGGGGATCCTAAAAAGTGTTTTCAATTGGTTTTTATGCAGATCCAAAAGAAGTGTTTAAAATAAAGGAAGTAGGCTACTTCCGACTTTAGCTATTTTACTAGTTTATTTTTTAATAAAAACGATGTAACGATATTTATTCTGTTATTGGAATTATGAGCAGGAAATATTTGCATGCGCAAGTGGAATAATTTAACGCATGAAATTGCTGGGTTAAAAAATATATAAAAATATATTATTTGATATACGAGTATTATTTGAGTGAAGTAAAAATGGAAAATGTTACCTTGATATTTCCGGCTACTTAAGAGTAATGTAACAAAAATACCTCAAACGAATTCTTGAAATCTTGGATATATGCGTTAAAAAATATTTACTTAAATATCAGAAATAATTTGTAGGTTTTTTAAAAAAAAAATAAAAATGACAAAATTTTATTTAACCCTTTTTTAAAGGATGATATTTTAATTTTATTTTATACTAAATTATAATAAAAGGAATTTTGTATAACTTTTTATCCCAGAAACTACCATTTTTTTACCATTGTATTTACTTATAAACATGTATACAATTTCATAAAAGAAAGTCACGGTCCTACTGAAATTAACTTGAAAACCTTTTTTAGAACATTAAAATACTTAAACACGAAAAAGTACGAAAAGAACACTCCAATCTTAGATAGCAAGTCAAAATGTTGTACGAAAATAAACTCAATACGATTTCACTAAAGACATCTAAACACGACAATTCGGTAAATATTTCCATCTCTCTAACTTTTTTTTAAACAGAATAGTGTCGCAAAATGAAAACTTCTTTGGCCTTTAAAAAATATCTAGGACCTAAGAAGGCCCTCCTTTTATGATTTCTACACACAGAGAAAAAATCAGTAGGAAATCGATTAGAACTACAAATTTGGGTTGTAAAACCCCAATCTCTGTTGCAATAATAAACATTCCATGGTATTGATGGGTAACATGGTTGGAGATTTCATATGATGGTTAACACAACCATACCACGATATTCACAGCCAAAACACAGTTATGAAAACGGAATACAGTTTAACTATTTATTAAGATAACTGTCGGTTATGGCAACCAACCAATTGTGATGTACATGTTACTTTACCTCGTAGGGCCGTCCATTTGAGATTTCTGCACGCAGAGAAAAAATCAGATCAGAACTACAAAAATTGGGTTGGAAAAACCCAATCTCTGTTGTAATAACCAACATTTCATGGTATTGATGGTAACATGGTTGGAGACATCATATGATGGTTGACACAACCCTATCACGGTATTCACAGCCAAAACACAGTTATGAAAACAGAATACAGTTTAACTATTGGTTAAGATAACTGTCGGTTATGGCAACCAACCAATTGTGATGTACATGTAACTTTAATACCAATAATTGGTGGTGACAACAGATAAGTTCTTTGTACCAAACCCTGTTTAGTTGGCTATTGTAACATAATATTGGCTACTCCAACATCAACAAATAAACCCTCTAATATTTTATCGGTTATAGTCATATTTCGAAGTCCGTATCATATTTCGAAATCCGCAACAAATTAATAAAAATATAAAAATGACCAGACAGTTAAGTTCTTGGGTTAGATGGTGAATGTTTACAAGAGGTACTGATCACAAAAATAAACGAACTATAAATAAAAAAATATTTTCAGAATACAGAAGCAGGCTGAACTCCTACGTAGTGACATTACTCAGACTTGATCAGATAGACCTCCATAGATATACCTCCTTATTATTCAAAACAACAACAATTTTTTTCGGTGGCGACTATTTCTTTCCGAGCTACGGCCATCCAACGCTTGACAATAACTTTTGTTATCAACCTTAATTCATTTTTTGCTGTTGACGCATTGCAAGGCGGTAAAAAATGACATTTTTTCAGAAAGTATTTTAACCAATAATCATCTTAGTCTGTTACGAATTCCAATGCTTGTTTTCTTCAACCGAAAGTGCCAGTTCCCTTCACTGACAATTGCTGTCTACCCAACCAATATTCGGTTGTAACGATGAAATACACGAATAGTTCTTGCAACCACCAACATTCGGTTGGCAAAAAGTTCGGTTGTGGCAACTATTCTGTTCTCTGTGTGCATAATCGCCCAAGTCTTTAATTTCTAGAAGAAATCATTCACGCCTTGCGAAGTTTTGTTGCAAAGTGTAATATGTTGTTACAAACTACAACGAATTTATTTCTGGTCACCACTAATTATTGGTTCCAAAGTACCTTGTACTTCGTAATTGGTTAGTTGTCATAACCACCAGTCAGGCCAACCAACAGTTTACTGAATTCGGTTGGTATAACCGACTTTTTGGCTTTAAGAATAATAATATTATTGTAGCTAACATCTTATGGTATGTCAAAGCATGTAACCATCAATACCATGCAATTTGGCTGATTGCAACAGAAAGTCGGTTTATCCAACCGAATTTGTGTGTAGATATACTTCCTTATAAATGCAAAACTCCCAAGAGGTAAATACCATGCTTAACTTGAAAATCTGTCCGATCTATTTTTTTTTGGAATTTTTATGACTTATACGAATAGAAACAAGTTTCTAGCTTCAATAAACGAACTAAAAAGTTGAGGTGTTTTGAAATGCTTAACTTTCAAAATTAAAGTCGCTTCAAATTCGCTTGTAATGCGTATGAGTTGCTCACAGAAACCCAAGTTCAATATTTTTTTCCATTTTATGCAAAGAGTGGACTTATACAACCCAGATGAAATTGAGTACCCATTCCAAACTGCCAAACATCGCCACTGGCCTATGACTAAGACATTGAACGCTTTGGTAGAAAGAAATGTAATGCAACAAGATCTTGGCTACGACTAGCTATGTTACATACATACATACTAGTCTCATATCAGTTGAAGCAGACACAGACAGCATTTACTTACCTTACATTTGTGCTCAGCTAGCGCGCGCGTGTCTTCTGTTCAGCCAGGCGTGAAGGACGTTGTCTGTCACTGCTCGTATGTGATGGGGAGAGAAGCTCCAACGAATGGAATGTCTTCATAGGGGAGAAAAAAGTCAAGTAAATTATACAACATGACAAAACTTTCGTTTGCATTTACACAAAAACTTAACCGCGAAGATGAAGATAAACTTGAAAATGACAGCAATTGTTCGCAAAAGGCGCCATAAATCTGATCTTCATCTGCGAGCGACGGACGACGACGTGCGGTATCTTGTGTACTGCTCCGGATGGCATTTAACATTCTTCTTCGCCGCCGCCGCCACCG
The DNA here is from genome assembly GCA_963513945.1 of Hydrotaea diabolus. Taxonomy (NCBI): domain Eukaryota; kingdom Metazoa; phylum Arthropoda; class Insecta; order Diptera; family Muscidae; genus Hydrotaea; species Hydrotaea diabolus. The sequence goes on from OY740719.1 coordinate 172,044,295, forward strand.
CCACCATGCTGGTGGTTTATTATTTTGGCAACAATTTTGGGTTATGTGTGTCTTAATTACTCAACAGACATACAACATTCAGAGCGACCGACAGACGTCCGTGGCTTTCAAAGCTTGAGATCATGATTGGTGGTCTCCAACCGAAATGCCACCCGAAGCGAAAGTACGTATGTATGTACATGTGTCCATCGCCAGGATGCAGTAGACTCGCTCCTTGACCATGTGTGTGTGCGTGTTGATCAAAAATATCTGGAAGATATTGTTCGGATCGTACGCGTACATGCTGGCGGATGAATATATTACGGGTATGTTTGTTTGCGCATGCGCGTATGTTTGTGTCTGCGTTTGGGCTAAAATTGAGCAATTTGAAATTCAATCAGTAGCCCTGACTGAATCAAGCAAATTATAGTAATTGAGTGTGTGGTTTGTTGGTTCTCTTAAGGAAGCGACAGCCAGGGAATATGAAATTGTGTGCCTGGTACAAGCGCAGCCAGTCGTCAAGTTCCGTGGTTACGGCCTTGTGACCACAGACGACTGTTGGCGGTCGCCTCGCACACAATCGCGTGCATTTCTTACAATATGAAGGTAAACATTAAGAATCACGGCTCCAAACGATCAAGAAAATTAACAGCAAAAAAAAATTAGCAACAGTACACTGTGGTACACAAGATTTAATATGGGGGATTTTCGTCCCTGACAGGACCAACAACATCTTCTCAGTCTACATTTTCCATTCAATACTTTTAGATATCCTTGAAACATTTTTGACTTATGTTGGGAAAATTGATGGGGAATAAATTCGTTGAATAATTCGAACCTCTACATGTTCAATACATTGTAAGTTGTTGCAAATTATTAAAAAAATTATTTTATTAGAGGTAGTCCTTGTTAAAATTTACTGATGATATGAGAATACAACACTTGTTCCACGATAGGGAAATTTTAAGTGTGTCAGATATATATATATATATATATATATATATATCGGACGGTTAATTTAAGTAAACTATTGTTTGTAGATCCATTGGCAGTGATTCTGGCCTCGCATACTGGGTTACCATACAGATTTTTCAGAAAGGAGGACATTTGTGCCAAAATAAGGATGACGTTTACAAAGAGCCTTTAGAACAGTTTAAAACGAGTTATAGCTCATCAAAGCTTGCATCTAGTTTTATCCCTTTTTAGGGCAAAAAGTCGTGACGGACTGGCCGGTTTTCATCAGATCGAAATTTTTTTTTATTATTTTTAGCATTGGAAATGGTTTTATTGTTTTCCAAAATATTCTCCTTTAAGATCAATACACCTTTGCATGCGCACAAACCGATTGCGAAGCACTTTTTCCACTTCGATTGAGACACCTACAAAACATGATTTTTGAACGCTTCAACAGCTGCTTCGGGCGATGAAAAACGTTGACCACGCATTTTTTTCTTGATGCTAGGAAATAAGAAGAAGTCATTGGGGGCCAAATCAGGCCGACATCTTAAGTGGTGAAATAGCTCATCGTTTCAGCTGATGTGTGAGAGCACGCATTGTCGTGATGCCAAATGATCCTTATTACTTTCCTCATTTCTTCGAACACTGTTGGTAAACAGATGGTTGTATACTCGTACCACTCACAATTGACCGTCCTACGTTCCACAAAAGGCACTGCGACAACATGGCCGGTTATACCGGATCAATTTCTTCGATATACTTCTTCCACGAACAACTGTTATTGGATTTGGCTCGTCTTGAAACCCATACGGTCGATTGCTGTTTTGTTTCGGGTTCATATGCATAGATCCATGATTCGTCACCTGTTAGAAAGTTATACACTGCCTTTGAGCTACCGCTGTTATACTTTTCCAACATCTCTTTGCACCAATCCAAACGAGCCTTTTTTTAGCATTCGTCAAATTATGTGGGTCCAACGAGAACAAATTTTTTTCAGGGCCAAAAAAACATGCAATATCTTATTGATGTTTGTCATACTAATGCCCAAGGACGCCTCAATCTCACGGGATGTCACATGTCGGTCTAGCTTAATCAGTTCACGCACAGTACCGATGGTTTCTGGCAAAGTGACCGAAGTTGGACTTCCTTCACGAAATTCATCCTGGAGCGAACGGCGTCCGAGACTGAACTCTTGGTACCAGTGATTAACAGTGGTTTTTGATGGTGCTTCATCGCCAAAACGAAACAAGTTGATTTAAACACTCTAGTCTCGATAACCCACGCCGAAAATCATAAAAAATCATCGCACGAAAATGTTCACGGTTTAATTCCATTTTTTGACTCAGATAAATTTTTCAACACACTGTAGACAAAACAACTCGCCCTCAAACGACAAAACGAGTGAAGTTAAAAAAGGTCAAAGTTCCCAATGGAAATTTTCATCTGGGAACAGAAGTATTGTCAGGATCCGAAATATAAATAGCAACCCGTAGTACAAAAAATAAATTTATATCAAAGGAAAGTCAACAATCGGATTATTTAAATGAAAAATGTGTTTTTTATGTACAATAGAATTACTCTCCACACGAATAATAATAGTACAAAAAAACAAAAGTTAATCAAAAGAAAAATGTACGTTGAGAACGATTTCGGTAATACTTGTAGCCGATAAATAAGATATAAAAACTACCAAGACGAAACCTTGGTTTTTCTTTGTTTTATAAATTAACTCAAAATTTTTTGTTGCATAACGTCCCTCAGACTTTTTACAACAGAGCACTTCGGAGCACGTTGTTGTAAAAAGTCTGAGGGATGTTATGCAACAACAAAAATATGCGATCATTCATAAAAAAGGACAAATAAAATAATTTTTCGACTTATTTTTTATCGCGCACTAACATATTATGGTATCGCGTCAATAACATATTATGGTAAAAAAAATTAATTGTCAAATCGAGTATAATATTGTGTTCACTTACTAAGTTTGTATTTTATTACGAAGTTTTTATTTTCTCTGATTTTTGGCGTGCCTGAGATTTTTCAGAATTTTTTTTTTCAATTACTTCCTCAATTATAAATTTTAAAAAAAAGATTTTACGGCACAAGCCTAGGACAACCGATTTTAAAAAAATTTATTTTAGTGATTATTTTTTGATAAAGTTTACTTTCACAACATCTCCCTCATTTTTAATTTTTGCAAAACTTTTTACGCCACAATCTGTCACAAATCTAACACAATTCAGCACAACTTCCATTTTTTTGAATTTCGAAAGTGGCGTTTCTTACAAATTCCGACAAATGGCTGGCAACTACTATTTTTGTATATGTGACAGCGCATAGAGAAAGGGACCTAAGGGTAAAAAATCAATTTTAGTTTTTTTTTCTTTTTTTTGATGTGGACAACATCTGAGCATCGAATGAGACCGATCCCATGCTCCAAAAGTGTTCGCTCCCAGAGATATGCGCGTTTTATGAAAATGAAGTCGACGATTCTATGCGCAAATAGAAAGGGACATAATTTTTTAAATGGCGCTCCTGAACAAAACTGGTTTTTAACCTTAGGTCCCTTTCGATTTTGCGCGTCGCATATGGTTTGTGCTGTTAGCCTAAAAATAAAACAACGATTCATATTAGCTTTTTAGCTTTGGTCTATGCAAATCGATGAAAAATAAAGTCCTCTTCTCACGAATAAAAGCAACATTTTGACTTTGGCTACACGTAGAAAAAAAGTATGGTTTGGATAACAATATTCGAAAAGCATCATACTATTGTTGGGTATATGGTTGTGGTACAACAATATTATGATCCTCACAACAAAAGTAAGTTCAAATGCAACCATACCATGATCCTCACAACCATACTAAGTTTCCCACAACCATAGAATGATTCACACTCAACCATACTATGATCTCTACAACCATATTATGATCCTACGATTCACACGCAACCATGCTATGATCCCTACAATTATAGTGTGATCACACCCAATTATACTATTGTCCCCAAAATTTTTTATTAGAATTGGGTTAAGTTGTCAACAACAGATTTGAATTATGAAAATTATTTAAAAATACCTGAAATTAAAAATAATGGGTGTGATTTTTTTAACAGTAGAAAAAATAAATTTAAACGTAAGCGTTTTTATTAAAAAATATTTCATTTAAACAAAGCCAAAGCAGTTTGTTTGAATAATTTTATTTTGCAAATAAAAATTAATATTACTGCATTAGATCAGAAACAATTACATTGCTCTAAAAAGCAAATTCAAATGAAGAAAAATTACAATTATACAGTATGATTGTCGTAATCATATTATTGTGAACATAAACCCGAAAAACAATACTATTGTCGCACCAACCATATTTATATTGTTGCCATATTTTAAATTTTCAACTTGACAATAATAATATTGTTATATTTCAACAATATTAATATTGCGGCATTAATATTGAGTACTTTTGTAGAATTAAATTCCAAAAATGATACTATGGTTGCGACTTACATAATTTTATTGCGAATAATATATTATTATTGCCATGATGATTGATTTTTTTTTATTTTTGATTCAAGTTTTTTTTTATCAATACTTCCAAACATGTACGCACGCAGAAAAAAAGTATGGTTGGGGTGACAATATTCGAGAGGATCATACTATTGTTGGGTATATGGTTGTGACACAACAATATTATAATCCTCACAACAATAGTATGATTCACACATAACCATACTATGATCCCCACAACCATAGTATGATTCACACATAACCATACTATGATCCCCACAACCATAGTATGATCCTCACAACCATAGTATGTTTCTCATACAACCATAGTATGATCCTCACAACCATAGTATGATTCACACGCAACCATACTATGATCCCCACAACCATAGTATGATTCACACTCAACCATACTATGATCCCCACAACCATAGTATGATTCACACTCAACCATACTATGATCCCCAAAATTATTTATTATGATTGGTTATTGTTGTTATTCAAAAATAGAGTTTTTTATTAAATTGTTTTTATTAAATTAAATTGCATTACTATTAGTTCATAGCCAGAATTGAAGCCATGTTTTTATTAAACATTTCATTCAAGAAACAAAAATATATTCCAATGGTCAAAAATACTTTTAATTGCCAGCATGGGTGAATGCTACTTCACCATCCGTAGACACCAAGTAACGAATGTGATTAAACCATGATCAATGGCTATATACTTAAGTGCAGGCAGATTTTAAATAAACGAGAACCAGTCGTTATTAGAGTATTTCACCGAACAAAGTAAACACAATAAAAATCCCTCGAACTACCTTCCGATTGTTGTTGTTTTTTTTAATGGACAGCAACCATTCACTGTATCGTGTGTATGTGTTTTTTTTGTATATCAAAAAAAAAACATACGCACACACAAACATGTGTGCTCTACAAAACCTGTTTTGTTATGTTCATAGTCACAACCATACTGTATGATTGCCGTAATTATATTTTTGTTAACGTAAATTTTAAACAACAATACTTTTGTTGCACCAACCATGTTTATATGTTTGCTACAACCATATTTTTATTTCTAAATTTGGCAATAATACTATTGTTACATTTCAACAATAGCAATATTGTCGCAATCATACTATTGTCAAAATGAAATTCAAAAAACAATACAATGGTTGCGACGAACATACTTTTATTGGAGAGAACATATTATTGTTGCGGTGACCATAGTGTAACCATATCTTTTCTCTGCGTGCGAGAACGAGTATTTTATCTTTTCCACAAATGAACCACCGTGCAGATGGCGACCACACGTTGGCCTTTAGAAAATATCAACTAATTCGTCTGAGTGGCGGTGACCAGTCGCCGCGGCTCCAACAGAAGCAGCTGGAGATCATTTACCATCGACAATGTAAAAGAAAAACAAATGCTCAGAGGGACTCATGATGCCTTGGAGTAACTGAGAAAGTTAAAAGCCCATGATTAAGTCATAATCATACCATTCCAAAAAAGGACTTAAGAGAACATTACAATAAATTATCACAATTATGTGGAATTAGTGCAGATATTTACGATTTAATGGTGTTGGTACATTTGTTTTCGGATTTCCTATTAGACCACCCCTCTACTTACCATGGATGTATGCCCACATAAACTGTAAGTGTATACGATTTTTTAAATTATTCTCTAATTAACGTATGGGAGTCTTCGCTTAATTACACTAATATTTTATCGTTTTTACGTTTTGGGTTAAAAAGGTTGAATTAAGTTTGATTTTCAGTTTTAATGTTATTCATATATCGACAACAAAGTATATTCAAAAGGAGCTAAAGGGCCATGGAAAGAGGGTTGTTTCATCAGTGAGTTGGTGCATACTACAATATTGAGGCATTTATTTGACATCTGCAGATTAGCCTTCTTTCCGTCAGGACCGCATAATGAAACACCAATCATAGAAATTTGAATGCTTACATTTTGGCTAAGGGATTTCTTATTGAAAGACATTTTGAAGCGATCTAAGTTAGTAATGGTTGTGTAATGATATTATAGAACTCTTTGAAATCGCTAATATTGGACCTTTTACCTCTGCCGGAAACGGTTAGTGGTAGTAGTAGAAGTGTGCGCAACGACTTGCTATTCAAGAGAGTCAGGCGCCGATTTTCTTTGTACTGTCTCATTCCAACTTCTTAAATGTTCACTTTTCAGCTAGGGACTTTTAACTTACTAGATATGTGCCTTATGCTTGCAGATGGTTGGTATTAAAAATGGACCAAACCGGCGAAATTGGAAATAGTTACTTTTTGAAGGGACTAAAAAGACCTGACATGACTTCTCCGCATATAACTTTAAAAATTGTATAACTTTAAAAAAGTAGATGCATTTAACGCCCCAAAAATTGGTGTTTTTCATTACGATGTTTTACACGTAATGACAAACTTTTAAAGGGTGATCCATCTAGAGGTATTTTTTGAGAACAAAAAAATATAAAAATTAAAATCAAATGTGGAATTTTTAATAGCATTTTATGGCATTTATTTTTTTGATAATAAATCTCTTCAAATGTTGGCAACTGTATAATGGCAACTTCGTTCGGAAAACCCGCTGGAAGATCCGCTGTTTTCGAACAAAAATTTATTCAGTGATGAGGCCCATTTCTGGCTCAACGGCAAAGCCAGTAAACAAAATTGCCGCATTTGGGCTGAAGAGCACCAAGAAGAGGTTCAAGAGGTGTCATTATACCCAGAGAAAACCACGGTTTGGTGCGGTTTATAAGCTGGTGGAATCATCGGTGCATATTTTTTCAAAAATGATGATGGCCGGAACGTAACCGTGAATGGTGATCGATTTATCGCCATGATATCGATCTTTATGCTACCTGAAATTGAAGACCGTAATCTTGACGACACTTGGTTTCAACAGGACGGTGCCACTTGCCATACAGAAGCTCAAACAATGGATCTATTGAGCGGTCATTTCGAAGAGCAGCTAATTTCACGTTTTTTACAGGTGAGTTGGCCACCTAAATCGAGTGATATCATACCTTTAGACATTTTTCTTTGGGGTTACGTAAAGTCCAAGTCTATGCTGACAAACCAGCTACGATTCAGGTTTTGAAAGCCAATATTATGCGTGTCATTTAAGTCATACCGGTCGAAATGCTCAAATTAGTCATCCAAAATGGAAACCTTGAGGTTTCCAACATTTGAAGAAAATTGTTCTGAAAAAATACCTCTATATGGATAACCCTATATAAACTCCCATTTATTGCCAACCGAATGTTGGTGGTTTCACGTACTATTTATTTATTCTATTGCTACAACCGAATGTTGATTGGGTACACGGCAATTTTCAGTAGTGGGAACTGACAGCATCGACTAAAGAGACACAATCCCACGACAGCCGGTTCTATGTACCGGATTGACCCGAAGAGCAATTCTTCGGCCAAGGGCTGTCACCCCGACACACAGTTGCCGCTACAACAACAACACAATTTCGGTAAACCTAACCATCCTTACTAATAAAGATGATTATTGGAAATGAATTTGTACATGTTTTGGTTGTTGTTATAGATTGTTGGCTGTAAGAACTCTTTGAAATCGGTTGTCATTACCACGAACATTTGTTAACTGGACCAATTGATGTTTTTTATTAACTTGACTTTTACTTTCGATCCATTAACATTTAACTGGAGTGGAAGTGGAAGTTTTAACCTTAATATTTTCGGCTAGTTAAGTGTTATTGTGACACAAACTAACTCAAACCAATTCTTGAAGCCTTGGCTACAGATGCAAAAAAAATATGTACTATCATATCGGTCATATATTTTAACTATATGTGACAGCGCATAGAGAAAGGGACCTAAGGGTAAAAAAAAAAATCAATTTTCACTTTTTTTTGATGTGGACAACATCTGAGCATCGAATGAGATCGATCCCATGCCCCAAAAGTGTTCCCTCCCAGAGATATGCGCGTTTAATGAAAGTGATGGTACACCAAATATACACGTATTTAAATCTTTAAAATGGCTCTCCTGAACAAAACTTGCTTTACCCTTAGGTCCCTTTCTATTTTGCGCGTCACAAATACTTTTAGGTTACTTAAAAAAACCTAACCTTAAAATAATCAGCGTCGATTTCGGTTTCTACTCTGAACATAAGTTATTCATTGAATTTTACTAAAAGAATATTTTTTTTATTTTTTTTTTAAAGGACGAAAAAGGTATTTTTATATTGAAGATATTCTAATTTTATTTTAGATATTTAATAGTAGTAATTTAGTAAAACATTTTAACCCAAAAACAACAATTTTTAAAAACATTATTACAATTTTATTAAAAAAGAACAAGGCCCAACTGCACAACGTTTTTTTTTTAATTTTTCTTTACTGTATCGAAAAGGACGAAAAGGACAATCCATTCTTATATATATAGTGTTAAAATGATCTACGATAATAAACTCCATTCGATTTTACTTAAGACATCTCATCACGAAACGAAGAATAATTTACGAGGAGGAGCGCGATAATTTGCTTTTTTTGCACTACAGGCTGTGGTGGCACAGTTGGTCGAAAAGAGTGAAGAGTATGTGTGACTTACGAGTATAGTGGAGATTTGTATTCGTCTGCCTTTAAGTTGCCATCCTGCATTGGGGACGTGAGGAGATTTCATGTTGTCTTAAAGCGTGTTTTTCAAATGCGCACTCGATCATTGAAGTGCAGCGTGCTTTTCGTTTATGATTCGCTGTTCCCCCACGCGGACGTGTTCCTGGGCGGCAATCAATTGTGAATTGGGTAACTTCATTGAGAACAGCAGGGAATCTGTCATGTGTACAAAGCGGACCTGAGAAAAGGATTACAACACCACAAAAACTAGAGAGAATTAGAGCAGCAGTACTGCCATCTCCAAAACTCTATGCTCGGAAGCAATCACTTGCTCTTGGTATTTCCTCGATTTTTTTCAGCCTGCTCTTGAGGCAAAGCAATTAGAGGATACATGGTTGCAATAGGATGGTGCCACTGCACACACAGCGAGGGTTACCATGAATTATTTGAGGCAAATATTTTCTGGACGGCTTATCTCTTTGAGGGTGATGTGAACTGGACGGCGCGCACTCTTAACTTAGCCCCATGCGATTTTTTTCTATGGGGTTACCTGTAGTCAAAGGCGTATATCAACCGTCCCAACACCTTAGAAGACCTAATAAATAATATTGAGGCTGGAATTGGCAGAATACCAGTCGAAATGCTTGTTAGAGTTCATTAAAACCTCAGAAAACGTATGCAGCAGTGTGTGGATAGCGAAGGTCGACATTTAAATACACTATTCAAAACCATGTAATATAAAAATTGTTCTACTGTTCAATATAATTAAAATATAAAATAATTTTTTAAGGTTCATAATTTTTTTCATTCCAAATAAGCAAACTCCACCCTGTACTACTTTTTAACTTATTTCATATGGTACAGCGTTGCAAAATAAAAATTTTCTTGGTCTTAATATAAAATAACTTGACCTAAATAAAAATAATGTCCTTTTAGATATATACTATAAACAACAACAAGTCCCTTATTTTCAGATGAAATCATTTACCCCCTGAGAAAGTCCGAACTATTGGTACATAGTGTAATATGTTTCAACAGCGAACCTATCTGGGTTCTATATTTGATACCAAACTAACATGAACTTCATAATTGGTTGCCTTAGTTGTGGCAACCAATAAATTTACTAAACTCGGTTGGTATAAGCGATTTATTGGCTCTAAGATATTGTAGCTACCATCTTATAGTAAGTCGACCTTGTAACCATCAATACCATGAAATGTTAGTGATTGCAACACAAAGTATGTTTATCAAATCGAATATTTGTCATTCGGACCGATTTTAAACCAATTTTTTGCTATCCGAGTTACTTCTATACTAATTCTACTTAGTAGGGACATAAATACTGTTACACACGTTTTATGCTGTAAAATAAAAAGTACAGAAAGTTTCTGGACCAAATATTTTTTAAAATATTGTATATTGTATCCAAAAAGAATCTACTTATTCGAAATGTCCGCCTTTTGCCTTTAAACAATCCTTAAGTCGCACTGGCTGCACGAACCTCGTCCATTGGAAAATTAGCCACAGCTCGAAGCAAAGTTGTCTTAAGAGATCCAATGTTGGGTTATCTTTTGTGACAAATCTTGTCTACTAAAACCGTCCACAATTTGTAATTCAATGGGTTAAAATCAAAGCTGATTGAGGGCCATTCTTCAGAAGAAATGAACGCTGTCAAATTTTTTCGAAGCCAGGCATGGGACGTTTTAGCCTTATGGGCCGGCACAGAATCCTGCTGAAAAGTCCATGGCTGGTTATGGAAAAGGGAATTGTTAAGAGGCTTCACAACAGCTTCCAAAACGGTTACTTGGTAAACTTTGGCCGATGTTTTGACTCCTTGTTCGCAGAAATGCAGGTCAGTGACCCCATCGGAAGAGACACCCCACCAAACCATGACTGAAGCTGGGTGATGACCCTTTTCCAACCTTGGGATCAGTTCAGATGCTTCCTTAGATGACCGCGCATACACTCTATCATTTTGCTTGTTTCATTTTTCCTGAACGGTAAAAATTTGTTCATCGGTGAACAAACTTTTTCTGTGCAAGTTATCAGCGTGCTTCACCAAAAGACGTTTGTATTTTTCAATCCTATTTTTTGTAAAGCTGCAGTCAATAAATGTCCGGTACGTCGTTTGAAAGCCCCAAGTCCTAAGTCTTTTTTAATGTTTCGACTCATGGACTTTTGCGTGATATTCATCTCACGGGCCATGATTTTCTGTTTTCGGAGCGGATTTCTGTGAATTCTTGATTTAACGGCTTTGATGACATGCGGTGTTTGAACAGAGCGTGGGCGGCCCGACCGATGACAGTCTTTTACATCTCCAGTCTCTTCAAACAGTTTTATGCATCGGTAGACGCACATGCGGCAAATCCCTAGTGGCCGGAGCGTTTTGAAAATATCGTTTTTTTCATTTCACACTTAAAAAGCGCTAATACAGCGATACGGTTCTCATTATCTGACCAATCCATGGTGAAAGTTGAAACAATTTTAAAATCCTGTTACAGACTAACGCTATTGAGGTTAGCTTTCTAAACACATATGACATTAACGGGGTATGTTCAGTTCTACTATTGAAATGGGTGTGTTCAATGTTGTTACAGTATTTATGTCCCTACTAAGTATATTAATGAAACAGAATATTTAAGTTAAAAATTTCAAATTTATTTTAGGTGTAGTACAAATGTTACATTTTAAGAATGAAATTTGATTTTGGCCATAAGGCCATCACGTGCCCGTGTACGGCGATATATTCTTTGGACCCTATTTTCCACCATTCTTGCATACATTTCGACCGGAACGTTGGCAATTTCTCGTTGTATGTTGTTCTTAAGCTCGTCTAAAGTTGTTGGCATAAACAAATGACTTGATGTGCCCAGATAAAAAGAAATCCTATGGCGTTAAATCGACATTCGACAGGACCATTTTTCGACATAACACGTTCGCCGAATTTGCCTTTCTATAAATCGATTGTAACGTGGCTAGTGGCACCGTTTTGTTAAAACCAAATATCGGCGATGCCAAGCTAATTCCGGCCAAAGATAATATTCTAGGCACGATAGCGCTCTTCATTGACGCTCTCCAATCACACCTTCGGCATGAAATCCACACCACATAGTTATTTCTGGCGGATGCATTTGTTTCTCTTAAGGCACATATGTTTGTTGCTGTCCAATAACGCATATTTTGCTTATTGACAAAACTACTCAGCCATAAATAAATTTCATCGCTGAAGATGATTTTTTGATGGAATTCAGGATTTTTGTGAAACTTTGCCAGAGAAGTTTCAGCGTTTCAAATGATGAAGTGGTTTTAGTTCTTGATTCAGTTTGATCTTTTCAGGATGAAGGACATGATCTTTTCGCAAAATACGCCACAGTGTGGTTTGAGAGGTTCCCAATCCCTGAGAACGGTGTGGAATCGACTGATTTGGCTCGTTTTGAACGGATACACTTACGCCGGAGCATCCAAAAGTGAAAATTTAGATCCAAATTTATCCACTATAGCAAGCACTTCCTGTCGGGTGGGACGATTATTACGGCCGAAAATTTGAGTAAGCGCTCTTAAAGTTGCGACCACCGACTCTGAACTTCGGTATATAGTAATTTTTAATGATTTCCAAACGTTACTCGTAATTTAACTTTATTATAATGAAAATTTTGACTTCGACTAACGTTTTGACACTGAGAGATCATTAAAAATGTTTGAGGGTGCGTTGACATAAAGATACGAAATTGTTATGTCGCTATTGGTAAACCCGTTATAATCACCTAGGTTCACCATTCTAGAAGGAATCATTCAAACCCCAGAGAAATTCCGAACTATTGTTGCATATTGCAATATGTTGCAACAGCGAACTAATCTAATTTTCGGTTACTGCAAAGAATATATTTGTTATCACCAACAATTATTGAACTTCATAATTGGTTGGTTGTCATAACCACAAGTAGTGACAACCAATAGTTTTACTGAATTGAACTGAACTGGCTGTAAAATATTGTAGCTACCATCTTATAGTAAGACGAACCTTTTTACCATCAATACCATGGAATGTTAGTGATTGCAACACAAATTATGTTCATCCAACCGAATATTTGTAATTCGGACCGATTTTTTCTGTGTGTGTGCTAACCTAGTTAATTCTATACAAATTCTAGTTCAGTAATTTTAAAATAACACAGCTAATATCTGCAGCCACATCAGATTCCGAATGGATGTATCCCAGACGTAAGCGTGGGATAAATATCAAAGTAGTGTGTACAAAGTACTTAAATTCATCCTCAAGCGAGCCAACGCAACACAATAGGCGTGTTCTATTGGTACTCTCTTATGAAACGCGTAAGTTGTCGCTAAGGCGATAACTTCAAAACTTTACCAGAAATTTAAGTTTTAAATTTCTGTGTATACAAGAACTGATTGGCTTTATGCTTCATAAACTATTTGATTAGAAAATTTGTTATTTGTAGAAAAAATGTTTTTTAGAAATACTCGTACTATAAGGAAGTAAAAACCGAGCTTCCTAAATAAGCGATAGATTATTTTTGAACAACTTTCATTGCAAAAATTTTAATTAGTTAAAACAAGCGGATTTTAACGCAAATTGTTTATAGTTTTCTGTAAACCAAATCATTTTTATGTTTTTGTACAATGGTGTGAGGTTATCGCACTAGCGACCTCCTAAGCGAGTTGGTGTATTAAAAGATATACTTTAGAAACAAGGCTATAAATGGTTTTTACAGATGTTCGAGTCAGGAATGATAGTCATTCAAATTGTCGGATCGAAGTCGTTCTAATTTTACCATATTCCACAGCACGTCATTGTATACCTCGAGCACGTCGAATCGTGAGATCTAATGGAGAAGTCGTGATAAGTACGGGGAATGTGTAAAATATTAAAGACTAACTTTAAAAATGGTTTCCTAGTTAGTTTTCCAAATTAAGGGCACTCTTAAACCGAAACCTCGCTTTAATAACATTTTCGTCTCTCGTTTAACAAGTGGCCCGACTGTCGCAGCGACACGAAATCGCATTGATCTGTGATTAGCTTATTTCAACAAAACTGTCACTAGGTTCACCACAACAGATATTAATTTTTGTTTTGGAAATATAAAAAACCATAAATTCGACATTCAATCTGAAAGTGTACTCAACTCATGTAGCCCAACAATGAACCAAGTCAAATCATAACACCGAGACCGTGTCGACGTGAGTGCGTGAAGCACGTTTATTGTTTGGCCAAATAGTAGATTACGTCCATACCAAATTGCTCTCGTTTCTGTTCGTTTGTTTGTTTTGTCAACAACAAACAACAGTTTCAAAAGCGTAAACAATACTTGTATTTATTCCAAAAACAAAATAAAAACTAAATATCAAACAATGAACCCTTGAAAACTGCTGTGCGATCATGGGTTGTTCTCATGTTTCCACATTGACGTCGCACGACAGCCGACAGAAGACGGCTTTGCCGCAACTGAACCGCATTCACTTGGCAACCATGAAGTTTGTCATATCTGTAGTTGGGGCCGTTATCGTATGAAACTGCTAACCCACTCTTTCCTCCATACACCCCACCGCTTCTCAATGTGGATGATATCTGGGAGAGAACTAATGCAAGATGTCAAGTACTCAGACGACTGTAAAGAGTTGATCTATAAGTTTTGTTGTTTGTCACTGTCATCTTTAGGGCACGGATTGAAGTGAACTGAAAATGAAGCGGTAATAAATACTAAACAAAACATCTGTTGATGGGAATCGATTTTCGAATACTTAAGTGATACGTAGACACAACAGAAATTCAGAAATTTAATTTAATCTTAAGAAATTGCATTAAAATTGTCCAAGCAAAATCGTGATTTTGGCATTAAAGCAGCCAGTTTTTTGGGTCCATGAGTGCGACACAAATCTTAAAAAAAACTTCAAAGTACTTCTTTGGATTTCTAATAAAACCAGCCTTAATTTGAGTACCTATATACTCGTATATGTCCATATTTACCAGTGCTCCCTTCTTACTCGTAGATTATTAGCGCATTTTTGGGGTTCCTTGCACACAGAGAACAGATTTGTTTTCACAACCGAATGTTGGCGGTTGCAAGAACTACCCATGCATTCCATTGTTTCAAACGAATGTTGATTGGGTAGAGGGAACTGACACTATCTGTTGAAGAATTGCCAAGTACTCAGTGGCCGTAACAACGGAAAAGTGGGTCGCCGTCAAAAAAAATTGGTTGTTTTTAAAAATATGGAGGGGTACCTATGGTGAAAATTTTTAGCAAGTCTGAGTAATGTCGCTAAATTACAGTTAAGCCATCTTTATTCTGGAAAATACATATGTATTTGTTTCAGTTCGATTATTTTTACAGTATATCGTTTGGAAGAATTACGAGGGCTGCTATATATATATTTCTGACCTAATAATGAAAATGTGAATATTTATCATCAAAAATGGTTTTATTGTTTTTCAAAGTATTTCCTGTAAGTATTTATATACTTTTGCATGTGCTCAAACCAATTGTCGAAGCACTTTTTCCATTCCGATTGAGACACCTCCAAAATATGGTTTTTGATGGCTTCGACAGCATCTTCTGGCGACGAAAATCGTTGACCACGCATTTTTTTCTTGATGTGTGAGAGCTCGCCTTGTCATGGTGCACAATGATTCGTCTTCTCTTGTTCGTTTTTCGAATTTCTCCGAAGATTTCAGGCAAACAAATTGTGTTGTACCACTCAGAATTGACCGTCCTACGTTGACCAGTTTTGCCGGAGAAACAGGTGACCGTTTGCTTCGAAGTGCTTCTTCCACGAACAACTTTCGTTGGTCGATTGCTGTTTTGTTTCGGACTTATATGCATAGATTCATGATTCGTCACCTGTGACGATCTTATAAACGTCTTTTGAAGCACCGCGATCGTGTTTTTTCAAAATTTCTTTGCACCAATCGACACGAGCCTTTTTTTGAGCGACAACGCAACAACGGCCAGGTGTTCATGCAATATCGAATGTAGTATGCTGGTGGAAGAAATGTCCAAGGTTACCTCTATCTTACGGTGCGTTATATGACGATCTTGTATTATCAGTTCAGTTCAAGCAGTTATCAGTTCAATGTTCTCTTTTGGACGACCTTCACGACCTTCGTCTTTGAGCGAGCGTTGGCCACGATTGAATTCATTAAACCAGTTTTTCACAGTGCCATAGGATGATGCTTCATCGCCATACAAAAATTTAAGTTCATCGATGCACTCTTGTCGTGATAATCCACTTCGAAAGTTGTGAAGTTCACGAGTTAATTTCATTTTCTTGCCAAATTGATTTTTTCAAGTCACTGTAAACCACACAAATGATAATCGTACGTCAAAACGTCCAATGGAAATGTCAGATTGCGCCAGGCAAGACTAAGTGTTGGCTAGGCCAGAATTATATATAGCAACCCTCGTAAAACAAGAATTTGGATTGTCCGCCGCTATCACACACTTAGTCCGTAGTTTCGATTCAAAGAGAGTATAGGCGCACGTTTGGCGGCAATCCGGACGGAGGAAACAATCGCTGCTGTAGCTGCCGCCACACAAAACAATCCAAGAATTTCGACAAGAAGCTTATCTGCTCAAATGGGTTTAAGCAGACAGTCATCGTAGTCAATTATGCAGAAAGCTTTGTACTTATTCCCAAATAAAATTCAAATGGCAAACAGATTGAACGCAGCAGACTTCCCGATTCGCTTGAAGAAGCCACGAGGCCGATTTCGATTAAAGGCCCATTTAGTCTCGACGGTTGACGGTAGACAATCAGCTATTTCAGTTGGGGGTTGCATTTTGCATGTGTTAGAGGGAGATAACTACAGTTTGACGGTTGACGACGGTAGACTTCTGCAGGTTGCAGAATCTATCGTCAACCGTCAACCGTCGAGACTAAATGGGCCTTAAAACGGCAACATAAACAAACAAAATGCGGAGTGCTTCCAACCCACAGATACTCCATGAGGCGGAATGGCATCCACTCCGTGTCACAGTGTGGTGTGCAGTTTCGTCACGCTACATTGTCGGGCTTTCCTTCTTCAAAAAAAAAACGGTCACACCGTTATGTTTACTGGAGAAAATCCATTATTTAAAAACTAATTAAGCTTTATTAAATAAAATTGAATGAGCTTTAACATGAATAGAATACAAATGAATGTCATACACTAAAACAACACTGAATTTCTTAATGTAACAGTATTTATCAGCCACCCTGTATTAAAATTCAAAAGACACCAATTAAATAATCAGCATTTGCTATAACAAAATTTTGAATATTCTGTATAAAAGTCAGAATATTCATAGTTGATTAAGCCCTGAACAATTTACCTCAATGTTAGCCTTCTTGGTTTGGGCTTACTAGCGAGTTGGTTTGCAGTATGGTAACATTAAACAAAATTGAAAATAATATGGCAACATTATATGGCAACAATATCAAAAGACGTTATATGTACAAGAGGCTTTATCGGCATATTTGTCATAATCATTCAATAACAGACTATACATATCACCTATCCATGTCCGTCTGTTTGACTGCGGCAAGCAATCTACAGGTAGCACTATTGAAGCTGTTGATGAACAAAATGGGTGGTAATGAAAATGGGTCAGATCGACCAAGAGGTCAACATTTTCTCCTTAAAAGGAATGGTTCAACCACTGGGTAAATCAACAGCCCTGAACAGAAAAACGCAATGTCTCATGAACTACTATTTGTGATGGTGTTCCTATATGATGTGGGCATGGGTCGACACACATCCTGTAGGCCCCTTTGAAAAATCGCATTTATGGCCAAAATAATAGACCAATCTTTATAAAATTTTAGCAGCGTGACTAGGAAGTTATTATGGAATATGTCATGGTAAAATTGTTCGAGGTCGCGTTTAACGTTATGGGTATCACAATGATATTTAGAAAATATGATGTTGACATGGATTGGAACTCATTCTCAAAGAATAGTCGGCGGTCCACGCCCGCTTTAAAAAAAATCGTATTTAAAGCCGAAGTAATTGACCGGTAGTAATAAAATTGATTAATATTTTATTATATAAGTAGACTATATTGTATTGACATTGGACAAAATTATCGGGCCCGCCCTATGAAGATAGTAGTTGGTATATAAAGAGTGGTCCAACTGAGACGCACGATGTACACCAAACAAAGGCTTTACAAGGAATTGTCCTAATATTTCTAATTATGATAAAAGGCTCTACGACAATTATACGACAAAACAAAAAATCGGCTTCGGTGACCATCTATCCGATGGTGCATATTTTCAATGACTCTGAGACATAACGTCACATTAATTCGCCAATTTATCTCATCCTTTAGTTCTTGGCTTATTGCAGTTTACTTTTTCTTCTAAACATTCCCAAAGAAAGAAGTCCAACGGCCAAATGACATGATCGTGGTAACCAATTAGCACCGCAACGTCGTGAGATAAAACGTACATTGAATTTCTCGCGGAAAAGAGCCATTGTTTCATTGGCTGTGTTGCAAGTTGCACCATCCTGTTGGAACCACATGTCGTTCAGGACTATATCATCAATATCTGGTCAAAAGAAGTTCGTTATCATCTCGCGATAGCGAGCACCATTAACGTTAAAGTCTTGGCCGTCCTCATTTTCGAAGCAGTACGGCACGATGGCAAAACAAACTGGGCGAGCATAAACAGGTGTTTTCATATTTCCTACAGACCCGGTTTGCTGAGAGTTGAGCACAATTCTCCCGATTGAGCTGACCGAAAAAATCAGGAAGTACACGAAATGAATTTTGATTTCAACGCCCATTTTCGTAATTAATAAATTTTGATTTCAACGTCCATTTTCGTAAAAGGCTTCGAAAATCTTAAAGCGCTGTTAAATTGTGTACTTCTTCATGGTTGAAGAAATGCCAAATTAAGTTGGGCCAAGAACTTATCATTAAGGTAATTGGACCACCCTTTCTAATGCTGGTTTTGAAAGAAACACATCTTGATAGAAAAATGCTGGTGCTCCTTTGATAACAATTATATGCTGGACCGTAATCCACGATGAAGGTTATATAAGCCTCTGAATGGTCGCACATAATGACGTTTTTACTTGTAAATATATTTGCATACAAATCCGTGCCCTAGAAATCATGCGACTCGCCGAACGGGCGCTTATCGTAGCATGTGTCGCGTTTGCTTCACGTGAACACAAACAGCTTTTTTGCCTTCGCTGAAGGTCGCGTGCTTTGCCTGAATTTAGAACATTCCTAGAATTTATAATCATGTGTTTATTTGTTTATTTTGTTAAATCACCCGCTCGCTTGCTCTGTGTGTTCGACCAGCAGCAGCAGATTGTGAATTAGTTGGGAATAGTTTGTGTTTTTTCGGCGGGCTATATCAGTCTTCCGTTGTGGCATACGAGTAAAGTTAGATGGAATATTTGCTCACTTTCTCTTTGGAAAGGGCAGAAGGTAGGGTAGGGGAACGTTTGTATGATATTCGTATAATGTTGATTGCCGGTAGCTTCTGTTGTTGTTGTTGTTGGCGTTACTCGTTAATGTGCTCGACACAGATAAGCCATCTATCAGCCGCCTAGGATCATAAAAAGTATGCAATGGAAAATAACCGGCTCATTTGACGCAGTAAAAATATTTGGAAATCGAGCAGCTACGAATTCATGAGCGGTTTTTCTATGTGCGTTTATATAGGGTGATCCATCAAGAGGTATTTTTTCAGAACAAAAAATAAATATAAAAATTCAAATCAAGTATTGGTAATTTGAAAGGACATTTTATGGCATTTATTTTTTGAAAATAATTTCCTTCAAATGTTGGTTACTGTATTATGGAAATGAGCGTTCGGTGAAAAACGGGAAGATCCGCTGTTTTCGACCAAAATTTTGTTCAGTGATGAGGCCCATTTCTGGCTCAACGGCAAAATCAATAAACAAAATTTCCGCATTTGAGCTGAAGAGCAATAAGAAGAGGTTCAAGAGGTCCAGAGAAAACCACGGTTTGGTGCGGTTAACAAGCTGGTTGAATCATCCGTGCATATTTTTTTTTCAAAAATTATGATGGCCGGAACGTAACCGTGAATGTTGCTCGCTATCGCGCCATAATATCGATCTTTATGCTACCTGAAATTGAAGCCCGTAATCTTGACGACACTTGGTTTCAACAGGACGGTGCCACTTGCCACGCAAGTGCTCAAACAATGGATCTATTGAGGGGTCATTTCGGAAAGCAGCTTATTTTACGTTTTGGATAGGTGGGTTGGCCGCCTAGATCGAGTGATACCACACCTTTAGACATTTTTCTTTGGAGTTACGTAAAGTCCAAAGTCTATGCTGATAAACCAGCTACGATTCAGGTTTTGGAGGTCAACATTACCCGTGTCGTTTTAGCCATACCGGTTGAAATGCTCGAACGAGTCATCCAAAATTGGATCCACAGCATGGAAACCCTGAGGCGTAGTTGCGGCCAACATTTGAAGGAAATTATTTTCAAAAAATAAATGGAATAAAATGTTCTTTCAAATTACCAATAAAGATTCCACACTTGATTTGAATTTTTATATTTTTTTGTTCTGAAAAAAACCTCTAGATGGATCACTCTATATTTAATAACAGATTATCAGGCTTGAGCCATTTTAATCGCAAATTCGGTAACTTGTTTTGATATTTGTTCAATGTTGTTGTATCGACTTAGAGTTTTGTGTAGCTAAGGTGATAATCCCTACATCTGTTTGAACAGAAATAAATTTTTCTTAGTCTCTTAATCTGTGTCAAGGTTAAAGAAATATGAATTTTTTAATTCTTAAATGTCCTTGATTATAGAAAATTCCAAGGTGTTGGGATTGAGTGGAACAGAATAAGGATAGTTTACAGGTACTTGCTTTTAGATATGGTCGATGCATTCGCATTTGAGCCAGGGTTTGCAATCTCCCATAATTTTCGGGCAACGGGAACTATCCCCACATCAGTTTGAACTGCAATAAATTGTGCATGTTTTCTTAATCTGTGTCAAGGTTAAAGAAATATATAAAAAGAAATGAATTGTAATTCGAAAATGTCCTTGGTTATTGAAAATACCAAGATGTTATGATCGAGTGGAAAAGAATAAGGAAAGATTCCTGGTACTTGCTCTTAGATGTGGTCGACGCTCTCGCATTCGAGCTAGGTTTTGCAATGTCCCATAACTTTCAATTTCCTCGCTACGACGGGAAAATTTTAGAATGTACCTAATAGTGGTGTTTTGGGTTTGGTCTCAATTATTAAGACTGGATAATAAAACCGGAACTAATTTGCCTTCTGCTATTTCCATTGGAAAGTTGACATTTTTAGCATAAACATAGTTAGAACGTTTTGAAGTACGGCCATCATTTGTGTTGTTTACAGTGACTTGAAAAAATCAATTAGGCAAAAAAATGGAATTAACTCGTGAACATTTTCGTGCGATAATTTTTTACAACTTTCGACGTTTATCACAGGAGTGCATTGATGAACTTAAATCTTTGTATGGCGATGAAACACCATCACATTGCACTGTTAAAAACTGGTTTAATAAATTCAATCATGACCGATCGACGTATCATCACCAACCGTTTCATAAGCGATATCTGTCTGTGATTTCATGTAAAGCAAATTGCAGGTCGTAAATGCTGTTCGATCTTCATAAAGTTAGTTTCATGTACCAAGGATGGGCGCTTTTGAAAGCGAAGAAATTAGGTTCAGAATTAAATTTAGCTCCCACTCGTTTGTTCATCCGATTTTAGCTCTAGAAGCTACACCTTACATGCAATCTTAATAAAATTTACCACGAGTACGTTTTTGGATCAAGGAAGCCCGTAATTGAAATTAAAGAAAATCGGTTCAGATTTAGATATATCTTCTATACGGAAACTATCTTATGGTGTTTGTGATTTTTGTTCTAGAAGCCACATATCCAATCTTGATCAATTTTGGTACACGTCACTTTTGTGGACCAAGGACCGAAGTTATGGAAAGTAAAGAAAATCGGTTTCGATTAAGATATAGCACCCACATATGCGAGGGTTGCTATTTATATTTCAGGTCCGGCAATAAAAACACAATAATTTATTATTGGAAAGGGTTTTATTGTTTTTCAAAATATTCTCCTTTAAGAACAATACACTTTTTTTTTGAAGCACTTTTTCCAATCCGATTGATTTTTGAACGCTTCAACAGCTGCTTCGGTCGATGAAAAACGTTGACCACGCATTTTTTCTTGATGCTAGGGATTAAGAAGTAGTCATTGGATGCCAAAATCAGGGCTGTACCGTAGATGGCCCATCAATTCAACATCTTGAGTGGTCAAGTAGCTCATCGTTTCAGTTGATGTGTGAGAGCTCGCATTGTCGTGATGCAAAATGATCCGTCTTCTCTTATTGTATTTGGCTCGTCTTTAAAGACCTATACGGTCGTTTGATGTTTTGTTTCGGCTGCATATGCATAGATCCATGATTCGTCACCTGTGTTAATGTCGTACACTGCCTTTTGGCTACCCCAGTTATACTTTGTCAACATCTCTTTGCACCAATCCATAAGAACCTTTTTTTGAGCATTCGTCAAATTATGTGGGATCCAACGAGAACACTTTTTTTCACGGCCAAAAGAACATGCAATATCTTATTGATGCTTGTCATTAATGCCCAAGGATGCCTCAATCTCACTGTATGTCACATGTTGGTCTTGCGTAATCAGTTCAAGCACGGCATCGATGGTTTCTGGCAAAGTGACCGAAGTTGGACGTCCTTCACGAAACTGATCGTGCTTCATCTCCAAAAGTCGAAACAAGTTGATTTAAACACTCTTGTCTCGATAGCCCACGCCGAAAATCGAAAAAATCATCGCACGAAAATGTTTACGGGATAATTCCATTTTTTGACTGGGATTCATTTTTCCACACACTGTAAACAAAACAATTCGCCCTCAAATGACAAAACGTTCTGAGTGAAGTTATGCTAAAAAATGTCAAAGTTTCCAATAGAAGTTCCAGTTTGCATCTGGGAACATTAGTATTATAAGGACCCTCGTACATATGTTTATCTAAAGCTCTGAAAGCCACATACTCGTATAAAGCCATGATATGTGGCTCTAAAAGCCACATATTTTATCTAATCTTTATAAAATGAGGCACAAGTAAGATTTTTTGGAAAATGACGAACGGTCTTGAAATTGAAAAATAACAGTTAAGATAGATCCTACATATGTGTTCATACAATTTAATGTTTTAGCTCTAAAATCCAAACATTACATGTAAACATTGTGAAATTTGGCGCAAGTTCGCTCAAGGACGGACGTTGTTGAAAATTCGTTCAGATTTAGATATAGCTCCGAAGTTTATGTTCAACCGATTTTAACACAAGCAATGAAATATTTTAAATATGACATTTGTTTTTAAATCTGGGTTAATTTAGAGCCCGTTTAAAGGGGTCAAAAATATATTTCAATTGGCTTGGCTGAACATCCATAAGTGCAGGGTGAATATAGTCGGTCACGACCGACTTTAGCTTTATTTACAAGTTTTTATTACTTAGTACGGACATAAATACTGTTACACACGTTTTATGCTGTAAATAAAAAGTACTGAATGTTTTTGGACCAAATATTTTTTTAATATATCTATTGATGTATATTGAATCCAAAAAGAATCTACTTATTCGAAATGTCCGCCTTTTGCCTTGACACACGCCTTAAGACGCACTGGCCAATCGTCAATAGCTGTACGAACCTCGTCCATTGGAAAATTGGCCACAGCTCGAACCAAAGCAGTCTTAAGAGATGTTGGGGTATCTTTTGTGACAAACCTCTAAAACCGTTCACAATTTGTAATCCAATGGGTTAAAATCTGGACTGCCTGAGGGTCATTCTTCAGAGGAAATGAACGCCAGGCCTGGGACGTTTTAGCCTTATGGGCCGGCGCAGAATCCTGCTGTAAAGTCCATGGCTGGTTTTATGGAAAATAAATAAGAATAAAAATAAATAAATAAGAGGCTTCACAACAGCTTCCAAAACGGTTTCTTGGTAAACTTTGGCCAATGTTTTGACTCCTTGTTCGCAGAAATGCAGGTCAGTGACTTCATCGTAAGAGACACCCCATCAAACCCTGACTGAAGCTGGGTGATGACCCTTTTCCACCCTTGGGATCAGTTCAGATGCTTCCTTGGAAGATCGCGCATACACTATATCATTTTGCTTGTTAAATTTTTCCTGAACGGTAAAAAATTTTTTATCGGTGAACAAAATTTTTCTGTGCAAGTTATGTGTGCTCTATAAAACCAGTTTTGTTATGTTTATAGTCGCAAACATACGTATGATTGCCGTAATCATATTATTGTTAACGTAAATTTTAAACAACAATACTTTGGTTGCATCAACCATTTTTATATGGTTGCTATAACCATATTTTCATTTCTAAATTTGGCAATAATAATATTGTTACATTTCAACAATATAAATATTGCGCAAATCATGCCATTGTCAAAATTAAATTCAGAAAACAATACTATGGTTGCGACGAACATACTTTTATTGCGGAGAACATATTATTATTGCCGTGATCACATCAGCGTGCTTCACCAAAAGACGTTTGCATTTTTCAATTCTATTTTTTTTTAAAGCTGCAGTCAATAAATGTCCGGTACGTCGTTTGAAGGCCCCAAGTCCTAAGTCTTTTTTAATGATTCGACTCATGGACTTTTGCGTGATATTCATCTCACGGGCCATGATTTTCTGTTTTCGGAGCGGATTTCTGTGAATTCTTGATTTAACGGCATTTGACATGCGGTGTTCGAACAGAGCGTGGGCGGTCCGACCGGTGGCGGTCTTTTACATCCCAAGTTTTTTGCATCGGTAGACGAACATGCGGCTAATCCCTAGTGCCGGAGCGTTTTGAAAATATCGCTTTTTTTCATTTCACACTTGAAAAGCGCTATTACAGCGATACGGTTCTCATTATCTGACCACTCCACGATGAAACTTGAAACAATTTTAAAATCCCGCTATTGAGGTTAGCTTTCAAAACCCATATGACATTAACGGGGTATGTTCAGTTCTACTATTGAAATGGGTGTGTTCAATGTTGTAACAGTATCTATATCCGTACTAAGTAACTATACAGAAATCATGTCATGTGGACCTCTTTAAAAAACCTTGATTTGCCACTGGGTAGTTATTGAAGGTTTGGCTAATTATTGAAAGAATATAAAATACACATGTCCTCCATTATGACATGGAGTTTGATGTCAGCCTAAAAATGTAAATTAATATGAATGCATTGCATAATTTTTGAATTTTATGCAAAAGTTTTATTAATTCATCTCTCGCAACAACTGAATTTCCAAACATGTGCAATTGCCAAAAATCAAGATGGCCGGCCAACTGTCGAACCCAGCCCAGCCCGAACGAATTATTTGTCCATTTTCAAAAATATCACCTGTTTGCAATTATTTTCTCATGATGCGAAAGAGGCGTTGCAGCATCGCAATCATTCCGTGTTTATTTTTTTCTTTTGATCTACAATCAAGGCAGAGAAGCACACAGGCGGACAGATGAAGCGTTCAATGATTATTATATAAAAAACATCGAAACTTTCCAAACCCTTGGCAACGCCGGTTTTCCACGCAGCCTCCTTTTTCGTACATGGCGGTCGGACAAACAGGAAATTTACATATGTACATACGTATGTATATTTTCGGGTAATTTATGTATGTACTAATGGTGGCATCGTCCGCCGACCAATCACAGTGTTGTTGATTCCGGTCGCCTGCCAGGCAGACAGTAGACGGACTTACTCGTCGTTCGTACATGTTCCGATAAACAGAAGCATCAAAGGTGATGTCTTTTTTAAAGATCTCCCTATACCTTCCATTCTCCTTTTATTATTTTAACCACGGTTTGTTTGATCAGTGTCCAGCCTGACCAGCATTTATTTGTGCCTTGGCGTTTTCGTATTCGTTCACATCCCAGTATCTGCCTCCAAAGTGTTATTTTGTTGCTTTATTGACTTTTTGTTTTTTTCTTTGTGTGTACTTCGAATGTTTATCCGTATCGGCTGTTGTTTGGGGACTCACACGTCGCAACGCATCAGGGTAGACAGACATACTGACATAGCCACTACCCATTAACCGTGATCATGATTGGAGTCATCACTTGAAGATTGAGGACACACGACTCTGTAAAGAAATCATGGAACAGATCAAACACCATAAACTGACTGACTTGCACTGCGTCTGTCTGTCTGTCTATATCAACAATCCTAAGTACACATACGTACCTATAGCAGAGTTTAACAATCCAGGGTGTCGGATTAGTCCGTAGAAGTCTATATGTAAAGGGTACTGTGGCATTGCTGTTTCCATTGTCACTACTCAAGGATTGGATGTACACTGCAGAGGGATGGTAAATGTTTTTAAACGATTTTTCTGAGTCATTTGTAAATAAAATCCATAGAACAAACTTTGTTCATAAATTATTACATCTTACACAGAGCAAAACTCAATTGGAAATCGGTTGGAGCTACAAAAATTCCGTTGCTAACACCAAATGTTTTCAGTGAATATTCTGGTAAATATGATCAGAGTATTGTGCACACAACCAATAGATCGCTCATTCCAATAAAATGCGAAAAAATATTTAATTTTTGGTGGTTTTGGCCAGCAATAGTTTTGCAGACAATGAATTGTAGCATCCATTTATTGGTGATGATAACAAACTATTTACATTAACGGGTTGTTTGTTGGTAAAACTGTTATTCTGGTTCGAAAGTTGGCATATTTGAAAAAATCATGTGTAAATATTCTCAAAAACTCCAATACCGATCGGAATAAAGGTATAATAATCGGATATGTAATTTATATAGGGTGATCCATCTAGAGGTATTTTTTCAGAACAAAAAAATATAAAAATTTAAATCAAATGTGGAATCTTTATTGGTAATTTGAAAGGACATTTTATGGCATTTATTTTTTATATATAATTTCCTTCAAATGTTGGCGCCTCAGGGTTTCCATTCTGAGGGTCCAATTTTGGATGACTCTTTCGAGCAATTCGACCGGTATGGCTTTAATGACACGCGTAATGTTGGCTTCCAAAACCTGAATCGTAGCTGGTTTGTCAGCATAGACTTTGGACTTTACGTAACCCCAAACAAAAATGTCTAGGCGGCCAACTCACCTGTCCAAAACACGAAATTAGCTGCTTTTCGAAATGACCTCTCAATTGATCCATTGTTTGAGCAGCTGTATGGAAAGTGGCACCGTCCTGTTGAAACCATGTGTCGTCAAGATTACGGGCTTCAATTTCAGGTAGCATAAAGATCGATATCATGGCGCGATAGCGAGCACCATTCACGGTTACGTTCCGGCCATCATCATTTTTTAAAAAATATGCACCGATGATTCCAACAGCTTATAAACCGCACCAAACCGTGGTTTTCTAATGGCACCTCTTGAACCTCTTCTTGTTGCTCTTCAGCCCAAATGCGGAAATTTTGTTTATTGACTTTGCCGTTGAGCAAGAAATGGGCCTCATCACTGAACAAATTTTTGGACGAAAACAGCGGATCTTCCCTTTTCTAACCGAACGCTCATTTCTATTTTACATATGCCAACATTTGAAGGTAATTATTTTTAAAAAATAAATGCCATAAAATGTCCTTTCAAATTACCAATAAAGTTTCCACACTTGATTTGAATTTTTATATTTTTTTAGTTTTGAAAAAATACCTATAGATTGATCATCTCAAAATGACGCTACAAATTGTACGAATCAGAAGAAAAATAAATTGTTTTGATCAAACAATGCAGAGGTATATTTCCTTGCCTAATGTTTGATAAAGTGAATAGTTATGGGTTAATAATAATAGGCGTTTCCTAGTCGGGCGATAACTTTAAAACTTAACGAACAATTTTTGAAATTTCTTTGTATTAAAAGAACCGAAGTACTGAATTTAAGCATAAAACCCATTTGAATTGAACATTTTTTAATTTGTAGAAAAAAGTTATTTAAGAAAAACCAAAAGCGAGTAGTAACCGAGCTCGCTTAAAGTTTCGTGAGACTATTATTGAAAAACTTTCTTTCCAACAATTTTATAGTTTTCTACAGGTTGGAGCGCGATAATTTTTTTTTGCTTTTCAGGCTGCGGCGGCACTGTTGGTCGAAGAGAGTGCAGAGTGTGCGTAGCTTATAGTGGCTGACGCGAGATTTGTATTCGTCTGCCTTTCAGTTGTCAACATGCATTGGACACGTGAGGAGAGGTTATTTTGTGTTGAAGCGTATTTTTCAAATGCGCACTCGATCATTGCAGTATAGCGTGCTTTCGTTTACGTGAGGAGAGGTCATTTTGTGTTGAAGCGTATTTTTTAAATGCTCACTCGATCATTGCAGTACAGCGTGCTTTCGTTTACGATTTGCTGTTCCCCCACGCGGACGTGTTCGTGGACGGCAATCAATTGTAAATTGGGTAACTTCATTGAGAACAGCAGGAAAGTGTCATGTGTACGAAGGGGACCTAGAAGGAAGGACAACAACACCACAAAACATTGAGAGAGTTAGAGCAGCAGTACTGCAATCACCGAAACGCTCTGCTTGGAAGCAATCACTTGCTTTTGGCATTTCCTGGATTTTTTTCAGCCGGCTCTTGAGGCAATGCAGCGCGGTTTACCATGAATTGTTTTAGGCAAATATTTCCTGTACGGCTTATCTCTTTGAGGGGTATGTGAACTGGCCGTCACGATCACCAGGCTTCGCCTCATGCGACTTTTGTCCTTTGGGGTTACCTGAAGTCGAAAGTGGGAAGACCTAATTAAGAATATTGAATCTGAAATTGGCAGAACACCAGTCGACATACTTATTGGAGTTCTTGAAAACTTTAAACGTAAACGCAACGTAACGAAACGTATGCAGCAGTATGTGGCTAGCAAAGGTCGATATTTGCCAGAACCATGTCATTTAAAAATTCTTTTACTGTTCAATATAATAAAAATAAAAAATAAATTTTTCTGGGGTTCATAATTTTTTATTTCATTCCCAAATAAGCAGATATCCGCGCTCCACCCAGTATAAACAAAATTATTTCTATATTAAGTAAATTCTTGTACAATGGTGTGAAGTTATCGCGTTAGCGACCTCCTTAGCGAGTTGCCCATAGAACACGGTCAATATAACGCACTTGTTCTACAAAATGTTAAAATTTGTTTTTTTTAATAACTCTAATTTTCTCTGTTAAATATTTTGTTTATTTACTTTACTCTTTTATCGAGAAATCGACATAGTCGTTTTTATATTTTAGTGTATAAGTACTTGACAATTGCGATATATGGATATTTTTATCCAGAAAAAACAGTTGCGTGAGGATCCGATGTTTTGTCATTTGTACCCATACTTATAGTTCTACTTACTGACTAGTATTGCAGTGCATCAACAAATATTTAATTGTACTGATGGGTTCTTTATAGTTCATGCTTTCTTTATCATTCGGTTAGCAAAAGAATTCGGTTGGGGCACAATGTTCTCTGTGGGCACGTTGAAATTTTTTTAATTTAAAATTAAACACCTGCAATAACTCGTATTATGTTGGATCTTTATTATGATCCAAAAGAACAATTGTTGGCCGCGAGTACGCCGTAGTTAAGAATAGATTTGTTGCCCCAATCGATTTTTTAACCGAATGTTGGTGGTTGCACCTTCTATACATTGATTCAATCGCTACAGCAGAATGTTGATTGGGTGCACGGCAATTTTAGCAGAGTGAACTGATACTATTGGCTTAAGAGAAAAAGTATTTATTAAGATGATTATTGGAACTAAATTTGTACATGTATTGATTGTTGCTAAGGTGGTTGGTTAAAAATATACGTTAAATTTGGTTGTCATTACTACAATTTTTTGTAAACTAGACCAACTTAGTTTGTCTGCACAAGTAGACCGATTTTTTGAATAAAATTGGAATAGGCCGTTATAACTAAATTGGTTTGAAAGTGATATTACCCCAATCTGATGATAATTAAAAAAAGTTATGCAAATATTTATTGTCGCCAAAAAAAATTTGGTTGTTTTTATTCCCTAAATCACTCTAACCTATTCCATAGAGTGGTTTAGGGAATAAAAACAATCAAAATTTTTTTTGGCGACAACAAATATTTTTATAACTTTTTTTAATTCTCATCAGATTGGGGTAATATCACTATAATACCAAAATTTAATTATGACGAACTATTCCAATTTTATCCAAAAACTCGGCCTACTTGACAAACTTAGTTGGTCTAGTTTACATAAATTATATTATTATATAATTTATTAGCTAGTTTCATGCCAAATGTTTCTAACTACGAGGGCATATCAAAAATTCCTCGACTTTTCCAACTTTCCTCGTAGTTATATGGAATGCAACACTGCTCCCATCATGTACCATCTGTTAATAGACTACTGTCAAATTTTGGGCGAGTTCCGTCGTTTAGTTCAAAAAATACAACCTCGTGGAGTTTGTTAAACATGGAAAAAAAAGTTTTAATGCTCATTAAACATTATTTGTGGAAAAAAAACGTCAATCAAACCAAGGGAAAGCTTGAGAAATACCATCGATTTCAATGGTAAAAAAAGTGGTTTGTTGTGGTCGCACACGTACAAATACGCTTAACGTTCTGGACGGCCAACTGAGGTCAATACACCCGAAAATATCGAAAAAAATCCACGTTATTGTGTTGGCCGATCGAAGGGTAAAAGTGTGTGAAATTGTTGATTTATAAAGATTTATAAAAAAGACCCCATAATGCCATTTTTCATCAAGACGATGCACGAGTACACACGTGTGCAGTCTCAATGGTAAAATTGGGTTAAGAATTGGTAATCGTACCTCATCCGCCATATTCGCCGGACTTAGCCCCCAATGACTATTTCCAAACCTAAAGAAATGGCTCGGTTGAAAGGGATTCAACTCCAACGATGAAATTATTGATCAAACAAATGACTTTTTTATGGATCTCGAAAAATCCTTTTTCTGAAAGGGATTTATAAATTGGAGAAATATTGGACTAAGTGTATTGAACTAAAAGCAGAATATGTTGAAAAATATTTTGTGTTTTTTTTTCGAAAAGTCACGTAATTACTGATATGCCCTAGTACCAAAAATATATGAGCTATACTCATCTTTAAGTATACCGATCGACGTATAATCAACTGCTGATTTCGTTGAAGGATGTCTGTCTGTTTATCTAAAGCTTGTAATCAAACTACGAGTACATGTCGCATTTTTTGTCCGATTTTCCTGAAATTTGGTAAATACTCATATAGCCACTCGAAGTATCATCTTACATCCTATCTTGATTAAATTAAACACACATTAATTTTAAGGACCAAGAAAGGATGTTGCTCAATTTGACGAACATCGGCCCAGATTTAGATGTAGTTCCCACACATATGTTCATCTGATTTTTATGTTTCGACTCTAGAAGCCACATGACGAAACTTAGCATGAGAGAGTTTTATGGTCTTATGAAGAAGGTTATAAATTGAGAAAAATCGGTTTAGATCCAGCTATAGCTCCCATACATATATGTATGTTCATCCGATTTTATGTCTTTAGCTCTAGAAGCCAATCTTAATGAAATTTGGAACACACTTGCTTTTTGGGCCAAGGAAGAACTATAATAAAATTGAAAAAATCGGTTAAGATTTAAAATATAGCTCCCATATATAAAAGAATGTTCATCCGATTCTTTTTTAAGCTTTAGAAACCACATCTTACACCCAATGTTAATAAAATTTAGCACAAGTAAGTTTTTTTATATTCTGAGCTCTTGAAGGCACCTTGATGTTATAATATAATACGATACTTATCGTAGCTTCCGTCTTATAAAATGTTGAGCCGAGAAAACCATCAAAGTCAATGAATGTTGTTGACGCCCACAGAAAGTTTGTTTATCCATCCGAATTTTTGTTGTTCAGACCGATTTTCAACTGATTTTTCGTTATGATTAGACTATTCGATAAGTCTAAGTATCGATCACTTTTTCCAACATATCCTCCGATAGCTAGCTGCTTCAAAGTCCTGAATCCTACCTGATTAAGCGAAAAAGACTATTATGGTGGGGCCGACTAAGACTCAGCGCATCTTGTCGAAATTTGAGGGTAAAGATGGGTCCTCTTAATATGCGGGAGGAATATACATATGCACTTTATATCGTGCCACATAGACAGATGTGGTCCAATGTTATGAGCGTTAGTTAAGGGTCGGATATAAATTGCACTCAAATGTGGCCTATAGAGTGACAGTATCACAGACAGGAAACGGCCCATGTACGGGGCGTATATCAAAAGATATCAAAAAAGTCGCTCTCAACGCCCTTTCTTAATTAAAGTAAGATCGGATCTGAGTTTCAGGGTCTCGCATTGCATTAACCTCTGCGTGGGACTACATTTAAACATATATAATTATAGTCCATTCTTACCAGAATTGATATGGGTCACTTTAAAAGCAGAATTCTAAATTCCATGGAGGTCAGAATTAAAATGAGGCTTGTAGAGCGGCGTGGCCTCAAATTCTAACAGACCTTTGTGTAAACTTTATATACTTATAAACGCTATATAAAATCATCACCCTATATAATCGAATATCAATGGAGTTGGTTATTTATTGTAGATCGTTGCAAACCATGCGAAATTTTTAAAAAAAAATCTTTTTTTTATTTTTTGCCTTATAGAACGGTAGCCCCTTTGTATGTGTACCAGGCTTGTTCGCTGATCTTCCATTCCTCACTATAAAAATTGAAGCACGGCCGGAAGTAAAATGTGGCCAGAGACGTGACATGACCTTAAATCGAAAGGGTCCTTTTTGTGAGAATCTTTTGAAGGCATGGACTAAAGGGGTCAAATTTCACCAGAGTGATTTATTGGTTGCTCATAAAGTACCATGCGAAATGTTAGCAGGATCTTGAATTGGTAGTGAACTTTTTGTGAGGGTTTTTTCGTAAGCATGGGCAAATAAGTCAAATTCACCAGAGTAATTTATTGGAGTTATTTTTAAGTTACTCATAAAGCGCCATGCGATCTTAACTCGGCAGAGAACTTTTTGTGAGGGTTTTTTTTGTGAACATGGGCCGATAAGGTCAAATTCACCAGAGTAATTTATTGGGGTTATTTATAATTTGCTCATAAAGAGCTATGCGATCTTAAATCGAAAGATAACTTTTTGTGTTGTAGAGCTGGCAAGAGTGAGTTGTATTTTCGTGGGCAATTGTGTGAAGAAAACTTGAAAAGTAAGGTTTACAACAGTAGTTCTAATTCGTTTGTGGAGAGCCTGGCCTTATAGAGTTCGGTTTTACTTTCAACAATTGCAGCAAGGCTTTCTGAAGAGGGTTGTCACGGACCTGAAATCATGATAAAAGTATTGTGCAGCCACGAAAATCAATGTCACTTTGCCATTTTGTTAAAAACTTGTCTTTTATTTAAATATAGAAGCAAGAGGCCTTGAGCCGGTTTAATCCCTGTTCAATGTGTTGTTTTTTTTATGAACATGTTATAATCTAAAATGGACCTGCATGGATCAACTTCAATAGAATGTTATCCAAAATAAAGTGCAAAGTTTTCGAAATCGGTTCATACTTTGATAACGGCGATAGATGGACAGACGCACATCGATCAACAAAAACATAAATTAATTATGAATCGATCGGAATAATAAACATTGGGCCTATATCCTTAACTTTTTGTTTTAATTTGAAATGTGCCTTTTCGTGGATCAAAATTCCGCATGGACA
Organism: Hydrotaea diabolus; assembly: GCA_963513945.1. Taxonomy (NCBI): domain Eukaryota; kingdom Metazoa; phylum Arthropoda; class Insecta; order Diptera; family Muscidae; genus Hydrotaea; species Hydrotaea diabolus. The sequence goes on from OY740719.1 coordinate 172,078,075, forward strand.
TAGGCGATCGCTATATACGTTCTAAGTTTGGACAACATTTATTCTATGGCTATTGAGCCCCGCACCTCCAGGACTTTCTTTCAGAAGTCTATCACTGTACTATTTTTTCAAACAGTTTAAAGTGTTAGAAAAGGCTTAATTTGAAATAAAAATCGATAACGCCTCAAGTTACTTCGTCCGCACCTGTATTTATTTTTAAATTGCAACGCAAATAATTTAAACAAAATATAAATTGTTTTTATGGGACTAACACAACATGCGACACATTACCGAACGTCAATTAACCACTTGAGTAATCCTCAAGTGAAAAGATTATCTTTGCTCGAAATTTGCGTTGTGGCCACTGCTGTTATCACCAGCGCAGTGGTCGCCGTCGCCGCCGTTGTCGCCATCGTTATCAGCGTTAGATTGCCAAGGCCCACTTTTTGATGCCAATCGAAACGACTCGGTGAAAAGCATGGAAACAACAAGTGTCACCCGTGCCGGTTCACTCGTTCGCTTTTCGTTTGGTCTTATCAATATGACCGAATAGCTGATAGGGAGCACTTAGCGATGCATTGCAGCGGCCAACTTTCCCCTCCACACTCTCCTCTTTTTTGTGACCGTATCTTGTTTGTGTCCGTAGCATAATTTTATGTAAGTCGCTGGAAAATATTCCACGAGTCTCCTACTCGAGGTAACGTCGCAACGACGATCACGATATGGCAACAAAAAAGTCTTATCTGGGTTGTGGCTCAGTGCTGGATGGATGTCGCTCGTGCTGTGAATGGGTGCTGCAATAACAATTGCATTACTGAAAACGATCAGATATGATAAAAATAGCTTTGTTTACTTTAATTGATTAGCTTAAGCTTACACTTATAAGCTTTACTGTGTAAGTAGGAAGTTTTATCTAAGAAGTGTGACTAGTTTTTGCCCTACGAAGCACAGTGATCAAAAAAGGGACAATTTTGGTATAACTCTGTTTTTTTTTATTATTTTTTTAATGTAATGCCAGAGTTTAAATATTTTTTAAAATATTCACAATGAATGAAGAGTACTTTTCAAATATGTGGATTTGCCGAATCAATCAATAGTTCCAAAAAATCCTCAAATTCTATAGGGGTTTTTAGAGCTTGTGACCTTAGAATGATCATAAAAGACGAAAATATTTTTGGAATAAAATTATTGCAACAAATACGTCTTCGCAGAATCACTCACAAAAAAAAGTTCAGCCAATAACATTTAGTTGCTCTAGTGCTATTTTGATCCAAACGCCAATTGATTTTCAATTTATAAATTTAACGAATTTGACTATAATTTATTTACTTCCTACAGATATTCGGTGAAATTTCGCAGAATCTAGAGACTTTGCTTAGGGTAAATTAAGAAAAATTATAATATTAGAAAGGTCAGTTAGAATATAATTTATTTTAAATTATTTTTTTTCGAATATCAGAAAATGGCGTTTGAACTAAAATATCATGAGAGCGATCGTACAAGGTGGTCCTTTGCCAATCAAAGTTTCTTTTTATATCCACCACAAACAGAGAACAGATTTGTTGTCACAATCGATTTTTTGCCAACCGAATGTTGGTGGTTGCAAGTACTAGGCATGTATTCCATCGTTACAACCGAATGTTGATTGGGTAGGCAGCAATTTTCAGTAGATGGAACTGACACTTTCGGTTGAGGAAAACAAGTATCAGTAATCGTAACAGATTAGAATGATTATTGGAACTAAATTTGTATACGTGTTGGTTGTTGTTATAGATTGTTGGTTATAAGTACTTTTTGAAACAATTTAATAGTTTACCGTCTTGCGGCCCCAATCTGAAACTAATTAATTAAGGTATATAACAATATTTATTGTCAAGCTTTGGGTGGCCGAAACTCGAGAAAAATGGTTTGGGGTTTTAAAAAATAAGGAGTTATACCTATGGCGAATATTCTGACAAAGTCTGACTTATGTCGCTAAATTACAGTTAAGCCTTTTAATTTAATAGTTCGTATACTTTTATGATCAGTTTCGTTTGGAAGGATTCGCCGTCTAACACAAGAAACTTAAACTGTCTGACCAATTTTTTATTTTATAAATTTTTTGCGGACTTCGAAATGTGTTTTCGTCGAAAATAAAGGTTTTGTTGTGACTTGAACCGATAAAATATTATAGGGTTTATTTTTAGATGTTGCTATAACCAATATTATGTTGCAACAGACAAATAAACAGGGTTTGGTTACTACAAAGATCTAATCTGTTGTCACCATCAATTATTGATACTAAGTAACATGTACATCACAATTGGTTGGTTGTCATAACCGTCAGTTGTCGCAACCAATAGTTAAACTGAATTGGGTATGTATAACTTTGTTGTTGGGTGTGAATACCGTGATATGGTTGTAGCAACCATCATATGATATCTAGAACCGTGTTACCATCATAACTGTTGAATGTGGGTTATTGCAACAGAAAATTTAATTTATTCAACCTAATTTTTGTAGTTCGGACCGATTTCCAACTGATTTTTTCTCAGCAACTCACTGACCCATCAATTCGACGTTTTGGCCGGGCATAAAGGAGCTGGTTTGAGCCGATGTGTGAGAGCTCGTTTTGTCATGGTGCACAGTGGTTCGTCTTCTCTTGTCCGTTTTTCGAATTTCTCCGAAGACTTCAGGCAAACAAATTGTGGTGTATCATTGACCGACCTACTTCGTTCAAGCGGAACAGTCGCCACATGCCCAGTTTTGCCGAAGAAACAGGCGACCATTTGCTTCGAAGTGTTTCTTCTACGAACAACTTCCGTTGGATTTAGCTTGTCTTCGAAGACCCACACGGTCGATTGCTATTTTGTTTCGTGCTCATACGCATAGATCCATGATTCGTCACCTATGACGCTCTTTTAAACGTCTTTTTAAGCACCGCGATCGTATTTTTTCAAAATTTCTTTGCACTAATCGACACGAGCCTTTTTTGAGCGATTGTCAAATTGTGCGGGATTCAACGAGAACAAATCTTTTTTACGGCCAGTTGTCCAAGCAACAACGAATGTATGCTGGTGGAAGAAATGCCCAGGGATACCTCTATCTCACGGTATGTCAAATGACGAACTTGTATTATCAGTTCACGCACGGCACAACGGCCGTTTTAGGACGACCTTTGTCTTTAAGCGAGCGTCGGCCACGATTGAATTCATTTAATCAGTTTTTCCAGTGCTATAGGATGGCCATAATAAGAGTTAAGTTCATCGATGCACGTCGAAATTTGTGAAAAATGAACGCACGAAAATGTTCACGAGTTAATCCCATTTTTTGCCAAATTGATTTTTTCAAGTCACTGTAAACAACACAAATGATGCTAGTACGTCAAAACATTCTAAGTACGTTTATGCTAAAAAATTTGAAACTTTCTAATGAAAATGTCAGATGGCGCCTGGCAACACTTTGTGTTGCCTGGGCCAGGTATATATAGCAACCCTCGTAATATCCTATTGCACAGAGTGCTACAAGTGGTACAAAAGTGGTATTCCGCACGCAGAGAAAAGATATGGTTACACTATGGTCACCGCAACAATAATATGTTCTCTAGAATAAAAGCATGTTTGTCGCAATCATAGTATTGCTTTTTGAATTTCATTTTGACAATAGTATGATTGCGACAATATTGCTATTGTTGAAATGTAACAATAGTATTATTGTCAAATTTAGAAATGAAAATATGGTTGTAGTAACCATATAAATATGGTTGGTGTAACAAAAGTATTGTAGTTTAAAATTTACGTTATCAATAATATGATTACGGCAATCATACAGTATGGTTGTGACTATGAACAAAACAAAACAGGTTTTTATAGAGCATTCATGGATGTGTGTGCGTATGTTTTTTTTGATATACAAAAAAAAAACATACACACGATACAGTGAATGGTTGCTGTCTATAAAAAACAACAACAATCGGAAGGTAGTTCGAGGGATTTTTAATGTGTTTACTTTGTTCGGTGAAATACACTATTACCGACTGGTTCTCGTTTATTAAAAATCTGCCTGCACTTAAGTATATAGCCATTGATCATGCTTTAATCACATTCCTTACTTGGTGTCTACGGATTGTGAAGTAGCATTCACCCCTGCTGGCCACTAAAAGTATTTTTGACCGTTGGAATATATATTTTTGTTTCTTAAATGAAATGCTCAATAAAAACATGGCCTCAAATCTGGCTATGAACTTATAGTAATGCAATTTAAAATAACATACTTAATATAAGTCTCTATTTTTGAATAACAACAATAACCAATCCTAATAAATAATTTGGGGATCATAGTATGGTTAGTGTGAATCATACTATGGTTGTGGGGATCATAGTATGGTTGCGTGTGAATCATACTATGGTTGTGAGGATCATACTATGATTGTATGAGAAACATACTATGGTTATGAGGATCATAATATGGTTGTGGAGATCATAGTATGGTTGAGTGTGAATCATACTATGGTTGTGGGGATTATAGTATGGTTATGTGTGAATCATACTATGGTTGTGGGTATCATAGTATGGTTATGTGTGAATCATACTATTGTTGTGAGGATCATAATATTGTTGTGTCACATCCATATACCCAACAAGAGTATGATCCTCTTCAAATATTGTCACCCCAACCATACTTTTTTTCTGCGTGCGGACGTGCAAATTATGAATTTTCCTTAATTTTACATACAGCCACAAAAAAAAAACCAACCGAAAAACAGCAAAAACCGGGTAAACCGACATGCGGGCTATATCGATTTTTAGGAAACCGAATGTCAGGTTTGGTCACCGGAAACCGGAATGTGGGTTTTCGGTTTAGGTTTTGGACACTCTATAAGTATTACTAATGTATACCCAAAATGTTTACTTGAGAATAACATAACGATTTTTTGGACATCTTTAAGTATTTCTCACATGAGAGTTTTTTCTATTGAACAGAAGAAAAAATATTTTTACGTTTTTCGACAAGTTTAAAGCAAAACAAAATAAGGAATTTCGTACCAGGATTTATTTATGAAATAGTCGTTCACACTTAGGAGCGATCTCTCCTAGTGTGAATTGTTTAGAAAATCGACCAAAATAGTTTGCATCTAGCTAAAGATGTGTAACCAATTTATAGGAAAAATGCTTATCAATTAATGCTTATCACACAACAACAACAAAAAAAGAAAAACGTGCTATGTATAACCACTGTACAACGTTCATGATTTGCTGGACACGCCTTTGTGTCCACCTTATCACTGTTGTCGGCTGTTAGTTAAGCCCTCGCCAGTTGCGTGTTCTTCTTATCACAAATTATGCTCATCGTTCATTTCGTGTCCCACTTGCTGAGCGCTGGTGCATGTGTTTTCTTCTTTTTTGTTGTTGTGGACGTGTTCGATGGTGTGCGTGTTGGTGGTCACCAGTCCAGTCCATTATTCGCCGTTTAATCGTCGAAAGGCATGAGCCATTCCAAAGTTCATCAAAGTAATCGCAAATAAAATACTGAATAATAAATATGTACCCCGTACTTATGTTTGTATGCACATGTGTTTGACCGAACGTTTGTTTCTTTATTCATAAATTAAGATTTCATGCAGTCCCGATGCGGCGCGTTCGCCGACGTCGCCAGCAGTCGTGACTGTGGCTACGTGATTAATGACGTGCGACACATAGCGCCCGCTAACTGCTCCGCCGCCCGATCTGCAGCTCTCCGCTTAAGTGGGTTTGGGAACTGTTTTTCCCCCGAAACGGACCTGACAGACGGTGTAATTATTTTGTGTAAAGGTTTTATTTATTGTGAAATTTTATTCGAGACGAGTGTGCAGTAATTATTTTGTTGTTATTTTTTTCTATTTATTTGTATGTACCTATACATATAAGTATATACTTATGTATATGTATATACATTTGATAAGGGATTACAAATTACAAATTCATCGTAGGGGTCAGTCAGTCGGTGTGTTATCAGTGTCGTTTAGACTGACGAAAATGATTCACTTGGAGGCAACGGAAAATTTTCGATTGCACTGTGGAATTACATTTAAATTGAATAATATTATTTCCAATATAGGACATACCCAGCAAACCAAACCTTCAGAATTCGGTCGGAATTCTTAACGACAATCGGCAAAATGTTTCGATTTCGGATCAGAATTCTTTGCGAGTTCGTAACGAAAAACATATGAGAGGGTTGACACGAATTCTGAACTACTTCTCTGAGGGAATTCTGATGTTTTTGCAGACATTTCGAACCGATTTCTGACCGATCTCTGAACTGAAGTCTTGGGAAATTCGAAAGGAAATTTCGATTTCTCGTATCGAATTCTTAACTAATTCTGAACGACTTCGGTCAGAATTCTGGCATTAAGTCTTATTAAATTCTGATGTTTTTACCGACATTTCGAACAAAATTCTGAACGAATTCTGAGCTTAGATATGTCATGGTAAATTCTGAATGTAAGCAATCAAAAAGAAGAAAATATTTTTGTTCTACAAAAAAAAGTTGTAAAACATTTTCAAAAAGCGTTCAAAAATACTTTTCGTTACAAGCAGGGGTGTCTGCAGTTTCGCAAGTAATAATTGTGCTGTAACTATGTTTAGTGGTTATACACTTAAGGAGAACCAGTTTTGCATTTAACGAGAACTGACGGCAGTAGAGTTTTCCTCCGAACACAATAAAAATCCCTCGCACAGCTAAGCTAACCAAACTTTCAGAATTTGAAATATAAAAATACCTCATACAAACAGTTCAGAATTCGTTCAGGATTAGTTCCGACATGTCTAAACACAAGAACAACAACTGTAAAATATGAAGCAAATAACAAAAAATTTAAACGATTAGACTACCTCAGATAAATAGTTCAGAATTCGTTGTGAAAAATCCCACAGACAAGTTTAACAGAATTCGGGCCGAATTCGTTCAGATATTTCTTAACATAATAAATAAAAAATCCTCAGACAAATCGAACAGAATTTGTAACGATTTCGGTAAGAATTCTCGATAGAGCTCAGATATTGTTCAGAATTGTCTGATATCAGACATTGTCGGCAAATTTGGTTTACTGGGTACATACTCATATTAGTATATATGTAAGTATTGTATCCGGGTAAAGTGCTAGACAATTAGGTGAATTCTGCTAATCTTAGATCAGCTATCGATATTGGCTGGAAGGTTCCACACTGGGGACATACATGTGAAAGCTTCTGTTTAACGCCTCAAAATTAAAGGAATCTTCGTGCTAAATTCATTGCAAGGCCAAAAAAAAAATTAATTTAATGAACATAACATGTTCTGTAGGGTGATCGATCTAAGGGTATTTTTTCAATAAAGGTTTTTTCACAGATGACACGTGAGTTGTGTTAAACTTTATTTTTTTTCTTTAGTACTGTTTGTCATTTCATTATGGAAAGTCTAACACCGCGAAAACCACGGTTATGTACGGTTTGTAGGCTGGTGGACTCATCGGTACACATTTTTTCAAACTTGTAACGGGTGATCAATCTAGAGGTACTTTTTCAACTGATTGTGCGTGGGTTGTGTTAAACTTTATTTTTTTCTTTAAGTACTGTTTGTCATTTCATAATGGAAAGACTTGCCCCGCAAAAACCACGGCTTTCTAGCATTTCGCCATTCCAGGTCGAAGTGCTCGAACAAGTCATCTAGAATTGGACCCTCAGAATGTACACCCTGATCGCAACGATCAACATTTGAAGGAAATAATATTCAAAAAATAAATGGCATAAAATGTCCTTTCGAATGAACTATAAAGATTCCACACTTGATTTGAATTTTTGTATTTTTTTATTTTAAAAAATACCTCTAGATTGATGACTTTATAAAAGAAAATCTATATAAAGGGTGGTTAAATTTTAAGGTCCGATGCCATTTCTTGCCACCATTCTGACCATTGATGACGTTATTCAGTACGAGGCTTTAGTTCTTGAGACAATTGCACCTTGTAAGCGTGTAAATGCAAGTCTTTATGCATAATGTTCATCAACGACGAGCATCAGAGGTGCAATTGTTGGGCACGACGACGAATTGAGGTGGACGACTCTTCAGCCACACTATCGCGAACAGCAGCAATATTTTATGCAGTACGAGCGGTACGAGCATGCACGGGTGTTTTCACATCTCCTACAGACCCGATTTGCTCAAATATTTGTACGATTTTTACACACATTTGGACGATTAAATTGACCAAAAAAATCACGAAGTGCACGATATGCATTTTCATAATAAGCCTGAATAACTTTAACGCATTACTCGCTTGTGTATCTTTCCATGGTTCAAATTGAGTTAGTCTGAAATTGAGAAATATCAAATGAAATGCAGAAAAAAATTGACGTTAACGTGTGGTTTATATTCAACATCTGCCCTTAAAATTAAACCACCCTTTACGATTCTGAATGTGTGTATTGGTGGTGAAGGTGAATTGTATTTTCGTTGACATTTGTTTGAAGAAAACTTGGAAAGTTAGATTTACAATGGTATCGTAGTTCTCATACGTTTGGTGTGAACCTGACTTTAAAGATTTCAGTTTTCCTTTTAACAATTGTTTTAATTCTTTCTGATGAAGGTCGTCACGGACCCAAAATCGTGATAAAAGCTGCACACTGCCGCGGAAATCAATATCACTTTACCATTTCGTAAAAAACTTTTTTTCTTATAAAATATTGATGCCAGAGGGCCCGAGCCGGTTAATCACTGTTCAATGCGTTAAAGCAAAAGACCGAAATGAACGAGGAGCTAAACGGCGGATAAGGTTTTTATTTTTTTCTGCAGTTCTAATTTTCTGAATGAAAGAGAATACCAAAAAATAACTTTAAGGGTGGGTAACGTTTTTAGACGTTATTTGCATTTTTGATACTGTAAACAAATATATAATGAGATAAAACGCAGCAAAACTAACGAAGATACAACAATTTAGTGTTATTCTAAATTTTAAAGCGTTTTTCCATAACCCTCGTTTTTAAAGTCGTTGTACCTCATAATATAAAAACTACTGCTCGGACCCCATCGATAGTTTTAAAAATTGCACTGATCATAATTTGGGAGTTAAATTTTGTTTAATAATTTTATACACCACTCTGTGGAGCATGCAAATTCGAAGGAGTAAGTTTTTTGGTCTAAAGACCGCCGCTGTTGAAATTAAAGAAAATCGTTTTAGATTAAATTGTAGCTCCCACACATATTTTCATCCGATTTGTTATGTTTTTAACTCTGTAAGCCACACCTTACTTCTAATCTTGATGAAACTTAACACAAGTACTTTTTAGCGACAATTGAATGTGAAGAAAATCGGTTCAGATTTGGATGTAGCTACTACAATATGTTTATACGATTTTTCTGTTTTAGCTCTAGAAACCACATCTTACAGCCAATTATAATAAAATTAATCACGAGAAAGTTTTTTGAGCCAAGGAAGGAAGTTGTTGATATTTAAGACAATCGGTTCAGTTTTAGATATAGCTCTCACGCATAATGTATGTGCAACCGATTTTATGTCTTTAGCTCTAGAAGCCACATCTTACATGCAATCTTCATAAAACTTTGTACGAGTAAGTTTTCTGAACCCCGAAAAAAAATTATTAAAATTTTATAATATAGGTTAACATTTAGTTATAGCTCCCACACACATTTCTTCATCCGAGTTTATGTTATTAGTCTAGAAGCCACATTATGGAACAAATCTTCAAGAAATTTGGCACAAGTCAGTTTTTTGGACCTAGGAAGGACGTTATTAAAATTTAAGAAAACCGGTTCAGACAAAGATACAGCATCCAAACGTATGTACATCTTCTTCCGGTTTTACGTTTTTAGCTCTAGAAGCCGCACATTATAGCCAGTCTTGATGAAATTTGCCTCAGGAAACTTTTATGGACAAAGGGCGGACGATATTGAAATTATAAAAAATCAGTTGAGATTTGGTTGTAGCTCCCACCCATATGTATGCACAAGACAGTTTTTGACCATGCACCGAAGTTAAGGAAATTGAAATAAATCCGTTCAGATTTAGTTCTAGAAGCCAATCTTTATGAAATTTGGGGCAAAGAAGCACGATTGTTGGGTTTGTTGTTTGCCAAAAACAACAAAATATTCTCATAAATTCAAATAAGACGTTTGTTTTTTAATCTAGGTAAATTATAAGCCTGTCCAAAAAACAATTTTCAGTTGGTTTCCCTAAACATCCGGAGTGCATGGTATGGCCCGACTTTAGATTTTTTCCTGGTGTTTAGATAATTGTTTCTAGCAAAAATTGCATTGTTCACTTTAAAATTTAAATTTCAAAAAACCCTCCTATCTTTACCTGGGGAAAGGAATTACTTGAAGTTATCTATTTCAGATGATCCAGAACCTACTACACAGCAATTCTACTTTTTCCCTACACTCTTCCGAATTTAAAATAGCGGCTTCGTTGAAAGTATGGATCGGGAGGTAACTTTTTCTTATTTGAAAAGGAGTCGCCCAAGATATGTATTAAGTTGAGGAGTCGCCCAAAAAAAGTATTAAGTTGTTCAAAAAACTTTGCGTTACAAACTTGCGTGACTATCCATGTATAGGGAAAGATTTGAATTTGATATTCATTGTCCATGTAATTCTTTGGAAATCCTTGTGTATGTCTGTACTTCCATTGAATAATTTTGCTTTTGTGGTTTTTACAACACACTTGCTCGCTGTTGTTGTTCTAGCATCCACACGAATGTGTCGCACGATTTATTTTTTTCGCTTTTATTTAACATTGGACTATCAACCTAGCAGTGTAAATGTGTCTGATGCGAAGGTCGTACGATAAGTTGTGTCAAATTCTGATTAAGACTAAAGGTAGTGTAAGCTAGGTGTAAGCAATGTAACGTGAATCTACGCTGGGGTGCGTAACAAAGCGACCAGCAGCGTTCTTTAGCTGGTCTGGCGACTTGTTGGGCGGCGTATTCCGCTTGGAGGGGGGTTGAGGACATTCTGAAATATCTGCTGCTGAAACAGTACCGGGAATATGTACAACTCTAAGAATATGTACAACTCCAATAAAATGTAACTGAAGCTTGGTCACAACTTTCGGGCCGTTCCTAACTGCCCAGGTTAAAACAGCAGTTTTAGGCGTTCCAGATCAACCGTGGTATCAGATTACGGACTCAGTCAGGCATCTCACTGTACTTCTCGTTTGATCACCATACACAATAATTAGAAGCATAGCATAGTAAATCAGATATTATTTATTCGATCTGGCACGGAACTGCATTGTTTTAACTGTAATCAATCAGGAAATTCCAGTTAAAAAAAAAATAGGATAACAATAGACGGGGAAAATACAATCGAAAATTAAATAGAAATATCAAATATCAGAAATATCATATTCAATCAACTGGAATATTGGCTTACAAGGAGAAAGTATGAAACAGTGAAAAAAATCAATATCTAACCAACAGGACTATAAGTACACATATGGAATAGAAAAAAACGCAGAGAAGACAAAAACAAAAAAAGAGTAATATTAGCCAAAAAAAAATTTTTAATAACGATAAACCATTTGAAATGAGACGAAACAAGTCCGCTTTTAAAAAAGAAAGAACACACACACAGGAAACGAATGTCAAAATCAACAGCAAATATAAATGATTTGCGAAAATCGTTATATCTGTGGTGTTTGGCACCTTCTCATACGAAATGCTGATTTTTCTACTATGGTATTAAATACTAGACTTATAGTTTTGGAATGTCTATTTATGTCCTTGACCAGACCCGCTTGTTCGGCAAATATCAATTGTCTTTTTTATATAGTTATATAGCTAGCTACTGAATGTACTAGTTACTTTACAGCATACGTTTAGCACGAATAATAATCTATTTGTAGCTTTTGTCACTATCTCATGGCTACTGTGCCAATTCACTAGCTCTAGATAATGCGAAATAATTGGTTATTTTATAAATTACCAAAAGGTAGAACAATTTCTAGTAAGTCACACGTTATCTCTTCACAGCGTTCATTATCCACACCATTCATTACCAATAAATAGATTGACCTTATGTGTTTTCGACGGTAACGCAGAAAAAAAGTATGGTTGTGGTAACAATATTCGAAGAGCATCATGTTATTGTTGGTTATATGGTTGTGGCACAACAATATTATGATCATCACAACAATAGTATGGTTCACACATAACCATACTATGATCCCCACAACAATATTATTATACACACTCAACCATAGTATGATCCTCACAACCATAGTATTACTAACACAATACTATAATCCCCATAATTTTTTGTGAAGTTGTTATTGAAAAATAGAGATTTTTATTAAGTTTTGTAAAAAATACATTAAACTCTTAATAATAGGAATGATTTATTTAACAGTAAAAAAATTCATTTATTAAAAACATTTCAGTTATACATTTCAGTTTGTTTTGAAAAAAAAAATTAACGTATAAAAAGTACTATTATTGCGTAAGATTCGTAAAAATAACATTGTCAAATTAAAAAAATACCATTTTGCCGGTATGATTGCCGTAATTATATTAATGTTAACGTAAAACCCATGAAAACAATACTTTTGTCCCACCAACCATATTTATATAGTTGCTACAACCAAGTTTTCATTTCTAAACTTGGCAATAATACTATTGTTACATTTCAACAAACTTAATATTGCCGCAATCATACTATTGTCAAAATGAAACTCCAAAAACAATACTATGGTTGCGACGGCCATACTTTTATTGCAGAGAACGTACTATTGTTGCCGTGACCATATAGTAACCATATCTTTTCTCTGCGTGTACTAGTAAAAAATTACAAATAGCAAAACCAAGTAAGAAAAATAGTCCCGATATCACTTAGAATTTTGTACAGCGTATCTTTTGTCATTAATTTGGTGGGACTTGATTCTTTAGAATTAACCTCTATAAGTTGGAATTTTTCTCGTTCACCTCTATGAATGGAGTTTCCCCTTTTATGCTGTATGTGTGTAATTGAACGATTTTGGTATTTTTTCTCTTTTCTCTCTTGTTTTTGCGGATTGCGACGCATGGTTGTCAGGTCTCGCGGTTTCTCGCCAAATATGGTAAACTCGAAGCCGATTATTCTGGCGGATTTTAGGATAATTTAACTTTTAAAGGTCTTAATAAAAAAGTAGCTTGCTCTAATACGCTAAAGTCTCAATTATAAGTCGCCATTTTCAATATTTTGGCCCTTTCGATTGAATGTCTCCGCTCTATGTATTTTTGTTACTTCCATTATAAACATAGGATAGAGGGACATACTCGTAGATATTGGCAATAGTATCACTGTGGTTATAGTTTGACGTTTTTTCGGGTTGTTTTGACCAAAAACTTGGCAGCAGAGGCCAAAAAAAACTGAGAACCCTGGTTTGATGTTACGAGCGCTCGGTAAAAAAAATAGAACAGAGGGAGATTGTATTTGTGGGAAACCTTTATACAGGCTGTATGTATGTATGTACGAGGGCTGCTATATATATTTCTGGCCTAATAATGAAAATGGTTTTATTGTTTTTCAATGTATTTTCCAGCATGATTTATACACTTTTGCATGCGCTCAAACCAATTGTCGAAACACTTTTTCCACTCCGATTAAGACACCTACATGGCTTTTGAAAGCGTCAACAGCATATTCTGGCAACGAAAATCGTTGGGGTATTGGGTGCCAAGTCAGGGCTGGACGGAGGATGACCCATCAATTCGACGTTTTGGCCGGTCAAAATGGCGCTGGTTTGGGCCGATGTGTGAGAGCTCGTATTGTCATGGTGCACAATGATTCGTATTCTCTTGTTCGTTTTTTGAATTTCTCCGAAGACTTCAGGTAAACAAATTGTGGTCTACCACTCAGAATTGACCCTCCTACGTAGCTCAAGCGGAACAGTCGCCACATGACCAGTTTTGCCAAAGAACCAGGCGACCATTTGCTTCGAAGTGCTTCTTCCACGAACAACTTTCGTTGGATTTGGATCATCTTCAAAGATCCACACGGTCGACTGCTGTTTTGTTTCGGGTTCCTATGCATAGATCCATGATTCGTCATCTGTGACGATCTTATAAACGTCTTTTGAAGCACCGCGATCGTATTTTTTCAAAATTTCTTTGCACCAACCAACACGAGCTTTTTTTTTGAGCGATTTTCAAATTGTGCGGGATCCAACGAAAACAAACCTTTTTACGGCCAGGTGTTCATGCAATATCGAATGTATGCTGGTGCCATAGGAATGCCTCTATCTCACGGTATGTCACATGACGATCTTGCATTATTAGTTCACGCACGGCATCAATGTTCTCTGGCACAACGGCCGTTTTTGGACGACCTTCGTCTTTGAGCGAGCGTCGGCCACGATTGAATTCATTAAACCAGTTTTTCACAGTGCTATAGGATGGTACTTCATCGCCATACAAAAATTTAAGTTCATCGATGCACTCTTGTCGTGATAATCCACGTCGAAACTTGTGAAAAATGATCGCAAGAAAATGTTCACGAGTTAAATACATTTTTTGCAATTGATTTTTTCAAGTCACTGTAGTAAACAAGACAAATGATAGTCGTACGTTAATACGGTCTGAGAAATTTTTCTACTAAAAAAAAGTCAAACTTTTCAATGGAAATGTCAGATGGCGCCAGGCAACACTTAGTGTTGCTTAGGCCAGAAATATATAAAGCAACCCTCGTTTATTGAAAAGTAGTTTTAAATCGAATATTAGAGCAACAAGTCATTTTACTAGATAATTTACTCCACTTAACTAACTTGTGATCGAGGCTAGTTATACTCGTATAGTTGTTAAAACAATACTTGGCAAATGGAATATCATTTCTGATATTCGTAATGCAGAGAATGGTCAATTGTACCCCTACCACGACACTTCCATGTTAAAATGAACAGTCCAAAGCATTGCGAGTAGATTTGGAGGTAACTAGTGGTGGTTACTAAGGGAAAGTGAAAGTACTAGTTCGGCATTAGTTACCCGAACAAGCGGGGAACGAAAATATACAAATCTAAATACATGTGCAAACTGAGAAAAACAATAATCATTTTGAAACCCGTATGCATTTCATGGTTAAGGGTTGCTATTTATATTTCGTGTCCGGCAATAAAAACACAATAATTTATCATTGGAAATTTTTGAAGCACTTTTTTCACTCCGATTGAGACAACGCTTTGACAGCTGCGTCTGGCGCTGAAAAACGTTGATTACTCATTTTTTTCTTGATGCTAGGGAATAAGAAGAAGTCATTGGGTGCCAAATCAGGGCTGTACGATGGATGGCCCATCAATTTTACATCTTGAGTGGTCAAATAGCTCATCGTTTAAGCTGCTGTGAGAGAGCTCGCATTGTCGTGATGCAAAATGATCCGTCTTCTCTTATTATCTTTCCTCATTTCTTCGAACACTGTCGGCAAACAGATGGTTGTATACCAATCGGAATTGGCCGTCCTACGTTTTACTAAAGGCACTGTGGCAACATGGCCGAAAAAAAACGCAATCATTTGTTTTGATGTACTTCTTCCACGAACAACTTTTGTTGGATTTGGCTAGTCTTGAAAGACCCATACATTCGATTGCGTTTTGTTTCGGATTCATATGCATAGACCCATGATTCGTCACCTGTGACAATGTTATACACTGCCTTTGAGCTATATATTTTTTTAACATCTCTTTGCTCCACTCCATACGAGCTTTTTTTTGAGCATTCGTCAAATTATGTGGAATCCAACGAGAATTTTTCACGACCAAATGCAATATCTTATCGATGCTTGTCATAATAATACCCAAGAATGCCTCAGTCTCACAGTATGTCACATGTCGGTCTTGCTTAATCAGTTCTCGCACAGCATCGATGGTTTCTGGCAAACTGACCGAATTTGGACGTCCTTCAGCGATTAACAGTGGTTTTTGATGGTGCTTCATCGACAAAAGTCGAAACAAGTTGATTTAAACACTCTTGGGTCGATAACCTACGACGAAAATCGTAAAAAAATCATCGCACGAAAATGTTTACGGGATAATACCATTTTTTGACTGAGATGCATTTTTCAACACAGTGTAAATTCGCCCTCACAAAACCTTCTGAGTGAAGTTGTGCTAAAAATTGTCAAAGTTTCCAATGGAAGTTCCAGTTTGCCTCTGGGAACACTAGTATTGTCAGGACCGGAAATATAAATAGCAACCCTCGTTTTTATAGAAAGTCACATTAGGTTAATATTATGGTATAGTGTGTGTATGTATATATATATAACTTCTCTGGTTACATTGCGTCTTGTAAGCATTGACTTTGACGATTGTCTTTTGTGCTCTTTTCACCTGAATTGTCATAGCACCCTCGCATATTTATATATTCTGTGTCTGGAAATAATATTATTTTAATTCATTGTTGTGGTGTTATTATTAAACTGTTACGGATCATGGCACACGAGTGGCCACATGTGAGCGCTGGCAGGCTCGCCGCCGATAACGATCGTGTGCGTCAGCAAGAAAGAAAAAAATCGGTCTGCGGAACGTTTCGAGGTTCATCGCGATGTTGACGCTGCTATTTGTGTTGCTGTTGTTGATGTGTCGTTCAGTTGCGACCACAATCAATAATCAATGTTGTGAAATTTCACTGAAGCTTCGACAGAAATACTTTTCGATGAAAGCAATTCGAATAAACAAGCGTCGCATAACGACGACTGGGGTCAAATGTCAAATTCAAGCGACACATTTAGAATTATGCAAAGAAGCACTACTGATTATTTAAACCCTAGCTAGCATGGTAAGCTTGTCAACAGACCTAGTAGGACTAGAACAAAAATGGGGAAATTGAAATGTGTGTCATACAAGGGGTCCATGGACTAGAATGTGCTGGTAAAACGACGGCGGACCTTGTCGTTGTAATTCGCGCGCCTGTTTATTTGCTCTGTGTTTTTATTGTTTCCTAGACGTGAAGTTTGTCGCTAATTTCGCTTTTTGTTTGTATTCCAAAGCTTTGCGTGTATGCGAATAGATTCACTTGAAATTATTTTTATCTTTTTTTTGCCGCTTTTTTATGTTTTCTTTTGTGTGCAAAAGTAGGGAAGGCACGTGCCGTTAATATTGCACGTACGCCGTACTTTTTTTTGACAAATTGTCTGTTTCTTTTTTTCGGATATAACACTGAGGAGTAAATATGAACACAGTGGCGGCCGAACGCGGGCTATGGAAAACCTAATGCGGCTGTGAGGCCGTGGTCGTTGGACGGTTTTCTACCTTGCAACATCATTTACTTGAAGAATTGGGGATTGCCATCTAAAGTCATTTAAAAGTTTCTTTATAGAAACATACCCCAAGGCATGTATAAGTATAAATAGTAGTGAATTTCTGCGAATTTTTACCACTGCCGTTGAAATATAGTACTTGGTGTTCCTTCCAGGGAACGAAAGGACAAGCAATGTTTATTTTCCAAATGAAATTATAATATGTGACAGCGCATAGAGCAAGGGACATAAGGGTAAAAAAAAATCAATTTTCACTTTTTTTTTGATGTGGACAACATCTGAGCATCGAATGAGACAGATCCCATGCCCCAAAAGTGTTCCCTCCCAGAGATATGCGAGTTTTTTGAAAGTGATGGTACACCAAAGATACACGTATTTAAATCTTTAAAATGGCTCTCCTGAACAAAACTGGTTTTTACCCTTAGGTCCCTTTCTATTTTGCGCGTCACATATACAGATTATAAGTCCATGTATAGGGTGATCCATCTGGAGGTATTTTTTCAGAACAAAAAATATATATAAAAATTCAAATCAAGTGTGGATTCTTTGTTGGCATTTATTTTTATGGCATTTATTTTTTGAAAATAATTACCTTCAATTGTTGGCAACTGTATTATAATCAAATCAACTTATCCTTATTGAGATCGAATCCGTTTTCCAAATTTCTCCACCACGTACCATTTTTGAGAATTTTAGATTTCGTATTTCATATAAGTACTCGTAGTATCAACGTTTGTTAGAGAAACTACGTCGTAGCTACTGGGTTAGGTGGTAGAAGAATTATCATGTTCTCATACCCTATAATGGGATCCATAAATGTAGACAGAATAGGTTTCATAGAAAACATGGTGTTACAAAATAATCATATTACTCCGTATTTCGACAGTTTAATATTTAAAATAGGCTTAATGGGTCCAGAAATTTTGTTCTGTTTTTAGATTCGTCGAAATTTTGGATAGTACCGGAGGAAGTGAACGATATACCGAAAGAAAATGTGCACGGTTTATAAGAGTTAATATTTTTGGAATTCAAAAATTAAGAAAAAAAATTGTTAAATCTACAATCTTCTTTCTTTTGCCGGAATTGATGTTTTGTCGCTAATTTAACGCTAACAGATTTAACTGCAAATAGCCTACAACTGATTTGTGTTGACATGAAAATTTAACAGCCTAAAAGTTTATGGTCAATAGTGCACTTTAAGTTCCTATTTTAGTAAGAAGTATGTGTTTTTCTCTATATGTGACAGCGCATAGAGAAAGGGACCTAAGGGTAAAAAATCAATTTTCATTTTTTTTCTTTTTTTGATGTGGAAAACATCTGAGCATCGAATGAGACCGATCCCATGCCCCAAAAGTATTCCCTCCCAGAGATATGCGCGTTTTATGAAAGTGAAGTCGACGATTCTATGCGCAAATGTTCTCCTGAACAAAACTGGTTTTTAACCTTAGGTCCCTTTCTATTTTGCGCGTCACATATGAATACTACTTTACTTTTTCTAATAAATATTGGTTTAACGCCAATATTGGTTTAACGCCAATAGCAAATTTACGTTTGCTAGTTTTCCCGGACGGGAAATTTTAAAATTTTCGGAAAACGAAAAAGACCGGTGGAAAAAACTCTACACCCAATACAACGTAAGTATAATACCTGTTTTTCCCCACGGAGCTGAAACTTGTTTACATTTATAGACTCATTTCATGTCATAGTGAATATTGGCTCCGCAGTCTGACATCAGAATATTCAGGCCCAAATTACTTAGTAGGGACATAAATACTGTTACAACATTGAACACACCCATTTCAATAGTAGAACTGAACATACCCCGTTAATGTCATATGGTTTTTAAAAGCTAACCTCAATAGCGTTAGTCTGTAACGGGATTTTAAAATTGTTTCTTGTCTTCTATTTAAATATAGAAAACAAGAGGTCTTGAGCCGGTTTAATCCCTGTTCGATGTGTAAAAGCAACAGACCGAAATAAAACAAACGAGCTAAACAATTGTTTCAACTTTCATCATGGAGTGGTCAGATAATGAGAACCGTATCGCTGTAATATCGCTTTTCAAGTGTGAAATGGAAAAACTGATCCCAAGGGTGGAAAAGGGTCATCACCCAGCTTCAGTCATGGTTTGGTGGGGTGTCCCTTGCGATGGGGTCACTGACCTGCATTTCTGCGAACAAGGAGTCAAAACATCGGACAAAGTTTACCAAGAAACCGTTTTGGAAGCTGCTGTGAAGCCTCTTAATAATTCCCTGTTCCAAAACCAGCCATGGACTTTCCAGCAGGATTCTGCGCCGGCCCATAAGTCTAAAACGTCCCAGGCCTGGCTTCGAAACAATTAGCCAGCGTTCCAGTCCAGATTAGAACCCATTGGATTACAAATTGTGGACGGTTTTAGAGAACAGGGTTTGTCACAAAAGATACCCCAATATGGGATCTCTCAAGACTGCTTTGGTTCGAGCTGTGGCCATTTTTTCAATGGACGAGGTTCGTGCAGCTATTGACGATTGACCAGTGCGACTTAAGGCGTGTGTAAAGGCAAAAGGCGGACATTTTGAATAAGTTGATTCTTTTTTGAAACAATAAACATCAATAAATATATTAAAAAATATTTGGTATTTATGTCCCTAATAAGTAGTTTTAACTTTTCTAAGAGTCGGACACAACTGAACTTTTTTTAAGACATAAACAAAATAGATACTTTTTTTTTACAAAGGACTTAACTATTGCGTATTTCTAAACAGTCTTAGTTATAGAGGTTTAGCATAGAATACGAGTACCACTTATATCTGTAAATTGGAAATAAATTCCATAAACTGGAAGTTTGCTGCAGTTCCAAGTTGGAACTGCCGCAAACTGCCTTCGTTTGACGAAAGTCATAAAGGCCTCCTTGTAAAAGTTCTAAAGAACTCCGCCTCTGGCTATGAATGTTCTCTTCTATATATTTGAAGGTATGTAGTAGATGTACGTTTGTGGTTATATGTTTTGTAGTTATTAAATTACAGCACCCCATTACTTCATGTTCTTCTGTTAACCTTATAAAATGATTTAATTCTACCATGGCTATTTGGGTCTACACCCTACACACAAGAACATGTCAGCGGTTAATCATTTCTGTTGATTATATGGTTTAGTCAAAATCCAAGATTCATTATCAAAATTCAACAAAAAACCCGTAACAAAAACTTAGTTTTATTCAACTTAATATTTAATTTATTTGAAAGATCGAACATTGCCATTATTGACTACAATTTAATACATGGGGCTGCATTGGCTAGCTTTGCAGTAGCGACTCAAATTTCCAAGACCTTGGTAGCGGTATGTGGTCCTACCTCACGAATGGCTTACCTTAAGGGCCACGGTAGCAAATAAAAATGGCAAACAGCGTCAAATCGCTGCTCCAGTTGAAATCGGGTATGAGACGGTTGATAATTTGTGTATCTTATTATATGTACGGGTGTTCCATTTAATCGAATGAGGTACTGCCGAGCCTGTTGTGGTAGACATATGAATGATATTGTGTTCCCTTGTTAAAAGACAAAGTTCAATCTTTCCAATAAAAGAAATTCAAAAAAATTATTATTACTTTTTTTACAGTCGATTCAAATTAAAAATTCTAAATAGCCCACCCTATACGTGCGAAGAAGTTTTTATTGCCTTGACTTTGTTCGGTGAAAAACTCTAGCCGTTAAAGCTAACATACATAGCTGCCTGCTCTTAAATGTAGCCGCTAATCATAGTTGTAGCACTGTAAAGACGCAACACAATTAGGTGAACGCGATTCGTTGAATTTCATAAAAATAATTTAAAAGATTTTGAGATGAAACCCGGTGAAAACCCACTTTAATTTTATATGTACCTGGCCCGTGTTGCTGGTCCTTAAAACTAATGGCACGCATTTATTTATGAACTCATTAATTGTCATTGTGAGTGCATTTTGAACCGGTAACTGTAGCAGCATAAATTAGAACGGAAGTCTAGCTGGAATTAGAACATCTATGTACGTATTTTAACATTATCATCAATGTTTTGATTATTGCGAAAATCGTGTGCCGTCCAAGCTGGTTTGTGTTTTCATCTAATATATTAATTCCTTCAAATTCAATAATAAATTGTCGGTTCATCGGTAGTTTACTACTTATAATTACCCTTAGGCTTATAAAGCGGCAATTCCAGAAGAATTTCAACATTGAGCACAAATCAATCTCATAACTAATAAAATAAGGAATATTTTAAATTTTTCTTATAAAGAATTTAACAACTTCGCTGTTGGTGCGTTTTATTTATTCAAAGCACTTTGATCACATTGTTGTCTTTGTCGCAACTCACGATTATATGCATGGATTTGGCTAGCATTAACAGCATAAAACACAAATTTTTTGTTATCGATATCAACAACTCATTCCCGTCTCTAGTTAAGTTTTTAGTATTCCCCTCTGATTTATATTTTTTCTTTTTACAGCCACATACATTTTTGGTAGATTTCCAAACTTTATAAACAAATTTATATTCCATTAAGACATTTATTATGTGAATTTGATTCAAATCGTAACAAAAATACAAAAAATAAATAGAAGACAGCGCCACCTATCGAGACCAAACTTAATATGTTAACATTGTTTGACGGACAATGTTAACATATTGCCCAAGTTAGGTGTAAATCTGTCAAGCAGTTCTGGAGTTTTATGAGCTCGTACATCGAACATTTCATTTTTATATATCGGGTGATCAATCTCGAGGCATTTTTTCAAAATAAAGAAAAATACTGAAATTCAAATCAAGTGTGGAATCGTTATTGTTTATTCGAAAGGACATTTTATGCCATTTATTTTTTGAATATAATTTCCCTCGAATGTTGGCCACAAGTACACCTTAGGTTGTCCATTCTGAGGATCCAATGACTCGTTCGAATATTTCGACCGGTATCGCGAACTGCTCAAAAACCATGGTTTTCGCGGTGTAGGTATTTCCATGATGAAATGGCAAACAGTACTGAAAGGAAAAACAAATAATGTTTAACACAACTCCTGTGTAATCTGTGAAAAAACTTTATTGAAAAATACCTCAAGATTCATCACTCTATATTAAGATAAGGCATGAGACCCATTTTTGATTACAGGAATAAACTTTGTTTTTTTAATCCTGAGCTTACTATCGTGTCAATAAACTTAGGTTGAATCCCGCTGAGAACGTCAAACAATTTTTCAGCGACAGACTTCCACCTCATAAATGTTGGCGACTTATCGAGTAAGAGATTTATGTCTAAGCCATATTAAAACTAGCCGGAGTAGGTCCCGGTCAGTGAGAATACGAATTGATTCGTGCACAGCTCATTGATTTGAGAGGTTTCCCCCTCGTTCCTTAATCGGACGTTGTGGGACCTAAGTAAGTACTTTTCATTTTAAATGACCTAAAAAGTTTTTAGTCAATACTAAAACTTGATTATTAAGTTAAAATTAAACAATCGACTTACAAATTTTGTGCTCTGATTGTATGAAATTCTTCATCACGTCATTTTTGAATATTTTTTAATTGAATATGCAATGTTCTAATCAAAGTTGACAATTTTTTTCTGTGTTTAAGTCACACATGAATCTCTACTGGTTGTTTCGCGCCATTTTTTGCATTGCTTGATGCGAAAAGCTTTTAAGTTCCTGGTTTTATTATTTTTATTCTTGCTAGAAAAAAAAGAGTAAAAAAAGTGATTGTCCTTGTACGAGTAGAAGTGCCATCAGCAATACTTATCGACACTGAAATAAATAATTGTCAACTTTGATTAAAAGATCAGCAAATTCAATTTAAAAATTATTTCAAAATAGTGTGACTAAGAAATTCATAAATCAGTGCACACAAAAAAACTGACTGTCAGATCTTGTTTTAAGGTTTGTCCAATAACGATCCATTTTTATGAACTCACTTCAGAAATAGACGTACAAACTCAAATGTAGGCCGATCACTTCTCAAAAATTGTCCATGCAAATTTCTTACAGTTTGCGTTCAAGACTTACTTGACTTTGTATTTCCCTTAGGATATTTACTTAAGTCCCACAATATCCCATTACGGAACAAAGAGGAACTTTTCTTAAATCGGTGAGCTGTGTACGATTAAACTATTTTACTCATTGACTGGGATATGCTCTTTTATAGAGAAGTTTTTTTAATGGCTTAGAGATAAATCTCTTACTCGTAAAGTCGCCGGTATTTACAACTTGGAAACCCGCCGTTTTATAATTGTTAGATGTTCTTACCCGGGGGTTGAAACGGGGTTAAATGGCATGATAGTCGTGCACACTTCAATCACACCGTGGTTGATCACCCGAATAAAATACAGAAACTTTAAACAGCATATCAAAACAATGTTAAAGAAAGTGCGTACGGCAGGTCAGGAGAGTGATTTTCATGATTTAGATAAATATCCAACCCCTTGACCAAAGGGTTTATCAGGCAGCTCTGAACGGCATTTACTTCGAAACAATCGCAGAAAATGACAATATTTCAAGAGTGTTTCTGATGCTAGAGAATCATTTACTAGATGAAGCGCGAGACGAGAAGCGGCTTCTCTTGCAAACTAAAGCGTTAATGGCTCAACTAAAATCTGGCTTGTGTATTCGCCTAAATTCGCACTGGGCTTGAATTAATAAAATACCAATGTGTCAGACCCTTGTCTCACATGCCAGCAGGGAAAGCACTACAGCTGTTTAGTTTTCCAGCCAAGTCTATTCAAATGTTTTCCTGGTCTTTCTGGGTACATCTGATCAAAGTCGCCTACTTCATGAAAATGTACAGCAACACTATGTAGCGAGCTGCACAAAACGGCCAAACAGAAACAACAAGGGAAAGGTCTGTACAGCTTCCATAGTGGGCTTGCAACATAGAAACAACCGAAAGGCTCTCAATGGACTTAGTGTGTCCTGCAATTGTCAACCTTTTCTACCTAACCGAAGTGGTTCATAAAATAGTAATTCTGTGCTTTCGTTATCATCCTTCTAATTTTCCTCATTTTGCGATAATATGCATATTTTTGGCCCTAGACGTTTAAACAAACCTAGCCATCTTTGCAAAAACTCTGGATTTTTGGTCACGCCACTGCCGAACATCCTTTCCTATTATTATTAGTTTTTATTGTTGTCTTCTTGCCATAATAAATGCAGCTTTTACCACATTAGCGCATTTAACGGATAAGACAACAACGTCGCAACATTTCCAACACACACACACAAATGCACAAAATCCTTTTAATACACATACACCGACATATTTCAAATAAATTCGTGTTCATCCTTACATGTACGAGTGCAAGTGTGTGCGCATATCTCTCAGTTTTTGAGATGTATCTTAATTATTGTATTATATTTTAATGCTACAGAGTGAGGCAAAGTTTTCCATCGAACCCCACACACCCTAACAAACCCACACATACAGAGCGCGGGTTAGCGTGTGTGTGGCATATGCGGGCGTTTTTGACTCGTTGGATAGATTATTTTGTACAGGTGTGTTGCACAAGTGGGTTGGTACACTCTTAAGCAACGTGTCTTTTTCAAGGGTAACCTTATTAAGGACAACGTGCACACACACACTCACATAGCAACATGTGCATAACTACGTTGCATGTTGCTGCAGTAACATATGTGGCAGCAACAGCAGCGACAACAGCCATGTTGGCAGTAGTAGGTGGTTGGCAGCAACATCAACAATAAGAACATTTGCCGGCATCCCAACAGCAGCAAAGTCATGTCGAGAAAATTGGATGATGCCATGAGCGTGAATTAATGATGAAAATCGTATGCACCGGGGAAAACATACTTGGAGAAGCTAAAGACCCCATGACTGATGCGGCAAAGTGAATAATTGGAAGTAAGATTTTTTATAATTTCCCAATTTTGTTAGAGCGTATAGCGTCCTATGTTTTAAATGTCAAACATAAACATGCAAATAAAAATAAATGTTATTCTACCCTTCAAAGTAATCGGCATTTCAAATTTTAAATGACCCAACCTTTACATGCAAAACCTTTAATATGCTACAACTACTCGTATGATCAGCGACCACACTAAAGAACTGGTCGGTACGTACATTTAACGAGAATTGCTGACAGGAAGAAGTGTTTTCCACCGAACAAAATCATTACAAGTTAAATGACTTCGCATTAGCTTTCTTGTTAATCTTTTTTTTAATACATTTATTGATGTATATTGTATCCACAAAGAATCTACTTATTCGAAATGTCCGCGTTTAGCCTTTACATACGCCTTAAGTCGCACTGGCCAATCGACAATAGCTGCACGAACCTCGTCCATTGGAAAATTGGCCACAGCTCGATCCAAAGCAGTCTTAAGAGATCCAATGTTGGGGTATCTTTTGTGAAAAACCTTGTCCTCTAAAACCATCCACAATTTTTAATCCAATGGGTTCAAATCTGGACTGCCTGAGGGCCATTCTTCAGAGGAAATGAACGCTGGCAAATTGTTTCGAAGCCAGGCCTGGGACGTTTTAGTCTTATGGGCCGGCGCAGAATCCTGCTGGAAAGTCCATGGCTGGTTTTGGCACAGGGAATTGTTAAGAGGCTTCATAACAGCTTCCAAAACTGTTTCTTAGTAAACTTTGGCCGATGTTTTGACTCCTTGTTCACAGAAATGCAAGTCATCGTAAGAAACACCCCAGCAAACCTTGACTGAAGCTGGGTGATGACCCTTTTCTACCCTTGGGATCAGTTCAGATGCTTCCTTAGATGACACATACATACACTCTATCATTTTGCTTGTTAAATTTTTCCTGAACGGTAAAATTTTTTTCATCGGTGAACAAAATTTTTCTGTGCAAGTTATCAGCGTGCTTCACCAAAAGTCATTTGCATTTTTCAATCCTGTTTTTGTTAAAGCTGCAGTCAATAAATGTCCGGTACATCGTTTGAAAGCCCCAAGTCCTAAGTCTTTTTTAATGATTTGACTCATAGGCTTTTGTGTGATATTCATCTCACGGGCCATGATTTTCTGTTTAATGACATGCGGTGTTCGAACAGCGCGTGGGCCCGACCGGTGGAGGTCTTTTACATCTCCAGTCTCCTCAAACAGTTTAATGCATCGGTATACGAACAATCGGATAATCCCTAGTGGCCGGAACGTTTTGAAAATATCGCTTTTTTCATTTCACGTTTGAAAAGCGCTATTACAGCGATAAGGTCCTCATTGTCTGACCACTCCATGATGAAAGTTAAAACAATTTTAAAATCCCGTTGCAGACTAAAGCTATTGAGGTTAGCTTTCAAAACCCATATGACATTAGCGGGGTATGTTCAGTACTACTATTAAAATGGGTGTGTTCAATGTTGTAACAGTATTTATGTCCCTACTAAGATAGGGCACAATTAAAATTGTGAAACAAATTTATCAAAAATCATAGCCCATTGTGCATTTTTTATTTGTTCAAAACTTTTAAAGGGTTGGTATTTTTAGATTTTAAAATTCGACTAAAATTATTTACAACTGCTATTAGATTTTTTTAACAATAATTTATTTATTTCTTAAATAAAACAATTTACGATTTAAAAAGTATCCCGGCGCTTCAAGTACATTATTGGACATTGTTTATTTAAACAATTTTTTTGTTGAGAATTTCATTAGCTTTTGCATACATATCTGATCCATTTTAGCGTGCAGCCAAGTATAGGGCATTTGATTGTCGTTGCTTGCCTTACACGACCATGTCTTGATAACTTTTACATGTGTGAAACTATTTTAACTTGTGCCAGTAAAATGCTGTGATTGGAGTTTTTTTTGCGGTCAAAAAACAGCATGACTTTGGGAAAATGAGAAGTTTTCAAATAGATACCGGCAATTACGCAACACATGGGTATAGAGTAGAATTTCGACATAATTGTGAAAAATACTACACCATTTGCAGGTATAACTTTTCAACAGGTCAATATCACTTGAAAAATTAAACCGGACACAAATTTGGCCAATTACTACTAATGATACTGAACTACCTTCAACTGAATCGATGTTTATGGATTATGAAAGTGTTTTGATGGCATGGATACAATAAAAATATACTTCACTTTCATATCTGTGATTTATTTAAAATTTATAGAGTACGAGTATTCCAAAAAAAGCAACAGTACTTTTTTAATTTAAATTGACTAGAGCAGCTCAAAGCGTCCACGGTCAAGTGGTGATGTGCCACCACCACCACACAACTCGTCGCAACCGAGATTTTCGATTTGACAGACGATGCAAAACAAGATCTGAGTCGAGTATTCTTTCTTCATCTCAGGCAGCACATGACAAAGTCAATATTTCTAAGGCAACGCAGCGAGTAGCACCGCGCACAGGGTTTAAATAATTACTTTAAAATATGCCAATAATAATAAGAAGAAAACACAAAGCGTTTTTGGCCGTTGTTTGTTTGCTGTTTTTTGTGTTTATTAATCAAAAATCTGTTACCTACCTACCAGTTGGAGGAGCTGCTGCGCCGTCAGCTGCTGGAATTAACGCTCTGGGGAATTCCAAAAATTATAATGAGACAAAAAAGTCTAAGCTAAAATTGACAAACTACTTTCGAAAGACTGGGACGCAGCGTGTTTTTCGGGGGGTGGGGGTAGGTTATCTTTAGAGAAATGACAACTGACAAGAAGAGTTAACGTTTGATATATGTATTTGCTTAAAATCGTTAAGTTGTTGTTTGGTTAGCTCAGGCGATATCCGTAGATTTTTGTTCAATTTTACTCGACTACAGTTATGTTTACGAGTATAATGAGGTTAAATTTATTCCCTGCAGCGCATTTCCGAAAACAACACAGGTTGGTAAATTTACAAAGTTGTAAAAATGTCAAGACATCTTTAGTGAAAACATTTCGATTGAGGAGACAGTTTTAAACGTATGGACTGTACAAGCGTCGGACTGTGATATCAATGTTTAACACTATAGCAAAAAAGTTTTTGTCATAGCCTAATAGAGAGGAAAACTTAATAACTCAAGTGCTTAAAATATTGCTGGAACTCAAACTTGATTTGTCGGCCAGACCGAACCTTATAGAGGTTTTTTTCAGACGTGTGGTTTTCAAGAAGAAATAAAACGCATATAATTTAACACACTTGGGGCCGAATATTACCTTCCAAGGCGCCAAGCTTGTCGGGCTTATCTGCGTAGACAAGCAACTTCACATAACCCCACATAAAATAATATATCAATTTATTGAAGGAAACTTTTGGCTAGAGCATTATCCCGCAGTTTTTCCGCAAAGTGTTCTTTAATAAATTGATTGTTTCGTTGGTTATATGGCATGTAGCGCTGTCTTGATACCAAAGGTCGTCCACATCAACATCCCCCCAATTCAGGCAGGAAAAAGTCATTAATCGTGGCTCTTTAGTGTTCTCTATTGACTGTTACATTATG
The DNA here is from genome assembly GCA_963513945.1 of Hydrotaea diabolus. NCBI lineage: Eukaryota > Metazoa > Arthropoda > Insecta > Diptera > Muscidae > Hydrotaea > Hydrotaea diabolus. Next base: position 172,106,683 of record OY740719.1, read on the forward strand.
ATCGGCTTCCTTTTTGAAGAAATATGGACCAATTATTCCCTCTACCCATAAAGCACAGCAAACAATGACTTTTTGAGGATAAAACGGCGTCTCAACAATGGTTCATGGATATTCATTCCTCCAATGGCATGTGGATTTCCATCACTCGCTGAACAAAATTTTCTTGTAAAAATCAGGATCGGTGGCCATCTCGTTTTGGGCCCATTCACCACGATTTGCAAACGTTGTTCCGGAGAAAGTCCATTCATTATGAAATGGCAAACCAAATTGAGCATAAATCACGTGACAGCTGTCAAAAAGACCAACTCCGAAAAAGAGTGGTCACATTAAAAACTCTTTAGTTGGGGTACAGATACTTTCAGACAAACCGTCTCCCCGATGGTGATTTGGACAGAATCCACAACTTCATTATGGCAATAGACTAGCTTAAGGATAAAAGAGACTAGCATAGAACAAATTATTTGCGACAAGTAAACGGTATCAATACTAGACCTTCTTATGGACCCAAGTAAGTCATGTTCAAGAGGCTGGCTTTTTCCGCAATCTCAAGTAAAATTAAAAATGTTTAACATCGAAAAGTTTGAACTTTAATTAAACATACTTGCCAACTGATTTTTTTTTTGTTTTCGATATTTTTTTGTAAATACCCTCCGATTACCAATCCGCTGCCATTTCGCTCACTACATTTTCGGGCATGATCGTAGATGGACATATTTTCATGAAATGGCACAAGGAATACGCTGGTGAAATTTGACCAGCCGTGAATGAATCACCCTGTCTATTTCAAAAACTGTCTGCAACTTTCCACCAAATAAATGATTAGACTAATATTATTTTATTCATACTTAAATCTGTACCATTCAATATAACCCTTTTTATTACCTTGTGTGTCTTTTTACTGCCTTGTTTACTATGTTAAATTAATAAATTAATTAATTTACATATACGTTGCAATTCACATGATTAATAAATTAAACATATTAAAACAATATTAATTAAAAAATCGAATTTAGTTATGTTTTTGAGGCTCCATAAAAATAACCCAATTTTTTCGAATCACTCAAAAAAGGAATTTTTAAATTCGAACCAAATTGGACTTTTAATTGTCAATATGAACACTTGTTGCAAACTACAAAATATAAACAATTCTGCTCAATATTTTCATAGTCATGGGTCTGCGAAGAGCATACAAAATTCATATCTTTAAGTGAATTTGTGGACTCAAACGAGTCCTCCACCGAAGCAACAAATGCCATTCAAAGACAACTTGATTTATGGCACAGGTGGCTAGTTACCTGGAATATTAAAATCGAAACATGTAACTTTAACGTACAGGCATGGTAATTGCCCTGATGTACATTTGAACGGAACAATAATACCAAGTAGCAACAGTGTCAAATACCTAGGTCTACATCTAGACAGAAAGCTGAACTGGAAAATTCATATAATAGCTAAGAGAAATCAACTGGAAGTGAAATACAAATAATGCACTGGTTGCTCGGACGAATGCCCGAACTTAGTACAGAAAAGAAATTACTTTTGTACAAGAGCATTTTCAAGCCTATCTGGACTTACGGAATACAGTTTTAGGGCACCGCCAGCAATTCAGCATCAATATTATTCAAACGTTCCAGTCTAAGTACTTAGATCAATTACACAGTACAACAGCCAATCTGGGGGGGTGAGAAATTCCAAGTCAGGGTGATGGTACTAGGTCAGTATATTAAAACCCTCAAAGGGTTTTGCGTTCGTATGTGCCAGTTTTTTTTTATGACCTTTTACATTTTTTCCTTAACTTGATGTTTTTTCGCTTAGTTGTAAAATGTTGGCAAAAACGTAGTTTGACGTAACTCGAGAACGACTAGTTCGATTTTGCTGAAATAAATTGAGAAAAATTAATAATTACATTTTCTTTAATCCATTAATATACTGTTTCTCTACCAAATCAACATTTTTGCAATTAGAAATAAATTTATGAAGAAAATTTTGCCAAAAAATTTTTTTTTTTTTTTTAAACATATAAATCCCAAACGGAAAAACGTGTAGAGTCTTATAATTTTCACGTAAAGTCACATAACCTATAAACAAAATGCGACATAGATCATAGAAATCTATTAACGCGTTCTGCAGACATTTTACAACTAAGCGAAAAAACATCAAGTTAAGGAAAAAATGTAAAAGGTCATAAAAAAAAACTGGCACATACGAACGCAAAACCCTTTGAGGGTTTTAATATACTGACCTAGTACCATCACCCTGACTTGGAATTTCTCACCCCCCAGATTGGCTGTTGTACTGTGTTATTAATGCACAAATGTACGCTATGTGTATACTTATATCAAAAAACAATGCTAATATCACACGAATTTTTTTACTATTTTAAAGATTCAATTGAATTGAGCGCCATACAGGACCCAGGGCCTGAAAACCGGATATAGGTAAGTGCACACAAAAAACAGATTTGTTTCCTTGGCCGAATGTTCATGGTTGCACGTACTATGCATGTATTCCACTGCTAAAAGCGAATGTTGATTGGGTACATGTCAAATTTCAGTAGTGGGAACTGATAGTATCGGTTGAAGAGACAAAGTATCGGCAACCCTATCTAATTAGGATGATTATTGGAACTAAATTTGTACATGGATTGGTTGTACATAGATTATAAGCTAAAAGTGCTCTTTGAATTCGGTTGTCATTACCACGAGCATTTGTTAACTGGACTGGACAGCTAATACTCGTAGTACCAATTCATGTATTTGGTTAATTGACTAAAATAAAAAAGTTTTTTTTATTTAAATTTTATATTAACGATTTAAAAATATATATTTTGTTTTTTTTTTCAATAATAAGCAGGTTTTTTTAAAACTTGGCTTTTGCTTTTGAATCTAATAAAGTTTGTATGGACTAGTGGAACGATTTTATGTATCTAATAGGTAAAGTGGGTCATAAAGTTTAATTTTGGGTTTAAAGTGTCAACAAATATATAATATTCGTTATATGAAAATAATAATAATTTTTATAAGAATAATAATATTAAGAGTAGTATAGTGAAGTTTTATACATATATATTGCGCGATACTTAAGGGTTAATGTAAAACAAAATATCTCAAATGAAGGCTTCAAGTCTTGGATACCGATGTTATAAAAAATATATGTTTTCGTATCGGTCATATTTCGGAGTTTATTTAAAAAAATTAGTTGGAAAAAAATTTATTTCATATCGCCCCTCCATGCTGAACAAACTTTATACATTAAATTTATTTAATTTAATTCATTTTATTAAAAATTTTTTTTCTTGTAAATATTCTGATTTATTTCAGACAATCTATACAACAGAACAGAGAAAAAACTGTTATAAGACTCGGGCGCACTGATGCTTTTTTACTTACGCTGCGTATTTTTCTATTTCCGGTAGTCAATCAATATATAACAGGGGTTTTCTACTCAGACACTGCAATAACATTTACTTTTTATAAGTTTTTAATATATATTTCAATGGTTTTTAGATATTAGGATATTAAGAAAAACGCAATTTTAGATCCGACGGACCATTTAAATTCGAATTAACTTCTATTTTACTAGCTATGCTATTTTTTACCATAGGCCATTACGATTTATTAGTTGTTTTAAAAATATTTGTAGCCAAAAAAATCATTTTCAATAGAGTTTCTGAACAAGTGCATAGATACATTTTATTTCGGGCCCAATACTGTTAGGCCTTTGCTATTCAAATTCAAATTAACTGATTCTGAAATGTTAACCATTTACCATTATTAATCAAAGATTTAATAGTAAAGGGTGTCCTAAGAAGAGCGCAATTTTTAACTGACTGATGCAGCAATTGAATTGTTTCTCTGGCTGTATGGCATGTGGCGCCGTCTTGTTGGAACCATATGCCCTCCACATTCATTTCTTCAATTCTAGGCAAGAAAAAACTGGTTATCATTTCACGATACCAAACACCATTGACTGTTTGCGCTTGAGCTGCCTCATTTTCATAAAAAAAGGTCCAATGATTCCTCCAGCCCAAAAACCACACCACACAGTGACACGTTGAGGATGCATTTGCTTCTCGTGAATCACTCGAGGATTTTCCGCACCCCAAATGCGACAATTCTGCCTATTGACGAAGCCATCAAGATGAAAATGGGCCTCATCACTGAAGATGATTTTATCGGCAAAATCAGCATTTTCATGTTGTCTCTCCAATACCCAATTAACGAACTCCCTTTCGTGTAGCGCTCCATTTTTACTAACCTCGTACCTTCTACTAACAAACAATAACAATTGTTCAAATGTCAAACAATGACACTTCGAATGTTGCCAGATTTAAAAATTGCGTTCTTCTTGGGACACTCTTTAGATTATGTCGAGTGGAAATTGATAAAAACCACTAAGAGAAATTATAAGCATTTTATATAGAAAAAGCATTTCCTCAAATCTTCCATCTGATTACGGTATTTTAATCACAATGAGCTTTTTCTTCGGACACATTAAAACCGAGATTTCACTTTATGACCCACTACACCAATTTGATGCAGAAAATCGGTCAACTTAACTAACTAAACTAGATTTATTATTTCGGTCATACTCGCCATCAGTTGTTCCAGTTCACAAACGTTCGTGGTTATGACAACTGAAATCACAGAGTACTTTTATGGGAGCCATCCCCTTAGGGTTGATTCAAATATATTGTGAATTTTTTTTTCGGAATAGACCGCGACTAGAGATTTCCCTGAAAAAAGAAACACTGCTTTCAAAGCGAATGACTCATAATTTATATTTATTTTATTCAAATAACATAAAACGTAGCTTAGTCTAATATAAGCTGACACACACTCTTTTCCAAGAAGATGATCATTCTTGGCCTCTATATATTTATACAGAGTTAAAGAAAAGATGACTGAACAAGGGCTGGTACTGGCGGAGGCGCCATATATCCAAGAGTAGATGTCAACCAAGCATTTGTAACAACAACCAATACATGTAAAAATTCAGTTCCAATAACCACCTTTACTGGTTAGAGTTACCGATACTTTGCCTCCTCAACCGATAGGGTCAGTCGCCTTTACTGAAAATTGTCGTGAACCCAATCAAAATTCGGTTGCAGCAATGGAATACATGGATAGTAAGTGCAACCACCAACATTCGGTTGACAAAAAATTCGGTTGTGGCAACAAATATGTTCTCTATGTGTACCAAAACGATAATAGAAGTAATTTCGTAGAACATTTTAATCCTAAACGGACCACAAAAATGTTTATTGGACAACATTTTTGTAGGACAAAAAAATAATCAAACTCCCGTTAAAGAATCAATTTTTCACTTTTTTGAAAAAAGTCAGAAAATCTCTTGTATTGTTTAAAATGTTTTAACAGAAAATTCAAATATGGCTTTATTTGGGGGCCATACGAATTATGGTCTGGCTCACTAACACTGTCGCCCCTATACGATCTATGTCATTTCGAAATTCAACGCAATAAAACTTAAGTAAAACGAACTCTCATAATTCAACACTGCCCGTGGTCAAAGACCATTGCTTAGATAATAATCTAAGAAAGCGATTATTGTGACGGAGTTTTATCAGCGCAATTGCAATGACTACCTTCAATACAGGTTCGGGGAATACGCCGATTAAATTATATTGTATTTGCTTAAGATTTATGGGGGCCGTCCCCTTAGGGTTGATTCAAATATATTGTGTATTTTTTTCGGAATGGACTACGACTGTAGATTTCCCTGAAAATAGAAACACTGTTTGCTTTCAAAGCGAATGACTCATAATAAATATTTATTTTAATCAAATAACATAAAACGTAGCTCAGTCTAATATAAGCTGACACACACTCTTTTCCAAGAAGATGGCCATTCTTGGACTCTATATATTTATACTGTAGCTCAGTTGGTATCTGTATGATCCAACCTTTCTAGTTAAAGAAAAGATGACTGAGCAAGGGGTGGTACTGGCAGAGGCGCCATATATCCAAGAGTTGGCGCCTCACAATACACTCGATTTCGTTTCGGATGCATTGTGTACGAGTATCTTAATCGAAAGATGACAATTATCGTCTGAGTTGTGTGAGTAGATAGATGAGCTTAAAGCTATTCTTAACAAGTTTTTAATTATAGTTACTTTTCATTTGTCAATTATTAAAAATAAAAACGTTCTTTTTTCATTAATTTTTGGCCACAACATTATTTTTTTCTATTTGTTTTCGTCTTTAAATAGCGGAAGAACGCTTAGCAAGCAAAGCAGATAGTCAAACATGAAGAACAAATAAGCCCGCCCACGCTCTTGCATTTATTTAGATCGTGTTGTAGAGAATTAAATATTGGACTAGTCTTCAATGGGATCGTTTTTTAAGTCAAACAACACGTGTTTCTGAGAACTGCCATTATTAATTAACACCTTCAAGTATGACTTGCAATAATTGTGGGAAAATCCACACGGTGATCAAAGGTTGCCTACATACATTAGGGTGCTTCCACTTTGGGTGGTGACAAATTTTGCTGGTAATTTAAAACACCTCACTAATGATGATTTTGTTGGTTTTTAAACCCTATAGTGATGTTGTATACAGGGTGATTCATTCACGACTGGACAAATTTCACCAAGGATTCCTTGACTCATTTCATGAAAATATTTCCATCTACGACCATGCCCGAAAATGAAAGGTCTGGAAGATAGGAAACTGCTTCTACTATTGAAAACATTAGAAAAATATTTAATGAAGTGACTAAAGATAGACGAATAAAGCTCAGAGAATACACGAAAAACAAGTTTGGAGTATTTTACATGATAAACTAACTCCACATGAAAAAGCTATCCGCAAGATGGGTGCCACGTTTGTTGACTTTGCCCCAAAAAATCGTCCGTTGGACCAATTCCGAGGAGCTTTTAGCGATTTATCAGCGTAATCCAATAGCGCCGATTCATAACTGTTGATGAAACATGGATCCATCACTACATCCCAGAATGCAAAGAACAGTCAAAACAATGGATAGAAGCTGGTAAAAGTGGTCCCAAGAAGGCGAAAACTGTTAAGTCAGCAGGAAAAGTAATGGCCACAGTATTTTGGGATGCAAGGGGTATACTATTTATTGATTATCTTGAGAAAGGAAAAACTATAAATAGTGAATATTATTGTGCATTATTGGATCGGTTGAGTGAAGAAATCAAGATAAAACGACCGCATTTAGAAAAAAAAAGTTCTTTTTCATCAAGATACTGCTCCTTCACACACTGCATTTTTAACTCAACAAAAACTGGCCGAATTACGATTTGAAATTGCTCCGCATCCACCATATAGTCCAGCTTTAGCTCCTTCCGATTATTTCTTGTTTAAAAAAATTTCTCGGTGGCAAAATTTTTTCAAAATTTTTTGAAAAATCTTATTTTCGGATGGAATTAAAAAAACTTGAAAAACGTTTGATGAAGTGTATTGAGTTGGAAGGAGATTATGTTGAAAAATAAATAATAATAATTCCAAAAAAACGGTTCTTTTTATGTTAGGCCAGTTACTTTGCGGTCGCCCTTTTAATACTCGTATGTCTTTTGCAATATCAAACAACATTTTCTTTAATGTTTTATATGCATTCAAAATATTAAAAAAAATCTTTCTGGAACTTATGTCCCATATGCGATAGTTACAAATGTTGTCTAAAAACGTGCAATACGAGGGCTGCTATATATATTTCTGGCCTAATAATGAAAATGCGAATATTTATCATCAAAAATGGTTTTATTGTTTTTCAAAGTATTCTCCAGCATGATTTATACACTTTTGCATGCGCTCAAACCAATAGTCGAAGCTCTTTTCCACTCCGATTGAGACACCTCCAAAACATGGTTTTTGAACGCTTCAAGAGCATCTTCTGGTGACGAAAATCGTTGACCACGCATTTTTTTCTTGATGTGCGGGAATAAAAAGAAGTCATTGGGTGCCAAGTCAGGGCTGTACGGCGGATGACCTATCAATTCGACGTTTTGGACGGTCAAAAAGGCGCTGGTTTGAGCCGATGTGTGAGAGCTCGCATTGTCATGGTGCATAATGATTCGGCTTCTCTTGTTCGTTTCAGGCAAACAAATTGTGGTGTACCACTCAGAATTGACCGTCCTACGTTGCTCAAGCGGAACAGTCGCCACATGACCTGTTTTGCCGAAGAAACAGGCGACCATTTGCATCGAAGTGTTTATTCCACGAACAACTTTCGTTGGATTTGGCTCGTCTTCGAAGACCAACACGGTCGATTGGTGTTTTGTTTCGTCACCTCTGACGATCTTATAAACGTCTTTGGAAGCACCGCGATCATATTTTTTCAAAATTTCTTTGCACCAATCGACACGGTCCTTTTTTGAGAACAAAACTTTTTTACGGCCAGGAGTTTATGTAATATCGAATGTATGCTGGTGGAAGAAATGCCTAAGGATGTCTCTGTCTCACGGTATGTCAAATGACGATCTTGCATTATCAGTTCACGCACGGTATCAATGTTCTCTTGTACAACGGCCGTTTTTGGACGACCTTCGTCTTTGAGCGATCGTCGGCCACTTTTGAATTCATTAAAACAGTTTTTCACAATGTTATAGGATGGTGCTTCATCGCCATACAAAGTTCTAAGTTCATTGATACACTCTAGTCGTGATAATTCACGTCGAAAGTTGTGAAAAATGATCGCACGAAAATGTTCACGAGTTAATTTCATTTTTTTGCCAAATTGATTTTTTCAAGTCACTTTAAACAACACAAATGATGGACGTACGTCAAAACGTTCTGAGTACGTTTATGCTAAAATATGTCAAACTTTCCAATGGAAATGTCAGATGGTGCCAGGCAACACTTAGTGTTGCCAAGGGCAGAAATATAGCAACCCTCGTAGTAGGTATTTCAAATCAACAACTTTACAAAAAGGCTTTATTTGTTCAAAATACATAGTTTTAAACAAATTTTATTCGAAAATATTTCTTTTACTATTTCCACTGGAAAAATAACTTTCGTATTTTGTCCCGTTCGCGATCACATGTTTATCTTAAGAACGTTAATCCAGAGACGTTAAAGTTATACAATTGGCATTTTGCATACAAAAAATATTGCCACTGAAATGCAATTAAGTCCTTAAATATTATTTTTTTTTGCTATTTTAGTAACCTTAAAGAAAAAAGCTATTATTTGAAGGGTATCTTTTACATAGTACGATCTGTTACATTTTATCTTGTAAAAAAGCAAAATGAATTTTCGAAAAAATAATTTCCGCACCAAATTTGGTTGAGATTAGGTAGTCCCTTCTGGTACCTCCCATACAAACGGTCTTATGGGCCTTGAGAAATAATATGACAATAACTCACCACAAACTTGACCTATCGATATGAAATTTTCGACATAAAGATTTATATATAGAACACACTTCTGCACCAAATTGAGTTGATATTGAGTAGCCCCTTTTGATACCTCCCACAAACGTTCTTAAGGGCCTTGAAAAATAGTATGACGATAACTCATCACTAACTTGACCTATCGAAAAGAAATTTTACACAAACATTTCTATATAGAGCACACTTCTGGACCAATTTGAGTTGAGATTGGGTAGACCCTTCTGATACCTCCCATACAAACGGTCTTATGGGCCTTGAGAAATAATATGACAATAACTCACCATAAACTTGACCTATCGATATGAATTTTTCCACATAAAGATTTATATATAGAACACTCTTCTGCACCAAATTGTGTTGATATTGGGTAGCCTCTTTTGATACCTCCCATACAAACGGTCTTAAGGGCCTTGGGAAATAATATGAAGATAACTCATCACTTATTTGACCTATCGTGACCTTAATTACAAAAATTAAAAAAAATAGTTTTTTATTTGGGAGTCTGGTGGAGGGTATCCAAAGTTCGGCCCAGCCAAACTTAACATTTTTTACTTGTTTTTTTGCAAATTTAGTAACCTTTAAGAAAAATAGCTATTATTTAAAGGGTATCTTTTACATGGTACGATCTGTTGCATTTTATCTTGTAAAAAAGCAAAATGAATTTTCGAAAAAATAAATTGCGTTTGTTATTATCTTTGAGTACATTTGGTGGAACTAACTTTAAACTGATTGTAAATTCTTCTTCTTTATACACGCAGTAACACACTACGAATTCTTAGCTAAAAAACTCGTGTTTTCTTTAAAACCAGCTACGCTTATCTTCGTTGTCAGGCGGGCTTTAGGCTATTTCGATCTACAATTTGTTTACGACTATATCCATAACCATAAATAAGTATAATATTATCGACAGATTTGATTTGGACACATTAAAAGTGATCTTTCGATCTATCCCTTCGTCTGTCTGTCGAAGCTTCTGTGGTAGACACTCGAGTAGCGGGGCAAAGTTTTCATTTCTTTATTTACTACAAATCAAACTGAAGAATTCCAAAAATCCGACGAAACAAAACAATTTCTCAAATAACGCCAATAACAAAAATAAAAAAAAACAAAAGAAACAATAAACAAAACTTAAACTGCGCCGGTGAACAGCTTTTTGGCATAAATGTTAAATGTTGTTGTGCTGTGTTTTGCTTTGTTAAAAAACAATGCGCGGCACGGCGCACACGCTTGACGTCGTTTCCCGTGATAAGAGGAGAACAACAACGCCGACCAGAGGTTTGTAAGCGCGTGCCTTCAATCAAGTTTTTCTAGCAGCAGCGGCGACAATAACGACGCGAACAAATAAACTATTGGTATTTGTTAACGTTTTATTTTCTGTTTTCGCCGGTTTCCGTTGAATTCCAAATGTTTCATTAAAAATTTCACAGAAAAGCACATAACGAAGACGGTGTTGGTTGGGAAGGAGGCCGCAGCGAAGCGGCTGTGGGTGAGGAGTGACTCGTAGCATCACGAGTCTTAACGACAATGACAAACCGCAAATTCTTTGTAACATTGAAATGGGAAATAAACCGCAATAAAAAATAAACAACAGCAACAAAAAAAAATGCAAACGGGGCTTGTAAATCAGTAGCAATGTCGGTGTTCCAAAGCGATTTATCTGACAGTTGGTATCGGACAGACGTTGTGTTATGTGATTAAAAACATATAATCGGAGAATGATTTCATTTCACAAATGTTGGCTTTTCGATAGTTAAGTTATCGTTCGATCGAATTGTACGACAATCACTTGTTCCATTTAAAGCAGATGAAGCCAATACGAATTCAACGATGAGATCTATTCTTGTTTGATTAATTTTGTAATTCCTTACCGAGTTAAGTAACTACAAACGAGTTCCATTTCTGGAACATGAGCTCAACAACAATTTAACATTTTACTACCTACATATATCGAAATCTGTACCGATTTTATTTGATTTCAATAACGTCCTTCCTTGATCCAATAATATCAGTGTGCCAAATTTCATCAAGATTGGATGTAAGAACTAAAAACATAAAATCAGATGAACACATGAGTAGGAACAACAACTTAATTTGAACCGATTTCCTTTAATTTCAGCAACTGCCATTCTTGGTCCAACAAACTATAGTGTGCCAAATTTCATCAAGATTGAATGTAATATGTGGCTTCTAGAGTTAAGAACATAAAATCGGTTGAACAATTGTTTAATACTCTTCTGCACGCGAGGAAAAATATGGTTACCAAATGGTCACGGCAATAATAATATGTTCTGCGCAATAAAAGTATGTTCGTCGCAACCATAGTATTATTCTTTGAATTTAGCTCTGACAATAGTATGATTGCCGCAATATTAATATTGTTGAAATGTAACAATATTATAATTGCCAAATAAAAAAATTAAAATATGTTTGTAGCAATAATACAAATGTGGTTGGTGCTACAAAATTATTGTTTTATTTGTGTTTTGTACTTTTCTTCATTTGAATATGCTTTTTAAAACAATGTTATTGTTGCTGGTCTAATGCAATAATTTTTTTTATGTAAATTACATTTTTTCAAACTGCTTTGGCTTTTAACTGAAATATTTTTAATAAACACGCGTACGTTTTTTTAAACTGATTTTTTTCTACTTTTAATGAATCACTTCTATTATTTTGAATTCAATGTATTTTTAAATATTTTTCATAATTCAAATCTATTGTTGACAGCTTAACCCAGTTCTAATAAATAATTTTGAGGATTATAGTATAATTGTTTGTGATCATACTATGGTTGACATGGTTTCCTGTGAATCATACTATGTTTGAGAGAATCATACTATGGTTGTATGTGAAACATACAATAGTTGTGAGGATTATAATATGGTTGTGAAGATCATAGTATGGTTGAGTGCGAATCATACTATGGTTGTTAGGCTCATAGTATGGTTGTATTTGAATCATACTATTGTATTGAGAATCATAATATTGTTATACAACAACCATATAGCCAGCAATGATGCTTTTCGAATATTGTTATCCCAACCATTCCTTTTTTTTCTACGTGTATACTGCCCTAAGAAAAGAAGTCACATCTCCATTTTAGTATTATTGATATGATTAGATTTTTTTGACTACGAACACACTGGAATTGATAGATGTGAACATTTTGCTTACCCTATATTAGTCATTCACAGTTGGAAACCGGTCCGAATCTCCCTTATCTAATTTTGGAATTTTGGCGCTTGTGACTTTTTTTCTTAGGACGGCAGTATAGGGTGGGTAATTTAACATTTTAAATTTAAATCGGCTGTTAAAAAAAGTACTGACAATTTTTGCAAATATCTGATTTTATTGGAAAGGCTGAACTTTGTCATTTAATAATGGAACATAATATCATTCATATGATACTGCCGATCCACTACTGGCTCGACAGTACCTCATCCGGTCAACCTAATTTGTCAGTACATTTTATATTGTTTCGGGTCGAATCTCTTCAAAGGCAACTTCGACTACAATGTTTCAACGCTTCATTGTCTCTGGATGCTTTACATAACATTTATCCTAAATGGCTCCCCACAAAAAATAATCCAAACGGCTCAAATCAAAGCTCCGAGGTGGCTAATTAAAATCACAATTACGGCTAAATATTCGATTTTCAAAAACTGTGAGTAAAAAATCGATGGTTGCGTTAGCTGTGTGGCAAATGGCCTCGTCTTGTTGAGACCAAATGTCGTTCATGAATTTTTCGAAACTGAAATTCGTTTAGCATGGCGCGGTAACGCTTATCGTCAACGGTAAAGGCGGCTCCTGCTCATTTTAGATGAAAAATGACTACCAATGCCGCCAGCCCAAAATCCCTCAAAACAGTGTGGATGCATTGGCTTCTCAATAGTTACGTATTGGTTCTCTAAACTGCATATGAGGCAATTTAGTTAATTGACATAGCCACCGAGATGAAAATGAGCTTCATCTGAAAACACGATTTTTCGGTAAAATTCTTCATCTCCAGCCAAACAATCCTCAGCACATTGGGCGAAGCGAAAACGCATCGGATGGTCATCCATTATTAAATGACAAAGTTCAATCTTTTCAATAAAACCAGAAATTACAAAAAATTATCAGTCTTTTTTTTTCACATCTGTCTTTTTTTCTATTTGAATCCAATATAAAATTTTGAATGGCCCACCCTATATCTAAATCTGAACTGATTATCTTTCATTTCAATAGCCTCCGTCCAACAATTTACATCTGCCAAGTTTTAACTACAAGCTTTACGTGGACTGCAGACGGACGGAGGGACGAACATACAGACAACGGTGGTTCTTAGTCGATCGGTACACCTAAAAGAGTGTCTAGGTCAAATACTGCTGGTAGTTACGTATTGTAGTACGTGAAAATTATGACTTTTCATTGATTCTACATACTACAATAAAAAAACCGGCGGCAAATCCCTGACGTGTCGCGTTTTAGCTATTTTTGAGAAACAGACAGTTGGTTTAAGACTTAAAAACCTAAATGCAGGTTTTTCGATTTTGGACACTCTTTTTAGGAAAAGACCTCCTGGTTGGCACTATATCTTACGAAAGGAGTTATCGATCATTTTTAAATTTTAAATGTTTAACACAACCATATTTTCATAATTTGGGTGCAGGAAATTCTTCGAATAGATTTCTCCCTTAAAAAATACACCTACTTCTTCCGTCAATGCTACACTTTCATTCACAACATTGTTAATTTTGTAAGACCCTATAAATTACGGTTTAAATGTGAAAATTGAAAAAAGAATATTTTTTTTTGATCACGCTCTTGATCATTTATTTATAATGAAGACTGAACTGATCTATATATTTTGCAGATAATGTTATGTGGTGTATTACTTGAACCCCTTAACGTAGTGTTTTTGAATAATTAATTGATCTCAAAAAAAAAAATTTTGTGCAATATTTTTAATCCGTATTTTTTGGGCATATTTTCTTTCTTTATTGAATCTTTTTCGTGCATAACTTTTAGTGCATTTTAAAGCGTTTAAAACGTGCTGTTTTCATATAAATGGTACATTAATTGAAAGATGGATTATTTCAAATCTAGGCACACCCCTTTCAGTCAGATAAGTTTTAAAAAACGATGTCAAGGGTGTGGTATCTCTAAGTTGAATCAACTGAACGAAACTTGCTAACCTGTTTGTACTTTTTACAAACTCTTGGGATTCGCCCTATACATAGGAAAATATAATATACTCGTACTCTTCGAAAATAATACTTCGCATATGCAAAATCAATGCAATGCTCTGTATAAATATATCGTTAAACTAGTAGAGACCATAGAAAATTGGGCTGGCCTCAGGTCAATATAGAATTTTTACACAAATGTGATTTATTCTTGATAAATACAATGTAGGCTAGGAGTAAGTAATCACTAAGTGTCTTAATAATATTTGTAATGAAAGTAAAGACCATGTCGGCAGCACCCATATATGGTACCGAAGAGCCGTCCCAGATCAGCGGCGAAACGTGCGTCTATTAGATAGTGATGTGTTTGCTTTAACTTCGCTGACTTATTTTTCCTTCCCTCTATGACAAAAAAAAGAACTTATCTTATTAGCTTGTGGAGTAATGCACTTTTTTAAAAAAAAATATAATTTTTGTTCAATAGAATGAGACTATTTCCCACTGTGCACTGGTGGCATGCAACAGTCTATGGGAAACACACTTGAAGTGTGGACGTCAAGAGTCTTAAGCATCGTTAGTCACGATATCGCAATATTGCGGGAAGTAACCCCTTAGATGTAATTTAGACAGTTGTAACTGGGGGGATATTTTCTTAGGGAATACGAAATTTGCGAAAGATGCCAAGTGACAGACAGCTAGCTTATCTGCACCGCTAAGCTTGTGTCACGGAGCTACCCTCCTCCTCCCACCACTCAAGACTATCTGCCAGCGACATCAAACAATAACAACGACGATTAGGACAAGTAGCAGCTATAAAACGTGATTAATTAATTCAAAATACCCGTACTCGGCGACGGTGTTGTTTTGGAAGCGGATCAAATAAACGCTGGTGCTATCATCGACATTCGTACAAACAAACACGCTGACTGACAGAGTGACATATCTATCTACGAGTATCTGTCCATGTGTGAGAGCGGCTGGCTGGTGCTGGTAATGGTGCTGCGGTATTATAATGAATGTATAATTTGGCAAATTCCAAAGTGATCATTAACGAAATAAAACAAGCTGAAGTAAACGCCAGAGACGCCATTTTTAGAACAAACAGAATAGCAACAACACCGTCACCCAGAAGCGACAGCGCCACCATTCATCCGTCTGTCCAAGAGCCAGCTTCGAAAACCGAAAAAAGAGAGCCAGCCAATGAGTTGGAGAAAAGAAACAAATTTACCCATTAACACCGTAAACAAGCAAATACGGCGACCGAAACGATCACCGTCATCGCCCGCCGGCTCGCCGTAGCCGTCTACCGTCTGTTGAATTTGCTGCTGCTACTGCCGGAGAAGAGGAAGAATTCAAGGTCTGGCAAGGTCGATTTTTTGCCAGTTATTGTCCAAGTCCAATGACCCATTTGAGGCTATACTAGATGGATGCTACCAGTACACACCGTCACACGTTCGTTTGTATGTTAATAATGCAAACCGCAAACACCCCAGCCAGAACTCAATCAAACCCGTACTCAAAAAAATGGCAAAAAAAACTCGCACACAAAAGTAATACAAACACCCCGAACCTGCTGGTGGCGGTAGTGGTATGATAATGTCGTTCGGTTGGCATTACTTGTCGAGCGACAAAAGAAAATGCTAATCTGAAATTTCTAAAAGGGGCGACAAAAAAATAAATTTTAGTGTAATAAACAAAAAAAAAAAACGGCCGCTTTACGGAATAGAACCAAGTATAGACATTCCAAGAACCGTTTTGGGATCGTTCTAGCTCCTCTGACGATGTTTCCCCGCCACCTTTTAAAGATCAGCTAGTCTGGTTTAGAAAACGCAACATGTTGACAAAATTGTCTTCGTTAAATATTAGCATTGGCCATATTCAAGGGGCGGTGGGTGGGGATGCTGTGCAAACTAGATTAGTGGTTCGAAGCGGAAGTTTAAAAAGAAATCGCTGATATTATCAGAGTTTTAATGATCGTAACCAAGAATTCGAAGAATCTGGATTTAGTCATAACATTTTATGAGGATGATCATCAGCATTGTAGTTTTGCTTTAAAATTAAATAAAATCAAAGCGTAGACATCAGGCCCACTTCTTGAGTGTGCTACGAGTATCATGTGTTTTTTAAGTTAACACAGAAATGAAGTCTACTGCGCACGCGGAAACCACTCACGTTTATTTGCTACGCACTTTTGCGAAATGTGTTACGAAAAGTAAACTTACAGAGTACACAGAGAAAAAAATCGGTTAGTTATCGGGCCGAAATACATAAATTAAGTGGTTGACTTTCTGTTGCAACAGATAAATATTTATAGTCCTTATGAAAATTCGATCCCACATACCATAAAATATAGCTCTGATATATTATGATACAGACAACAAATAATTATTAATACTAATGGTATACAGTAAACGTGTTTAGTTTTATCGTATTCTACAGTGTGGCTAATAAAAGCAACTACAAAAAAGAAATTTAATAATTTTTTTTCTATTCTGGATATTTTTTATATTGCAGATTGATTTTTAGATTCAACAAAAAATGGATCACTGGAACACTAAAACAAGAATTTGGATTGTCCGCTGCTATCCCGCACTGGAGTCCATTTCGGTTCAAAGAGAGTGTAGGTGCACGTTTGGCGGCATTCATCCGAGCAGATGGACATAATGAGACTTGTTAACAATATTGCCGAGCATGGGACGGTCAACAGAAGACCTTATCATCGAGACCCCTCAGTTCGGACGGAGGAAACAATCGCTGCTGTAGCTGCTGCCATACAAAACAAACCAATAGTTTCGACAAGAAGCTTATCTGCTCAAATGGGTATAAGCAGACAGTATATGCAGTCGATTTTGCACAAGGATTTGGACTTATTTCCATATAAAAATCAAATGGCCAACAAACTGAACGCAACAGTCTTCCCGATTATTTTTTTTTGGATTTTTGCTAGAAGATGCTTCAAATAGTGGAAGAGGAAGGAAACATGTTGAACTGTCTTTTCATATCTGACGAGGCTCATTTCGATTTAAACGGCAACATAAACAAACAAAAATGTCTAATATGGAGTACTTCCAATCCTCAGATACAGCTTGAGACGAAATTGCAGTTTCATCACGCTGCATTATCGGGTCCCCATTAACACGACGCAACTTTTCTTGCCGCAACTCTCAGTTTGATGGATAGAGAGGTAAGGCGAATGGAAAGGAAAAAAATCTTGCCCGCACTGTCAATTCCTTTTGTGTTTTTCGTAGTGTGAAAATGGCTGCAGATAATTTTAGTGTTTTTTCACACAAAAATCAGATCGAATGAAAACAAAAATTGCCGTAACCGAATTGCTTTGTGTAAGGCAAGTTCAAAAGGGAATCGTAAAAATTGACGCATGCAAAATTGCCTCGTGTAAATGGGGACTAACCAACTTTTGGTAATGACATACCTAAAAATGGAAACTTCGGCTACTGATGGACGATTAGCCGCCGCCGTATTAAACATTTGAAATCGTCTTTATAGAGCCGGCGTTAATGTCGGCTAAGCCTTTATTAATAAGTTATATTTTGAGAAATAAAACATAAAATATTTCATCTATGTGCTGAATATAAATACTTGTCTCTAGCAAAATTCGGTAGTTACACTTGCAAAACGGATTAATTTAACCTAAAAATTTGTGAGACGATTTGACCCATATGCTCCTGGACATTAGGGAACGACTGAAGGGCCACAAAAGCCATGAGGCAAGCCCACTTTTCTGAGTACCCATAAGTCCATGTTCAAATGTACCTATTTTTCGGCCCCCAGAAACTTAGATCCATGGGTCAAGGCCTCAAATTAGGTTAATTGCAGAATAAATGTTTAGACGTTTAATGCCTTTACGGTTCAACTGCCAAACACACATTTTTTTAATGTAATTCTTACAGTCGAAAACATCGTTTTTTTCGTTTCGACGGAATCGTGATTTTAGGATACAGACGGGCATGGCTATATCCAGCGTTACCATAAATATTTTTCGGACAGGACAAATACAAATTTTATTATGATCCCACTTTCAATCTAAAGTAATTTTGTTTAAAAAAGGTTAATATGTATGATATGTATATACTTATAAAGTACATATTGATAAAAAGAAAACACAAAAACAAATTAAACTATTTAAAAAAAAAAAATTGTTCGGTGGCGATGGACGGAGTTCGTATCGAAACGACCAAACGTCATTCCGGTTTCGCTAGTCTAGCTGCCGTTCGGATTTTATGGTCTCCTGTATATTTTGGATACATTTTTTTTTTGATCGAAGAATATGGGCTTTTTGTTATCTTTAGAAAAACCCTCCTTGTTATATAATTCATAATCCTTTAGAACATTATTATAATACTGGACACAATTCCCCAATTTTTTGGTTTCTAGGGCTCCTATGTACTTGGATTAATGCCATTTAGAAGGAAAACATTGGACCTTATATAAATCTCGAACTATCGTGTTAAATACTCTTACAACTAGAAATTTTCAAAAATATCTCTATTATCATAATTTTCTTAAGGATTTAAAATTATACTACAAGGGTCATAAGTTTTAAAGGAGGGGGACGGGATTACGAGGGCGGTTCGGAAAGTTCTTAGCCTACATGCAGAAAAAAAGTATGGTTGGGGTGACAATATTCGAAGAGGATCATACTATTGTTGGGTATATTGTTGTGACACAACAATATTATGATCCTCACAACACTAGTATGATTCACACATAACCATACTATGATCCCTACAACCATAGTATGATTCACACATAACCATACTATGATCCCCACAACCATAGTATGATTCACACTCAACCATACGATTATCTCCACAACCATATTATGATCCTCACAACCATAGTATGTGTCTCATACAACCATAGTATGATCCTCACAACCATAGTATGATCCACACACAACAATACTATGATCCCCACAACCATAGTATGATCCCAAAATTATTTATTAGGATTGGTTATTGTTGTTATTCATAGAGATTTTTATTAAGTATGTTAATTTAAATTGCATTACTACTTAGCCAGATTTGAGGCCATGTTTTTATTAAACATTTCATTCATTCAATATATATTCCAACGGACAAAAATACTTTTAGTTGCCAGCAGGGGTGAATGCTAATTCACCATCCGTACCCACCAAGTAACGAATGTGATTAAACCATGATCAATGGCTACATACTTAAATGCAGGCAGATTTTAAATAAACGAGAACCAGTCGGTATGAGAGTATTTCACCGAACAAAGTAAACACAATAAAAATCCATCGAACCTACCTTTCGATTGTGTTGTTTTTTTAATGGACAGCAACCATTCACTGTATGGTGTGTATGTATTTTATTTGTATATCAAAAGAACATACGCACACACATACATGCATGCTCTATAAAACTTGTTTTGTTATGTTCATAGTCGCAACCATACTGTATGATTGCCTTAATCAAATTTTTTGTTAAGGTAAATTTAAAACAACAATACTTTTGTTGCACCAACCATGTTTATATGGTTGCTACAACCATATTTTTATTTCTAAATTTGGCAATAATACTATTGTTACATTTCAACAATAGCAATATTGTCGCAATCATACTATTGCCAAAATTAAATTCCAAAAACAATACTATGGTTGCGGCGAACATGCTTTTATTGTAGAGAACATATTATTGTTGCGGTGACCATAGTGTAACCATATCTTTTCTCTGCGTGTATCAATGAAAGAGAATAGTTAGTTTTTCAAAAATATTTTTATTTTTCAATATAATCTCCTGAAACTTCAATACACTTAGTCCAACGATTATCTAGCAATTCTATCCCTTGATTAAAATAGTTTCCCTCAAGGTCTTCAAAATAGTGGTTTACAGCTGTAATTGCATCTTCATTTGAGGTAAAACGCTTGCCAGCAAGGAATTTTTTAGATTTGGGAACAGGTAAAAGTCACTGGGAGCTAAATTAGAAGAATAAGGTGGGTGGTCAAGCAACTCGTACTTTAATTCGTTGGTTTTAGCCATTGTTAAAACACTCTTGTGCGCTGTCTTGATGAAAAATTATTTTTTTGTGTTGTAAGCCAGGACGTTTTTCTCGAATTTGTACATTTAATTGATCTAAAAGGTTGCAATAGTACTCTGAATCTATTGTTTTACCCTTTTGCAGATAGTCAATCAATAAAATACCTTTTAAGTCCCAATAAACCGTTGCCATAACCTTACCAGCCGATTGAATTGTTTTTGCCTTCTTTGGGGCACTTCCTCCAGCTTCAGTCCATTGTTTGGATTGTTCTTTTGTCTCTGGAGTAAAGTGGTGGATCCATGTCTCATCAACAGTTATGAAACGACGCTCAAAATCCATTTTATTTCGTTGAAAACGATCCAAACAAGCTTGAGAAATTTCCATTCTTATGCGTTTTTGGTCGACTGTTAACAAGTCCGGCACCCATCTTGCAGAAAGCTTTTTCATCTGTAGTTCTTCATGCAAAATTAAATGGACTCGATCATTTGAGATGCCCATGATATTAGCTATTTCACGCACTTTTATTTGTCGATCATTTAATACCATATCATGCACTTTGGCTACAATTTCTGTTGTTGTTGCTGTTTTTCTTCAATGCATGTACGACCACGTTTAAATTCAGCAACCCAATTTTTTACTGTTGCATATGAAGGAGCACTTTCACCTAACACATTCACCATATCATTATGAATTTCTTTTCCCGATAAACCTTTTTTATGTAAATATTTAATGACACCACGCATTTCTAATTTTTCCATTGGAAAAAAATTGCGGATGCGTCTTTTGTGAACACCTGTTTCTATATGAAAGAGTTGCCAGATCAAAAAAAATTTAACATGTGTTCATAGCAGAGATGGAAGTTTCCAAAACACTTAACTTTTTTCTGTTTATACCGCGCTTTTTTGCTAGGCTAAGAAGTTTCCGAACCGCCCTCGTCCAGTGGTCAATAAGGAGGACATGTCCACCGAAAGGAGGACGTATGGTAACCCTGCCTATATCACCATAAAATTTTACGACGATCAAAATCACTGTTCTGCTAAAATTAACGTTTGAGCGCTCTCTTAGACAAAACCAACTGATCCTTATGTAAAATGATCTCCTGAATCCGAAGGATTATTTCATGACGACGTTATAAAGAAATTACATGTTTAATTTTTAATCTAGTTCTTACAGTGGGAAAAATCCTATGATATTTTTAAAAAAACTGCTGTAACTCAGGAAATTTTCGTCAGATTATCAAAAAAGTATACCACATTGGAATCGTTAAGGTGCGTCCTTTAAAATTTTGTGCAAAAACATGTGTGGGAAATCCGGAATTTGCGAGTTCTAAAATTTAAAGGTGAAAGCAAAATTTTTCAACAAAAATGAACAAAATTTTTCAACAAAAAAACAAAATTTTGATTTCTTTTGGCTGCAACTTCGGCAATTTTTTTCCGATTTTTGTAAATTATGATTTATATAAACGATTTCTTACCAATGTTGATAATGATGCTCTTTTTTGAAACGGATAAAAAGTTTAAGGCAAATCAATGAAAAAACTCAGAAAAACTATTCTTGATGGGCCATAACGGGCATTCGGATTTGGATTCAGGAGATCATTTTACATAAGGATCAGATGGTGTCGCACAAAGGAGGATTTCGTTGCAGAACATTGTAATATATACACTTTATATGGTCGCACATTACTATTTCGAGATTTTTCCAACGGAATGACAAACTAATATATCGTTAGCTAAAATGCAAAAAGGCGTAACTAACAAAAAAAATCAAAGTCGACTTTTTGATTGATTGTTATAAATGCCATTAAACTACATGTCTTGACAAATTTAAGACTTCTGTGATCAAAAGTGACTCTTTTATTAACAAAAAAAAAGAAAAAAGTGCCAAATCGGATGAAATTTAAAAAAGGGACGATAATTCAAAAAGTAACCAGAAAGTTTCTGAAACAATAAAAGGACATACAAAACTATGTGGTTGTGAAATAGCTTTGTGAAAGCGCATAGAGAAGGGGACCTAAGGGTAAAAAATCAACTTTCACTTCTTTTTTTGATGTGGACAACACTTGAGCATCGAATGAGACCGATCCCATGACCCAAAAGTGTTCCCTCATAGAGATATGCGCGTTTTATGAAAGTGATGGTTCACCAAAGATACACGTATTTAAAATTTTTAAAATGGTTTTCCTGAACAAAACTGGTTTTTACCCTTAGGTCCCTTTCTATTTTGCGCGTCACATATGCATGTATAAAGTATAAAATATTTCTAAACTTCTACGACAAGTTTCATAAATTGTATGAAATGTTACTAATATTCTACGAAAAAACTTATTTATGGTAATATTTCTTACAGCACAGAAACTAATGAAATGAATTTTTAGTGTACCATTCCCTAATATTAGCTATAGCGTAGGGAACCTGAACCGGCATCTGAACTCTGTCCGTGAACGGTTCTGGTGTCATTTATATTCTCGTGCTGTTGTTTTTTTTTTAATTTTTTTTGTTAAACTTCTGTCTGAGCGATTATTCGCGTTGTTTTTATTTTTTGCACTGTATTTTTTGTTTTGTTTTCCAATTTGATTGGCGTGTGACAATGACGGCAACAATGATAATGCTGGCGATGATGACGGTGGTGGCGTGGAGGTTCACGAGAATTCAAACTGACAACACGTACGGACAATAAATACTCGTACCGCCACTACGAGTATTGATTGAGATTTGCCGCCGGTGCTGTGCTGTGCGGGGTCTGTCGTCTGCCTGCCACTGTTGCTGGCTGGAAACGTGAACTCATCGCGCGCCCCGTTAGCATTGAAATTTATTTGCGTTTTTCTCTGCGCTTTGACGGACGGTGATGATGACAGATTGGGGTGTTGAACGACCTCCGGACGTACATATGTACGAGTAGGTAAATATACCTATATATGTGACGCGCAAAATAGAAAGAGACCTAAGGTTAAAAACCAGTTTTGTTCAGGAGAGCCATTTTAAAGATTAGGTCCCTTTCTATTTGCGCTTAGAATCGTCGACTTCACTTTCATAAAACGCGCATATCTCTGGGAGGGGACACTTTTGGGGCATGGGATCGGTCTCATTCGATGCTCAGATGTTGTCCACATCAAAAAAAAAGTGAAAAGTTGATGAATAGTTTTGTTCAGGAGAGCCATTTTAAAGGTTAGGTCCCTTTCTATTTGCGCTTAGAATCGTCGACTTTACTTTCATAAAACGCGCATATCTCTGGGGGGAACACTTTTGGGGCATGGTCTCATTCGATGCTCAGATGTTGTCCACATCAAAAAAAGAAACAAAAATGAAAATTGATTTTTTTACCCTTAGGTCCCTTTCTCTATGCGCTGTCACATATATGTATTTATGTGCTCAATATATCCACAGATCATATTATAGGAATTGTATAATTGCCACTGCATTCTATGGTGATTTAATCTGTACAGAAGGCATTCAATTCTTTCAAATTTTGATTAATCGATTGCAGGATAGAAATGTCCATGTACCTGAGGACATTTTACTTGGTGCTTCAAACGTCAAATGACGTTTGTGTGACGATTGATTGGACAATGGTTGCCATTTATAAACAAGATGCAGAATATGTTAAACGGAAACTAATGGTGAGCACGACCATTAGATACTTTATCAAGATCAACAATTGGCCACATATCAATTGGGATGCTTTTTTTCTTAAGTGTTCAAATTGTTCAAAGCCATACAATTAGAAAAACTACTTACAACTTTTTAAACAGAAATTCAAATTAAAACCAATTCAACTATTTTGGATTGGCTTCGACTATTTGGTTAAGCCCACTTCTGTTAACAGCAACTTTAATTGGTCCGATCCGAAACTTATGTACCCTCCATTATACTTAGATGAACGGTCTTGTAGTTTGTGCAATATGCAATATATTTTAATACTATGCAACATAGGTATATACAGTAAGACCTCGGTAATCCGACCATCGCTATTCCCAATTATCCAGTACTCCAAACTGTGTTTCCCTGTACTTCATACTCTGTTATCCGAGTTGATGCTTTTCTGTAATCCGCACTGATATCAGAATATGTTACGTTAATAAGAGACATTATTTTGAAAGTGGGTCATAGTTCGAGCGCAGTTTTATTTTGCTGAACTCATTCTTCATACACGTTCAGTAAAAGGAATAACATTTTTTCGAAGAACAAATATCCGATACTTATGTATTTTTAAAAACCTTATTAATTCTCATCATACTTAAGTTTATTTTTGAGTTTTTTTTTTTAAATTGTTTGCGGTTTTTTAATAAATCAATATTGTTTTTGGTTTTTTTAAAATAAAAAATGTTATAATTTGTTTTTAAATATTTAATTTATACAATTTAAACAACAAACAATCATTTGTGTGGCAACAATTATTATAGTAACTATGTATAGAGAACACTTTTAAAAAATATGTGAAGACTAAAGTATTTACTTAATTGTGAATACATGAGAAACGCGTGCATCGATTTTCATGATTTATGTCTCATTTTGGTCATAGTTTATGTGACTTTACGTGAAAGTAATAGGACTTGACACTTTTTACCGTTTTGGATTTTTTATGAATTAAAAAAAAAAAAATTTAATTTTTAGGCAAAAATAATTTTTTTTTTCATACATTTATTTATAATTGCGAAACTGTTGCTTAAGTAGGAAAACGGTTTAAGAACAGAATAGAGGAATTGTAATTCTTAATTTTTCTAAATTTGTTTCAGCTAAATCGGACGAGTGGTTCTCGAGTTATGTCAAACAAAAGAGCCTAAAACGTGACAAATTCCCCTATACGATACTTACTAACTTCAAATCGATATATCTCGATTCCTAGATGAGACCCAGCGAAACGCTGGAACACGTATGACTTTTTTTTTTACCAATATAACTTTCCCCGGTGGTTTCATTCCAAACCGATCACTGACCCTTACCATTTGTCGCAGAGTGTAATTTACCATATATTAAGCTGGCACATTACGTAGAGGGACAAAAACAACTCAGGAACAGATTTTTTTTGACATGTTCACTGTATAGCTTTAATATTTTAATTTCTTTATCCAAGTACTTATAGTAAAATATAGCGTAGGATAGAACAAAATACAAAAAAGTTAATAAATGGTGTATATCTTAATTACTTATTAAAATTTTTGATATGTATTTTAAATAAATATATATTGTTAATAAATATATATCGAAGGAAAATGATACGATACTATTTAAAAACCTTTGTAAATGCGTACAAATAAATACATAGCAAACATGTTTTGAAGCTTTACAAAATATAATTTATAAAAACAAGATTTAAGTGTTCATAGCTTTAATATTTGTTTTCTAGATTTGGGTCATATGGGCACAAACATCGGTCACCCATAACTACAAATAAATACATAGCAAACATGTTTTGAAGCTTTAAATGCAAGTTTGATTTTACAAAATATAATTTATAAAAACAAGATTTAAGTGTTCATAGCTTTAATATTTGTTTTCTAGATTTGGGCCATCGGTCATCCATAACTATAGACATTAAACTAGTTAAAAAGCCAAAGTCGGACGTGGTCGACTATATTATACCCGGCACTCCTGGATGTTCAGAAAAACCAACTGAGAATTGGGGTTTGGACCTAAGTAACCAAGATTTTAAAACTTATGACATATTTAAGATTGTGGTACAGTTTATTGCTTTGGTAAAGTCGTTTCAGCATATATGTGGGATCTATATCTTAATCTGAACCGATTTTCTGCAATTTCTACAGCGCTCGTCCTTGGCAAGAGGAACTAACTTGTGCCAAACTTCGTCAAGATTAATTGTAATAGGTGGCCTCTCGAGCTAAAAACATAAAATCAAATGAACATTTGTGGGGAGCCAAATCTAAATCTCAACCGATTTTCTTCGATTAGTACATTAGCGTTTTCCTTGGACCAAAAAACTTACTCCTGCCAAATATCATTAAGTGTGGTTTCTAAAGCGACAAAACAAAAAATATGATAAAAATATGTTTAGGAGCTATATCTAAATCCGATTTTTTTTCTAATTTTATTGACGTACTCTCTTGGTTCAAAAAACAAACGAATGCTGAATTTCATCAAGATTGGCTGTAATATATGGCTTCTAGAGCTTAAGACATAAAACCGGTTTTCTTCAATTTCAATAACGTGCTCCAAAAAACTAACGTGTTCTATGCTTTATCAGGGTTAGATGTAAGATGTGGCTTCTAGAGCTAAAAACAAAAAAATATGTAAACATATAAATCTGAACCGATTTTTTTAATTTTATTAACGTCAGCACTTGGCGTAAAAAACAAAGTGTGTCAAATATCATTAAGATTGGATGTAACATGTGCCTTCTAAGATAAAGACATAAAATCGGATAAACATATATGTATGGAGCTATATCTAAATCTAAACCGAATTTCTGTAATTTCAATAACGTTGTTTCTTAGTCCAAAAAACTAACTCGCGCTAAGTTCCATCAGGATTGGATGAAAGATGTGGCTGCAAGAGCCCAAAACATACAAATTGGATAAATATATATGTATGGAAGCAATATGTAAATCTGAACCGATTATCGATTTCAATAGCGTCTACTCCATAAAACTTACTTCTGCCAAATTTCATGACAATCGGATAACAACTGCGACCTGTAGTGTAATAACAAGTTTAAGATGGACGGACGGACAGACAGACAATTTTTTGGACTCTAATGGCTCTACGGCTACACGTTTTCTAAACACAGCTATATAGTAAAACTATCTAATAAAAAAATGTTCTTCTTCAAAAGCGAAGTTTTTCCACTTTTCCCGATTTTGTCCATTTTCAGTACCAACCGATCTGCACCATTAGAAATACATCTGGTAATTTATAAGCCCCTAGCTCTAAACAGACTGACAAAATTATATATACTCCTATTTTATAGTGGAGAGTATAATAGTAGTTTATGTAATTCCTGCTTATTTTTTTTTTACATAAAAAATTAGAGTTGCTAACTATTTGGATGGATTTAAATAAGAAAACGACATGAAGAAATACTAGTCTGAAAAGGTGCTTAACATTCGAAAGTGTTTTACTACAATTAAAGAGGGAACAAACGGGCACAAACATACACCTTTCTGAAAATACTCGTACCAAAAATGAGATGGTAAGGGACAAAATCGTGCCGAATCGGCTGAAATAAAAAGGTTGGTCTAGCTCAAATATGTTTTGTAGTTAAAAAAATTTGCCATGAAACTAATTTATTATACCCTGTTCCACAGAGTGGTGCAGGGTATAAAAACAATAATATTTCGTCACAAACCCATATGTACATTAATTCTACGGTTCGACTAATCTTGCCATCACCCAGGGCTTACAAATTTGTACTTTTGAACATGGAGAGTGGCTTAAATTATGGGCCCGCATATGCGACACAAAACACGGCTATATCAACACTGGGCATATGGGTTCTAAAAACAATAAATTCTCTTACGAAACTGAATATGTCATTAAATGAAGGCCACCACCAACAACCATTTCCCCCAATATTGCCATTGCCATTTAGAAATGCAATCCACGTAGGAGTGTGTAAAAGCTCTAGAGCATATTTTTTTCCTGTGTATTTATGAAATCTCAATATCTATTATATTAAGTGGCATTTGGTGCTAGAAGGTTATGTGTTTTAGAGACTATGAAAATTAATTCAAATTATATGACGATAACATCATAACTTGCCTTCTTAAGCCTGTCCAGTAAATAAGGACTTCGGTTTTAGGCGCGCTTCATACAGTTTCCAGAAATGTTCGCATCCCCTCCACTTGGTTGTTTCACCGGAGTCTCGGCCTTGCCTGTTGGAGCTTTTCGTGGTAGTTATCATCTTATGCCTTTCGGACTAACGGCGAAATTGTTATACAGGGTGGGCCAAAAGTTACCATGGGGTTAAAAACTTAAATAACTTCTTCGTTAATATTTTTTTTTGTTTTTTTTTTCTTAGATTTTATAATATACAAAATGGATTTTCAGCTTCGCAATGATGGACTCGTTTCAGAGCATTTTTCATAACATCTTTCAAAATTTATGGCTGTAGCGTTCGAATTTCTGCAACAATGTTGGCCTTGAGTTGAAGGATGGTATCGGACTTGTTCAAATATACTCGCTCCTTCAAATCTGGACAAATCTGGCGATTTGTCACCACCCGACTGGCCAAATAATTTCCAAATTTCTGGAAATTATTCGCTCTCCAAAAATTTGACTTAAAAGTGCCATTGTGTCTCGGGCAGTGGCTCCGTCCTGCAGAATCCACATCTCAGGTCTGTTTTCAAATGCAGTAAGTAAAAAATTTTCTATCATAAACCGATACCGCTCTCCGTTTACGGTTACAGCATTTCCATCTTCATTCTCGAAACATTAAGGCTCAATGATATTTGCTGATGTGATATGTACACCTAATGGGGTGCAATTGGCGTTGCTGAATGGCTCTTGGATTTTCAGAACCCCAGAGCATACAGTTCTGCTTATTAACAAAGTCAGTCATTCAAATGAAAATGATCTTAATCACTCATGCGTTAAAATAATTGATTGCTGATTTAAATAATAAAATTCTAGCATTCGGGTTCTTTGTTGTTTGTGAATCTCTCCATTATTTATTCTCCAAGTGTTATTTGTATAGAGTTCTTTTTTTCTAGAGTTATTTTTTCAGAACAAAAAATATAAAAATTCAAATCAAGTGTGGAATCTTTTTTTTTGGCAATTTGATAGGACATTTTATGGCATTTACTTTTTAAAAATAATTACCTTCAAATATTGGCAACTGTATAACGGAAATGAGCGTTCGGTGAGAAACGGGAAGATCCGCTGTTTTCGACTAAAATGTTGTTCAGTGATGAGGCCCATTTCTGGCTCAACGGCAAAGACAATAAACAAAATTGCCGCATAGGTTCAAGAGGTGTCATTATACCCAGAGAAAACCACAGTTTAGTGCTGTTTAAAAGCTGGTAGAATAATCAGTGCCTATTTTTTTAAATATGATGATGGCCGGGACGTAACCGTGAATGGAGATCGCTATCGCGAGCACGACCTTTGCCTGAAATTGAAGCCCGTAATCTTGACGACACTTGGTTTGAACAGGACGGTGCCACTTGCCATACAGCTGCTCAAACAATGGATCTATTGAGGTCATTTCGAGCAGCTAATTTCACGTTTTGGACAGGTAAGTTGGCCGCCTAGATTAAATGATATCACACCTTTAGACATTTTACTTAGGGGTTACGTAAATTCCAAAGTCTATGCTGACAAACCAGCTACGATTCAGGTTTTGGAAGCCTACATTACGCGTGTCTTGAAAGCCATACCGGCCGAACTGCTCGAACGAGTCATACAAAATTGGACCCTCAAAATGGAAACCCTGAGGCGTAGTTGCGGCCAATATTTGAAGGAAATTATATTCAAAAAATAAATGCCATAAAATGTAGTTTCAAATTACCAATAAAGAATGCACACTTGATTTGAATTTTTATATTTTTGTTCTGAAAAAATACCTCTAGATGGATCACCCTAATCGACAAATTATATATGTGACAGCGCATAGAGAAAGGAACCTAAGGGTAAAAAAATAAATTTTCACTTTTTTTGATGTGGACAACATCTGAGCATCGAATGAGACCGATCACATGCCCCAAAGGTGTTCCCTCCCAGAGATATGCGCGTTTTAGGAAAGTGGTGGTACACCAAAGATACACGTATTTAAATCTTTAAAATGGCTCTCCTGAACAAAACTGGTTTTTACCCTTAGGTCCCTATATAAACGAAAAAGTTATTTGACAGAAGTTACGTACCATGGGGCTTAAAACCCCATGGTTCGTAACTTCTGTCCCACCCTGTATTTGTTGGACCTTATTATGGTCAAGTCAAAATAATGCCTTCGATTCGTTTTATGGCTTTATGCTGTGTTAACACATTTTTTTGAAGGATCTTTTTGTCGAAAATACCCAATATGTATCTCTTACAAAGCTTTCGGCGCCACATAAGAGCACGGTCCCACGACAGACGACTTTACCTTTTTAACTAGTTTTTTATTTATAGTTCTTTTCATTCAGATAGGGTTATTGGAGCGACTAAAATTTTAGTATAAATCTAGTTTTGCCGGTTAGCAGTTGCTTTGACGGGGGTCAAAACACCGTTGCTCTGGAGATACCTCTTGAAATCTGGGAGATGATTTGAGATCGCACTAAGTTAACTAAATTAAACCCAAAGGAATATGTACCTTATGTCAAACACTCCTATGAACTTCTTGATGAGTTCGCAACCTGACTGTAGACTAGTGTAATTTTAAAAACCTCTAAGCGCACGCTTACCCAAACCCGGTTACATTCATTGCAAAAGCATTAAATAAAACTCACATTAATAACCACATCAATGGATGGACGTCAATACAGTGATTCGTCTCTGAAGCAAGTCTTAAAACAAACTGACAGGTCACACTACACACCTGATCGTAACGTAACGTATAAAAACGACAACGGAACAACAGACACAAATCTTACGAGACGCGCGCGTTTTGCAGCTTAAGCTCAAGCATTATTCACGTAATTAATGGGCGTCTGTCTGTTCGGAACTTTACACTGAAGTGGGATTTGCAGTGTATGAAGAATGAGTGTAGTTGTCTGTTTTTTTTTAATGATTTTCTTTTATCGCTGGCTGTGAGATTATTTTCATTTATAATACGTCAACACCTTGGATCCAGTTCAGCCACTTTCAAGGCCGTTGGATTTTTAGCCAGATTTCCGTTTTTTTCATCATTTTCAGAGACAATCATCATTGCCAACTATCATCAGGCTCGAGGCTGACAATAAAATTATCCTTCGTCGAAGTCCGCCTGTCTGCCGGATTGAAGTGAGGTGATGTTATCTGTCTCGGAGCAGCATTTTTCAACGCAAACACCAACGACCAACCGCTACGGCCGATGATGTTTGCTTTTGCTGGCGTTTTTATCTGGCATTTCATCATTTATAAGCACTTTTAGAGAATTCTGCGAATTTCGCAAATCAACTCGTATCCACAGTGTTTAAGAGGAAATATCTTCAAATGTCTGTGTATGGGAGACATAATGATTAGCACATACACACGAACACTAACATATCACATTTTTAGCGGCTTAATATGTCTGGCGCCTGACCAAGGATCGATCTGTGCAATAAACTCAACTGCTCAACTTAAACGGGTGAAATCCAAACTCATTGAGATTTCTCACAGCATCTTGCCTGCAAATCATACTGTCCAAATACTAATGAGGTGCAAATCCTAAATCTAATCGCCAGCTTATTTTCGAAAACATTTCCACGAGAATGCATAAGACCATGCAGAAAAAATTTCGAAGTCATGCCATGGCGCAGGCACAGTGTTTCGAAGCATGTATAAATGTGCAGAAAAGTCTACATAAGCAAAATATTAGGAGACACTAGTTCTGTCAGAATCATATTACCGCAGTTACTGAAAATTGTCATCTGATCAACGGAACATACAAGATTTTACTCAGTTGAAGGGAATATTTTAAAATGTGTGGTTTCTACAGGGTGGCTGATGACTATTGCTATTCTATTATTCTTGTTAAAGCTCATTACTATTCTATTATTCTTGTTAAACTATTCTTTTATTCTTGTAAAAGCTCATTAAATTTTATTAAACATAGCTTAATTATTCTAAAAATTATGGAATTTAAATGCCACCCCTGTTCCATGATGCATGTGCGGCATCTTACCAAAAAGTTGTTCATTGGACTGCTTGGAGAGTCGAGACAGGAATAGCCGCAAATGTTTCTCGAATGGATTGCTTTAGTTCATTCAAATTTGTTGGTTTTGCTTTGTAGACTTCCTGTTTGCAATAACCCCACAAGAAAAAGCCAGGTGCAGACCTGGTAGGCCAACGGAATGTGCAATTTCTGGATATCAACTTATTAGGAAGTTTTAGTCGCAATTCTGTCATAACAGGCCGGACTATGTTAGGAGTGGCACCATGTCCCATGCCCGGCAAAATTGTTAATAAGTCTCATTATGGTCCATCTGCTCGGAGGATTGCCGCCAAACGTGCGCCTTCACTCTCTTTGAACCGAAACTACGAACTCCAGTTCGTTATAGCGGCGGACAGTCCAAATTATTTTTTCAGTGTCCCAGTCAACCATTGTTTGTTAAATCAAAAAAAAAAAAATTAACCAGATTCATTAAACAGAA
Source organism: Hydrotaea diabolus (assembly GCA_963513945.1). NCBI lineage: Eukaryota > Metazoa > Arthropoda > Insecta > Diptera > Muscidae > Hydrotaea > Hydrotaea diabolus. The sequence goes on from OY740719.1 coordinate 172,139,447, forward strand.
AAAAAAGTTATTAAATTTTTTTGTAGCGGCTTTCATCAGCCACCCTGTACTTAACGTACTTATTTAAACATTTGTTTCATATCTGACAAAAGTTTAACATTCCAAATTGTAGCAGGCTGCCTTAATGCACGGCAGCGATCCACAAGCCACTGGGCGGATACAATGTAGAACCTCGTTGTATAGTAAAATATTAGATGCACCAACACAGCGCCATGGATTGGAGTCTTGAGAGAACAGATTAACGTCAGTTTTACGAATTATCACCATGAGGCCCTCTGCTCCACAGGGAGTTAAGCGGGAATAAAGAAAGAAGATCACCATTATGGCCTAAAGTGCTCCATAGCACTGTGGTGTGCCATAATGTGACTACCACCGCATTTCTAGACAAACTTGAGGAACAAGTTTTAGAATCATCTGTGCGGGCTTTACCAAGCTCTTGGTGAGGTCCATTTGAAATCTCTGCTACTCTTTGAGTCGTAGCACCAGGTTAATACGCAACTTTATGTCAAGCGTACTTTAAATACGATTAAGGTGGTAAACAGTCATCGTGAGACTCCCCGAATGACCGTTTCCAAACAGGTTAGGATAGAGCAAAATTTCTAGGGGATTTAAACATCCGCGACGCCAGTCTGTGGTACGACCTCGTAGCACATGACTACTTCCAGTTTAAGCTCCGCACACTCTGACTGGTAGCATATCTACATTGAGAATTCGCTCCATGTTACCAATAAACAAAGAGGATCAATTGGGTTTTTGGAGATGCAATTTAATCTTTCAGGGGAGCTCTTGGAATTACTGAAATCAGGAGACCCCATTCGTCCTCTGCGGGGTGAGTATTGAAAGAACAGTTAAATGCAACCCACATCTTGGTAATGTCTCAAGAAAGCAATAAACCGGCATAGGACATAAAGAAGCAACGCCATGGGCAATCTCAGAACCCTAAACTGGGGGAGTTGTCTGTAGTTTGGACTTCGCTCTGTGTATTTGGCTGTTAGATTGGGTCAAAACTAGTAAGATAGCACTGATGCGCGAATTGAAAAAGGCACAACCAAAGAAAACTCTGTAAGATTACAAATCGGACAAGGTCCAGTTTTGGATTAGCGGCTACGTCAACAGGCATAACTGGTGTTAATAAAACGTACACCATCAACAAGTATTCCATCAGGAATCACTCTAAACTCGGTACACCGATACGATAACCAATTTTCTTTTGCCAGATAAACCCCAACTAGACCAGATGTCATCACGCTGTTCAACGCCACAAACATGCGACTTGACACCTCTACTCTATTATCTCTGATACTACGTCAGGTCGGCCGCCGTGATGGTTAGTGCAAACGACTATCTGACAACTAAACCCCAGGTTCGACTTCGGGTAAGAACATCGAACAGTTTCGATTCCGAGAATACCCATCTAAAAATTGTTTAGCCCGTCGCCCAAAAAAAAAACCGGCGACAGAATAAATAAGAGATTTATCCCATTTAAAAACATTTTTATTAAATGCAATTGCCGTTCATAGCCGGCATTTAACAGTAGTTCCCAGTCAGTGAGTATAAAAATGATATCAGTAAGTATAAAATGATAGCTTCCTGAATTGACAGACGTTCCCCGGTTGTCCTTAAAGGGAAATTTAAGGAAATATGTATGTACCCAACAACTATCATCGTCCTACCGGTGATAGCTAATGATAAGTGGTATTTTAATGTTCAGAGTTTAATGGTCAGTGCCTTGCCTATTTGTCAAATACTTTATAATAATTTTCGGGCCAATAACTTTATTCTTCTATTATTTTATAGCGATCGGTACATTATTTTGACCAATAAGTTAATTTATCAAGGGGCGTGACTTCTCCCACTTTTATCCATAACAACATCACATGTACCAAATATCAACTCATATCTCTCATAGGGCATGACTCATTAGATATCGAATTTCTTAAATCAGTATTGGTTGGTGGTTCCACGCCCTTGAAATATTTCCGGTCCGAACTTAACATTATGTAAAAACTTCGTAAATATTGGAGTTGGTAATGTTGGTACAGTGCTAGGCAATTAAAGTGGAAAAATACCACAAATATCAAAATAAAAAATTGCAAAAATTCAAATCAAGTGTGGAATCATTATTGATCTTGTTCGAATGGAAAAGTTGTACCATTTATTTTTTGAATATGATTTCCTTTAAAGTATGGCCACAACAAAGCCCCCGCGTGTCCATTTTGAGTTCAATTTTGAATGAATCATTGGAGCATTTCGACCGGTATGGCGTTACTGACACGCGTAATTTTGGCTTCCAAAACCAGAATTGTAGCTGGTTTGTCAGCATAGATTTTGGACTTTACTTTACATATCGTAGCCCCAAAGAGAAAAATTCTAAAGGTGTGATATTACACGGTCAAGGCGGCCAACTCACCGGTCCAACACGATAAATTAGCTAGTCTTTGAAATTACCTCTCAATAGATACATTGTCGGAGTGACACTGTCATGTTGAAATCAAATTTCGTCAAGATTACGCGTTCAATTTGAGGTAGCAAAAAGTCCGATATCATGGCTCGAGAGCGGGCCACATTCACGGTTACGTTACGGCCATCATCTTTTTAGAAAAATATGGACCGATGATTCCACTAGGCCATAAACTGCACCAAACCGTGTTTTTTTCTGGGTATAATAACACCCCTTGGACCTCTTCTGGTTTCTCTTCAGCTTAAATGTGGCAATTTTGTTTATTGACGTTGCTGTTGAGCCAGAACTGGGCCTCATCGCTGAACAAAATTTTGGCCGACGCCAGTTTTTTACCGATCGCTCATTTCCATTATACAGTTGCACAATTAGGAGATGTTGTTGCGGTGTAAGTCTTTTCATGATTAAATGTCAAACAGTACTGAAAACAAATACAAAATAAAGTTTAATACAACTCACGCGCAATCTGTAAAAAAACCTTATTGAAAAAATACCTCTAGATGGATCAGCCTTTAGTAATTTGTATCTGGCTGACTTGGCCCATGTGTGGAGCAAAATTTGTATCTCTTTCTGATCAGGTCCATTTATAATAACACTCAGCTTTAGCACTGCGACGGACAGAACAAACAAAGAGTTACCCCTATTTGTTTGACCTGATTTAAGATATAAAAGCTTACGAGTATGTCGGTATATGAACAGAAGGGGACGATGCGCCGTTTCCGGCGCGTTGCGCCGTTTCCATTGTTTTTTTAATTGTCATAACTTTGGAGATAGTTAAGAAATGTTGGCAGGCAAAGATTTGTTTAAAAAGTCATCACATAGGGAACAGAAGTATTTGTTTAGCTTGTGTTTCAATATTTTTTTACCCTCCTACTCCACCGAAGGATAGGATGTTATACTTAATTGGTCATTCCACTGGCAACACCTGGAAATATTGATCTGAGACCATATTAAGCATGTAAAGGGTGTTTTTTATTGAGGTATAGAACTTCGGATTGAAATAAAACACAAGAAAATCGTTTTAATGTCCATCAATATGGCTTTATTGGAAGGATAATTTTATGCCATTAATGTTTAAATATGATTTCGGGCATGTGGCCGCCGCGGCTGGCTCGAATAAAGCCAATTCTACAGGTCCAATTTTCCACCACTTTTTCGAGCATATGGGGCCGTATGTTGGCAATAACGCCACGAATGTTGGCTTCCAAGTCCCCTAACGTGTTTCTGGTTTGTTGGCGTAGACGAGCGACTTCACATATCCCCAAAGAAAATAATCCAATGGTCCATGTTAACCGATCCATGGTTAACCGAATTAATTGCTCTGATGGACGATTATGTCGACCATAAAATGGACGGAGCTTGCGGTGAACTTCGCGAACTGAACCATTACTTTCGAAATAAATTTGCACGATTTGCAAGCGTTGTTCTTTTGTCAACCTGTTCATGATGAAATGGCAAACCAAACTAAATATTAATCACTTGACAGCTGACAAAATGACCGCCAGTTAAAAAAGTGATGCCAACTTAAAGTTCTATACCCCAATAAAAAACACCCCTTATAATATTAATCGCTGTAAAATGCTTAAACGTTCTAGATATGCCAGATGTAGTTGTATTTGTTGAAAGCACGATTATCTAACCATGGTTAATATGGGGACTGTTTATTGGGACCCATTTTATGCCAAAAAGGACATGATTGCTGGCATATGACCATACATACCGTAAGGCCAAAGCGGGCGATCAATAGTACAAATGGGTACTAAAATTAAAGCAAATATTGCTACAAATTCATATGTGACTAAGGGTAAAAAAAAATCAATTTTCACTTTTTTTGATGTGGACAACATCTGAGCATCGAATGAGACTGATCCCATGCCCCAAAAGTGTTCCCTCCCGGAGATATGCGCGTTTTATGAAAGTGATGGTACATCAAAGATACACGAACATGGGATCGGTCTCATTCGATGCTCAGATGTTGTCCACATCAAAATAAAAGTGAAAATTGTTTTTTTTACCCTTAGGTCCCTTTCTGTATGCGCTGTGGGTTTATTTTGAAGTTTTCGCCGAGATTAGTGTTGAACTCATGAGCCAAAGGGGCCCAAAAAACGAGCCAGTTTGTTTATGCTTTAATACCGCAGTCCCGTTGGAGGGTATATAAGAATTGGCATGGTTGAGATTAACGACGTTTTCAATTGTTATTATTTTATTTTTTTTTTGCAATGCCATTTTTTAAAAAAAATTATGTGATTTTTTACTCATTCATTTCAATTTGATTCCGTTCACTTTCGTTTGCTGTGAACCACTGTCGTCTGTTTGTTTGTCAGACCTTAAAAAAAGGTTTAAACGAACTCTCGCACGTAACGATTTGTGCGGTTTACAGATCAAGCGCTAATTGCACTTAATCGTTCGCGCGTCAGCGTCAGTGGTATTGAAGGGAATCAAAAACACAATTGCCAGTCAGCGCGTTTCAAGCCACAAAACCAGAACTTTATCACACTCGTGTAGGGTGCGTTGTGTGTGTGTGAGTGAGTGTGTTAAATGTTACTACCACCATGGCTTAACAACCGCCCGAGGTAGAGGTGCTGGATTATATGGATGTTTTTTTGTTTTGTTTTGTTTGCTGAAACTGCTGACACAATCCTCTGGATGAGCCAATGGCTTTCCGTCATTGCTGTTGTGGTTTGTTGATGTTGGTCGATGGATTCTTGCGAAAAAATTCCATGAGCCCGATTGTTTGGACTCGCTAATAACCCAAACATTTTAACACTTTTCATTTTCGTTTTGATCGAGAGCAGCGAGTGAGTGCCCAGCAACATATGGCGACTGATCGATTCATCGTAATTGCGATCAAATTTTTTTGATCGGCTTGGACGTGTGTAACTTTATTTTTTTCGGCAATGCCATCGTATGATTAGGTGTTATTAGCACTTGGTAATCATCATCTGAGGCGAGTGAGAAAATTTTCCATTGATGAATTTGACAAGTGCGGTTTCACAAACATTTCTGGTGAAGTGTTTGGCTGACTCGCTGACAAGGCGATTGGCTGGAGTGGCGCGCGTGTTTTCATTAATTTGCTTTAAGCCATACGAGTATACCGGAGTACATACAAACACATATCTTTTTGTTTATTCGGAGCTTGTATGTATGCGAATAAACAATAATAAATAATTCACATGGATGGGATTTATTTGGTTAATACCCTACATGTGGTATATTGTAGCGATTTTTCAAAGGATGCGTTCCACAGAACTTTATTACAAAAAATGAGACAAACGACATAAGTAATCCTTTTATGCAAAATTTGTTTTGTTCATTTCTAAAGGCGATTCTAAGCATCGAGTTACTCTTTGGATTTAGGCTATGAAGGAATATACACTGATTGGTGGTTCTAAATACGGGTAAAATGTAAACTACTGCTAGGAGAGTTCGTCTTTTATATCAGTAGAAGCATGGATAGGACAATTAAATTTCTTTAGAGTTCTTAAAAAAAATCTAAGTTTATGCGGAATGAACAATAAACATAGTATGATCCAAAGTTACAATAATATCATGATAATATGCTCCTACTGAAACCATATTAAAGGGTAAGCCAAGTAAAATTTTAAATATAAACCACTTATAACTTTGACTTTAATAGGTAGAATATAACATTCATTTTTATTTTTAGGTTTACGTTAAACATTTGCAAAATTGGTTTCTTTTTAAGTAGTGAGTCTTTAACGCAAACTGTAAGAAATTTACGTGGGAATTTTCGAGAAGCGATAGGCCTTCAGCTTCAATTTGTGAAGCGAGTATATGAAAATGGATCGTTTCTGGACAAAACGTACGTACGTACGTACGTACGTTCTCGTCCAATGCGTTCAATGACTGAATGAGAACGTACAGCTATAGCTAAGAATATCTAAGAGCATCCATCACCATCAACTCATCATCGTTCGCAGGAAGTGAACATATCTTCCCTGAGAAAAATTTTGCATAAAGACCTCGATATGAAGGCTTACAAAGTTTAATTTGTTCAAGAACTGAAGCCTCATGACCATCTGATACGTTTTCGCTTCGTCTAATGGGGTGAAGGTTGTTTGGCAGCAGATGAAGAATTCTACCGAAAAATCGTATTGGAGATGAAGCTCATTTTCAGCATATGGGGTTCAGAGAATCCAGAAGTGAGTATTGAGAAACCAATACATTAACAACAAGTCACAGTTTGGTGAGGATTTTGGGATGGCGGCATCATTGGACCATTTTTCTTCGAAAATGAGCAAGGAGCCGCCGTTACCATCAACGTAAGCGTTACCGCGCCATGTTCAACAAGTTTTTGTTTCCAAAAACTTAGGAGAATGACATTGCCGCCATTTGATTTTAACAAGACGGGGCCACATGACATGCAGCCCACCCAAACATCGATATTTTACGCACCCTTTTTGAAATCGAATAATCAGCAGAAATTGTGATGTCAATTGTCCGCTATGAAACTTTGATTTAAATCCTTTGGACTATTTCCTGTGGGGAGCCATTAAGGATGAATGTTATGCAAAGAATCGAGAGACAATTGATGAGTTGAAACATGAAATCGAAGTTTCCATTGAAGAGATTCGAACCAAAACAATCGAAAATATACTGAATATTTGGGTTAATCGGGTGAGGTACCGCCGAGTCTGTTGTAGTAGTCCAATGAATGATATTGTATTTCATTATTATATGACAAAGTACAATTTTTCAAATAAAACCAGAAATTTAAAAAGTTCAGTACTTTTTTACAGCCGATTCAAATTTTAAATGGCCCACCCAGTGTAATTTTTATGAGTTCCACAACCTGGTTTCGAATCCAAAAATCAAACAATGAATACACTCAATCACCTTTTAATTCTTGCAACCATACTATAACTGAAACAAACAGATGATGTTTTCACACAACCATTATAAAATCACACATACCGCACATCTCCTCAACAAAACTGGTTTTTACCCTTAGGTCCCTTTCTATTTTGTGCGTCACATATTGTGAATACGACAAACATATTATGAACACACATTATATTATCATATTACACATCATATTATGTGTCCCACAGCCTTATTTAAAATACATACTACCATATCCTGTTGCAACACAGTCATATTTAGATCCTCTTAGCCATATATTATGTACCACAACCAATTATTTCCTACAGCTAGGTCCTCTAAAAAATTTCTTTAAAATGTTTAAGCACTATTTCTCGTTTAGTATCGTACAACCAAATTATGATGCACTTACAACCTTAGTGATCTCCACAATTATATAATGATTCTTACAAATATTGTGATACAACAACCCTCGCAACCACGCAACCACATTGTGATCTCTTAGAACTGTATTTAAATTTCACTCAACTATATAATGATCGCATGCAACCACATTATGATTTATGATCACTATAACAATATTATAGTGTCTTCAATCATTTTTTGATGCTTGCAATGATATAATGATAGGCACACAACAATGTTGTTATCCTAACAACAAATTTATTATTCCCGCAGACATATTTTGATCTTTTGACAACCATACTGTGCACTTAACAACCATATTATGGTCACACCAGATATGACTAACCTGACATAACCTACGTCTTGAATTTGTTCGCATCAAATAAGTTACTTCTATGTAGAACGGCAGGCCTCAAACTGGAAGGGATATTTTTATTGAAGGGCTACATTATAAAGTGAATCGATATGATTCAATTTTATCAAGGTTGGTTAAAGGTTGCACATGGAGCATTAGGGTTATGTTGGTGATATACATTCAAATCCAAAGGGACCTTGTCAAGCGGCAACGTACCACGCGGAATTTCAGTAAGAAATAATTAATTATTTGTGGCTTCAAGAAGACCGACAGAACCTTAAACCGGAACGGCCCCTTGTATGGGGCCTATACGAAAACATTGCTTTATAAGGTCTAATCTTTGCATGTTGGTACCTCATAAAGTTCTGTTGGAAATAAGGGCAGAATGAACTTTTATTTATGGCTTTTAGAACTGCTGGAAGGACCTTCGCATACTGTAAGATCGGTTCAAATTTCGAAATGTACATATTCATTTCGAGCAAAATTGTCATCAGGTTGGTGTGCAAAATGTTGAGTAGTTTGATTGATGGCATGTCGTTGCTTCGGTATGAGGTTGAAACCTCTTCATCACAGCAATTATTTTTCTTATCGGTACTCATCATACAGACTGTTATCGACACTGTTCATGCAGAAATATCCTCCGTTATGATTTAAGCATATATTTACAGTCTTGACTATCACGTGTGCTCATGGTTGCCAGTTGTGGGCCCTCCAAATATAAATTTTCCATTACTTTAAAAGAAATGTTATATATTTGAGAATAATGACTTCAACTTTACAGCGGAATTTTTTTTTAAAATAATTAACGAAACATGAAATAGACAAACAAATAAGCAAACAAACAATAAAGGCAACATGTTAGGATTATGACCTACCACTTCTTATCAATTGACACCCTACATGTGATTCTGAATCTACGAGGGCGGTTCGGAAAGTTGTTAGCCTATCAATGAAAGAGAATAGTTAGTTTTTAAAAAATATTTTTATTTTTCAATATAATCTCCTGAAACTTCAATACACTTAGTCCAACGCTTATCTAGCAATTCTATCCCTTGATTAAAATAGTTTTCCCCAAGGTCTTCAAAATAGTGGTTTACAACTGTAATTACATCTTCATTTGAGGTAAAAACTTGCCAGCAAGGAATTTTTTTAGATTTGGGAACAGGTAAAAGTCACTGGGAGCATAATCAGGAGAATAAGGTGGGTGGTCAAGCAACTCGTACTTTAATTCGTTGATTTTAGCCATTGTTGAAAAACTCTTGTGCGCTGGTGCGTTGTCTTGATGAAAAATTATTTTTTTGTGTTGTAAGCCAGGACGTTTTTCTCGAATTTATACATTTAATTGATCTAAAAGGTTGCAATAGTACTCTGAATTTATTGTTTTACCCTTTTGCAGATAGTCAATCAATAAAATACCTTTGAAGTCCCAAAAAACCGTTGCCATAACCTTACCAGCCGATTGAATTGTTTTTGCCTTCTTTGGGGCACTTCCTCCAGCTTCAGTCCATTGTTTGGATTGTTCTTTTGTCTCTGGAGTATAGTGGTGGATCCATGTCTCATCAACAGTTATGAAACGACGCTTAAAATCCATTTTATTTCGCTGAAAACGATCCAAACAAGCTTGAGAAATGTTCATTCTTATGCGTTTCTGGTCGACTGTTAACAAGTGCGGCACCCATCTTGCAGAAAGCTTTTTCATCTGTAGTTCTTCATGCAAAATTAAATGGACTCGATCATTTGAGATGCCCATGATATTAGCTATTTCACGCACTTTTATTTGTCGATCATTTAATACCATATCATGCACTTTGGCTACAATTTCTGTTGTTGTTGCTGTTTTTGACGTCCACTACGTGGTTCATCTTCAATGCTTGTACGACCACGTTTATATTCAGCAACCCAATTTTTTACTGTTGCATATGAAGGAGCACTTTCACCTAACACATTCACCATATCATTATGAATTTCTTGTCCCGATAAACCTTTTTTATGTAAATATTTAATGACACCACGCATTTCTAATTTTTCCATTGTAAAAAAATCGCGGATGCGTCTTTTGTGAACACCTGTTTCTATATGAAGGAGTTGCCAGATCGAAACAAAATTTAACATGTGTTCATATCAGAGATGGAAGTTTCCAAAACACTTAACTTTTTTCTGTTTATACCGCGCTTTTTGTCCTAGGCTAAGAACCGCCCTCGTAGTTTCTCATATCGATTTGATTTAGGATTTCGGAAACGAGTCAATTTAAGCATTCGAATGTGTTGAGCCAGTGTTACTATTAGGCAAGAACTTGTATAATTGAAATTAAATTTTTGTCAAAAAAAATTTTTTTATTTCATTCAATATTCCTCCTCATTTATAATACATTTGAGCCAACGTTTTTTCCAATCCTAGAAGCAGTCTTGATATACACTTATTGGTATGGCCGTGAGCTCTCTAAGCGATTCGGTTTTTATCTCCCTAATCGTCGTAAAACGCCGTCGTTTTATGGGTCTCTTCAATTTTGGGAACAGAAAAAAGTCGCAGGGGCCAATTCTGATACGGTGGCTGAGGCTTGGTTACAGTATTCCTTTCGGCCAAAAAATAACGAGCAAGCAATGCTACACGCTTTATGCACAAAATTTCTGAAAAATTGTATGGCATGAGCCAACCGATATATAGACATCCTCTGCAACTTCTCTAATACTCGTAGTGCTGCGAAGATTCTCCATACGAAAATCAAATAACTTTTTTTGTAATCAATGTATTTCATTTATTTTTTATTGTTTAAGTACAGAAAACTCAATTTAATTTAATATAACTAATTGTGTTTGATGGACCGAAAATGATCTCCTTGCTCATCCACGCATATGCGACACGTGATTAGAAAATTATTTATTGCGTCCTGAAGGGTTAAAATTGGCATCGCTTCAATTATTGGTTTAACGGACCGCTTCATTCAATTCAGTCAAATTCCTTGGTTTCGTTTGAACCCCATAAAAAGTAAGGTGTAGTCAGGCCAGCGGAATGTAGAATTTCTGGATATTAATTTGTTTGGAAATTTTCCTTGGATCTCTGGCATAATCGGTCAGGCTATACGAGGGCGGTTCGGAAACTTCTTATCCTAGCACAAAAAGCGCGGTATAAACAGAAAAAAGTTAAGTGTTTTGGAAACTTCCATCTCTGCTATGAACACATGTTATATAGAAACAGGTGTTCACAAAAGACGCATCCGCGATTTTTTTTACAATGGAAAAATTAAAAATGCGTGGTGTCATTAAATATTTACATAAAAAGGTTTATCGGGACAAGAAATTCATAATGATATGGTGAATGTGTTAGGTGAAAACTGTGTGAGGAGAACTATTTTAATCAAGGGATAGAATTGCTAGATAAGCGTTGGACTAAGTGTATTGAAGTTTCAGCAGATTGCATTGAAAAATAAAAATATTTTTGAAAAACTAACTATTCTCTTTCATTGATAGGCTAAGAACATTCCGAACCGCCCTCGTATATGCGGTTGATTGCTGGAACCAAAATGCTGTTGAATCAGATAAGTCTCTGGCGCATTTCTGGGTAAAAAAAACTCCTTCATCATCTTAAAATAACGATCCCCATTGACAGTCACTGTGACACCGTTTTATTTTCAAGCTGGGTATGGCTCCACATTGCAGCTTGATGAAATTGCGCACCACACAGGGTGCAGTTCCATCTCATGAAGTATTTGTGGATTCGATTCACTCCATATATACAATTTTGCTTGTTTACATTTCCGTTTAGATCAAATCAAAATTGGCCTCATCAGTCATAAACAAGCAATTTAGCAAGCTGTTGTTTTCTTCGGCCATTTCAATAAGTTTTTGACAAAACTCCATTCTATTAGGCAAATCTAGAGAGTTAAACTTCCTTGTAGTTTGAACATTGTATGGAAACAAGTCGAAGTCCTCATAAATTATCTGTTGTAATGACCGTCTTCTGCAATATGCGCCGATAAGTTTCAACTTAAAACGCTTGGATTTGCCTGAATTGACGATACTGCCTCGATGGTGTCTTAAACCCGATCATTAGGATATCGATGGAAAAAAGTTATTACATTTTGTTTTTGTAAAGGGTCTTTTTTATACGAGTACGTGTGGTTTTCAATCTGGCCACACTGTTTTCGGAGTTGGTATTTTTGACAGCTGTCACTTGATTTATGGTCAGTTTAATTTGCCATTTCAGAAGAAATAGACCTACTTCGGCACAACGTTTGCAAATCGTGGCGAATGGGCCCAAAACGAGATGGCCACCGATCCTGATTTTTACCAGAAAATTTTGTTCCGCGATGCAGCTCACTTTTGGTTGAATGGGTACGTTAATAACCAAAATTGTCTCATTTGGAGTAATGAAAATCCACAATCCATTGTTGAGACGCCGTTACATCTCCAAAAAGTCACTGTTTGGTGTGCTCTTTGGACAGAGGGAATCATTGGACCATATTTTTCCAAAAAACGAAGCCGGACATAACGTTACAGTTAATTGGAAACGGTATGAAGCCATGATTAATGACTTTTTCGTGCCTGTACTGGAGGATGATAATGTGGGCGACCTTTGATTTTAACAAGACAGTGCTACATGCTATACAGCTTACGAAACAATTAATTTATTGAAGATAACTTTTGGTTCGAGCATTATCCCGTGTCGTGGTCCTGTGGTGTGGCCTTCAAGATCGTGCGATTTAACAACGCTGGTCTATTTATTGCGGGGCTATGTGCAGTCGCTTGTCTACACAGGTAAACCCGACACGATTGACTCCTTGGAAGAGAATATTCGGCGCGTTATTGCTGCCATACGGCCCCAAATGCTGCAAACACTTGTCAAAAATTGGACCTTTAGGCTAGAATTTATTGTACTCATTTTTAAAACAAAATGACAAACCCTTATCTAAGCTTTCTAATTAAGCTAACTTCTTGGCTATAGCATTAAATTATATGCGTTTTTTCTTGTGAACCACATGTCTGAAAACTACACCCTTTAGCGCGATTCGTGCGCCATCCTGTACTTATTGAACCTATTTCGAGTATCATTATGTACTATTGGTTGGTTTCTATATAGCTCAAGGGTGATAAAAGGTTCGTTACCCTGTAATGAAAATGACAATGAGTAAAAAATTTTGCCATTTTGCTTAGATATTTTTGAAAATTAATAGCTTTGTAGATAAAGCGGACGTACGCGCAGCATAACTAAATCCATGCGCATTAGAGACATATCAAATTTTCGAAAAAAAAAAGTAGTAAAAGAATATTCAAATAAAATGGCATTTCCATGTTGCCCGTAACGGAGACTTGAGCTCAAAAATGGGCTTCCTTTAAAACGGACACACCAACAAGTTTTTTTTTCAAATGTACAGAAAGGATTTGTTTGACTTAAGTTTAGTCAAGGACTCAATGAGAACATATTGCCTGCCAGTGGTGTTTCCCTTCTTCATTTTGGTAGAGTACACCCGATATTCGGCTTGGAACGCCTTTTTATCGTGTCTCTGATTCTCTCGACCTCTCTGCAGTGACTTGTTAAAATATTTGATTGTTAATTTGTTGTGATAATTTAATAATCACATAAATACAACGAACGACTGTTATCGTCAAATACACTGAGCATTTCAGATTTATAAAGCATCGTCACGTTTATCTCGGGGCAAAATAAAATTAACGCAGCCAAGTGACGGAAAATTTTTCAACTTTGTATGAGAAGCACGCCACGGCCGGTGAATCTTTGCTTGGGATGGGATGGGGCGACAATAATCCACAAACTGTTGTGTTGACTAAAGTGTGACCAAACACTTAAAAAGATTTATCTGCTGTTACAGTTAAACTATTCGACATATTTTTTGTTTAGTCAAGGCCTCCGACGTCATCGTCACCTGCCGCCCCTAGAAGAAGTGAACGTGGTTACATGTCTGTGCGGTAGCTATGCCAGTCTGTCCCGCTCCGCCGTCCGTCCGTCCGCCTGCCTGCCTATCACAGTGTCATTTTGTAATAAAAAAAGCTATTAGCATTTATAATGAAGTAATGATTCGTGCAAATGATCGAACGTCTGAATGAATATCTGGGAAGGAATGACTTGTCGATGTTCATTTAAATTATAAAGCAAAAGTGAGCAAAATAACAAACCATAGCGTTAAATATTTTAAATAACAAAAAAAACAAAAACAGCAAAACAAAGTCAAGTCGCATGCCCCATTGTCGTAAGTCGCCAGAATCTCTCCGATTTCTCATCGCTAATAGTGGAAATTTTTTGGGATGCGATTTGTTAATAAATTCACACACATGTGAAATGGGTGACTTTTTGGTGGGGTGAAACAAAAAAATATTTGAATTAATCATTAGCACTGTGCGACTTGCTTAACTGATTTTTATCAAAATAAATAAAATATAAAAACATCTCAAACCATTTTTTTGTATCATCTGGGCCTGTTTTAAGATTGCAGCGAAAAAAGTATTATTAGGTATATATTATCGGAGCGAAAAATCCGCTAGCACGATTTATTACCATTTGTATTACATGGCAATGACATTTTATTTGTGTCATTTGAAAATCAAACGTATTTAGAATAGACTGAATTCGGGCAGACCGGCTTGTGATACCTTTTACTATTTCTGCTATTGAAAGGGCACTAAGCCGCTGTTCGGAATTTAATCAAGGTCGTACTTAATACTTCACTCTAGATACTATATGTAGCAATAGGGGCATTATTCATAGAGAATATAAGTATATGAAAATATAGAACGATATGTTCCAAATTAACCAGAGTTTGATATACTTATATGTGACTTATAACACTCTGCTTCATTTGAGCTGAATCGAATTTAAATGTAGCCAGTAAGGCGACAGAAGTACACTTGTACGAGGCTATATCATAATACGAGTATGTGACGCGCAAAATAGAAAGGGACCTAAGGTTAAAAACCAGTTTTGTTCAGTAGAGCCATTTTATAGATCAGGCCCCTTTCTATTTGCGCTTAGAATCGTCGACTTCACTTTGAAAAAACGCGCATATCTCTTGGAGGGAACACTTTTGGGGCATGGGATCGGTCTCATTCGATGCTCAGATGTTGTCCACATCAAAAAATGAAAAAAAATGAAAATTGATTTTTTTACCCTTAGGTCCCTTTCTCTATGCGCTGTCACATATTAAGGTTGGCTAAAAATCGCCCATATTCTGATAGTCGTTTCTTTGTTATGTGGGTTTTAAAGCAGCAAACTCTCTCATCGGCATCCGGAGGAACCTTTGTATAGGGGCTTCCTCAAAACATAAAACGATAACGACCAATTTCAATTAAGAAACTTAAATTTAAATTGAGAAAACAAAATTGAAATTTTGAAACGTCAATTGAAATTGAGAAAAAAATGAAAATTGAGAAATGAAATTGAGATGATAGAAATTGAAATTAAGAATCGTAAATTGAAATTGAGATAAAAAATGAATGAAATGAAATTGAGATAAAAAATAAAAATTGAAAAATTAAATTGAGATAATAGAAATTGAATTTAAGAATCGTAAATTGAAAAATAAAAATTGAAATTTAGGAAGGTCAATGAAATTGAGATAAAAAATAAAAATTAAAAAATGAAATTGAGATAATAGAAATTGAAACTAAGAATCGTAAATTGAAAAACCTAAATTGAAATTGAGAAACATAAATTGAAATTGAGAAAATAAAAATTAAGGAACGTAAATAGAAATTTAAAATGAAAATTGAAATAGAGCAAATACAAATTTTAATAAGGAAGCGTAATAAATAGAAATTAAGAAAAAAATATTAAATTAAGAAATGAAAATTGAAATTGAGAAAATACAAGTTTAAATTAAGAAACGCCAATTGAAATTGGCAACGTAAATTGAAATTAAGAAACGTAAATTAAAATTAAGAAAGAAAATTAATATTGAGAAATGTAGTTGAGAAAATACAAATTAAAAGTGAGAAAATACAAATTGAAATAGAGAAAACACAAATTGAAATTTAGTAAAGAAAATTCACGGCAACAAAAATATGTTCTCTGCAATCCAAATATGTTGATCGCAACTATAGTATTATTTTGTAACTTGTATTTTGTCAATAGTATGATTGCTGCAATATTACTATTGTTATAATGTTACAAAATATTGCAAAATTTAAAAATGAAAATATGGTTGTAGCAGCAACATAAATATGGTTCGTGAGACACAAAGATGTATTGTTTTAAAGGTTTTATTTTAACAATTATATGATAACGGCAATCATACCGTATGATTGTAATTTTTATAAATTTGAATATGGTTTTAAGAACAATGGTATCGAATCTTATATAATTAAAGTACGTTTAATCGGTAAATAAAATTTTTTTAAAACAAACTGCTTAGGATTTGTATAACTGAAATATTTTTATTTGAGTTTTTTGGTTTGTTGTGATAATTTGTTGTTTGTACTTTTTTAAAGAGAAATTGCTCCACAAGCTAAAAGGATCATTGTTGTTGTTGTCTGGATAGAGGGCAGCAAAAATATTTTAATATGTTAATATTTTAATTAATGAAACACTAACATATTCTAAGTATCGTTAATCACTCCTGTTATGCTGAATTAAATTTTTTAATATTTTTTTTAAATAATTGACTTAATAAAAATCTCTATCCTTGAAGAACAACATAACCCAATTCAAATAAATGTATTTGTGGATCATAGTATGGTTGACTGGGTCCAAATTATGGTTATATGGATCATAGCATGATTGTGAGGATCATATTATGGCTGTATGCAAAACATACTATGGTTGTGATAATCATACTGTGGTTGTATGTAAAACATGCATGGTAGTGAGGATCATAATATTATTGCATGGGAAACATAATATGGATGTGTGGATCATAGAATGGTTGTGTGTGAATCATACTTCTGCTGTGGGTATCACAATATTGTTGTGCCACAACCATAAACCTAACAATAGTATGATAATCTTTGAATATTGTTTGATTTTTAAAATTCCGCCACCTTTCGTTTCAGCTGAGTACCACCAAACGAAAATTGCTCAAAGGTTAACTTCGTTTGCTTTGCTACATGTATTTACAATGGGAGCGAAAATTTTGTTTTGGATGAATACTAGGCTAGAGATGGTAATCGATTTGCTACAAAATAACACAGACATATTTCATATTGTTCTCACTGATGTTTTAAGTAAAACTTTCAAGTTGATTCCCTCACTGTCATACCCAATACTCGTGATAGAAGATATACAATTTCAATTGTTAATTTCAGTAATTGACAAATAAAAGTTAAGACATTTTTTTATAGGATTCACAGATTATTGCAATACAGTCACATTCGATAATCATGAGAGTTGGTTTTGTTTTGACATTTGCTGCGCACACTTTTTGTTTTTTTGTAACACTTTTGGTTAGCGTGTGCACCACAATTATTTATTTTCTTTCTAATTGTTGTCATACAATCTTCATCAGCACTTCAATAAAATTCAGCAGATAACCAGTTGGCAACATCATTGCGATCATTTTCCAAACAAAAGTTTCAAATTTGGTAACGAATTGCAAGCTTAATATTCAACGATTTTATAAGGAATTCAATCAAAAATTATTTAATCTTAAATTGTAAATTCAATAACGTAATTGTAAATTCATTAATAGCCGTGTTCCTTCGAGGTAACTAGCTTATTAACCAAGTAAGTTTGCAAAATGGAAATCTGGAAACATTGAAACACATTGGGAGTAACATGGCAACATTGTTTCTCCTTGTATACATCAAAGAGAATTGAAAAACAATAGGGTTCATCGGAGAATTTTTTTTTAAGTTAGACACTAAAAAAATATAAATTTTTTGGGGGAGTAAATTACTCCTGAAGCTAGTTAGATAAGGGTTTGTTGTTCATTTTCATATGGGGAAGGAAAAGTTATGTCAGCGAAGTTAATGCAAACACCTCACCGTCTGGTAGACTCGCGTTTTGCCATTTGTACGAGGGCTGCTATATTTATTTCTGGCCTAATAATGAAAATGCGAATATTTTACATCAAAAATGGTTTTATTGTTTTTCAAAGTATTCTCCAGCATGATTTATACACTTTTGCATGCGCTCAAACCAATTGTCGAAGCACTTTTTCCACTCCGATTGAGACATGGTTTTTGAACGCTTCAACAGCATCTTCTGGCGACGAAAATCGTTGATCACGCATTTTTTTCTTGATGTGCGGAAATAAAAAGAAGTCATTGGGTACCAAGTCAGGGCTGTACGGCGCATGACCCGTCAATTCGACGTTTTGGCCGGTCAAAAAGGAGCTGGTTTGAGCCGATGTCATGGTGCACGATGATTCGTCTTCTCTTGTTCGTTTTCGCATTTCTCCGAAGACTTCAGGAAAACAAATTGTGGTGTACCACTCAGAATTTACCTCATACGTAACTCAAGCGGAAAAGTCGCCACATGTCCTGCTTTGCCAACAAAAACAGGCTACCATTTGCTTTGAAGTGCTTCTTCCACGTACAAATTCCGTTGGATTTGGCTCGTCTTCGAAGACCCACACGGTCGATTGCTGTTTTAATTCGGGCTCATACTCATAGATCCATGATTCGTCACCTGTGACGATCTTATAAACGTCTTTTGAAGCACCGCGATCGTATTTTTTCAAAATTTTATTTGCATCAATCGACACGAGCCTTTTTTTACGCAATTGACAAATTGTGCGGGATCCAACGAGAACAACCTTTTTTTTCGGCCAGGTGTTCATGCAATATCGAATGTATGCTGGTGGAAGAAATGCCCAAGGATGCCTCTATTGCACGGTATGTCACATGACGATGTTGCATTATCAGGTCACGTACGGCATCAATGTTCTCTGGCACAACGGCCGTTTTTGGACGACCTTCGTCTTTGGCAAGCGTCGGCCAAGATTGAATTCATTCAACCAGTTTTCACTGTGCTATAGTATGGTGCTTCATTGTCATACAAAGATTTAAGTTCATCGATGCGCTCTTGTAGTGGTGAAAATGATCCCACGAAATTGTTCACGCGTTAATTAATTTTTTTTGACAAATTGATTTTTTCAAGTCACTGTAAACAACACAAATGATGATCGTACGTCAAAACGTTCTGAGTACGTTTATGCTAAAAAATTTCAAAATTTTCCAATAGAAATGTCAGATGGCACCAGGAAACACTTAGTGTTGCCTAGGCCAGAAATATATCTAGCAACCTCGTGTGGGACTGGTTTTCAATAGTATACAGGGTGGCGCAAAGCTACCTTTGAGGTTTGAATGTTTAATAACATTTTAAATTTATTTATTTTTTTTTATTTCAGAATTTTGTGAAGCAAACTTGGGAAACAGCGATCAGCAATTGTTGAATTTTTCAAAAATCAAGAGTCAATTGTTTTGACGCAGCGTGCTTTTCGTAGCTTTTTTAATGTGCGTACTGGAGCTTCAGAACCAACAATAAACCGCTTGGTTGCAAATTTTCGACAACATGGTACAGTAATACACGCGCAGAGAAAAAACATGATTACTACATGGTCAATATGTCAATAATATGTTCTCCACAACAAAAGTATGTTCGTCGCAACCATAGCATTGTTAACTGAATTTATTTTTGACAATAGTATAATTGCTGCAATATTAATATTGTTGAAATGTAACAATAGTATTATTGCCAAATTTAAAAATAAAAATATGGTTAAAGCATCAATATAAATATGGATAGTGTGACAAAGGTATTGTGTTTTGCGTTTTATGTTAACAATGATATGATTACGGCAATCATACCGTATGATTGTAATTTTTCTTCATTTAAATATGCTTTTTAGAACAAATGTTATTGGTACGGATCTAATGCAATAATAGTACTTTTTTTTATCGAAATTAAAACTTTTTAAACAAGCTGTTTTGGCTTTGTTTATCTGAAATATTTTTAATAAAAATGCTTACGTTTATTTAAACTTATTTTTTCTACTGTGAAATAAATCATTCCTAATATTTTGAATTTAATGTATTTTTGAATAATTTTCATAACTCAAATCTATTGTTGACACCTTAAACCAATTTTAATAAATAATATTGGGGATCAAATCTTTTGTCGACAATTCAAACAAATTCTATTAAATAATATTTGGGATCATAGTTTAATTGTGTGTGTTCATACTATGGTTGTTGGGATCATATCATGAATGCGTGTGAATCATACTATGGTTGTGAGGACCATACTATGGTTGTATATGAAACATAGTATGGTTGTAAGGATCATAGTATGGTTGAGTGTGAATCATACTATGGTTGTGGGGATCATAGTATGGTTATGTGTGAATCATACTATTGTTGTGAGGATCATAGTATGGTTGTATTTGAATCATACTATTATTGTGAGGACCATAAAATTGTTGTAGCACAACCATATACCCAACAATAGTATTATCCTCTTCGAATATTGTCAAAACAACCATACTTTTTTTCTGCGTGTACCTTCCATTTACCGGAAGACCACGTACGGTCTTCACGGACGAAAATATCCAACGTATTGTGAATAGTGTGCAGGACAGTACAGAAACATTAACAAGAAGACATTCGGCACAACTGGGGCAATCTCAAATAGAGCACGAATGTGGGCAGCCGAAAATGATCACCACTTGCGAAATATAATTTTTCATACTTAAGCCAAAAATATTAAACATTAATATACTATGTATATAACAAAAAATAATAATAATAATTAACCAATAAATAAAAAAGGTTTTAAATATTCAAACTACAATAATAGTTTTGCGACACCCTGTATAAGTGTGCTGACGATAAGGTCTCTACTCATTAACGATCTATATATTCGAAACATTGCCTGATTTTTGATATGAGTAGTACGAGTATTAAACCAATGAGTGAAGACACTGACTCACTGAAAAAATTTCTATTGACAAACTGTCCGACTGGCGTTTTATCAGTACTTGAACATTTACTTTCTTTTATACACTCACGTTATAGATAATTTGAAAATTTCATTTATGCTTTAAATTGTTATAAAATAATCAATGAAATAAAAAAGACAATATTCTACACTTTTGCTTTGTTAAAATATGTAAAACTTCTTTGAACTGTCAGTTAAAGATGTTTTTAAATTTTACTATTCCATCTCTTGAATATTAACCCAACACGAATTTGTCGATGTGATCTCTTCTTGTTTGATTATTTTTTTGAATACATAACAATATCGTAAACATATGTTTTAATAAAGCAGGATGTGTCAAGTTTAATTTTTTGTTTAAAAAAAACTAGTGTGGTAATGTGGTAGTTTAGTAACAAAACCACCTGTATCATCTCAGAATTCTGTTCTAAAAATTACTTTAAGTATTTTTGATATTCGTAAAAATTTTAAAGGAGAGCTGGAGTCTTTACATGTTGCCGCTTAAAAGGGTCAACAAGAGTCACATCTGACCCGGCCTATGAAAAGATGGCTTATGACAGAAAATGAAAGAAAATTTTTCCACTTTTTTTTTGGTTTGGATAGCTTTTGAGACGCTCTTTCAAGTGGTGAAAACTAGAAAGTGCTAACTTGCTTAGAAGTGTACGAACAATTTAGAGAAAGAAGAGCACAAATGAAAGAAAAACAGAATTTTATTGAAAATCCAGAATCAAGATAATAAATGAAATTGAAAAATTTAAAAACAGGATTTACCGCTGCCACCTTTTTATAGGCCGGGTCACATATAATCAACTCTTTTTGAGAGAGTACAAAGAAAGACAGTTTTTTATTTAATGTAAACATAACCACAAAATATTTATCAAAATTCATTGGTACTCATTCAAGACAAGTTTTGCTCAAGAACTAATTATATAAAAATACTTCTACAAAAGTTATTAGCCAGATTTTGTGAAGTTTTCCAAACGTTTGTTTTTGACAATCATATTGGATATAATTGAACTATATTTTTCATTATAAATTTCAAAATCAGTCATTTGGGCTACGAATAACAATTTATCAGTTGTTTAAAGTTTTTTGAAACGTAGTTCTTTATAGCTTAGCTCTTGGTAGCTAAGACTGTGTTTATTTTTATTTATATCGCTCTACTCTAGGTTCAAATCCGGGTAAGAACATCTAAAATTAACACGTTAGAGACTTTCTCTAAAAGCTTTCCCATAAACTGCTTTAGCCGTTCGTTATGTCGTTCACAGCCCATTGATTTTAGACATTTTCCCCGTTCGCTTCTTACTAGAATGTTCAGCGAATTAAGAAAGTAAATTTGTACACGTGTGGAAAAGGTGATAAAAGAGTGGCACAAATCTAAAAACTACTTGTATATTTACTAAAAGATAAACTATTCGCGCTTGACTTGTTTAAAAAAGTTTCGCACGGGAACGCCAAAGTTCAATGGAAATCTTATCACTGCTGTCTGCACGGTTCTCCTTGATAAGGGCGACACTTCTAGTATTGCAACAAATTAATAGTATTTAAATGCACTAATTGTTGCCGTACTTGATAAGAAGTTTCACTGTTTTTTTTAATATTTATTATTTTATCGTAAAACGAGTAGCACAATTATCAGTGAATTTTGTTTCCAAGTGCCGTGCTATCGGGAACTTCATAGATATGCAAAGCAAGGTATTCATGGCCATTGTCAAATGAAACAACGACCTGTGGCAACAATTCTACAAACTAAAATATAAAACAGAGTGTATAAAATTTTGCTAAAATCAGTATAATGGTGTTTTCGTTTCTCAAAAAAAAATTGTTACCTTTGAATGGTGCAAATTAAAAATGCTGTCTCCAGCTTGTAAAAACGCATCAGTTTAACTATTACAAATAATCGAACAAATTAAAGTGTTAAACCTAAAGAAAAACAACAAGTAAACAGTCGTTAAGTTCAGTCAAGTCGAACCTTATATATCCCTAAGCTACTAAAGAGCAAAATATAATGGTCAGTTTATTCATTTTAATCCATTCTGTTAAGTTTATACCGGGTGGTTAAATTTTAAGTTGTTGATTTTAAATAAAACACAAATTACTTAAGAAATTATTGTCATTTATTTTTATTATGATAATACTTATATTGGTTTAGTTCAATTATGTATAGAATGTCGGCCAAAGGGCAGCCGCGACCTCGGCGAACACCTCCATCCGATGGTCCAAATTTTCGATGACGCTGAGCCATAATTGGAGTTCTATGCCGTTAATGTTCCTTTAGCTCTTGAATTGTCGCTGGCTCATCGATGTACACATTTTCTTTCAAATAACCCTGCAGAAAGAAGTCCAACGGTGTCAAATCACATGAACTTGGCGGCCAACTAACATAGCCACGACGTGAGATAAAAAGGCCATTGTTTCGTTAGCTGTGAGTCCAGTGGCACCGTCCTGTTGAAACCACATATCGTCCACATCCATGTCTTCCAATTCGGGCCATAACAAGTTCGTTATCATCTCACGATAGCGAACACCATTCATATTAAGTACCTGACCGGCCTCATTTTGGAAATAATACGGCCCGATGATGCCGCCAGCATATAAACCGCACCAAACAGTCACTCTTTGTGGGTGCATTGTTTTTTCGACAGTCGCTCTTGGATTGATCTGCTTATTGACGACTCCACTGATGAGAGAATGTGCCTTATCACTGAAGATGATTTTCTTCGAAAATTGATCATCCACTTCATAATAAGCCTGAATAACTTTAACGCGTTGCTCGCTTGTATATCTTTGCATGGTTCAAATTGAATTAGTCTGATACTGAGAAATATTAAATGTAATGCAGAAAAATAAAATGGTCGTTTAGGTATGGTTCACATTCAACATCGGCCCTATAAACTTAACACCCTTTATAAAAATCGGTCAATTAATGTGGCCATAAATGATTGTTTAAAGAGGGCGTGGCCCCGACCAGTTTTTCTCCAGGATGTGTTTTCGATCCATGCAGACATAACATGTTCCAAATATCAGCCTCGTATCTCTAATAGTGCATGAGATATTGCGTTTTTATACTCTAATCCATAGTTTGTGATTCCGTTTGTATCACCTCGAAATACTTATAAGCGACTATATACAGTAAACTTGTGAATATATTTGACTTTTTAAACTATGAATATATGTGACAGCGCATAGAGAAAGGGACCTAAGGGTAGAAAAAATCAATTTTCACTTTTTTTTGATGTAGACATCTGAGCATCGAATGAGACCGATCCCATGCCCCAAAAGTGTTCCCTCCCAGAGATATGCGCGTTTTATAAAAGTGATAGTACACCAAAGATACACGTATTTAAATCTTTAAAATGGCTCTCCTGAACAAAACTGGTGTTTACCCTTAGGCCCCTTTCTATTTTGCGCGTCACATATGGAAAAAACTAAAAATTTCTCACGAAGCAGAATATTAAATAAGCTTTACGATTCGAAAAAATTTGAGGCCTTTACTCCGAAACCTTGGCGTCGAAAATGGTCCCTTCGAACATAGACGTATGAGAACACAAAAACAATGGAGTTTTATGAATAATCTGAATATGACAGTAAGTTTTCTATATGCGTAGTCCATAAGCCCTGAAACAGTGAAATTTTCTAACAAATTTAAGATTTGAGCAAATTTGGAAATGGGAACGACCTATATGGGCCCTAGGGGCCCAAAAACCGGCCATTGCACTATGGACATATGGGTATTAAAAACTATTAAAACTTCTTAGGTGCCTTGCGATTTTAAGGGTGCGGAAAAATTGTCGGTTTCGATTATGGACATATGGGTACTCTGAAACAGTGCATTTTATAGAGAATCTAAATATTTAATTAATTTTACGATTTGGTTGAATTGAAGGCCTTGACCTAAGGGTATCTCTTAATGTTCGAAGGCATATGGCTATCCAAAAAGAGTAAATTAATTTAAATCAAAATGTGTACTTAGATTTAAGACTTTTTTGCAATCGGACTTTTTCATAGGAGGTCCTTTAACTATGGACATATGGGAAGTAAAAATCTACTTCTTCTATATATATATATATATATATATATATATATATATATATATATATAAAGGTAAAAGATTCCTAGAGTGCCGTCAATGAGGTCCCTTCGAACATCAACATATGGTTACTCAGAAACGGTGGAATTTCTTCACTAATCTCAATATGGGCAAACATTTAAGATTTGTCTAAATTTAAGGCCCTTAAGTACGGACTTAATAGGGCCTTCTGAACAATGGACATATGGTCTCCCAAAACAATAAAATTTACCAATCTGAAGAGGACAACGGTTCATACGGCCAATAAATGTACTTCATGGACCCACCATCAGCAAACATATCCACCAATACTCTCAATGCCATACTATAACGCAATCCGTAGTGGAGAGTATTAAAACTGCGATCTTTCGAGTTGTCCACTTCATAGGATTTAGGGTATATTCACTTTGTTATTCCGTTTGCAGCACATCGAGATACTGGTCGGAAACCCCATAAATTATATATATTGTAAACAGTCGAAAAACTCTAAGATGATCAATCCTAATATGTGTGTCTGTCTATGGAAATCGAACTACAGGTCGCCTTATTGAAACTGTTGGCTGCAATTTTGCAGCAACCTGTGTTGATGGACTAAAACGGTTGGTACTCGTATTGCGAAGGGGCCAGAGCGGTCAAGATGTTTAAATGTTCCCTTCACAAGGACTAGGAATAAACCTCAACTTAAATCGCAACACCTCATGAACTTGTGATGTAAGGCTGATGTTTGTAACATATGATATTGTCATGGATCGAAGCATATCCCGAAGGATAGGTGGGCGGTGGCACTCCCCTAATGGGCCATTCTTTAAAACATTTTAACAGGATGAAACCAATGAATAGAAAACATACTGGACCATATCATGGTAAAATTGTATCAGGGCGTGGCACCGCCCACAAAACCCTGAACTTAAAATGACAATATCTCATGAACTAATTGAGATATGATGATGATTCTTGGTACATATGTTGTAGGTGTGGATAGTGGGCTATGTCGCGCCCCTTTAAAAAATCGCAGATACGGCCAAATTAATGGACCGATCGTTATATATTTTTAACAAAATGAAGTCAATGATAAACATACAATTATAGATTGTTATGGGATAAAATTGGGGCTGCGCCAATACAGCCCTAAACTTTAAAGGCTATAACTCGTAAACTAATACCGATATAAGAATAGAATAAGGTTTATTAATGTTAGTATGGATGGTGCCAAGCCCCCTTCACAAAATATTCGTATTTAACCGCACGCAGAAAAAAGTATGGTTAGTATATGGTCACGGCAATAATAATATGTTCTCCGCAATAAAACTATGTTCGTCGCAACCATAGTATTGTTTACTGAATTTAAATTTGCAAATAGTATAGCAATATTAACATTGTTAAAATGTAACAATTATCTTATTGCCAAATTTAATAATGGTTATATGCTTGTAGCCACAATATAAATATGGTTGGTGCGACAAAAGTATTGATTTTTGGTTATTATGTTAACAATTATATAATTGCGGCAATCATACTGTATGATTGTAATTTTTCCTCATTTAAAAATGCATTTTAGAACAATGTTATTGTTACGGATTTAATGCAATAATAGTACTATTTATATGGAAATTAAAATTTTTCAAACAATCGATTTGGCTTTGTTTGACTGTAATATTTTTAATAAAAACGCTTACGTTTTTTTAAACCGATTTTGTCTAATAATTTTTATAACTCAAATCTTTTATTGACAACGTAACCCAATTCCAATGAATAATATTGCGGATCATAGTATATTTGTGTGTGATCATACTATGATTATAGGGATCATAACATGGTTACTATTGCTGTGAGGATCATAATATGGTTGTGGAGATCATAGTATGGTTGAATGTGAATCATACTATGTTGTGGGGACAATAGTTTAGTTATGTGTGAATCATACTATTGTTGTGAGGATCAAAGTATGGTTCTGAGGATCATAGTATGGTTGTATTTGAATTAAACTATTATTGTAAGGATCATAATGTTGTTGTACTACAACCATACACCCAACAATAGTATTATCCTCTTTGAATATTGTCACCACAACCATACTTTTTTTCTGCGTGCGTAATCTAAGGTGGAGGGTATATACGCTTAGTTATGGCTGAACTTAATTTTTACCTCTTGACCAATCTGGCTTTTTTTTTAAATCAATAAAACATGTTTCTCCAAAGTTGTATCCACCTAGATTTAATAATGCGACCTGTATTTTGCTTACTTCTGTTAGACGGGCGAACAGGCGGACATGTCTAGATCATCTTAGACGATTTAGAATATATTTTTGGGGTCTCCCACTATTATTTCGAGGTGTTGCAAACGGAATAGAAAGTGAATATACCCTCTATCCTATGATAGAGGGTATATTCGTATACGCTTCGGCATGGCTGAACATAATTTGTCCACTTGTTTTAGTTAAGGATTGTTAATTTTCTAGAGCTTAATTTAGCCTTTGTGAGAGACAAATTTTTACCTCTTAATACCAACTACGTTAGAGCATCAAATTATAATTCTACAAAGTTTTAGCCACCTAGCTTTAAAAATAATACGACCTGTACTTTGTTTACCACTGCTAGAAGGGGGGACAGAATATATTTATGGGGTCTCCGACTATTATTTCGAGGTGTTTGTAAACGAAATTGCAAATTGAATATACCCTCTATCCTATGATGGAGGGTATAATAAGTCAATTAATTGCTAATCTGTCGTGTTGCTTTGTTTGAACTTGAGCTTACTTGTCCCATCTCATGCATATGCAACCAATACGAATACGTCGATGAGGCCTCTTCTTGTTTTATTTTTTTTTTTTTTGTACAAATAACAAAAACCTTATGTTTTTATAAATCAGAGTGCGTCATACTTGGTTTTTTGTTGGAAAGCTAAGTGTGGTTACTCTAAGCAACTTGAGGCTATCTTGCTTGCAAACTTTCATACAAATGCTAGTTTAGTAACCTGAAAGGAAGACAGCTACTCTATATCGTTGACGAGATGAAGTCCAAAAAAATGCTACATTTTCACAGTTGACATTTTTCCGCGAAATAAGCTATTATCCCAGGTTTAGGCTTATCATATATAGACGTCTAAGCGTTTTGCACTATTTATACACAAATAAACCTTTATCTAGTATTTTCCCTGTCCCTTTAAGTTTTCAAACACCTTGAACTTGGACTACTTTTACGAAAATACACTTTCGATTTAATTTAATTTTGTCGTAATGTAATTAAACCAAAACTTGCTTTATTGAACACAGATTTCGTGACGAGAACGGCTAGACTCCATCAAAGTTTAATTTAAAAATTTCCGATATTTGCCGTATTCTTTGTCAGGTGCTGCAAGGGAAGTCTGGGAGCTGGACGGAACCGACACCGTCTAACGAGCGGCCACTTAATCGAATTGTTGCCATTAGCTTTTGTTGCTAACATTCGTGGTAATTTTACTATCTTTATTGTTTTGTTTACAATATTCTAAATCCCATTTTGTAAAAACGTGACTTCTTGAAAACAACAGCAACAACCTTATCAGTTATAAACTTATGCATATATATGTATATAAGTGTACGAGTATATATGTACGTATTAAGTATATGGGTTGTAATAAAAATTGAAATTAATCAGTTCTTGAAGGTTGTGCGCCGCCGGTGCGAGTGACTGACTATTAAGCATTCTGTACGCGACGTTTTGTAGGGCTAACAACTTTTAATTGTAAATTGGGTCACTAGTAATCACTGGAATATTCTTTGAAGCCCCCGTTGATCGATGATTTGGATTTTCCCCCAGCACTTGTTTGTGAATCTTTTGTGAAAGGGGCCTGCGATAAACGAAGCCGGCTTTTTTTGGCGTGTTAGTTTAGTCTGTCTATCGTTGTTTGATCAGATCATTTGCATTTTATATAGAAGATTAATTATTATAAAATTCATTTATTGCAATTATTTTGATGGGTGGGAAAGTATTAAAAAACCAGTTGACTAATGATCCGCCAGTGATGACTACCACCTACCTACCCTATTATTGAATGAAGCAGCTTGGCCAACAATTGCATCTTTCTAATGATTAGCGATATCAATTGGAAATAAATCATAGCGGACATCGTCTTGTCGGCGCTTGGCCTAACATTATTCAAATTCGTTAAGAAAATAAACAACAAAAATTATAATACGAGTATGTACAGTGGTGAAAAAAGAAGTAGGAGCAACAGCATTTGATTCAATATCATAAGATGACGCAGATTTTCTAAAAGCATTTAGACAAAAAATACAAATGGAAAACCATTGACTTACACCATCCACAGTCCTGACACACGGTCAGACACGCTTGAACAATGCTACCAAATTGTTAAAATTTACTTTCAAAATCAGTTATCGATTTGCGCAACTTATTGCCGACTTCATGATTCTTATGGCGCACATTATCTTTCATATGCTCGAAATCGTTTTTAAAACTTAATCCATGAATTAAAATTATTTTTTACAATTTCTATCAGGCTTTCAAAACACACATAGAGCTAAGACCATGTATGTAAGACGTGGAGCTATGGAAAAATCAGACGACTTCAAACTCCGGGTCTTAGAGCGACTCTGGCCTCCGACTCCGACTAAATAAGTGCAGTTATCTCTTTTAAAAAATTAAAGAATAAAAACCCCCATGGTATATCCCTTTTCCGTAGAATATAGAATAATAAGCTTCATTTTAAAACGAAAATTTAAGCCAGGGAGATCAATCGGAAAACAGGCCTTTAAGCGGATCAGACAAAAGGGAATCAATAGATCAATGTTGATAGGTTGTATAAGTATAATGTTGAAGTGAGAATGATAAAGACAATATGGGTTATCATCCACATAATAAAAGATTCCAGTTATGTTACAAAGAATGTCTAGACCGTGCACTGAATATAATGTTACATGTCGCTGAATGTCAGAAGATGCCTGCTGCAGCACCTTTGAAAGATTTAGAAAGCATTTATTGTCCATGAGTGTGATAGTGTTATCAATAAAACGACGCCTGATATTTCTGGTATTATTGACCATACACAAGGAGGAACTAGCCAATATCGGTTTTGGCTATTTGGGATAAGTCAATATTCAAGGGAACCTTATTTTCGCCAATCTAGGGACTATTGAAAAAATACTATTTTCGGAAACGCGACGAAATTTTGTATTGTCGCTGAATATCAGAAGAATACCCATATGTGACAGCGCATAGAGAAAGGGACCTAAGGGTAAAAAAAATCAATTATCAGTTTTTTCCATTCTTTGATGTGGACAACATCTGATCATCGAATGAGACCGATCCCATGCCCCAAAAGTATTCCCTCCCCGAGATATGCGCGTTTTATGAAAGTAAAGTCGACGATTCTAAGCGCAAATAGAAAGGGACCTAGTCTTTAAAATGGCTCTCCTGGTTTTTAACCTTAGGTCCCTTTCTATTTTGCGCGTCACATATGTCGATATGGCTAGTAAAATAAAGGTACATAAAAGTTTTGTGAGAAAATTACACTGTTTACGGATACCCATTTGAGGAGACGGGCTTTGGGCACAAAGACCATATCCATTGGTCAAGGCCTTCAATTCAGGCAACTCGTGAAATGCATGAGTTGGCTGAATTCTTCAGTAAATTCCACTGTTTTTGAGTATCCATATGTCCATGTCAGAAAGGACATAATTTTCAGCGCCCTAGGGACCTAGCCCCATAAGTCAAGGCCTCCAATTTCTTAGACTTAATGGGGTCTTCTGGTTCGTGGCGAAATTGTATCGGTTTTTAATACTTATGTGTGCATTCTTCAAGGAGGCCGATTTTTAAGCCCCTATGGCATATATGGTATGTGTCCCATATTATAATTGGGTAGAAGATTTTACAGTTTCTTGATACCCATATGTCCCTGAACATTGAGGACAGTTTTCGGAGCAGGGAATAATGACCACACCCATTTAGAGAAGGGTTAAAGCTTCTAGGCGTACCGTTTCCAAAAAAATCTAATATAAAAGTTAAATAATTAAATTACACTGCAAAAGTATAAAAAAATAATACAAGAACACAGCTAGATCGTCTTAGAATGACCACGCCCATTTAGAGAAGGGTTAAAGCTTCTAAGCGTACCGTTTCCAAAAAAATCTAATTTAAAAGTTCAATAATTAAATTACACTGCAAAAGTTTAAAAAAAATAGTACAAGAACACGGCTAGATCGTCTTAGATTTTTATGACGATCAGTAATAAATAGAGATAAGTATTTTGAGGTATTAGAAGCGGAATGACACACTTATATTTATATCCATCCTATGGTGAAAAGTATGAAAATGATTAAAGTTGGCCTGGGGGAAAACGTTTTCCTTTAAGGAACTAAAGGAAGCTCGATAAAAATAAACTTTTTTGTTGAGTACTTGCTCGATGATGGAGGGAATAAAATATTCGGATTGGCCGAACATAACGACTTTTTGACTTTTTTATTTCTCTGTAGCTGTTCTATTCCATAGTTATGTTTTTGTTTTCATAATTTTGAATTTCGCTTCCGAAAGTTATATCGCAGAAAGTATTACGAAGTCTTCGGAGAAATTCGAAAAACGAACAAGAGAAGACAAATCATTGTGCACCATAACAATGCGAGCTCTCATCGGCTCAAGCCAGCGCCTTTTTGACCGGCCAAAACGTCGAATTGATGGGCCATCCTCCGTACAGCCCTGACTTGGCACCCAATGACTTCTTTTTATTCCCGAACATGAAGAAAAAATGCGTTGTCGACGATTTTCGTCGCCAGAAGATGCTGTTGAAGCGTTCAAAAGCCATGTTTTGGAGGTGTCTCAATCGGAGTGGAGAAGGTGCTCCGAGAATTGGCTTGAGCGCATGCAAAAGTGTATAAATCATGCTGGAGAATACTTTGAAAAACAATAAAACCATTTTGATGATAAATATTCGCATTTTCATTATTAGGCCAGAATTATACATAGCAGCCCTCGTAACAATGTTTTCTCGGATAGAACAGGTTATCTATAAATTATTAGCATTGACACTTCGAGTACGATGCAGCATTGGCATTTGTGACTTTTAAGGTCTAAGATACTTATTCTTTCCTGCCACGGCTCATTTGGACTCTTATTGGAACTCATTACATTATTGTTTGTTTTTCATGTCTTTAAAAGAACAGTTCTAATGGGTCTAAAAAATAGATCGCTGTACACGGGCTCTTGGTGATCATATGACCGAAATTGAATTTCATTTTTACAATGTAACATTAGCACTACTACTACTGCAATAAATTTGAGCTCGATATCTTAAATATTCAGTGTTTTCTTAAGATACATATAAAATTGTGATGTCCTTAACGAAAAAACCTGTGCAGCGCTTATTTTTTAAAATCTTATTTCTTTCGTTTGACTCTTTTTTACATAATTAAATCTTTTTGCGACACATTTTGATAATTTTCTTGCTTAGCCGATACATGAGGCGAATATATAAGTACGAAAGCAGTTCGGAAACTTCTTAGCCTAGCACAAAAAGCGCGGTATAAACAGAAAAAAGTTAAGTGTTTTGGAAACTTCCATCTCTGCTATGAACACATGTTAAATTTCACAAAAGACGCATCCGCGATTTTTTTACAATGGAAAAATTAAATATGTGTTAGGTGAAAACTGTGTGAGGAAAACTATTTTAATCAAGGGATAGAATTGCTAGATAAGCGTTGGACTAAGTGTATTGAAGTTTCAGGAGATTATATTGAAAAATAACAATATTTTTGAAAAACTAACTATTCTCATTCGTTGATAGGCTAAGAACTTTCCGAACCGCCATCGTATATGACACTTTTCTCGCAGACATACTTTTTGAACACCACTCTTATGAGGGTTTTGTGTTCGCCATATACAGGGTGGAGCGCGGTATTTGCTTATTTGTAAATGAAATAAAAAAACATTGAACATTAGAAAAATGTATTTTATATTTGAATTGTATTAAACAATAAGGGAATTTTCAAATTACTTGGTTCTAAATAGTGAATCTGGCAAATGTCGACCTACGCTATCCACACACTGCTGCATACGTTTTCTGAAGTTTTAATGAACTCTAACAAGCATGTCGACTGGTAAGAGTAATCTGCCAATTTCAGTCTCAATATTGTTAATTAGGTCTTCCAAGGTGTTGGGTTGGTTGATATACACCTTCGACTTCAGGTAACCTCAAAGGAAAAAATCGCATGGGGCGTGCCAGCCAGTTCACGTCACCCCTCTAAGAGATAAGCCGTCGAGGAAACATTTGCCTCAAACAATTCATGGTTACCCTCGCGTAGTGTACAATGACACCATGCACTTGGAACCATGTATCCTCTAGTTGCATTGCCTCAAATTCGCATCAAGAGTAGACTGAAAAAAATCCTGTATCAGGGCAGTACCGTTCGGTGTTCACAGTTACGGTAAGACGATTATCCTGGAAAAAGTAAGGGCCAATGATGCCTACTCGTTATTTAGTACACCCTACAGTGAAGCGGTCGGAATGCAGAGGTCTCTGGTGAAGTTCTCTGCGGTTTGTTTCACTCACGTACCGCATATTTTGTTTGTTTACACACCCACTGAGGTGAAAATGTGCCTCATCAGAAAAGAACACAATTGCGTCACGGGGTATAGTTGCAAGAATGTCTTCACAAGAGCTCCGCCGTGTCAAATAGTCCCGTGCTGACAATTGTTTTACCACACACATTTTATACGGGTGTAAATTCAGTACATCATGAAGAATCCTGTGGAGAGAACTTCAGGAAATACCAAGAGCAAGTGATAGCGGAGATTGCAGTACTACTGCTCTAACTCTCTCAAAGTTTTGTGGTGTTGTAATCCTTCGCTCAGGTCCCCTTCGTACACATGGCACATTCCCTGCTGTTCTCAATGAAGTTACCCAATTACCAACAGATTGCCGTCCAGGAACACGTCCGCGTAGGGGAACAGCGAATCGTAAACGAAAGCAGGCTGCACTGCAATGATCGAGTGCGCATTCAACACAAATTGACCTCTCCTCACGTGTCCGATGCATGATGACAACTGAAAGGCAGACGAATACAAATCTCCTATCAGCCACACACACTCTCCACTCTCTTCGACCAACAGTGCCGCCACAGCATACAGTGCAAAAAAGCAAATAACCGCGCTCCACCCTGTACGATTCAAACATCAAACGAAGAAGTCCAGTATTAGCTCCCATCACACAATTATCCACATAGCATTCTTATAGTGTCGATTTGGCATTATTTTAAACCCCATGACAAACAAACACCTGTATCGCGTAAAAAAAACATTTTAGGGGTCAGACATTGAGTCGGCCAGTTGTGCTGATCACCTTGAATGGCACGTGACCACAACGATTGATTCTTGTAAAATAATAATCGAAAAAAATCCCAAGCGAATCCCCCAGATTATAAATAATCACATACACACACATGCCGGGGAAATTCCCAGAATTGTGTTTGTTTTTTTTAGTCAAAAAAAACATGTTTGTCCGAATGACTAGCACCGCCATCGACGATCGTCGCGACGTACGGATGGGTGGTTATTGGCAATTAATGAAATGAACTATTTCCTGTATCGGCTTCACGTAAACACTCCAACCAACCATTCACACCGCCGCCCAGCCCTGTTTTTACACATTTTTATTTACTTGTGTTTATGGCGAATGTACGTACACACACACGATAGCTGCTACTTGAGGAATCCACACGAAACGTGTTGTTCAGTTCAAAGTAGTTTGTTTGTTTTGTGATCGATTCAAAAGGAATTCGAAAATATGTGTGCTTCTTCTATTTCTCGAGGCGGTAAAACTAAACAAGAGGTAAAGGTTTTATATTGACCTGTTGGTTCAAAAAGGATCCCATCCCCAACTTTATATAGGACTGATAGTTAGGGCAAATTTTGGGATTTTAATGCTTATTGAACTAAAACATGGAACATAAACATGGTTTAAAAAGTCATTAAACGGATTTGGTCAAAACAAATGTTGAGTCTACCTGGCCTGGCGCCATCTGACATTTGGAAAGTTCGACATTTTTTAGGATAAACGTACTCAGAACGTTTTGAGGTACGAACATCATTTGTGTTGTTTAAGGTGACTTGAAAAACTTAATTTGGCAAAAAAATCATTTTTTTTTGTGCCAAATTGATACTCGTGAACATTTTCGTGCGATCATTTTTTACAACTTTCGACGTGGATTATCACGACAAGAGTGCATCGATGAAC
This sequence comes from Hydrotaea diabolus, assembly GCA_963513945.1. Classification (NCBI taxonomy): domain Eukaryota; kingdom Metazoa; phylum Arthropoda; class Insecta; order Diptera; family Muscidae; genus Hydrotaea; species Hydrotaea diabolus. The sequence goes on from OY740719.1 coordinate 172,174,682, forward strand.
TTAAATCTTTGTATGGCGATGAAGCACCATCCTATTTCACTGTGAAAAACTGGTTTAATGAATTCAATAGTGACCGACGCTCGCTGAAAGTCGAAGGTCGTCCAAAATGGTCGTTGTGCCAGAGAACATTGATACCGTGTGTGAACTGATAATGCAAGATCGTCCTGTGTCATACCGTGAGATAAAGGCATCCTTAGTCATATCTTCCATCAGCATTTATTCGATATTGCATGAACACCTGACCGTAAAAGAGGTTTGTTCTCCTTGGATCCCGCAAAATTTGAAAATCGCTCAAAAAAAGGATCGTGTCAATTATTGCAAAGAAAATTTTGAAAAAATACGATCGCGGTACTTCAAAAGACCTTAAAAAGAGCATTACAGGTGACGAATCATGGATCTATGCATATTGGCCCGAAACACAACAGCCCGAAACACAACACAACAGACCGTGTAGTCTTCGGGCAAACAAATTGTGGTTCACCACTATTTGTTTGCCCGAAGTCTTCGGAGAACAAGAGAAGACCACCGATCCGAAAATATTCAAACCTCTGCCATTTCGCCCTTGCATTTTCGGCCATGGTCGTAGATGGACATATTTTTAAAGAATACGCTGGTGAAATTTGTCCAGACGTGAATGCATACCCCGGTATATAAGGGTATAACAAAATAATTCGAATATTATTTGAGTCAATCGATCATTTCACATATGTTCTGATATTCCGTGTGTTCTAAGGCACAAACACAATATTCTTGACCTTATTGTCCTTGCACGTCTTGGTAATTCACAACAGTTGGTTTAACCAGTCATGCAGGGATGCTGGCAGATCTAAAAATGAGGAGTTCAGAAATTGGTGTTTGAACAAAAACGCCAATAATCAACTGCTGCGTAAACGGACAAAAAATTCGTTTGCCAGAGTGCTTAGGTGTGAAAAATTTCTGCTCGAACAGTTCTTACTTCTCCTAGACAAAGTAAGGACTCTCGGTCGTAAATGATAGTACATCATCTATACCAAATCTGGCCCGGATGATATTTCTGCACTTGTCCTATGTAAGTGGTTTTTGACAATTACACGTCTATTACTCAACGTTTTCAACCTTGCTTACTGTGCAGGGGTCTTCCTCGGCGATCCCAAAAGTAAAGCCAATAATACTGCGAATTATCGGTTAATTGCGATTTGCTCTGCACCCTGGTAATGGAGAGCATGGCGAACCACCAACTTCTGAGGTATTTATAGTCCGACGACTTTTGGTTGGTCTGTTGGTGTTTCTTTCGGAGCGCTGGAGTCGTTCTCTCCACCAGCATGGAAAGAGTAAGGTCGTGGCTCTGGATATCTCCAAGGCCTTTGATTAAGTCTGGCACGTTTTACTCTTATCAAAGCTCATCGCTTTTGGTGTCGATAATACTTTTACTCGATTTTTCTCAGAGATCCCACTATTCGAGTTACTGTAGTTGTGTTGTAGGTTGACCGCAGATAAACCACATTGTTCTGTCCTTTCTCCCTCTCTTTTTCTTATTTTCACTTACAAACCGTGAACAATATCTACTCATTTGCAGATGATAGCAACCTCTGTCATTTATAAGTATATATTCGGTATCCTAATCTTCAAGATATTGAAGACACAATGCGTATTATGAATGAGACACTTGGTCGGGTTCTACTGACCAATTCCAAGTGGGGATGAATAAATCGAGTAGATTTCAATGCTCATAAAACACACTGCTGCTTGTTGTCCCACAAGCGATTTCCTGAACTGACGGTCTCTTCAATTTCTATCAATATTGAACAATCAGATGGTCTTGATGGTTCTAGGCATCTACATAGAATGTGACGCTCGTTAGGTGAGACATGTATTGGAAGTGTCGAAAGAAGCACTCAAGTGTATGATTGGTCAGGACTTTTTTTAACCATTTAAAGAAAAACGTTTTCCCGTTTTGCCCAATTTGGTAGATTTAGACATATATCTGGTAATTTCTAAGTCTCTGGCTATTTTAGTTTGGTATGAATCGTGCCTTCAACAGAAAGACAGACATGGCTGCAACGTCTTTGAATTTTACGAAGATCAATAATATATATACTTTATAGGGTTGCAGATAACTATTTCGAGATGTTACAAACGGAAGGACAAACTTGTATAAATTCCCATCCTAGGGTGGACAGTATAAAACAATGCGGGACCAATAAACTTCTCTGGTGAAGTTGGCCCTTATCGGTGCACGTTTTCGAAAATCCTTAACACAGATTACCCTCCTAATTTAAACTTGATTATGCTGAAGTGTGGTAGAAATCGCCCATGTCGGTCCATGGTAGCTAACCTTGATGAAATTGGGCCATATTTGTTCAGGTTATCCTATAGACCCTATGCAAAAGACACTCTTAATTTAAGGTTATTCTAGGTTATCAATTTCTATTTAAAAAAATGTGGATTTTTTTTGATGTTTTAGCCCTACTGAGACGGTCACTGCCAATTTAAGGTCCTGCCCCTCTAAAAGCTACAAACCAAACTCGATCATACTTCAATTTAGCACAGTACGTTTAAAGCGACTTAAAACAAACGTTAGCGAAACTCAACGATGTTGGTTCATCTTTTCATGTAGACCCGTACAATGGACTTTTGGAGTCCTGAGTCTCGACAGGCCACATTTTAGGTAAGATCTAATTTAAATAAAGCATAGGACGGTATGATAAACCTAGCCACCATTAAATTATCCCTGCCGTTCTAGAAGTTACTACATATGAATTCCGAAGTATCATTTAACGCTTACTCTTGGATCGCTCCTTTTTGAGCAATAGATTACACCATAAAGTTCCGAGCTTTACTCCTTTTTAACACGGCATGCCCGCAAAATCGAGTACCCGCATTTTAGCTGCTTATGGAGTACAAAAGAAGTATTTGTTTTGACCTCGGAAAGTAGGACAAGGGGAGTAATCATTTTTATCTCCGGAAATAGAATAAAGGGAGTATATAAGTAAAGGCGAACATGACGAAAACATCAGTTAAACAACAGTTATGGCAAACAAAACAAAAACACATGCAAAAACAATCACTTATTGATCCATTTGGAGTATTATGCAAGGCATCAAATTAGTTTTTTTTCTAACTTTGACTAATTTTTAAGCATAACAAAATAAAAATTTTCGATTGTTCATCCAAACGAACGTTGGTTTTCTAATCTACACTTGTGCTTTATCCGTAACAGTAATCGCGAACACACGCGCCGGAAAGACTGTGTAGAATTCTTTTTTCTACGTCACGTGGCTTAAATGCTTTTATACGTGGTCTTTTAAACAGTCAATATCAATCGCGGACGAACACTCAAAAAATGCTGTGTAGAATCCTTTATTCTACGTCACGTGGCTTAAATCCTCTCACACGTGATCCTTAAAACAGTCAACACGAAAAAACCTAAATTAAGTCGTCCACTCTGCTATTCTAGAGTTATCCTTTATACATACATTACTAGAGTTCTTCACTCTACATAATATCGCGAACACTCTGTATATGACTGTAAGGGTCCTCTGGCCCTTTATCACGAGGTTTAAGCCAAACCAGGTTTAAAATTCTCAGACATGTGATCCATACCAATTATATAATATGTTGTCCAAATTAATTTCAATTCCTGCCAATTAGCAGAGATCCACATAACAAGAAATCCATACTAGGATTCATTATTGAATTATACTTAAGATTCGTATTCTTACTCGTATTGTTAGGCTCCTTTGGAACAGATTCAATAATTCAAATAAAGCATATATAAAAAAAATGTTCATCCATTTGCTCGATTGTGGATTAATCCATATATTTTTGACTGGCTGGGTACAAACTGATCGGAAGAATGCCACATGAACGAATTGCTTACATTCACTATCCATTCAAATGACTTAAACATTGCTTGGAGATTTTTGCGTTTTTTGGATTCATCTAAAAATGGTGACGCTACTCGGTAAGCGTTGCATTTACCTTAAAAAAACAAAAACTGGTAAACTTGTTACCGCCTCTGTTAATCTTTGAACAATGCCTCATTAAGGCAACCAAACCGCTTTATTGTGGTTACACTAAATTCACGTAATTATAATGTACTTTTAATAATTTTTTAATAATGGTGGGTCGAATTAAAAAATTAAATTTTATTTTCTTTTAATTGACTTTTTTTATAATCCTGATCAAAAAAATTTAGAGAAATGATCTCAGAGAGTGCTAATTGTATTGAAAGAGGATATTGTACACGATATGAACCTTTTATATTATTATCCGAAAATGGTGCCGTACGTACGGGCAGAGGAAAAATATGGTTTCTATATGGTCACGGCAACAATAACATGTTTTGTGCAATAAAAGTATGTTCGTCGTAACTAAAGTATTGTTTTTTGAACTACATTTTGCCAATAGTATGATTATGGCAATATTAATATTTTTGAAATGTAACAATAGTATTATTGCAAAATTTAAGAAATGAAAATATGGTTCAAGTACAATATAAATATGGTTGGTGCTACAGAGTTATTGCTGTTTTTGGGGCTTATGCTGACATTAATATGATTACAGCAATCATACCGTGCGATTGTAGTTTGCATAAAATTAATATGATTTTTGGAACGATTTTATTTTTACGAATCCGACACAATAATAGTACTTATAAATAAACATTTTTTATAAACAAACTGCTTCGAATTTGTATAATTGTAATATATTTTTAATAAATGAAACACTTACAATTTTTTTTCTATTGCTAAATAAATCACTCCTATTACTTTGAATTCAATGTATTTTAAAAAACATACTTAATAAAACTAACTATTGTTGAAAAACCACTTAGTCCCAACAAATAATTTTGGAAATGATTGTACGGTTTAGTGGTACCAGATTATGGTTGTGCGGACCATAACATGTCGGAGCATAATGTGGTTGTAGGTGGCATCTCTTCTATTTTCAAACATAAAATAACGACTTCCTTATAACGACCTAAGGGAGGGAGTCTTTATTAATAACACAAGTTACTTTGCAAAAGTTTAATAATTTTATTTTATAAATTAAAAGGGGAATATTTCGGAAGAAGAACTTTTTGAAGTTACCAGAACCAGAAATTGTTCGAAAGGATCTATTTGCGGATCGATCTATAAAAAGTATTTTTTCTTGAACTTGGGTATGCTTCAAATAAGTAGTTACCTCTGAGCTCGGCATTGCTTACCAATAAGTACTTATTCTTCAAGTCTATGTATGCAGATAAATGCTTTCCTTGAATGTTAACACCATTGTAACGCCATTCAAAGCGGATCCAAATGAAAGTAGTGAAGACTTATGATATTAGCTTACTCGGAATGTTACTAGGTAATGAGAGTTTATGGTTGTTTGTGTGAAAGGGCCTAGTAGGTCTGATATTAACTTCAGCTTGATCTTACAAATGATTTCATTTTTAGAATAGCAACGAAATTTAATTTGTCTTGCTTTTGATTGTTTTTTTTTACCATTTGAGCCTCTGGGATTTATAAGGCAAAATATATTTATATCTCAAAAAACGGCTAGTTGTACTAGATCCACATTTGAACTTCAGATTACAGTTAATTTTCTCAAAAATTTAACTCGGTTTTACAGCTTTTAAAAAGCAACATGTTCTCAAAAACTCCCAAAATACCGCTTTTCTTTATTCTGAAATCCAAGTAGATTACTCTGCTATTAACTAATAACAAAGTATTAACTATCAAAAAAGTATACATAGAACAAAATGACAACCTTAAATTTCGATAATAAAACCACTAAATTAAATATTTCGCTAATAGGCCAAACTATTAATAAAATATTGCAATTCAATTAAATAAATGAGTATTTTTAAGATCGTTTCCTTATGCTGTTGTTGTTGTTTTTAATAGACAATGACCTTGTGTGTTTATGTGTTTTGGTATGTACCCATAAACTAAGTGAGGGATTTTAATTGTATTTACTTTGTTGGGTGGCCGCAGTTCTCGTTAAATGAAAGTCTGCAGGCGCTTGAAAGAATAGCCGCTGATCGGTGTTGCAGTAAAGTAGCGTTCACTGCAGCCACATCTCCTTGCAACTAAAAGTTTTTTCGACTGTTTATTAAATAGTTTTTGGATTCTTTTGAATAAAATATTTAATAGAAACATGGTCTCTATGAACTAAGCAAACTAGGTACATTTTTCATCGCCTTAAAAAAATAACTTATTAAATGGGTTATAACTTTTTTTGTGATGAAGCAATGGAAATTTTTTGTCGAAACGAAAATATTTTTTTTGGAAATTTTTCTCTTTTTTCAACGCCACAAAACGAAAATATTCTCAATTGACGGCGTATTTTTTTGAAAATTTTTCTCATTTTCTAATACAAATATTTTTGATAATCGGCATACAACTTAAGCAAACTATGTACATTTTTCATCGCCTTAAAAAAATACCAAAAGCACTAGAAATTTTTGTCAATATTTAAATATTTTTTGTAAATTCACATTTTTTTGTGAAAATATGCAAATTTTCCATGGCCACAAAACGAAAATATTTTCAATTATCGGCGTACAATTTTTTTGTTTTTTTTTTTGTTCTTTTTTTAACGCCACAAAACGAAAATATTTTCAATTGACGGCGTATTTTTTTTTTTGTAAATTCTTCTCATACAAATATTTTCGATAATCGGCATACAATTTTTCTTATTTGAATATGTGAATCTGTTTATAGCCTAAAAGCGACAATATTTTCGGTAAACAACGTAAAAATATTTTAGTTAATAATTAAATTTTTTTATCACATAATTCCTAACTGTTTTTTGGTTCGGATTTTTTAATTGAATCCTAAAATATGTTTACTGTGTGTATTTCAAAACCAGACATGTTCGGATAAAAATGACAATTTGATTAATGTAACAAGTTTTTAGTTTAGATAGTCAAAGTTTAGATAGTCACTGCCACAGTCCAGCTCTGATACAGATTTAAGTTTGAAAATACTTTCAATAAGTTTGCAGAGAGTTTATAGATAAATAAAGTTATAAGTGGCAACACTGGTGTTAAAACGAGATTATATCGTGTGCAGCTCACAGATTTTGTAGAAGATTCCCAATGATTAAGTGGTTATTAAGCCATACAAATACTTCTGGACAACTACTTTTTTCCTTCTGTCTGAATAGGCCCTTGCCGTTTGGAGTCGGCGGTAAGTGGGTATAAGAATTATATCAAACTCACCCATGAGATAATTTGGTTAATCAAATTGACATTTTTTTCTTGTTTCTCTTGTTTAAGACTCCATTCTTGGAACAGTTCATCCATCTGTTTTTGTTTTTTAGAAAAACCAGCTCACATCACTTGATAAATGCCAAGATGCTTTCAGTATCGTATAGTCTAACCTCTGGCAAATGTCATTAAACTCCCGAATGCCAAAGTGAGCAGCAAAATTTGATCTAAAAGGAACCGGAAAATCAGCTCATGTGACTCACATGTGTCCACGCATGTTTTAGGCGCATACGTCGTTCAATGCGCTTGCGTGCTCACGACGATGACGGTATGTGACAGCAGTAGCACTCGTAGTAGTAGTTTGACAGCAGATCTCAGATTTCATAAAGCCAAGTCATGCCAAAGGCAAACACTTCCTCAATGAATATTTTTGTTATGTTTTCAATTGAAATTCATTGAACCTTAAATATGAGTGGAGGGTGTTTTTCGCTTTATTGTACATATGTTGAGTTTTTGTTTTCTTTCATTTTATCTTTGATTATTTATATTCCATGGATGGATTAGGTATTAACAACGAATGGACAAGTTGGAGTATATCTGCTGATACGGATGGAGTACGAACTGCGGAGAGTCAAGTCAACAAACTTTTCGATTTGCATTGTCTGGCATTGAAAACGGTTTGAGGCGCATGCGCGCATATTCGGCTCATAGCGTGTGGTGAGGAGCAACGAATTCGTACGTACATATATACTTACTCTACATGCGATTCATAGTTAATATTTATATATATAAATACATATGTATGTGTGTACAAGTTTTTTTGAATGGCTAACATTTTTTTAGTCGAGTTCGTTCAACCAACATTTGAATAACAGTCACATTTACTTTGTTATACATAAATACGAGTATGTATGGCATGTACTACAATGTAGTATATACCTCTGTATATACTGGCTATATGTATATGTATGTCTGTATGTTTGTAAGTCATTTAAATGATTTGTTTTGGGTTTTTTGGTTTTGTTGTTAATGATCTTTTTAATATTTTGATAACGTGACAAATCCTATCCTGATGTCTATATCAACCAAAATTCAAACACCTTTTTGACTGTATAGGGTGTGCCCTATTGGACAACTTCCGAATTACACTGGCGATTTTTAAAAGAAAGTTTACTCCGGCTTGACTGTATAGGGTGTGCCCTATTTGATTAACCTCCGAATTACACTGACGATTTTTAAAAGAAAGTTTAAATGAAACACCTGAATAGGGTTCGAACTTAAAACATGAGTAGTAAGCGGTAGGTGACTTTGTTTGTCTTCTATGGTTATGATTCAGTGGGAGGACAATATCCGTGTTCATTTGAGGTAAGTAGCTTAGTTAATTTGCAACATTGAAAAAAATTGAGAGAAATATGTCTCCACATTGTTTCTCTTCTCTAAACAGAATGTCAATTCAAATTTAATTCTCTTAAGAGAATTGATCTGCAAGAGGGTTCGTGGGCGAATTTGCCAAAAGTAGACAATAAAAAACTTAAAATGTTAATAAAATTAATAATGAAATAAAAATAATAATGAAAAAAAAATCGCTTTGTAAAAATGTGTCAAACGTCTTTGAACTATCAGCTAAGGTTGATTTATATTCGCCGAAAAGACCTTTTTTTGTTTGATTATTTTTTAATGCACATAACAAAAAAATGTGTTTTTATATAGCAGAGCTTGTCATGTTTGAATTTTTGTTGAAAAAAATAAGTGCGGTAACTCTAACTCATTTTTTAGCGACTCAAATCGTCTGCTATCCAAGTAACTTCAAGACTGATGCTAGTTAAGTGACCTGAAAAGAAGACAATTGTTATTAAAAAAATTAAGTAAGTCGCGTTTTGTCTTTAGGGCTTTAATAATAATGTTGTTCATTCCCCTGTGTCTAAAATTTTGTTATGTGTTTTTTTTAAACTTCAGATCCGGGCCAATTTGTAGAGTGAGTTACTTAAATTAACACATTAGAGAGCTTAGTAGAAATTCGCCATTGCGCAGCCAAAAATATGTACAAGAGAATGACAACTAACAGGATAATTAGTATCAAAATATTTAAAATTTCGTAGAAATCGGTTTACAGAGAAATAGGTCTGTAACTTCGATAATTGAGTAGCTATTACCAAAAGATTTAACACTAATCTTCTAATATATAAACAAAATTCTGCGAAAAAGTTGTAAGGCAAAAATGATGCCGAATTAGGCCCAACTGTTAGAATCAACCATATAAGACATTTGATTACATAGGTGACACCCTAATATACGCCACTATACCTTCGATAATTGAGTAGCTATAACTAACATTTTTAAAACATTCTTTCTAAAATATGAAATTAATTCTGCTTTTTGCAGAATTAAGTTCAATTTCAAAAGGGAGGCCCAAATTAGGCCCAAAATCAACCACACGCAGAGAAAAAACATGGTTACTACATGGCCACGGCAATAACAATATGTTCTCCGCAATAGCATTGTTAACTGAATTTAGTTTTGACAATAGTATAATTGCTGCAATATTAATATTGTTGAAATGTAACAAAAGTATTATTGCCAAATTTAAAAAATGAAAATATGGTTATAGCAACAATATAAATATGGTTGGTGTGACAAAAGTATTGTGTTTTGCGTTTTATGTTAACAATAATATGATTACGGCAATCAGACTGTATGATTGTAATTTTTCTTCATTTTAATAGGCTTTTTAGAACAAATGTTATTGGTACGGATCTACTTATAATGCAATAATGGTACTTTTTTATCGAAATTAAATTTTTTTAAACAAGCTGCTTTGGCTTTTTTAACTGAAATATTTTTAATAAAAACGCCTACGTTTATTTAAACTTTTATTTTCCACTGTGAAATAAACCACTCTTATTATTTTGAATTTTATGTATTTTTGAATAATTTTTATAATTAAAATCTATTGTTGACAACTTAAACCAATTCTAATAAATAATGTTGGGGATCAACTCTATTGTCGACAACTTAAACAAATTCTAATAAATTATATTGGGGATCATAGTATAATTGTATGTGATCATACTATGGTTGTAGGGATCATAACATGGTTGCGTGTGAATTATACAATGGTTGTGAGGATCATACTATGGTTGTATGTGAAACATACTATGGTTGTGATGATCATACTATGGGTGTGAAGATCATTGTATGGTTGATCATACTATGGTTGTCGGGATTATAGTATGGTTATGTGTGAATCATACTATTGTTGTGCGGATCATATTATGGTTGTATTTGAACCATACCATTGTTGTGAGGATCATAATATTGTTGTACCACAACCATATACCCAAAAATAGTATTATCCTCTTCGAATATTGTCACCACAACCATACTTTCTTTCTGCGTGCATATAAGAAAGATATTTGTTTACATAGGTGACACCCTAATATACGCCGCAATATCTGTTGATTCATATGCAAGAAATTGTACAAGCCGAGTAGATGTTGGTGACGTGTAAACAGCAGCACCGCCCGACCGACCTACTGTTTGTTGCGCAGGGAACGTGATCGTGTTGTTCACAATCAAAGCCTTTAAATGAGTGTTGGGGAGCTGCTGTTGTGTTGTTAGTAGTGTTGGTTGGAGTGCTTCACTTCAACACCGTGTGTACACTGGACAGACAACAGAAATACACTCATCGTGAAATACAAACTTTACTTTATTTCAAATGAAAAAAAAAAATAAAAATACAAAAATGTTAATGAAGTTCAACGGCAATCATGATCACAATAAGTTCGCGTGGCCGTGACCATCAATAAAATACTGTAGTACTTGCTGTAGTCATTGACGGAGAGAGGCGACTACGGAACTGTAGAGCCGTAATATTGTAGAGGATATTAAAAAGGTGAAAATGTTTTTAAACAATTTATCATACAAATTCAAACATCTAGGCCCTGGACACAGACTTTAAGGAAAACTACTTTACAATATTTTTGCTTTGGCAACTATTTTTGATCCAACGCCGGGGACCAAAAACATATATTAATTAAATAGTTATGTTAAGAGATAATAATGATAGTTTTTGCAATACCGTTGATACACAGCTGCCAAAATATTTAACAAGATTTGATATTTGTAACTGTAGAACTTATCAAAAACATATAATTGAAATCCTAGATCAGTAGTGAAGGCACAACAGGAATTTCTTTGTGAGATCAGTCGCTGAGCTGACATTTAATATCATAAAAATTTTGAGAGCGTGATTACACTCTTCTTGTCCTTGTTGCCAAACGAATGTAGGTGGTTGCACGTACTATCCATGTATTCGATCGCTACAACAAAGTGTTAACTAGGTACACGGAAATTGTCAGTAGTGGAAACTGACAGTATCGGTTGAGGTGACAAAGTATCAGTAACCCTAACTAATAAGGACGATTATTGGAACTGAATTTGTTGTTGTTTTAGATTGTTGACTATAAGAACTCTTTGAATTTGGTTGTCATTACCACGAGCATTTGTTAACTGAACCAACTGATGGTTAAATTTTATGTATGCGGTTATCTGACCGAAATTATATTAGTTTTTATGATGTTTAGCTCGTTTACTTTATTTATTCTTTTGCTTTTAGACATTAAACAGGGATTAAGCGGCTGAAGGCCTCTTTCACAACACAAACATGTTGTAAAAGAAATCTATTGACGGCTCTCAATGTGGAGTTTCTGTAGAGGTGATCAAAGTGAATTGTATTTTCGTAGGCAGTTGTGTGAAGAAAACTTTAAAAATAAGATTTACAACAATAGTTCTCATTCGTTTGGTGAGAGCCTGGTCTTAAATAGTTTGGTTTTTCTTTCAAAAATTGCTGCGAAGCTTTCTGAAGAGGGTTTTCACGGAACTGAAATCGCTATAAAATCAGAGTGCAGCTACGAAAATCAATGTCCCTTAGCCATTTTGTTAAATACTTGTCTTCTGTTTAAATATAAGATACAAGAGGTCTTGAACCGGTTAATCCCTGTTCAATATTTTTTATAATTTAATTTTTATATCACTGTGCGACAGCCACAATCGGTTTGGGATGAAACCACCGGGGAAAGTTATATCGGTCAAAAAAAGGTCATACGTGTCCCAGCGTTTCGTTGGGTCTCATCTAGGAATCGAGATATATCGATTTGAAGTTAGTAAGTATCGTATAGGGGAATTTGTCACGTTTTTGGCTCTTTTGTTTGACATAACTTGAGAACCACTCGTCCGATTTAGCTGAAATAAATTTTAAAAAACCAAGAATTACAATTCCCTTAATCTGTTCATATATTATTTTCCTTTACAAGTAATAGTTTCCAAGTTAAAAATAAGCGCATGAAGAAATTTTTTTTTTTATTTTTTTTTTAAATACATTTATTTATAATTGCGAAACTGTTGCTTAAGTAGGAAAACGGTTTAAGAACAGATTAGAGGAATTGTAATTCTTAATTTTTCTAAATTTGTTTCAGCTAAATCGGACGAGTGGTTCTCGAGTTATGTCAAACAAAAGAGCCTAAAACGTGACAAATTCCCCTATACGATACTTACTAACTTCAAATCGATATATCTCGATTCCTAATAATTAAAAAACCAGAAAAAAAATGTTTTTTCTGGTTTTTTAATTATTAGCATTCTTTTTAAACTTGCTTTTTATTTTCGAATCTGGTAATGTTTGTGAAACGATTTTATGCATCAAATTGGTCAGTCAAAAATGCAATTTTGGATTTTAAGTTTCAAAAAATTTTAAGATAAAGCTGATTATGATAATTTATTTAAGTAAAGTAAACAGAAATTGTTAGACAAAATATTTCCTGCTACTTGGGGAAATGTGACACAAAATACCTCAAATAAATTCTTGCAGACTTGGACACATGCAATAAAAAATATAAACTTTAATATCGGTCTTACTTTTGTAGGTTACTAAAACAAGTGGATGAAAAAATATTTAATTTAATAAATCGACCCTCTGTGTCGGTTTTCGTTTCCATTCTGAACATAACTTACTCATTAAATTTTATTTCATTTTTTTTAAAGAACGTAAAGATCGAGTTTATCTTGAAGATATTCTAATTTTATTTTAGACGATCTATACTTAAATTTCATATAGTATTTCAGTAAAACATTTTAACAATTTCATTAAAATAAGACACGCTCCAACTGAAATTAAATGGATAAAAATTTTCACTTTTGCGAAAAAAGGGCCAAAAGGTCGCCCAAACTTAGAGACAGGATTTTAAAATGTTTAACAATAATAAACTTTATACGATTTCACTAAAGACATCTCTGCCCGAAAATTCGGGGAAGTATGGTATAGCGTTGTAAAATAAAAATTTCCTTGGGCTAAATTAAAAAATAACTCTGACTTACGAGGGCTTTCCTTTTGGGAATATACTATAATCACCTAAGTACTTCATTTCTAGAAGAAATTACAACCCCCCAGAAAGTCCAAACTTTTGTTGCATGTTAAAACAGCGAACTAGACAGGGTTCGGGTACAAGAAGGCGTTTTTTCAGATGAGTGGTTTTCAAGAAGAAAAAAAAACGCATATACTTTAATTAAATGTTATGACCAAGAATTTAGCTTTATTATAAAGTTAAGGGTTTGACATTATGTTTTAAAAATGATTTCAGGCAAGTGGCCTTCGCTGCTGGCTCGAATAAATTCCAGCCAAGAGGCCCATTTTCGACCACTTTTTGCAGCATTTGGGGCCGTATGTCAGCAATAACGCGCCGAATATTCTTTTCCTAGGCGGCAATTGTTACGGGCACTTCTGTGTAGATAATCGGCTTCATAAAACCCCACAGAAATAGTCCTGGTCGAGCATCAGGCCATGCCACATAACCACGATGCGAGATAATGCGCTCACCAAAAGTTTCCCTCAATAAATTGATAGGCATGTAGCGGCGTCCTGTTGGAACCAAAGGTCGTTTACATCAACATCCTTCAATTTAGGCAGGAAAAAATCATTAATCATGACTCTATAGCGTTCCCCATTGACTGTAACATTATGGCTTCATTTTTGAAGAAATATGGACCAATGATTCCCTCTGCCCATAGAGCACACCAAACAGTGACTTTTTGAGGATGAAGCGGCGTCTCAACAATGGATTGTGGCTTTTCATTACTGCAAATGCGATAATTTTGGTGATTAACGTACCCATTCAACCAAAGGTGAGCTTCATCGCTGAACAAAATTTTCTGGCAAAATCAGAATCGATGGCAATCTTGTTTTGGACCCATTCACCACGATTTGCAAACGTTGTTCCGGAGTTAGACTATTCATTATGAAATGGCAAACCAAACTGAGCATAAATCAAGTGACAGCTGTCAAAAACACAAATTTCGAAAAAGTGTGACCAGATTGGTAACCACAAAAACCACCCTTTACATAGAATGTATTTGTTGTCACCACTATCATCTACCAAAGTAAGATGATCTTCATAATTGGTTGGTTGTTATAACCACTAGTTGTGGCAACCAATGGTTTTACTGAATTCGGTTGGTATAATCGATTTGCAAACGTTGTTCCGGAGTAAGTATATTCATTATGAAATGGCAAACCAAACTGAGCATAAATCAAGTGACAACTGTCAAAAACACAAACTTCGAAAAAGTGTGCCCAGATTGAAAACCACAGGTCTAAAAAACCACCCTTTACAAAGAATTTATTTGTTGTCACCACCAATTATTGCTACCAAAGTAAGATGAACTTCATTATTGGTTGGTTGTTATGACCACTGTTGTGGCAACCAATAGTTATACTGAATTCGGTGGGTATAATCGAATTATTGGCTGAAATAATGGTAATATTGTTGTATAGGGTATCCATCCTAAAGGTATTTTTTCAGAACAAAAAAAAATATAAAAATTCAAATCATGTGCGGAATCTTTATTGGTAATTTGAAAAGACATTTTATGGCATTTATTTTTTGAACATAATTTCCTTCAAATGTTGGCCGCAACTACCATTCTGAGGGTCCAATTTTGGATGACTCGTTTGAACATTTTGACCGGTATTTCTTTAATGACACACGTAATGTTGGCTTCCAAAACCTGAATTGTAGCTGGTTTGTCAGAATAGAATTTGGACTTTACGTAACCCCAAAGAAAAATGTATAAAGGTGTGATATCAATCGATCTAGGTGACCAACTCACTTGTCCAAAACATGAAATTAGCTGCTTTTCGACATGACCTCTCAATAGATCCATTGTTTGAGCAGCTGTATGGCAAGTGGCACCGTCCTGTTGAAACCAAGTGTCGTCAAGACTACGGGCTTCAATTTCAGGTAGCATAAAGATCGATAACATTGCGCGATAGTGAGCACCATTCACGGTTACGTTCCGACTATCACCATTTTTGAAAAATATGATTCCACTAGCTTATAAACCGCACCGTGGTTTTCTGTGGGTATAATGGCACCTCTTCAACCTCTTCTTGTTCCTCTTCAGCCCAATTGCGGCAATGTTGTTTATTGACTTTGCCGTTGAGCCAGAAATGGGCCTCATCACTGAACTAAATTTTGTTCAAAAATAGCGCATCTTCCCGTTTCTCATCGAACGCTCATTTCCATATTACAGTTGCCAACATTTGAAGGTAATTATTTTCAAAAAAAAATAAGTGCCATAAAATGTCCTTTCAAATTACCAATAAAGATTCCACACTTGATTTGAGTTTTTATATATTTTTTTTGTTCTGAAAAAATACCTCTAGTTGGATCACCCTATACAAGCTACCATAATCATTCGGTTGGCAAAAATTCGGTTGTGGCATCGAAACTGTGTGTGTACAATGAGACGCACCTGGGGAAAATTTCGTCAGTGGAGATTATTTAGACTGTTAGTATAATCCCCACTGTGTGGGCTTTTTTTGGGAAAATTCCATCAGACTTGACGTGCGCTCATACACTTCATATAATTTAAAGTCCCCTCAGTCAGAGGTTGCAACTGAAGTCACTGTTGCTGTAAATATTGTTCTATACGATTTTATGGGCTATCGTCGCAGGTTGTCGGGACTGCACCGGCTCTAGAGGTTGTTTGCATGGTTTTATACTTTCTGCTTGTTTTGTGTTTTGTTTACTGCTGCAAATATTTATTCATTGTCGGCGGTGGTGTTACTTTTTTCCGCCGTTGGTGTTGTTGCTCCAACTCAATTTATTTATTCATACGTTTTGTTCGATTTAAGTACTCGCATTCGTATACAGCGTCCAGCGGACGGGGAGTGATGATGTTTCAGTTTTTGTGTTTTTTTTCTTCTTTAAATTTTGAATCGCATGACTTCATTCAGGCATCGCTTCAACAGCTCTGGCAAAATAATCTACAAAAAAGTAAAAAACACTCAACCGCAACAAGATCGCCAACATGAACAACATCCATCCAGAGCTCCACAGCCTACTGAAGTACATGCAATCAACAGCGGACGGCGGATACGGCCGGCGATACTTGGCGTCGAGCGGCAGCATTTTGAGCCTCGTGCACACACACACACACACACATACATTCAGACGTCAGTCGGCGGATCCCATTGTGTGGCGATGCCGCCAGTCTGTCCGTCGGTGGCTCGTGGGGAACTCAATGAACTCATTGAAATGCCGCCTTAACATCATTTCACTCCCAAATGAATGTGACTGTTGTTACAACACACTCGCGGGTGTGTTATAAACCACCAACCGATCGACCGATCAACGGACAGCTGGACAGACGGACACGTTCATGTGATGTGTGTTTGGAACATGTGTACGAGTAGTAGGTACTCGTATGTATGGTCGAATGTTGCCTGGACATATTGCAAATCGATTTAATTGCAGTCTCGCTGAATACGAGATTCATGAAATCATCATCAACATCGTCGTCGTCGACGAACTGACCATTTACAAGGGTTGAGAAGCTGTTTGCAAAATGCAAATGTCATGCGCCAGACTTCCGTTTGGAAAATGTGGGGTGTTCGACTCCTAACATTAGTGGCCACCGAAGCGTGATACCTTTTTTTGAAGGGGATATAGTTTATATAACCAACAACTAGGGAATACCTGTCGGACAATTAATAAGCCGGGCCGATAATAAAGGGTGTCCCAAGAAGAACGCAATTTTTAAATCTGGCAACATTCGAAGTGTCATTGTTTGACATTTGAACAATTGTTATTGTTTGTCAGTAGAAGGTACGAGGTTAGTAAAAATGGAGCGCTACACGAATGAACAACGCATTCTCATTGTGAAATTGTTTTACCAAAATGGTGAAAGTTTTGCGGCTACAGTTCGCAAATTGCGATCAATTTGGGGTCACAATAATGCTCCAAAAGAGTCAACTGTAAAGAGATTAATGGATAAATTTGCCGAAACTGGGTCTGTTAGTGATGTAAAGACAACAACGCGCCATCGACCACGTCGATCGACCGAAAATGTCGCAGCTGTACGTGCTGATGTCGCTCAAACTCCATCCACCTCAATTCGACGCCGAGCTCAGCACATTGGTGTCTCCTAATCCACTTTGCAGCGAATTTTGACGAAAGATTTGCATCTTCATGCATACAAAATTCAATTGACTCAGGAACTGAAGCCAGCTGACCATGGACAGCGAAGGGAGTTCGTTAATTGGGTATTGGAGAGACAACATGAAAATGCTGATTTTGCCGATAAAATCATCTTCAGTGACGAGGCCCATTTTCATCTTGATGGCTTCGTCAATAGGCAGAATTGTCGCATTTGGGGTGCGGAAAATCCTCGAGTGATTCACGAGAAGCAAATGCATCCTCAACGTGTCACTGTGTGGTGTGGTTTTTGGGCTGGAGGAATCATTGGACCTTTTTTTATGAAAATGAGGCAGGTCAAGCGCAAACAGTCAATGGTGTTTGGTATCGTGAAATGATAACCAGTTTTTTCTTGCCTAGAATTGAAGAAATGAATGTGGAGGGCATGTGGTTCCAACAAGACGGCGCCACATGTCATACAGCCAGAGAAACAATTCAATTGCTGCATCAGTCATTTAAAAATTGCGCTCTTCTTGGGACACCCTTTATAAAGTACTTATATACTCTCCGACATAGATGACAGTCCAATACGAAAATTAGTCAAGTGGGCGTGGCATCGACCTCTTTTGTATTAAGGGGGGGGGGGGGGGGGGGGGGTGTTTCTTGCCATAACATAATCATACATACCAACCGTCGTCATACTGGTATTAGTTCGCGAGATATAGCATTTTAAAGTCTATGGTTGTATAAGCGGGGCCACGTCCTTTTGTCTCATTTTAGCACGTCTATTAAGTCTATAACAATATGCATATCATTGATTTCATTACGTTAAAACGTTATAACGATCGATCCACTACTTTGGCCATAAATAAGATTTTTTAAAATGGGGCGTAGCACCGCCCACTTTTCCTCCAGGCTGTGTTTCGACCCATGCCGGCATCATATGTTCGAAATATAATCGTCATATCTCTAATAGTTCATTGGATATTGTCTTTTTAAGTTTGAAGTTGGTTGTTTTTTCACAGAGAAAAAAATAGTTAAAAATCGGTTAGAATGATTTGGTTGCAAAAGATGAATTTCTGTTGAATCACCAAATTTTTATATGTTAATGGATATACGCTCGAAACACTACAATATTATAACTATGATCATCGTACTGTACTCACAACGTATTGATTGGTCATACTAATGAAACGCGGAAAAAAGTTTTTAGTTGCCATAACTGGTGGTTGTGGCAACCAATAATTTTGCAAAAGTTTTGTTATTGTAACCGGGGTTGTTTAATGGTAATTTGATTTTGGTTTGAAAAGGCGTTATAAAAAAAATATTTCGATTATTACTGACTTTAAGCCAATCGATAAATCCAAAAAAAAAAAAATTCACAAAATTATCATCATCTTTTCCATATTTTCTTTGACGTCCTATTATTCATTACTTCAAGTGTGTATGCAAAGAGTTTTCTGCACTTGATGAACATTTTTGTAGTTGTCATTGAACAACTGCGGCATTTTGGTTTTTAGGTGCAAACATTTTTTTTTTGAGTCTCAGAAATTTCTTTTGTTCTACCGATAATTCTGTACCAATTACTGAAAATTTCAGATCACCAAACAACATTCTGTTATTCTGATGCAACATCAGTCATTCGGTTGGCAAAAAAACTGTTTTCAATACCCACTTTTTCATTCATTTCTGCCACCTAGATTTAAAAGTGCGACTTGAAGTTTGCCTTCCATATGTGACAGCGCATAGAGAAAGGGACCTAAGGGTAAAAAAATCAATTTTCACTTTTTTTTTTTTTTGATGTGGACAACATCTGAGTATCTAATGAGACGATCCCATGCCCCAAAAGTGTTCCCTCCCAGAGATATGCTCGTTTTATGAAAGTGATAGTAAAATGGCTCTCCTGAACAAAACTGGTTTTTACCCATAGGTTCCTTTCTATTTTGCGCGTCACATATATGTCATTTATGGGATCTACTACCAGTATTTCGAGGTGTTGCAAATGGACTGAAAAAGTGAATATACTTATCATATGATGGAGGATATAAAAACGGAGTTTTGTTGGAGCTGAGTATTTTGCTCTCCAAGCCACATAAACAGGATGTCTCGATGAAATTTTGCATCAGAACGTTTTGAGGATAAAAGATGAACGTTATTGAAATTAAAGAAAATCGGTTCAGATTCAGATATAGCTCTCTCACATCTGTTCAACCGATATTATGTCTTTAGCTCTTGAAGCTCGAACAGCCTATACAAATGGGGGATATTGGTCCCTTCTGATTTCGATCAAATTTTGTATAGTATATCACGATGGCAAATAATCAATCTTTAACCAAATTAGACCTATAGGCCGAT
Source organism: Hydrotaea diabolus (assembly GCA_963513945.1). Lineage (NCBI taxonomy): Eukaryota > Metazoa > Arthropoda > Insecta > Diptera > Muscidae > Hydrotaea > Hydrotaea diabolus. Next base: position 172,194,680 of record OY740719.1, read on the forward strand.
TTATTGACATTGTTTTACCAAATTTTACCAGCGTATTCCTTGGCTCATTTCATGAAAATATTTCCATCTACGAACATGCCCAAAAAAGGGGGAGAAATGCCAGCGTATTGAAAACTTTCGGAATGGTGCTCGGTAGGTACTAGGGTAAAATTGTTCTAAACCAGTGGTCGGAGCCCTACCTCATACCTTTCCAAAATTATCTAAACGAAGCCCAGAGGTCCTACCGTTCCAAAGTTATGATTATGCAAACAAAAATGTTGTGTTAATTTACAAAAATAAATAAATGTGTACTGTTATTTTGCTTCCATTTACATACGAAAAGGTGAGCTCAGTACCAGGTTTAATGCGAATAAGGAAATAACCACCTTTCCAAAACCCGCTTGGTGCATGTACCTTCTCTCTGTCGGGAGATAACATTCGTAAGCCCAAAGTAGCACCTTTTTGCACATGCAATTAAATTTAAGGTTGGTCTTATTTGGTTGGTCTATTCTCGATTCTAGACACAGAAACTCATCAACTACTTCGAAGTAGCACTGCCACATTTTCGTCTGTGCACACTATACGACTCTGAAAGACCGTGAAACTTGTGTACTGACGATGCGGTAATTGCCTCATTTCCGCCAAAACTTATTTTCTATAAAGGCATTGCATGGGCTACAAATCATTGAGTTAAAATAAAAAGTTGCATTATTTTCTAACGATGTTCAGACGTAAAGTGATTTGTTTCGTTGCACGCAGTTATGAAAAAACCTATTAAAATAACATAGGATTCTATAATAAACCTCTAGATGAAACACCCTGTACGTGAGCAACAAATTTGTGGAAACTAGCAACGTTTGTAGGTAGTGTGTGGAAAAATCGAAGATGGATCAAGTGAAGATATCATCTCTTCGTTAGATTTGAAAGTTAGAGTCCCCGGAGATAGACCAATATCTCGTTCTGCACTATTTCTTCTATGCAAAAGTATAATTCAGGCGTAGTTAGGAAATCAGCTTTAAAAAGGCAAACTTTCCATTGCATATTTTTAAAATTACACCCACGCAAAAATTTCAATATTGTAATGTAATATCCAGTATATTAAAAAAGTTATAATACGAAAATCCCATCCTATTTCTCGTGGAATATTCAGGATTTTCCATTGGACGAATGCCTTAAATTGTCTACATTCCAAAGTTCAAACCAATTCGCCGGTGCACATGGCCGGCGGTTTTTGCAGACGCAAATAATATTTGGAATTCATTGTTTCACATGTTAAATAAATAACAAAAAATCATCGTCTTCGTCGTTTGAACTCTGGTTATCTCTGTTCATTTAGAAACGTTTATTTCAATTTTTTTTTGTTTATTTTTCTTAATTTTTTTTATTTTTCTTCAAAAACACAATTGATGTCTCAGACATCATAAAAAATGTCGCTGCTTTTATGTGGTGATATTTTTGGAATTTCGGAATTAATATACTTATAAGTACACTATGTTCCGATTGACGCGCCTGCCAGACAGACGTTGACGAGAGTCGGAGTGATAAGAGTTCATACTCGCACACACACACACGCGCACTACTCCAAAAGAAGAAGAAGAAAGTTCAGTATACGTGATGAAATTGAAATGCATCCATTTCTTTTATGATTTTCAATGTCTTCTTCAGAGTAGCATGGACATGTTGTGAAATGTATATTTAAAGCCTAACGAATCGTTTGGAGGAGAGTGTGAAAATGCCACCGCAGTGTATTCGTGATAATGGTGTAGCTGTTGCCCTTTGATTAACTTCAAGTGGAACAGGAGGGATTTCTTAATTTCTTCTTTCGTTTTTCGTGTTGGTATTTTGCTGGTCTAATTGCAATTTGCACGCCCTCCGGAGGCAGACACTAAAATGTTTTCGATGCGAACGATTACCGCACATGCGTGCGGTGCACAGATACTGTATGGGTGGTCGAATATGTGCCCTGTTCTTCAGTGGCATTGGGAGGTAAGAAGATAAGTTTTATTCACGTAATGACAGTTTTTAAAAGTCAGAAAGAGAGTTCACTAATAACACGGATTTACTGCATGGCTAGTGCAGATTGATTATTGGTTTGTAAACATTTAAAAAAAATTAAAAAAAAACTATAACAAAATATTTGGGTAAATATACTTTGTTGATAAGAGGTGATCAATCTAGAGTTATTTGTTCAATAGGGTTTCTTTTTCACAGATTACGCGTGAGTTGTGTTAAACTTTTTCTTTTCAGTATTATTTGCTATTTTCCGGAATTGAAGCCTAACAATGTTCTTGCTCGTCGCCGTTTCAGTGTTTCGACTCTTCAAAAACTCGAAGAAGACCCGCTGTTTCGACAAAAATTTTGTTAAGTGATTTCTGGCTCAACGGCAACGTCAATAAACAAAATTTACGCATTTTGGCTGAAGAGCAACCAGGAAAGGTTCAAGAGGTGCCATTATATCCAGAGAAAACCACGGTTTGATGCGGTTTATGGGCTGTTGGAATCATAGGTTCATATTTTTTCAAAACTTATGGTGACCGGAATTTAACCATGAATAGTGCTTGCTATCGTGCCATGATATCGGACTTTTTGCTACCTGAAACTAAAGCCCGTAACCTTGACGACATTTGGTTTAAACAGGACAGTGCCATTTGTCATACAGCTGCTTAAGCGAAGAGTTTCACGTTTGGACCGGTGACTTGACCGCCTAGATAGTGTGATATCACACTTTTTGACTTTTTTCTTTGGGGCTACGTGAAGTCCTAAGTCTATGCTGACAAACTAGTTACGATTCAGATTTTAGACGCCAACATTACGTGTGTCATTCAAGCCATACCGGTCGAAGTGCTCTAACGAGTCATCCAAAATTAGACCCTCAGACAGGACACCCTAAGGCGTGTCAACATTTGAAGGAAATTTTATTAAAAAATAAGTGGCATAAAATGTTCTTTCGAATGAACAATAAAGATTCCACACTTGATTTAAATTTATGTATATTTTTTTATTTTGAAAAATTACCTCTAGATTGATCACCCGATATGTGGTCACTTTCGTTATTTTACAGCGGGTGTTTTCATTGATTGCCAAAGGCAGGCTTTGCATGATATCAGGTATAGGTTCAATCACACCACTTTGTTTCTGAATCTCTTGCGATTTGTATCAGGTATTTAGATGTCATTCAGGATATTAGTACTAGTGCTACACACAGAGAAAAAAGCAGTTCAAATTTGGTTCGGTTTACAAAAATTCGGTTTAAATAACACACATTCTGTTGCAATCACCAACTTTGAATGATTGATGGTTACATGGTTCGACATACGTTATGATGGTAGCTACGATAATAATACGGAATTAACAGTGAATAAATTGGTTATACCAAGCGAAACCAGTAAAACTGTACACAAATTATGAAGTACATGTTACTTTTATACCAATAATTATAATTAGTAATGACAACAGATACGTTTTATTTCAGTAGACAGATTCCGTTTATTTCATTGTTTTTACATTTTTTGGTTTTTATTAATCCATAAAAAACAAAATGCAGTATTAATTAATTTTTTTAAATAATTTAGAATTAAGATTAAAATTTTTCTAATTAGATTTCTTAAATAAGATTTTTTTTTGGTTTTGTCCTAAAATCTATTTTAAATTGTTATGATACTTATAGATTATCCAGATAAACATAAAATTTGACCATCTGTCCAGGTAACAAGTGTTCGTGGTAATAATAAATCAATTCAAAAAGTTCTTCTAACCAGCAATCTATAAAAACAACCAATACGTGTACAATTTCAGTTCCAATAATCATCTTTATAAGTAAGGTTACCGACACTTTATGTCTTCATCAAAAAGTCTCAGTTTCCTCTATTAAAAGTTGCAGCGTAAACAATTAACATTCGGTTGTATCGATGGAATACATGGACAGAACATGCACCCACCAACATTCGGCTGACAAAAAGTTCGGTAGTGACATCTAATCTGTTGACAGCGTGTATAACAAGTAAAAAATGGTACAATCTGACATAACCGTCATCTGATACTCTATACCACTGTGGTGTACAGAAGACACATAGCTTAAGTACGGATATTTAAAATGTGCCTTCTAAAGCGGCAGGGCCTCACATGTAGAAGGAACTTTTTAACCGGGCTATATAAAGCCATGGACCGGTGGTCCTATTTTACCGTGGTTATTGGTAACCTAAAACGGAAGGACACAAGCCAGTACATGCTTCTTGTGCACTCTTGTTCGTAGGTTCATTATAGTGAAAGAAGACGATTTAATTTTTGACGTCTATAATTATAGACGTTCAGTATTGTCTAAGAAACTTTTGATGCTCCTGCAACACATCATGTGTTCTACCCCTGTCACACTGGCCGAAATATGTTGCAGTCTTAATCCTGGGTATTGGCAGTTACGAATAGTTAGACACCTATCATCTTGCTGAATTCAGCTTTCTTTAGACTTAATAGATTTATTTGTTCTTTTTTATCTGTGTCTCCCTCGAATGCATTTTGTAGAGGTTACCGCCCGCTGGTTGTTGTCCTTCCCTTAGAAATCGGTACAGTTGGAAGTTTCGACAAGGGGGGGAAGTTTTGGGTCGTCAGATGGTAAATATATTAAAGCCAGGTATATGGATCCATCCATGTGGCTTTTAGAGCTGCGGGCTCAGAAATCGGAAAATACCTTTGTATAACACCAACACATGGATCAATTTTAAATAACGTTTAAATCGGTTTATTTTACAATGCACAGATAATTTATTTGTTTTCCTTAACAATTATTAGTACCAATGAAAACTTTTAGACAAAATCAATAGATGCCAAAGATCTGCCACAAAATTTGGCAAAAACAAAATTGAAAAAATCTGTGGCAGATTGTTTGTTAGTCAACTGTAGTTGATATGGAGCTGCTGATTACAAATCTGTAGCTCGTTTCTGTAAATAAATCGGTCAGTTACCGATTTATGTGACGTCACAACGACTAGATTGAAAGCTACCGATTTCGTGATAACTGCTGTTTCTGAACGTTGAAATCGGTAAAAATTTGATCTGTAATGGAAAGAAACACAAACCGGGAAGAAATGGAGGGAATTGAAACAGATAACATGCAGCTTTTTATTTGCATTTGTTTTTGTGTACAAATATTTCGTATTAAAACACTGCTATTTTAATAAAACTTATATATTTGAACGACATAACTACATAACAACTCACTTATTTTGTTAAAAATATGCAAACAAATAAAAAAAGAGGAATCAAATAAGCTGGCAGTTGGTGATGTACATTGCAAGTTAACAAACATTTGCACTCGGTTATTTTGCATTACCATATCGATTTCGTTGAAACCGGTTCTTAAATTTTGGTAAATTTCAACACCCTGGCCATCTTAAATGTTTATATTTTGCTGCCTATTTTCAAACACAACTAAACCGCGGTAATACAATTAAAACATTTTTTTAATTAAATATTTATTTGTCTAAAATACGAGTAACATCAATTGTATTTGGTGTAAGTCATATTTGGTTACTTGCTTTCTTATAATTGCAACAACACTTTAGCAATCGGCAGAGTTCTCACTTGGCTTAAAGTCAGTGAGAAAGTTACCGATTTTAAGTTGAGTCGATTTTCTTACAGAAACACCTTTTTAAGCGATTCCTATTGAAGTAGAATCGGAACAATGTCATATTACCGATTTGGAACGAGTGAATGGAATAAGAATCGGTAATTTTTTTACAGAAACAGCGAAGGTGAGAATGACGTCAAAGTGACGTCAAATCGGTAATTACAGAAACGAGCTACTGGCCTCCGATTTGCTCTAGTTTATGAGATATTCACATTATTGTTTTCATTAAAAGTACCCCTAACTGCTTTGTTTATTAATAGAAGATATGCAGCACTTTTATATATGTGACAGCGCAAAGAGAGAGGGACCTAAGATTAAAAAAATCAATTTTCATTTTTTTTTTCTTTTTTTGATGTGGACAGCATCGAATGAGGCCGATCCCATGCCCCAAATGTGTTCCCTCCCAGAGATATTCGCGTTTTATGAAAGTGAAGTCGACGATTCGACGCAAATAGAAGCGACATAATCTTTAAAATGGCTCTCCTGAACAAAACTGGTTTTTAACCTTAGGTCCCTTTCTATTTTGCGCGTCACATATGCAAAATTCAACAGATATTTTGAATTTTTGTTACAAACAAATACTTTAAGTTGCCTAAGGTTTTTGTATTCTTTACCAGTGTTGTATTTTCATAATAACTCAAATATAGCGTATTAAAATCCGCGTTTAACAAGATTATAAAGTTAATCAACCGAATAAATTTGACTGAGTAATTTAAGGTTTTGTATGTAATTTCAAGTTTTTGAAAATCGGTTTACAAGTAAAGCAGTTCCAAAAAATACCGAATAGAACTGTTATTTGAATAGCTCCTTAACTACAGCAAATCTGGCAAATAAGAGAACAGCTTCGTGATTAGCAGCCCCAAAACAACTATAGTTGACTATCAAACCTTCAGCAGCAAATTTAGTGTTGACTAGTGATCTTTTGACAATAATCAATTAGTATAATCAAATAGTTCATTGAATGAACCATACGAGTAATAAAATAAAAGCTACCCTCAAATGGTATGTCCAACTGAATTGTCTTCAGGATTTTTTTTATCAAATCTCACTTGTTTACAAAAAGGAAATTAATTCGAAATTGGCAAATGTTCAGCAGAGGCACGAAACTTTTTGCTTGCATACTTGAAGTACTCTTGAAAGAATCATGAAAATTATTTAACGAAAGAGTAGAGAAAACGATCAAAAAATTGTTACAGTGGGTACGGAGAACCACTGAGCAACGATTTCTTACAAAACATTACAAGAATAAGTTTTTGACCTAACATCCTTTATCTGAGCAAGAGGGATTACGAGTACAACAAAAAATCTTCTAAGACTGCAACAGAAAATCTTCATGTAGCTTGAACCGATTCCAACCAATTTTTCCACTATATGTGATTTTAAATTAAATGACATCGCCAGTTTAAACAAATATTTTTTCGAATATCTTAGAATTATTCTTTATGCTGCATACATACTCGTACAACTTGCATACTCTTTAAACTATAGATTGTGAAATATGTTTTTGTTTATCATATTTTTCGAATCATACGAGTAAATACTAGTATTCAAAGATTATACATTTGAAATAATTTATAATCTTTGAAATACTCTTTCAGTTCATTGCACTTTGGAAATATTCAATCAGCACCGATACTCGTACTCTTACTAATAGATATTTCCGTCCGCCTTCAATGACAGCCAGAAAGACAGACAGGCAGAGAGACATCAAACCCCAAAGTGTCCACTCGATATCGGTTTCATACTATTCGGTCAGTTTCATTTGAAATATATTTTTTATTTTGAACAAAACAATTGCGTCGCTTTTAACCTTCAATATTATTTGCGAAAAAATATATTGAACTGAAGAACAATGAACTGCAAGTTGTGTCTTTTTTTCTTCTTTTTTGCATTGTATGATTTTCAAACTCAAATATACTTACAAATTGTACGGAATTTCAGAAAAAAATATACAAAACGTGAAAAAAATGCTGTGAAATGTTGACATGCATATCGTTGTATATTTCAAGACGGTGACTTAAGGCGATCAACGTCTCAACAGACTGTCTTGGTGGGGTGTCCGTTTGCCTGGTGTATGAATGATTGAAATCTCGCTTTAATTGATTTGAGAAATTTGTGAAACTTAAGTCCAATTGAATTCAAAGATGACGAAATTCATTTTTGAATGTTTCTCTATGGTAAGACAATCAACAGCACAAAGTGCCAACTTGACTGCGGGAATAATCCGATAACGGGTAGTTTTTTAGAGTGTCCAAAAAACCGGAGTTTTCAGAAAATTTCAAATTTTTTCAAAACCTCGTTTTAAAAAACCGTCTGTCGGAGCTTTTTTGAGTTAAAACGCGGCATTAGCCGACATTCGAGTTTTAGTGAAATAATTGTCCTTATTTCTAGATATAAGTAATATGAATACAATATCATCAATCGAATAGAGGTTTGGTTTTTTATTAGTAAAGTAGCTTTAGTCGGGCATGACTGACTATGTAACACCCTTCACTTCAAGATGTGTTGAAGAGCCAATTGAGATCAGGTTTTTGTACCCGGACACTACCTTTATATTAACCTAGATTTTATAAAAAGGTTATATTTGAATATTTGTGAGAATTTCACAGTCCATGTTTAAAAAGCTTAGATTTTATGACAAACATTTTGCAAAAATTATTCAACTTTTGGCTTTGTGAGAATATGTAATGAATTTTAAAGCCATAAACCAAGAAACTTAAACTGTCAGACCATTTCTTTTATTTTTATTATTTTTTAGAGATTTTCAAATATTTTTTCGTAGTAGACAAAGGTTTTTTTGTGACTAAAACCGATAAAATATTATAGGGTTTATTTTTTGATGTTGGTATAACTATAACCATATTACAACAGCCAACTAAATAGCGTTTTGTCATTACAAAGATCTGTTGTCACCACCAATTATTGGTACCAAAGTAACAAGTACCTCACAATTGGTTGGTTGCCATAACCGCCTATCAAAACTACGGAATGATGGTTATTGCAACAGAAATTCGGTTTATCCAACCGAATTTATGTAGTTCGGACCGAAATTCAACTGAGTTTTTCTCTGTGTGTAGATATTTCACACTGGAAGCTGAATTTAATTTCGGCGAGGAGCACTCTTATTTTTGCAAAGTAAAAGTAACATGTGTAGATTTTTCAGCGTTTACTCAAATATTCCTCTTGTTAAGCCATATTTCAGTTTCATCTAATTGTTTTTGAATAATATTTGAGGCATCAGAGGTACAATCACTGGTGGCTAAAATTGCCGTATCATCTGCGTACGTAGCAATTGTAACCTTGTCAGAAATAGGCATGTCTGAGTTGGCAACCCTTCTGGATAGACGTCAAAAAGTTTAACTCCGTTTGCAGTGCTTTTATTTTTCTAAAAAACAAAGTTTAACACAAAACATACTGAACAGCAAGAATCAAAATCACAACAAACAAAACATACTCTATTCGGGAAATATCAAGTATGCCTGCCACCGGTCGTAGAAGTTTTAAAAACAAAAAGATCGTTTGTGCCCAATGCAAAACACAAGTGAACGAAGAAAATGAAGGATACATAGAGTGCGATAAGTGTTCAAAAACGTACCATGCAATGTGTACGAAACTGGATAAGAGAGAATTTGAAAACTTGTTAAAGAACGATGAAGATGAATATGTGTGTCATGTGTGCGATGTAAACAAAGCTGATACAGTTCAAGAACAACTGCAACGAATGGACACAAAGCTAAACAAACTAGATCAGCTGGCAGAATCTATGAACTTCATGTCAGCGAAGTTTGATGAGCTGATGAATGGAATAATTTCAAATAAAAAGAAAATAGATAATGTGGAAAAAGAAAATAAAAAACTTAAAAGCGAAATAAATACATTAAAAGAGTCTGTAAAAATGTTAAACGATCAACGAGTTAAAAACGATTGTGTCATAAATGGTGTTACGGCTAGTGAAGGGAAAAGCGCAGTGGAAGCCGTTATTGAAATTTCTGAATCTGTTGGCATTACTATTGAGAAAGAAAATATTGAGGAAGCCTATTTTTTGAAGAAGAAAAACTTGGCAAAGCCAGACCAATCGCTAATTGTTAAATTTAACACAAAATCTCCAAAAAATAAATTAATGGATGCAAAGTCAAAATTAAAGGAAAATCCAAAAACAAAGAATGTGTACGTCAATGATTTCTTAAGTAGAGAATCGCTTGAACTTTTCAACTATGCGAAAACGTTAAAATCAATTGGATATAACTTCGTTTATACAAATGGAGCCAAAATCTTTGCAAAAAAGAGTTCGCTCACAAAGCCAAGACTAATAAGACGCAAAGAAGATGTTGATGACATGCTGCTACAAGGTACAACTCATACATTCCGAGGAGGAATGTCAATCCGTAATCGAGCAAATGCCGGTGATGATTCTGATGTCGATGAAACTGATGCCCAAGCTGCCTTTTTGTCTCCTGATCAATAACATTAAAAAACAAGTATTTAACATATATTTAATTGTCAAATATTTATTATTAAATTTTTTGTTTTATGAATAACAACAAATATTTTCAAAATATCAAATCATTTGGTGATCATTTCATAAATATAAAAGAAAATTTGTTTAACATAATGTCAGTCAACATCAGAAGCATATCTTCTCTTAATAAATTTAACGCGTTTAAGTCTATATTAGCTCAGATGGTTGTCTTGCCGAACATAATTGCTATCCAAGAGACTTGGTTTCAATCTGATGTAACACAAATTTATAATATTCCCGGTTATAGTGCAATACACTGCTGCAGAAATGATGGATATGGGGGTACGTCGCTCTATGTACGGGAGAACATAATTTATACTGTCGAACTTTGTGAAAGTAAGCAATCTATAGAAGCTATTCGAATTTCCTTAGAAAATGTCAAAATTAATGGCAGACCTTTGAAGGTTGTCACATTCTACCGATCTCCAAGATGCGATTTAACAACATTTTTACAATATGTAGAAAATGAACTGTGTGCTACTTGTCACACTGCTACCATTGTCGTAGGCGACTCTAACATTGATTTACTAAATCCCAACACTTCAAATGATCTTTCTAATGCCTTACTGCACGTTGATTATGAAGCCTGTCACTCATTAATTACACGTCCAAGTAGTGGAAAGTCTATAGACCATATTTATAGTAATATTGGGAACAAATTAACAATTGATTCAATCGTATGTGATATCACTGATCACAACATAATATGGTGTAAAATTCTAAGTACATTACCAAACAATCAATATACAACGAGATACTATAAGCAATGTAACTACGAGTTGTTGGTAGAGAATTTTGAAAGTGACATTAATACTTTGAACCATAGTGGAAACCCATCGGAGGACGCTGCAGAATTAATAACTGTTTTCTCTAACTGCGTTGACAGAAATACGGTTGTAAGAGAAGAACAAGTTTTGATGAAAAACCTATTGACGCCTTGGGCTAATAAGAACCTACAGGCTCTCAGGAAATTAAAAGAAAAATTGTTGGCCAGAAGAAGAAGAAATGGATCAACACCAGGAATTGAGTTCACGTTGAAGCAAATAAGTAAAATTATCAAAAAAGCCGATAGAATATGTATGAACGATTTCTTGCGCAACAAACTTCAATCTGTGGAAAAGAATCCCCAAAAATGTTGGAAATTCTTAAATGAATGTTTGGGAAGAAAGGAGCGTAAACAAATTCAATTGAGAAATGACAATAATGATCCGGTAACTGACGACAAAGTAAAATGTGATACGTTCAATGAATATTTTTTAAATGTACCAAAAGTCTTGAAGAGCCAAATAGTAAACAGCGGCAACGACAGTTACAATAAATTCAATCCTCTTGTTCAGTGCAATAGTATGTTTTCATTTAGCAGTACTTCTGTTGATGAAGTCCTGGAACAGATAAAGAGTTTACAACCAAGTAAAAGTCCTGGTCATGATGGAATTTCCGGCAAATCAATGATAAAATGCAAGGAAATAGTTAGTCCCCGTCTGGCTGCTATTTTTAATGATATGATTAATACCTCCATATTTCCTGAGATACTCAAAGTTGCACGAATTACTCCGATTCCAAAATGTTATAATTCATATAATACGAATAATTTCAGACCAATAGCTTTACTTCCACTAATTGATAAGGTTTTTGAGAAAGTTATTCATAAACAACTTTCCAATTTTATGGATCAAACAAATCAGTTGTATGGAATGCAATTTGGATTTAAAAAAGGCAGTGGAACTCAAGAGGCTGTCGTGAATGTTGTAAATTATGTCTGTGGATGTTTAGATGACAATTTTGGTGGAGTGGGTGCTATCTTTTACGATTTTTCAAAGGCCTTTGACTTGGTGGATCACAAAGTGTTATTAGACAAACTTCCTTACTATGGTGTCCAAGGTAGAGCACTTCAATTGTTACATTGTTACATTAAAAACAGAAAACAATTCGTGGAAATAAATGGAGTTAGAAGCGATATTGGTATTGTTGAACATGGTGTACCTCAAGGTAGTGTCTTGGGCCCACTTTTATTCACAATATATTTAAATGATATCTCCAATCTTAAGCTGCACGGGAAACTCATTATGTATGCTGATGATGTATCACTTTTTTACCCCTACAATCATGATATTGTGTTGAAATCACAAATGGAACATGATGCCGCTGTCCTATTAGAATATTGCAGAGTTAACAAACTTATTTTAAATTCTGAAAAGACAAGATTAATACGATTTCGTCCTCGCTGCTCTGGAAATGAACAATCGTTTAATATATTTTTTGATGGAAAACAGCTTCATGAATCCACCTCATTGAAATATTTGGGCATACACTTGCAAAACAATTTAACATGGAACCTACATATAAGGGACTTAAAGGCTAAAGTCGCTCCAGCAATTGGAATCTTATATAAATATAAAAATAAATTCGATGTAGAAACTAAGCTATTGATATACAATGCTCTAATCCAAAGCCATTTAAACTACCTACCGATGATATATGCTTACAAAAAAGGCGTTGAACTGCAGTCACTTCAGAGAGTACAAAATAAGGCACTCAAAACTGTCCACAACCTACCACGTACTTACTCGACACTTGCATTATATGAGAACGTATCTAAATCCACATTGCCTATACAGGGCTTATACAAATTGCAATTACTTACATATGTGTTTAAATCAGTGCGAAACCTTGGTCCAAGTGCAATTGAGTTTCATACAAACCAGACAGCCTTTAATACAAGAAATAGTTCTAACTTGCGAATTAAAAGATGTCGACTTGAAATTACCAAGCAAAGAATAGAGCATAATGGTTGCTCAGAGTTCAATCATCTTCCTCAAGATTTGAAAAATATACCCAGGATCTCAGTATTTAAAAGAAATTTGAAAACCCATTTACACCAAAGTATTAGAATGCTTCTGATGTAAGAATAATTTTAATTTACTTGTACATATACATACGTATATATGTAATTAATATATTATATTAAAATATGTTTATTATACATTTAAAGCCAACTCGCCCCAAAAAATGTCTGTAAGGCGCTGGGGCACAACAAACTATTGTAAATTATTTATAATGAATAAAACTGAATTTCAAAAAAAAAAAAAAAAAAAAAAAAAAAAAAATATCGTGTACAACACTGGACCTAAAACACTTCCCTGTGGGATTCCAGCATTAATAGCACCAATTATAGATTCGTTGTTGTTTATATTAATATAAGAACTTCTTCTGGTTAGGTATGATTTTAAGAAAAGGTAAATTAAGGGTTTATTATTTAAAAAATTTAAATAATAAGCCTTCATGCCAAACTCTATCAAAAGCTTGTTTTATGTCAAGAAATACTGATGAACAGTATCGTTTGTTTTCCAGACTATCCCGAATTGTTTGTGCAACCCTGTGGCATTGCTCTGGTGTACCCTGCATTTGTCGAAATCCAAATTGATGATCAGGCAGTATTTTGTTAATTTCCAGTATCGGCAGCATTATCTTTGAAAAAGTCTTTATGAAGTTATCAACTTTTCGGACTTTCCTGGTTTTGGAACCATAATAATTTTGGCACATTTCCACTGTGTAGAAAAATGCGAAAGTCTTATGATGGAATTAAGGATTAGGGTATGATACACTAATCCCTTTTTTGGCAAAGACTTAATGGGCTTATAGTCAAGTAGATCATATCCAGGAGATTTTTTATTTAGCTTTTTTATTTCATTCCGAATTTCATTTAAAGTAAAATTTTTAATGGGTCGACTCATTTGACACGGAACATCAAGAAAGTCGCTTATTTTTTTAGCTTGCTGAGCGTTACAAAACGAAAATGGGGTTAATGTTTTTTCTAAATATGCTTTACATGCGCCGGCTTTGCTTTTGTCCGATCTACACCATTTGCCGCTTGTGTTTTTGATTGGAACATTTCTCCTTTAGGGTCGTTTGAGATACTTTACTGCTGTCCAAAGATTATGTGCATTATTGTTTGTAGGACTTAAATTGCTTAGGTATTTACCGATTGAATTATTTTTTATCGTTTTTCAGATGAATTTTTAGATGATGCGATAACTGATTTAAGTTTAACTTACCTACAGGATGCACATAGACATTAAACAATTATAACTTGTTCTCGTGAAGCCAAAAATAAAAATTAAAATTTGTAAATGACCCACCTAAACTACTTATTAGGGACATAAATACTGTTACAACATTGAACACACCCATTTCAATAGTAGAACTAAACTGTCGTATGGGTTTTGAAAGCTAACCTCAATAGCGTTAGTCTGTAACAGGATTTTAAAATTGTTTCAACTTTCATCATGGAGTGGTCAGATAATGAGAACCGTACCGCTGTAATAGCGCTTTTCAAGTGTGGAATGAAAAAAAAACGATATTTTCAAAACGTTTTGGCCGCTAGGGATAAGCCGCATGTTTGTCTACCGATGCATAAAACTGTTTGAGGAGACTGGAGATGTAAAAGACCGCCACCGGTCGGGCCGCCCCCGATCTGTTCTAACACCGCATGTCATCAAAGCCGTTTAATCAAGAATTCACAGAAATCCGCTCCGAAAACAGAAAATCATGGTCCGTGAGATAAATATCAAGCAAAAGTCCTTGAGTCGTATCATTAAAAAATACTTGGGACTTGGGGCCTTCAAACGACGTACCGGACATTTATTGACTGCAACTTTCAAAAAAAAAAGCTTTACTTCCACTAATTGATAAGGTTTTTGAGAAAGTTATTCATAAACAACTTTCCAATTTTATGGATCAAACAAATCAGTTGTATGGAATGCAATTTGGATTTAAAAAAGGCAGTGGAACTCAAGAGGCTGTCGTGAATGTTGTAAATTATGTCTGTGGATGTTTAGATGACAATTTTGGTGGAGTGGGTGCTATCTTTTACGATTTTTCAAAGGCCTTTGACTTGGTGGATCACAAAGTGTTATTAGACAAACTTCCTTACTATGGTGTCCAAGGTAGAGCACTTCAATTGTTACATTGTTACATTAAAAACAGAAAACAATTCGTGGAAATAAATGGAGTTAGAAGCGATATTGGTATTGTTGAACATGGTGTACCTCAAGGTAGTGTCTTGGGCCCACTTTTATTCACAATATATTTAAATGATATCTCCAATCTTAAGCTGCACGGGAAACTCATTATGTATGCTGATGATGTATCACTTTTTTACCCCTACAATCATGATATTGTGTTGAAATCACAAATGGAACATGATGCCGCTGTCCTATTAGAATATTGCAGAGTTAACAAACTTATTTTAAATTCTGAAAAGACAAGATTAATACGATTTCGTCCTCGCTGCTCTGGAAATGAACAATCGTTTAATATATTTTTTGATGGAAAACAGCTTCATGAATCCACCTCATTGAAATATTTGGGCATACACTTGCAAAACAATTTAACATGGAACCTACATATAAGGGACTTAAAGGCTAAAGTCGCTCCAGCAATTGGAATCTTATATAAATATAAAAATAAATTCGATGTAGAAACTAAGCTATTGATATACAATGCTCTAATCCAAAGCCATTTAAACTACCTACCGATGATATATGCTTACAAAAAAGGCGTTGAACTGCAGTCACTTCAGAGAGTACAAAATAAGGCACTCAAAACTGTCCACAACCTACCACGTACTTACTCGACACTTGCATTATATGAGAACGTATCTAAATCCACATTGCCTATACAGGGCTTATACAAATTGCAATTACTTACATATGTGTTTAAATCAGTGCGAAACCTTGGTCCAAGTGCAATTGAGTTTCATACAAACCAGACAGCCTTTAATACAAGAAATAGTTCTAACTTGCGAATTAAAAGATGTCGACTTGAAATTACCAAGCAAAGAATAGAGCATAATGGTTGCTCAGAGTTCAATCATCTTCCTCAAGATTTGAAAAAAAATACCCAGGATCTCAGTATTTAAAAGAAATTTGAAAACCCATTTACACCAAAGTATTAGAATGCTTCTGATGTAAGAATAATTTTAATTTACTTGTACATATACATACGTATATATGTAATTAATATATTATATTAAAATATGTTTATTATACATTTAAAGCCAACTCGCCCCAAAAAATGTCTGTAAGGCGCTGGGGCACAACAAACTATTGTAAATTATTTATAATGAATAAAACTGAATTTCAAAAAAAAAAAAAAAAAAAAAAAAAAAAAAATCGTGTACAACACTGGACCTAAAACACTTCCCTGTGGGATTCCAGCATTAATAGCACCAATTATAGATTCGTTGTTGTTTATATTAATATAAGAACTTCTTCTGGTTAGGTATGATTTTAAGAAAAGGTAAATTAAGGGTTTATTATTTAAAAAATTTAAATAATAAGCCTTCATGCCAAACTCTATCAAAAGCTTGTTTTATGTCAAGAAATACTGATGAACAGTATCGTTTGTTTTCCAGACTATCCCGAATTGTTTGTGCAACCCTGTGGCATTGCTCTGGTGTACCCTGCATTTGTCGAAATCCAAATTGATGATCAGGCAGTATTTTGTTAATTTCCAGTATCGGCAGCATTATCTTTGAAAAAGTCTTTATGAAGTTATCAACTTTTCGGACTTTCCTGGTTTTGGAACCATAATAATTTTGGCACATTTCCACTGTGTAGAAAAATGCGAAAGTCTTATGATGGAATTAAGGATTAGGGTATGATACACTAATCCCTTTTTTGGCAAAGACTTAATGGGCTTATAGTCAAGTAGATCATATCCAGGAGATTTTTTATTTAGCTTTTTTATTTCATTCCGAATTTCATTTAAAGTAAAATTTTTAATGGGTCGACTCATTTGACACGGAACATCAAGAAAGTCGCTTATTTTTTTAGCTTGCTGAGCGTTACAAAACGAAAATGGGGTTAATGTTTTTTCTAAATATGCTTTACATGCGCCGGCTTTGCTTTTGTCCGATCTACACCATTTGCCGCTTGTGTTTTTGATTGGAACATTTCTCCTTTAGGGTCGTTTGAGATACTTTACTGCTGTCCAAAGATTATGTGCATTATTGTTTGTAGGACTTAAATTGCTTAGGTATTTACCGATTGAATTATTTTTTATCGTTTTTCAGATGAATTTTTAGATGATGCGATAACTGATTTAAGTTTAACTTACCTACAGGATGCACATAGACATTAAACAATTATAACTTGTTCTCGTGAAGCCAAAAATAAAAATTAAAATTTGTAAATGACCCACCTAAACTACTTATTAGGGACATAAATACTGTTACAACATTGAACACACCCATTTCAATAGTAGAACTAAACTGTCGTATGGGTTTTGAAAGCTAACCTCAATAGCGTTAGTCTGTAACAGGATTTTAAAATTGTTTCAACTTTCATCATGGAGTGGTCAGATAATGAGAACCGTACCGCTGTAATAGCGCTTTTCAAGTGTGGAATGAAAAAAAAACGATATTTTCAAAACGTTTTGGCCGCTAGGGATAAGCCGCATGTTTGTCTACCGATGCATAAAACTGTTTGAGGAGACTGGAGATGTAAAAGACCGCCACCGGTCGGGCCGCCCCCGATCTGTTCTAACACCGCATGTCATCAAAGCCGTTTAATCAAGAATTCACAGAAATCCGCTCCGAAAACAGAAAATCATGGTCCGTGAGATAAATATCAAGCAAAAGTCCTTGAGTCGTATCATTAAAAAATACTTGGGACTTGGGGCCTTCAAACGACGTACCGGACATTTATTGACTGCAACTTTCAAAAAAAAAAGTTTTGAAAAATGCAAACATCTTTTGGTCACCGATGGAAAAATTTTTACCGTTCAGGAAAAATTTAACAAGCAAAATGATAGAGTGTATGCGCGGTCATCTAAGGAAGCATCTGAACTGATCCCAAGGGTGGAAAAGGTCATCACCCAGCTTCAGTCATGGTTTGGTGGGGTGTCTCTTACGATGGGGTCACTGACCTGCATTTCTGCGAACAAGGAGTTAACACATCGGCCAACGTTTACCGAGAAACCGTTTTGGAAGCTGTTGTGAAGCCTCTTAACAATTCCTTGTTCCAAAACCAGCTATGGACTTTCCAGCAGGATTCTGCGCCGGCCCATAAGGCTAATACGTCCCAGGCCGAATGGTTTACAAATTGTGGACGGTTTTAGAGGACAAGGTTTGCCACAAAAGATACCCAAACACTGGATCTCTTAAGTCTGCTTTGGTTCGAGCTGTGGCCAATTTTCCAATCGACAAGGTTCGTGCAGCTATTGACGATTGGCCAGTGCGACTTAAGGCGTGTGTAAAGGCAAAAGGCGGACATTTCGAAAAAGTATATTCTTTTTGGATACAATATACATCAATAAATATATAAAAAAAATTTTGGTCCAAAACATTCGGTACTTTTTATTTTACAGCATAAAACGTGTGTAACAGCATTTATGTCCCTACTAAGTATCGTAAATATTATGTTTGTTCTAGAGTGATCTTATGTTATATCAGAAGGGATCTTTGTGTTGGCAAGAACCATTTTAAGTCGATAGACTGATTACTGATCGTAATGAGTTGTGCCAAATTTTATAAAGACAGGATTAATTATGTGGCTTCTAAAGCTAAAGAAAAATCTTAATTTCAGTGTGGGAGCTTCATATACCTAAATTTTATCCGATTTTCTAAAAGTCAACCGTCTCCGCCCTTCGTACAAAAACGTACTACTTCCAAATTTCATAAAGATCTGACAACAACTACGACCTGTAGTTTGGAAACAAGCTTTAGGTACCCATCAGATGGGCGGAGGAACGGACTGACAAATATCGTTAAATCGAATCAACTGGTGAGTTTATTGGAACACTTAAATATTTTTAGTAGTAACGTATGGGTCGCCGTGGCGTGATGGAAGTGTGCACGACTATCATGCCAGTTAACACAATTTGTCAGTGCCGGCAATTTAACAATTGAGATATTTGTCTCTAAGCCATGTAAAAAGTTCTCTATAAAAATGTATTAGCCGTTTGGAGTCGACGTTAAACAGTCACTGAGTATTAGAATTGACCGTGCACAGCTCACTGATTTGAGAAAGGTTCCCCATGTTTCTTAATGATATGATGTGGGATGTAAAAACGTATTCCGTACGTGCCAATTACAAATTATCTTAGTTTTGCATTCAACAACGAAAAAAAGGGCAGTAAAAAACCGGGTAAACCGACAGTTCGGTATTATATAATTTTAAGAAACCGGCTATTGGGTTCGAACAAAAAACCGGCATGTCAGTTTTTCAGTTTTGATCACTCTAGTAGTTTCCCCAAAATATGAGGTTCATTTCAATATTTAGAACTTTTCGTTGAATTGACATTCGTACTCACATATTTTAGCAAAACTCTTGCAAAATTAGCACTTTATTCCCATGGAAACAGTGGCAGACTTTCTGCCGCATAATTTAGTCTAGCATTCAAAAAAAAACGTTATCAGTGACTGATAATGTACGAGTAAGTGCTACAGCACCAGTGCTATGAAAATATTTGCATGGGTTATCAGATGGACAGGCAAATCTTAATGCATATATCGCACTTGTTTAAAAAAAAGGGTATTAACTCATAATTGTCAAATGTCTGTTTGCTTACACACGTGAAGTACTTTATGTAAGGCATATAGAGGGTCATGTATAGACGGGATGGCAACTGTGCAACAATATTGAACGAAATATATAAATTGAGTAACTACCCTTTTGTTGAACAAGTGCGATATGTGTCACCCTACACCACATCGTGTTTGCCTACAACCTGACAGCCAAAAACATACCGATTTGCCATTTCCAAAAGTTGTTCTGTTGATAAGGGAATTCTTTTTATTGCAAACATTTCAGATATTTTACATTCTGTTTTGCCATTTCCTTCTAAAAACAGATAACATTTATTCGATTGAAATATAATGTAGACTCCTAGCAGAACTTTTGTATTTAAAATTTCAAGAATTCACAATTCAAGTACTTCGAAAGATATTCTCGGAATTTGTTTAGACTTTTCTTAGTGGACGTTTGGATAGTATCGACATTTCATTTATGAATTCTTAAAACATTTCGCCGTACTTGAGACGTTTGGGAATGTGGTGTAAACCATGCACACAGATATGAGTTGATTGGAACGAGAAGCATATATCCCCAATCCTAAAGGGCTAATTTCTAAAGAAACTTCACAAAATTTTGAAGGTCCAAAGTGTGCCATTTATATGAGAGGTGTCAAAGTAAGCTTTACTAGGTAGGTATCACAATTCCCTTTGTAGTGTTTTTCTAACAATAATCTTCTTACCAACTCCTGTTCCTTTAAATTAACTGAAGCGTATAACTTGTCCTTTATGTGGGACAAGGTATACTCTATTACAGTTGTGGCATTAAACTACAAGTTAAATTGATGATGTAAAATGATACCATTCAAAGAAATAAAATGGCCTTGTTTTGTGTCTGTGGACAGTATGAACGGGTCGGTCAACCCGTGGATTAGGACAGAGGCGGAAAATGTTTAATAACTAATATCACAGACCTAGGATGCTACACGCAGAGAAAAGATATGGTAACACTTTGGTCACCGCAACAATAATATGTTCTCAACAATAAAAGCATGTTCGTCGCAACCATAGTATTGTTTTTTGAGTTTCATTTTGACAACAATATGATTGCGACAATATTACTATTGTTGATATGTAACAATAGTATTATTGCCAAATTTAGAAATTAAATTATGGTTGTAGCAACCATATAAACATGGTTCGTGCAACAAAAGTATTGTTGTTTAAAATTTACGTTGACAATAATATGATTACGGCAATCATCATGGTTGCTACTATGAACATAACAAAACAGGTTTTATAGAGCATACTCGTAAATGCATGTGTGCGCGTATGTTTTTTTGATATACAAAAAGAAACACATACACACGATACAGTGAATGGTTTTTGTCCATTAAAAAGAATAACAACAATCGGAAGGTACTTCGAGTGATTTTTATTGTGTATACTTTGTTCGGTGAAATACTCTAATACCGACTGGTTCTCGTTTATTTAAAATCTGCCTGCACTTAAGTATATAGCCATTGATCATGGTTTAATCACATTCGTTTCTTGCGGTCTACGAATGGTGAAGTAGCATTCACACCTGCTAGTAACTAAAAGTATTTTCGACTGCCGTTGGAATATATATTTTTGTTTCTTGAATGAAGTGTTCAATAAAAACATGTCCTCAATTCTGGCTTATTAACTTATTGTAATGCAATTTAATATAACTTGCTTGATAAAAATGTCTATTTTTAAAATTAACATTACCTAATCCTAATAAATAATTTTGGGAATCATAGTATGGTTGAGTGAATCATACTATGGTTGTAGAGATAATGGCATGGTTGCGTGTAAATCATACTATGGTTGTGAAGATCATACTATGGTTGTATGAGAAAAATACTATGGTTGTGAGGATCATAATATGGTTGTGGAGATAATAGTATGATTGAGTGTGAATCATACTATGGTTGTGTGGATCATAGTATGGTTGCGTGTGAATCATACTGTAGTTTTAAGGATCAGACTACGGTTGTATGAGAAACATACTATGGTTGTGAGGATCATAATATGGTTGTGAAGTTAATAGTATGGTTGAGTGTAAATCATACTATTGTTGTGAGGATCATAGTATGGTTGTGGAGATCATAGTATGGTTAAGTGTGAATCGTACTATGGTTGTGGGGATCATAGTATGGTTATGTGTGAATCATTGTTGTGCAACAACCATATACCCAACAATAGTACGATCCTTATCGAATATTGTCATCACAAACATACATTTTTTCTGCGTGTATACTGAAAGAATTATGTTTGTTCCATTTACAATACAATAGGCTTTTATCATTTCGTTTATAGCAAAGTTCCTATTTTATAATTTTGCTTCTTATGTTTCACGGAAATGTTTTTATTTTGTTTAAAATGACTATGTAACATTTTTTTCCACTTTAAAAAACCGGATTTTGTGCTTGGGCATTAGGGGTGGGATAATGTTGTATGGAGATTCTTAGTAGTAAGATTTGGGTATGACTCACCCCCCCTATTTTGTGGGGGTTGGAAAAAAATGCATGGGCCAAAAAATGGGTGGGATGGGGGCAAGTGAGAGTTCATCAAGGTCAAAGTTCGTGGGATGGGGGAAAATATTCACAAAACGCCCCGTAACTACCTAGGAGTCGCACCTATAGGGGTAAAATGCATGACCGACCCCCATTAATTTTTCCCTCCCAATATTTTTTTCAAACATAACTACCCCCTATCTTCACCCCCTAAGGGGCTCCCCCACAATTTTTTTTTTTAAATTCTGCTCCCACCGCTTTAACTACCCCAACTGTGTCCCTGGAGGAGTTAAATGTAAGACCAACTACCAATATTTCTGCAATTCCAACAGTTTCTCAGAACAAATCCAACCTCTATCTTCAACCGTTAAGGGAGTCCCCATGCAAATTTTTGTCATGAATACCCCCTATCGCGAACCAATAAAAAGAGTCCAATGCAAAATGCATTAAAATTTTCTGTTATAAAATTTTCTTTGTAATTAGCGGGGCAACTAATTTCAGCTACATAAAAATATTTATTGGAAATTTTAATGGTCTACATCTGATTTTAGTGCTTACCAAATAGTCAAACTCTGCTGCGTTTATGAGCAAAATCTTTTTATTGAGAGCTTTTCTTTTAACAACTTTGCGCAGCATCCTTTGTTATTCCAACTACGTACCCACTCCCGAACCCATTGCCTTTTTGCGCTTTATTTTTTGGCCTTTCCTCCTCTTCCAAGACTATCAAGGTGCTGCTCCACAGCACAAAATCAGTCAATTTTCTCTTTGCGTGAAGGTCGTCCAAAAACGGCCGTTGAACCAGAGAACATTGAGGCCGTGCGTGAACTGATAATGCAAGATCGTCATGTGGCATCCTTCGACATTTCTTCCACCAGCATACATTCGATATTGCATGAACACCTAGCAGAAAAAAAGGTTTGTTCTCGTTGGATTCCGCACAATTGGACAATCGCTCAAAAAAGGCTCGTGTCTATTGGTGCAAACAAATTTTGCAAAAATACGATCGCGGTGCTTCAAAAGATGTTTATAAGATCGTCACAGGTGACGAATCATGGATCTATGCGTATGAGCCCGAAACAAACCAGCAATCGACCGTGCGGGTCTTCGAAGACGAGCCAAATCCAACGAAAGTTGTTCGTGAAAGAAGCACTTCGAAGCAAATGGTCGCCTGTTTCTTCGGCAAAACTGGTCATGTGGCGACTGTTCCTCTTTAGCAACGTATAACGGTCAAGTGGTACACCACAATTTGTTAACCTGAAGTCTACGGAGAAATTCGAAAAACGGACAAGAGAAGACGAATCATTGGGCACAATGACAATGCAAGCTCTCACATATTAACTCAAACCATTGATGGGTCATCCGCCGTACAGCCCTGGCTTGGCAGCCAGGGCTGTATATATATATATATATATATATATATATATATATATATATATATATATATATATATATATATATATATATATATATATATATATATATATATATATATATATATATATATATATATATATATATATATATATATATATATATATATATATATATATATATATATATATATATATATATATATATATATATATATATATATATATATATATATATATATATATATATATATATATATCATATATATAATATATATATATCATATATATAATATATATATATCATATATATAATATATATATATCATATATATAATATATATATTGTATATATATATATACAATATATATATTATATATAAGTAGCAGACCTCGTATCATGTTATTATAGACTACTCGTATTGCGTTAAAATTGCCCAAGAGGAAGTGGCTTTATTTTGAGATTTAATACCGATTTGACGATATAAGTTGGTAAGGAAAAAAACACATCCTTTTGATAAAATGTCCATACAAGGGTATGATAGATTCGGCACGGCCGACATTAATATGTCTACTTGATAAGAGGATGTACAAAGTCTCAAAATGTATCATTCCAAATGAATCACTGATTCACATTCCAATTATTGGAAATTCCCCCCACTTATGCCAGGTGTCGGTTAAATAAAATGCATTCGAATTAATTTTGAATTGAGAATTTTAAATTGTATTTATTTTTTGTTTTAAATTCTTTTCATTCTTTTGTTTTTTTTTTGTAATATTAGATACTTTTGTGTTTTGTTGTTTCTATCACTTTGTTTTGTTTGTTTTTTTTTCTCACAATTTGTTTGACTTAAAATTAGGATTTTATGTTGGTTTTTTGCCTTGTTAAGGAAGACTTGTAAGATTTCATTGTTAAGCATTCAGGTCATTAAATCCGTTTGTTTTTTGTTTAATGTTTTTGTCTAAAACTTACAAATATATATAAAACTAAGCATATATAAAAATAAAATATAAATCTTTTTCAACCACCAAGTGGTTGATTGCTTGTGGATGTGGTTGTTGTTTTTGTTTGTTTGAATAATACTAGATTTCAACTGACATCTTAAAGTTGCTGTTGTTGTTGTTACACGTGAGGTAGTTGAGTTTTATGAATTGAATGTATGATGAAATAATTAATTGATGACGATGTCAACATTCATCGGTGACTAAATGAGTTGTTTGTTTTGTTGGTTTCCGTAAAGAATGACTCTGTTTTAGCGATATACACTCGAAGGGGTATAGTAAAGAGACATGTACGTCCTGGCTGGTGGTGTAAGCTCATTTGTTTGTATGACTGGGCGGGCCGCCCCCACTTTTGGAAGGGCCCGGATTGCTTTGAAAAAATAGCGAAGCAACGTTTGAACACCTGTCACATTTCCCCCATTTTTAACGGAAAACGTTCAAGTGCATGAGTACGTGTGGTTGCGCATGAATACGTGCGTGCATGCGTGAGTGAAAAAGAGTAAAATGTTTCCCCTTGCCGGCCTGCTTAAGCCACGGCTCGGCTAGTGTCTCCTGTTGGACATCATGACTGCCCCTTTGGATTTCCTTCAGTTGGTTTTTCTGGTGTACTCCTTTGGCAATCTCTCTCTTGATTGGTATGAGCAGACGCGCCACACAAAAGAAGTTTTGTGTGGTTGAGTGTGTGTGTGTGCGTGAGAGTAGCAGTAGAGCTCTCCTCAAATGACTAAGAGTGGCAGTTAGGTTATGTTGCTTTTATCATCGGCAACGTTTTCCGTTCTTACCATTTGAGCTCTGAAGACTCGCGCTATGGTGTCTTCTCAGTTAAACACTTCAGTCGGTTTTTGAATCGGCGTCTCCGCTCCAAAACGGCGGCGGCGTACTCTTCACCAAGGACGCCAGACTTGCTCTTGTTCTTCTTTGATTTGTTTTTTGGTTACCAATGATAAGGGTTGTTGCATTTGCATATGCTGGGCGGCAGGAGCGTGATGAATCACCGACGGCTTATAGTCCATGGCTTCGTGCGAATTGGCCGGGCTTGGTGGGGCAAAATGCATCATAGCAGCCGACTGGTTGCTGGCGTAGGCGAGGTGATCATAAGTGGATTGAGAACTATGCGACGAAGCTGAACCGGTGGAGGCGGTGCGTGAGGGAATGGGTACCAACATGGGTGGGTGGCCATTGTTTAAAAGCGCCTGCTGCTGTTGTTGCTGCTGCTGCGGCAAGACCAAGGCAATGCTGCCGTTGGGCAATTTGGTGGGTATCACTTGCAGACCGTTGGGCAGGAAATAACCGTGAGGGGTTTGTTGTATTTGAGAGCTCATGATGTACTGATGTTGCTGCTGCTGTTGCAGGTGATGTTGATGATCTTGTTCGGGTGAGGATGGTGGTGAGGGCAAGATTTGTCCGTGCAGCTGTTGAACTGCATTGGCGGCGGCTTGACGCTGATGTTGATGCAATTCAGTCTTGACGCCATTGATGCAATTTTGTAAATGTTGCAGCAGACGGCGTTTGACGGCCGGTTCCAGGCCGGGAAAGCGACTGACCTCATTGGCACAGTCCGCAAAGCCGGCTTTGAATTTATTAATGATCTTGGGATCGGCAGCCTGTTGCATGGCGGCTTGTTGTCGCTGCAACTCTTGTAAATGTTTGACGGTCTTTTCCAAGATATCGGCCTTTTCTAATTTTGAGTGACGGGCAGGCTAAAAATAGAAGAGAAGAAGGGAGGTTTATTAATAACATGTAACTAGAGAAAATGCAGGGAAAACGGAAAAGTGTTGAAAAGCGTGAGGCAAAATTAAGAATTTTTATTTTATTTTTTCTTATAAAATATATTTATTTTAATATAAAAATTTTAGTTTTCATTAAAATATTTTTTTGCTATGTTTTATACAAGAATTTTTTATATTAAGGCGATTTTTTCATTAAATATTTGTAATAAAAATGATGCAGTTTTTATAAAAATAAGAGAAGCTCGTTAGCTTGCGCTTGCGAGCTTAGCTAATTAAAAAAATATTTTTTAGTTAAACAATGTATAAGATTTATTTTTGAAAAAAAAAATTAAAAATATTTTATTTTTTTATAGCCATGTTTTAATATTGTTTTTGTTTTATTTTTTTCTAACACTCATTGTTAAAAATTTTTGTTATAGCTTTAGCAAATGTTTTGATTAAAACTTTAATCAATTTCCTAACACTTTTTTAAAAATTGTAGTTTTTATTTAAAGGTTTTTATCTTTAAGTTTATTTTTTTAAAATACTTACGTCTTTTTTGGTGGCATCCAATATCAGAGTTTTGAGTTCATTTAGACAATTGTTGATGCGGGCACGTCTTCTTTTTTCCATAATCGGTTTGTTGGACTGTAAGGAACCAGAAAATAAGAAAAATAAGTTATAAAGTCATGACAAAAAATTATTTTAGAAAAAATACAAAGGAAAATCTTGGAGGAAATATGAAAACCTACGCGTATTAAATATTACATTTTGACCACACACTAGGCTGTTTGTTTCGCTTTCCTAGCTGGCGTCATCATCCTCTTGTTTGTTGTGTCGTGCGCGTTAAGCGTTTTAATTTTAGTTGAACGAAATTCTTGTGTGCTGTGTGTCTTTTTTTTAGTTTTATAACTAAATTAAGCATCACATGCATATATCGCCGAAATAAAAATAACTCAAAGGTGATGGTTGCCTATTTTGTGGCTCTTCTATACGGCTGTCGACTCTGGCGGTACAGAACAGAAAGCAGGGGCCAAGCTAAGGTAGGGGTGCGGCGGCGGTGGAGGGCAAGTGAGGTACGGCACACGCTAACACCGCGATCGCTCTTTAATTGGTAAGCAAAACAATTATGGCACTTGGCCAATAAGCAAAATTTTGTTGATCGCGTGCGATATTTTTGGTACATTGTTGTACCAACAACAACAAATAGAAAAACACGCATTTATACACACACATACGCAAGACCGAAATACGTACAACAGCAAAAAGAACAAAAAGCGTTCGCCTCTAAAAATAGAAAGACGGCGCGAGTTTACACCACCACCAACCCCACAGGGGCATTGCGGATAAATCTCGGTGGGTTACGAGGTGGGGAGCTAGGAGATTATTTTATTTTCTGTTGGTTGATTTGAAAATACCTCTGAATTTTTTGCTATTTTAATATAGCGACTGTCATTATTGGCATGTGATTTTTATTTTCGTTTAAAGGTCTTCTTCTTGTACGTCTGCTGTTCAATTTGTTGGCGGCGCGGACGTACATACGTTGTTATGAAAAGCACCACAAGGTCGTATGCCAAAAGAATTTGTGTGAATTTCTGATTTTTTTTTGGTTTTTTTGGCAATAGTCTGAGGCAGCCATATAGGGAGATTTCAATCGCCTTAGGCCGCCACCACATGAGAACCCCCATACAACGGTGATGAGTGTGGAATGAGTAGGTTTTTAGTTTTCAGTTCAAATGAGAAATGCACATGTGTACATATTGGACAGACGGGCGTATGGACGTATGGCGTACAGTGAAGTCATCGTTGAAATGTTGGCGTGTGTGTGTGTGTGAGTGATATGGCCAAAAACGTACCAATTACCAATTACATTAATATAAATGGAATGCGTTGGCTTTGATTGTGGACGTAAAGAAAAACAACGACGACGACCAAAAAAAAACTGAATCGTATCTCCTCTGTTGGGCTTTTAATGAATGAAACGAGAATGATTCAACTTGTTGGCTGTTGTTGTTTTTGTTAAGAGCACACGCTTCAGAAATTATACGTGGCTGCTGCTGGTGGTTTAATTTTTATGGAAGCGCCCCACACATAAAAACACAACAACACAAGTGACGCCAAAAACTGAATCCAAAGCGGTGGCGGTGGAGCGCAGAGTGTTTCAGATTTTGTACATTTTCAGAATAGGAACGTAGTGAATGCGTTGGCTGCCGCCGCAGCTATTAACGTGGTCGTTGTCGCCGCCGTCGTTGTAGCCAATATTGGGTTCAACCACTTACAGCGAGCGCGGCGCAGCGATACGTACTATCAGCGTTTGCCATGAATGGCTTTTGGCGGTGGGAAAATGTAGGCAGTTGATCGTTGTTTTTTGTTTGTTTTTGATTTGCCAAAATCGGTTCGCTGATTGAATATCCGCTAGCACCGCATACAGCAGTTGCCACAGAGCAAAGCTGTAAATGGTTACACTAGTGGGTGAAGCTCCCCAACTTAAGCGAATGTGGTTTAATGGTCGGTCATTTGTTCATATTTATTCACATGTTGTCGTTTTTTAAACTTTTAATATGGCGTTAGATACTTACACGACGATCACTTTTAGCGGGGGTTTCCTTGGCGACATGGGGCACGGGGGCTCCAATAACGTTGGCTGTCATGGTGGGACCACAAACACCGGTTACCATTTTGAACTTAGTAATTTACAAGTTATCACAAAATGTTTTTATTTGATCTTTAAAATTGTTTGGTTTTTATAACGATTTTTTTTATAATTTTAAATTTGTTAAACTTTTGTTTGCTTTTGCATATATTTTTTCAGTTTGTAAATTTAAATGTAACGTAAATTTTCTTAGTTTTTTGCTTTCCTTTTTACGTCAAAATTTCACTTTATCACAATTTGTTCTTTCTTTTATAAGAATATTATCAATTTTTGTTCTCTTTATGTTGGCGTTTCAGTTCTTTTCCGAGAGCTAATGTTGCTTCTTGAACGATCAGCGAGCGTATGAAACAAGTGTTCTGTTAGCAGGCTGATAAAAATGCCTTTATGTTGTTGACTAGGTTAGTTGGCCGAAGAGCGAGAGAGTCCGAAATTCACAATGTATACGACAGAGAGCGAGTGGGTGAGAGAAAGAGAGCACGCGTGCAAAAACCGTTTACTTCTGTGTACGTGCGGTGATAAATAGCTGGCAGCGGTTGTTTCTATTCGTTTTTCCGTTTATTGCGAGCGCTCAAGAGTTCTTTATCGTTTGGCTTGTAGCAGACGACTGACGATTGATCGACAGGTTCCTCGGGTAAATCGTTTCAACGAGACGCAGCGCAAAAAGCCACACGACCATATAAAAATACCACACAAAATGCCGACATATGCACGTATGTATGTATGTGACGGACAAAAGACCCACTGCCTTGCCTGGCTCTGCTACCTGGTTACCAGCAGCCATCAAGCGGCCAGCGGTATGTCGGTTTGTGTGCATGAGTCTACCACACATCACACCAACACACAGCCAGCCACACACAGCGACACACACTCAAGAACGAGCCATCCATGCAAGCATGCATTGATGATGGCTCACTCCAAATGTCGGTTAGTCAGTCCGACGCATGGTTGGGATCGTTTGTTGGTGTGTCTGGCTGTCTGCCTGACCTTTGTTGTTTGTTGTGCGCTACCGATTGTTTTCCCTCAGCCGTATATCTACG
Organism: Hydrotaea diabolus; assembly: GCA_963513945.1. Taxonomy (NCBI): domain Eukaryota; kingdom Metazoa; phylum Arthropoda; class Insecta; order Diptera; family Muscidae; genus Hydrotaea; species Hydrotaea diabolus. The sequence goes on from OY740719.1 coordinate 172,224,626, forward strand.
CAAACATACGAACGGATACGGAGAGAGTAAGGTCTGTAGGTTGATATCTTGGCATATTGCGATTACGTCCGAACATGGAGGAGTGAAGCGCCCCCTCTGAGAATGATGATGGATGGGTTGTGTTGCCACTTTTGGATAACGAATGGCATAATTTGTCAATTTCTTTTGATTATATGTTTGTGTGAACTGCGAATTAACCCTAGAATGAATGGTGACTAAGTGAATCCCCTTAAGATTTTCATCGTGGACCCCATTAAAGTATATCTTTCTTAAATCCGATTAAGTCACAAGAGGAAGGTTATTTCTAATACTCTCTGACCGGGACCCACTTTTAAAATTCGGATCCGAACAGCTAATGTATTTCGTAGAGAAATTTTTGCTTTGCTTAGAGATAAATCTCTTATTCGTTAAGTTGCCGGCATCTATGAAATAGAAATCTGCCGCTGAAAAATTGTTGGGTTTAACTGTTTGACTGTCTTGCACATTAACCATTCCAACACGGCGGTCCACTTTAAAGCATTAGGTGTTTTAAAAATTATTTCCTGTCAACATAGCTACGTTACTTTCAGAGATGTTTGAGTCTTTTTCTTCTATCGGGAAGCTGCAGGTCAGATTTATTTTACTTGTGGCTGTTCTTACCTAGACTTGAACCTGGATAGTCGTGGTCACGGACCATCATATAACGGCGGTTCGGTATTACATCAAATGGCCTTTCCTAGCTATTCTTAAAGTACTCGATCCAACTTTTAATGAGGCGGTCCAATGTATGCGATAATTTTAGGGCAATCGTATCTCAAGCATATCCAAAAAAATTGGCTTCTTAGCGAGGACTTTGGACAGGGGTCTTAGAGAATATAATCTAGGGGTCTCAATTCGCAGGTTTTTACTCGCAACTTCAAAAATTGTATCACTTGTACTTCATATAGCGCCGTAATGTGAGAACTGCAGCACAGATTGGCAACAGAAAGTCGGCTAATATCGTTCAATACCAGGGTTCTTCAGAGAATATTCAATGTCTCTATACTGACAAAAGTAGAAATTCCACGGAATGTTAGCAATGGAAAAATTCTAATTTAGTCTTCCCAGACGGTTCAAATGAAGACATACATAGGAACAGGCTAAGAAGTTTTTCTCTGGAAATAAATACTTCAACCTCTTTAAAAATTCTTGCTGTGGTAGGTTATGGTGCACCGCTTTGGGAATGGGGTGTAATGAAAGTGGGTTTAGCGAAATCGAGTATTGAAAATAATTTGCTGCGAAAGAATTGAAATATTCAGTTTTGCGAATTCGAATATTGAAATATGAATTTTTGCAAATGCAAATATACAAGTACGAGTATATACATTTTTGCGAAAGCGAATGTAATTATTTTTTTTGTTTTTTATACACTCACCACACTGTTGTACAGGGGTGTTTTAAGTTTGGGGTGAAGGGAGTTTGTGGTGATGTTAGTAAATTATACCGATCGACTCAGAAAATTTAATACATATTTAAATTCAGATATGTCCGTCTGTACATCTATTATTTTAATAAAAGTGTAGGTTGCAAATATAAACCGATATCGCTAATACTGTGCTTATTACTTTGTTTTTAGCTTATGACGGCCATTTCGTGCTGCGAAAAACATTGATGTTGTTCGCAATATTGTGACAGAAGAGCCGCCAACCACCTCGACTCGTCGTCATCTCAGGAACATCAATGATGAGAATTTTCCATTAAGATTTCAATTTACACACTTTCGAGGTTCAATTGGTTTAAGAGCAGAAGCTAATTGTCATAGATCCTTCTATCATAATAAAAAATATTGAGATAATTCTCTAAAAACATTTTGTTTTATTAAAAATTAACATCGTTCGTTTTAGTTGGACCACCCTAAAGAATCGATTAAGAATTTTTGTATGAAACACAATAAAAAAATCACGGAATTGAGAAAATCCCAATGAATTAAAAAATCCCGATAAATTGAAACATCCAGGATCCCAAAATATCTCTGGATCCCAAGAAATCCCCTGATGTATCTCATTTTTTACAAAACAAACTTATCGCCCATTATTTGTTAATGTGGGTTTTCATTCTGATGATTCATACCTACTTCCGGGGGATTTTTGTGAGTCTTAGTTTTTGGGATTTTTGCAGATAAAAATTCGTTTTTGGGGATTTGACCTAAAACAAGTACTGGTAATGCTTTAAACACATAGACGACAGCAAGCAGCACGACGACTGACTTCAAATGTCGTTGGCGACATTTGTCGTTGTGCTGCCACCTTTTAAAATATTTTGAGAACGGCAGCAGCAGCGTAAACAGCTGATATTGTTTTAGTATGCACTGCTGTTTATTGGAGCAATGTATTTTTCAGTGATGCCAATATGACGTTTATGAGGCACACAAACAAACGATTTATGTTCTACATAATAATTTATTGTAATCGTGTGCACCCTTCATAGTAAATAGACCGTACATCAGATTGACAGTTTCGTTGCAAAATACATAGTCTGGTTTTACACGGACAATTATAATTGTCGCCATTGTTCCCCGTTCCATACTTCTTACCTCTCTCTCCAGAAGTGAAGCCGAAGTATCAGATAAGAAGCACATTGAAAAAAAGATTCCGGAACAGAGTATTTTATATATTATTTATATATTATGTTTTATTTTCATTATAGTTTGTTTATTAATGAGTGGATTGAATATATTGCAAAGAGGCAGGAAATATTTAAAAGGCGAAGCCATATTTTGGCATACCCCCGGACGAAGACCGGCTTCACAAGAAATCTTTATATAGCGAAATTATATTTTAGCATACCAAGAAGATATATAAAAACACCTTGACACCTTGAACATTTAATAAATCCCAAAATGTTTGACGCAAATTTTCAGTTTTTAGTTAAACGCCTTTAATCTCTAAATTATTACAACTACTTTAGTGCATTACCAACACTGTATCTGATATTGTCGCCTTTCAAAATAGAAATTAGTTTATATTGGCGACAACAGCAACGGCTGCTGTGCCGTCGTGCTGCTGTGACGCCGTCAAAGTAATCATTTTCATATAAACGTGTGTGTTTTAATTTTGACAGGTTGTCGCTCGCTGCTTGCTGTCGTCTATGTGTTTAATGCATAACGCTGCTGATAATGTCTCATTTCTTCTCACATACACATTCAAAAACCCTCTTCCTCCACTCGAGCTCTTAACTCTTTTTTCTCACTTTCAATCTCGCACTGTTATTCAGTCTGTTAACTCACATACAGATACTGTACAGTTCACGGTGTGTGTGTTTTTTCCTTATCACCGAGGAGAACATTAACATGCCACTGTTACTTTCGCCACCCAATCATCCGAGCAAACAACCCCGCATACACTCATGCATATTTGCTCAACAGCACTTCGCCACTTGATCGTAACATGTTAGAACAACGGAGCAATGGAGCGTAGCGGCGACAGCAACAACAGATATATCGAGAGACCGTCTCCTCCGGTCAACTGTGTGTGATTCATGCCTCGGCATACGGGCGAACGGCGAACGTGACAAGTGTGTGTGTCAACACTGGCGTGTCTGATGCCCCCTTAGCAATAAACTTTGAGTTGGTGGCTTGTTAAACACACAAACAACAGTCGAACGAACGAGCGATAAGACGACACGCCACCACGGACGCCGTGCGTCAATCCATACAGACTTATGACATCGTCATCACTTACGGACATACGGGGAGTAATAAATTTATAACACTCATACCCATTTTTTTCTATGATCACAAGATCATTAATGATGTTCAAAGCTTATACTAGACAGATAATAAAAACAAACATTTGTATTAAGAGGACTTTACCGAGCGTGATGTTGCATTAGACGGCAAGGACAGTGCGAAACAAACACGGGCAAAAATGGTGAAATAATCTCATTGACACGGAATTTCCAACAATCGAGGGGTGTCAGTTGAAGTCGAATTCTTTAGATCATCTCATAATGTGCGAACTACTTAGAAAGGGAAATTTAAAACCCCAAACATTTTTTTTAACAACTTTAATTGGCTTTGATATTGGTCGGCTTTTAAACCGTGTACCAGGCACTTTAATCTTGTCTATGATACTCCCTGGTCTTTTCTCCGGAGTCTCGATCAGTCCTACGGACCCTTGGCAATACTAGTGTTGCCAGAAGCATACTGGAATTTTAATTGGAAAGATTGACATTTTTTAGCTTAACTTTACTCAGAACGTTTTGTCATTTTAGTGCGAATTATTTTGTTAACAGTGTGTTCAAAACTTCATCTCGGTCAAAAAATGGAATTAACCCGTGAAATTTTCGTGCGATGATCTTTTACGATTTTCGGCATGGATTATCAAGACAAGAGTCAATTTGGTAATGCAGTACAATTTAAGCCATTGTAAATCGCTGGTACCATGAGTTCAGTCTCGGACGCCGTCCGCTTCAGAATTAATTTCGTGAAGTTCGTCCAACTTCTGATGCTGCGCGTAAACTGATCACCCAGGACCGACATGTGACACCATGATTTAGATTAAGACATACTAAGGCATTAGTATGACAAGCATCAATAAGATATTGCGTGTTCATTTGACAGTGAAAACGATTTGTTGTCGTTGGATCCCATATATATTTTGACGAATGCAAAATAAAAGGATCGTGTCGATTGGAGAAAAGATATGTGGAAAAAATCGTCACTAATGACGAATTATGGAAACAAAACAACAGTCGACCGTATAGGTCTTTCAAGACGAGCCAAATCCAACAAATGTTGTTCGTGGAAGAAGCACATCGAAGCAACACGCAGAGAAAAAATATGGTTACTATATGGTCACGGCAATAATAATATGTTCTCCGTATTGTTTATTGAATTTAAATTTAACAATATTATGATTGCCGCAATATTAATATTGTTGAATTGTAACAATAGTATTACTGCCAAATTTAAAAATGAAATTATGTTTGTAGCAACAATATAAATATGGTTGCGGCGAAAAAGTATTGTTTTTAGGGTTTTATGTTAACAATAATATGATTACGCCAATAATACTGTATGATTGTATTTTTTTCTTTATTTGAACAATGTTATTGTTGCGGGTCTAATGCAATAATAGTACTTTTTATGTGGAAATTATAATTTTTCAAACAAACTGCTTTGGCTTTGTTTAACTGAAATATTTTAAATGAAAACGCTTACGTTTTTTTTAAACTGATTTTCTATACTGTGAAATAAATCACTTCTATTATTTTGAATTTAATGTATTTTTAAATAATTTTTCAATTCAAATCTATTGTTGACAACTTAACCCAATTCTAATAAATAATGTTGGGGATCATAATATACTTAAATTTTGTGTGATTATATGATTGTAGGGAGCATAACATGGTTACGTGTGAATCATACTATGGTTGTGAGGATCATACTATGTTTGTATATGAAACATACTATGGTTGTATGCGAAACATACTAAGGTTGTGGAGATTATAGCATGTTTGAGTGTGAATTATACTATGGTTGTGGTAATCATAGCATTGTTATGTGTGAATCATACTATTGTTGTGAGGATCATATCATAGTTGAAGGGGTCATAATATGGTTGTATTTCAATCATATTATTATTTTGAGAATCATAATATTGTTGCACCACAACCATATACCCAATAATAGTATGATGCTCTTCGAATATTGTTATCCCAACATACTTTTTTTCTACGTGAAGGATCTCGTTTTTTTGTTATAACCGGTCATGTATTCATAGTGTTTTTAGTGGAACGTAGGAAGGTCAATCTGTTTGCCAACGCTTTTCGAAGAAATAAGGAGAAAAAAGAAGAGAAGATGGATTTTTTTGCACCCGACAATGCGAGCTCTCACACATCACCTTAAACTATAGGCTATTTACGCACTCAATAAGTCGCGTTGATGTTTCATCCGCCGTACAGCCCTAAATGGGCACCCAATGACTTCTTTTTATATCCTTACAAAAAAAAACCGTGTGGTCAACGTTTTTCGACGCCCCAAGCAGCTATTAAAGCATTCATAAATTATGTTCTGGAGGTGTCCCAATCGGAGTGGAAAAAGTGCTTCGAAAATTGGTTTGAGCGCTTGCAGAAGTGTATGAATCTTCACGGAAAATATTTTGAAGAACAATAAAACTTTTTTTAATGATAACTGATTGTTAATATTATTGCTAGACCCGAAATACATACAGCAACCCTCGTATCAGTATATCTTGTGATAATCATGGGCTAACGTCCACGCTTTGATATGTTCGATCGGTATATCTAAGACTGACACTCGCTAAACTTAGATTCACCTAACACCATTCATATCAACTATGTTTGATTTGTATGTTAAGCAAGTAACGGGTGGTCCACCTAGTGGTTTCTTGTTAATCGTATGTAATTTAAGCATTGAGTGTTCTTTTCCTCTTAAAATCTTGACTGAAAGTCGGTATCATATCTCTGTGGAATGAAATTAATAGTTATGCTTCCGAACAACTGTGGAACATAATGCAATTTCTTTTCCAAAGCCAACGTTGTGTATCCGTAACAGTGCGTTTATTAATAAGATGTTTTCAGTCAGTTTGTGAAATAACTTCATGAAACTGGCATGCTAGGCTTTAACAAGCATGGTCCCTGTAGGGTAAGCAATGTTAAAAACGCGGCTGCCTTAGGTCGATTCGCCATCGATCTTAAGAACTCAACCTTTTACGCAACATCCTGACGCAAAATTTCCACAAAGACCTTACATTATGCACTTACAAGGTCCAAATAACTTGTCAGTTTGGCGTTCTCTGACGAAGCGAATTTAATTTTTTTTTAATCTAATGATTCCCGTTTAAATGATATACAAAGTTGGAACTTTGCACTTCCAATGTTTTTTTTTTGTTTATTTTGAACTGGGGTCTAACATCGTATACTTAATGTGTAAACAATCAATTTTTTAGAACTCGGCAATTCGTCCTCGATCACCAGAATATGGAACACATTTTGATACGATTCAAACACGGTGTTCTCCGCTAATCTAATAATTTATTCTATTCAACATATTCGATTAGAAGATATTCGCACTTTGAAGCGTGGTCTCATTAAAACATTTATTGAATAATTAATTTCTTATCGAATTGTAGAATATTCGATGTGATTCTAGTCAAACAATTCGACCTGTGGCCATTAATTATCTTTTTATAGGTATTGGAAAATTCGTTCAGAATATTATTATCATATTAAGAATTTATTGATTTTACCATAACTAGTAATTACTTGGAAAGGTAATATTTAAAAACGAATATATTTTTAATTACCTTCAAAAAAAACCTTAAAAATAAGAGTTGAGAAAAAGTCAACAAAAATTGAGCGCCTCGAAAATAATTTTTTTTATATGTCGTAGTGGAACATTTTTTCTCATGCCGAAAGCTATCGAAAAATCGATCGCTAATCAACCCACCCTAATTATATTTAATGATTTTATTGCTTTTCCATAAGAATATATTTCCTTAGACTTGAAATAAAAACAAGTGGATAATTCGTAAGTTCCGAAGCTTTTATGCTGTGCAGCGCAGAAGTTCTTATACTCTCCACAATGGATTGCGTTTTATTTAGTATGAAATTGGCAGCATATGGTTTTTGGTGATGGGTCCATGTTTGAGCTACAGTTTATGAACCCTATTAACTGTATTTCCATTTATATACACGACTTTCATTGTTTTGGAGAATCCATATGTCCAATGTTGAAGAGGGTCGAAGGGGATCTATAGAACCCAAAGATATGGGCCTTAAAATTTAGACAAATCTTAAAAGTTGAAGCAAATTGAATATTGAAATTTTACTACATATTTCTGAGTACGAGTAATCATATGCCATTTTCGGCGATATAGAAACATGTGACCTATTGTCAGAGACAGCAAATATAGTCAAATCGTAGAATAATTATAATTTTCGAATTTTTGACGAAATTTTTAGATGTTTTTTAATACTCATACTTGAGGAGGACGATTTTTGGGCCCCTATGGGCCGAGTTCCAAATTGGCACGAATCTTAAATATAGGTACATATTTGTATTTGTAAACAAATTTCACAGTTTAGGGCCCTACGACACATAGACCACGGTCATATGTCAAGACCTGAAATTCGTACTTAGATTTTTCAGAAAATTCTGAGTACCCACATGTTAATGTTCGAAAGGACATATTTAATAGCGCTCTAGGGGCCTTAGGCCTCAATTTTCTTAGAACCGTAAATAATTGTGAAGTTTTGATTCGTGACGAAGTTTTATTGTTTTTTAATAAACATAGGTGCGTAGTTCAAGGAAAATTTCCTCTAGAATATATACCGTGTTACTCCGAGTCGCACATAGGTCCAAACTTTAAGTATAGGTACATATTTGGATTTGTGGGAAGATTTTACCGGTTCTGGATACCCATATGTCCCCGAACATTAGAGGGAGGTTTTTGGGCCCGACGGCCCAATGAATACGCCCGTCAGTGGGAAGATAGTTGCACCTATGCCTACCACTTTGAAAAAAATACCGATTTAAACGTAATTATAAAATTAAATGTCAAAAAATTAAGAATTTGATAGGGAATTACTTAGTCCCTCATAGATAAACTGTTTTCCCTTTCGGCTGATTTGGTCTATTTTCAATACCAGTCGATATAAGCTATATGTATATCTGGAACGTTTGAGGACTCTAGCTATTTTCGTTTGAATTGAATCGTGCTTTTAATAGGCGCGCTTGGCTTAAATGCCTCAGCGCTTTTCGACGATCAATAATATATATGTATAGGTATATATATGTGACGCGCAAAATAGAAAGGGACCTAAGGGTAAAAACCAGTTTTGTTCAAGAGAGTCATTTTAAAGATTTAAATACGTGTATCTTTGGTGTACCATCACTTTCATACAACGCGCATATCTCTGGGAGGGAACACTTTTGGGGCTCGATGCTCAGATGTTGTCCACATCAAAAAAAAAAAAGTGAAAATTGATATATGTGACAGCATATATATTTCATATGGTCGCATATAGGTATTTCGAGATGATACAAACTTATATACTCCCATCCTATGGTGGAGATTAAACAAATACAGTAGATAATTTGGACTTTTTCATCGGTCGATTCCAAAAATAGCTCGCCATGACAAGTAAATTCAAATTCAAATCCGGGTAAAGAACATCCAGCAGCGTGGAGAGCTGGCGTCGTTACAACTGAGTGTATCCCGACATGAGTTAAAATATTTTAGACGATAACACGGAAATCGTGGACATAGTAGACTGAGATAGCGGAGGAGAAATAAAGTGGAGGAGAATCAGAATTGCAAACTGGAGGAAGTTCGCATAAGACCGAAGTACTTTTAAATCATTTATTGAGCGGGCCTGGACCAGGAAGAGACTGTGGAGCCAGTCTTTGCAACTAAGTTAGTACTTCTAGTTTCTTAAAAAAAAGACCTTTCTCTCTCTAGGAAAATTTTGCTCATTTACAAGCAACTTATGCAAAAGTCAGGGTACTACTAGCACATTTTGTGTGACCACTATCTTTGAACAGACACATACGGACAGACGGACATATCTAAATGGTCATAGAATTCTGCGCACATCAATACGACAATGAAAGAGTATTCTAATTTGCGAATCTTTGCCTGCTCTTTAATGAATCATATATTCGTGCTACATCTTGGGAAAATTTTCCAAATGTACATCGATTGATGTTACCATTTAAAACGCAATTCCAAAACTTGTTCCACGGTGAAAAGTGCTGTGGCATACTCGTATCACAGTCAATCATAGCTATCTGCCTGGATTTTTGTAAAATTTCATCTGCAAAATTGGACTAACAATGTCAATGGACAACAATTGTCAATACAGACTAAGCCTCCAACAATTACTTAGTCAAAGTGGCTGTCAATTGCTTGATAAACTCTGTCCATTAAGGACCCTTATGATACCATGGGTTAATTGCTAGATAAACTCTGTCCATTGAGGACCATTATGATACCATGGGTTACCCATATAGATCATTCTAGATTACGATGTGCCTAGGTGGTTCGAAGTTTTTATATCTATGTGAAACCAACCCGTACTGCTCAGAAACCGTGTGAAATTTTTATGCTCTAACTACACAGTGATAAAAAATCGAACTTTCCGAATGCGAATTTTTTGGAAAAAATACTTTTTTCGAAAAAAATAAACACAATTTTGTTCATAAAAATTGCATTTTTGAAATAGTAACGTATTGAGAATAATAGAATGGACTTCGAAATATCATTAGAAATATGTTTTACAATGAAACCAACACCAAAAATAGATTTTTAAGCCTTAAACTTAAATACACCGTTTTTTCTGTGAAAATCTACAAGAAATAGCTCCATTTGTATGCCAGCGCCATCTAGTGTGATTTCTAGGTAACAATAATATTAAAAATGAATTCCTCGACACCAAACAAAGTAAGATACCACAACTTCCAGCATTATTTGATCATATTTTCTATGATCTTTTCTTGTTAGACAGCGTTTCAAATGGCAAATGCGCGCAAAAAAATCTTACACTGAACTAAAGAAATCCCTTGAAGGTTTTGTTATGGATAATGTTAATTTTCATTTGCAATTGGTTTTATCCCTTTGGCATTTTGGTTGTTGCACTGTGATTTAGACCTCCGAGAAGGTGGCAATCACCAAATAATGCAAACTTTCTAGGCCCACCCAAATAATACACATTCTTTTTTAAGTATGGGGATAGACTATCTCTCAATAAACCATTTACGTAGTTATTGTTTTTTAATCATAATATTTTACGTCATGACCGCCAAACCACAACCGCCCTCTGCTAAGTTGATGGTGTATGGGTGCTGGTATTAGTCACTCAGCACCTGATAGTTATGGTGCTCCACAACAATAATCATGGGAGTATCTGAACTATGGCACCACTACTTTGATTCTTCGTCTTTCCATTCTTTCTACGCATGGGACATTGTACTCTACTATTGACGATTGGGTGTCTGTCTATCTGTCTAGCTGGCTAAGTGCTGGGCTAGTATGGCAACAGACCCAATACCACTACTTTGTGATATAAAGACCAAGACCGTCATTTAGTTCCAGCCACGATGTATGTATCTACATATGTAGCATGTTCTTTGAATTTTAATGGATTTTTTTTTATAAGTTTGTCGTCAAGTTCCAAAGAAATGTGTGAAGGTCGTCGTCGTTGAATGGTGTGTGCGACTTTGAATGCGTGATAACGATAAGTTAATGAAATTTTGTGATCGTTCTTTTCTTTTGGGTTTGTTTTGGGGTCTTAACACTTTAAATGTTCTCGTTGGAAATGTTTAAATTAAAGCGAATACACACTCAGACTTATTGATGTATATCAATGATAACGTCTGCTTGGTGACTTCTGTCTGGGGGTCTAGAATGTTATGACAGTTGTCATTATATCGAATGCGATAGGGGCATTTCCAGCAGAAGTAAATATATCGTACATGTTCTACAAAAGGGTTATAACTCAAAATCACACATTGAGCTTATTTGATCCAGATCGGTTCAATACTATACCATCGTTATATACTATACCAAATTTGATCGAAATCGGAATCTATGTACTGCGGCTATATCAAACCATTGACCGGTATGACCCATTGTGATCTCAGCTGATTACTGATCGATCAAGAAGAACTGTGCCAACTTTAATCAAAATTTAATGTTGAATCGGTTGAAAATATGCATGCTAGAGCTATATCTAAATTTGAACCGAATTTATTCAATAATAAGAGCGACCGTCCTTGGTCCAAAAAAATGCTTCTACGAGTATAAAATGTAATAAAGATCGGTTAATAATTGCTACGGTTAGTTTGATAGCAAACTTTAGATAGACAAGAGGCGGATGAAGGAACGGACAGACCGATATGATTAAATTACATCATCTGTTGAATTGAGTTAGTCATCATTTTTAAAGTTGGATATACTTACTTTACACGCAGTGAAAAAATATGGTTACTGTATAGTCACGGCAATAATAATATGTTCTTCGCAATGAAAGTATATTCGTCGCAACCATAGTAATGCTATTTGAATTTTGTGTTCTTCGCAATAAAAGTATGTTCGTCGCAATTATAGTAGTGTTTTTTTAATTTTATTTTGACAATAGTATGATTACCGCAATATTAATATTGTTGAAGTGTAACAGTAATATTATTGCCAAATTAAAAAATGAAAATATGGTTGTAGCAACAATATAAATATGGTTGGTGCGACTAAAGTATTGTTTTTTGGGTTTTATGTTAACAATAATATGATTACGGCCATCATACTGTATAATTGTAATTTTTCTTAATTTGAATATCCTTTTTAGAACAATGTTATGGCAACGGATCTAATGCAATAATAGTACTTTTTTATGGAAGTTAAATTAATCACTCCTATTATTTTAATTTTAATGTATTTTTAAATAATTTTCATAATTTAAATCTATCGTTGACAACTTAACCCAATTCTAAAAAATTTTGAGAATCATATTATAATTGTGTGGGATCACACTATGGTTGATAAAATCATAACATGGTTGCGTGTGAATCATACTATGATTGTGCCGATCAAACTATAGTTGTGAACAACAAAAAACGGAAAAGCCTGACATGTCGGTTTTTAGCCATTTTTGAGAAATCGCCTTCTGGCTTACCGATTTAATTCTTGGAGTACACTGACCAATAACACTGTGGAACATTTTTGGGGTTATTGTCTGGGGGGTGAGAAATTTTAAGTCAGGGTGATGGTACTAGGTCAGTATATTAAAACCCTCAAAGGGTTTTGCGTTCGTATGCCAGTTTTTTTTATGACCTTTTACATTTTTTCCTTATCTTGATGTTTTTTCGCTTAGTTGTAAAATGTTGGCAAATACGTAGTTTGACATAACTCGAGAACGACTAGTTCGATTTTGCTGAAATAAATTGAGAAAAATTAATAATTTCATTTTCTTAAATCCATTAATATACTGTTTCTCTACCAAATCAACATTTTTGCAATTAGAAATAAATTTATGAAGAAAATTTTGCCATATTTTTAAACATATAAATCCCAAACAAAAAACTTGTAGAGTCTTATAACTATCACGTAAAGTCACATAACGTATAAACAAAATGCGACATAGATCATAGAAATCGATTAACGCGTTCTGCTTTTATTTACAATTAAGTGAAGTTACTTAATTGTAAATTGTAAAACGCGTTAATCGATTTCTATGATCTATGTCGCATTTTGTTTAAAAAACTGGCACATACGAACGCAAAACCCTTTGAGGGTTTTAATATACTGACCTTGTACCATCACCCTGACTTGGAATTTCTCACCCCCAGATTGGCTGTTGTACTGTGTAATCATTCGGTTGGCATTCGGAGGTCTTCCTTACGCCTATGCTGAAATACGTCTTAGCACCCAGTTATAATGATGCTTCTTACTGCAGCAGCTTTAAACCACAGCCAGTGTTGGCTACCCTTCGAAGGACCGCACCTACTAGTCAGGTTAGAGCAGCAGTTCTTAGATCTCCAGACTACTCCTGCTATCACCTAGAAAAAAAGTATTGTTGGGATAACAGTATTCAAAGAGCATCATACTATTGTTGGGTATATGGTTGTGGTACAACAAAATTATGATCCTCGCAACAATAGTATGATTCACACAAAACCATACTATGATCCTTACAACTATAGTATGACAGACATGTAACTATACTATGATACACACAACCATATTATGATCCTCACAACCATAATACGTTTCACATACAACCATAGTGCGTTTCACACACAAACATAGTATGATGCACACAACCATAGTATGTTTCACACACAACCATGCTATGATCTCTACAACCATGATCACACCAATTATATTATGATCCCCAAAATTATTAATTAAAATTGGGTTAAGTTGTCAACAAAATTTGATATATGAAAATTATTTAAAAATACATCCAATTCAAAATAATAGGAGTGATTTATTTAACAGTAGAAAAAATCTGCATAAAAAACGTAAGGTTTCTTTTTAAAAATATTTCAGTTATACAAAGCCAAAGCAGTTTGTTCGAAAAATTTAAATTTTCATATAGAAAGTACTATTATTGCATTAGATCCGTGACAATTACTATACAATCATACAGAATGATTGCCATAATCATATAATTGTTAACATACAACCAAAAAAATAATACTTTTGTCCCACCAACCAAGTTTATATTGTTGCTACAACCATATTTTCATTTTTAAATTTGGTAGTAATACTATTGTTACATTTCAATAATATTAATATTGTGGCAATCATACTATTGTCTATATTAATGAAAAAAAACAATACTATGGTTGCGAGGAATATACTTTTATTACGGAGAACATATTATTATCGCCGTGATCATATATATATATATAGTAACCATATTTTTTCTCTGTGTGATCCTACATAAGCCTCGTATCCAGTGTTGCCATTTTGGGCTTCTGCCACTTTTATTTTAGGTTTTATTTTGTTTGATAGTATAGTTTTTCGAAAAAAAAATAATCTGATTAATACTATGCAATTCTGATACCCACCCTTGTATATAGGAGGTGGGTCCAATTTACAGTGGGTCTAGGGACCACCTTTGAATTTGTTGTCGAACTTTTTCTCTATGTGCAATTTCTTGAAGATTTGTTTCCATATGTACCTAGGTCCTTACATGCTTAATATTTTTGGAGAAGCCACGCCTACCCATTTTATGGTTGACAACATTTTGCTGGTTTCAAACGTTATTGGTAGAATTTGTGAAATAAATTGGAGGGAAATATAATTTCGACAGCACTGCTCTGGTTAGACTACACAACCAAAAGCTAGTTTTTAGTTTAAGTTTCATACATCAGACGACGTCCATAGGAAGCTCGTGTTCCTCGGGTAGATGTATTTGTTTTGAAGTCTCTTGCCATTTTTCTCTGCGTCAGGCTTTGCTATCCTTTTGTAGCTAAAAATTTCCTAAATTCCACAAACACGCTTTTATTTGGAAATCCTGCCAAATTTTAGCGTTTGGTGTCCGCAGAAAGTCCACTGCTTAAGCCTTTAAATCTTTCAACTAATTCCAAAAGACTTTCTGACTTTCCATCGCCCCCTTTTTTGTGATAACTGACAGCATGCGGCACTGGAAAGCGACTTAAAAAGTCTTTACTATTTGTAAACATTTTCACAAATCTAGTAACAGACTGACAGATAGACGTACGTCTAAATCGCTCTTATCTTACACTAACCCCTTTAATACGTTTTTAACTCTTTCCCCTGGCTAGTCCATCTGTTTAGAGTAATCCTAAGCATAGCTAATGATTCCAGCGAATGTTCGATGATAAAGGAAGTGCCAGGAAGACTCTTAACATATAACCCTTCCAACAAGTAGCTGAAACAGTTAAGCTGCTTAAACGCCCCCAGTCAGCAGCTACAGAAAGCCTTTAACCGGACTAAACTAATCTCTTAACTCTTTCATTCTTGCCCAGTGGATTAAAGCCTCACAGTGTCGCTCTCTTCTACTGTGTCTCTGGACTCTCCCTCAATTGATTTTGACATGCTTCCTGTGATCAGCTTTAGTGACAGTGACATCATTACCCCGAGGTTTCTGCATTGGTTAAGAAGCAACACGATGTTCACAGCCAATGGCCAATGCCAACAACAACAGCGACAGTGTTAAGGGTTTTTCTTTTATTATCCTGCTAATCATCGGACATCAAAGGGCTAAACCACACACCCATAAAAAATTTCAACTCGTTCATGCTCATACTAGAATCCTTAGAAGACTACGCACACACACGCACAAACAGCCCCTAGAAGGACAATCCTTTGCTTTGCTCACGCCACAAGGCTTAACGGACACCACGTTTTATTATCCTTTCGACAAATCCTTTCAACACTCAACTCGTTCTTTCACTCGTTTCCCGTACTTAAACCCGTTCCTTACCTCTTTGTGTGTGGGCATTTTTTTCTTCATTGTATTGTACTAATGTTGTTGTTGTTGTCGTCGTTGTCCTTTTCACGTCCGTGTAAAATCAAAAAGTTAGGGTAACAGGTAAACTTGTTGTTTTCACGGCAAGAATCCTTTGACAATGTTAGTTTGTAGGGAGAAAAAAATGATTATTTTTTCCAGGATATTTTTTTGGTTCATACGAGTATGTTTTGATTTGTTCCTGTCGATATTGATGATAGAAACGATTGAAGAATTGATTGCAATACAATTATTGGGGTGTTTGGAATTATGTTGGTTAGGATTTTTTTTTAAAGAAATCAATACTAAAAGTAATTTCATTGAAAATATTGCCAAGGATAAATGTCACTCCAACTTCTAAACCAAAGATATATTGAAAGATTAAAAAATCGAAGTTGAGCCAGTCATATTGTCAAGGAGTTCTTAACATATTGTCTTAAATATAGACAAAACCCACCTATTATAACAAAGATTTCTTAGAAAGTGGGCAACAAAGTTAAGGAACCTAAAATATTTGTTAGATCTATAAGTTGCCTATATTAAAGTCGCCCATTATAAAATATCTTACGAATAGAAAAAGTATTGATACATACATAATAGCATCTCGACAATTACCGAAATCTTCCTGGATCAGACAGTACGAGGGTTGCTCTATATATATTTTGAGTGCTGACAATACTAGTGTTCCCAGATGCAAACTGAAACTTCCATTGGAAAATTTGACATTTTTTAGCATAACTTCACTCAGAACGTTTTGTCATTTGATGGCGAATTGTTTTGTTTACAGTGTGTTGAAAAATTCATCTCAGTCAAAAAATGGAATTGTCCCATGAACGTGGGACGTGGGTTATCGAGACAAGAGTGTTTAAATCAACTTGTTTCGACTTTTGGCGATTAAGCACCGTCAATAACCACTGTTAATCGCTGGTACCAAGAGTTCACGCCGTTCGGTCCAGGATGAATTTCGTGAAGGACGTCCAACTTCGGTCACTTCGCTAGAAACCATCGATGCTGTGTGTGAACTGATTAAGCAAGACCGACATGTGACATACCGTGAGATTGAGGCATCCTTGGGCATTAGTATGACAAGCTTCGATAAGATATTGCACTTTCATTTGGCCGTAAAAAAGTTGTTCTCGTTAGATCTCTCATAATTTGACGAATGCTCAAAAAAGGCTGGATTGGTGCAAAGAGATGCTAAAAAAGTATAACTACGGTAGCTTAAAGGCAGTATATAACATTGTCACAGGTGACGAATCATGGAACTATGCATATGAACCCGAAACAAAACAGCAATCGAAGGGTCTATCAAAACGAGCCAAATCCAACAAAAGTTGTTCATGGAAAAAGTACATCGAAGCAAATGATTGCTTCTTTTCGGTATAACCGGTCATGTTGCGGCATTGTTGCCACCTTTAGTGGAACGTAGGACGGTCAATTCTGAGTGGTATACAACTACAGTATTCGAGGAAATGAGGAAAGATAGTAAGAGAAGCCGGATCATTTTGCATCACGGCATTGCGAGCTCTCACACATCAGCTGAAACGATGAGCTATTTAACAACTCAAGATGTCGAATTGATTAGCCATTCACCGTACAGCCCTGATTTGGCACCCAATGACTTCTTCTTATTCCCTAGCGTCAAGAAAAAAATGCGTGGTCAACGGTTTTTATAGCCCAAAGCAGCTGTTGAAGCGTTCAAAAATCATGTTTTGGAGGTGTCTCGATCGGAGTGGGAAAAGTGCTTCGAAATTTGTACGCATGCAAAAGTGTATTGATCTTAAAGAAGAATATTTTGAAAAACAATACAACCATTTCCAATGATAAAATTTTATGATAAATTATTATTTTTTTTATTGCCGGACCCGAAATATAAATAACAACCCTCGTATCTCCGCATGTCGGACTAACATTAACAAAGACTATCAAGAAATATATTTTCATAGAGAAATTGTTTTCGTTACCATTTTTGCTTCACTCTTGACGTTTTCATTAGGAACCAATGAGTCCAACTGAAAACTGGAAAACGTCATTCAGACTAGCCAAACCCTGCATTTTCCTCTATACGTACTCGTATATAAAAACAGAACTACTAGTGGCTGGTTTGAGGTCTTAGGCCTTGGTTGGAGCATACTTAAATTACCGTGGCGAAGGTGATTAATGCAAGATCATGCAATTGTCTGCAATGAAGCTGCTGAAAACATCACCGATGTGATGCCAACAAGTCTCAGACAATTGATTGCGCCATTTGAGATCACTGGAATATAAACTTATTAATAATGTCATTTGGTTAATCCCAAGAAATTATTATTTCGAAACTAGGAAATTCCAAACATTTTCGACCCAGTCTGTTTTTTAACCATTAACGATTTTAATAAAATTCGGCACATACATTATACTAGTTGCTGCCAGTCATATGGTACCTAATTTGTGTTCAGATTTAACTTGGTTTAAATCTTACAGCAATTCCTAAAGGGCCTAGATGTGCATTTTTCGGAAAATTTAGCTGTAAAATATAAAGGAAATGTGATGTCAGAAATCGCGATCAATCTAGAGGTTTTTTTTTCAATAGGGTTTTTTTCACAGATTACTCGTGAGCTGTGTTTAACTTCTTTTTTTATTTTCAGTATTTTTTGCCATTTCATGATGAAAAGACTTACACCGCAACAACGTCTCCAAACTGCGCAACTGTAATTTGAAAATGAGAATGAGAAGATCCACGGTTTCCGACCAAAATTTTGTTCAGTGACTAGGCCCATTTCTGGCTCAACGGCAACGTCAATAAAGAAAATAATCGCATTTGGGCTAAAAAGCAACCAGAAAAGGTTCCAGAGTTAATTATAATTATACCCAGAGGAAATCACGGTTTGGTGCGCTAAATGGGCTGGTAGAATCATTGCTCCATATTTTTTCAAAAATGATGATGGCCGGATCGTAACCCCGAATGGTGCTCGCTATCGCGCCATGATATTGGACTTTTTGCTGCCTGAAATTGAAGCCCGTGTTCATGATAACATTTGGTTTCAAAAGGACGGTTGCACTTGGCATACAACTGCTGAAACAATGGATATATTGAGAGGTAATTTTGAAGAGCAGCTAATTTTACGTTTTGGACCGGTGAGTTGGCCTCCTAGATCGTGTGATATCACACCTTAAGAATTTTTTTTGGGGCTAAGTAAATACAAGTTCTATGCTGACAAACCAGCTATGATTCAGGTTTTGAAAGCCAACATTATGCGTGTCATTAACGCCATACCGGTCGAAATGCTCGAACGAGTCATCTAAAATTGGACCCTCAGAATGGACACCCTGAGGCGTAATTGCGGTCAACATTTGAAGGAAATTTTATTAAAAAATAAGGCATAAAATTTCTTTTCAAATGAACAATAAAGATTACACACTTGTTTTAAAGTTTTGTATTTTTTATTTTGAAAAAAAAAATATCTCTAAATGGACCACCCTATATTTATTACAGCAAGTATACTAATTATGGTTGCATATTGCAGAAGTACCCAAAGTGCGGCCCCACTTCAATTTTTTTTTCTTGATGTTCCCGGCTTTATCGAGAATTTTTATACCCTTAGTAATAAATTCCATGTGGTTCAGTGTCCTCTATATGCGAACCATCTTCCTTCCCTTAATGGTTTAAAAGCCGTGCGACGCTCAATTCGATAACCATGGACACCCCCGCCACACTGAGGTAAAAAAGTTTTAAGAAAAAACTTCGTGCTGAGAAATTTCTATAAACATAATTTATTTTTTTTTTACTTTTTTTATTGTATCAAGTAAGCCTGCATTCAAGGAATATGTTGAAAGTTGAAACAGTTTTAAAATCTCGTTACAGACTAACGCTATTGAGGTTAGCTTCAAAACCCATATGACATTAACGGGGTATGTTCAGTTCTACTATTGAAATGGGTGTGTTCAATGTTGTAACAGTATTTATGTCCCTACTAAGTAGTTCTAGAAGCCACATATTGCATCCAATCTTGTTAAAATTTGGAAACGTCCGTTTTTCTGGGCCAAGCACTAAAGTTATGGAAATTGAAAAAAACGCATATGTTTATCCAATATTATGTTTTTAGCTCTTGGTGCCTTATACGGACGCTATAGCAATTGAAGAAAGACGATTCTGATTTATATAGGGTATCCGTCGGGAAGGTATACATACTACTTTGTTTGTTTATAATTTTTAATTAAATGAAAGAGAATGGATCTTATATTGATAAATGTTTTATTTGATGTCGGCAATTATGTATGGAATAAAATATCAGATAAATGTCCGCCTCTGTTAGCCTCACAAATGCGTGCCCTTTTGAGCACATTTTCCAGTTGTTTCTTGAATGCCAAGCTCCTGAGCACGGAGTTGAATTAAGGTTGATGGGTTGTTTTGAACACTTTCTTGAGCAGCAGTAATGTTTTCAGCAGTACGTTGTGGTCCATGCTTGGGCCTATCAGCCGCAGGCTCTCTTTCTTTAAATTCATTCACTACACGATAAATAGTGCGATGATTGATTTTGATAAAATAATTTAACGATTAAAACACATTGGTTTATCAAATAATTTTCCATAACAAGTTTGCCACATCTCTACTTTACGACTGCCAAATATGAACTGGCAAGATTAAAGTACTCGTAGTATACCTTCCCTGTATATGCGACAGCGCATAGAGAAAGGGTAAAAAAATTAATATTCACTTTTTTTTTGATGTGGACAACATCTGAAATGCCTCAAAAGTGTTCCCTCCCAGAGATATGCGCGTTTAATGAAAGTGATGGTACACCAAAGATACACGTATTTAAATCTTTAAAATGGCTCTCCTGAACAAAACTGGTTTTTACCCTTAGGTCCCTTTCTATTTTGCGCGTCACATATAGCTCCCACACATATGTTCATACGATTTTAAGCTTTATAAACATCATTTTACGTCCAATGTTGATAAAATTGGGCACAAGTAGGTTGCTTGTGCCGAAAACGGATTTTATTGAAGCTTGAGAACATTAGTCGTGCTAATTGCTGGTCTATCAGAATAAACTGTCACTGACTTAATCTAGATCGACCATATGGAATGACTTCCAGAGTGGCAGTGTCTGAATTTTGGAGAAGCGACAGTGCCTCATATTGGAAGGAGCTTTATTAAAATATGGATCGAAATTGTAGAATTGTGCTGCCTACTGGGCTATCAACATAAGCTGTGTCGTACTTGATCAAAATCGGACCTTAGAGTTCAGATTTATTCCTATATATAGCTAACACATTAGGGGTGGGATAGTGCTGTATGAAGATTCTTAGTAGTAAGATTTGGGTATGACTTACCCCCTTAATTTTTGGGATTTGAAAAAAAATGCGTGGGCCAAAAAATGGGGGAGTTGGGATCGGGGCAAGTGACAGTTTATCGAGGGGAGAGGTCGTGGGGTGGGAGAAAATTTTCACAAAAAGCCCCGCAACTACCTAGGAGTCGCACCTAGACACGTAAAATGTATGACCGACCCCGATTTATTTTGTCCTTCCAATATTTTTTCCAAACATAACTTCTCCCCTACAAAAAAAATATTGTTTTTAATTTTCGGCGACGACCTCAAGTAATATAAGTGTACCAAAAATGGGGGAGGTGGGATCGGGGCAAGTGACAGCTTATCGAGGTCAAAAGTCGTGGGATGGGGGAAAATATTCACAAAAAGCCCCGCAACTACCTAAGAGTCGCACCTAGAGATGTAAAATGTATGACCGACCCCCATTTATTTTGCCCTCCCAATATTATTTTTTCCAAACATAACTTCCCCCTATCTTCGCTCCCACAGGGGGCTCCCCTACAAAAAATTATTTGTTTTAAATTTTCGGCGACGACCTCAAGTAATATAAATTTGCCCTTACGATGATGAAAAATATTGTTAATTGAGGCTCTTTTGGAGTAGTAGCTAAAGCAGTGGGAGCAAAACTTAAAAAAAAAAATTGTAGGAGGTAGTTATCTTTGGAAAAAATATTGGGAGGGAAAAATTAATGGGGGTCTGCCATACATTTTACTCCTCTAGGTGCGACTCCTAGGTAGTTGCGGGGCTTTTTGTGATTATTTCCCACGACCTTTGACCTCGATGAGCTGTCACTTGCCCCGATCCCACCTCCCCCATTTTTTGGCCCATGCATTTTTTTTCCAAACCCCACAAAATAAGGGGGTGAGCCGTATCAAAATCGAAAACTCGTGCACTATCCCACCCCCATCCCACATATATGTTCAACCGATTTTAGCAAAAACAGTGAAATTTTCTTACAAACTCAAATATAACATTAGTTTAAAGTCTGGGTAAACTTAAAGCCTGCTCAAGGTGATCCAAAAACCCAGATGACTTTTCTGAACATTCGGGAGTGCAGGGACTTAGGACATTATTTAAATCCGCTGAATAAATGGATCCAAAGGAGGTTGTCATTTACTCGATGGAACATTTCGTTAATGGGTTTCTAAAGGTGCAGGGCAAATACGTTTCAGTCAGTTCGATAGATGCTTTGAATCGAATCTTCAAATACCCCTTATCGCACCCACCCTAAGTTTCTGTGCCGTGAACAGTTCAGAAAGTCTATACTTTGAACGATCGAAGCTAAGTGTTTGCGAAGTTAAGTGTTTGCAGAAAGTCTATACTTTGAACGATCGAAGTTAAGTGTTTGCATTTTTATGCTAATTGTATGCTTTGTCGGCTACCTCCTATTAAAAAACAGCGTCAACTCTGTTCTTTCTCAAATTTATCGTTTAGCTATTGCACCACCAACCTTTAACAAACGTACAGTTTGCCATGCTAAAGGATTCCATCCTGGTTCTTGGAAAACGGTGGCCTAAAAAACAGCAGCATGTTTCAATGTTACTCAACTCACGATTCCCACTAAGCGCAACATAAAAAAGTTGCGTAAATATTAGCTAATGTCCTTCTGAAGGGCGGACTTCTAACTAAGCAAAAAACCGCGTGCACAGCTTGTCATAAAAAACTGCCAAAGATTGCATAAAAAACGCAAGACATCCAAACAACTTTTTTACAATTTCTGTGAATCCTTTGAGATGGCGTAATATGGAAACATGGCTGAGCCTAAGGAATGCCAGCAAAAAGAACAAATCGTTTAGTAAAAACTCATTTAGTCCTTTTTTTATAAAAAAAAAACATAAAAAGAAGAGGAAAAAAGGTAAAGCAACAACATCAAGGAAACTGCTTATTATGCTATTGTCCTTAGTCCGTAATGGCTGAAAGGTTTGCAAATGATCATCATAGTCATCGTGTTCCTTTCCTTCGCCCCTTTTCCTCTCCTTTACTTTCTCTTCCGCGTCAGCGCAACCTTTGGCGAATCCTTTGGAAAGGGATTTTTATTACTTTATGTAGGGTTATTTTCAATGCTGAACACGTCTGCTACAGGTATGCGCTCGCACCAACGCAAGCGTTTTTCTGCGCGAATGCGTTTCAAACGGGATTTTATGATTTTACAAAGAAAGAGTTTCGCCGGTCCATTGTTTACCCTTGACAATGTGTGCTTAACGTTACACAGGCAACAAAACAGTGAACGACACAAGCGTTTGACTAGGATAAGAACAACAACTACAATGCCTCGACTAGGCTGGATTTGTAGGGTTTTATTACTTCTGCCAACAGCAGTCAAAGTGTTCGCTACAAAGTCAGTAACAGAGAAGCGTGTAGCGTGTACAACAAAAGAGTTTTACATTTCCGCGAATGCGGGTGACTGAGTGAAAATAGAGTTAAATGACTAGAGAGAAAAAGGGAAAAACAAAAGAGTTTCAAAAGCTACTTAATAATAGAGGGCGCTGCTCACTACAGACGAAAGAAAATAGAAATGAAGACAATTTTATGGAAAAATACGGAGAAGAGATAATTTTTGTAGCTGAAGATATATTAGTGGTGTTTTTGTGCTTAGCCATAATAACCAAAACTGCTCAGCAAACCCGATTAGTTAAGTCAGATGTTAACCATATAAGCCTAATTTGTTCATGGCTTTAGGAAACATCCTAATTCAAAAATAAAAATTGGAAGCTTTATTAAAATATGGAGCGAAATTACCATATTATACAAGTGCTACTTACTGGGCTTTCACAATAAACAGTCCGAATTTGAGGTAAAATCTCATAAGTGGCTCCCAGAGCGACAGAGTAGCAAACAACTTCATATCGAAAGGGACTTTTACGCGGAAGCTTCATTATAATATGGATCGAACTTATCATATAAGAACCCATAAATTTAGCACGGAAAATAATATCTGATTTTTTCCGTCGCATCTACATTATTACAAAATTTTTAAAAATTAAAAAATGATTGACAGATGATCAACGCAATTCTTAATTATTCTTCTTTTCCATTACAAGAACTACTTTCAGTAAGTACCACCGAAAATATATTGTGCTTACGCTTTTGCAGTGGAGTTTTTAATAGCAAAACCAATTCTTAACTACATACGAGTAGAGTGCAAGGACGAAGGATCCTGTACCGCGTTTTCAACAGACAAACGAATAATGTCTTAGATTTTAAAGACGGCCAATTAGAAAATAAGTCGCCGTTATTTTGCATATGTGACGCGCAAAATAGAAAGGGACCTAAGGGTAAAAACCAGTTTTGTTTAGGAGAGCCATTTTAAAGATTTAAATACCTGCATCTTTGGTGTACCATCACTTTCAAAAACGCACATATCTCTGGGAGGGAACCCTTTTGGGGCATGGGATCGGTCTCATTCGATGCTCAGATGTTGTCCACATCAAAAAAAGTGGAAATTGATTTTTTTTTTACCCTTAGGTCCCTTTATCTATGCGCTGTCACATATACTTATATAAGACATGCATTAGCCGTGTTCTATTGGCAACTTGCTAAGGAGGTCGCTAACGCGACCTCTTGTCGCTAACGCGACCGTTGTACAAGAATCTTTAAATGATTTTGTTTACAGAAAACTATAGATAATTTGCGCCAAAACCCGTTTGTTTAAATTAAATAACATTTTTAGAAAGATAGTTAGTAATAACCTTAAACAAGATTAAGCGAGCTTAGTTATTACTCTCGTAAAATATTTCTTTAAGAATTTTTTTCCGGATTCATAATCCAAACGGATTATGAGCCAATCAAAACCAAGCCTCGTAAAGTTTTGCGGTATTATCGCCTTAGCTACTTACTTACTTGTTTAATAAGCGAGTACCAATAGAACACGCCTATTAAATATTAGGTATTCGAGTATTTTGGATGACTTCTTGTATTGAAATTTCGCAGAAGAAAAAAATATTTTTTGGGGAAAGCGAGAGTCCCGCTCACCTCACCAGGGCGGTGAAGAGCAGTTGTTAGAGAACGAAAGAGTTAGCACTTCCATAGCTAAGGCATATACTGTATTATTTTTCCACGAAAAAAGAGGATGCGCAAGCCTTAAGAAGAAACTCAGCATATTATCCTTTTTTATATTACCCGAATAAGACATTTACATTGTGTTCCGCTTAAAGTTAGGCGGAAAACCGAAGAAAGTAAAACGTAATGAAGACCTTGAAATTGCCGGTAATTTTGTAACGACAATTTAACTTTGTATTAGCACACCATTTATCACAGTTTACAGAAAATTACATGCGCCCAAATACATTTCAAAAATGTCACCCAAGTGTAATTACTAACTGGTAGATTTTTACGACCACGCCAAAACTCGAAGAACCGTCCTCATTTCTAACTCATCTAACTCAATCGCTCGCTCTCTTTCTCTCCCGTTTTGGCAGATTTATGTTAATCCTTTTTAAGCCCTTCACTAACACTTCCCTAAGCCTTTCCTAAGCCCTGTTCAACAGCAAAAGAAGGCGTAGTGTTTAAATGTGAAATCAAAATATTTACAAATTTTATTTAACTTCTAACCCTTCAAAGGATAGCAACAACATTGCTAATGTTGTTAGGAAATGTCCTTGAAAGACCAATTTCAACATTATCTTTGGTTCGTGTACTCTTTTAGTACCAACAATCCTTTCTTTGCAAAGACTTTTTTTTATGACACGCGTCCTTGCGAATTCCTTTATTTGTTTTTCTTGCGGTATTGCTAAAAAAAGGATACAACCCTTGGATGTGACCGATCGTTTTTTAGACAACCATTCATGTGTCTTTTTGCGTTGTGGTGAACTGCTACGTTTTTTTTAGAAGAAATTCAGTTTTAAGGATCAAAAAGGATTGTTTTTATGATCGTTTGTTCTTTAGCTCACTAAGAAAAGGCTTATTTTTTAAGGACTCTTTTTTAAGCCTTTTGTTTGTTTTAAGATTTTCCAGGAAGAATCTTAGCCTTTCACTTACGTTTTCCTGGAATTGTAAAAAGTGTTAGAAAGAATTAAATTGACTTTTTTGAAAGTCAATTTTGTTTGGTAATTTTTTGTCTTTTTTTTATCGTTCCCGGAAGGACCTCGCTTAATACAGCAATTTAAAAAGTTAACTTATGTTGGTGACTTTAAGCCACATTATTATTGAAAACTAATGAGTGGTCCCGCTGTTTTCTTTTTTTTATTGTTTTAAACATTTTTATTTTTGCACATAGAGCGGGGAAGACTGCGAAGCAGCTGCATCTGAACATTCAGCAGATACAAAAGATTGAATTATTTTTGTCCTTTGTACATGATTTCATAGGGCCGAAGGGACTTTTTTGCTTTTGAGTATTTAAATTGTTATATTATGATTGAAAAACAATTGTTATCTAGTATAGTTTGATAAGCTTGGGCCAGAGCTTT
The DNA here is from genome assembly GCA_963513945.1 of Hydrotaea diabolus. Classification (NCBI taxonomy): domain Eukaryota; kingdom Metazoa; phylum Arthropoda; class Insecta; order Diptera; family Muscidae; genus Hydrotaea; species Hydrotaea diabolus. The sequence goes on from OY740719.1 coordinate 172,251,300, forward strand.
AGATGGAAAGAGCACCATAAAGCTAAAGTTTAATAGGTGTGTTTTATTTATCAAGTTAAAATATCACATTTAAATCAATATTTTCAAACTGTTATGAAAGGACCTGTAAGTCTTTTTAAACCCATCCAAAGGATGAAATCTATGCTAAATTAGCCTTTCTATTTGCAACACGATAAAATGTTAATCGAAGTTCCTACTCGTATAAAGTATATATTAATCTTCTTAGAACTCCAATGCGATTTTATCATGTCCTTCAATCGATCAGCACGATACTGTTTTAATAAAAAAAGGCTAGGACCAAATGGGCAAAAAGGACTTCCTGTCTCCTATTAAGGGACTGAAACTTCTTTTAAAAAAGGTTCACTTATTTAGTATTTGCTCTACATATCTCCATTGTTTCTGAACGAACTGTGGTTCAACTTGGTTAGGTAAGTTGACGCTCTGAACATATCCAAAACGTGATATTTTTGCTGGTGTTTGTCACGCCTAAAGGAAAGGAGAGAGACCCTATCTTAAGATGACCGATCGATCCAGAACCACTATATAATTCCATTGCGCGACGTCCTTCCGTTTGTCCATCTATCGTTGTAGTCAAAGTACAGGTCGTAATTATGCACCGATTTCGACATTGTCAAAGTTTGGGCCAACATCAAACCCTACTGAAATTGGTCGACCACACAGACCACTCGTGTTTTGAGATCATATAAAGAATTTTTTTTAAAAGCCACATATTTTATTCAATTTCGAGTTTTTTATAGAGCGTTACAAGCAACCAACCTTGTGAAATTAGACCATATCGGTCCATGGTTTTTAATAGCCTCCTTGCAATCGTCCTTCCCGATTTGAAGTAAAGTAGCTTTAAAATCCTTAAATTAAAACCGATCACCCTCAACTTTTGCATAATATGGTAAAAGTGGCCAATAGTTAACTCTTATAAAGCAAGGTCACATAGGTCTATAATTTCATATAGCCCCCATAAAAAGGTTATTTAGCCCCCATAAAAAGGTTCTTCTTATTTTAGAACATACGAGTACAGCTTTAGAAGCAGCATATAACACTAGTTACGTACGAGTACTTATATAGAGCGCGATGTGCAACCAATGCTCAATCCTTGTAAAGTTGAACATTATCGCTCAAAGTTTTCGAATTTTAAACAAGAATAAACGCTGTTAAGTTCCGCCAGGACGAACCTTATTTATCCACTGCCGGCCATATGATATTTATTTAATTCAAAACTTTGGCCTAGCTCCATGTGTACATTTTTTTGCCATTTGGCATAGATGTAGGTAAAAGTAGTTTGTATCTCGAAAATTAGAACAAAAAAATACTGTGCACTCAAAACTAATTAAAATACCCACAGAAGCAACCCAAAATATTATCTAATAATTACGTTTTTATGTTGATTTGAATTGAGGAGCAAAAAAAATTGGGCCCTTTCGGCCCATGCGTCCGTTTCTTATCTTAGCTAATACTTCTAAATGACTCTATATTTGGATCCATAGAAAAATGTGCTTTAGGGATTTCAAATTCAAATGTTTAGTTTATTTTATTAAGACTTTTTTCAAAAACAATGACTGACATATACTAGATCTAGCGTTACAAGCAAGTGAACAAGAAATTGCTTATGACTATAATGTATGGTCTAAATTACCGATAACGTACAGCTAACGGCACCAAGCCTTTTCTGTGTATAGAAATATGTTTAAATTGTATGTAGATCTGATGAGTGTGTGTTCCCGAGGCTAAAGTGGTCTTAGGAGTGAAATACTCAAGTAATTAGCTTAAAAGTATACTTTTAACTAGCCTAAAATTAGTGTTTGAAGGGGAGGGGCAAATGAAGCATAGAACGTTAAGTGCGATCTTGGCCATATGTGTCAACATTTTCATATAGTCACAAAGAAATATATGCCGATTTCGCAATTTACAATCCGAAATAGCTTATGACTATAAACCATTATCGTGTTAGATTTACTGATCCTAGGTTGATTCCATTGAGCGCTATCTTGCTTTTAACAGACAACGGACGGACATGGCTAGATCGTCTTAGAATTTTATGACACCCTTCATAATTGGGTGGTACAACTAATGAGATAAATTCGGAATTTATAAAATAAATCCGAAATTATGGAACGCAAAAATGGAATATTTCGATATTATAAAAGGATGTACAAAAAGATCTTGCAGTTGAAAATTAATAGAAACATGGAATTTTATATATTTTTTTTTAAACTCATTAGAATATAGTTTCCAAGAATCATAGTCATTTGTCAAAATGAAGATGTTAACATTAAGCCATCTAATTCATATACCCTTTAACACCAGGATATCTCATTATTTGTCACTAATAATGTGGCCAAAGGTCACCAATGTCATCTCTTCGGTTAAGCCTATCGCAAACAAAACATATTTGTTAACCCTTCTAGGAATTTGCTAAAAAAAATATAAAAAAACTAAACTAGCTACTTTGCCAAAATAAAAAAAAAACTTATTATTTAATCCTTTCTAATCCTTTGCAATATTCTTAGCCATTCTTAGAAACGCCAACTCGCGAAGCAGCATAACTTCCACATAAGTCATAAAAATAAATATGCCTAAAAAACAAACACAAAAAATAAGCCTTTCTTCCAAACGACAAACTGCAATCCTTTTTGATCCTTAAAACTGAATTTCTTCTAAAAAAACGAAGCAGATCAACGGATGAATGACTTGCCAAAAAAAAAGGATTCCCTTACACACAAGGACATTCGTGGTGTCTATTTTTTAACATTACCACAAACATAAGGATTTCGCAAGGTCGCGTGTCATAAAAAAGGAATCCTTTCGAAAAAGGATTGCTGGCCAAGACAAGAATTTGAAAAGTACAATACATGCTGGCACAAGGACATCCAGCAGGACCTAAAATGTTATTCTGCTGTGAATTATACTAGTGAGCATTTGCATGTGTACGGTGAGTACTTTGCGACGTAAGGGGAAAAATATAAAAAATAAAAAATAAATAGTTTAAAACTGACAGGAAGACATAAAAAATGGAAAGAAAGGAAAAACTGTTAAAAAGGCCAAAATGTAAAAATGTTAAGAAAAGAACAATCCAAAATTAAGACAAATGCAAAGAAAAGGGTAAAGCCAAATGGAATTGAGCAAAAAAGGAACAAAGCGGGAGAAATCCTAAAGTGAGATAATCAATCCGTAATGATAAGGAAGGCATAGAAAATATACATGAGGATAAAAAATGGTCAAAACAAAAAAAAAGAAAGTAATTTAATAGAATGGCAAAAAAATTAAATAGGAGTAGAATGGCCAAGAATGATGGAAAAATAAAAACATTAGAAACATAATCGGAAATCTACAAGCAGACATAGCAAGTTAAAATGTAAATAAAAAAGCGCCAAAATAAACAAAATAAAATTTAAAACTCTAAAAGTTGCATGGGAACTAGAGACAGGGAGAACAAGTGGACAATTCGATATAAATATATAAATATATATATATATATATATATATATATATATATATATATATATATATATATATATATATATATATATATATATATATATATATATATATATATATATATATATATATATATATATATATATATATATATATATATATATATATATATATCCAATGAAAATGTCAGATGGCGCTAGATAACACTTAGTGTTGCCTAGGCCAGTAATATATATATATATATATATATATATATATATATATATATATATATATATATATATATATATATATATATATATATATATATATATATATATATATATATATATATTACTGGCCTAGACAACACTAAGTGTTATCTAGCGCCATCTGACATTTTCATTGGAAAGTTTGACATTTTTAGCATAAACGTACTCAGACGTACTTTTTGACGTACGACCATCATTTGTGTTGTTTACAGTGACTTGAAAAAATCAATTTGGCAAAGAAATGGAATTAACTGGTGAACATTTTTGTGCGACCATTTTTCACAACTTTCCACGTGGATTATCACGACTAGAGTGCATCGATGAACTTAAATCTTTGTATGGCGACGAAGCACCGTCCTATATAACTGTGAAAACTGGTTTGATGAATTCAATCGTGGCCGACGCTCGCTCAAAGGCAAAGGTCGTCCAAAAACAGCCGTTGTGCCAGAGAACATTGATGCCGTTCGTGAACTGATAATGCAAGATCGTCATGTGCACACTGTGAGATAGAGGCATCCTTAGGCATTTTTTCCAGCTGCATACATTCGATATTGCAAGGTTTGTTCTCGTTGGATCCCGCACAATTTGACAATCGCTCAAAAAAAGGGTTCGTGTCGATTGGTGCAAAGAAATTTAAAAAAAAAACGATCGAGGTGCTTTAAAAGACGTTTATAATATCGTCACAGGTGACGAATCATGGATCTATGCGTATGAGCAAAACAGCAATCGAACGGGTGGCTCTTCAAGAACGAGCCAAATCCAACGAAAATTGTTCGTGGAAGAAGCACTTCCAAGCAAACGGTCGCCTGTTTCTTCGGCAAAACAGGTCATGTGGCGACTGTTCCGCTGGAGCAACGTAGGACGGTCAATTCTGAGTGGTACACCTCAATTTGTTTGTCAGAAGTCTTCGGGGAAATTCGAAAAACGAACAAGAGAAAACGAATCATTATGTACCATGACAATGCGAGCTTTCAGACATCGGCTTAAACCAGCGCCTTTTTGACCGGCCAAAATGTCGAATTGATGGGTCATCCTCCGTACAGCACTGACTTGGCACCCAATGACTTCTTTTTATTCCAGCGCATCAAGAAAAAAATGCGTGGCCAACGATTTTCGTCGCCAGAAGATGCTGTTGAAGCGTTCAAAAACCATGTTTTGGATGTGTCTCCATCGGAGTGGAAAAAGTGCTTCGACAATTGGTTTGGGTGCATGCAAAAGTGTATAAATCATGCTGGAAAATCTTTTGAAAAACAATAAAACTACTTTTGATGATAAATATTCGCATTTTCATTATGAGGCTAGAAATTTTTATAGCAGCCCTCGCACTCCATTAAGGATTGCGTTTTAGTATGTTATTGGCGGTAGTGGATTATATACATTTTTGTTGAGTGTGAGTTTATACTTATAGTGTTTATTGCAGAAGGGGGCCGATGTTGGGACTGGGACTCCTCTGAGGTCAGGATCTTATTTTCGGCTCCCTATTGTTTCCCAATTCATATTCATATAATTATTAGATATTAAGGTTTATGTTGATATTTTATTGTTTTTAAGTACCCATATGTCAACTGTAAAAAGGGGTTAAATTCTGGGTTTGAAATTTCGGATCCGAAATTTAGACAAAACTTTCAAGTTAGTGTATTAAGAATCGTAAAGAAATTTCTGTTTCTAAGCTGCCCTAGGAACCATGGACCAATAGGTCAACACCTAAAATTTAGTCGAATCGTATTATAAACTTGTTCATACCCTAAATTAAGGTACAATCTAGAGAGGCGTGCTACACTACAGATATTCTGGCTGTATGCCTTGTAAACGCGATTGCACCTTATTTATAGCTGTGTGAAATTTTTTATATCTACATCAAATGCACCCGAAATTAGAGACTTATTTCCAAAGCATTTTATTTTCATTGTTTTTGATAAATTCTGTTGAACATATAACGGGTGGTCCAACTATAACGCACGATGTTAATTGTAAATATAAAAAGTGTTCATAGAATTATCTTAATATTTTGTATTGTGATAAAAGGATGACAATTATGTTTAAAAGAAAATATAGGCCAAATGCTCGCTACGGCTTCGGTGGCATACCTCTATCCAATGGTCCATATTTTCAATGACTCTGAGACATAATGATGGTCTAATGTTAATATGCCGAATTATCTCATGCTTTAGCTGTTGAAGTGTTCTTGCCTTATTTTAAATATTGTCTTTTAAATATTCCCAAAGTAAGATGTCCAACGGTGTCAAATCACATGGTCGTGGCGGCCAATTAACATCGCCACGACGAGAGATAACACGACCATTAAATTTCTCCCGCAAAAGGGCCATTGTTTCGTTGGCTGTTTGGCATCCTGTTGGATTTACATATCGTTCAGGTCAATATCCTCAATTTCTGGCAACAAGATGTAGTACGTTATTATCTCTCTTTATACCATTGACGGTAACTGCTTGGCCGACCTTATTTTCAAAAAAGTACGACCCAATGGCAGAACAAACTTAGCCAGCATGCACAGGTATTTTCCGTTTCCTACAGACCCGGTTTGCTGAAATTTGCTCACAAGTCTTTCGATAGTGGGCACATTTCGTCGATGCTGAACAAAAAAAACACGAATTGCACGATATGAATTTTGATTTAAACGCCCATTTTTGTAGAAGGCTTCAACAGTGTTCCCGAGCTGCACGATTGTTGTCCTCTTCATGGTTGAATTTAACAAACATTGAAACAGAGAAATGTCAAATTAAGTTGGGCCAAAAATTTGACGTTAAGGTGTGACTCACACTAAACATCGTGCACTTTGGCTGGAACACCCTTTATGTGGGAATTATATCCTTATCTAACCGATTGTCACCAATTTCATCAACGCCCTTCAATAGCACGAGGAACTTACTTGTGCCAAACTTCCTCAAGATTACTCGTAGTTGTAACTAATATGTGGCTATGTTTTTTTTAAATTTGAATGTCGTTGTCCTTGACCCAAAAACTAACTATTGTTAAATTACATCAAAATAAAGTTAACATGTGGCTTCTAAAGCTAAAAACAGAAAAATCGTTTAAACATATGTGGGAGCTATATCTTAATCTGAACCTATTTTCTTCAATTTTAATAACGTCCTTTGTTGGTCCACCAAACAAACGTATGGCAAATTTCATCAAGATTGTATGAAAAATGTGACTTTGATATTCTATTTATTTCAATAATGTCCTTTCTTGGCCTTAAAAACCGACATGCGCTAAATTTCATCAAGACTGGATGTAAAATGAGGCTTCTCAAGCTTAAAACAAAAAAATCGGATGAACATATATCTATGGGAGTTTAAAAATGTCCCTGATTGATCCAAAACACAAACGTGTGCCATATTTCATCAAGATTGGATGTCGGATGTGGCTTCTACAGCTAAAAACAGAAAAATCGGATGAACATATAGGTGGAGCTTTATGTAAATCCGAGCCGATTTTCTTTGATTTCACTAGCGTACTTCCTTGGTCCAAAAAACAAACTTCCGCCAAATTTCATGACAATCGGACAACAATTGCAACCTGAAGTTTGATTTCAAATTTAAGACGGATGGATGGACGGACAGACAGTCATCGTTAAATTAAATCAGCAGGAGATTCTATGTCGGTCAGTATACTTAAAGATGCTTCTAGCTCTTTTTTTGTAGCTACAAACATTTGCCATGAAACTAACCACAGAGTGCAGGGTATATGAGGGGGTTAATGCCAGAGTGGGCTATTTCACATTGAAAACTAACGGAGGTAATGAGGTTTATAGTTGAATCAACTCCAAGAGTAGTTAGTCTGTTTCGACGAACCCGATTGAAGAAATTGATTGGTATTTGATTCACAGATGTATTTTACGTTTCTGAGTCAAAGTCAGTAATAAATTATTAATAATTCCCACGTATTTAACTTTTTTGTGGCTTGGCCCATTATGGTTCTTAACAAACATGAGTAACAAAAAGATGGCCCAGATAGGAACTGTTTTCATTTTTAAATTACATTTTTATTATTTTACATTGGAAACAAAAAAGGGGCTTATTCAGTGCCCTCATGATCGCCTTCGAAGGTGTCAACCGTATTAGTACGTACCTCTCATAGAATACTTTAATGAATCATTAAAACTATGGAATCTTGGTGGGATAAAGTCCTTCAATGTTATTACATCTTATATCTTCTCTGGACTAATTTTACGACCATTTGTATACAAAATCGGTAGCTTATCAGGAACGGATGAGGTTTTATTCCTTTTTCGAATATACATAGTAAGGACATACGAGGGCGGCCGCAAAAGTAACTGGCCTAACATAAAAAGAACCGTTTTTTTTTTGGAATTATTATTATTTATTTTTCAACACAATCTCCTTCCAACTCAATACACTTCATCAAACGTTTTTCAAGTTTTTTGATTCCATCCGAAAAATAAGATTTTTCAAGACCTTCAAAATATGCCTCAGTTTCAGCAATAACCTCGCTATTGGACGAAAACTTTTTGCCACCGAGAATTTTTTTTTTAATTTGGAAACAAGAAATAATCAGAAAGAGCTAAATCTGGACTCTATGGTGGATGCGGAGCAATTTCAAATCGTAATTCGGCCAGTTTTTGTTGAGTTAAAAATGCAGTGTGTGAAGGAGCATTATCTTGATGAAAAAGAACTTTTTTTTCTAAATGCGGTCGTTTTATCTTGATTTCTTCACTCAACCGATCCAATAATGCACAATAATATTCACTATTTATAGTTTTTCCTTTCTCAAGATAATCAATAAATATTATACAGCTTGCATCCCAAAATACTGTGACCATTACTTTTCCTGCTGACTTAACAGTTGTCGCCTTCTTGGGACCAGTTTTTACCAGCTTCTTTCCATTGTTTTGACTGTTCTTTGCATTTTGGGTTGTAGTGATGGATCCATGTTGCATCAACAGTTATGAATCGGCGCAAGAACTTTATTGGATTACGCAGATAAATCGCTAAAAGCTCCTCGGAATTGGTCCAACGGACGATTTTTTTGGGCAAAGTCAACAAACGCGGCACCCATCTTGCGGATAGCTTTTTCATGTGGAGTTCATCATGTAAAATACTCCAAAGTTGTTTTTCGTGTATTTTAACAATATCAGCAAGTTCTCTGAGCTTTATTCGTCTATCTTTAGTCACTTCATTAAATATTTTTCTAATGTTTTCAATAGTAGTAGCAGTTTTCGGTCTTCCAGAGCGTTTTTCATCTTCCGTACTTGAACGACCCATTTTAAATTGTTGAACCCAGGATTTCACGGTGGAGTATGCTGGTGCATTATCATGGTCAACAGAATCCAATTCATCTTTTATTAATTGTGGCGTATAACCTCTCATATAAAAGTGTTTAATTACTTTAATTAATTACCGCACGAAACTCTTTATTTTCCATTTTTCAAAAATTATAAAACTCGTTTACTTCAATCACCTGTAACAAAGAAAATAATCATTAAATATTTTGGAAATTTTGACAGATGGATTGATTTTAAAAAACAAAACAAAAAGTTGCTAGTAAAACAGAAAATGTGCCAGGCCAGTTAGTTTTGCGGTCGCCCTCGTATTTATATTCTGCCCTCCGCATGCGTCAGAGTACATTATTACACTTGTTATAACGGTTGCCAAAGTGGTCTATGACACATGACCCACTCTGGCACCAACAATTCACATCTATAAACCTCCAGGAGCTCAATGCCTTTGAGCTCCCATATCTTAAGCTTTGCGTAAACTAACTCAAGACTGATTTGAGATTGAAAAGATGTTTACAGTGTCAGCAAAACTCGAAAAAACTCGTCGTTAAAAATGGAAAGTGGAAAAAGCCACTCTGGCATTAACCCCCTCATATAATCTATTAATCTATCATGTATAGATTATTATCTTCTGAAACTTTGGAGTTTGTTTATCGTTGTCCATACGGTCGATAAGGATAAACAAACTCCAAAGCGATTTTTATAGTTTATGTGTAGGGCGTTCTTCCTCACCATTAGCCCTAATTGCTTTTTAAATGATATACTGAGAACAAATACAAGAAGAAAAATTCCTTTCATTTGGCAGAAATGCCATTTTTGAGACCAATTTTTTTTTAATCGAGTTCACCTCGCTGTTGTTTTCTAATTTTAAAATAAATCTGCTGTTTTTCAAAATATGAAATATTGCCTAGGTCAATTTGACTTTGATACTTTGAATATGATAAATTACATTTTCCAATGGCCGACATCATAAATGGGATCATCAGTCTCATAATCGTTGATATATTTACACACCATCATCCTACTTATACATTCTTCGCGTTATCAAACAAATGTATTTTTAAAAAATATTTTCACCTTAAATTTAAAAATAATTATTACACACGCACACGGTTATGCATGAAAATATTTCTATGGTAGTGTACGTGTCTGTAGAATATTTCTTGAAGTCCGACCCCTTGGCGGGGTAGATATTCGCCAAAAAAAAACAAAATTTTGAAGTCGAATGAAGAAAAAAAGCACATAAACACAATTTGCATTGACGTCATGGTGAAGACAACAAAAATATTTTGCCCACGTTCCAAATGGACAACAAAATGAAAAACGATTGTGTGGTTTTCAGAGTTTGATTTTTTTTTTGCGATGAAAAAGAAAAACAACTCTTTCCAATCCAGCCCTGACTGGCTGCCCAGCCCGCCAGCCATTGAGTCCACACTGATTATGAATGGAAAAACATTTTGAATAACGTCACTAAATGTATGAAAGTATTTCGATTCGGGTTATTTTGAATTCTTTTTACTGTCGAAAATTGTACACATGGGAACATTTATAAATATGGAACAAACAAGCGTATTTGCTGCGTAATAAACAGCATCTAATGATGAGCTGAAGACGATCGTAATGGATGGACAGACGCAAAAGGTATTTTGGAATTAAAGATCTATGTGGTATTTGTTTTATTGTTTCGCCTGGATTTCAATACGCTACAATGTTGCTGTATAAATATTAACCAGTGGCATGTGAGAGGTTCGGTCCAGAGCTGTGGAGTCAAAATATTCCCGGAGCCGGAGTCAAAAATATTTGCTCGAATCGGCATCCGGATAAAAGTTTAAATTTTATCAAACATTTTTGACGTTAAGTAAAAATTGATTCATCCTAGGTTAGGTTTAATTAAAAATCCGTGCGAGCAGACTTAGTCTCAACTGTCCCATGTGATACCACGGATCTAGACATAATAATATCAAATGAGCTGGATTCAAAGTATTTTCTCTCTAATTAAAAAAAGAGCCCAAAAACTATTTATTCCAACACTTTCCGTACACAGATTCTAAGATCGACAATACCGATACATGCAAGGTTGGCGTATTGGAAGGTTGCGAGCGTCCAGCCGTGCGAGCGAACTGTCCCATGTGATACCACGGAAACTAGACAGAATTTTAAAATGAGCTGGATTCAAAGTATTTTCTCTCAAAATAAAGTAATGATCAATACAAAAAAAAGAAAAGCCCAAAAAGTATTTATTCCAACCCTTTCCGTACATAGATTCTAAGATCGACAATACCGATACATGCAAGGTTGGCGTATTGGAAGGTTTCGAACGTTCAGCCGATCCCTACAAAGGGTGAAGCCAATAATCTTAAAAATTATCGGCCAATTGCGGTTTGCTCTGCGCCCTCCAAGGTAATGAAGAGCACGGTGAACCACCATCTTGTGAGGTATTTAGAGACCAATGACCTGCTAAGTGATCTACAGTTTGGCTTTCGTAGAAATCGCTCTGCCGGAAACCTGATGGCGTTCTCTTTGGAGTCGGTCTATCCACCAGTTTGGTGAGAGTAAGGCCTTTGATAGAGTCTGGCACGTTGCACTCATATCAAAGCTGATCGCTTTTGGTGTCGGTAATACGTTTGCTCGATTTATTTAAAGATTTCTTAGAGATCGCACTATTAGAGTTGTAATAGATCGGTTCTCATCCAACATACTTTACATAGGCTGACCGCAGGTGTACCACAGGGCTCGGTACTTTCTCCCTCTTTATTTCTTATTTTCATTGACGATCTTCTGGGTCAGACCGTGAATCCAAGCTACTCTTTCGCGGATGACAGCAACCTACGTCATTCATGTTCTTTCGACCGTAGGCCAAGTCTTCAAGATATTGAAGACAAAAGGCGAATTATGGATGAGACACTTGGTCGGGATCTACTGGCAATTTCCAAATAGGGTCGAGTGAATAGAGTAGATTTTAATGCGCGTAAGACACAGTGCTGCTTGTTGTCTCTCAAGCGATTCGCTGACCCAACAATATTGTCAATTTCCATCGCTGGTACGGATATTAAACAATCAAAAGCTCTAGCTACTCTGGGCATGAAAATACAATGTGAAGCTCGTTGCGCGAGACATGTATTAGAAGTGTCAAAAGAAGCACTCAAGTGCATAGGCTTTTTAAGGCGGTGCTAGAAATATTTCACACCTTCTGATCCGTTTAATATCTAAACAATTTACATTATGCATTAGACGGAAACAACTCCCATATATGGGCAGGTGCTCTAAAATCATCTTTGGAGCTACTTGACTGTGTTCAAAGGAGAGCGATGGTGTTAATAGGTGACAGTAGGGTATCCCACTCTTTTGTATCCCTTGATCATCAGACATCTGTCGCCTTATTCCTGACGTGAAGATGTTCGGCAGGGATACGCGCCTTTATAGGAATTCACACGTTTGTTATCGACACTTTACACTACAGATTAAATTCGTTTATCGCTCGTTTAGTCCGCAAGTGGAATCGACTTCCGGCAAATGTATTTCGCACTAATTGCGACATCTAGAAGTTCAAGGCAAGTGTCAATAAACATTACTACCTCTTTCCCCCCTCCGATCCCTTACTTTCCACTCGCCAACGCAATGCACCGCTTGTATGGGGGACATCCCATGAGTGTCAGTTATTTAAAAACTCCATTGCTTAAAAACCGTACCAGGGCGATTCCAATTCTAAAATTGCCTTTTCCGAAGTCGTTCCAACTCTCGGAGTCAAAGCCGAAATTATACAATTTTCTACAGAACTCCACAGACTTGGTCCTTTTCGTTCTTTAAAAAAATGAGTAACATTTAATATTCCTTTATTTTTCAAATTATTCATTTTTGTTTGTTTTTACTTCGAAACAATTTGCCAGCGTTCATTTCCTCTGAAGAACGGCCCTCAGGCAGTCCAGATTTGAACCCATTGGATTACAAATTGTGGACGGTTTTAGAGGACAAGGTTTGTCACAAAAGATACCCCAGCAATGGATCTCTTAAGACTGCTTTGGTTCGAGCTATGGCCAATTTTCCAATGGACGAGGTTCGTACAGCTATTGACGATTGGCCAGTGCGACTTAAGGCGTGTGTAAAGGCAAAAGGCGGACATTTCGAATAAGTAGATTCTTTTTGGATACAATATACATCAATAAATATATTAAAAAATATTTGGTCCAAAAACATTCCGTACTTTTTATTTTACAGCATAAAACGAGGTAACCGTATTTATGTCCCTTCTAAGTAAATCAAACAAATGCAATTCGATTAAATTTATTTTGTGGCATTTTCAGACAGACGAAACTAGGAGTTTTGGTGCTCGTTTCCTCCGTTTAAAAAATAGAGAAAAACGAACTACGAAACAACTAATTTTTTTCGGTTAAAATGGGCCCTACTTAAGGCTAGTCCAACCATAATGAACGATGTTAATCGTAAGTCACACCATAACGTCAAGTTTTTGCCTAACTTGAGTTGACATTTCTTTGTGTCAGTGTTCGACAATTTCAATCATGGAGAGGTACACAACTGAGCAGCGCGTTAAGATTGTAGAAGCCGTTTACGAAAATGGGTGTTCAAATCAATATGCATTTCGTGAACTTCGATATTTTTTTGGTCAGCATAATCGACGACATTTGTCCACAATCGGGAGAATTAGGCGCAATTTTTCGCAAAACGGGTTGGAAATGTAACGACAACTGTATATGCCCGCCAAGTTCGTTCTGTCATCTGGCCGTACTTCTCCGAAAACGAGGTCGGCCAAGCAGTTACCGTGAAAAAAAGCAGTTGCAGAAAACTAAAGACAATTTGCGTTAAACCCCGTTTGTTTTAAATAATTAACGTAATTGGGAAAAAAGTTATTTAAGATTGACCTTTAGCGAGTTTAAGCGAGCTCGAATATTACTCGCTTATAGTATAAGTATTTCTTGAAAAAAATCTTTTCTACCAATTACAATTTTTCAAATCAAACGGTTTATGATACTTGTGGCCAATCAGTTCTTGTGTATAAAGAAATTTCAAAGATTTCACGTAAAGTTTTAAAGTTATCGCTTTAGCGACAACGTGTATGTTTGATAAGCGATTACCAATAGAACGCGTCTTATGTCTCTTTTGAGAGAAAAATTTAATGGTGATGTTAATTTGCCGCCACGATCATGTGATTTGAGACCGTTCAACTTCCTTCCTTGGGGATATTTAAATGAAAAACTGTACGTCAATAAGCCAAAAACAATTCAAGAGCTGAAAGATGAGATAAATTTGCACATCATCGACACTGAACCTTCATTATGTCGCAGATTCGTTGAAAATATGGACCATCGGATAGAGGTATTCCACCAAAGCCGTGACAAGCATTAGGCCGATATTTTGTTTTATATGTACATAATTGTCATAGATCTTTCTAGCATAAGAAAAAATATTAAGGTTATTCTCTGAAAAGTTTTTGTTTTATTTACAACTAACATCGTGCGTTTTAGTTAGACCACTGATTAAAACACATTTCAGAATGACGAAGAGTGCAAGAATTGTCTGTCTTATAGAGGCTTTACTTTTACTTCTGATGGTGCTTCTTGAGATTTTGTTTTTAATGTTAAAATAAGGCCTTCTATGACCAGGCCTGTCTTATTCCTTCGTTGGATATTTTTTTCAGATCTAAACACACCCACACATACCATTTTTCCCAGTCCAGTCCAAATGTGAACATGAAGGAGTGGTGGCGTAAAGGACTCCTCCTCATCTGGTTAACACAAATAAACAACAAGTTTGCTGAGGTCATCATTATAATGATGTTGTTCCTCAGTTGTTGTACGAAGTACGAGTAGGTGCCGCGCCAACCCACAATCTGATGTCCATAGTTTGCCTTTTTCCGAGAGAAGCCAACAATTATGGCAAATTTGCCACAAAAAATTGGTTCAATGATTTTTGTTTTCCCAAAAATTAGCATAAATCTTGCAAAACATCCTTGCGTTGTAAACAAGCAGGCCAACACACTGGGAAAAAATCGAAAACTGACCGAAAAAAAAATTACTTTAAATTCTTGAAAATTTTGGAATTCGCCGAATTTCAGAGCATACTCTGGCGTGTTGCGTAAAAATCGCTGCTGTTGTAAATGTTAAAAACCAATGTCCTTGTTTTTTGCTTAGAATTGATGTAATTTTACGTAACATCCTCCCTCGTCGAAACGAAACAATGACGTTCGCCGGCCAGCGATGGCTCATAAAGATATTTTTTGAAACTAAGCCATGGCAGAACAATGAGGCCGCCGCCGCTTGCCACCATTGACCTGGTTGTCCTGAATTTTTTAACTGCCGGTCATAAAGAGATCACGTCATTTGTATATGGGCATTTGATCCTCTCGTTCGTGTTTAGGTAGGTCGCCAGCGATCATAAAAATGTTGCATAACATTACGTTCAGCCATCTATGACACAATCACTATGGCTTTCTCTTTTTCTCCTGTATACTGCCCAACGAGCATGTGGCCTAAATGTAGTTGAAAATGCGTGCAAATCATTGCGTTTTGCGTAATCGCCCGCCGTGTTACGTACACAGCCAGCCAGCCGGACATGGGCTATAATTCAAGGAATTAGATCGTCAGCGACAACAACAACAGTATGCCGCCTTTAAATATGATCGCGGTCGCACTTCTTGCGTAACAATGAATTGCTCAGGTCCGTGTCTCTTTCTCTCTCGCTCCCGTACATTTGACCTTGCGTCATTTGCACGGTCATAAATGGTGTTACGTTTTACTTTCATTGTGTTTGTAGGTCATAATTTTAAAAATAAAAAAAATAATTTGGAAAAAAATTCTACTACACAATTCTCAACTCACCAATACCCTCAACCAAACAAGAATTACTTTTTGTTGTTTCACTCAGCAGACAGACCACAAGTTGAGGTTCTTCGCATATCTTTGGTATAGATCTGTGGAAAGCGTCCAGGCTTTTGACACAAATAAATTATTTCAGCATGTTTTAATGGAATATCTCCGAAGGAATAGCCCCCATGCTGAGGGTGCTAAATGACCAAGGTTGGTTAAACGTTGCCATTGAATGTGGCCTGTTGCGAGAGTGACAACATATTCAAGTATTTTCTTGATTGCAGCAAAATCTGTTGAAAACTTTGTTGTATTCCTTAGATTTTAAAACGGCTTCTTTGGAAGCTGAGAGAATTTAAGTATTGTCACAGAGCAAATATTCATTTCACAACCGAAGTTTTTGGCAATCGAATGATTTGAGATTTTGTGAACCCAAGTGTTCCATCGTACCCAAGTGTTCATTCGTGCACTGGAATTTTGAGAACAAAATATGTCATTCTAGCATTTTCAGTCAACCTTGAGGTCCTACTCCCTTTAATGTCCTCACCCTACTGGGTAAGGAGGTAAATATTATTTGGCACGAACAAAAAGTAAAACGAATCAAAAAAACATGTAAGACCCTACATATGTTTTGATCAAATACGTTTTATGACTTTTAAAGTTATTTATGGCATGTCAATATATGGGGCTGGTTCGCATTTATTTTAAATTTAGCACGGCGTAAGATTTTTCCAAAACTGCCTATGGATCTAAAATGGGCCATATTGCCACATCTTTTTTGCTGCATACTACACAAATGCACAATAACGCCCACTTTTGGTATTTTTGTAATATAGTTAATACTGCTTACACGACCTCACTGAAAATCAGTACCTAAGAATGCAGTTATAAAGAAAACTTGGTGACAACAAATTAGATTCCTAGCCACGCCCCTTCTGGTACCAGTCATACAAATAACCCTGTTGTAATGTCGATTAGAACCCACATAACTTGTCACCCAGTGCGTAAAATTCACTTACATTTGTTGCATAAACACCATAATATTTTGATAACGGTTTTAAACTTACATCCTAAAAAAGGGGTTGAGTGGCTCCATTCTGGTACCTCCCATAAAAAATTTATTATTCCGCCTACTTTGTTATTATTGAAATTAGATTTAATGGTACCCATACGATCTAACCCAAACTCAAGACTTAACACCAGAATTATAAGATGAACTTGGAGATAAATAATTGGACAGCTAGTCACGCCCCTTCAAGAACCTCCCACATAAATGGCACTGTTTCAGTGCTGTTAAGAACCAACATAAATAGTCACCTTGTGCGTGAGATTCGCTTTAATTGTGGACATAACGGCTTTAACCACGTATACGAAAAGAGTGACACGCCCCATTCTGGTACCGTTAGCGCAAATGCACAAATCCATCCACTTTTGGTATACTCTTAACAATTTTAATTATTTACTATTAATAATTTTAATACGATTCTGCTAATAACTAGTAATTGGCAAAGAGAATATAAATTAGATAAGAATATAAATAAGATAAGCTAAGCAAAATTTGGAGCCTTAGCAACGCCCCTTCTTGCACCTTCCACACGCAGTACTATTCGATCGTAGATTGAAACCCTCATAGCATTTTTCCTTGTGAATGAATTTCATTTGAGTTATCTTGATTTTCCTGCAATAAACCTACTTTATCTTTATATACGCATAAGAACAAAGTGGCTACCACGCCCTATTCTAGCAATATTCACTGAATCGAACCTGTACGATACTTCAATAAAGACGGTACTTATCAGGCAATAGACGGAAGGAAGAAACTTACACACAGAGAAAAAATTAGTTAAAAATCGGTTGGAACTACTATACTTATAATTGCAAAAAGCTGCAAAAAAAAGAATATCGGTTGCAATCGCCAAATGTTTATAATCGTAATGGATATTCGGTTCGATGCATCACAAGATGATTAATATGTATGTTGATTAGTATTATCGATGCAACTAATTAATTGGCCATACCTATGAAATGCATTTAGTTTCCATAACTGGTGGTTGTGGCAATCAATAGTTTTGCCAACATCTTGTGGTTATAACCGAATATTGGTGATGATATCTAACTTTCATCATAAACAAAAGCGAAAATATTCCAATTATATTCCTATAATCGTTTAAAATAATTTATTCAGTAAAAATCTTCCATCATATTTTCCTCTTTTTGCCCGAAATGTTATCTCTTTGCTTAAGAAACAGTTTTTTGCCTGTATTGAAAATTTAAAATTTTTTCGTTAAAAAAGTGCGGCATGTTAACTTTAAGACCCAAATTCTTTTTCAAAGGTTCGGATTCATCTTATTTTCTACCGTCACTTCAGTTACAATTACTGAACGTTACAGAGCACCAACTGACAATCGGTTGTACTGATGGCATTTTCAAGGTGTATGCAACCTCAATCATTCGGTTGGCAAAAAATTCGGTTGTGGCACGAATCTGCTCTCTGCGTGTACGAAAATGTAAGTCGGATCAACCGACTGAAACTTTTTTCTTCTTTGAATAAGCTTTGACATCGCTTAAGACTTGGAGATTTGACGAAATCATATTAAATACTCGGACTGTAAAAGAAATTGTGTAATTTCAGCACACATTGGCCTACTTTTTCGAGCCTGCTTGGCTTTAGGGGGATAATATATATAATCATTTGTCAAAGTAGAGTTTTTCTTTTCATATTTTTCAATGTTCGCGTATAAGAATGCGTAGTTGTATGAGTGTCATGGTTGTCCCAGGACATTATCACTTACACTCATACACAGTCACTGGCATACAAAGAATCGTACACTCACATATACTTATACACATAGGATCATAAAAATCCCGCGCACAGCACGTTGCATTTTTTCGCTATTACGCAACATTGCGAGAAAAAAGACGCAACAAAAGGTAAAAATCCTCAAGGTGAATTTGTCATAAAACTCAAATCACATTAATCCTCACTTCTTGGAAGCATCGACATTTTGCAAGAAATTTCCATTCCTGGCAACGATCCGGACAGACGAAAGGCACAATATTGGCCTCATTTTTTGTTCTAATTATTCATAATGAGTGCAAGACGGCGACGACGGACGCGATGGCAGCAGCACACGTTTTGTTTCGTTATATTTCTTGGGAAAATCTTTGTGCAACCTTTGATTTTTTATTGTCTTTTTCACCGACTTCGGTTACGTGCAACAAAAAGCGGCCACACTTTTTGCTGAGACATAAATAAAAATTTTGCATATCCTGCCGCTTAAAGTGTGTTACAGATTTATTTTACAATCGCAAAAATTTCTTTGTTTTGATCTTTTGTCAGCAGTTTCGGTTTTGGTTTTCTTTCTTTAAAAATTAGTTCATTATTAGTGGCCTAAAACAAGGTTGATATTTTTTTAATTGTAGTGTGGCTTTGTACCTGGTCCGAAGTGTTTTATTTTCGGTATTTGAAAAAATTATTGTAACACATCTCGTGGAGTGTGGAGGGCTACTGTGTTGGAAATGGAAAAAGTGTGCCAGTCATTCGTGAAAATACCGAATAGTTGATTGACATTACTCAATGGCATAGTGATTTGTATGTAGTTGAAAATGAATTTTGAGTTTATAAATTCGATCAATCTCGATTTTAAATCCAAAATAGTGCCATTGTAAGGCACTGTCTAAAATAAACGGATTTAAAACTGAATAACTTGTGGGGTAGTCGCACACACTGCCGTTCACACTATAACGACCGCAAGTTTTAACTAGCAGAACTTAATTTTTAAATATGTTGTGTTTAAAATACCAATGCATCATTAAATTCATGAGGGCTCCTTGTGGAAAGTGGCAATACAAACTTAAATTTACAAATGAAACTGGAAATAAACCATCAAAGTTCGGACAATAGCTATTGAAAACGTTAATTAATTCCTAAACAGCTACGAGTAATGCAACTAAAATACTTGAACACAATTTAATAAGCAGTAACCGTTGATTTAGTTTTAATTCCCAACCACAGAGAGGCGGTTCAAACAGACTTTTCACAGAAATTTGCACCACGACGATTTGGTGCGTACTGAGAAAAATTCATTTGGAAATCGGTTAGAACTACAAAAAATCCGATTCAAAATTCGGTTCAACATACCACTATATGATAAATACGATGCTTAAGTTAAGGTGTACCACGAGTAATTATCAGCACAACCGAATGATTTTTGGTACTCTTTACTTTTCAGTAACTGGAACTGAAATATAGGTAGAACTTTCCCAGTGGATAGAATTTCAAGGTTTTGTCAGAAATTGGAACATCTTTCGCCTTCGGTCACACAATGTTTTTGAAAATGCACACATGTTTATGAGCTATCATATCATCATCGTGCACACGTAGAAAAAATATGGTTGGGACAACAATATTGGAAGAGCATCATACTATTGTTGGGTATATTGTTGTGGTACAACAATGACATAATCCTCAGAAACATAGTATGGTTCGATCACAACCAAACTATTATCCCCACAACCATACTATGATCCTCACAAAAATAGTATGATTCACACGCAATCATGTTATGATCCCTACAACCATAGTATGATCACACACAATTATATAGGGTGATCCATCTAGAGTTATTTTTTTCAAAATAAAAAAATACTATGAATCAAGTGTGGAATCTTTATAGTTCATACGAAAGGACATTTTATGCCATTTATTTTTTGAATATAGTTTCCTACAAATGCTGGCAACTGTAATATGGAAACGAGCATTCGGCGAAAAACAAGAAGATTTGCAATTTTCGACTAAAATTGTGTTTAGTGATGAGGCCCATTCCTGGCGCAACAGCAACGTCAATAAACAAAATTACCGCATTTGGGCTGAAGAGGACCCAGAAGAGGTTTAAGAGGTGCCATTATATTCAGAGAAAACCACGGTTTGGTGCAGTTTATGGGCTGGTGGAGGTACTTTTTCAAAAATGATGATGGTCGAACGTAACTTCCAATGGTGCTCTCAATTGATCTATCGGACTTTTTTCTATTTGCAATTGAAGCCCGTATTCTTGACGATAATTTGTTTCAACAGGATGGTGCCACTTGCCATGCAGCTGGTCAAACAATGGATCTAGTGAGAGGTAATTTCGAAGAGCAGCTTATTTCACATTTTGGACCGGTGAATTGGCCGCCAAGATCGTGTGATATCACACCTTTAGACTTTTTTCTTTGGAGCTTCGGAAAGTCCAAAGTCTATGCTGACAAACCAGCTATGATTCAGGTCTTGGAAACCAACTGTACGCGTGTCATTCACGCCATACCGGTCGAAATGCTCGAATGAGTCATCCAAAATTGCACCCTCAGAATTGACATCCTGAGGCGTAGTTGCGGCCAACATTTGAAGGAAATTATATTCAAAAAACATATGGCATAAAATTTATTTCGAATGAATAGAAAAAATTCGACACTTGATTTGAATTTTAATATTTTTTTTATACATTGAACAGGGATTAAACCGGCTCAAGACCTCTTGTTTTCTATATTTAAATAGAAGACAAGTTTTTAACAAAATGGCAAAGTGACATTGATTTTGATTTTCGTGGCTGCACACTACTTTTATCATGATTTCGGGTCCGTGACAACCCTCTTCAGAAAGCCTTGCTGCAATTGTTGAAAGTAAAACCGAACTCTATAAGGCCAGGCTCTCCACAAACGAATGAGAACTACTGTTGTAAACCTTACTTTTCAAGTTTTCTTCACACAATTGCCCACGAAAATACAACTCACTCTTGCCAGCTCTAAAGAGACCCCACATCGACATTTAGACATTTATTTTGAAGAAAATATCTTTCGATGGTTCACACTATACTATGATCTCCTAATTTTTTTATTAGATTTGGGCTAAGTTGTCAACAATAGATTTGAATAATCCAAATTATTTAAAAATACATTAAATTCAAAATAATAGGAGTGATTTATTTAGCAGAAAATTAGTTTAAAAAAGCGTATGCGTTTCAAAAATATTTACACCGCTAGATGAAGCAACAACAACATCAACAACTATCGAAACCCAATGAGTCAAAGTGGGATTGTTCAAAAGTTGGGATATCATCCTTCGTTTTGGAGGTATGGTTCCTCGGGCAAAGTTTCTTATTTTGATCCCTAGAATACAACTTTCCTTTTCACTTGGGCGATTTTTAAAGCGACCTGCCCTAATACATATGTATGCAAATTGAAAACCAACATAATTTTGAAATATCGAAAAAAAACTTCGTATAATGGCATGTGCCTAAAATTAAATCAAATTGTGTGGAAATGCCGTATTTCAAATTCTAAAGGAAAATATTTCACATTTCATAATTTTAAATTTTAACAAAAAATACAAGGTATATACAGGTTTTCGTGAATACCACAAATATTTTTTTCTAAATTTATAACACATATTGTAATTAGTATGTGAATTTCTTTCTCAAAGATGACCAAATAATTTTTTTTGTTAAAATTTACAAATTTTTTCTTGAAATTCCAAAATTGTTTCATCTGTATAAGACACAAATTTAAACATACAGCAAGGATAAAACATCGGAAAGTCATAAAGAAACCGCTTCGCTGAAAAGTGTACCACTTCATGACAAACGTTTTTAAAAGTTTCCATTTTAGTGCATACGATAATAGCTGAGCTGTCAAAAATATTGTGTTCTCTTTAAAAAGGATATTCACAAAAGACACTTTCCGCGAAAAAAGGATACCCAAACTAATTGTTATATTTTTTATTGTTTCTGTTTCTATTTTTGTTATGCTACGAATGCTTGATGTCCTTCCACAGCGTTGCTCTAATATCCTACTTTGGTAATAATTTTATGGTCCAAACAACACAAAAAACCAGAGCGTATCTAATAAAAAGTAGACTAAACGACTAGGATTCCAAAGAACCCACCGAACTAGATTACTAGAGCGCAAAAACAATACCATGGCCGTGTGTAAGACAAGCGAAGGCGGGTGACTGGCCATAAATAACAGCGAAATTGTTTCATCAAAAAATAAAACTAAATAAAAACAAGGAAGGGGTAATAAAAGTGAAAGCGGCACTCGGAAAAGGGTTGACCGTGATTTTCTTGAAAAAAAAAATAAAAAGAAAAAGCGGAAAACAAAGCAAACGGAAAACATGTAAGCATGTGAGAACGTACAGCGTGTTTTGTTGTTCTATATTTAGGAAATTATACCAAATGCGGATATTTTTATAGAGCACGCCGAGTAGAAGGAACTGCATATCATGGAATGACCTTGTCGCTAATTATGGCAACAAAAGTGTTGTTGGTTTCTTGGTCGGTTAACAGCGTGCGATAGAGTTGACGCGGAAATTTAACTTTTCATTTGACAAATTACGCCCAGAGTCGATATGGTGGTGATGTCTAGGTTCAGCCGTATCTTTATGGGTTTATGAGTGACCAAAGTGAAATGACATTTCCATAGACATTCGATTGATTTTGTCTGTCTGGCTGACCTTCATCTCGCCATAATGAAAGTGGGCGTGTACGGAAAATGTGTCGCATGGAAAGAGCCAAAGGCTAATTGATGCGTGGACAGAGGCTCTGTGTGCGTGTTAATCCTTTTCGAAGGAGGTATGTCGACAAACATTGTTAAAGAGCATTTGGCGATTTAACTCGCTTAATCTCTCCACCTCTCGCCGGGATACTCACTCATCTCTCAGTTTGTGCGTGTGTGTTGTATCAGTGCGCCTGCGCACACACACACACGCACACATAGATTGGCATCTTATCCAAAACGTAGGCGTATTGTTTAGCTGCAAAATCAAAACATTCATAAATCCCCCCGGATTTCCAAAATGCACAGCTCTGCCGAGCTCGTCGTTTGTTTTAATCCTTCCCAATTGTTTTGGGATATGTGAAATGTGCTTGGCCTTTGTTTTCTTGTTCTGGCCGCTTAAGGTAAATCCTTTTACGAATTTAGCTTGAATTACTTAAGTTCCCAATATTTCACAACATTAGTCATGATGGTGTCGTCTCAGCAATAGTTGTCAAATATTAACACAATACTCGTAGTATTTGGAAATTGTTCGTCTATTATATGGCGACCTTGATATATGCAAAATACATTTGTAGAAAACAGAAACATATTTAGTTTTTTGTATACCCTCCACCACAGAATGGAGGAAGATAGAGTGGCTAAAGGTATACTAACTTTGTCATTCCGTTCGCATCACTGAACGCTCTTGCGAATGCAATACAAGTGATGTTTACAAGAACGTTTGCCAACGCTGCAATGATGCACTTTTCAAATATTTTTATTTATATCAAGTTATTTTTAAATATTTTCACACACACGCTGCAGTTTATTTTCAATCTTTTAATCAATCAAATGCACTCAAACATTTATAGTTTTCAGATCTTGTTGGAGTGCGCGAGAGACAGCGAAACAGAGCGCGCGCAGGCAGCAGGTGGAGGTAGTGACTGTTGCAGTCATCGGCCAGTCGAGTTTAAAAATAAAAACGCCAATATGAACACAATGGAAGGAATTTGCAGATTCATTCGTGTGCCACACACAGACCGCATCGGAGACCAGAGCCAAAGTGAAACACTCAGTTTTAGCCCACTGCACGACCTCCTTGTTCGCCAAAATGGTTATCCATCAAAAGAGTATTTATTTTTTGCTTTTGTTTGTCGTTCTAATGTATGATAATCTGTATAAAATACAAATACAGGGTGGTTCAACAACAATGCACTTTTTTATATTGTTTGTAATTTTCAGACTTTCAGTTTTACCTGCTCCAAAACTTACTAAGACTTTAAGACTCGGTCATGGCCGACTATATTACACGCTGCACTTCTGGATGTTGGGAATAGCTAACTTAAAAAAGTTGTTGAATCCCCTTGGACGAGCCCAGTTTTAAAACTAATGTCATTTTTGGAGTTGTGAGAAAATGTCATTGTTTAAGGTAAATTATCTTAATCTGAACTCAATACACTTCATCAAACGTTTTTCAAGTTTTTTAATTCCATCCGAAAAATAAGATTTTTCAAGACCTTCAAAATATGCCTCAGTTTCAGCAATAACCTCGCTATTGGACGAAAACTTTTTGCCACCGAGAATTTTTTTTTAATTTGGAAACAAGAAATAATCAGAAGGATCTAAATCTGGACTATATGGTGGATGCGGAGCAATTTCAAATCGTAATTCGGCCAGCTTTTGTTGAGTTAAAAATGCAGTGTGTGAAGGAGCATTATCTTGATGAAAAAGAACTTTTTTTTCTAAATGCGGTCGTTTTATCTTGATTTCTTCACTCAGCCGATTCAATAATGCATAATAATTTTCACTATTTATAGTTTTTCCTTTCTCAAGATAATCAATAAATATTGTACCCCTTGCATCCCAAAATACTGTGGCCATTACCTTTTTCTGCTGACTTAACAGTTTTCGCCTTCTTGGGACCACTTTTACCAGCTTCCATTGTTTTGACTGTTCTTTGCATTCTGGGATGTAGTGATGGATCCATGTTTCATCAACAGTTATGAATCGGCGCAAGAACTCTATTGGATTACGCTGATAAATCGCTAAAATCTCCTCGGAATTGGTCCAACGGACGATTTTTTGGGGCAAAGTCAACAAACGCGGCACCCATCTTGCGGATAGCTTTTTCATGTGGAGTTCATCATGTAAAATACTCCAAACTTGTTTTTCGTGTATTTTAACCATATCAGCAAGTTCTCTGAGCTTTATTCGTCTATCTTTAGTCACTTCATTGAATATTTTTCTAATGTTTTCAATAATAGTAGCAGTTTTCGGTCTTCCAGAGCGTTTTTCATCTTCCGTACTTGAACGACCCATTTTAAATTGTTGAACCCAGGATTTTACGGTGGAGTATGATGGTGCATTATCACCATGAACAGAATCCAACTCATCTTTGATTAATTGTGGCGTATAACCTTTCATATAAAAGTGTTTAATTACCGCACGAAACTCTTTATTTTCCATTTTTCAAAAATTATAAAACTTGTTTACTTCAATCACCTGTAACAAAGAAAATATTCATTAAATATTTCGGAAATTTTGACAGATGGCTTATAAAAGATTGCTTTTTAAAAACAAAAAAAAAAGTTGCTAGTAAAACAGAAAATGAGCCAGGCCAGTTAGTTTTGCAGTCGCCCTCGTACAGAGTAAAAGTCTGGCAATTAATTGATTATTTGTGTTTTTGTGTTATTTTATTACAATTTATATATTTTTTTGCCTGTTTGCTATTCATTTCTTTTTTGGTGTAAACAAAGAGACACAATATTGCCACATTACTTACAATTTTGTTCAATGTTACCAGATAACCTTATTGCAAACTAACTAGGTAACTAAGCGAGTTGCCTCAAAAGAACACGTCCAGTAACACAACCTGCTATACAAAAAGAAATGTTTTTTTCGTGTATACTAAAGAATAATCAAACAAGAAGAGGTATCATCGGCAAATTCGTATTGAAACTATATATCATCTCAAACTAAAAAAATTAATTTGTTTTAATATTTCTTTGATTTTTTTAATACAGTTTATAGTTTATATTGTCTGCTTGTGACTAGTTTGCCGATGATACCTCTTGTTGTTAAGTTTTCCTTGGTGTATACAGATAGAAATAATGATGCCATATTACTGTTAATTTTGGTCAATATTGCCAATATAGCTAAATAAACTAGTAACCTTAAAAGCCATGTTTACATTAGAAATTATAATCGCAGTACATATATAAATTTTAGAAATAAAAATCTTTATCGCAGTTACAGTTGCAAATGTATTTCGAAATATGACATTCAAAATATGCGATAATCTGGATTTTTTAAGAAAACATAGCGTCAGCCTTTAAGGTTTGTACTTACTTGCATATTGGCTACATAGTTTACAATATGGTAATCTGGCAACAAAAACAATTCTGCAAATAATGTGGCAACATTGTTTCTCTTTTTCTAGATCGATGAGAATTAAACAACAAGAGGTTTAGTCGGCGAATTCGTCAAAAGCAGACAATAAAAACTATAATTTCTAAAAAAAAAAAAAGCCAATAATATAGTTAATCAATTGGTGCACTGTGGCTTTGTTTAATTTTTAAATGTCTCTAAATAATAAGCTTATGTTAATTTATATATTCACTTTTTCTATCTTGTAACCTGATTGGAGTTCGACAATCCCTCTTATTAGTTTAACCTAGTTTTACTACAAATTCTAAAACCCATTAGTTTTTATATAGCAGGGTCAGGATCATGTGTAAGTCTGTTCGTTGACAAAGTAAGTCTAGTAACTCTTACTTGTTTGTTTAGCGACTTAAAGCCAGCTGGCTACAAAGTTACCACATGTCAATTGAAACTAATAAGACTACATATGCCGATTGATTGTGAACATACATCAGCTCATGTGCTTCTATTGGCTGAAAAATGTCATGCCTCAAGACTGGAATATCATGGCACTATGTCCAGTTCAAAAAATGAGAATGCTAGGTTGACGTATGAATTTATTACAAATTATTTAACTCACAGACCTGGATCTACAGTGAAAAGTTTGTCTTAAGGTCCAAAACATAGAAAAGGATTGTAAGAAACAAATTTATATATTAAATCTCGGAAACCAATAACACCAGAGTTGTGTAATCGGCATTCGTATCACCAAAAAAAACTGAAGTGTGATCAGATAGTAAAGTTAGATTTTCCAATTGTAATATTTTAGTATATCTCAAGTTTTAAATCCTATCCAGATATAAAAAATCACTCAGGTTTGCCATTTCATCATGCATTGTTAAAAAATATTATCGAATTTCGGTTCTGTTGTAAATACCTAAAGTGAAATTTGTGAAGAGTTCAGTCGTCATTATGAGTTTAGACTAGTAGGCAGTTTGGGGCTTTTTTTTGACCTGAAGTCATCAACCAGACAGTGATTGAAGCGAAGTGAAAAATATATAGCCGTAGATTTAAAGAATAAACTGAAATGACGATTGGGTGACAAATAGCTTAGTTGCCTTCGCGGGATGCAAGAATTCAACCAGGACGCCTGTTGAAATTGGTATAATGTTTTCTTTCTTCAATGTATTTTAAATCAAAACTAGAAGTAAATCCTTCCTTGTCTTGGTTAAAAAACGAAAATTCGCAAATATTTCTTTATAAAATTGATTTTTAAACCTAGTTTTTATGAATAGTCGGTTAGGTAAATATTTTGATTGTGTTTATTAACGTATTGAATGCCACTTTTTAATAAAAATGTTCTCAAAAATATAATTTTTTACGTGAAAACATTTTAAAATTCGGGCGTGGGATGACCATATTGTTTGCTGCGCTTCTAAAGTAGATGTTCGGTTTTAAATAAAAATAGTTTTTGGAGCCACTAATTTGGGCCCTGATTTTAAAACAAATGCCGTATTCGAATTTTCGAGAAAATATCAATGTTTTTGGTAAAATTTCTACAGCGGCACAAGGAATGTACTTGCGCCAAATATCATTAAGATTGAATGAAAAGGTCACTTCTAGATCTGAATACATAAAGTTTGATGAACATACTCGTATCTGTGGGAGACATATCTAAGTCTGAATCGATTCCCTTAAATTTTTAGAACTTCCGCAAAAAAATGACTTGTGCAGGAATATATGTTTCTATATGTAAATCCGAAACGACTTTTTTAATTTTAATAAGACGCCCTTCCTTGGTCCAAACAACAGACTTGTGCAAATTTCATCAAGATTGAATGTAATATGCGGCTTTTAGAGCTAAAAACAGAAAATTCGATGGACATGTGTATGTGGGAGCTATACCTAAATCTGAACCGATATTTTCAATTTTAGTAACGTTTTTTGATGGTCCAAAAAATGAACGTTTGCAGAAGGACAAATGTGTGGGAGCTATATCAAAACCGGTCCTTGAACAAAATTTTTTTTTTCCGAATTTCATAAAGATCGGACAACAAGATTTAAATGGACGGACGAGCAGACAGACATCGTTAAATGGAATCAGCTGGTGGTTGTAAATACGACGATCGATATACTTGAAGGTGGATCTAGCTCAAATATTTTGGTAGTTGCTTACATTTGCTATGAAACTAACTTATAAAAACCTGTTTCACAAAGTGTTGCAGGGTAAAAAATTCTTTAAAAGCAAGAAGAATGTTGGTTTACAAATTTTTGATTCTTCTGCGATTTTTGAGGACACCGAAAAATAAAAAAAAAACACTAGTTGAAATACAACTTACTTACAACTAAATTAATTCATGCAAATATTTGTATGATCGGTGATATATTGGCAACTTTTCCAGAAATGGAACATTTGAGCTGACTATCTGATAGTCGTAGCTCGCTAATACTGCATTTTCATTAGGCCATTTATTCTCGTTTTCGCTCGAAACTTTTCAAAACGTCTAAACCAATTTTCACACAATTTGTGGTCGTTTTCATTCTCGTTTTGGTTTTCGTTTGACAGTTCGTTATTGTTTACAAACAAAGAACAACTTGGTGATTATTAAACTACTGAAATACATATTTTTCTTAAACAAATGGATAAATTAAATTAAGTTTTTTTTCTTTTAGCACGCTTATTTTTAATTTTACTTCATAAAATATCTGTTTCACCAAATATGTTTGACGATTGATTAAAAATGTCTGCCTTGAGATGACAAACCATCGATAAAAAACGATTATTTTGGAGATGACACATTTTATTTAAGGTGGCATCGCCTGTGCGAAACGTTTCGTTCCTCTTTTGTACAAAAACAAGTCAAAGTGAGACGTTTTCATCACTTGAATTTGTATGGGAAAACGTCTCATTTTGACTTGTTTTGGCCAAATAAAAAATATAAAAATTGCATACGCCGCTCGTGGCTCGATTTTTACAAGCTGGGCGATTTTAAATTTGAATCGGCTGTAGAAAAAATGTACTGATACTTTTTAAAATTTCAGATTTTATTGAAAAGGTTGAACTTTGTCATATGACTACTGCAACAAGCGCGGCAGTATCTCATCCGATCAACCCAATTTTTCAGTACATTTTCGATTGTTTCTGGTCGAATCTCTTCAATGGCAACTTCGATTTCATGTTCCAACTATTCAATTGTCTCTGGATGCTTCGCGCAACATTTATCGTTAATGGCTCCCTACAGAAAAAAGTCCAAAGGGCTCTAATCACAGCTCCGAGACGTCCAGCTGACATCACAATTTTGGCTGATTATAATCATTCGATTTTCAAAAACAGTACGTAAAATATCGATGGTTGCGTTGGCTGTGTGACATGTGGCCCCATCTTGTTGAAACCAAAAGTCGTCCATGTCATTCTCTTAAATTTTTGGAAACAAAAATTCGTTTAGTATCGATAACGGTAACGGCGGCACCTTGCTCATTTTAGAAAAAAAAATGCCCACCGATGCCGTCAGCCTAAAATCCAAACAAATAGTGACTCGTTGTGGTTGCATTAGATTCTCACGGCTGCTCCTTGCTCATTTTAGAAAAAAATGCCCACCGATGCCGCCAGCCTAAAATCCAAACAAAACAGTGACTCGTTGTGGTTGCATTAGCTTCTCAATAGTCACGTGTGGGTTATCTAAACCCCATATGCGGCAATTTTGCTTATTGACATAGCCAACGAGATGAAAGTGATCATCACCTGAAAACATGATTTTTCGGTAATCTCCTGCCAATCCTGAGCCCATTGGGGTAAGCGAAAACTCATCGGATAGTGTTCCATTATTAAATGACAAAGTTCAACCTTTCCAATAAAACCAGAAATTAAAAAAAAATTATTATGACCTTTTTTACAGCCGATTCAAATTTTAAAGTACCCACCCTATATATCGAATTACTAAATACTGCGAGTCCAGCATTCCTATCGTTATAACACATTTTTTAAAACCTTAAATTTTGTAAGTTGTACCTATTTCATTTAGCAAAAAAAAAGATATTTGTATTTGGTTTAGCCTTTGTATCCAACATTCATATGCATATCCACCTTCCACATCCACTTGCCAAGTCTGTGGTATAAGTAAGAAACAAGGAATGATGTGTGTGGGTGTTTTTGATTTTAATTTTGTTGTTTTTTTTGTGTTCAGTTTCTTTTCGGGCGTATTTATAACACCTCTAAACAAAAAATCACGCGCCTCGACAACGTTCAAAATAAGAACTACCGAATTTAAAACATTCACATGTTTCATTTCGCTTGCAGGCTTATGATGATGATGGTGATGCTGCTGGTAGCGAGCGATGAGGTGGTGTCGGTTCTTATTCTGATGTTTATTCCGCCCCCTTGGCTTTAGTGGGAGAGATTCTTATTTTTAACGGCTGACGTCGTACACTGCATGTGAC
Source organism: Hydrotaea diabolus (assembly GCA_963513945.1). Classification (NCBI taxonomy): domain Eukaryota; kingdom Metazoa; phylum Arthropoda; class Insecta; order Diptera; family Muscidae; genus Hydrotaea; species Hydrotaea diabolus. Next base: position 172,282,385 of record OY740719.1, read on the forward strand.
CGTTGGAATTTATCGAATTTATTTTAAAAATAAAATCAAAAAAACACCACCAACAAAACGAAACACAATCAACCCGTTCAATTTTGGCCCTCATTCCGAGAGATAGAACGAGCAAAAAAATACATATCAATAAATAGGAATAGAAAAACAAAGTCATTCATCTTTATATCAACTGCTGGCTAGTAGCAAGTGCTTTCTACTCCTCACGGGATAATACTGACATATTTTACCACAGTTCGGACCATATGTGACCTTCTCCGAGACTTAAGGGTTTGGACTTAAGAGTGAATTCTGGTACCTAAAAGGGTGTAAAATAAGATGAAATGAGTTAGATTTTTGATATTATTATTATTTACCCCATAAAAACGTACAAAACGAAAATCGATAAAAATGAGAAAACACATAATAATGAAACTTTTTTTTTTGATTTTTTTGGGTTTAAATTGTTTTTTTTTCGTCACCACATAGGCATGACGTCACTAAAGTCGTCACCCTATTATAACTAACCATACCAAATCAAAAAAAAAACTTTAAATGCGTTTTTTTTTCAAAACTTCATTTTCACACACTAGGTCCCTTCTCTCGGAGCTGGTCACATATGACGATTTTTATTCTCGGAGTAGACTTTGGTTTTCACTGATTCTTCATTTGGGAGCGTTTATATTGTACTATTATAAGATCATTTTATAATAACATCATTTTATTTTATCAACAAAAAAATTCAAGTTAATGTAACAATATAGATTGGACCAGCTGTTTTCAAAAGAGCATGTCTTTAACCACGGCGGCGCGTGACCAGTCGCGTTTATATTGGCTCGGAAATACTTATACTCTTAGCGAAGCCGCGGCTGCTTATGATCGGCGGCGGCAGTACTTTTTGACGGTAGGCGCCGTCTTGGACATCAGCACGTTATTTTTGCTATTCAAAAAGGATAGTTTTTATAACCAAGAGCAAATACACTTTTAAAGGGTGCTCCAACCATAATACACAATGTAAATTTTAAGACTCTCTTAAACGTCAAGTTTTTTGCCCAACTTAATTTGACATTTCTTTGTTTCAGATTTTGAGAAATTTAACCATGGGAGGTACACAATTGAGCCGCGCGTTAGGATTGTTGAAGCCTTAAACGAAAATGGGCGTCAAATCAAAATGAATTTCGTGCACTTCCTGATTTTTGCAGGTCAGCATAATCGATCAAATGTGTCTACAATCGGAAGAATTCTTCTTAAATTTCAGCAAACCTGGTCTGTAGGACCTCGCCCAGGTTGTTCTGCCATCGGATAATTCTTCGAAAATGAGGTCGGCCAAGCAGTGGACAGAAATTAATGATATGGACATGGCTGCATTTGGCTGCAACCGGATATTGCCACACAGCCAATGGCATTGCGCGAAAAATTCAATGGCAGTGTTGTCTAACGTAGTGGCGATGTTAATAAGCCGCCATAAGCATGTGATTTGACAGAGTTGGACTTTTTTCTTTGGGGATATTTAAAGGATGAGTTAACTCGGTACATTAACGACATTCAACCTCCAGTATGTCTCAGAGTCATTCACAAAAATTTTGGAACGTTTGATTAATTTTCTTTTTTGCATCTGGTGACAGCTCCGTTATGCGATGTTTACTTCTGGTGCTGCTTATAACCACGATTCTTGCGGCGGCTACAAAGATCAGTCTCATTCCATTATCGGAGATGCCTTGTGAAGGCCGACCTTAACGACTGACAGACCAAAGATGTGTCATTAGGGAAGCATAGACAGGGTGTCTGCTTAAATATCTCACTATCATCTCCTGTTGCAGGGTAGATCTGAAAAAATGATTTGGTTATAATTTACGATACTTTTCGATTCGATTTCCAATCGGAGATATATGTCATTATCTAAATAAGTGTCCTTTACATAAAATGTGTTTAGGCATGCCTTTTAAGACACCTTCTATTCGAACTTTTGTGAACATCTAAGTTTTTCTACGTTTTTTGAGGAGATAACGATATACTCGTAGTTACGATATATCTCGGACCGATTTTAAAGCGGGGATATATGACTTTGTCTTAATGAATGCCCTTCATACAAATAAAATACAGGGTGGCCCAAATAAGACTGAAGGGTTAAAAATGATTCTTAATTTTTAAGTTCATAATTTTTTTCTCTTGCAGGTTATATAGTTTTTCATGGAAATATATGTGACGCGCAAAATAGAAAGGGACCTAAGGTTAAAAACCAGTTTTGTTCAGGAGAGTCATTTTAATGATTAGGTCCCTTTCTATTTGCGCTTTGAATCGTCGACTTCACTTTCATAAAACGCGCATATCTGTGGGAGGGAACACTTTTGGTCTCATTCGATGCTCAGATGTTGTCCACATCAAAAAAAGAAAAAAATGAAAATTGATTTTCTTTTTACCCTTAGGTCCCTTTCTCTATGCGCTGTCACATATGATGGCTACTCGTCAAAATTATTGAATTTTATTATTCTTCTGGCAAGTATATTATCTTAACTCAACTAAATTATCGTCGTCATTTTAATTTCAGATAAGCACCCAGTAACAACATGATTAGGAACTTATTCTCCTTTTTTCAGGAACAAGGTTCAGTGTCAGAATCTAAGGGAATTACATCAGCTTCAATAACACCCCTCCAGATGTACTGTTTGGTGCGGTGTTATGGTTGATAAAGTTATAAGTCCATATTTTTTTTAAATGAGGGTTAATTAGAAACTATTAACGAGGCTCTGTTTAGGACTTTGATTGAAAAAAAATTGCTTCCGTAAGTTGAGAATAATTCTTACACATGGTTCCAGCAAGATAATGCTACTGCGCATACAGCAAGAGCAAGGTGGAACTTCTTCGTCACCGCTTTAGTCTTGTACGAGTATGGGCCACCCAGTATGTACGTTATGGAACTCTCTTTTGGGCCACTTTCAGTGGAACTTAATTGAGCAAGAGCAAGGTAGAACTTCTTCTTCACCGCTTTAGTCTTGTACGAGTATGGGCCACCCAGTATGTACTTTATGGAACTCTCTTTTGGGCCACTTTCAGTGGAACTTAATTGACCAATCAAATGACCCACAGTTTTTTTACTACACATTACACTTAGTCTAACGTTTCTCCAATTTTTGTATCCCTTTCAAAAAATATGATTTTTCGTTGGAGCTGAATCTTTTTCCACCGAACCATTTCTTTAGGTTTGAAAATAGTCACTGGGGGCGAAATCCAGTGAATATTGCGGATTTTTTACCAATTCGTAACCCAATTCATGCAATTTTGCCATTGAGACTGCACAAGTGTGCACCCGTGCATTATCTTGATGATATGGGAACGTTTTTTTTTTAAATCCCCGTTAAATCGGTCCAATAAGTTGTCATAATATTCGGCGTTCATTAATTCCCCTTTTGAATGTTATCAACGTGGATTATCCCGCGATGTTGCCATCACCCTATTGTCCGACAAAGTCACCTTGGCCTTCCTCGCAGCCGGTTAACCGGAGGAACGCAATGTTTAGACAGCAGCTTGGTCTCTGGAGTGTTGTAATGGATCTATGATTCGTCCACAGTTACAAAATGCCGCAAAAACTCATTCGAATTGTGGTTAAACAACTCCAAACAATCCTTTGATGTTGTCCCACGATTACGATTATGGTCAATTGAGAGCAAATGCGGCAGACAGCTTTCTTAGTCCGAACTGATCATGTAAAATCGAAACCACACTGCCATATGAAATGCGTATGGCATCAATAATCTAACGCACTTTTACTGTTTGATCGGCCAACACCATATCGTGGATTTTTTCGACATTTTCGGGTTATTGACCTCAATTGGTCCAGAACGTTCAGCGTCATTTGTACTTGTGCGACCACAACGAAAGTCAGTAAACCACTTTTGTACAATTGAAATCGATGGTGCAGAGGCTCCATAGCATTTATCAAGCTTTTTCTGGCTTGATTGACGATTTCTTTCCCCTTTTTAACAAAGTCCACAGGCAGAAAAAAGTATGATTGTGGTGACAATATTCGTAGAGGATAATACTATTGTTGGGTATATGGTTGCGGAACAACAATATTATGATCCTCACAACAATATTATGATTCAAATACAACCATACTATGATCCTCACAACAATAGTATGATTCACACATAAACAAACTATGGTCCCCGCAACCATAGTATGATTCACACTCAACCATACTATGATCTCCACAACCATAGTATGATCCTCACAACCATAGTATAATTAACACGCAACCATGTTATGATCCCTACAATTATAGTATGATCACACACAATTATACTATGAGCCCCAATATAATTTATTAGAATTTGTGTAAGTTGTCGACAATAGATTTGATCCCCAATATTATTTATTAGAATTGGTTTAAGTTGTCAACAATAGATTTGAATTATGAAAATTATTTAAAAATACATTAAATTCAAAATAAAAGGAGTGATTTATTTCACAGTAGACAAAATAAGTTTAAATAAACGTAAGCGTTTTTATTAAAAATATTTCAGTTAAAAAAAGCCAAAACAGCTTGTTTCAAAAATTTTAATTTCGATAAAAAAATACGATTATTGCATTAGGTCCGTACCAATAACATTTGTTCTAAAAAGCATATTTAAACAAAGAAAAATTGTAATCATAAAGTATGATCACATTATTGTTAACATAAAACACAAACAACAAAACTTTTGTCGCACCAACCATATTTATATTGTTGCTGTAACCATATATTCTTTATTAAATTTGGCAATAATACTTTTGTTACATTTTAACAATATTAATATTACAGCAATTATACTATTGTCAAAACTAAACTCAGTAAACAATGCTATGGTTGCGACGAACATACTTTTATTGCGGAGAACATATTATTATTGCCGTGACCATGTAGTGACCATGTTTTTTCTCTGCGTGCACGAGGTTGTATGTTTTGAACAGCTGTTAAACACAAACTAAATGACGGAACTCTCTCAATATTTGACAGCTGTCTATTAACAGATGGTACTTGATGGGAGCAGCATTGCATTTGCATTGCAGTATTGCAACTACTGGGGAAGATGGTAAAGTCACGCAATTCTTTATATATGCCCTCCTATCTCAGAACGAAATACATCATTTATGACTTTCTAATTAACTGTCTGAATTGGCGTTCCTCATCTAAAATAGGAATATTTTTTCCGATCCTATTAAAATTTGAGGTATGTACCTCCCCAGGGAATAAGCTTTGATTTGGTTACCTTTACCTGGAGAAATATTAAATTTCAAAATATACTTTTGGAATTATTTGTCATTTACTAAGCCAATGAGAGCTAATAACTTAAGACTTTCTTAAATATTTCATTTTTTAATACCCTAATGTTGCTTAAATTGTTTAAAATTTTTTTAGACCTGCCTGTCTTTGGTAACAGTTAATATTTAAGCCATTTTTATCCCATTCATATTTTATAATATTGAATTTGGAATGTCACTCACACGCTTTTGTTTTTATATATAAATAGATTAAATTATATTTTTCGATTCGAATCAATATTAATAACAAGTTGTACGAAAACTTAAGTTTCGAATTAACATATTCTAAATGATTTAGTAGAAATATTTACACAAAAATATTAAATATTCGTAGTATTTTGTATCGGTTATATACTTATACACAAGGCGTCTTACAGTCCAGTTTAGACCATTCATACTCAACAAGAATTTGTATACTAGGCCAGAGCGATAATTTTGTTCCAAAAGTTTTTCTCTACGCACCGTTTTGCAATCTGACCTTGTTTACAGATTCCCTTTTAGTATGAACTGTCCTAGCAAGACGATAACTCGTCACTTGTATACTCCTCTTATAGTCGATTATTTAGGTAATACGTTTTTTTTTTTCTTCTTTTTTGAAAATCCGTCTTTTTTTGGTTTTATTTGAAATGTTACTATCACATTTGGTTTGGTTGATATTTAGCTTTGCTATCTATATCCGTGCTTCCGTAATCGTTAACCGTATCCTATACGCTATAGATTGGTTTCTCATTTCGGTGTCCATCCTCGATTTGTTTGCTTGGCTTTTTCATAATCGGTGTGGATCGTTCCTTGACAAGTTTATCACACTTGTTGTTTGGGGTTTTCTTTTCGCTTTGTGTTTTCATGTGGTTTAAGGCCTTTGTGGTGTTGGTTTTACTCGTAAGTTGTCCATTTGGCGTCCTGTCCCTGTATGGATATTCCCTCCCGTCTACATCTTGAGAGATTTGGGTGTGAAAATGTTAATGACACTGTCCCAACCGCAGTCGGCCAGTTGATGTGTTTTGTTTGCGTTCCAGTCTAGACCACACACGAATTCCGTGTGATGTTCATGTATTTCGACAGCATCTAAAGATACGCCAAAATCCCAAATTCTGAAATTAGAAAAGAAAAATAACAATTCTGACAATGTAATAAGCAAAATAAAGGATTTTTGAAATCAAAGAATTCTTCTCAAAGTATAATTCTTTAACCAACTTGAAAAGTGATTGAATAATTTAACTAGAATACATTATCAGGATCTTTATATGGATATCCTGTCTTGAGTCCGGTCAAAATGTTGGTCTAATGAGAGAAGAATTAACAATTTTCAGTTAAAACAGTTTGTGAACTGTAATAAACCTGTATTTAGATTAAGTATTTAATTCAAGTAGCAACCACAATAACCTTAAATTGGTGAACCTCAGATCGATATCGTCCAAAGTTGCTAGAAGCCCCCGCAGTATCTTACAGAGTTTAACACATAGAATGCGGATATTAATACGCCATTAATATCCCATGTCATGGATGATGGCACCGCCATTTTCGAATTTCCGATATTGATAACTTTGACTTTTCGGAAAGTTACACTTCTTTTCAAGAAAATTCCTTTAACGTTTGCAACGTTTACAAAAAAGACATTATTTTTAAACAACGGTATCCTTTACTAAGAAACTTGTGAGGATCGATTGTAGTGCTAGGTGGACCTAGCACATTGATGAAAATTTCGTGTAAATATGTGTTGTGTGCTAGGTAATATGGCGATTTTTAAAAAACGCAAAAATAAAAATGAGCACTTTTTTAAAAAGTAAAAGAGCTACTCCAAAACCGTTTTTCTTTTGCAAAATCTTGTGTTTTCGGTTTTTTATGCCGCAAAAGGCATAAATCATAAATTAGCGATTTTCTTGAAAACGGTAATTGGTAATAATTTTTCACTTTTTTAAAATTAGCTATTTTTTTGAAAACGCTAATTCGTAAAATTTTTTCAAAAAGGCCGTGCTGGCACTTTTTTAAAATTAGCGATTTTTTTTGAAAACGGATCAATGTTCATCTAACACAATTTTGTTTTTCCGAAAAAACAAAATGATTTGAATTAGAATTTGTATGGAAGTTACTCAGCTAGTTGGCCTCAAGTCGCTATAGAAACGAAAAAGAATTACCTTACATAATTTTTCAAAAAAAAAATCAAACTTGACACACCCTGCTTTTACAATTACGCGTTTTTTGTTATGTATACGAAAATAATCAAACAAGAAGAGGTCTCATCGCCAAATTAAATATAGATTATAGAATTAAAAGTAAACTTACCTTGTAGTAAAATCATAATTAGCTGAAGCCAACACAGACGCTTTGTGCGGCGAAAAGGCCAACTTTCTCACTGCAAATTCTCCGGAAAACAGTTCGAAAACATGTTGACGCATATTCCTGAGATCCCAACCTCGCACCAGACCATCCGATCCGCCAGTCACCAGAACATTACGATCAAACTGGCTCCAGTCCATCGATATGATCTCACTGTTATGGGCCGCCGGCACCGCCATCAGGGGTTTACCTGAAAAATCAAAAGAATTCCATAAATTCAGTATACCATCCGTACCTACGCTAGCAAAAATATTTGCCACTAATGGTGAAAATTTTGCACTATATATCAGATCCGTGTGACCACTGTAAGTGGCCACCGATTTCTGGCGATTACAATCCCACAATTTGATAGAGCCGTCCCAACTGCCCGATAGAATTTGATGATAGTTCCATTTCTCACTCCAATCCACACTGTATACCTCATTTTTGTGTTCACGCAAACACATGACGGGCTTCTGGGGAATTTTCAATGCCGACTCAGAGTCGGCATCTAAACCCGACCAGATTTGCAGAGAACCATCACCCGATGCGGTAACAGCGACATTGTTGCCATATGGACACCAGGCGACATCAAAGAGACCATCAGACCATTCGAGACGACCTATTTCGGTCAGACCTTTGTGAGGTAAGTCCTGTAAAAGAAATAAAGAACCACCGCCAGCTAGGCCATAAAGTTGACTGTAAGTAGATAACACAAGTAGAGAAAGAGTTAGGGTCGGATTCATTAAATGCGATAAATTCTAATAATTACCTTGTGGCCAGCAGAAGTCGATCTGTTTCAAATGTTGAGAATTGTACGCTATAACCGTGGCGATCAGCTGTGGTATATGTTGTGTACATTTTATATTTTTTGTCAACTGTAATTAAGAGAAAAGGGGGAAAAATTATATTAGAAAAATATTTGACTAGTTAGCTGCGTTAAACGAAGTTGGAGTAGAAATTGAATAAAGGAATCAACAAAAAACTTTTTTATCTATAATTAAGGACATTATTGCGGCGAATATTCGTGGCGAACGGCTTCAAATAAATGATCAGTCTTTATAATGTACAGATATTTTCCAATGTGAATATCAGTACTATTAAAGGTGGTAATGGTGAGTTGTATTTTTATCGTTGGTTGTTTGGAGGAACTCGAAAAATTAAATTTACCAAAGAAGTTCTCATTTACGTATTTGCTGAAAACATTTTCGTAAAGAGTTTTTTTATTCCAAAAATTGTAGCCATGCTTTCTAAAGAAGGTAGTTACTGTCCTAAAATTGTGATAAAAGTCGTGAATTGTATTTTTATCGGTGCTTGTTTAGAGAAACTCGGAGCTAAGGTTTACCAAAGTAGATTTCATTCGTTTTCTGAAACACTTTCGTAAAGAGTTTTTATTCCAAAAATTGTATCTTTCGAAAGAAGTTAGTTACAGTCCTTAAATTGTAATAGAAGTCGTGGACAACACAGAAAATATACGACACCACGCCATTTAAAAAAAAAACATTCAGCTTTAATAAAGAGGCTAGAGGTCTTAAGCCGGTTCTCCCTGACTAATGAGTTAGAGCCCAGTATTTTCAAAATGGAAACATTTTTACATTCTTTAAAAGTTTTGGAGGAAAAGAAATCTATCATTCTCAAGCGGTTAAAAAAATAATAATTTGATTTTACAGATCTAAAGTCTATAACACTTAACCCTACAACGTTCAAGAGGAATTTCTATTTTCTTATAACAGTGTAAGTGTAGTTTAATATACCCATTGTTCTTATAACTCGAACGTCTTGTTTGTTTCGTCTCAGACGAATTCGTTTTATAAAAAATAAATATAAATTTTTAAAAAATTCTGTAAGTGATGTCCTGGAAACTGGAGACGGTCTAAGACAACGAGTACAATTTTTAAAAACTGCGGAACTAAATTATTCAAATGAATAAAAGAAAACGTCATTTGCGGAATAAGCATGACCCAGTATGAGGTCCAAATTGGAAACAAACAACCAAGAAATTGTTTAAAAATAATACGTAAACTCTAAGTAATGGAGAAAAATAAAAGCTTTCCTAGCATATTCACTCCTAATAGAAGAAATATCTATTTTTAGTTTATAGGCGCAAAATAATACTTTTTAGGAATTTGTTTTTGGCAATATCTTAAAAATTATAGCTGACCAAGAGAAACGGCGAATACTTTTGAGATCGCCGAACTTCCTATATTGAACCAATTATACTTTTTGAACTCAAAATATTTAACGTCTTAGTAGAGGCTAATAACTGTGGACCATAACATTAAATAAAATAATAAGAGCGTCTTGGCCCTTTTAATGAAAGTGTGGTGGATATATTAAAGTAGTAGGTAAAAATTGTCACTATGGGTCGTTTTTTATTCGAAAAGTTTTGAGTTAATACTCGTTTGTTGAAAAAATGTCGCATATTTACCAATACTCTGGAAAAATTGAAAGCTGAACTGTGTAATTTATGACATAAACATTCAATAATCGCCTTGAAAAATTTAAAACTGAGCTGTGTAATTTATAATAGTCGTGTTTTATTTGACAAATCAAAATCAAGCAAGGTTTCGTATACATTTGTATATACAGTCAACTCGCGGAAACGTGAACATTCTAAAACATGAACGCTCCAGAAACATGAACACCATATTGTTGTTACTTCCACTATATTGGGCAACGAATTTAAGTTTTTCTTTGTACAAATACATTTTTTGTATACGATTTTTTTATTCAATCAAATATTTGTTTTTAGAATACTGGGATATTGAATTTATTAAGAGAAGTTCATTTCAGCGATTAACAGCATTGTCTGCTTCAAAAATGTGAACGAAATCGCAAACCTGAACACCCTCAACCACAACTAGTTCACGTTTCCGCGAGTTGACAGTATTTTTGAATTTCTAAATATGTGACAGCGCATAGAGAAAGGGACCTAAGGGTAAAAAATCAATTTTCACATTTTGGACAACACTTGCCCCAAAAGTGTTCCATCCCAGAGATATGCGCGTTTTATGAAAGTGATGGTACACCAAAGATACACGTATTTAAAATGGCTCTCCTGAACAAAACTAGTTTTTACTCTTAGTTCCCTTTTTTTTGCGCGTCACATATGATATATTATCCAAACATCGTAAAAATTGCATCTACGATCTTCGTTATTAAGTTAAGATAAACACCCTAATTTTGTAGTCAACGTTAAGTAGTCTTGCCAGAAACCTACCTGGCAAGGAGCGATTTATTGTTTTATTCGATCAGCCTTGAGGTATGCAACAGTTTTTGTTTTATAACCAGTAGTTCGACCATTTCTTGAAGTTCACAGCATTTTAAACTGAACGAAAGAGGGTTCTTGTCTTACATAAACGATATATATCATTTCATCAATGGTTTTGTGTTTGGGTTTTACAATTTGTTTTATTTGTTCGGGGAAGGTCTGCTACAACATAAATTCTCATTAGAAAGAGAGTTAAAAGGAAAGTAGAAAATTATTGCAGCCGTACTTAGGATTTTTGTCTGCAAGGGCTACATTAGATTAAAAATGTAATCACTCTATTTTGGATGAATTAATCCCGAAAATTCAGTAGCATCTGTCAAACAGATAAAAATATGTAGTGATTGTGTTTAAAGTTTAATATGAACACAGTGGTCAAATTAATATTAGTAAGAAACAAAAATTGAAAAAATTCTTGTTCGTTGTCGGACAATGTGTCAAATAAACAAAAGCTGCTAACCGCACCTTTTTAGGGTTCATGCAAATGAGCTAGGGCCAAAAACAGCTGACTCTAGCAGATAGTTAAAATATTTTTTACAGCTTTTTATAAATCTTACACCTTGCTGTTTTTTGCTTTAAAACATGGCAAACAAATTTTGAATTCGGTGTATTTTTAGCTAGCTACGGTAGAGTTCCCATCTCGTGCGAAAAAGACAAAATAAATTGAACAAAATATAAAGCAATGGAATATCTTGCATTGTGGTCCTTAGCATTCATACTTTGAGTATGTTAAAAAATAAATGATACAAATGTTTTAACATAATCTTGGACGAAAACTCAAACAAAATATATTATAGCAGCGTTCTCTGTAGGTAACTAGTTTAGTTACCTAGTTGGTTTGCAGTATGGTAATCTGGCATCATTGAAAAAAATTAAGAGTAGTACGGCAACATTGTTACTCGTTAAATACACTTTATTGAAATTGAAAAACAAGAGGATTGATCTCGTATTCGTCTACACCAAAGAGAATTGAAAAACAAGATAATACATCGGCGTATTCGTCACAAGCTGACAATAAAAAACTATAAACGGTTATAAATCTATAAAACTATAATGGTAGTAAATGTAATTAATCAATTAAATGCTACATTTTTACTTTTTAAAATGTGTGTGAACTAAAGGTTTGAATTGATTCCTAGTTTTACTTATCTCTTCAAGTGCAGATGAACTTAATTCAAATTTGTCGATGAGACATCTTCTTGTTTAATTATTTTTTAGTATAGTTGGCAAAAAACATATGTGTTTTTAAAGCAGGATTTTTGTTTTATTTTTTGGTGAAAAAATATGTGTGGTAACTTTTACTTGTTTCATTAGCGAGTTGAAGCCAACTCGCTTCCTAACCGAGTAACATCCATAAAAATGCTAGTTTAGTAACCTGAAGGGAATACAGCTAATATTTTTTACAATGGAAATTTTCCAAAAACCATATAATATGATTAATTAGACAGGTTCATCTATTGGTAGGTCACGAACGAAAGAGGGTTTAAAACAATGAGTTGGCTTATTAGGTATAATAAACTTAAGTTAGGGTTAAAATCTTTTTTAAAACCAGCGGTAAATTAGAGTATAACATTCGAGGACTATTGTATAAAATTATCATAAAGAAATACTGCAAAATCAATTATTAGAAGCATTATGGAAAAAAGGAGAATAACTCTATGCTGGATCAATAGAAACCCAAAAAATAAAACTTATATCGTTAGATAGTGACTATGGAGTCAAATTTTGGGTACACATTAAAGTGAAAAGCTTACGTGATACTGTAAAATAAAAAAGCTTAATTTAAAAAACTCTCAAGCATTACCTCGTAAATTATGTACTGAAAAAAATAAATTTTCCAAATTTTGTTAAGTCTGATCTAAAAACCGCGATTTTTCAGAAAAAATGGCTAATTTGATATTGTGAAATAAAAGTTTTATCTTGTAAATTATATAAAGACAACCTTCAATTTTTATGAGCACTTTTAAGTAAAAAACGCAAAAAAATCGCCTAATTATTTGTTTTAAAAAAATAATATTACCAAATTATATGAAATGTACTCCGTTCAGAAACTTATTTAAAAGGAATACGCTAAAAAAAACTCAAATTGTTCCTTAGAAAGTGATAATTATTTAAGATTGTAGTAATACCAGTTTAGGAGTTTCGAACACAAACCCGATGCTGAGTTTTATTAAATTAAGTTGGGAATTTATTGTGTCGAATTTCGATATAACAAATTTCTTCTTTTGAGAGTTAAAAGTGTTTGAATGTGTTAACCTCTATTAAAAAATATATTTTATTTGTTAAACCAAAGAAAAGTTGTGAGAGTTCGAGTTTTATGAAAATGTTTCTATTTGGATTATACCTATAATACTCGTATTGAGGCCATAAATGAAGTAACAAAACTCCTAATAAATTTCTAAAGTTTCTTAAGTTTCAACCGACAAACCTTGATCAATTGTCTAATCCACTGTCAAAGCTAACGGAGGGATACCTTCCTATCACTGGTAGACCTTAATGAAGGTCAATGCTTTAAACAGCGGATAATACAAAAATACTACCCTGACATTAGCGGCTAACTGTCAGTGACTAAGTGTCGAATGTATGGCCACAACATGTGCAACATCAGACATATGCCACTGCGACCAATGGCGAAATTGACTGATACAGCAGGGAAAATAGAAAAAAATGGGTAGAAAAAACCCACAACGTTGTGTTGTTACAAGAAACAGAAACGTGTAAACAAAAGAAAACGTAATCATGAAATCCACTTAGGAGCTTCCACGGAAACCCTTAAAATGTCTTGCCACTAATTGAAGGTATAAAAGCAGGTGACAACGACCATTTGACCGCATTTACGCGACAAGTTTTCTTTTGCCTTCAGCTCGGTTTACAACATTGGTAACGAATTGTGATTTAAGTTAGAATCATTTGAAGAGTGAGACCGTCAGACACACACACAGGCCAATCGAAAGTTATGGTCGTTTCTGTGAAAGTTTACAAGAAGGCAACGCCAAATGGCAAAGTCACCTTCTATTTGGGCCGACGTGACTTCATTGATCACTTGGATTACTGTGATCCCATAGATGGCGTTGTGGTCGTGGACGAGGAATACCTAAAGAGGCGTAAAGTATTTGGCCAGTTGGTCACCACTTACCGTTATGGCCGCGAAGAGGATGAAGTCATGGGCGTCAAGTTCTCCAAAGAACTTATTTTGTGCCGCGAAGTGATTGTGCCCATGAACAATCCTAACATGGAAATGACACCAGTGCAAGAGAAACTTGTACGCAAACTGGGAATGAACGCCCATCCATTTACCTTCCATTTCCCACCCGCTTCGCCCAGCTCTGTGACACTGCAGCAGGAGGGTGACGACAATGGCAAACCTTTGGGCGTGGAATATACGATTCGGGCGTATGTGGCCGATTCGGAAGATGAGCGCCAACACAAACGTAGCATGGTCAGCTTAGTTATCAAGAAGCTGCAATATGCCCCGCCCACACGTGGTCAACGTTTGCCCAGCTCGTTGGTTAGCAAGGGCTTTACGTTCTCCAATGGCAAAATCAGTTTGGAAGTCACTTTGGATCGCGAAATCTACTATCATGGCGAAAAGGTGGCTGCCACCGTACAAATCAATAACAGTTCCAAGAAGGCCGTCAAGAATATCAAATGTTTCATCATTCAGCATACGGAGATCACAATGGTGAATGCTCAGTTTAGCAAACATGTGGCCCAGCTGGAAACCAAGGAGGGCTGTCCCATAACACCGGGTGCTAATCTGTCAAAGACATTCTATTTGATACCATTGGCTTCGAATAACAAGGATCGTCATGGTAAGTTTTGAAAATTGAAGGACTGTAGGAAATCTAAAAAAAAGTTTCTGAAACGGGTTCCAATGTATTTATGTGCGAGAAACTTTTCAACAAATTGTGTCATAGAGTATTTCCAAGAATCAAACAAATATTTTGCGTTTTCCTTGATAACGAAATATGCAATGGGTCTCCGAAATTCTTTATATGTTCGAATTGCACTTCAGTAACACGGTGCCTTCAATTGCGTGAAATGTTATTCATACTTTGGTCTTCAGTTGCCGCATTCGTCTCAAACACAAAACTTTACACCAACTTCGCGAATGGTAAAAACCCTTAATTTTTTTGTGAGTTTTGGTTCTTGGACAAGTTACGGTCCACCTTGTATAAGGAATGATTTTATTGAATCAAAACTTATACTGAGGACATCGTTTTCCTGATTACAGTTGTCATTGTCAAAATACAACTGGTACAATAATCAAGGTATAGTCATTATCCCAACAACCTCAAAAATAGTTCGCTAGATTGTTAAAGATATTTGAAAAAGAGTGCCAAAAATACATTTTTGTAAACGTTTGATGATAATTGTGAATGTTGCATGAAGAATTTCTGTTTTACAAACTTCAACAAACGCCATTGTCAAATTTAAATTACTAAGATAAAAAAAAATTAAAATCAGCTGTTAGCATAACTCTACCTTCTTTATTGTACGATGAGAGGTAATTTCCTCGAATTTTGACAAAAATAACAACCGAATAGGGATATATGTTTTTTTTAACTCAAGGTCAACAAATGTTATTTGGAAAATTTTAATTGAAAGTCAGAAATTCCATTTAAAATTCAGAAAACACGAATTGAACGTATTAAAAGTCATTATTTGAAATTCAAAAAACTTTATTTGATATTCAGAAAATTTCCTTTTTAGTTAAAATATTCTGTGTAAAGTTTAAAAGTTTAAATTCAAAAAAAATAACAATAAAATTAAAAATATTGCATTTAAGATCTAGAATAATTCATTTAAAATACAGAATATTCCATATGAAATTCAAAATAGTGCATTGGAATTTCAAAAGCAATGTAATATTCTAACTTTAAAGTGAAATATTCTAAACATAGAATGGATTGTTCGAAAAATTGAAAATAGAATATTTTGTAATTCAAATTGTATCTTTTAAATTTCAATTAGAATATTCTAAGTACCAAATGGAATATTCTGAACTTAAAATTTATTTTTTAGAATTTAAAATGAAATAGTCTAAATTTCAAATAGAATTTTTTGAATTTTAGTTGGAAAATTCGGAATTTCTAATTTCATTGAAATTTTAAATAGAAATTCTGAATTTTAATTGATATATTCTGAATTACAATTTACAAAGTGTAGTGAGAATTTTTTCAACTTTCTAATTTTCTGAGTTTCTAATTTCCATATTCCATATGAAATTCAAAATAGTGCATTGGAATTTCAAAAGAAATGTAATATTTTAACTTTAAAGTGAAATATTCTGAACATAGAATGGATTGTTCGGAATTAAAAATGGAATATTTTGAAATTCAAATTGTATCTTTTTAATTTCAATTGGAATATTCTAAGTACAAAATGGAATATTCTAAACTTAAAATTGATTTTTTAGAATTTAAAATGAAATAGTCTAAATTTCAAATAGAATCTTTTGAATTTTAGTTGGAAAATTCTGAGTTTCTAATTTCATTGAAATTTTAAATAGAAATTCTGAATTTCAATTGATATGTTCTGAATTACAATTTACAAAGTGTAGTGAGAATTTTTTCAACTTTCTAATTTTCTGAGTTTCTAATTTCCATATTCCATATGAAATTCAAAATAGTGCATTGGAATTTCAAAACCAATGTAATATTCTAACTTTAAAGTGAAATATTCTGAACATAGAATGGATTGTTCGGAAAATTGAAAATAGAATATTTTGTAATTCAAAGTGTATCTTTTTAATTTCAATTGGAATATTCTAAGTACAAAATGGAATATTCTGAACTTAAAATTGATTTTTTAGAATTTAAAATGAAATAGTCTAAATTTCAAATAGAATCTTTTGAATTTTAGTTGGAAAATTCTGAGTTTCTAATTTCATTGAAATTTTAAATAGAAATTCTGAATTTCAATTGCTATATTCTGAATTACAATTTACAAAGTGTAGTGAATATTTTTTCAACTATCTAATTTTCTGAGTTTCTAATTTCATTGAAATTTTAAATAGAAATTCTGAATTCCAATTTTTATTTTCTGAATTACAATTGACAAAGTGTAGTGAGAATTTGTTCAACTCAAACCTAAATAGGGTAACGACTGGCATTAGCATTTTATATTCAAAATTTTTTTAATGTTAACTTTGGTCAAATATTTTGTTTTTGTTAAGAGCAGAAAACAGGGTGATTCATACACGACTGGACAAATTTCACCAGCGTATTCCATGGTTCATTTCATGAAAATATGACCATCTACGACCATGCCCGAAAACGCAAGGGGTGAAATGACAGTGGATCGAAAATTTTCGGATTGGTGGCCGGAGGGTACTAGCGTAAAATAGCTAAGTACTGAACCAGTGGTCAAATAGTCATAAATTGGGAACGAAAACACTATAAGTCTTTTTCCCTGAGCAAGAGGCAGATCTTAACTAAGAATTAACCCCCTTATTCCAAGTAATCTAACTCTGTTTGGAAAAATTTACGTTGACTTAGTCCGTTTGCTTTCTTGAAAGCATTCGCAAAATGTTTTAATTTTATTTATTAAAATGTTTGAAACTGTTCTAAATCGATGTACATGAAGTCCAAAACTTTAGTTTGTGTTTAAATCTTTGTATTTACATTTGAAAAACTCATAACACTTATTGTTGCAGTCCTGACTTATTTTCCTCCCTAAGCTGCAGAACATTTAATCCTTTATTAATTTAAAATTGCATTATTTAACAGGTATTGCTTTGGACGGTCATCTTAAGGACGAGGATGTCAACTTGGCTTCCTCCACCATGGTGCAAGATGGCAAATCAACCGGTGATGCCATCGGTATTGTGATCTCCTATTCATTGCGTATCAAATTAAACTGCGGCACGTTGGGTGGTGAAATTCAAACCGACGTTCCATTCAAACTGGCGCAACCTGCTCCAGGTATACATATACCGACCTAGCCTCTAGCTTACCCCTATTTTACTAATCCCTTTTTTTCGACTAAAATATTTTAGGTACCGTTGAAAAGAAACGCTCCAATGCCATGAAGAAAATGAAGTCCATTGAACAGCACCGCAATACGAAAGGCTACTATCAGGACGACGATGACAATATTGTTTTCGAGGACTTCGCCAAGATGCGCATGAACAATGCCGAAATGAACGATCAGTAGATTTCGAATCGGTGGACAATCCTCAAGGATACTTTTCAACACTTTGTATTAATAACAATAACAACATAAATACATAATGGATTTATATTTTAGAAAGTTTTTTTTGTAACGACAATTTGAAAGCATGAAGTATGTTGCGGCACTTTTAAAGCAAATGTATTTTAATAAAAATTATTATTATTAACCATCGTTTGCCTTTGGCATATCCTGATATTAAGTTAAGGACAAAGCATTAATTCGAACTGAATCGAGAATAAACAATACTAAATAAATGTTTAAATAAATTATTATAAAGACGTCCACTGTTTCACTCTAACGTAAGAAAATTATTAGCACTCACCGATTTGAATTTTTTATTTAGTTTAAAATAGTTAAAAATACGTATTCACTTAAAGTATAAAAAAAATTATAAAATTTTCTTTGTATAGAAATTGATGTTGTATGTCTTAAGAGTTTCAACTTCAAAAGTTGAATGAGTCCTCTATGGCAATGTGGCAATATTAAATTCGTTTCTTGAGAAGATTTCCCTTTCCTTAAGCAGTTCAGTTTAGGGGTTGAGGGTTGATTTCTCAAAGTGGTCGGTCATACATTCACTTAACGGCAAGTTTTCTACCACCCCTTGTTCAGTTGGCTTACGGATTTCCACCAATCCTGTGCAAGGGTGTATCCCTGATGTGCCCTCGAAAAATAAGTTGCAAATTTCTGCCAGTCCGACATGTTTTGCCAGTTAGGGTGGCGAGGAAACTAGATTATATGGCTGGGTGAACAATAAATATGTCGTTATTTAATTATGTTCTGTCAACGTATGTTTGTGTGATGAAAACAGTTTCAGGATGACCTTGAATTTCCTATTATTAAAAGAAATCCTTTAGGAAACCAGCAGTTGACCGTTAAGAAACCCTTTTGTGTTAAGGAATTTCAATTGTACAGGATTCGGAATTGTCTGCAATCGGCAAAAGGATGGATAAATAGAAGTATGTAATGTCAGAAGGACGAATGGCCTAAAATAAATAAAATTAGCATAACAAATATTTTTTGAGCCTTTTCCGTTATTTCTCGTGTTGTTGATATTATGTTTGAAAGTGACGACTTCAAGCTATATCATCATCAGTTTGTCAACAATATTCAAAATATATAAAATTCGTAACAATGTAAGTGTTATTACAAAATTCACAAACAGTTTTAAAAAAAATATGATTATTTGTATACGCAAAGAAAAAAATATGTTAAAATTATGTTAGCATGCAAATATATACAGTTCGACCTCGTTAATCCGAATAATTGATTGCTGACCATAATTCGGATTAATGGATGTTTTTCACTTCACGTGTATGTATATATTTTTGGAGTACTCTTCATACACATAACGGGTGACCAATCTAGAGGTATTTGTTTAATAGGGGTTTTTTCACAGAATACGCGTGAGTTGTGTTTAACTCTTTTTTTAGTATTGTTTGCGATTTCATCATGGAAAGACCTACACCACGAAAACCACGATTTGGTGTGGTGGAATCATCGGTCTATATTTCTTCAAAAATGATGATAACCGGAACGTAACCGTTAATGGTTCTCGTTATCGCGCCATGATATCGGGCTGTTTTCTACCGGAAATTGAAGCCCGTAATCTTGACTTCATTTGGTTTCAACAGGACATTGCCTTTTGCAATACAGCTGCTTAAACAATGGATCTATTGGGAGACTTTTTTCTTTAGGGCTACGTAAAATCCAAAGTCTATGCTGACAAACCAGCTACGATTCAGTCGAATCGACCATACTGGTCGAAATGCTCGCACGAGTCATTGTTGCGGCCAACATTTGAAGGAAAATAAATGGCATAAAATGTCTTTTCGACTGAACAATAAAGATACCACTCTTGATTTAAATTTTTGAATTTTTTCTATTTTGAAAAAAATACCTCTAGATTGATCGCCCGTTATATGTGTTCTAGATAGTATGTACGAGTACGCATACATAATAATTTTTTTTCTCCTTGTACATCGGAAAAAAATCGAAAAATATGCCGAAAAAACTAAAAAGGAAATTCCAAAATATGCTGTAAAGAAAAAATATATGCCAAAAAAAATCAGAATATGCGCTAAATCTATGATCAAATATTATTTTTTTGATATCATTAAAGGATTTAGAGCACATTGCAAAGGGGTTTTAGTAAATAAAGTAACACGAAGTATAAAACATACTTTATTTCAATCTTATTGGTTAATTCATGATCAAACGCGTGATCGTAAAAATATAAACCTAAATTAAATATTTTTTTTAATTTCTAAAAGTAAGCCGAAATTAATTTAATTTAAAATGAATGTACACGTTGTAAATAATAAATACAGCGCTGACGAAAGAACTATCTTCATTTTTTAAGGAAGCAAGCTTGTTTTTGTTTTTTTCTTTTTTCCGCACAAACTAATATTGAGAACATATGCAATTTGCACAGTCTTGAGGGTTCCAGAATTGTTGAATTTAACGCAATAAAATAAAATTTTAACTTCATTAATTAATTTATTCTATTACCGTTAATTTCATTG
This sequence comes from Hydrotaea diabolus, assembly GCA_963513945.1. Taxonomy (NCBI): domain Eukaryota; kingdom Metazoa; phylum Arthropoda; class Insecta; order Diptera; family Muscidae; genus Hydrotaea; species Hydrotaea diabolus. The sequence continues at coordinate 172,302,947 of OY740719.1, forward strand.
GCCCTCTTATACGAAAGCATATCAATAATTCCGTGACTTTTCCAATTTCATCTTCATCGGTTAATAGACTACTTGAGAGAGTTCCGTCATTTAGTTTCCGTTTAACAGCTGTTCAAAATATACAACCTCAAGGAGTTTGTTAAAAATTGAAAAAAGTGAATTTCGAGTACTCATTAAACGTTATTTTCGCGGAAAAAATCGTCAATCACTCGACAGTCGGATGAGTTTTTGTGGCGTTTTGTAACTGTGGATAAAACATGGATCCATTACAACACACCGGCGATCAAGCAGCTGTCTAAACAATGGGTTTCTCCGGGTGAACCGGCTCCAGCAACAGTTTTTTAGTGGTATAATCCACATCGATTACCTTCAGAAGGGAAAAATAATATATGGCGAATATTATGCCAACTTATTGAACCGATTTAACGAGGATTTAAAAAAAACGTCCCCGTATAGATAATAAAAATTGTTTTCATCAAGATAAGGCACGGGTGCACACGTGTGCAGTCTCAATGGCAAAATTGCGTGAATTGGGTTACTAATTGATACCTCACCGCCATATTCTCCGGATATAGCCCCCAGTGGCTATTATCTATTTTCAAACCTAATGAAATAGCTCCGTGGAAAGAGATTCAGCTCCAACGATGAAATTATTAATCATACAAATGCCTATTTTATGGACCCCGAAAAATCCTATTTTTTGCAAGGGATACAAAAATTGGACTAAGTAGTGTACGAGGGCGGTTCGGAAAGTTCTTAGCCTATCAATGAAAGAGAATAGTTAGTTTTTCAAAAATATTTTTATTTTTCAATATAATCTCCTGAAACTTCAATACACTTAGTCCAACGCTTATCTAGCAATTCTATCCCTTGATTAAAATAGTTTTCCTCAAGGTCTTCAAAATAGTGGTTTACAATTGTAATAGCATCTTCATTTGAGGTGAAACGCTTGCCAGCAAGGAGTTTTTTTAGATTTGGGAACAGGTAAAAGTCACTGGGAGCTAAATCAGGAGAATAAGGTGGGTGGTCAAGCAACTTAATTCGTTGATTTTAGCCATTGTTAAAACACTCTTGTGCGCTGGTGCGTTGTCTTGATGAAAAATTATTTTTTTATGTTGTAAGCCAGGACGTTTTTCTCGAATTTGTATATTTAATTGATCTAAAAGGTTGCAATAGTACTCTGAATTTATTGTTTTACCCTTTTGCAGATAGTCAATCAATAAAATACCTTTGAAGTCCCAAAAAACCGTTGCCATAACCTTACCAGCCGATTGAATTGTTTTTGCCTTCTTTGGGACACTTCCTCCAGCTTCAGTCCATTGTTTGGGCTGTTCTTTTGTCTCTGGAGTAAAGTGGTGGATCCATGTCTCATCAACAGTTATGAAACGACGCTTAAAATCCATTTTATTTCGCTGAAAACGATCCAAACAAGCTTGAGAAATGTTCATTGTTATGCGTCTTTGGTCGACTGTTAACAAGTCCGGCACCCATCTTGCAGAAAGCTTTTTAATCTGTAGCTCTTCATGCAAAATTAAATGGACTCGATCATTTGAGATGCCCATGATATTAGCTATTTCACGCACTTTTATTCGTCGATCATTGAATACCATATCATGCACTTTGGCTACAATTTCTGTTGTTGTTGCTGTTTTTGGACGTCCACTACGTGGTTCATCTTCAATGCTTGTACGACCACGTTTAAATTCAGCAACCCAATTTTTTATTGTTGCATATGAAGGAGCACTTTCACCTAACACATTCACCATATCATTATAAATTTTTTGTCCCGATAAACCTTTTTTATGTAAATATTTAATGACACCACGCATTTCTAATTTTTCCATTGTAAAAAAATCGCGGATGCGTCTTTTGTGAACACCTGTTTCTATATGAAGGAGTTGCCAGATCAAAACAAAATTTAACATGTGTTAATAGCAGAGATGGAAGTTTCCAAAACACTTAACTTTTTTTCTGATTATACCGCGCTTTTTGTGCTAGGCTAAGAAGTTTCCGAACCTCCCTCGTATTGAGCTGAAAGGAGATGAAAAATATTTTTTTAAAAAAAAACTGTGTTTTATTTGAAAAATCGTGGAATTATTGAAATGCCCCAAATTGCAAATGTAGACGCAAGTTGCGGTTATAAGAGATCTGTAACTAAGTTTGGTAAAATTGAACCCTATCGGACTTTTTTCATTTAGCCTCCCGCTATGCAACATTTAAATCAAATCTGACCTTGCATAAAGTTCGCTAGTGAAATTGGACCATATCGCTCTATACTTTCCTTTAACCCCTATAGAATCGTCCGCTATGATTTGAGTTTCTATTACTCAACAAGCCAAAATTTACTTTCGTTCATGACCATATAAGGCATAGAGCTTTATAGTCTGGACAAATTAGACTGTGTCGACCAATGCCCCCACACAAAAGTCGCTCCACATTTTAGGTCCTGCCATTTTAAGCCACACATTAGTTCTGAACATGCTCAAAAAAAGCATTGAACGTGATTTCTGAGCTAACCCAGGTGAAATGGCATTGTATCGGTAAATGTTGTCAAATGGTAAATCCTGATTTAAGGTTCAGTCGTCGATTATTTAAGTTTTACATTTGATTCTTTTTTAATTAAGTATAGTTAGCTGTAAAATATCTAGAACAAACACTGAAGTAAAAACATAGCGTTTTTTTAAATCATAAAATATTTTGGGTGTGACAGCACTTTTTTGCTCGAAATCTAAGCAGTAAGTCAAAATCTTATCTCTGTGAACAGCGTTTGCTTATTTTCATCTTACACTATGCAATACAAATTTTGACTTTCTGTGGAGGGTGTATGATTCCTTTGAGAAATGAAAGACTTAGTTGAGTTTAGTAAAATCACAAAAGAACAGGGATTTGGTAGGTCTTAATCATTTTATTGAGGATTCTTCAATGAGAGTTTTGAGTATTTTTATATTCTACAAAATTGTTGACCACTTAACTGAAGTCGGGACCACCAAGGACGAAAAATCAATATTTTTAATTTTAGCGTGTCCTTTTGGTCTTTTCCTCTTTGTTAAATAAATTGCATAAATAAAGGCAAAAATGGCAGTTTTTCGGTTAAAATTTTCTACTAAAATACAACTATTATCATTTTAAAAGTCGTGAGATAGAGCCAGAAAACCTCACAAAGATCGTGAAAAAATGGTCGGACATGGGAAACATTATTTAGTACGTTATGTGAAAAAACATGTTTTTTTAGAGTGTGATTTCTAGATAAAACTGTAAGACCTAAATACTCAAATCGTTAACACCACTAGTCAGTATCTCTGCACGCAGAGAAAAAATATGGTTACTATATGGTCACGGCATCAATAGTATGTTCTCTGCAATAAAAGTATGGTTGTCGCAACCTTAGTATTGTTTTTTGAATTTAATTTTGACAATAGTATGATTGCGGCAATTTAATATTGTTGAAATGTAACAAAAGCATTGTTGCAAAATTAAAAAAATGAAAATATGGTTGTAGCAACAATATAAATATGGTTGGTGGCACAAAAGTATTGTTTCATGGGTTTTATGTTAACAATAACATGATAACGGCAATCATACAGGAAAAATCGTAATTAATTTTTAATTTGACACTGTTATTTTTAAGAATCTTACGCTATAATAGTAGTTTCCATATATACATTAAATTTTTTCAAAACAAACTACAGATTAGTATAACTGAAATATTTTCAATAAATGAATTGTTTCTACTGTTAAATAAATCACTCCCTTTATAATGAATTTTATGTATTTTTACATAACTTATTTAATAAAAATCTCTATTGTTGAATAACAACTTAACCCAATCTATACAAAAAACTGTGGGGATCATAGCATGGTTGTGTGTAAGTCATACTATGGTTGTGAGGATCATGGACATCATGGTTGTATGTGAAACATTCTTTGGTTGTGAGGATTATTGTATGGTTGTGGGGATCATAGTATGGCTGAGTGTGAATAATAATATGGTTGTGGAGATCATAGTATGGTTGTATGTGAATAATTCCATTGATGTGAGGACCATAATATGGTAATGGTTGTGTGTGAACCATACTTCTGTTGTGATGGTCATAATATTGTTGTGCCACAGCCATATAACCAACAATAGTATGATGCTCTTCGAATATTGTTACCCCAACCATACTTTTTTTCTGTGTGTGTTAGAACTACTTTAAAAAACAGCCCAATCTTAATAGTTGCCTTTCCTTCATAATTCACTCTTTCAAAAAAATCAATGGTTTAATATAAATATATGGATTTGATCCTAAGTGCAAGGTACTTAAAGGAATTCAAAGTTGTTTCTCTTAATTTTAGAAAAGAAAAGCTTAAATTAAATCAAATAAAAAAATTAGAATATCTACATTTTATCAACTTCTAAGCACTAGAAACAATTGAATAGCATAATCGAGTATTGGGGTCGACTAAGTCCTTAAACATACCCAAGGCTGCACAACTGTTATTTCTTCCATACCAGCTACCGTACTCAGTGCTCAGTCCATCTGTACAGAATCACACATGAATATATATTTTGCTTACAGCCTTTTCAGACGGAAGAAACTAGTTGTTTTCCTATATCAACTCCAGATATGGCTGCAAACTCTATACTTTTATATGGGGAAAACGAGCACGGAAGCTTCTAGTATTTTCAGTCTGAAAACGTTAAACTTGATTGCTAAACGGTATAAATCCCTACATTTTTTTCAATTACTTAAATTAAAAAAACATCTGAAAATTCCCGGCTTTTTCTGACGTACAAATTTGCAGATCACCTTAACTTTAACAACTTTCTTGAGTTGTATTTTTCTGTCGTTGAATGTGTTCAACATGTTCCTAATTTGTATTAAAAAATCAAAATAAATTAAAAGCAGTAATAACAAAAACTGACCTAGACCGTCCACATAAGAAGGCATGATAATAAACTCGAATTTTCCTAAGTTGCAATTTACTTCCAGTTCAGTCAATCAACCCTTTTTTACTTGTGCCTTAGGTCCTTACGGAAAACACCAAATATACCACTGCACCCAACTATCCCATCGCTGTCACTTGTAAAAAGGTCATTACAAAACCGGTTTTAAAGATTCAACCATGAGGTAGACAGACAGACAGAAAGACCACCATACAATGCATTTGGACTTCACAGAGACAGTAAGGAATGACCTTTCCAAAGATGAAATCAACACAAAAACTGGACTGACCACTTTTAACGTGAGAACTTTCAGGCGCAACTTCTTAAAGGACGACACACAGGCACAAGACAAATGAACGAACAATCAACCCTATTCGATTTAATCCTTGATCAGAAGCAATTCTTCTTCCTGCGTGCCTTTCCCCTTATGCAAATGTTTTGTGTGAAGAGTTCATATCACATTTGTTTGCTGTCTTCTTTTATCAGTTACTTCGAGACCATTAAGACGGGATGACCTAAATGTTTCAACATTTTTAGACCATCCACGAAGGGGGTCACTTTATGTTTTCATCGCAAAAAAATTTGGAGTATATGTCTCGGCTGGTCTGGATGCAAACAGTTCAGGAGCAACTGACCTGGGCAAACGAGTATGTAGTATCTTCCGTGGTCTGCTATGTCTTTTTATATTAGTCGGTTTCTACTCTTAGCTGTCATAACCGTTACCGTACTCAGTAATCAGTCCCGCTGCAGAAAATTCCGCTTACATGAATATTTTGCGTGCAGCCTATTTAGACTGATGAAAACTAGTTATTTTCTTATAAGTTTTCACGCTTGGTCAATATCAGCCATTAGTAGCCTTTATGGACATACGGTTACATAAATTAAAGCAAATTTTGCTACGAATCCAAAAGTAGAGCAATTTTGAGGTTTGGACTGAGATTATGGTCGCATGGGCCAAAAAACAGACCATTTTATTTTGCTTTGGTACGGTGAAGGGTATACGACGTTTTTAATTGATTTACTATAAAAATCTTCTTTTAATTGTCTGGGTTCTTAGCTTCTTCTTCATCATGGTCAAAACGGGCGATCAACAGTTAATAAGGATATATGGATACTCAATACAAATTTTGCTACGAATCCGAATAAAAAGTAATTTTAAAGTTAAAACTAATTATAGGGTCGGACGCATGGGTCAAAAGGGAACGGACCTTTTTAGCTTTAACAGCGTATGGAAGAAAGATAAAGGGTATAGAGGTTCAGTCCTGCAGAACTTATAGACTGATGTCTTAAAAAGGCTTCTTATGGTCTAAGGCCTGGACTACTTTTTTTTATTTTTTATCACAATAATGCAGGTTCGTGGTTAACAGAAGTTGTGTAATACTGGCTGGCTGATGAATATTGCTACATTAAGAAACTCAAATAATATATATTTTGTTAATGTTAAAGCTCATTCAATTTTATTAAATATAGCTTAATTAGTTTAAAAAATAATGAAATTTAAATGCCCACCCTACTCGTTGATGCAGTGTGGCATCTTACCAAAAAGTTGTTCATTACTGCTTGGAGAGTTGAGACAGGAATATCCGCAATTGTATCTCGAATGGATTGCTTTAGTTTATTCAAATTTGTTGGTTTTTGATCCTGTTTGCAAAAACACGACAAGAAAAAGTCAGATGCATTAAGTAGGTAACGGTAACGGTCTCCAGTAACCGTAACGGTCTCCAGTAACCGTAATGGTATCCAGTAACCGTAACGGTGCGACAATGCAGCGTGATGAAACTGCACACCACGCTGTGACACGAAGTGGATGCAATTCAGACTCATGGAGTATCTGTGGGTTGGAAGCTCTTCGTATTCGTCAATTCTGTTTGTTTATGTTGCCGTTTAAATCAAAATGGGCCTCCTCAGATGTGAACAGACAGTTCAACATGTTTCCGTCCTCTCCCACTATTCGAAGCATCTTTTGGCAAAATCCAAGCGAATCGGGAAGTCTTCTGATTTCATTTTGTTGGCCATTTGAATTTTATATGGGAATAAGTCCAGCGGTAGCTACATCGGTGATTCTTTTCTCCGTCCGAGCTAAAGGGTTTCGAGGGTAAGGTCTTCTGTTGCTCCACAAAACTGTTAACAAGTCTCATTATGGTCCACCTGCTCCGAGAATTGCCGTCAAAAGTGCGCCTATACTCTCTTAGAACCGAAACTACGGACTTCAGTGCGTGATAACATCGGACAATCCAAATTCTCGTTTCAGAGTCCCAGTTATTTCTTTTTGTTAAATCTAAGAATCAATCTGCAAAAAAAATAATCAGATTCATTAAATAGAAAAAAAAAACATTTTTTTTTGCTAGCGACTTTCGTCAGCCACCCTGTACGAACAATATGTCGCTTCCCGTGTACGATGATACAATAGCTGCGGACTTGTTTAGCAAGCCTCAAGTCGCAAAAGAACCGACTTAGAATAACCACACTTATTTTTTCAACAAAAAAATCAAACATGACACACCCTGCTTTTTAAAAACATTTGGTTTTTGTTAAGTATAAAAACAAACAAAAAGAGGTATCACTACACCATATGGGATATGTGAAATTACAAATAAATGGGCCCCTTCGCAAATGTTGCATTTTTAGTGGCGTCAGTGGAGTTCGAGAGCCCAAACTTCCCAACTCAGTCAGGTAGGAAACCTAAACTGAGCACCCGCCGATATATTTTAATGTCGCACCTCGCTGTGTGCTGCGGCTCGCATCGACAAGGCGTGTGATCTGGATGTGTTTGTTCATGTAAATACGAGTATTTTCATGCCGGTTCTATTTTAACAGCGTTCAAGAATATTTTTTTAAAGCTAAGTAATACTTCTTAATGGGCTCATCCTTTCGTACAACCGCAGTCTGCGTTCTCTTAACACTAACCTTCTTGAAATCTCAGCGCTAAGATAAAGAAATATGAGAGTTCATGGCAAGACCCGAATGAAGGAACCCGTCAGTTAGATTTATGTTTTGCACAACCAAAGCTATGAGTCAGAAAACTGATTTAGTTTCAACGAACCTACACACAGAGAAAAATTCAGTTGGTCCGAACTACAAAAAATCGATTGGCTGAACACACTTTTTGTTGCAATCACCATTTGTATTCGTTTGCATTTCAGTTGCCATCTAAATTGGACACGTGAGGAGAGGTTATTTTCTGTTGCGCACTCGATCATTGCAGTACAGCGTGCTTTTCGTTTACGATTCGCTGTTTCCACACGCGGCCGTGTTCCTGGACGGCAATCAATTGTAAATTGGGTAACATCATTGAGAACATCAGGGAATGTGTCATGTGTACGAAGGGAACCTGCGAGAAGGATTACAACACCACAAAACATCGAGAGAGTTAGATCTGCAGTACTTCAATCTCCGAAACGCTCTGCTCGGAAACAATAACTTGCTCTTGGCATTTCCAGACTTTTTTTCTGCCGGCTCTTGAGGCGATGGAATTAGAGGATACATGATTCCAACAGAATGGTGTCACTGCACACCTAGCGAGGGCTACCATAATTTGTTTGAGGCAAATGTTTTCTGGACGGTTTATCCCTTTGTGGGGTGATGTGAACGCGCACGCTCACCAGACTAATCCCCATGCGATTTTTTCCTTTGGGGTCACCTGAAGTCGAAGGTGTGTATCCCAACACCTTGGAAGACCTAATTAAGAATATTGAGACTGAAATTGGCAGAATACCAGTCGACATGCTAGTAAGAGTTCATGAAAACTTCAGAAAACGTGTGCATGGATAGCGAAGGTCGACATTTGCCAGATATACTATTTAGTACAATGTAATTTAAAAATTCCCTTACTGTTCAATATAAAATAAACTTTTCTAAGGTTTATATTTTTTTTATTTTATTCCCAAATAAGAAAATTACCGCGCTCCACCCTGACCATAAGACGGAAGCTGCAATAATATTATGGTACTCACAAACAATAATTTGGTTATACCAATCGTACTCAGTAAAACTGTTTGTTGCCACAACCGGCGGCCATGAGAACCTACTACGAGTAATTAGAGTAATTATGTAGTAACTGATACAGTGGTACTAACAATTGGTGTTGACAACAGATTTGAATTTTTCAGTAACCAAACCCCTTTTAGTTCACTGTTGTAACATAGTATTTGTTATTCTAACATCAAAATATAATCTCCAAATAATTTGTTGGTTCCAGTCACAACAACACTGGAGGTAAAAAAATAAATAAAATTATTAAATCATTATTTAAAACTTTAAAATTTAGCTTATTTTATTCCTAATTGTATTTAAAACTTTCTAAGTTTATAAAAAAACTGTTTATTTTTCAAATAACAGAATAAATATTTTTATAGAAAAAGTCATATAATTGAAAATACTTATATAAACCATCATTTGGACTTGTTAAAAAATATCCGAGCTAATTACAAACGAATTTAAAAATTTAAAAGCACAAATTTAGTTCCAATAATCTTCTTAACTAAATAGTTGGGGCTACCGATACATTGTCTATCAAACAGATAGTGCCATATTCTCTCTACTGATTAATGCTGTGTACACAATCAACATTCGGGTGTAGCGATAGAATACATGGATAGTAAGCGCAGCCTTTAACATTCGGTTGTGGCAACAAATCTGTTCTCTGTGTGCAGGATCTTAAAACACTTTTTCTTCTTGACAGAGCCTGCACGTATAGATAAAATATGGTTACTATATGGTCACGGCAACGATAATATGTTCTCTGCAATAATAGTATGTTCGTTGCAACCATAGTTTTGTTTTTTGAATGTAATGTTGACAAAAGTATGATTGCGAAAATATTAATATTATTGGAATGCAACAATAGAATTATTGCCCAATTTAAAAAATTAAACTATGGTTGCAGCAACAATATTAATATGGTTGGTACAAAAAAGTATTGTTTTTTGGTTTTTTTTTAACAAAATAATATGTGACAGCGCATAGAGAAAGGGACCTAAGTGTAAAAATATCAATTTTCACTTTTTTTGATGTGGACAACATCTGATCATCGAATGAGAGCGATCCCATGCCCCAAAAGTGTTCCCTCCAAGAGATATGCTCGTTTTATGAAAGTGAAGTCGACGATTCTACACCAAAGCTACACGTATTTAAATCTTTAAAATGGCTCTCCTCAACAATACAGGTTTTTACCCTTAGGTACCTTTCTATTTTGCGCGTCACATATGATTACAGGATCACAATATGGTTGTGGGGATCATAGTATGGCTGAGTGTGAATCATACTATGGTTGTGAGGATCATAATTTTGTTGTGCCACAACCATACACCCAACAATAGTATGATTCCCTCTGAACATTGTCACCAAAACCATATTTTTTTCTGCGTGTGTAGGTATTTATTCTACCAAAGATATAAACCACTGCTCTAAAAAATATTTTTCGGTTCTTAATTTTGAATAGAAGCATAACAACTTGTTAAAGTCTAACATTGCATCCTTCTCTTCATGCAGTTTTATGCTTTACTATAAATAAATATAAATCCTCCGCAGACATCTACGAGATACCCTATTATACGATCTTTATGTCTTGTACTTCCTCCTGTAACAATTGCAAGAAACCGCAATTGCTTATTTCACTGTTTTTTTTTTAAATTCAATGGGATTTTTACATATAAAAGGGGCATGGACGAAGGTATTGAACATAGTATCATAACAAAGCACCAAGTGAATATTAAATATGTTAGTTGTTGTCTGTTTCAATATATTAATAATTGCGGAGGTTTGCCATAGTTTTACCCCGTATTTTCACAATGAACGGGATGTATTACGTAAAGTGAAAACAGAACCGATTAGCTTGGAATCTACAAGTAAAACTAATGCCTCAAAGATTCCTAGAGTTAACAGATTACGAGAAGTTAACAACAATAATTCGAGCAATCCTAAAACGTATGCCTCAAGTTTAACCAGTGATGTCACAAGAAAGCTTACCAACAGGAATAAAAAAGAATTGAACCATAATGGACAGCAATATCATTCAAATGAACCATTTATCAATGCCCAATTGCTTGTGGAAAGACGGCCTTATCAGTCTGGTTCCATATCAGATATACTCAGTCGCTATGGACCTATACCGAAGTCATTAGTGAACAAACCTGGTAGCTATCAAACACAATTGGAGTATCAAAATCCCACAATAACCACCACCGCCCCACCCATAATTGCAACATCCTTGAAAAGCGAAATCTATCATCCTTCGAGAGTATCGACGACCCTGCGAAAATCTAAACGATTTGAAAATTCAGCTACCCCAAATGAGACACTGAGACCTGTTCACGCCGCCACATTGAACACCGAAGTCTATCATCGACCACAAGAAAATATCACCGATAAATCGGAGCGCCCTTTAATGAGACCGGCCATTGTTCTCTACAATCAGACAATTGTGCATAGAAATGAACCAAAATATTTACATAACCCGTCCCCCCTAAGAAAACCAAGGAATTTGAGGGAAATTTCAGTTGATAAATTAATTGAGCATAAGAAAAGTGAAGATCATGAAACTCAATATGAAGCTGATGCTGTAGATGGAGAGGGTGATGATGCTAATGATGATAGTGGTGATTTCGAGACTGTGGCTGACAGTACGGACGAGGCATCCTCGAGAGAAGAACCACCCCTGGCCAAGCATGAAATGCGATACTTGCAGTAAGTGAGTGTGTGAGTGACGGAGGTTGGATGAATGAATATCCTATTGAATTGTTATCATGATTATTGACTTTTACACCTTGTAGTGTATTTCGATACACAGTGTTTCGAAGGTCGTAGTTGTGTTGCATCAATTAAAATGTGTGCACAGTTAAAATAAAATTTAAATTAGCGATATCGATACCAAATTAAATTTCGTTTTAACCTAGTAAAAATTCAGTATTTGATTTACCAGACAATGACTTCAGAAAAAAAAAAATATAAAAATTTAAATCAAGTGTGGAATTTTTATTGGTAATTTGAAAGGACATTTTATGGCATTTATTTTTTGAATATAATTTCCTTCAAATGTTGGCCGCAACTACGACTCGGGTCTCCATTCTGAGGGTCCAGTTTTGGATGACTCGTTCGAGCATTTCGACCGGTATGGCTTTAATGACACGCGTAATGTTGGCTCCAAAACCTGAATCGTAGCTGGTTTGTCAGCATAGACTTTGGACTTTACGTAACCCCAAAGAAAAATGTCTAAAGGTGCTTTTCGAAATGACCTCACAATAGATCGATTGTTTGAGCAGCTGTATGGCAAGTGGCACCGTCCTGTTGAAACCAAGTGTCGTCTAGATTACGGGCTTAAATTTCAGGTAGCATTAAGATCGATATCATGGCGCGATATTGAGCACCATTCACGGTTACGTTCAGGCCATCATCATTTTTGAAAAATATGCACCGATAATTTTACCAGCTTATAAACCGCACCAAACCGTCGGTTTTTCTGGGTACCTCTTGAACCTCTTCTTGTTGCTCTTCAACCCAAATGCGCAATTTTGTTTATTGACTTTGCCGTTGAGCCAGAAATGGCGCTCATCACTGAACAACATTTTGGTTGAAAACAGCGGACCCTCCCGTTTCTCACCGTACGCTCATTTCCATAATACAGTTGCCAACAATTGAGGGTAATATTTTTCAAAAAATAAATGCCATAAAATGACCTTTCAAATTACCAATAAAGATTCCACACTTGGTTTGAATTTTTATATTGTTTTTTTGTTCTGAAAAAATACCTCTAGATGGATCATCTATTACAACTCCATGTATGATTGTAAATCAGAACTTAGTCTTGAACTTGCAAAGTGTGGTCCAACTAAAACGCACGATGTTAATTGTTAAAACAAAAACAAAAAGTTTTCAGAGAATTATCATAATATTTTTCTTATTCTTATATTCATGACAATTATTTGCGAAGCAAAAATATCGGCCAAATGCTATCCGAGGCTTTGGTGGCAAACCTCTAGCCGATGGTCAAGTTTCTCAATGACTCTGAGACATAATGGAGGTTCAATGTCGTTATTCTGCCTAATTATCTCATTATTTAGCTCTTGAATTCTTTTTGGCTTATTGACTTACATTTTTTCTTTTAAATATCCCCAAAGAGAGAAGCCCAACGGTGTCAAATCATATGATCGTGACGGTCAATTAACCTCACCACAACGTGTGATAACATGGCCATTAATTTTCTTGCGAAAAAGGACTATTGTCTTGTTGGATGTGTGACCAGTTGCACCATCCTTTTGGAACCACATATCGTCCAGGTCCATATCCTCAATTTCTGGTCACACAAAGTTCGTTATCATCTAGCGATAGCAAACACCACTCAAGGTAACTGCTTGGCTGAACTCACTTTCGAAGAAGAACGGTACGATGACGCCACCAGCCCATAAACTGCACCAAACAGTCTTTAGTCGTGTTCTTTTCGGGTAACTAGCTTAGTTACCTAGTTAGCAATATCGTATTCCAGCTACATTCAACAATATTTTAAATCAGATGGCAGCACAAGCTCAATAAAAACTTGTTTACAAACAAAAAAATGCAAAGCAAATTGTGGAAAACGAAGTTTATTATTTCGTATAGCTTCTTGTTTTGTTAACATTTTATTGACAAATCATGTCTTCTAAAACATCTTGGAAGGCATTTATTTTCGCCGGCGACATTAAAATTCGTCCTTTCTGGCTAAGTAGCAAGCCAACGTCTCGTCTCTGGTCCACAATTTTTGTGTAGTCACTCATACAATAATATAGCTACATCGAAATTTCTTTAAATCTTAACATTTTCACTTACCGTTTTGCATTATTGTAAAAGTGCTTTCCTCAAATGTCATTCTCAAGTAAATGTAACACGTAACCGATTATAAGTAGTCACTTTATTGAGTCTTGCCTTAGAAACTATATTACTTACTTGGTAATTCTTGGTACTCGTACTTAGCCGTGTCGGCAGAACTAAGTGACGAAAAAAGCTATGTTGTTTCAAAAAACGCTATAAATAAGCTAAATATAAATATCGAAAAAAGATAAAAACTAAATAACTACAAAACCACTTATTTCGATTTAATTTAAAGGCAAAATCATTTTTTTTAGATTTTAAAAAATTAAGAATTTGTAAAATTGAAAATCACATTCATTGCTTCGGGTCTGATGATGGTGAAGTAGCGTTCAACGAAACTGCAGTAACCCCAGCTGGCAACTAACACTCTTTTCGACATATTTTACTTCATTTAAATGCATTACTTTGACCACATTTACTTTACGTGAAATGTGGTCACATCTATTCATTTCTATTCTATTCAAAAATATTCCATCGTTTTCTTCTATCTTTCATAAAAAAAGTACATAGCCTATGAATATGAGGGCTGCTATTTATTTTTCTGGCCGAAAATGCGAATATTTATCATCAAAAATGGTTTTATTGTTTTTCAAAGTATTCTCCAGCATGATTTATATACTTTTGCATGCACTCAAACCAATTGTCGAAACACTTATTCCACTCCGATTGAGACACCTCTAAAACATGGATTTTGAACGCTTCAACAGCATCTTCTGGCGACGAAAATCGTTGACCACGCATTTTTTTCTTAAATAAAAATATGTCATTAGGTGCCAAGTCAGGTCTGTACGGTGGTTGACATATCAATTCGAGAGAACATCTGGTCTCAGTTTCAAGCTTTACTAAACAATTATAATTTTCGAGGTACTAATACCAGGTTTTAAAGTAAAAAGTACCTTACATTTCCAAGACCAGAAAAACTTCTTTTACTTTTCGTACAATTTGAAAGAAGCTTTATAAGTACAGACATTTCACAATTTAATAAATAGTTTTGGTTGGGTACTAAATATGGATACTACATCTACGCGTTTTTAAATCTTTTAGACACGTAGTCAGGGGAATTAAAAAAAATGTTTCGATGTATGTTATTATTTTGGTAAATCGTGCAAAGTATATGAGTGTCATAATTTTTATATAGCTTTTTAAAAAGATATAAAGCACGAATTTTAACCTTTTTATGTATGGATGCCGTATTGAAAGTTACAAGGGATTTTCTAAGTTCCAACCTTGTTTGCTCTGGCTAAAGAAAATAACATGTTCACATCCATGTCACAATCGTGACAATAATTTCCCGTGTTTTATTGAACCAAATTAAAAATATGAACAGGGGTTAACCGGCTCAAGACCTCTTTTCTCTATATTTAAGTAGAAGACAAGTTTTTATTAAAATGGCAAAGTGACATTAATTTTCGTGGTTGCTTTTATCGCGATTTCAGATCCGTGACAACCTTCTTCAGAAAGCTTCGCAGCAATTGGGACTATTAAATATAATTTTTGTAGAAGTTACACGGAACGCCAGCCATGTATATAATACTTTAGATGCACTTCGTACATCAGCTACCAAAACGCTTTATTCGTAAATCAGTGTGAATTATAACGCGTAATCCATTTCGGGGTTCCCTACTTTTTTAAAGAAAAAAACACAGAAAAATCAAATTGAATGGGGAATGGTTACTAACATTTAAAAAAAAATGTTCTTTTTGAAGATTGAAGGCATTTATTTTTTGAAGATTATGTCTATCAAATGTAGTTCGCGGCTGCGTCTCAGACGGTCCATCCGTTGAGTCCAATTTTTGATGACTCGTTCGAGCATTTCAACTGGTAACTGGCGAATGACACGCCTGATGTTTTGCTCCAAGGCCTGAATCGAAGCGGGTTTGTCAGAATAAACTTTGGACTTTACATATACCCACAGGAAAAAGTCTAACGGTGTGATATCACACGATCTTGCTGGCCAATCGACCGGCCCAAAACGTAAAATTATCTCCTTACCGAAGTGTTCTCTCAATAAATCTATTGATTGATGCGATGTGTGAAAAGTGGTGCCATCTTGTTCAAACCAAATGTCGCCGAGATCGCGAGCTTCAATTTCAGGCATCAAATAGTCGGTTATCCGGGCACGATAACGGTCGCCATTGAGTAGTTAAGATCTCAACGGCATCATTTTTGAAGAAATATGGACCGATGATTCCACCGGCTCACAAACCACACCAAACCGTTATTTTTTCTGGATGAAGTGGCAGCCCTTGAACCTCTTCTGGTTGGTCTTCGTCCCAAATGCGGCAATTTTGCTTGAGCCAGAAACGGGCTTCACGCTGAACAAAATTTGGCTCGAAAACGCACGAAACACATTCCTCACAGAACGTAATTTTCGTAATAAAGTTGAACGATTTGAAATCGTTGTTCAAGCGTTAGTCTTTCCATGATGAAATGCCAAACAATACTAAACAAAAATAACATGATAGCATGACACGACTCATACTTGATCTGTCAAAAAAAGGCTGTTGAAAAAAGTATCTTCACTTGGATCACCCATTATAATAAACAATTTTCTATTTTTTGATAAAAAAAAAAGCCAGAAAAGAGCTAAATTATTTCTTAAAAAAGTTGAAAAGCCCGCGCTAACACATACAATTTTAATTGCAGAAATCTATTACGATTCTCTTTTGAACTTTCCACTTGAACTTACATGTGCAATTCTTCTGCGTTTGAATTGCTTAAATTCTTGTTATTAAAATTGGTGTTGACATTTGATTATTTTAATTATTTTTTAACACATTTTTAAGAAACACCTTCCCTATTTTACAATTTTCTCCAAACTCCTTTTTTAAACAAAATGGCTGACGGAAAATTGCACGTGTAAAAAAGGACAAAAAAGAATAAAGCCAAACTCATTCAAAATCATATCAGTCTATCGGCAAACAAGCTAAATTGGCAACTCTGGGACTAAGTACGATTCAGTAATGGGAAAACCTACTATGAAGTTTTGCATTATTTTGGTAGTTGTGACCAAAAAATTTTTATTTCATAAAGCCTGCAAATTGTGTAAAACTATTAGAAAGTAGTGTCAAAATTCAGTCTCACTTGAAAATTCGCAATGTGAATTTCGTTCTGAGATCGGTCGTCTTTTGTTTATTGCATTTCAGAAATTACCTGTAGGTACCGATCAGCTCAATTTGAAATGGTCTAAGGTTCAACTCAGCATATATTCCAGTTAAAGTTTGAACGTCATTCATTAGATTGTCATGACTGAAGAGTTCTAGCAGGGCGTCCAAAGACAACGCAATGTGTTTGCAAATTGGAGGCTGGAAATGTAGGAAGGTAATCCTCGTTTTGTCCAATAAAAAAACATCTCGAATTTTTATTTCAGAGTCTTTGTAAACATAAAAACAATCCATTATTGGGACGAACAGAATCGACAAGATCGTTAGTAAAATATGCCAATAAAAGTATAGCGATCATCCTTAAGTCCTCTAAAATTCCCTTTTCACGCCACTGTGCGCACAATCTCCCATTTAAATAAAATATTTATTGATTTTTCTCTTTTCTTTTGTTTTGTAGTGATATTTTTCTAAATTACCCCAAAACTCATCAGGCAAATTATGGTCATGTACAGCTCACGCCGGAGATATTCGAAAAACGTTTCGAATCAACGAAAGAGGGCAATCGTTATAAAGGCGAAGTAAGTTCAGGAATGACTTTAGGAAAATTAACGCATAATTTAATTATTCTTTTATGCAAATAATTATGCATTCAGGTCGTTTGGATGGATAATAAAGGAGGATATGCCCAACACTACTGGAATCTGGCTTTGGGAAAACTTTAAGAGTGGTAGAAGAAATCTTTTGTAATAAACCCAAAACGTGACATAACAAAATTTTGCAGTATTTATTTAAAGTAGAAAAGAAAGTAAAAAAATTGCATTCTCCTTTCTTGTCAGCAACATTTGCATAAGGGCAAGGACCTAGAAATGGCTGTTGATCTCTTAAAACGTCTACGCAAGGATTAAATCCATTTGTTGGGGTTGTTGTTGTCCGTCATCTTTTCATGGTTCCTCTGGCCAAACTGGCGAAAGGATATTCGTTCGTTGGTTCTCACGTTAAAAAGTGGTCAGTCCGGTTTCTGTGTGTTGATTTCGTCCTTTGAAGGGTCATTTCGGTTTTTCTTTTCGGAAAGTCCATAACATTTACTAATGGTCTATCTAGTCTGTCTGTCTTTTTTCAGTGTTCATCAAAACCAGTTTTGTAATGACCTTTTTACAAGTGACAAGCAAGGATCTGAGATAATGTCCTAAGGACAGTTGGGATACTTTGTTTGTTTTTGTAAAATTCCCTTCTTACAAGCCAAAGAACACATGTAAAAAAGGGTTGAACGTTGTGGTGTCTTCAAGATGAACGTGATCATGTAAATTTTATTTTATAAATTTTACGTATAAGGGTAGGTCTCTGGTTGCCCCTTCAAGGGACTGTCTAACATTCCGTCTTGGTGTGGAGGGAGGAAGAAGGACATCTCATTTGCATACGGGGTTTTGTTGTCTAATTTTATAAATATCCCAATAATGACCAGGAAACGTTTCTTTGGTTTTCTATTTTCTAAGCAGCTGGAATGGTCTGCTTAGAGATTAAAGACCAGTGTCCCTTCCGTATGCCTAAAGAAATTGCATTGACCCTTTTAAGGACATGACCACTGCGATGAGCTACTCCTATTCATAATTATCGAATAGTTGGTTTTCTCTGCTCAAACATAATCGATACAAATATGCCAAGAATTTATCCGTGTGCCTCTGTCTACCTCGCGTAGCTGCTTTGATGAATGTCCAGAACCGGTTTTCCTTTAAGGTCACTTTTTATCGTTTAACCCCTTTTTCCCAGCCGAACGTATGAAGGAGCGTCTTACGGGCGATCGCTGTTAAATTGTTTAATTTATGCAAGGACATTGCAAAAGGACACTTACTCTCAGCGAAGGCTACCAGCAGCAAGAGCAACAGCAGTCGCAGCAATGACATTCCGTGAGTTCTTCGCGAGTTTTAAGATTTTCCCACTGATAGATCAGCAATGCCAGGACTAACCGGTTTGACCGGTCGGTCCGCAGCAAATCAAGCAAACAACCCAATACGCATTTGTCCATCATCACCAACATCTCCCAAGCAAAAGGCGAGTGAGCGAGTGACACCACAACAGCAGCATCAGCAGCAGAAAGAAAGGATGCAAATAGACACTGTGCGGGTTATTGTGTGAATTTTCGCTTTATTGTTATTATTATTGTTGTACGAGTATTGAAAATGTTACAAAAAAAATTATAATGTATGTAGAACACACAGCAAGTATATGTTCGTCCGATCGAAGACATGAATGGAAACGCAAGAAAGTTCACATAACTATTCCGAAACGAAAAGAAAAAACAAACTTCTAATAAATAATAATGACGATACCATGATGAAATACTAAAATATGCATGTTTATGTATGTTCGAGTATTAGGAACTCCTCCTCATCTCGTTGACCTCCGAGGCCTTTCTAAATTCATCTTAATTCTTGCTATATATATACACAAAAATCCACCTAATGTTGATATTGTTGCTGATACTGCGGCTTCAAGGCATAATCCTGGGCCTTCACCGACTGCGAATGCTGGCGCAGCAGACCCTGGTGCGATTGCTGGGGCGCAGGTGTGGGTATTTTCACTACAATATCGGTGGGCTCCCGTATGACTTCGGCTTTGAAACCTTCTTTGGGATCGGCTGTATACTTGACGGTACGAATGAAACCATCCGAGTCCACCACGGAGTAGCTGCCCTTGATGACGCCACCATCGCGCACCTCTTTGCGATTTTGATAGTTGGTGAATTCGTCATCCTTGACATCGAAACCGAATTGATATGAAGAGTTTTGCTGGAATAGAAAAATAGAAAAGAAGTTGATTAAGAAAAAAACTAGTATAGAAAGCTAAAGAAGGGAGTGGCCCACAATATTATTCCCTACACTTTTGGATGTTTAAAAAAAAAAAAATACAAGCCCCTTTGGACGGGCTCTAAATTCACCCAGGTTTTAAAATTAATGGCATATTTGAATTTGTGAGAAAATTTCATTGTTTTTGTTTAAATCGGATAAACAAGCAGCTATATCTCAATATCAACCGAATTTCTCTAATTTTCATAGCGTCCGTCCTTGGTACAAGAAAATTTACTTGAGCCAAATTTCATCAAGGTTTCATAAAATAAGGGGCTTCTAAAATAAAAGCATTCAAAAACGGATGATCGTATGTGTGGGAGCTATAACTAAATCTGAGCCGATTTCCTTCAATTCCCATTTTTATTCATAAAGATGACTTGTGCCAAATGTCATCAAGATTGGATGCAATATGTAGATCCTAGAACTGAAAATAAAATCGAAAGAACATATATGTATGTGTGGGAGCTAAATCTAAATTTAAGCCAATTTCAATAACGCTTCTTTGGCCTTGAACTTGTGCTTAGTTTTATTAAGGTTCAATGTAAAATCTAGCTAGTAGCTTGCAGAGCTTAAAATATTCAGATCGGATGAACTTATATATATGAAAGCTATGTCTAAATCTGAGCCGATTTCTATAGCGGCCGTCCTCTGTCGAAAAAACGTACTTCTGCCAAATTACAGGAAAACCCTCTAATCCATCTAAAGTTAAGATGGACATATAGACAATAAATGGTATCAGCAGGTTATTATACGTCGAAAGGTAACTTAAAGGTGGGTCTAGCTCAAGTATGTTTGTAGTTAAAAACACTTGCCAAGAAACTATAACTTATACCCACAAAGTAGTGCAGGGTATTATAAAAACCATGTTGCAGCCTTTACTTTACAATTAATGTTAAAAAAAAGAATCAAAGAACAAGAGGTTTTGTCGACAACTTCGAACGTTGTAGCTAATGTGCATGAATTGTAAAAACATAATCTACGCAATTTAAAAAGGTGAAAAATAATAGCGAACTTTAAGTTTGAGTTAATTTAAATGCTGAAGTATCCCCATCTAGTCACCCCCAGCTTATGTCATTCCATTTTGTAACAAATTGAAATTCTAACCTGCGAATATATAAAGTATATATATATTATTAATTTCATAAAATTCTAAGACGATCTAGCCATGTATTTTATATTCTATGGTCCGTCTGGGAAAGCACGATTCAGCCGAAAAGATCTAGAGTCTTCAAACTTACCACATATCGGCTATTGGTTGGTATTGAAAATTGATCATGTCTGGCAAAAGGGGAAAAAGTTCCCCTTTGAGGGTCTTAAAAGTTCTCATCAAATTAGTTAACTTTTCAGTCAGCTTTTTTTGAAGTGGTAGTCATAGATGCTTTAAACTTGCCATAAATAGACTTTGTCAATGGGCCCAAAAACTATTCCCTAATGCTCGGGGCCATATTGGTATCAAAATACGGTAAAATCTTATTGCAAATCCAAATATGTAACTATTTCTAAGATTTGAGCCTGAAACCACATAGGTCCATGTAGGTCCTAGGGAACCAAACATCGATCTCATATGGTTATAAAAACATTAAAATTCTTCACGAATCAAACAATTACATAAATTTTGCACTCGGATTTGCGCTCACTATAAGTGAGCCTCCTTTAACTAGGACTATATGGATATAAAAACAACAAAATTTTTCACGAATCTGAATATAATATTTATTCTACGATTCGGCAATATTTGCTGTCTTGCTCCATAAGCCAAAGGTCCCTAAAGCGCCAAAACGAGATCCCTTCGAACATCGAAATATGGTTGTGAAACAGCGAAATTTTCTTACTAATTTCTATATTTTTTGAATAATTGTGTTCTTCAAAATAATGAAATTCAGGATCTGAACAAGACAACGGTTTACAGGGCCATGAACCCACCAGCAACAACCATCTCTCCCACTAATGTCAAGACCATACTTCAACGCAATCCTTGGTAAAGAGTATGAAAGCTTCTGCCCGGCCAAACTGTCGAATTGTTCACTTGCTTTATATCAAAAAACTAAGAAAAAATATTTTCGGCATATTTGTGATCTATTCAGTTCATGCAACACAATCGTATTTATGTGGCTGGCCTGCATAGCTACGGTCCTCCATGGTAAAAAAGTTTAACGGCCTCAAATCAAAGTACCGATGTGGCAAATTGACATCGCCATGACGGCTGATAACAAAATTGGGGCGAGGGTGATCCCACGACAGCCGACAGTCTATGCACCGGATCGAGCCGAAGCAGTAATTCTTCGGTCAAGGGCTGTCACCCCGGTACGGTGTGCCGCTACAACAACAACAATTGGGGCGAGGGCTGTGTAGCATGATGCGCCATCCTGCTAAAACCAAAGATAGCCCTTGTCTTATACCCAATGCCACAAAAGTTTATCATGCTTAAATAGTGCTCATTACACAGTACAACAGCCAATCTGGGGGGTGAGAAATTCCAAGTCAGGGTGATGGTACTAGGTCAGTAAATTAAAACCCTCAAAGGGTTTTGCGTTCGTATGTGCGTTTGTTTTATGACCTTTTACATTTTTTCCTTATCTTGATGTTTTTTCGCTTAGTTGTAAAATGTTGGCAAAAACGTAGTTTGACATAACTCGAGAACGACTAGTTCGATTTTGCTGATATAAATTAAGAAAAATTATTAATCACATTTTCTTTAATCCATTAATATACTGTTTCTCTACCAAATCAACATTTTTGCAATTAGATATAAATTTATGAAGAAAATTTTGCCAAAAAATTTTTTTTTTTTTTTAAAACATATAAATCCCAAACGGAAAAACGTGTAGAGTATTATAACTTTCACGTAAAGTCACATAACCTACAAACAAAATGCGACATAGATCATAGAAATCGATTAACGCGTTCTGCTTTTATTTACAATTAAGTGAAGTTACTTATAAAACTGGCACATACGAACGCAAAACCCTTTGAGGGTTTTAATATACTGACCTAGTACCATCACCCTGACTTGGAATTTCTCACCCCACAGACAATAACCCCAAAAATGTTCCACAGTGTTATGAGCCGATATAGCGTGTCTAGAAGAATTTAAAAAAAAATGGGCAAACGATGCCGCCACTTTAAAAGCTTTCAAGCTGTCACTCTCTGAGAATGAACTATCTTCTCAAGGATCACATGCGTATTTTTCGATTCAAAAATGAGCCAATTTTGCTTGTTAATTGTCTTCTATTAAAATATCGAGCCGGTAGCAACTCCTGGTTAATTTTTTAAATCACAAGATCGAAATAAACAAACGAGCTAACAATTTTTTTCGCAAAAGTTATTGTCCATTTTGAGTTTACACTAAATATATAAATGTCAATGTGTTAATTTCTAAAAAAATAATACCAAAAAGTTCTGATAAAAAATTCAACGACCAAAAGAGCAAGTCGTTTATTAAATTTTCACTCAACAAAGAAATTTTAGTATTGACAAAATATTGTGTAAGTCTTTTATCAGGAATTTATGCTTTAAAAGAAGTAAAAATATCGGTATGTTCGGCCAGGACGAATCTTATATGCTCCCCATGCACTCTTCGGCAAAGGGTATATCATTTTTTAATATTCATTAAAAAAAAATTACGTCTATAATCAAATATACTACCTTATTCGCATATAAAATTTATATATAAAAAAATAATACCAAAATGTGCTGATAACACTGTGACGCAATATTCAACTTTTTGATTCCAAACAAAAAATCACTTATCCCAGCTGAAAGTACTCCATGAGAGGAGAAAAGTAATTTCTGGATTTTGCTAGATTGGTTGCCGTTCGTTTTTTATGAGCATCTATAGTTTTTTCGCCAAATTCGATTTTGAGCACTTTTTTGCAATTTTCTTCTATTTTTCGCATGGCCATAGTTCGAAAAATGCTGTGAATTTTTTTTTGCAGTCTTCAGCAAAGTTGTAGCTCTTGACTCGGCCAACAAAAATGCTGAATGTATTAAGTCGGAAAAATTTCATCTTCATGCTCAAAACCCCAAAAATGTCGAAAAAATTACCACGATTTTTTCTGTTTTTCGACTACAGCTCTTGAACTATTGAAAATTTTACCAAACAATCAAGGGGAGAAATGTAGCCTATAAAATTATGAACAACTTTCTAGTACATACCAACTTCATACGACCACTCCTTGACACGGATTTGGCCATACAAATGTGATTAATTTTCATTTTTTTTTGATTTTATTATTTTTATTGAGCAAAAGTTAAAAAAAGGCACATGTATTATTTTTTTTTTGCAATTTAGTATTTTAGTATTTTCGTTTTTTATATACGAAACAACAAAATAAATGCGTATTTGTCAAAATCGTTGTTGTTGTTTTTTTTATGAAAGAACAAAGTAAATTTATATAAGTTAACCCACATAACTCCATGACACGACTTGGCATCACTATTGTGTAAGATCAACCCTGGTTGACCTCATTTACAGTAGTGGTGACAATCAGCCAATCATGACAATTTTTGTCATTCTACTTTTTTTATATAAGTGATTGAAGTGAGTGATTGAAAATGGAAAGATGCTCGAAATTAGATAGTTTCTGTTACGTTTGTGGTAAACTAGAGCCAAAACATGGAAAACAAGAACGAAAAAATTTATTTTCTAATAATTTTAAACTCGCATATAAACTTTATTTCGGTGAAGAGGATACAAGTGGCGACGAACATACGCCAAATACGGTGTGTTCATTATGTTATGGCAATCTCTTGGGGTGGTTCCATCGAAGAAATGTATGTTTACGGTATGTCAAGCCAATGCTGTGGGTAAGAAATACGTCCGGGGTACATGACCCAGACAAGTGCTACGCTTGCGTAAATTTTACCAAAGAAATTAATAGAAAAAAACGCAGAGCAAAAGTATATAATGCCACTGACTCCGCTGAATTACCAATACCGATGCCCGATGATGCCGAAGTACCAAAACCACCGAGTCCGAGTATGCTATCAATGATGACATCAGAAAGGGGAAACACCAACTATGGTGACTTCGATTCGGATTTTTTCCCTGAAATCGCAGATGATGCATCAAAGCCACTAGCACAAGAAGAAATCGATTTCCTCGTGGCCAAATTTCGTTTTTCGCAGCGTGATGCCGAATTTTTCACTACATTTATGAAGCGCAGAAATCTGACACAGAAAAACGTTATCGCCAGCGGTTACCGTAAACGCCAAGCTGAGTTCCAAAAACTATACAACGTCAATGATTTGAATACGTTCACATATTGCAACGACATAAAAGCCTTAGTGAACAAAATGGGTATGGAATATAACTGGACTGGAGATTATTTATAGATGGCTCCACGTCAAGTTTGAAGGCTGTATTATTACATGTTACAAATAAAATGCCATCCATCCCGTTGGCATTCGGAACGAATATGAAGGAATGTTATGAAGTCATGGCAGATATATTGGACAAAATCAAATATACGCAGCATAACTGGAAAATTTGCTGCGACTTAAAAGTAGTAAATATTTTGCAAGGTGTCATTGAAAAAGGCGGCTTCCCTAAATTCTTCTGCTTCTACTGCACATGGGATTCGCGGTATAAACATGACCACTATAAGGCCACACATTGGGTGAAAAGAGATCTGAAGAATCAAAAGCATTTGAATTTGTTCAACAAACCGTTAATTGAGAATATTGATAATATGTTGCTACCACCACTACATATAAAATTGGGCATCGTGAAAAAGTTTATCGAAGTGGCCGTCAAAGGTAACGATCAGATTTTCGATTGTTTGAAAGGAATATTTCCGAAACTAAGCAATGATAAAATTACTGCAGGTATTGTATTTCATTTTTTAGCATTAATGTTGATTCACTTCGCTATATTCGCACTGTTTTTTATGTATGTTACTTGTTGCTTTTTCTCATTTTTTATACAGGTGTGCTAAATGGACCAGACATCCGCAAACTCATTAAAAGTGAAGCTTTCACGCAAGTATTGTCTGCCAAAAAACTTGAGGCTTGGATTGCAATAAAAGCAGTTATTCAATATGTTTTGGATAAAAACCGCGTGGACAATGAGAAAACAACGCAATTGGTGAAGAATATGATCACTGCCTTTGATTCCATTCATGCATCGATGACATTAAAACTCCATTTTATGCACCATCATCTGGACGTGTTCCTGAAACAACTGCCCACAGAATCAGACGAGCAGGGTGAACGATTCCACCAGGTAACCATGCCGATGGAAAGACGTTTCAAAGGTAAGAAAATCGACGCAATGATTGCTGAAGTATGCTGGTGGTCTCAAAAGATATCACAATTCGAGCACGAGTTGACGGAGGATGATAAAGAAGGACATACAGAAGAAGATATACCATTATTCACTCCACAAACTGGAAATGACGCAGAAGATATCGTCGTTGCTATTTTAAACTCAGAATCAGACGACGAATCAAGCGAACCAGCTGCAAAGAAATCTCGGCCTTCCACTTCTGGAACGTCAACTGTCAAATCATCAACTTCGCGCCAGACAGCCCAAATGGACATCGACGATACTGATTAACAAAAAAAAAACAAATACAAATTAATACCCGTTTGATGCCTTTCTTTATACTTTTTTTCATAATCTTTCATATATTTTCATGTTTTTCACTTTAATCAGAAAATTCAATACTAAATTGCAAAAAAAAATAATACATGTGCCTTTTTTAAACTTTTGCTCAATAAAAATAATAAAATCAAAAAAAAATGAAAATTAATCACATTTGTATGGCCAAATCCGTATCAAGGAGTGGTCGTATGAAGTTGGTATGTACTAGAAAGTTGTTCATAATTTTATAGGCTACATTTCTCCCCTTGATTGTTCAATAGTTCAAGAGCTGTAGTCGAAAAACTGAAAAAATCGGTGAAAAAAGTGGTAATTTTTTCGACATTTTTGGGGTTTTGAGCATGAAGATGAAATTTTTCCGACTTAATATATTCAGCATTTTTGTTGGCCGAGTCAAGAGCTACAACTTTGCTGAAGACTGCAAAAAAAAAATCACATCAGTTTTCGAACTATGGCAATGCGAAAAATAGAAGAAAATTGCAAAAAAGTGCTCAAAATCGAATTTGGCGAAAAAACTATAGAGGCTCATAAAAAACGAACGGCAACCAATATAGCAAAATCCAGAAATAACTTTTCTCCTCTCATCGAGTACTTTCGGCTGGGATAAGTGATTTTTTGTTTGGAATTTTTGTGTTGTACTGTGTAATGAAATTCAACGAACAAAAGTGCAAGTTGTTTATTGAAGTTTCACTCAACAAAGAAATTGTAGTATTGACTAAATTTTGTGTAAGTCTTTTATAGGGAATTTATGATTTAAAACAAGTGAACATATCGGTATGTTCGGCCAGGGCGAATCTTATATATTCTTCATGCACTCTTCGGTGGAGGCTGTACAATTTTTTAATATTTATAAACAAAAATGTACCAAAAATACTTCCTCATTCGCATAAAAATGTTTAATTCTAAACACAAATAATGTTAAAATCTATTACAATTTGTATGAAAATTGACAGCCGAAAACTGAGGGTAGTGGTTATAAACGCAAAAATGGCATTAAGTTGTCGCCTGACGTCATCGACTAATCGCTTTTAGTACCTCTTATTATTTAATGAAACTATTAAAGGACTTAGCAAAACATTATTTGATTGATATTAGTTTTTTTTGACTATTGTTAATACTTTCTGTGCTCTAAGGCAATAGTAAAGCGCAAGGTCAAGAAGAATTGGATATTGTAAGAGAATAGTGTAATATCTTTGTGTAAAATGCGCATGCAATTATGATACTGACTTTCTGTCAAGATTTCGAGCGGATAAGAGCTCCTACGGATGAACATATGATTCAAAAAGAAACCTCTTGGTGGACCACTTGTTCTACTATCGTACCAGCGACTTTATAATATATATTATTGGCTAATCAGCTGCTTAGCTCTGTAATCGATTTTAATCGATATCGAATCAGCGCCTAACCGCATAACAACTTCATACCATGCTAATTATCCGCATGTCTTTCAAACAGTTCTGCTCACTCTAATTTAATGAGTCTAGACTCTAGAGTTTAAAGTGACAAGCAATGCAAGTTACGAATATTAATAATAAAAATATAAGGTTTAAATTGCCAAACCCGTCGCCGGCTTAGACCGAGGGAGTGTGTATGGGTGGATACAATCTGCGTATAATTTCTGCACACATTTGATACCATTATTAAATGCCGATACCTAATCGCCACCAACAACTTCTCGTATGTAAAATCTTAAAGAATGGCAACACATGGTATGAGGTGAATGGCTCAACAAATGCCGCAATACTCGGTGGGCCAAGATAAATATTTGGCGTTAAGGAATGAACGGCATGAAATGTATGTTAGCACTCGCTAGCTCACGTTTGTATCTGCTGCCTGCAGTACACACGCATAACTTGACTGTTATGCAACATACAGATCACATTACACACAACAAAAGTACGCAGTTTCTTGCGTTTGAAATGTATGGCCAATAAATATATTTAGTTTTTGGGTTGGCAAAAACTTGTTCACCAAAAAATAAAAATAGAAACAAGAGCAGTTATGAAAGTTGTCTAGCAAATTGACAAATGTACGTAAATGGGCCAACTTTGCAGAATGTGGCCTAAAAGGATTGGCTAGCAGCGGTGGTGTTAAAAAAATGCGTGCAATTTGTTAACTGTCGGCGACGGGAGGGAACTCTTGTCCTTGAGCATAAAGACAGCATAATTTATTATTTGATAAAAATCAAGACAGAAATTACGTTTTATGAGCTTCAAAAAATTGGTAACATTATTGCAGAAGGTAATCAATAACAAAGACTGGTTAAATGAACGAAAATATGTTACTTTGTATATCGTTTTATTTAAAACGGTAGAGAACATAAAGCTAGCCTTGCCAGCAAGGAATTTTTTTAGATTTGGGAACAGGTAAAAGTCACTGGGAGCTAAATCAGGAGAATAAGGTGGGTGGTCAAGCAACTCGTACTTTAATTCGTTGATTTTAGCCATTGTAAAAACACTCTTGTGCGCTGGTGCGTTGTCTTGATGAAAAATTATTTTTTTGTGTTGTAAGCCAGGACGTTTTTCTCGAATTTGTACATTTAATTGATCTAAAAGGTTGCAATAGTACTCTGAATTTATTGTTTTACCCTTTTGCAGATAGTCAATCAATAAAATACCTTTGAAGTCCCAAAAAACCGTTGCCATAACCTTACTAGCCGATTTTATTGTTTTTGCCTTCTTTGGGGCACTTCCTCCAGCTTCAGTCCATTGTTTGGATTGTTCTTTTGTCTCTGGAGTATAGTGGTGGATCCATGTCTCATCAACTGTTATGAAACGACGCTTAAAATCCATTTTATTTCGCTAAAAACGATCCAAACAAGCTTGAGAAATGTTCATTCTTATGCGTTTTTGGTCGACTGTTAACAAGTCCGGCACCCATCTTGCAGAAAGCTTTTTCATCTGCAGTTCTTCATGCAAAATTAAATGGACTCGATCATTTGAGATGCCCATGATATTACCTATTTCACGCACTTTTATTCGTCGATCATTTAAAACCATATCATGGACTTTGGCTACAATTTCTATTGTTGTTGCTGTTTTTGGACGTCCACTACGTGGTTCATCTTCAATGCTTGTACGACCACGTTTAAATTCAGCAACCCAATTTTTTACTGTCGCATATGAAGGAGCACTTTCACCTAACACATTCAACATATCATTATGAATTTCTTGTCCCGATAAACCTTTTTTATGTAAATATTTAATGACACCACGCATTTCTAATTTTTCCATTGTAAAAAAATCGCGGATGCGTCTTTTGTGAACACCTGTTTCTATATGAAGGAGTTGCCAGACCGAAACAAAATTTAACATGTGTTCATAGCAGAGATGGAAGTTTCCAAAACACTTAACTTTTTTCTGTTTATACCGCTTTTTGTGCTAGGCTAAGAAGTTTCCGAACCGCCCTCGTATATGCCTTTGTAAGGTAATTTGACACTCGTTAATTTAAAACTTTTTATAATTTCAATTTTTGTCCCGAATGCAATTGCTCACTCAAAGGAAATAACTGGCCCATGTATACCTAAGGACAAAAAGCAAAACAAAGAAATACATTTGTTGAAAGACGTCTTCAGGATTAATCAAATTTTGAAACGTCGACATTTAAATTGATCATGTGACCCATGCAGACTTATGGACCCACCCAATATTTACCGCATTACAGGTATATACAGATCAGAGAATGACAACATGTACTTACCAAAAAAGAGTACTTGAGTACTTATTCATAATTTCCATACTTGTGCGCACCAGTATTTACGCCAGCCTGACTGCACACTTTACTTAAATAACGTTGCGACAAGTATGTACACACTCTAACCTCATATCGCACATATGTATGAATGTTATGATCAGTGCTACCACTTTGAGGCGAAGAAAATGTAGCAAATCTGCTACATTTTTTTGTTAAAATGTAGCAGATTTTCGAACACTGGGAAATAGTGTATTGTGGAAAACTGTGCCTTGGATACATTATGTTTAAAAAAAATCAAATCAGATTCAATTAGTTGATTTTTTAAATAAAAACAATAATACACATATTATATACATACATACATATGTACATTAGGGCGTACCTCAAAAAAAAGTTCGCCGTACACCTTCGAATATGAAGTATTATTGAAAGGTAGTTTCAAAAAAAAAATTTTTATTTTTTTATGCCGAACGTAGGGGTCGCGCTTTTACATTTTTCTATATAACTTCTGCATTTATAAACGGATTTTAAAGTTTGATACATCGATGGCCGATTTTTTTGTCTTTGAAGTCATTGAGCTCAAGCACCCCGTTCTGGTACTTACCCATCATATCTCAGTTGCTACTACCCTAATGTACCACTCTAATATCAGAAAATTAAAGCTCGCGCGGGGTGCTTGAGCTCAATGACTTCAAAGACAAAAAAAAATCGGCCTCGTCGAGACAAAAACATCGATGTATCACACTTTAAAATCCGTTTATAAATGCAGAAGTTATATAGAAAAATGTATAAGCGCGACCCCTACGTTCGGCATAAAAAAATGAAAATTTTTTTTTTTGAAACTACCTTTCAATAATACTTCATATTCGAAGGTGTACGGCGAACTTTTTTTTTACTTGTAACCTGGTACGCTCTAATGTACATGTATTTATGAACTTTATTAGAAACTATAATAATAAAAAATAAACATGACAAGAATTCACACTTAACTCTATTAAAAGTATATCACAAAAAAAAATAACATTAACATTAAAAATACCTTCTTAGGTAATAAAATAACATTAACAATGAAAATACCTTTTTGGTAAAAAACAGCCTTTATTCATGGCTTTACAAAAACACCGTCCGTAAAAATAAATTTGGCAGCGAATTTGCAAAGACTTTCGTCAGGAACATAAATATCATCATTCATTTTATATAATAATGTTCTACAAAACATAATGTTTTGAATTGTTTTATTACAAAGACTATTTGTTTTTTATTTAGCAATTCGGTCTGTGCTATGCAATCTTCTTCGGCGCTGGTGTTTGTTTTGTGGTTGTCAAATATTTCCAGCCTGTTGTCAAAAATTTACCTAGCCCTAATTCATAACGGGATTTTTTTTTTGTTATTTCACAAATGTACACAAAATGTAGCAAAATCAAAATGTACGTACATAAATTTAAGGATGAAGAAAAAGTAGTAGATCTACTACAATTGTAGTAAAGTGGTAGCGCTGGTTATGATACTCGTTAAGTCTAGTCATAACACGCTCGTACCATACATTTAACAAGTATACTTCTTATGGTTCGTTAAGTGGTTGTCGTTCTATCGAACAAGCAACAGTTCCAATTTTTTTACATCAAAAACTGGCCGAAATACAACAAATTGAACGTAAAAATGCTCCAAAAAAGCGTATTTTCCCGCAGGCTGCCTGAGTCCTTATATGGGGAAATTTTCCACTTTGGCCCGATGTGACCGACTAGCAATACCAAGCAGCTTAACAAAATAAGAAAGAAATCTGGAAAGTTTCAGCCGTAGAATGTTTTCAACAGACGGACGGACATTGCTATATCGACTTAGAATTTTATGACGACCAATAATATATACATATATGTACTTTGTACGGCCTCCGATGAATATTTTTATGTGTTGCAAACGTTACTCGTATGACGAAGTGAATATACCCTTGACCCTAGTGGTGCTTTATTGTGCTTTACCTTTGTTCATTTTATAAATTACAACAATATTTTTCAATTAATATAGGTACAAAGATTTTATTTCAAATACTCGTAACTCATCAGAAAAAAATCAAGTTGTGACTTCATCTCCTTCAGAAACCCTGCAGTTTCACAATTAGTGGCTGGTAACTTTTCATCGACTACCTCGCCGATGGCATTTCATCGACTACATCGCTGGTGTAAAGTAAAGTGTAAAGTGGTGTCTCGAGAGATTTTCTATTGTCATTCGTATATGAAGTAACCTTAAGAATTTAATAATGTTATTTTCACCTAATGCTTTAGGTTGTTAACTTTGTAGTTGAATTGAAATAATATGAATTGAAAAAATATTAAAAAATAAAAATAAACAGAAAAAAAATTCCCAGCCCGGAATGGAACCTGGGTTCTTTTTGTCGATGAATTCGTCGACGAAGTGTCACCGATAAATTCGTCGATGAAATGTTACCGATGAATTCATCGACGAATGGTAATGCAGAGGGTGAGGGTGAGAAATAACAACCAACCAACAACAAATGCAACATGAGACAAACAAGAAAGAGTTACACAGAATCAATGAGATAACAACAACAAAAAAACGCGTGCAAAACAAAACAAAAAACTGTAACGGGCACCCAAATAAAAAAAACCCAACAACAACACATGCTACATTGCAAATAGAAAAAAAACATCAAACACGCATGAGAATATGAACTTGGTTGAGGGACGCAAGAAAGAGAAAGAGTCATTAAGTGTTTGACATTAAAAAAGAAAAGACGTGCGTGGAGTGACTTCTATTTTTTTTATTTCTTGTGTCTATTTCGTCAATTGAACTGTGTTGATAAAAACTTCTTGCAAAATTTGGTGATTGGTCAAAGGTGAATAATTTAATAATAATTCTACAGTGCTCTTTTAGGTAATTCAATTCAAGAATCTTTGAAATAAGAGCAAATCAATATTATATTATTTTATATTACAGAATCCATAACTGTTATGGATGAGAACGCAGGGTCGGCAGAAGAGCAACTTCGCAAAGCAGTCAACCTGCAGAAGAAGCGGCATTTTAAATCCATTTCGCTAAAAAAAAAGGAAAACAAAATGAGCCTTTACTTTTGCCATAGATGCATATTTTTTATTTATATTTTGTTTATGTACACCTACCTGACTACCTGAATTAAGTCATAATGTTTTAAGTTTTTTTTATTTTTTTGAAATTCAAATTTTTTATGTTTTTAGTTTTTCTTTATTGGCTTTATTGTTTCCGTTTGTAAAACAAAAATAAAAATATTAAAAAATAAAAATAAGCAGAAAACAAAAAATTCCCAGCCCGAAACCGAACCCGGGTTCTTTTTACTATTCTATCGCTGTTTGTCGATGAATTCGTCGACGAAATGTCAACGATAAATTCGTCGACGAAATGTCACCGACAAGTTCGTCGACGAAATGTCACCGACAAATTCGTCGACGAACAGTAAGGCATTACCAAAGCGGACATCGCCTTGTTAAATTCGCCGCTCAAAAGCATTGCTGGTAGTTGAGCGAGTAGTCGACGAAAGGTTTGTGGTAGTCGGTGAACTCATCGGCGTAGAGTCGATCACCAATACTGCAGGGAACCAACAAATACAGTACATAAGTATACACCCCATACTGAATGAACGCATACATGAAAAAATATTTGAGTACTCTAGTATGCACCTCATACTCTGGTATTTTCTCCTATAATTCATGTCATGAAAACACAATTTAACAATTTGGTGCACACCCAATGTATTGTCCATTTTCACTTGTATTCATACATGCATGAGTGTGAGATGCCCTGTCGACTATTAGTACTTCACATATTTAGGTTGTACCCCGTCTGGATATGTTATGTGTGGTGTTTGGTTGGAACATTTACTCTTCACACTTATACATGTCTCACCAGTTGTACTTCGGGAGTACTCTAAATGGGCATTTCGTCATTCACTGATACAGATGCACTAATTAAAAGAAATTTCCTAATGATGGTCATCCTTAAACATTTGTATGGCCGGTGATATATCGACAACAATTAACAAAATTTCGTTAAATCCTATGCAATATTCCCAACGAAGGATTATTCTGAACTGATTTTCTACCAGCTGTAAATCGTTAAGAAAAGTTTGGTATTTCCGCGAAAAGAAATATAATAATCGACGAGAAGCTTTCAACTATCTAACTCTATAATGGAATACTCTCTTAAAATATTATATAGCCGCATCGAATCAGCAGAACGGGCTAATGTGTGCGACCAAAAAGAATTAAGCTACAAGAGATATCATCGGCGAATTCAAGCCTTGTGGCGAACTTAAGCTGAGGTGCATTTAATGGGGTTTTCGTCAATATTAGACATGAAATCATTGAATGGAAATAAAATAAAAAGCGAAATATATTAAATACATCGCTCCACTTCTGCTTTGGAAATTTTTGAAAAACGTCTTTGAACTTTTGGTTTAAGTTGATTTAAATATTGACATATCCCCATCGCGTGCACAAGAACGCCAAAAATAACCTCTTTATAAAATTGAAACTTTTTGTGTGCGACTCATAATTAACCTTAATACAAAGTCGAGTAGGATCGTCCTACATTTTTCCACACTTATCTGGTTTATTTGCAAAAACTTTATCTTTAGCTGTTTCCTCAGAATATATATATTTCGTTGCGAAGTTAGTCTTCATCCATGTGCCTGATGGTCACTTAATTTCAATTGGGTTATACATAACAAAACAATACGTATAATTATTAAGGGTTGATATTGAAATTAGGATTAATGGTTCTAGGGAAAACATATCCTAATCTTAAAGTAAACGCAAAGCAATGCTTATCGGAATAGAAGGTACACAACTTCTAAGAGTTGATATTTTTGTGAATTTTAACATTGTTAAGAATCAGCATTATTTGAAGTCACCATTGCGAAGGTTGCTATATATATTCCTGGGCAAGGCAACAGTAAGTGTTGCCTGGCGCCATCTGAAATTTCCATTGGAAAGTTTGACATTTATTTAACATAAACGTTCTCAGAACGTCGTACGTCAGTACGACCATCATTTGAAAAAAATAGTTTGGCAAAAAAATGGAATTAACTTGTGAACATTTTCGTGCGATCATTTTTCACAACTTTCGACGTGGATTATCACAAGAGTGTCTTTGAAACATGCACTAATTTCAAAGATTAACGCTCGATTTAGTATTTAAATATCATTTATATCATATTTATAATAACCCAAAAGTACTTATATATAATTATTGTACATTACAAATATTTTATGATCAATCTTCCATTATTTGCGAAAAGTCGAATAAGTCTGTTTAAACATATAAGTAATAATTTGTGACATTTTGCGCTAATTTTTAGTATATAATTATTGTACATTACAAATATTTTATGACAAACGAAAGAGGGCGTAAAATGAATGCTAACGAGAATATTCCAAATAAGGTTTTGCGAATGCGAATTCAAAAGCGAATAATTATTTTTTGATTTTAAAGATTATTTTACGTGGAATAATATAAATTGACAACATTTACCAGGGAAATTATAAAAATACAATCGTTTGCAGTGTGCCAGACAGATGTTCATATAAAAAGGTGATTTAGCACAGGGTTTTAGGGAAAACAAATAATAACGAAAAAAATTCACCAAAAGTTTAGATTTGAGGTAACTATTCATACTTATATATATTAAGCTGAAATATTTTTTACGAATGCGAATTTTCCAAAAGTAGATAATTTTCCGAGAAAACCTATTAGAAACAAATGGTAGTGCTAGTGATTTTTAATGTGTTTACTTTGTTCAGTGAAATACTCTACTGCCGGGAATTTCTCATTGACTTGAAACCTGACTTTTTACGAATGCGAATTTTCCAAAAGTAGATAATTTTCCGAGAAAACCTATTAGAAACAAATGGTAGTGCTAGTGATTTTTAATGTGTTTACTTTGTTCAGTGAAATACTCTACTGCCGGAAATTTCTCATTGACTTGAAACCTGACTGCACTTGAGTGTAAACTTTAGCCTTTGATCATTGAAAAAATACATTTGTGGCTAAGGTCTGAGGATTGTGAAGTAGCGTTCACCAAAACTGCAGTCACCCCAGCTTGCAACTAAGAGTCTTCTAGACTGTCTCTTGAATAACTTTTTGGTTTTCTCTTTGACCAAACGTTCAAAAAGAAACATGCTTGTAAATCTTACTATGAACTAAGCATAATATTCCAAAATTGGTTTCTACAAATGCGAAAGCGAATGTTCAATATGATGCTTATGCGAATTTTAATATGATGCGAATGTGAACATTCGTTACACTCCTAAAGTATTACGTCAATTGTTTATTCAACCAAAATTAATGCATTTCAATAAATCAAGACATAACACCAAACGATACAGCCCAGGAGATGATAGGTTTCTACGGTTTATTTTTCTTTTTTGTTGTTGTCTGAAAGCAACCAAAAAGGTTAACAACACAAGGTTATACGAACGAGTACTTTTTGTCTAAAACAATGAAATCGATTGTTCAATTGCACGTACCACACCAGCAACGTCGCCGCCACCAGCAAAAGGAATTCATAGACAATATTTGCGATTTCGGTTTTTCATGTAATAAAACAAGAAGAAGAAGAAGTGGAAAAGCGAAATCTGATGCAGGCCGCCCCGGCATGTTATGCTAAGAAAAATGCAATTAACGGATGAATGGCAATTCTGACGTACTACCACCGAGAGAACATGTATAGATTGAAAGACATACAAACGGACGGACGCTTGGATGGATGGATAGACTGCAAGCCATTGTTGTTGGTGTTGGTACTCGTCAAAACTGGGTTAAGGTAGTTCTTGTTGTACATGGAGATATACTCGTACATACCAACATTGGGTGCAGCTAAAACGCAAAGGAAAAGTGTATGAACTGGTGTGATAGTAGGAGAATGCTTCTATAATTAAAAGTGTTTGAATTAAAATGAAAACTACAGTACTTGGGTAAAGCTGGTAGACCGATATAGTGAAGGGCATGAAATGAATAAACTCGCTTATAATTATAAAAATATCGATAGGTCTAATGTTTCAACACTGCAAAAAATCTTAAATGAAAAGCTTAAATATTAGTCGCGTTTTTAGGTTACTGGAATGTACTTGGTTATCCTCAACTAGCTATCGTAACGAGTTAGAGTTACTATACAAATATGTTGTGCAAAAAATCAAACATGACACACCCTGCTTTATAAAAAAATATGTTGTTTGTTATGTTCACTAAGAAATCTTCAAACAAGAAGAACGACTGCAATAAGCTAAACCAAAAGGAAGTGTTTTAACTTTGATGTTTATGTTATTTTTCCAGTGATTTTACCATTTATTATTTTTTATTATAAAATTGTTTCGTAATTTCCGGTTTCTTTATAGTAATACGAATTCGTGAAGATTGAAATGTAAAGGCCCATTTAGTCTCGACGGTTGACGGTAGATTCTGCAACCTGCAGAAGTCTACCGTCGTCAACCGTCAAACTGTAGTTATCTCCCTCTAACACATGCAAAATGCAACCCTCAACTGAAATAGCTGATTGCCTACCGTCAACCGTCCACTGTCAACCGTCGAGACTAAATGGGCCTTAAAACTAAATGATTTCCGAATAAATAACCCCTGAAGAAGTTGGCAGGAAAGCAAAGACACATTGGGAAAATATGAAATAAATTAGTTTTATTTAATTAACAATAATAAAATGATCAATTAGTATAGTCTAAAATTTAACCGATGAACCCTTTTGCAGTTCAATTTTCTTTTCTTGGTGTACAATGTGGCCATATTACTCTCAATTTTTGTTTTGTTCAATGTTGCCAGATTACCATAATGCAAAGTAACTAGGTAACTAAGCTAGTTTCCCTTAAAGAACACCGTTCCAGTACTTATCATCGATAACAGTAAATTAAAAGCCTATCAAACATCAAAATAATAGTGGTGTTTTTGATATGCTTTGATAACTAAGACTTGGTAGCAAAACCGCAATAGCTAAGTCATTTCTTAACAAAAAACTGTCTATTAAGCTCATGTCTATAAGAAAGGTTCTTCTTCTGTACTGGACTCTAAAAAAAATATTAAAAAAATATTTTTTTAATCGATTTAGTACAAAGCCTTGATAAGGGCGAACCAAGCTGCAAGCATATTTTTTTTCTAAAATAATTTGAAGAGCTGAGTGCAGATGGTCCTACCCTATAGACACGAACAAAGCTGACACATTTTTTAAACAAATGACTTAACTATCGCTGTTGTGCTATCCTTTCTTAGTAATAGAGACTTTAGGCGGGTAACGTTAACTCATTTAATTGAAGGGACATTTTTATGATATTTTTTTGAAAACACAGTAAAAATCGTATTTTTAAAGGCAATGGTAAATTATAGTATGATGCTAGATACACACAAAGCTATTGGCGAGAGCATCGAGTTATAATTTTTTCGTCGCTCCGTCTTCATATGCAGTTTAAAAAAAATTCTACGACACGCAAATCAAATTCAAAGTAATTTGTTAGATAATCGCTTTGCCCAGGCAACGCTGGGAAGGATTTTCGAAATTTAAATTTTTGGGAACACTTTGAGGTGAAAAAAGCGATTTATGAGCAAAACCTCAGTTTGTTTCTTATTATAAAATAAAAAAATTAACAAAAAGGTAGATTAGAAGATAAATGATGAATTTTACTGAAAAAATTGAATTAATCATTGGCTTAAAGTCAGTATTAATTGAAATATTTTTTAATGATATAATAATTTCCATTAAGGTTATAAACATTTGGTGATTAAAACGAAAATTCTTTTTTTTGCAACGGAATTTTTTTAGTTCCAACCAGCTAATTTTTTTCTCTGTAAGCAGACTTTCAATATTGTACGAAAAATATATGTTATTTTCTTTTTAAATCAAATTATAAATTTTTAAAATCAAGTTTTAAAATTTTTTCAAAGCACAAAAAAGTCAACTTGATTGATTAGAGGGAAAGTGGACTTGGATGTTCTTTTGATTCAATTCAACTGTTAATCATGGTAAAATAAAAAAGGTAGTGTTATGTAGTTAGCTGATTTAACATTTTTTCTCGTAGAAGCCAAGAAGAACCCGAGGAATCTGACGATGATATGGGCTTCGCTCTCTTTGACTACATTGCTAATGTTTGTTTGTATACATCAAATTTGAAATTTGACAAAGACAATTTTTGAAGTTTGTAAAGCTAAATTTATATTTCAAACATTTTCAAAAAACATCAAACATTAAGAAAATTTATTTTTGGTTCACTGACTTTGACAGTACAGCGAACAGTTTATTTGCTGTTGAGTGACTATGCCTTGTTTATTTTACCATGCTATAAATTTATTTATGAATCACAACAGCTCCTACACATTACGGAAATTTACAGTATGTTAAAATATTTTTTTTTTTAAATGTTCTTTAAACCTATTGTAAGTTTTTTTAAATACGGGTTTAAACAAAACATTTTTTTTTCTTTATGTTTTAATTATTGCAAGAAAATAGCGCGATGATGAACTAATGAGATGGCAGATCTATTAACACTTTTTTTTTTGATTTTAAGAAGTAAATAATTAATAATAATAATCATTAAGTTGGTTTTGATTCTATCATGCCACTACGGCACCCAGTTAGTGTCTTAGCTTACTTAGAAATCAGCCATACAACATGTTATTACCACAATTTAAGGCGATACAACACGATAACGGTGACAAACCACAAAAAAACGCCACTAAAAAAAGAAAGGAAGTTGAAATTCCCCCTGCCAATCGCAAACGATTTTGCTAAAGAATAAATGCGCTTGCAATCAATAATAAGTAACGTTGCTAACTGACAAATTTGAAGCCACTCTTGGCGGACGACAGACAAACTAAAACGTAACGGGTGTTAACGTGGTCGATTTTAATTTGGCCATATCGAAAACTGGTTAATGCACACATGAGTGCATGAAAACGAACAAAAATGAAAGGAAACGAAACTTTAAAACAAAGACCAACGATAATTTCGTGTTTTATTTTTCACCGAAAATAAAAAAGCAGCAGCGCTCTAAGACTCTATGGCTCCAAAACCAATCAATATGCATTTCCGTACGGAAGACAGCAGCAACATGCAACAGTCAAGACAACAACGCAGCAGAAGCCAGATACAACATGCAGCATCCGTTGTTTTCGTTGGTGGCTTCTTTCTCTCTTTTGTCGTTTTCGCTTTTTTCCGATTTCTTCGCATCGTTTTCGTTCATAAACTTGAAGCACTGACACAATTGGAATTTTTCATGCATAAGTGCAGGCATGCCTATCATCCAAGCAAGCAACTTGCAACTGCATGAGGTAACATCCAAGAAAGCAAAAAAGCACATGAGTGGTAGTTGTTACCCCATCGGCGGCCACCGGGGTTTATTTGAATGGTGTTAATGACCTTATGCGCCGCGCCGCCAGTGCAGTAAGCGTTGCAGTCAGTTCATTAAATCATGCAATATTTTAAATTTATTTTAAGCCGTCACTCGCCAATGCTATTTGGCCAAAACAAAAATAAAAGTCGTAAACTAACGTGTTTGTGTTGTACAACTTTTGCTACGGCCGCCCATTGTTCGCCTTTAACTGGGAACAAAGTTCAAAGCGTATTACCATACAATGGGATATAAAAAGGAACCCCAATAAGTTGATTCATTTCTCAGGAGGAAAACATATTGTGAAGTTCAAAGAGGAGCTCCCCAGTTCATGTGGTAAAATTTTAAATGGTTTTGCAAAAGTCAAGGGGAAAGCACAAGGTTTCGAAATGAAAAGAAAACAACGAGGAACTGCCAAAAGTCTTTCGACAATTTTTTTTTTAACTTGAGTTCAAATTGTTTAACAATAAACTGACAATAATCTCTCTTCCTTTTTTAATAGTGGTTTATGAATTGACAGATTATGCATTGTTGCCATTGTAACATCGCATCGAATGTCAAAAACAAAAAACACATTTTCAAACATCACAACATAAACTCGCAACACAAATATTTTTGACTAGTGTAAAATGTAATTTGAGTTTTTTATTTAAAAACATATCAAAATATAATCCAACTAATTTTATATATTCAAGAAAATATATTCTATTTGCAAAAAATGCAAAAACACAAGTGATTTTAACTGCCTCATTATCCTCAAAAACAAGTAAAGTCAGCTGTTTTCGTTTTAACATCTGTAACAGAGGTTCAACTGCCCAATACTGACAAGTTAACTATAATTACGAGAACTAAATACACAAGATATGAGAAACAGAATGGGAAGTTTGAACATAGCAAGGTAGAGTTGAAGAAGGTAAAGTCACGCGAACAGCTGATTACTATTTTTTTTTAAATGCTATGACTCTATTTCGGTTCTCACCAACTTGATTGTGGGAATAACAAATTGTGCGAATAACAAGATGTGCGAATAACAAATGGCATCAAACATATATTAAAAACATGTTTTTAGGGATGCTGAGTCATGGTTTTTGCCACATCAAACTAATACTGATATATGAATGACACTAGAAATAAGTAATATTGCTATTTTGCGGTTTCCATTGCGCTGCAGCTTCTTTAATTTTTTGCACGAAAATATTCTAATCCCTTTTTCGTTTTCATCTCAATTAACCATTCAAAATGGCAAAATAAAGCAGAGTTGTAACCGATACATTTGATGTTGGAAAAATGACTTTACTTTCTATAATTGTACCAAGGAACATATGTAGTTTAATCAATAAACAAGGCTGGACCTTATTTGAAAAACTAGCTTTAAGAGACAGTGGCTATGAAAAGGAAAAGTGAATGGAACGTTCATAAAACAAGGACTTGAAAATCGCTCGGGGTTTACAATGGTCTTCTCGAAATCTTGTATTTTATCGAAACGATTTAAGTCCTTTTTGCACATTCTAACAAAATGAAGATTTTCGTGCAAAAACTCTTTTACAATTTGTATGGAAATGTTAAATGTTCTGAGTTCAAAATCAATGTAAAGCCTAGTACTCACCTAAAACGAAGTTTTCGCCTACGAGTCTAGCATTTATCTCTACGCGAAAGAATTGTAGTGTAGAGCAGTGAAGAGGAAGCAGCCGTTATTCATTTTCAACAAAATGATTTTAATCATATTCATTTAAATACCCTCACAAAAGACTTCATAACATTTAATAATTTATTTTTATTGTAATTTTTAAAAATTCCTTGACCAAACAATTATCAGAACATTAATTTTCGTTTGCAGATGGTGAAAATAGTCTACACTGCTCTTATAATCATCCCTGAAACAGTTGCAAATTCCGCCACCTTTCCGTTTTAGCTGAGTACACCCAAAAGAAAATAGCCAAACGGAATTTACCAATGGTATATTTCGTTTGCTTTGTTCATGTATTTTTTTTTAGGTAAGTACTAGACTTAAAAAGAGTTTTACCAATGGTAAGTTTCGTTAACTTTGCTACACGTATTTCTTATGGGAGCGAACATTATGTTTTAGATGAATACCAGCCATAAAAATCAAATTTATGAGTTCAAAATGATTTTGCGACGCATTTATGTACACATTCTTAGAAACAGTTTTTAAACGAGGACTAGAATACAATATTGCTACTTAAACTAAGTTTGAACTTTCCGTATATCACATCTGGTTCATTAGATTTCAATTAAAGTTTATGTTGTCAGTATTGAACCGTTAAACCATTGTTACCAATATTAAAATACAAACAGCTGACATTACTTTTTCTTCACTATGGTATTGAAAATTTTGACTTACAATTAGCTCTTTGCGACCAAAGAACCTTTTTGTTTTGAATTTTGTATGAAAACAATATTTCATGTTTTGTCTGTACCACCGATAAAACCACCCTTTGTATAAAATGCTATGCAAGAGGTGCAACCTTTAATGTTATGAAGAAACATTTTGCGACTACGTTCATCATTCAATTTTACAACCCACAATTATTTTCTTTAGGGGCAACGTCTTGGTTAACGGCACACTAATTGGAAGAGTTCAGTGCTATTGCCGAAATAACGCCGCAAAAACCGGACTGATTTATCAAAAATGGCAACAACAGAAAAGTTCCATACTTTTTCTTTATTGGGTTGTTCAGAAAGGTTAGTAAGTATTAAAATAGTAAATTTGAAAGTTTGAATTAAAAATTCCAGAAGTTGACGATGTTTTTGGAATTATTTGAATCAATTAAGTCCCCATTTACACGAGGCAACTTTACTTGCCGCAACTCTCAGTGTGTTGGAGGGAGAGTTAAGGGGAATGGAAAGGGAAAAAAACTTGCCCGTTCTGTCAATTTCTTTTGTGTTTTTCGTAGTGTGAACTTGGCTACAAATTATTTCAGTATTTTTTTACACAAAAATCACAACAAATAAATCAAAGAATGTCAGAAATGGCAATAATGAAAACAAAAATTGCCGTAACCGAATTGCACTGTGTAAGTTCAAATCAGAAAAAAAGGAAATAAATGGGGACTAGGAAGACAATATGTCAAATTGTACTTACATCATCGTATTCCTCTTCTTCTTCTTGAATTTGACTCTTGGTTTTTGGTCTCGGTGCCTGATATTGTTGAGCCAAAGGCTGAGGTCTTCTGGGTGCAGGAGCTTGCGGTTGGCGGTAGGAAACTTGCTGGGGCTGTTGGTATTGAATCTGTAATATAAGAATAAAAGTTATTTGTGAGAAAGAATATATGTTTAACGTTATAAAAAGTGACTCTATCGACGAACTATGCTTTTAACAAACGGTTTTGTGCGGTCCCAAATTGCTATGGCTATAACGAACTCTTGAATAAAACAAAGGCTGA
The DNA here is from genome assembly GCA_963513945.1 of Hydrotaea diabolus. Classification (NCBI taxonomy): domain Eukaryota; kingdom Metazoa; phylum Arthropoda; class Insecta; order Diptera; family Muscidae; genus Hydrotaea; species Hydrotaea diabolus. Next base: position 172,346,739 of record OY740719.1, read on the forward strand.
CTTCCTAAACGTAAATTTACAATGTGTCAATACAGTATTAAAACAATGTTGATACATTGTGTAGTTACTTTTTATACGTTGCATAATAATACTTTGCAACCCTGAACTCGTTTAGGAACATTTTCATGCATTGCATCATTTATATCAATAAAATAGAACAAAATGCTTACTTATCTTCCTGACTCGCCATTGAGTTGTGTTGCATTCGCTTTGCATTTACATTTATATGGATACCTTTGTTGGTTTTTCTTGCGTATTAACTACAACGGTGTTGCAAAGTGGGAACATAATACATTGTCAAAATTTTCAGGGTTGCATTTAAGAATACCCTGTAATGTATTACTACTAAGCAACATGCGTTTAGTCAAACTTTTTTCTTTTTATAACAAACTAATGACAATTCTTATTTTAAGCAGTTAACTAACAAATAGTCATATTTTCCTAGTTTATATTCATATTTTCATAGTTCAATTGAATAGAAAATGTCGGATTAAAAAGAAAATCGTTGAAACCAAAATGTTATTTTTAGTGAAACTGAGAAATTAACGAAGAAAACAAAAATTTTTAAAAAATTGCAAATACCTAAATATATTTTTTACTACCTCTAAAATGAAGCAAATGATACGGTCCCTTCAAGATCGTTATAACAGCTTCAACTTTGTAATCAAATCTTTTAAATAATATAACTTTCCTATATTAAGATCTTAATTACATCCAAAGGATAAAAGATAGAAGGATTTTGAAACATGGATCTGCTATAGAAAACTACACAGTTTAAAAAAGGAGTAAAGTTTTTATTGCCATTGTTAAAATTTAACTCTGTGTTTAATAAAGGCTGTAATTGTAAAGATGTACCGATAATGTCCTAATTCCAAACTGAACCACTAAACAAAAATAACGAATGAGAATAAGCGTAGGTTGAAATTTTTCGAGGATTATGACATAGTTTGCTTCCGTATCGAAAGTATCCGAAAGTATTATTCATTGTTAAATAGATTATTTTGATCATATTCAATAAAATACTCTCGAAAATCTATTAGCATATTTTGTACTTTTTTTTTGCAAATGTCAATAATTTCTTTACCAAACAATTTTTATACATTTTCGTTGCAGGTGGCGAAAAAAGTCTACTATACTAATCAAAAACATCCCTGTAATAGTTGCAATTTCCCCCACCTTTTCATTTCAGCTGCGTACAACCAAACAAAAATTCCTGAACAAATTTGCCTAAACGGAAATTTCGTTTCTTTGCTACCTGTATTATGTGAAGCGAAAATTTCGTTTGAGGTGAAAAGTAGGCTTTGTGGCAACGATAAATAGAAATCAAGAATTTTCAAACGTTAGGACCTTTCAGGCTAACAAAACTAAAAGTTCGCCAGGTCGTTTTGCAAGCAAACCTTAAAATTTCTTGGCAACTGTAGTTTTTTATATAGAAAGATCGTGCACGAAAACTACTATTTTCCTCAGTCTAAAATGGCCATATTTCAGACTAACAAAACTAGTATACTTCACGACATTCTATTCACCCTGAGGTAATTTTCACACTGACAAAAACTAATGGGGTTCATGCTCGTTCAATCCGAATGACATAAATAGTTGGCATTTCGATTTTTTAAAATGAAAACTTCTAGTTTTCTCAGCCTGAAGACGCTTTATTTTCACATATCGTACCTGTTGAGGTTGATGCTGATGTTGCAAATATTCCCGCACTACTGGCGCCACATAGCCCTGGTGTTGTTGGTGTTGTTGTTGCTGCTGCTGTTGTTGTTGGGTCGCGCGTACCTGCAATGAAACAATTAAAACCGATATGTTGCCAACATTTGAACTGTTCCTCGTTTTTCTTTTTCCACTTTACTTGTTCCTGCACGGTATCCTTAACTCGCAACTGTTGGCCCGGGGAGACATATTGCTGTGATTGTTCGGAATTTTGTTCATAAATTGGCGTGGCATCGCCAGCCCCGGCAGCGCCCGTTTGCTGCTGCAGCTGTTGGTAGTATTGACGTAGATAGGCTGGATCGATTTGTTGATGCTGCTGTCCCAAGGCAACATTTAAATGACCCATAAGGGCCAGGGAAACAATTATCACAAATGCACGCATAATAAAAATGAGCCTGACTACAAATTTGGCTATAACACTGAATTATTTTTTGTTTTTGTAAATTTTTTCTATCCGTTTAAGGTAAATACACTTTCAGTTAAGTTCGTGAATACCAACGCGTTTCTTTTGTTTGTTTTTTTTATCGGAGAAGAAGTACACCAGAGCGATTAGAGAAAACGTCTTCGTTAAATGCGGTAACTACGGTATCTGCAGTGGAACTCTACTGCAATGTGAGCTTTTATAGGTGCACCTACTTTTGGACATGCCTCGGCGTGTTTTTGTGTGTTTATAAGTAATTTTTGGTTTTGCTTCGTTCATTTGAATCGAACACAAACTGTCTTCGGTTTTGCCTGTTGCTGCTGCCCCTCTTGTAAGAGATCACCCGAAAAGAGTCCAAAAACGTTTGTCGCTCGTTAGTTACCATTGTGCGACGCTGCGTCGGCGTTGTTGCTATCGTTGTTGTTTCTTTTTGCCTAGTTAACAATTAATTGTTAACGGTTAAAATAATTTTCAGTTTTGTACTCTCACTTTCAATGTTGCACGTACGACGTGACATGAGTGTGAGAACGAAACGACGAATGTGAGTTTACCACAACAAAGACCCCTATCACAGTGACGTCACTTAACCGGTTAAGCAGAGAGTGAACGGGCTTAAACTCATTTTTTCTGTTTGAGGGAGTTGGAGTACTTAGTTATATTTGTTGCTGTTGTCGCTTAGCCAACGATACAAATTTGGCGACCTAAAAGTCAATAATGTTCATTTAGGCGATTAAAACAGAGTGCGTTGTACAACCTTTCAGACTGACAAAACTAGAAGTTTTCGTGCTTGTTTTCTTCATAGAAAAATTGAAGTTGTCGAATTTGTACGGGAAAACGTCCTTAAAACCCACTAGTTTTCGTCTGTATACATGTGTCATTAGACTGACAAAACTAGTAGATTTCTCTACAAAAAAAGCCAGAAAAGTACTAGGTTTTGTCAGTTAGACGGACAAAGCAAGCAGTTTTATGCTCTTTTTTGGATTTTTATGGAAAAACGACGTGCAAAACTTATTGGTTTTGTCAGTCTGAATAGGCCCTTTGAATCTTACCAGTGGTGGAGTATGATTTGACCCTTTTTTTGGTCGCCCAAACTAATTGTTGGCAACTCTATTTTTTTATATAGAGAAAACTAGTGGCCAGTCTAAAACCGATTCGAACTAAAAAAAAGTACGCTGTACATGTGGAGTTTCGGTTGTAATTACCGAATAGCTATGATATTGATGAATAGCCATTTCAACATACAATTAGATGATTGTTATAACACTGTCAGACAGTACATATTAGACTTGAACGGGCGGTATACGTCTGAAGCTGGGCACCTGCTTCCGTTTCCATCAAGATATCGTCACAATGGAGAAACGGTTCCGTGGAAAAAATACCGCCCATATGCTGGCGAAATACTGTTGGTAAATACGACGGGACTCTGCTGGTCCACAAAAACAACAAAGCAAAAGCATACATTTTCTTAAATAAACAAACAAAAACCCTTGAAAATTTACACATTGAAATATATTAATTTGCTTATGAAAACACATTTTTAGGAGTGTAAAATATATAACATGTATTCTAATTTAACAAATATACCTTAAATGTTAGATTTTGGTGTGTGTGTGTGTGTGTGTGTGTGTTACATAATATGTAGATCGCCAACATATTTTTTTTCAAAAATTTGTTTTTTTACATTTTATTTATTTATTGAATCTTGCAGAAAATAACAATAAGTACTCAAATCTTAAACCTAGTTGATTCTAAAGGGTCTTACCAGTGTAAACAACCCTGGTAGATTTGCACATGTGATTTTAAGAAAAAGACAGTATTCAAATTGTTGTTATAAAGATATTTACGTTAAAAGTATAATAAGCAATAAATTGTATTTAAAATTATTAATATTATAGTTGGCGGCGATTGTCCTCAAGTTTCTATATCAGGTCCAAGGGGTTTCATCTTCTGAGGCGTAAATGTCCTTCAAATAAAGTAGACCTCTGACGAGTGAGTTTGGATGGGAACGTAATTTATTTACGTGACTTCGGGAATAGTTTCCGATTTTTTCTGTAACGGTTTAAATATTAAAAAAAAAATTGGATGGAAATTTCGGAGGATATTGAAGTATCCTTTGCAGTGAAAAAACAAAAATATCATAAAATAGCTCCGAGTCTCGTCTTTCATGTGAAACCAATTTAAACATCCTAGGATAAACAAAAGCATATTAAAATATAACTTTTTAAATGTAATCCTTTGAAATTTAAAAGTCCTTAAAAAAACAGCTCAACTTTTTCAAAATTTTGTCGTACGGTGTAATCATACTGTGGCCAATATATCATATACGATATGCTTCTTCTTTGATAATATGAGAAACTCAACAATACGAGGGTTGCTATTTATATTTCAGGTCCTGACAATACTCGTGTTCCCAGATGCAAACTGGAACTGCCATTGGTAACTTTGACATTTTTTAGCATAACTTCACTCAGAACGTTTTGTCATTTAAGGGCGAATTGTTTCGTTTACAGTGTGTTGAAAAATTCATCTCAGTCAAAAAATGGAATAATCCCGTGAACATTTTTATGCGATGATTTTTTACGATTTTCGGTGTTGGTTATCGAGACAAGAGTGTTGAATTAACTTGTTTCGACTTTTGAAACCATTGTTAATCGCTGGTACCAAGAGTTCAGTCTCGGACGCCGTTCGCTCCAGAATGAATTTCGTGAAGGACGTCCAACTTCGGTCACTTTTTAAGAAACCATCGATGCTGTGCGTGAACTGATTAAGCAAGACTGACGACATGTGACCGTGAAATTGAGGCATACTTGGGCATTAGTATGACAAGCATCAATAAGATATTGCATGTTTATTTGGCCTTGAAAAAAATTTGTTCTCGTTGGATCCCACATAATTGGACGAATGCTCAAAAAAGGCCCGTATGGATTGGTGCAGAGATGTTGAAAAAGTATAACTGCGGTAGCTCAAAGGCAGTGTATAACATTGTCAACGGTGACGAAACATGGATCTATGCATATGAACCCGAAACAAAACAGCAATCGACCGTATGGGTCTTTCAAGACGAGCCAAATCCAACAAAAGTTGTTCGTGGAAGAAGTACATCGAAGCAAATGATTGCGTTTTTTTTTCAGTACGGACGTAGGAGGTTAATTCTGAGTGGTATACAACCATGTGTTTGCAAACAGTGTTCGAAGAATTGAGGAAAGATATATTTGACCACTCAAGATGTCGAATTGATGGGCCATCCACCATACAGTCCTGATTTTGCACCCAATGACTTCTTCTTATTCCCTAGCATCAAGAAAAAATGCGTGGTCAATGTTTTTCATCGACCGAAGCAGCTGTTGAAGCGTTCAAAAATCATGTTTTGGAGGTGTCTTAATCGAAGTTGAAAAAGTGCTTCGAAAATTGGTTTGTGCGCATGCAAAAGTGTATTGATCTTAAAGGAGAATATTTTGAAAAACAATAAAACCATTTCCAATGATTAAATATTGTGTTTTAATTGCCGGACCCGAAATAAAAAATGCACCCTCGGAATTTTGGAAGAGCTGTTTTTTGCATTTAAAATGTGCGAATTTAGGGTGTTTTGTGTTTTTTTGTTTTTCAATTATTTCATTTTTTAAGTTAATCATTAATTGAAACAATGTCCAGTTCATAAAATGACATCTGCACACTATCTTAAGTTCAATAGGAAATAAATCGAAGAAGGATTTTCTCGCTAACATCTTTGTTAGTAATACTTTTTGCCGATTTCAGCGATTTTATTTTTGTCCTAGACATTTTTCAAGACTATGTACATATATATAAGCAGCTCTCTTCAAATAGTTGGTATCACTCATTGCTCTTCGCCATTTGTTTTTGGGCTTTTCTTATTTTTTTTTTTTGGTCTTCTTTCATATTATGCTCGTTCGTAATGTAATTGATCCGTTATTTATTACAATTCATTTCTAGCAGAAAACCGCATTGAGGGCTGACCTAATTTTCATTTCATTTCAATGTGTCTGTAGTGTTAGCCAAAGAATATTTCGCAGTGTTGTTGTAGTTGCATGCATTTACGCATGCGCAGCAACACCTTTTGTTGGTATGTTTTGTTTATTTGGTTAGTCATCGCTGTCTATTGTTATTGGCCCCGTGGTGGTAGATGACGGCGCTGGATGAGATGGATAGACGCAGATCCAGATGCTGGTAGTGATGGTGGCGGTGGCTGGTGGCTATGACGACGACGACGATCATGTGCAATCATTTAAAGTTTGGTTATATGATGCCTTTAATTGTGGTTTACGTGATCTCAGATCACTCTCGCCTACAATACACGTATGTTCATCATCCATCCATGGCAAACATACACGCGCTATACACGTACATACTTACATATGTATATGTATTGTATTATTGTTAACGGTTACTTAATCAAATTTGAATTGTATCAACAACAAAAACATTCATATTGTGTTTAATATCTTTTATTCAATTATTTTTTCTTTTTGTTATGCGAGTACGTTTTTTTGCTTCATGGAGTGCTATTGTCTGGTCCATTGTTGGCATGCTGCTGCAACAATCTAGATTAGAGCCAATAGAATTGAAACAATAACAAGTTCCTTAACACATTTAATTGTTGTTTTTCTAAATTTTGTTTCATCAATATGATGCCAAGATGATTTTGATGATGATAAAGTGAACATTAGCCATGTTCTTTTCAGGGTACTAAACAAGCATTTGTATAGAAGTTACCTGGTAGGCAAGCGAGTTGGCTGTTACTCGGTTACGACACGAGTTAGAGTTATAAAGTGAACATTAGCCATGTTCTTTTCAGGGTACTAAACAAGCATTTGTATAGAAGTTACCCGGTAGGCAAGCGAGTTGGCTGTTACTCGGTTACGTAACGAGTTAGAGTTACCTGACTTTTTTTAACAAAAAAATTATCATGACACACCCGGCTTGTATAACTAAATCAAAAATATTATGACACACCCGGCTTGTATAACAAAATCAAAAACATATGGTTTTTGTTATTGATACAAACAGAAAATGAATAGAATAAAAGAAAATGAAAATCCAAAAAGCGGAATAATATCATTTCCATAAATTACAATGATGCAATAACGGCAAGTGAACATGTTTATTGTTAAGATTTAGAGAAATTTCGAGGTAGCATTATTATTTTAAGAGTGGCAAAACGAAAATGTTGGACCAGGAACGAGACGTTAATGCTGTTGGCTTGCTACAAAGCCAGAAAGGACCATTTGAATGTCCTCGCCGAAAAATAAATGCCTACCAACATGTTTGAAAAGACATGATTTGTTAATAAAATGTTAAAAAAAAGAAACTTTACGATATAATAAAATTCGTTTTCCACAATTTGCCTTGTGTTTTTTTTTGTTTGTAAACAAATGTTGCCAGAATACCACATTGCTAACTAAATAGGTAAATAAGCTAGTTACCTGAAAAGAACACGGCTATTGTTTGCATATATTTTTTGTTAAAAATTTTAAGGGCTTCAACTTAGAAGATTTTTTGATTGTGTCCATTTTTAATTCAATTAGTAGACGATCTAAACATAAAACCATATTTTTCTACATTTTTTTTAATTGTCACCCGATTCTCTTTCTGGCTCAAAAAGTTTTAATTTCAATAAGAGGTTATATCCGTTCTTTTTTCATGTTCACGAGGTGGTGATATGTTAATATTTAAATTAACCAAAACATTTTTCAAATTTTTCTAAAGCAGAAATGGAGCGTTGTATTGATTTAATATAATTCGTTAATTATTTTATTCCCACTCAATGATTCTATGTTTTATATGGACGTATACCCCATCTCATGAACATAAGCTTGAATTCGTAACAAAATTAACTCCAAATTGCTGATGATAACTCTTGGAGCTTGATTCTTTTTGGCCTAGGGTTTCTCTTATTATACCGTACACCGCACAGTGGTACAGGTTTATTATATCACTTAATTCAGTATCTTCATCGACATCCCTCTGTTAATAGAGCTACAGGTCGCAAAAATGAACATTGTACAGTTTTGTTAAATGCATTAATATCATGCAAAAGCCTTTTCTTATATCAGAATAGTAAAAGTCGATTTTAAAATCTCAAATTCGATTATAGATTCCAGTCTATTTTCAACTTCAATGTCAAAAATTCCTTGACCAAACAATTTTCAAAGTATTAATTTTGTTGCAGAAGGCCAAAAAAGTCTACATTGATTGTGATAAAAATGCCTGTAACAGTTGAACATTCTGAAACCTTTTCGGTTTAAACCTAGTCATGTACACCTAAAACGAAATTTTCGCTTAAGAGTTTTGCATATATCTCTACAAGGAAAAATTGTAGTGTAGAACAGTGTAGAAGAAGCAGCCATTATTCATGTTTAAATAAATTATTTTAATTATATTCATTTAAATACCCTAAAAATGACTTTGCAGCATTTGTAATTTTTTTTGCAAATATAAAAAAATTCCTTGGCAAAACAATTATCAGATCATTAATTTTCGTTTACAGGTGGTAAAAAAATTCTCCGCTGTTCCTATTCCTGTAGCAGTTGCAGATTCCGACACCTTTTCGTTTCAGCTTAGTACCACCAAACGAAAACAGCTAAAAAAATTGACCAATAGTAAATTTCGTTTTAGTTGACTTCTAGACTTCAGCTGTTTAGATTCCTAAACAGAATTTCCGAAACGGAAATTTCGTTTGCTTTCCTTCATGTTTTTCTTATGGGAATCGATAATTTCGTTAAGGTAAATACCAAAGACTATAATTGCTTCAAGCTGGTTGATTATCGAGAAATCGAAAAACAGAGATGAGTAAAAATCGTTACGCAATCTTAATTTTTATTGACACTTGTCTTGAACTTTTGGGTGTCGCAAACTGGTGTGAATTCCTAAAATATCGCTAATACCTGCCGAACATCATCAGGTCAGGAATAAGACGTATGATTTCATACACACCACAAAAGTAAGGAATTGAAAGGCGGCATGCAAACCCGTTCTGACGATGCTCAAGGTAGACAATAGGGTTTAATACGAGGGTTCCTATATATAATTGTGGCCTAGGCAACACTTAGTGTTGTCTGGCGCCATCTGACATTTCCATTGGAAAGATTGACATTTTAAAGCACGTTTTGACGTACGACCATCATTTGTGTTGTTTACAGTGACTTGAAAAAAATAATTTGGGGAAAAATGGAATTAACTCGTGAACATTTTCGTGCGATCATTTTTCACAACTTTCGACGTGGACTATCACGACAAGAGTGCATCGATGAACTTAAATCTTTGTATGGCGATAAAGCACTGTGAAAAACTGGTTTAATGATTCAATCGTGGCCAACGCTCGATCAAAGGCGAAGGTCGTCAAAAACGGCCTTTGTGCCAGAGAACAATGATGCTGTGCGCGAACTGATAATGCAAGATCCTCATGTGACATACCGTGAGATAGAGGCATCCTTGGGCATTTCTTCCCCAAGCATGCGTTCGATATTGCACGAACACCTGGCCGTAAAAAAGGTTTGATCTCGTTGGATCCCGCACAATTTGACAATCGCTCAAAAAGAAGCTAGCGTTGATAGGTACAAAGACATTTTGAAAATATACGAACGCGATGCTTCAAAAGACGTTTATGAGATAGTCACAGGTGTCGAATCAGCAATCGACCGTGTGGGTCTTCGAAGACGAGCCAAATCCAACATCGTCTCAAACCAGCGCCTTTTTGACCGGCCAAAACATTGATGGGTCATCCGCGTTCAGACTTGGCAGCCAATGACTTCTTTTTATTCCCTCACATCAAGAAAAAAATACGTGTTCAACTATTTTCGTTGTCAGAAGATGGTGTTGAAGCGTTTATAAACCATGTTTTGGAGGTGTCTCAATCGGAGTGGAAAATGTGCTTCGACAATTGCTTTGAGCGCATCCAAAAGTGTATAAATAATGCTGGAGAATACTTTGAAAAAAAAATAAAACCATTTTTGATGATTAATATTTGCATTTCATTATTAGGCCAGCAATATATATAGCAGCCCTCGTACCGTACTATCAGTCCCATCGCTCCACTTTGAACACGGTCAAGTTGCTCCAAGGATAATTTTGGAGCACCTGCTCATATGACAGAGTTGTATTCTATGTTCGAGCATTATAGTCTCATAGACTTGTTAATTGTAAAACAGAAAAGGTCCAAAAACTCTTAACTAATGGATACATACTCGTATAAATTAGGTAAAATCCCGGTTACTTAACTTGTCTGTACCTTATCCTAAACCTATACCAACAAATTGTCATTGAGAAAGGTAAATTGTCATTATAAACTGCTTTCGCTTAAGACAATTTATTTCGGATTAATATTATAAAATTTAAAAAGTATGTACATAAATCATGTACAAACCAAATAACAAAGTAATGGAATTAAGGTAAAGGTAATAACATGAAAAGACAAACATATATGAACGAAATAAATAAGCATGTATTTGACTTACATGAATGAGAGCGAGACTTCACAAAACAAGTTTTTTTTTTTTAATTAATATAGGACAATGACAGTAGCGAAGATTGGGTCAGAGCAAATCGTGATATGCTTGTATATCGTTAACCCGTAAACTTTAACACTATTCAACATGGACTATGAACTTATCAGGCTATAGTAGTTTGCAGAAAGAGATTATAGTCAAAATAATTGAAGTACTCATAGACCATAGTTGTTTCCAAAAAAATGACTATCGTCAAAATAATTAAAGCTTTTTGTTGCACAAAGATATAATAGGTAGTATCGAAATTGTCATTTATTTCGAAGTCAAAAAAATATAAATGTAAATATTATTGATCGTCATACTTATGTTGAATTTAAAAGTGGTACATTTTTTACGGAAGTATTGTGATAAAGCCTTGTATTCACCTAAAACAAAATTTTCGCTTAGGAGTTTTGCATTTATTCATTTAAAAACCCTCAAAAACAACTTCACAACATTTGATATTTTTTTTTTAAATTTCAAAAATTCCTTGACCAAACAATTATCAGAACATTAATTTTCGTTTGAATATGATGAAAAAAGTCTACACTACTCTTATAATCATCCCTGTAACGGTTGAAAATTCCATCACCTTTTCGTTTTAGCTGAATACCACCAAACCAATAGCTAAATGGAAGGAAGACGATAATTTTACAAGATGGACGATAAATTTCTTCTATGCAATAATACGAGTATGTATAGAAAAACAGCACTCAGTAACACAAGAACTCAAAAAAGGCAAAACTGAAACACCACATACGAGTACACTAAATGCGCAAACTTTTAATGCAAAAACAGCTCTGCCAAAATGATTGTCGTGTTTCCAAATTCTTGTAAAAGCTCATTTCGTCCATCTTGGTTAAAAAAATATTTTATAAAGAATATTTAAATTGTAATCCTTTCGTAATTTTTAATAAATACATATATGTGACAGCGCATAGAGAAAGGGACCTAAGGGTAAAAAAATCATTTTTTTTTTGATGTGGACAACATCTGAGCATCGAATGAGACCGATCCCATGCTCCAAAAGTGTTCCCTCCCAGAGATATGCGCGTTTTATGAAAGTGATGGTACACCAAAGATACACGTATTTAAATCTTTAAAATGGCTCTCCTGAACAAAACTGGTTTTTACCCTTAGATCCCTTTCTATTTTGCGCGTAACACCATTAATTGAAACACCATTAATCGGTTTTGTTATTTAAGATAACTGCACAACAGCTTGTTGGCCGTAGCCAAATCGATAACATTTAATTTATGTTGTTCTTTAACCTATTTATAAGTATATAAAATTAAAAAAATAATACGAGTACTCTTTTTTAAGCTCGATAAATAATTTGTAAGCAATTCGGTCTTAGACGTGTTTACTCTAGTTTCCCTCTCTAATTGTTCCCTGAATCTAAGGTAGGCCTTCCCCGTCAACGCTTTCCTAGGCAGTTGTCATATAGAGTTTATCTAGAGAAAGCAACCAGACCAATTTTCTTAGGATGCGCTAAACTACATTCATGTCGAAATTCCGCGCTCGGTGAGTTCGACTGTACTCCCCGCCTTTGCTGCTGGTCCCGTACATTTTTACAATGGAATTTTTCCCTCGAAACTTTTAATTAAATTTCATTAACTATTATAACCCGTACATCGGCGTGCTTCTATATTGAAAACTTAAGTCTTCGTTTTTCGAGAAAAGGCTAAGTGCATAAGCTGTTTACCGAACCCAAAATAGCACCTACTTGCCCGCATAATCCTTGTTGTATAAATTATCCATGCTTAGCACATATGGAGTGTTTTATTGACAGGTTCATAACCATGAGTTGCAAACATTGGTTTTTAACAACTGATGGGATTTTAAAATTGTTTCAACTTTCATCATGGAGTGAGTGGTCAGATAATGAGCACCGTATCGCTGTAACAGCGCTTTTCAAGTGTGAAATGAAAAAAAACGATATTTTCAAAAAGCTCCGGCCACTAGGGATTAGCCGCATGTTCGTCTACCAATGCATAAAACTGTTTGAGGAGACTGGTGATGTAAAAGACCGCCACCGGTCGGGCCGCCCACGCTCTGTTCACTTCAAATCAAGAATTCACAGAAATCCGCTCCGAAAACAGAAAAAAGGGCCGTGAGATAAATATCACGCAAAAGGCCATGAGTCGAATCGTTAAAAAAGACTTGGGACTTTCAAACGACGTACCGGACATTTATTGACTGCAGCTTTAAAAAAAAAGGATTAAAAAATGCAAACGACTTTTGGTGAAGCACGCTGATAACTTGCACAGAAAAATTTTGTTCACCGATGAAAAAAAATTTACCGCTCAGGAAAAATTTAACAAGCAAAATGATATAGTGTATGCGCGGTCATCTAAGGAAGCATCTAACTGCATTAACTCTTACGTAAAAGCACAAAAAAATGAATTTAGGTATTATAATCTGGCAGCACTGTCACAATTTATTAAAAACAACGGTACTCACAATCACCGGTAGTGCATGTAAAATTTTTACAATGCGGACCAATTTCAGCAAAAGTAATGTCAGCTTTCTTTCCAACAAATTGTGTTTTTCCGCCAACGGCATAGCTGATAATAGTATTTTCTTTCTTTTATCAATTTTATATCGAAGTAAATGGCAAAAAAATTGTTGATAAACAGTTGTTTGCAATCCAACTGTCGTCTGTTGCCATAAAATTTTATTTGCTTTAGTGAATTTTAAATGAAACTGCCTCTGTCGTCTGTCTACGCTATAAACTAGCAAAATTGTAAAAAACACGCCTAATATTTCAAAACTATGAGTGCAGCCAGATATTAGTTGTTTTAATGAGATCGCGCAGATATATTGATTTTCTTGCATATATGTACATACAAGTAAACCTATTTTAACTTTCCACTTTGTGGAATATAGCCTAGAATTCTATTACAATTTTTGTAGATTAAAATAAAATAAGGAAAAAGATAATTTTATTGCATATCTGAATGCAGCATTACTTTAAAATCTATGACCACCTTTATAATTTACAATCATGGAATAACATAATTCACATTGCATATTAGAAGAAGAATTTGCATGTAAATATGTATTTTTCAAAAATAACCAACGAAAGACAAATAATAATATACCGGCATGTCACAGAACACTATTCCGGTCGAAAGTGGTTTCAATTTTGCTTCTTCCGAAAACTCATTCCGAAAGATTTGATCGAAATGAAAGCACTTTTGATTATGTGATCGGAATTGATATTTTTAGTTCCATAAACACAAAAAACTTTGATAAAAGTACTTTTTCTGAATAAAGATTATTGTAATCTTTAATTACGTTAAATGTTTGCTTAGTTAACATTTATTTTAATAAATCTTTTATATTTTCGTTAGCAGTAAGACAACAATACAAGCCAAATAATTGCCTTGAACGAAGTAAACTAAACCAAAAAAAAACTTTGGAAAATTAATTTGTAATTTGTATTGTTTGTGATCGTCTTTTGTTGTGGCGTGTAATATTCTGGCTGACGAAAATGTTTTTAGTCTCCGAAATGCAGAGAAGTGTAGAAGGCGTTGCTGGCGCCAATAGTTTTGGAGAAGCGGATCTGATCGCGTACATTTGCGAATCTGACAAAGAAAACGACGAAGCTATTGATTTTACTCACTCAACATCTGCCAGTGCTAGGGAAAAAGAAAATGATTTGGCAAGAAAGCGAAGTGGAACACCATCAGCTTCAAAGATGCGTCTTTCCCACACACCATATCCTACTCCTAAGGCCACAGATCACGTACTCCACATGTATCCAACCCGGAATTGAGCAGCCTTGTAGTAGAAGAAAATAAAGACTTGGGAAAAATTGCTATGTTGCTGGAAGAGCAACGTGTCGACAACAAAGTGGAATATATTGTCCACCTTATGGAAGAACAGCGCGATGTAATGCGAAAACAAAATGAAAAATTAGATAGGCTGTGCAAAATTTTGAAAGCCCATTACAAAGTAATAGAGCTAAACGACATAAATACAAAAAAAACTGCAAGAAAAAAAAGAACTAAAGCGAAATTGATTGAAATCGAGACTTTAAGCCTCGGAATAGACAAAGCGAAGGCAAAATGACATTGCATTTATTCCAAAATGTAAATTTTGTAAACTATTTTTTCTTAACTCCGTTTGTTTATTTTGTTTACTTAACACATATGGTTTTTGTTTTCTCATATGCATAGATTTGCCATAGCAAATTAGAATATCGAGGGTTTTTAAAATTTTCGGAATTACCTAAATCGAACGGAATCTGAAGAAGGTAAAACAAAACCGACCGGAATGGTAAGTACGGAATTAAAATCATTCCGATCGATTTCTGTGACAGGCCTGATAATAGCCGTGTTGTTTTGTGCTAACTAGTTTAATTACCTAGTTAGTTTTCAATATGGTAGTCTGGCATTAAACAAAATTAAGAGAAATATGGCAACATTGTTTATGTTTGTATGCAACAAAAAGAAATTACCAGCAGAAATAATAAATTAATTAATTGCTACACTTTTGCTTCGTAAAAATGTGTAAAATATCTTTGAAGAGACCGCTTCATGTTTGATTAATTTTTTGTAAATATAACAAAAACGTATGATTTTAAAAGCAGGGTGTGTCATGTTCGAAAAGTGTGTGAACTCTAACTCGTGTCTACAGCGAGATTCCATACAAACACTAGTTTAGCAACCCGAAAAGAACACAGCTCATGTTTAAAATGACTGACACAAATGTCAAAAAAATTATGTAAAATCCAGTACGTTGGGCGCTCGTTTTAGACGAACACGGCTTATATTTGCTTAGTCTGAAAATACTATAAGGAATGAAACAATGTTTAAAGTGTCGTTGTTTTTGTTTTTTTTAGAGGTTTGTTAATTTTTATTTTCAAATTAAAATAAAATAGAAAAAAATTATTCAACACAGATAAAGAGTAATTGTTGTGTAGTCGATTCATGTTTTCTTGTTTGTTTCATATTCAATCGATAATCATGAGAGAATTAAGAATAAATTAATAATTTATAGTAAGTAATTTTTGTTTTGTGGGAATTGAATGATCTGTGGCTTAAGCACAAACCGCTCGATCGATAATCGATAATTTTGAAATGAATGAACTCTCATTGGAGGTGTTAGTGGTGTTGTAATGTTTCTTGATTTTTGTTTTGTTTTATTATTATTAATACAAAGGTTATAATTTCATTTGTGGTTTAAATTTAAATAATTACAAGTCGTAAAGAGTTTTCAAAACTATTGTTTGTTTTTACATTAGAGATTGTTGTTGAGAATATATTTTTTGTTTTAGTAATCGCCGGTGGTCTTGGTGTTGGTTAATTACAAAATATATTTTCAAATTAGTAGTTCGATGCACCCAAAACACTGTACATCAAACGATTAAAGGATCCACTTTGACGAATGGCATCATCTTGTGTATTTACCACCTGTGGAGGGGATAACAGCAAAAGGCAATCATTAGAAAAAATCGAAAGTGCAAGAGATAGGACTTGAATACTTACATTGTACGACGGGCCACGAACGGGCGCTGACTGTAAGAGTTTCTATTTAAGGGCGAAAAATTAAAAAAGAAAACATTTAAATAAACATTTTATAGTTGCTCTGAAAAAGATATATATAATGATTTTCAACTAAATGAGAATGTTCACAAAACCAGTTTTTCAGCGCCGAATCAGGGAGCTCATAAACTACGAAGAATATATTTTTAATTTTTGACGCCACACCACTTTTGACTCTGTTTTAAAATAAAAAATAAACCCAGTTTTTGACAATTTTGCGTAAAAAAATACGACACTTTGGTGACTAGGGAACGTATGAGGAAACCGGGTCAATGTGCTTTTAATCCAAAAAAATGTTTTCAGAAACACAAGCAAATATATTTAATGCAAAGTGTTTTATGGGTTTATAAGTTTTGCCAATAAATTTATTACTATAATTACTAAGTTACAATCATTTAACTGCAGAAGAAAAATAAAATATAAATATTTTTTTAGATTTAGCAACAGCGCAGCCTATATAAAAGGCGTCTTCATGAAACCGATTTCAGCCGTTAAATCAGCGACGGCTTTGCTAAGCAATAAACCAGAGTCGGCGGCGCGACCACGATTTGAGTCGATTCAGCTTTATACTCTGGTCTTTAGGCCATTTATACGTTGTTTCATTCACCATTCCGAGGATGATCAAAAGAATAAGGGAAATTTACTTCAAAAATCAAATTAGAAACGTTGTAAAAATGTAAACTTGGGGTTAAATTACTTATTTATTGCGGTTTTGCTATACAGTCTTATTTATCGAGCTTGACCAAAAACCACTAATATAATTCGTTCTTTTTTGTTTTGAAAAACCTAAAACAACTTTGAATACACTGGCTGAAAAACTAGTCTTTATGCCTAATCTAAAACAGTTCAACCCATTTCTGGAATCGGACAATCTTATAAACTATATGTATACGAATAAAATTTATAATTCGAAATTCTGTCCTGAAATCGATCACAATTTTGTAATGGCATTGGCAGATTTAATTCGATCGAAGTGGACTTAAAAACATAAACAACCACAGCATAAGATTAACTAAATTGTTCCAGAAATGTGAAAAACGTAATCAGTTTAAGAACATTGACAAAATGTTTTCAGTATTAAGTAATGCTTTGTTAGTAATTTAGTTAAACGTTTTATTAATTAATGTGTGATGCTAAACATATGTACATAGTTATGTTTCGAGTGCAGTGCGATCCACAAGTGTTGTTTTAGGACCGGTACTATAGGCTTAACGAAATAGAGAGCGGCTTGGCGAAATTTAAAACGTACATTATTATATTGGAATGCCTTAGGTTACCTTTAAGGCATTCTAATCGATTAGTCTAAAACTTTTTTATAGTATGAACGTCAATTTTTTTTCTGTTATACGAGTACAAATATAGAAACATTCACCCTCGCTGCAGGGATTTATTAGTCTTCGTTTCTGATTAAGAAAACTTGTAGCTTTTGTATTTGCCATTTGCCTGATTTATATGGAAAATTAAAACAAGAATCTAATAGTTTTCATCAACAAAAAAAGTCCGCAATAGTCGTATAAGGTTGGCAAAAACAAGTAGCTTTTAATTTCGGGTTTCTACAAATTGAGTTGTTATTCTTTTGATTGAGTTCTATATGTTAAATATATGTCCGATTCGGCAGTTTGAATAGGCTATGCGTGAAATGAAAACCACATCATCAAATAATTTTTCCCTTTCTTTCTTTCATTGTGTTTTAAATGTGATTTTGTCAGTGTTAAAGAAGCGCCACAAACAAATTTGGTATATTTTGTATAAAAAATAGTGATGGTGACGTTCATACGATAGTGATGTGTCAAAAATTTTTGCGTTATCACAACTGAAAAGCTCTGATCTTATAACTTGGACATAGAGATAAAAGCTTTATTCTAACCATATCAAAGAGTTGATTTCATTTAGCCTTTCTTTATAAAGTAATTACTATAGACCAATTACTTAAGTATGTACATTGGTAGTGCCTTTATCGCAAAACGGTGTGCTGCACCTGTTAATCACACTGCACTCTTTGGACGATGTGGCAATGTTATTGTCGTACGTTCTCGTTCGAATGGCAGGCGGATACAAATGAAGCAATAACAATAAATTACACTCACTCTAACGATATGGCAACATTTACAGCTGTTTATTATTAAGTCAGATTTTTTAGTAGAATTATGTACGTATTCTTGTACGAACTAATACGTGTAGATATTATGAGCGGCGAGCTGAGCGATCAGCGGTAAATCAAAATAAAACAAACGAAAAATACTCTAAACTTTAACACAGCTAAAATGTGATTACAAAAAATAAAGAAACTAAATATGTATGTAAGACAGGATATAAAACAAAACAGTGATTGACGCAGGACAATCAAGCTAACGATTAAGAACGAACGAAATGCATTTTTTGGTTTTGATTGCTGATAATGACAAGAGCAAGAGAGTAATATAATTGAGAGAGAAAGAGAGAGTGAGTGCTAAAGACACACACACACGATGATGTTGCACTTGAGAGTTTCAATCACAATGTGACACTGTGATCTTACCTTTCCTGGAACCATTTTATTGGGTTGGAAAACCTTTGTTTGTACAGGCACCGTTACTTCATGGGGGGTAGAGTCGGCAAGATCGTAACCCGCATCCTGGAGGGCTCTATAAGTTTCACTCTTTGATGGATCATAGACAACAGTTTTCTTGTAACTATAATTTTCGTTTTATTTTTGTTGTGTTTAATGCGATCCGTGTATTTAGCACCATTGAATATTGAATAAGTTTAGATTTGATACGGTTTGTTTGTTTTATTGTTGAGTTTTTAAACGATTACGATTTTTGGTTGGTGGTTGAGTGGTATATATATTGGACGATTAAATTTTTTTACATATTTTAGAGAGTTGTTTAAGAGAGCGAAGAGTAAGAGAGAGAGAAAAACAGGATGTGCACAAAATAAGTTAGAATTAGTTTCAGAAAAAAACAATGTTTGGTAAATTTGCAAAACAATTCAATGACAGTTTAAATGACAATTTCCAATTTAGACTTAATGGCTATTTTATATTTTTTTATTGCAGCAAATAAAAGAATGTGTTAGAACTACGAAAAGATTTTAGTGTTATTCAAAAAAAGAAGTGAACTTCTCGGAATTAGTGAATAAGCATGGTATGGTGGGATATATTATGCAGAACGCTTATGAAGAATGTTTGAAACTGGGAGTTTTTATTTTCAAATGTTAGCCACAAAAGCATTTCTATATTGCGAGAATTAATTTGAACAGAGAGTGTATGTGGAAATTGTGGGGAATGATATTTTTTGGGGGGAAACGAGGGCTAGATATAGGGGCCTTTAGTCAGGGGTTGACGGAAGGAGTTACATTGTGAAAGTGGAATATGGGGTAGGGTTGAAATTCCTCTATCATAGTTTTTATCTTTTGAGAATACGAGAATGTTATTCTATTTATTTAATGTGGTCTTTGTATCAATGATGGTAGAGCTGTTCCTGCTGCTTTTGTCGCTGTGCCCGTTGCTGTAGTTCGTTCAATTCTTTCTGCTTTTGTTGCTCCAGTATTTTATATTTTTGTTCCAGGAAAGATAGATCGATGAAAATTCTAATATTAATCGTGCAGCTTATCGTTCTTAACAATACTTTGTCCTTATATTAATAAATACTATTGATTTTCGTCAATTTTTTCAAAAAAGTGTGTTCTTATTCTTTGTTTGTTTCGTTCACTAACATGTCTACATTAGTAGTAATCAATTGTCTTGAGAACATTCAATTTACTTTCTAGTGTAAACATTGTATAACTTTTGAACTGTCTGTAAAATAGTTTGTTGGATAGCTGGGTGGGGGTTAATTAAAATATCAACAGAACAATCAAAACACAGTTGATTTTTAGTAGCAGTGACAGCAACACTGAACCCTCAAGAAATGCAGTGGAATTGGAACAATGAAAGGTTCACGTATGACAGTTTTCATTTCATTCTTCCTCACTTAACAGTTGTTTTTTAGAGTAACAAGACTCGTAGCTTTTTTGATCGTTTTCTCCAAAGAAAAAAGTAAGTCTAGTTTGTATGGCAAAACGACCTGGAAATCTACTAGCTTTTGTCAGTGTAAATGGTCCATTGCGTTTCAAACAAAATTCTTCCACAGCTATGGTTTTTCGCAAAAAATAATTTAGAAGATATTGCTTAGCGAATTGCCAATTGCTTTGGAACTCCAAATACTGTGGAAATATTTGTAACCCTTACCAAGGGATTTTAGAAAAAAGAGTGTGTTAACAAAAAACTTTAAATTTAGTATATTAATTATAAAAGATAGTAATCAAAAACTTTTAAATTAAAAAAAGTGGGGTTAATATTTTCAGAATGTAGTAAATATTAAAAAAACGTAACAAAAATCTCAGTATATACACAAGATCTAAATATATCTGATCTAAAAATGGAAAATCTCCAGAAAACCTTACAAAAAAATCCACACAATCTACAAAAACGGACAACGTCTACACAGCTACGAAAACGTTTAACGGAGCAAATTTACAACTATAGAGAACGGATATTACAGAAGGGATAATGTCGTGAAAACATCTAGATGAAGCTAGCTGGCGGGTCCAGTAGTATATGTATGAAATTTGATCAGAATATTGTATTTTTGGTATTTACAACACAAAAGGGGTTTTGTTGGAGGTGGGTTGTTTGCTAAATTAAATGTGAAAATTGTTAATTAAGCTAGGGTTCATTGGATAATTATAGAGGGTATACTTTACATGTACTATTTTTCTTTTTTTGATATGTTTTTGTCATACAATAATACAGGAACAAATATTTGGTCGAAATGGTAGAGCTTTGGAAATTCAAAGTTTCGAGTTTATAATGATCAGCAGGATCGAAATAATTTTTTTCAAAATGTCATAGTTTCGAAATGATTTGTGATTCAGATAGAATAGAAAAGGGTTTTAAAATGATGGTATATAGATATATTAACATCAGTTTTGTTTTTTCTTTTACCCGTCTAGTTTCGTTGGCAAAGGACGATGCAAAGCACTCTTCCTTATTGCATTGACACTACAACAAACATAAGATGGAGATATAAGAAGAAGAAGAGTCGACACAAAATAAGAAAATCACATCAATTCTTTAATAAACGTTTCATTTTATAACAACAGTTGTAACGATTTTTTACGGTGGAGCGTGCACAAGTCATATCTCACAATATTCA
The DNA here is from genome assembly GCA_963513945.1 of Hydrotaea diabolus. Lineage (NCBI taxonomy): Eukaryota > Metazoa > Arthropoda > Insecta > Diptera > Muscidae > Hydrotaea > Hydrotaea diabolus. The sequence goes on from OY740719.1 coordinate 172,368,106, forward strand.
GGTATAGTAGTATATGTATATATATTTTTTTTGTAAAAAGTTGGTTTTTGGAGAGACGTTCAAAGAAATAAAATTAGAAACATTAGTAAATATTAATTTCAGCTGTAAGTATTATTAAATGTATAAGTAGTTTGCCAGTGTTTGCAGCGTGTGTTGAGAATAGTGTAGCCTTCAATTCCCATCAAATTAAAATCAAATCGGTAGAAGATATTCAATTTGAATCGAATTTGTTTTCATTTATTCTTTTTCAGTGTATTTTTTTAGTTTTTAGTATTTATATACAGTTTAATTGTAAATTAATTGTAAGCGGAAAAGCCTAATATTCTTTTAGAAGCAGTGGTTTTGTTTTAATTATTATTATTGTCAGCCCTAAAGTCATACTAATTGGTTAGTAATGTAAGGGAATAACTTAGAAAAATTATACTTACGGAACTGTCTGGCGGATGGTGTTCTCAATGTTGTTCTCAGAGTACAAGCCAATGGGAGAGTTGAATTGTTTGTGGAAAACCTATACATATGAACAATTTTAAGAACTGAAGAAATAACTTAAACTACTTTTACATTGAGACTAGTGGTATGTTTAATGGCTTTAAAGGTTTGGAAAGACTCGTTTTAAGGTATAATTTGTCTTGACGGTTGTCGGTAGGCAATCAGCTGTTTCACTTGGGATTGCATTTTGCATGTGTTAGAGGGAGATAACTACAGTCTGACGGTTGACGACGGTAGACTTCTGCAGGTTCCAGAATCAACCGTCAAGACTAATTGGACATTTACCGATATCAATATAAATGAAGTTGTCAGCTATTTGACGGATATGGTATGGTCAAACGACTTTCAAAAATATAAGTTTACGTAATTCTAACTAGACTCTTAATGGGATAAGAAATAAAAATACAAAACGTTTAACCCTCGCTAGTACCAATGTAAACGTAGGATATTGAAGTCCAACTTACTCTGCCAGTGTCAGCATCTTGGCCAACAACTCTGTGCAACATGGTGTCGGCAACACGTTGCTTCATAACACTGTCATGGAAATCATGATGGGGATGGGCACGTACAGCTGGGTTGGGATAATGTCTCATGTAGGATTCTGTGGTGGGAGCATCTTTTTTCACTTTAGCACCGGGCAAAACAAGTGGAGTTGTTCGGTATGGCTGCAAAGAAAATGGAAAAGGAAATATATCCATAAATATTTAAGTTAAAATGTTTATGAAAATAATTGTTTGAAGCTTTAAATATTTATTCTTAAGAATGATTACATATAACCTTTCTTTTTATTGTTCAATGTGCACAGACATATTCCTCATACATATATGTTGTATATACGACGTGGGAGCTGTCCACATCGTATATACAAAATTTGAACAAAAAAATGGCGTATTCTCTTCTAAATATATACGAGTAAATATATATAAATTTGTTGTCTGTTTGAGTTGAAAAATATATAGTATGTATATGCCTGATGATACGCGCAGTCAAATATAAAATTCAGCAAACATCACCTCTTTGACGTTTAGAATCTTGATGAAAAATCGAGAACATTTGCCAATTGGAAAATATTTTTCATACAATGTATAGACGAGATATTATTCTCTACTATCTGTTTACTTATAGTTGGTGGCCATCTCCTCATTATTTTATTTGGTAAAATGATTGTTCTAGTATGTGCGAGAGTTCTGGTGTATACAATTATTTTTAAATGATTACGTAAGACAATCTCTCGTATTCGTTTGTTGTCCAGTATTATTTGATACTCAAGGAAAGAACGTATATACATATAACATACATATATTTTTGCGGTCTATTTAGTACAGTTGAAAGTCTTCTAGGCGTATATTAAAGAATTCAACTTAACGGAAACGGGGTAAGAATTTAAATTAGTTTTTTTTAAGCAAATGTATTGTTTCATTATTAAAATGTTACAATTAAAATTACTTTTGTAATTACTTTACAATTAAAATTACCTTTGGTCTTAATTCCTTCGAGTGTTTGTCCAATTTAATCACTATGACGATTTTTGGAACAATAATTTTTTCATTAAAATCATAGAGGATGTAAAAATGCATTAGTCGGTACTCTGCTTTATACCCGCATTAATCTCAATGTAAACATAACAATGCAGCAGTTTTACATCATTTAACTTCATGTTTATATTATATATGGGTGATTAACAACCATATTCAAAATAAAAATGTTGGTTTTGTTTGTTCTACATATACTGTTAAAATATTTTAAATTTATTCTTCAAAAATTATTACTTCAAAACTTTTTTTAAAGTACAGTTAGACAAAAAAATGAGCAAGTGACTGATGTGTTAAATCTATAATTATACATATATCTGAAGCCATTTTTTTACAATTGTCATAAAACTGAGGTTTTTCTATGTGGAGTAGTTTTGAATATACGGTTGCCTAAAATCAATATGAAATTATTTACCATTTTGTTTAAAATAATGCTTTAGAAAAGCCCTGCACAAAGATATCAGTAAAATAATACAATAGTTTCTGTACTGCAATAGAGTATTACATGAATACGAATCGTATGATTTTCGATATAATTTTCCCTAAATTTTGGGCTTATACCTCAATGGTTTTCTGACTATGAGATGTACAAAATTTACAACCGTCAGAATTCAAACCTCATTTAATTTTTGAATTATGCTTTCATTTCCAAATAAGCTGTTAAAACAGTTTATGATTTTGTAAACTAAGAAAAAAATTATAAATTTATAGAAAATGTGTTCTTATAGCATTTTCTTTCTAGACTGAACTAATTAATGCTAATAATTTCGTCACCAAAGAAGCATAATAAACAACAATTTGGGTTTCTGGTGCAATTATAAACTTTCCCGAAAAAATATATATACTCAGCAGGTTTTAATTTTTTTTTACTTTATCCATTATCAAGAAAAATCCCCAACGCTACTTCATTAATGTTCTTTTAATTGTACACTGTGGGACATATTCATAAATTTTTACGAGAGGTTTAAAATTAAAATTTACTCCATAACATTTTTTTAAACCTCTTAGTCTTTAGATTGTCGAGAGGTCCAGCTTAAAATTGAATTTATTACACGTGTAAACGTAGCATTATCAGGGCTGTTTCAGTGTTGCCAGTCAAAACTCACCGTTTCATTCCCCTTGACATTTTTCTACAACTAACAACAACAACAAAATTTGTTTTTCAGTTTGATTTATTTTTTAATTTAATTATGGCATGCTAAAATGTAACTTTAAGTAAATATTGACTTTAAGTTTATAAAATTTTTCATGGTGCTTTCCAGTGCTGCCTGGCTTTACTTTTGTGTTCTTCTTGTATTCCCTCATTCTAAGTTTCAAAGCACTTGCATTATCTAACTTTATAGCGCCGTCATTCGTTGATTTGTGCCGGCTCAACACTCTAGTGACTAGTTTGCGCCAAAATATCAACAAATGACAGCTTTTTTTGTGTGAAACTTTAAAACATTGACCACAGATTATTTAGACTTGTCAAATAAATTTATAAATCAATTAATTTAATGTTATCATAAATGGCTTCAGTAAGACGTTCTACCCGTTTAAGCAACATTGGGGTGAAATCTGAAACGCCTACGTCAAAAACAGCAACAACGAAGACTCCAACTCGAAGTAGACCGTCGATATGGCGACATAGACAAAGTGATTCCATCCACAGTGACGAAGAGGAAGAAGAACGTTCCTCTAATTGCAGCAACGAAGAGAATTCTGATCATATAAACAAGATGGAGCACCGGAAAGGAGCCACTAAATCAACCACTCCAAAAAGTAAGAATGCGTTAAGGCCCATGCCAGCCTCCAAGAAAAGGGACCTACTCAAAAGACTGCAAGCCGACGAAGATGACGCCTTGCACATTGAACAAGCGAAGCAGAATGAAGCCTCCCCGCCTAAGCAGGCACGACCAATGCCCAAATCAAAAGCCTTGCCCAAACATCTTATAAGCCCTTCAAGACTGCTAGATAGATTAAGTATTGACGAAAAACCAGATGAACTTTCCGACACAGCCTCCGAAGAGAGCCAAGAACTGGCATCATTAGACAAGAGTAAAGTAGAAGTACAGGAATCGCCCACCAAGATCTCGACAGTTCGTAATAAATACCAGAATGCCAGACGTGTTTTGAATAGTGCTGAATGTTCAAAGCTGCCGGGGCGAGAAGACCAACTCGAAGAATTAACCACATTTTTCAGAGAACATTTGCAAAACAAAAAGTCTGGAAGTTTGTATGTTTCCGGACAGCCGGGCACAGGAAAAACCGCCTGTCTCTCGCTCCTGCTAAGATCTCCCGAATTTAATCATCGCATACAAAAAGTCTATATCAACTGCACGTCCATAGCCTCAATAGGCGGAGTCTACAAGAAACTTTGTACAGAACTAAAGCTCAAGCCTCAGGGTCGCACCGAAAGAGACCACCTGATGGCCATACAACATCATCTGAAGGCATCGACGCGCATGTTGCTCATCGTTCTAGATGAGATTGATCAGTTGTGCAGCTCCAAACAGTCGGTGCTGTACACTATCTTCGAGTGGCCCTCCATGCCCGATGCCCGAATACTGTTAGTTGGCATCGCCAATAGTTTGGATTTGACAGAGAGAACGTTGCTGCGTTTGAATGCCCGTTGCGAACTGAAGCCCAAACACATGCACTTTCCTCCCTATTCCAAACAACAAATTGTTGATATATTCAAGTCACGCCTGGAGGAGGCCGAAGTCTTGGATATATTTCCTCCCGTTACATTACAACTACTGGCGGCCAAAGTAAGTGCGATTAGTGGGGATGTGCGCAGGGCATTGGATATTGGGAGACGTGTGGTCGAAATTGCCGAGCAGCAAAAGAAGGCGGGCGAAAGGGAGGTGAAATTACAGAATATCAATAATATTGTGGGAGAGGTTGCCGAGGGACAGCAGCCCCCGGAAGGTGAGATCGTAATCTTAATAAATATTTATTAAATACAAATATTAATTTTCTCCTTTCTGTTTTGTTAGATATACTTAAACCCGTTCAGGTGACCCAAGTAGCGGCAGTCCTTAACAAAGTGTATGGAGCCTCACAGAATCTCCAAGAAGATATTGAAGAATCTTTCCCACTTCAACAGAAATTAATGTTGTGCTCGCTGATGCTTATGTTGCGCAATGAAAAGAACAAAGACATTACCATGGGGCGCTTACACGAAGTCTACAGACGTGTATGCAACAAACGGCACATACATCCTTTGGATCAAGCAGAATTTGCCGGTACTGTGGACTTGGTACAAACAAGAGGTATACTGCGTATCATCAAAAAGAAAGAACCCCGTCTTAACAAAGTCCAGCTACAGTGGGACGAGGAGGAAGTAAATGGGGCCCTGAGTGACAAGCAGTTGATTGCTTCGATATTAGACGACACTGCCTGCTTGGCTAAATAAACAACAATATCGATATCCACTAGCTTCACATTGACGTTAGAGCAAGACATCAAAGTCTTCTAGATTTAATTTTAGAATTTTCAATACACCTTTTCCAACGACGAAATACAAACATATCTCTCACCTTCTGATTACTTTTAGCTTACGTACATTGCATTGTTTTTCAAACTATTTATAGACGATAGAATGGGGGGCAAAGAGTGGTCTGTAATCATCACCTCTTGTTCAACCATGATCTAAAAGAGTCGTTCATTTCTTTGGTGCATTGCGCATTTCCTTTCTTTTCGTTTTTTTTTATTCTTTTTTTGATAGAAAAAAGAATCGAAACTATACCATCAACCCAAGCATCATAGCTAATTAAAATGCAAATGCACATTTCTGAATAGAAATCTAGAATACATTTTATGAATCTATTTAGGAATGATTTTACAATAAGACCTTTTGATACGAGTATTTTGCGTGATATTTTTAGTTTATAGTCTGATCTTTTGTACCATCGTCACCCCCACTTTTATGTGTATCGTCAGTATCGTTTCTTTTTATAATAAAAAAAATAAACTGCAGTTGAAAATTGACTACAAAATATGAAATGTTATTTATTTCTCTATTTTGCAGATTTTTTAATTGGGTCTACTTAATAATTTGGAAGTTATCTCAACTAAGAAAAATATCGAATCAAAGAAGCGAAACGTTATTACAAGCGTATATGAGTACATTTGGATCAGATTAAGATGATCAAGACATAAATCAAGATTTAGAGAATTCATATTAAGGGATCTACTAACAGGATCAAGAGCAAATGTTAATTGTAACTACAAACTACACTGCAAAAAGGAAAGGTAGTGTCTCAAGATTCAACTGTTACTGCCTACATTGTACGTAGAACACAGTCATGATCAGGTATGTGTGATAGAACTCAATTGATCATAATATGTTTCTTTTACTTTTCCCACAAAAGGAAAGGTAAAATCAATTGATTCTCTTTATGTAAATAAATTAAAACGTGTGTCGATGCAATTCGAATAGATTTCTGTAGCGGAAACGGACCAAGATCTTAAATTCGAGAATGAAGACATTTTTAATTTTAAGTTCTGTATGGCGTTCAACATACAAAATGGCATCATAAATAGTTTCAGTCGACACGGCATTTATTATGACCAACATGTGTGATGATAGTGCCAGCCATAAAATGTTAAGAATCAACCATTCTATATCATGTATGTAGTTTAATTAATACCGGCAATTTTTCCTGCTTATTCTACGTGAAATTATATTTAAAAAGTCCTATAAACATTTCGATTTTACAAATTCCTCCATGTTTATTGAACAAGCGAAACAAACCAGTTATAAATACCGCTTATAGCCATATTGTAATTTATTCATTAAATGCATTTTGAATACACGAGTCATAACCCGCTTGTTTTAATAATTTTTAAACTTGCTTAGACGAGAGAACATCTAAGATCTCTTTGTCATTCGGTAGGAAAGAAGTACAAACATTCTAAATGTTACCAAAGAAATGCATGCTTTTCTTCTAAACGCAAGTCTGTCAACTGGACGTCCCACATCCCTTGGCCTTCTTTAATGCTGGACAGACATGGCCACTTTTCTATTCTCTGTTTACAGAACTACTAAGTGAAGACATCTTCAATGCTGTTGTGTATAAATGTTTTTTTTTGAACATGTGGGACATTAGTCATGGATTGGTCATAACATGTGGTGGTCGAATAAAAACGCCGAGGTTGCGGTTTATATTGCATTAAAAGTTGTTTGTATCAAATCGACAAATTTATGTCAAAAACATCTATAGTTTTAGCTATAAACATATTTAGTTTCAGATTGGTAACGTATTATATTTATTTTCTCTAGATCTTACTGAAAATGCTTCTTTGGCGGACTTCTCTAGCGGGCCTGCTAAGTCAAGAGTAATGTGCAGGTCTATTCTTTCTCGAAACGTTAGGAATGAATTTGAAAAAGTTAGGAAGGATAGACTTTCTGGACGATAATTAAGGCATGTAACGTTCTTATTTTTGATACTGCGTTGGAAATTCAAACCAAGACGTTAAAAATCTACTGTTCAAATACACCTTTGACTATAATATAGTTTATACAAAATTGGTTTATACAAAACATACGCATTCCATTAGCATGGATGTAGGAGGATTGGTGGAGTGCGCAAACAACACAGAAACATCGGTTGGGACATTTATCAGCCGAGATTTTAGCTCGTTAAATTTTGAGACTATATGAAGATTGTCTCGTTAACAGCTTTAAAAAAACAGACCGTTTGGAGCAGTATTTCCTCATCATAAAGTATAGCAAGTACCAGTATGCTCTTAACAGCTCCCTGTTTTAAAAGAGATTGGCTGTTTTACGCCTATTAGTAGATAAGGAAGAGTTTACTGGTTCAGAAATGCCAACACGTAAGTAAAAATTCGAAATCACAAAGAAGGAATATATGTAGTTTAAAAATATTGTTCCTCTAATATGTATTTTAGATTGCCCGTTGAAGGGTAAATTGCTTGTGTTCATACCGAAAATAACCTGAGCGATCCCAATAGACCTGTTCGAGCATACGTAAAAAAAACATCAATTCACTTTCCGATAGCCTGAAATACGCTACATCTTTGTAAAGTATAATTGGAAAGTGGGCAATGATACATTCCCCACGATAGAATTCCATGGAGTTTTAAAATAAGACTTCTATGGGTACAAGTCCAAGGTAAGTCTGAACTATTATGTCTTTCTTTATTTTTTTATGATTTTGAAATTGAGTAGCTTAGTTTGTAAACGTTATCGAAAATATTTCCGTAAAAAGATGATTAAGCGAATATAAAGATTTGAAATATTGTAGGTTTTACAGACTTTACTGTCAGTAGAATACTTTGGTACGTTAGTTATTTCCGTCAAACAGTATTCAAGAATGAGATTTATAAATAGCGTTTCATTAAAGCTACAGCTTACAAAGCATTCACTCTGGTATCATGCATAGCTAAGAAAGTTGTGGAACGAAAACTTTTAAAATCAATCGCATGGTACTATAATGAAGGTAGAGTTATGCTAAAAGCTGATTTACATTTTTTTCTCGTAGTAATTTATATTGTCAATTTTAAAATTAGACAATGGAGTTTGTTAAAATTTGTAAAGGAAAATGTTCTTTAGAATTATCATCAAACATTCACAAAAATGTATTTTTGGCATTCCCTTTCAAATGACTCTGACAATCTAGCGAACTATTTTTGTTGTTGTTGAGCTAATGACTATACCTTGTTTATTGTACCATGATCAGTCGTTTTTTCGATCAAATTATTTATTTATTTAAAATTATGTATCGTAAGATAAATAAGAAAAATTTTAATTAAATATTCGCTTTTCTGTTTGTTCAATCTTTTCTTATGCAATTAAATAATATATAAGATTAATTAAATTGTTTTTATAATTTAATTTAGTTTCGATATTTCAATATCCGACAGATTTTGTCTTGAGGAACACAAGAGTTAAAATAATTAAAGGTAATAGCAGTTAAAATTTCGCATTGAGTTCATCACAATATCGAAACTAAATAAAATTTATTTAACCAATAAAAGTATTTTTGTGTTTAATGGCTTATATTTTTGTTTTATTTTCAAAAATTAGTGTTTTGTAACTGAAGATTAACTAACACTATGTGGACCATTAGACCATATTCTCTCTCATCAAATTTCATCCTTATTATTTACAAATACCATTAATGTTTTACTATGCTTTAAATAATCCAGCATCAAATTAAAATCAATTTTTTATATGCTGGTATATCCATAACGTTGTCTAATCCTACCATCATGACTAAAAATCTTAGAAAGGTAAAATTTAATATTCACCTTTTTTAGTTTTCTGGTTGTAGCAACTGGCTTTGAATTAATTTTTACATATAATTTAAATACTATAATTGGAAATATATCTTTTGGCTTTTTACTTAAGTAGTTTTGTGGTTGTTGTGGAAGTAAATGGATTATAACGTTTTCAGATCATTGATTTAAGAGGATTTTTCTACATGTTTTATAATAGAACAATGGAGAATATATCCACTTCGAAGTTTCATGCTAGCGTTTGTGTCTAAATTTTGTCGATATTGTTTCAGAGCTCATAATACGATTTATTGCAAAGAGTGTTTATTTTATAAAGAGGTTCTTTTTGGCGTTCATGTGTGCGAAATGGGTTAGATGAATACTTGCAAAGGCTAAAACGGTTAGATTAACGACTTCAGATTTTTAAAATGCGTAAATTTAATGAATTTCTATATTTTAATTTCGTGTGCTTTAGCTACTTTTGACGCACGACATGTCGTGCCCACGAAGCCCAAGTGAACTCGTTGGAGAAATAGAGAAATATTTTTTACGATTGATTTCAAAGATTTTAATCGACTAATTTGTTTCATTCGAACCATGGTACATCAAAGAAGGTAGTGTTATGCCATCAGCAGATTTTTCATTTTTCTTGTAATAATTTAAATTTTCAAATAAAAAATTTGACAAAGACAATTATTAAAGTTTGTACAAGTAAATTTTTATATCAAACTCACAATAATTATCAAACATTCACAATAATTATCAAACATTCACAATAATTATCAAACATTCACATAAATTTATTTTTGGCATTCTCATGGTACAATAAATAAGGTAGTTTTTAATGTATTTTAACTTTAAAATTTGATATTTGACATTGACAAAGTTTGTAAATCATAATTTCCAAATCAAAAATTAACAATAATCATCAATTATTTATTTATTTAACGTTTCCGTAATTAAAAAGCCGTTAAGCCGATAAAGCTAATTTCACAAAAAAATTATTTTTGGCTTTTTTTAGAGCGAACTTTTTATTTGTTGTTGGGCTAGTGACTATACCTCGTTTATTGTACCATGGACATTCTCTTTCAGGTGGCTGTACCTCTTTCAGGGTATATACCATGATTCGAACATTATTGCTCATATGAATTATTATACAAAATATGGAATTTTCCAAATTAAAATTGGGGACCGTTAATTCGTACGGCTAACAAAACCCCAATTTATATATTTTCCATAACTAAACGATTTTTTAAAAGCTGTTGTAATTTAAATTTTGAAAATGATAATTTAATCTTGTCTAAAAGACTATAAAAAATCAAAGGTAGCCTTGTACGTCTGTCGGTGAAAAGCTCGTCGCTATACTTCTTCTAATCACAGTTTGTATTTTACAACAATTTCCGATATTTTTATATTGTTGATCTACTATCTGTCGAGGGAATACTATGGGCCTCTAAGTGGAATTGTAATTTTGTTCCACTCTTCCTAAGCGACTAAAAATAAAACTCGACGTTCTCGTTTCCCCCTTTAGACGAAAACTATGAGAAACGGTTGTCTGGAAGAGGTTATTTAATATTTATTTATATTTAATTGTTTAATCTTACTCTAAGTTTTTCTTAATTTTTTTTTGTATATTTTGAATAAGTCCTAAAGGCTCGGTTACTTTTTGAATATAAATAAATAAAAATTATAGAAAAGGGGTTCTTTTTAATAAAACCAACGCCTTTTATTCATTTATTTCGCTCAACTTTCCTTAAGAAATAGAATTCTTACTCACTGACCGAGACCTACTGCCGGCTTCGAACGGCTAATGCATTTTATAGAGAATTTTTTACATGTCTTAGAGGTTATTCTCTCAATCATTAAGTCGCTGGCGTTAGTGTGGCCTCATCAGATCGAAATCGAACTAAAGGATTAGACATTTTTGGTACAAATTTGTTGTTTAGTATTTGTAATTGAATAAGGGCAGATATGGACATACGTCAGTATCTAGTAAGGCTTCGAGTTGAAAGATATTATTTCTCAGTTTTGTGTCATGTTTCGTGGTGTGCGGAATAGCTAAAGTAGTTTAATTTAATTTAAATTTTTTATTCTTAAGTTTGTGTAAGACTTGACCTTTGTTAGTGAGTATATGAACGATTCTGTGCGTTCGAACTTTACAACGTTTGTGTTTAAAGTACATATCTCTTCTTCAAGATACATTTAAATTTGATCATAACAAACTTTTATATGTAAATGCTGTTGGTTAGTGTTATTAGATCACTTTCATTCGAGTGTAACAACCAAATGTAAGCAACTTGTTGACGATTGTTCATTGTTCCCTAGTATATTTAACAAAAATTATTTTTAATTGTTTAAAATCAATTGTGCAAATCTACGTTTTAAATAAGTTCCCCCTTTTTCGGGTCGGGAGGTAGCTGAAGAAGAATTTTTAATGATTTCACTTTTCACCTTGTTTTTTCTTGTTGATGATTTCAACAACGACAAATGTTTTAAATCCATTGTCAGCCAGTCGGCGGCACTCGCTAAGAAATACCATCACCATGCTGATGATGGGAGTGGGAATTTGTTTAAATTCCCCATAAGACCAAGCAACCATCCATCCATCTAACCAGCCCATTCGTTTATTTATTTGTTTATTGTTCTTTTTTTCGCTTGTATTGAGCGCGAAAAAACAATAACAATTTGTACATAGAATAGAATTTAATCGGGGCATAATTAATTTTCTTTTTTCGCCTTAATGCCTGAAGACATTTCGGAAATATTGAAACAAACATATCGTACATGCGAGTCTATATGAGAACATTTGTTTCGGATTTGGTTGTTTTTCTCAATTTTTGCAAATTTTTATTTTTCCAATTTGTTGTTATTATTGTTGTTGTGGTCTTTATATAATGGCTGTTTTGTTGTTTTTGTTGTCTAAAAATAAAGTATAAATTACACAAAAACCAAAGCGAGAGAGAGAGAAAAGAGATTTTTGATTTTTGTTTTTCAGGTTTTTCTGAAAAACAACTTATTTTATATGGATGACCACCATATTTCCTTGATATACATACGTATGTATGTATGCATATACACACACATGTATTTGTACATATTTATATCCTATAAGTTATAAATAATATTTAAATGCGAATGTGGCCAAGAGAAATGTTAACTTGTTGTTGGTCGCTGTTTGTTTTGAGTAATATGGTGGGTACTGAATCGGAATAGTTCTTGTCTGTGTAATTGTTCGAAATTTTCCGATTGCTTAATTTATTGGCTATATTGAAGGATAGTCCTGTAAATTCAAGTTGATTGGTATCCATTTATTTGCAAAAGTTTGATTATTAGAAGGATCTTTAGTCTAGCTTTGCTATTCCTAAGCTTCATTGAATTGTCTTTGGTTTGATTTGTGTTGTGTTTTGGTTAGATAGGGTAATTCCCCTTTAATTGTATGAGGCTTGTGATCCGCGGTAGAAGGTGCAAAAATATTGCTGATTGTCCGGTTTAAATATAGCTGTACAGTCTGCACCTGTAACCATAGCCACTACATTGTGAATTCTGTTTCTATAAGTAAATAAACCTAATCCTTTGCAGGCTCGACTCCAAGTTCCATTAACAATATTAAAGGGTATACTTTTAGTTGCTGGAGTCGATTAGATTCCCTGAACAATTGTGTTTAAGATCATTGATAAGACGTTTTAAGGAAACTAGTTCTTTAGTCAAAACATCAGAAGCATTCGACCTATTAAAGAAGCTACAAACAGACGACATTCTTAAGATACATTCTTTTCTTAAATACTTATACATAAATTTGCAAAACAAAATATAAGTATAAAACGTAATCACATATATTTATGCTACTTTGTAGTACAAAACAGTCTAAATTTTAATGACTTAATCTAAACTTCGGCCGATAGCCTTCGATCCTATGCTCTTTAACTTAGTTTATTATAATTTTAATTGTAATAAATATGTAAGTAAATAAATAAAATAACATTTTCTGATTTTAAATTGAAATTCGATTAAAATATTTTTCAAAAAACAAATAGCTCAAATATTAATTTTTTAATCACCATCATTGTTACTATTGCGACTTTATACCGTTTCTTATCAAGTAAAATTTCTAGTTTTTTGATTTGGTTTTAGATTCATTTAATTTTATTATTTTCATCTGGCACATAATCACAGACTGTATAATCACAGACTTTCGAAACTATATATTGATACAGATGAATACTGCTCAGACCTAAAACAATGGCTGACTTTATTAGATTTTTATTTTAAGTAAAACGACTTAAAGTCCTTAACGATACTTATTTGGTAACATAAGCATTTACCGCAATAGCTTTTTTTAAATCTATGTTTCAGTTTCATTTGATTTTTACATTTATATTCTGAGATGGAGATTATCGCAAAACCAAAAATGTTGTAGAAAACTAGATTTCGAAACCCCTGGCCTAAAGCCATTGGTCATTTTAATTAAATAAATTTACGTAGAAAAAGTAAAATTTAATTTTGAGGTGGTGTATAACTATAAGTATCACGACTTAAGGCTCCTGATTACTAATTTAGTTTAAATTTCTTTCAATATTAAAATCCGAGATTTAATCAGCTCAAAGCTGTAATCAGGAGAAACAATGTTTTTAGAAAATAGAGTTGCCCATAACCATTATTGATTCTATATTGCATTGGATTAAATTAGTTTTCGCAAAAAGAAATATTACCAAGTCCACATTACCACTTTTGCCATTACAACTGAAGAACCTTGATGATAATCATCAGGTAACACTGGCTTAAAACTTATTTTTAAAAAGTGCTTCAGTTTAATTTGATTTTGATATCCGAATCTTGGAACACAGATAATTTATATCTACTGTTTTTAATTTAAAAATAGATGGGGGCACGTCTAAAACCAATGCTGATCTTTAAGAATATTTGCTTTCTGCAGTCTCCTTTGATTTTAAACTAAATACATACTGTAAACCTTGAACTAAACCTGTACCTATAAAAGTAAAGGTACTAAAGAAAGTCTTTGGAGACTCAATAAATGAAATTTTACAAACTAAACATGTATTAAAACCGGCATAAGTCACCTGGCATTTATATTTAAATAGAAGACATGCTTTTTACAAAATGGCAAAGTGACAAAAAATATCTAATATTAATACTTTTTTACATGACTTGACTTCCTTTTAATAAAGAAATTTGTTTAAACAATTCATTATTATTTCCGTTCAATGTACATATTTACTGTGGAGGGATTCTATAGTCATATACTGACTATGCTAACCTCAAAAATGTGACATTATAATTCTGTGTAATAACGCAATCGCAACATAGAATTTCAAACTAAATGTTGACCTTTTGATAAACTCGTATGATTTCTTTCCGATTTAAAAAATCAATTCCTCTGAAACTACGAATCTTCAAAATTAAAAGAGGATTTCACAAGTTTGAAAACTGAGTTTCAAAGACATGTTGCGAGGAATAATATCGCGATTCTGATAAAAAATTTGTAGAATTCTATTTTAATACTCTTTTGTCCTAAACGATATGAAATTTTATATTCAGTCGATCCTGCGCTCTATTAAGAGTGTGGCTTCAATCCGAATTTCTCGTTTGGTATCTTGTTTCGGTTTTGGGTCTTTTAATAATTTAAGTCTTATTCGAAGCATATTGTATAACAAATAGCTTTTGAATAAGGTAAAATAGGAGGAAGCCTCGGATTCAATTCACTTTTGTTACACAAAAAATTATAGGGGCACGACTACAAAGTTTTTTTTTAACATTTTTACTCGTTAGCTATGTGATCAGAATTTTTGTTGCTTGTTTACTGAAACTTTTAAAGAAATTGATTAAAAAAAGTGGAAATAATTTATTAAAAGTCGAAATCTCATACATACAGCTCTGTCATGACTTTAGAGCGAAAACAGAATGATTTCGTATATGTCATTTCATAACGTTTTGATTCTGTAGTTATGATTTTTTAATGTACCAAAAAAACTGTTTTTATTAAATAATGCTAGTACTACTTTTATAAAGAAATAATATGCTAGACAAAATGTTTTAATCAGTAAACGTTGTCAATTTCACTGTAGTTGTAATCCAGATTGACCAACGATGCTAAGAAGTTTTATTTTTCGATACTATGAAGTTTTCTTTATCCTCCAGATCGATTTGTTTATAATGTGCAGGCTCGTTGGCAATTTAAGTTGCATTTTGAGCAAATGCGTCATCCTATATGCAAATAAAGTCCGCGTACAATAGATTTTTCAACGAAATCTATCTGTATTTTTATAGTAACTGACGGTCTAAAATCCGTTGAATGTGAAATAATGAGAATTTCAATAATGTATGCGAAAAAGACGTCAATGAATTTAAATCACCCCTCATTAGCATGCATAAAATTGTTTTCGAAATTTATTTCACTTGCCACATTTAAATCTGTGAATGAGAATGAATAATTTCAAAAGACCGTTTGTCTTCATAACTTGTGGTCGTTCAATTTATCAGAGAGAAGTTAAGAATAGATAATTCTTAAGGGATAGGAAAATTTCGGATGAAATAAAAGCCCCTTTAGTTCATGATAGTAGTGATTATGTATTTAATAGTTGCGTTTTACCAATATAATGGAATTTTAAATTATATAGAATTTGTTTAGCATAAGTATCGAATGTTTTAAAAATCACAGGAGTACAATTTTTGTACACAAAAATTTAAATTCACCTCAAATCACTTCATGAGTCTTACTACGAATTTTATTAAGAGCAAAGGAATATCCGTAAAAAAAAACCATCTAGAGTTTTATGTTCGCTTAAAATTACGATTTGTAGAAGGCAAGTTTTGTTGAAATCATGGTAAAATTGTACTCTCATTTCGTTTTTCTTTCTAAAACATTTAAATTATAGTTCCTATCCTTGTGTAAGGTTATGTTATATATGTCTTATATACAATATTGTATAATAGCTTTTTGTTGTTGATAATTTGGATTCTTACTTGATATTGAATACATTCGTTGAGGTCGGGTTGTTCCCTGTAGTAGTGTGGGGAACCGTTTTTGAATTGTACGTACTCCATTTTATATGTGTATGTGTTTTTATATATATTTCGTTTAATGTAGTTTAAAAACTCCTTTAATATTTAAAAAAAATAAACAAATTTTTAAATTAATATTAATTTAAGAAAAAACTTTAAAAAAAAATTTAATGTCTCCTATTAAATAAAACAAAATTTGTCCAAAAAAGTTTCTCATTTATTACACTGTTCTTAGATATTTTTATTAATTTGTTTAATTGTCACTTTATTGTTTTGCAACTTCAGTTTTATTTTCAATCACACGTTTTGTGGTTTTGTTTCAACTCTCAACTATTGTTCTGGAGAAGATTTTAAATTGTTTTTTTTTTTTGGAAATTTTTAAATACTTTTTTTTGTTAATTTGTTTCTTGTATATATTCAAACTACCTAGTATTCTAAAAAAGCGAACTTAATTTAACAATATTCCGAAAGCAACTGATTTCAAAAATTTTCAAAAATTGATGATGAAAACAAATTTGTTTTTAAAAATTCATACATACGATCGCTTATTGTATATAAAACACATACACAGCCCAAAATCACACATTTTAATGGGGAGTATACAACATATGTACGTACGTACATACATACGAATGTAAATTTTTTTCAATATCACTCTTTTTTTTCTAAACGCCCTCAATGTACCCCCTCAGTTCCATCCTTCCAATTCCTCACCGCTCTAGCTTTCCATGTTTTATCTATGAACCTATATACTTGTCCATGCAGATGTATGGGTAAGAGAACAACCCATGTCTCTGTGGTGGTTGTAAAGGAAAATTGTATGTGGAGGAAGATCCACTGAGAAACAAATTTGAAAATTTTATTTTCTTTCTTTCTTTCTTGTTTTTCAATTTGTTTTGCTGCTGCTCAGCATAAACTTGGACTTGTATACGTTTTGCGCGCCTACACAAATTTGCCATTAAAATATTTGGGCCATTTCCACCATTTCGGTAGCGCGACGTCGGCGACTCCTACGTCTCTCCTCATGTAAATTGCCGTATGTTCATACATATGTATGTACTTTTGGTGTTTTTGAAACAACAAACATATGTATTACACCTCTCCGAGGTAATAATTATTTGTTGTTCTGCCTTATAAACAAAATTTATTTGTTTTTCACAAAATTTCCTTGATTCTGAAGTGATTGGCTACTGTGGGTTTTTCATTATGCAAATGTTAACCTCTGGATTTGAATCATTTATTGTTCTCTATACCGTTTTGTTTTTTTTGTTTGTCTATTAAAATTGATATTATATTCGGTTTTGGTGTATGACCTCGAAAGTTCATGGCATTGAAATTTTTTTGATATGATTTTATTTTATGCGCTCGTAAATGTTCACTTTTAATCTACTCTTGTTTTCAAAACATTTATGACAACTGTCGAAGTGTGTCGTTTACTTTGTATGCAACCTAAATTTTAAATTTAAATTTGCATTAAGAGTTTTGAATATACGAGCATATCAATTAAAGGAAGTTTTTACTATAGATGGAAGAAAAAAACCAACACAAATTCGTTGAGACAGTCCTGACGCCGTTACTCTCTTTTTATGTACTTGTTATGGGTTAGATAAATCGACTTTCGACAAATCGAATTTTGTTAAAAAAAATTTTATATGTCACAGTTGACTTTCGTTAAGTGAAATAATTAAACATTAAACATTATTATTAGATCGCTTAGACACGACTTTGTCGTTATCTCATATCTTCTGATCACTTTGATTGCGACATAAGATTTTCTGGATAATTTTTCGATCGTGTTGTGAGACTATTTTGACCCATTTTTAGAGAAAAAAACACTATAGGACGAGTAGCATTTATTTTGCCATTACCTCCCTTAAATAAAAATAATACTACTTGCATTATATGATATACTTATACAGTCGACTCTCTATAATTTAAACCTTGTTATTTTAATTTTCTCGATATGTTGCAGTCTTTTTAAGTTCGCTTGAAAAATACTCTAAAAATTGAAAAAATCAATGTGTTTTGGCAACCATGGTAATTGTCGTTGTAGGGAAATTATTTTATTCGCCAACATTCTATGTTTTTAAGTCGTGCCTTCCTACTCTGTATAGTTTTGAAGTCGGTATTTTAACCCACGTATATCTTATCTCAGCTCTCATCACTATTAAACAATTCATTGGATTGAATGAAGTGGCTTGCTCAAAATAAAATAAAACTAACTTTCTTATGATTTTTTATTAAAATCGCAAGAATGATGACAACTTAATTAAACTCTTGTTTATTTGAATTTTTACCCTCTCCCTCTTGGTTGCTTGAACTTTAATTATTTTGAAATTTAAATTATCGAGAGTAGACTGTATCGTTCTGTCTGCGGAAATCAATCTATAAAATAATGCGAGCAACTCGCATTTGTTGATACGAGGGCAGATCAATAGTTCCATGACTTTTCCAACTTCCCGCGTAGTTGTATGAAATGCAGCATGCTCCTGTCAAGTACCATCAAATTTTGAGAGAGTCCCCTCATTTAGTTTGTGTTTAACAGCTGTTCAAACGAGGTTGTAGATTTTGTTAAAAATGGAAAAAAGTGATTTTCGAGCGCTCATTGTACATTATTTTTTTTCGAAAAAAAACCGTCAATCAAAGAAAGCTTGATAAATACTACGGGGACTCTGCACCATTGATTTCAATGGTAAAAAAAGATTTGCTGACTTTCGTTGTGGTCGCACAAGTACAAATGACGCTGAACGATGGACGGCCAATTGAGGTGAATACACCCGACAATGTCAAAGAGTAAAAAAGTAAAAGCATGAGATTGTCGATTTTAAATGATCTGTTGGGTTTAAGACAGCTGTCTGCAAGATGCGTGACGCGATTTCCATTTCGCCAAGATACTGCACGGGTGCACACGTGTGCAGTCTCAATGGCAAAATTGCATGAATTGGGTTACGAATTGGTACCTCATCCGCCAGTTTCTTTGGATTTAGCCCTAAGTGACTATTTCCTATTTTCAAGGGATACAAAAATTGGAGAAACGCTTGACAGGTGTATTGAGCTAACAGAAGATTATGTTGAAAAATATTTTTTTTGTTTTGCAAAAAACTGTTATATTCGAAAAGCCAGGAATTATTGATATGCCCTCGCACGTTCAGGAATCCTATTATGAAGATAATCGAATTATGGTTTTGTCGGAAAATCTTTAAAAAAAAAATCCAGATCAAAGGTGAGGAAAGTCGACTTTGTACCTCTTAAAAGCTTTACGAGTAAGAGACTAACTTGTAATCCATGTTAAAACTTTTCTTTAAAATGCACTAGTCGTTCGGAAGCAGGTTAAGCAGGTCCCGCTCAGTGAGTATATTATATATGTATGCCGTGCGAAGCTTATGGACTTGAGAAAAGCTCTTCGTTTCTTCGATAATGGAATGAAGAGAAAATTAGGTATGTGTCATAGCAATCCTGGGGATCTTACTTTCTTCTTACTTAAGTCCCACAACATCCCATTAAGGAACGAGGGGAAACTTTCTCAAATCAGTGAGCTGTGACCGGGAGGGACCTACTGTAAAATGCCGGCTCCGAACAGCTAATAATTTTATAAAGAAGTTTTTACAAGGCTAAGTTAAAAATCTCCTATTAACCTTAAGAGTCTTTTCAAAGTCCCACAACAACAAATTAAGGAACAAGAGGAAACTTCTTTCGAATCAGTGAGCTGTGCACGATGCCATTCTTATACTCACTGACCGGCATCTATTGTTTAACTCCGGCTCCGAACTGCTATTGCATTTAATAGAGAAGTTTTGACATGGCTTAGAGAAAAATCTCTTACTCGTAAAGTCGCCGGCATTTAAGAGATTAAATGTCCAACTATATATAAGAACCCAAAAAACTTTCCACCAAATGCATGAAATTCGCTAAATATTTATAGTACTGTCCATGCGACACTGCAAAATACTTCTTCGATATGTCTGTAGTTGACATGCCCTATTCTGATACCTAGAGGGTTATTCTATTGCCTGGCGCCATCTGACATTTCCATTGGAAAGTTTGAAATTGTTTAGCATAAACATACTACGACCATCATTTGTGTTGTTTACATTGACTTGAAAAAATCAATTTGGCAATAAAATGGAATGATCTCGTGAACATTTTCGTGCGATAATTGTTCACAACTTTCGACGTGAATTATCACGACAAGAGTGCATTGATGAACTTTAATCTTTTTATGGCGATGAAGCACTATCCTATAGCACTGTGAAAAACTGGTTTAATGAATTAAATCGTGGCCGACGCTCGCTCAAGACGATGGTCGTCCAAAAACGGCCGCTGTGCCAGAGAACATTGACGCCGTGCGTGAACTGATAGTGCAAGATCGTCATGAGACATACCGTTAGATAGAGGCATCCTTAGACATTTCTTACGCCAGCATACATTCGATATTGCATGAACACCTGACCGTAAAAAGGGTTTGTTCTCATTGGATCCCGCACAATTTAACAATCGCTCAAAATGGCTAACTTCAAATAAATTATTATATTATTATTTGATGTACCTTGACCTAACGAATGATGCAGAAGTTCTTCTTTTTGGGGCTACTTTCACAAACAATTATCAGAATTGAGTCCCGAATCAATCACCTGAAAAATGTTGTACTGTGTAGTGATAAACCTTTTATATTTCAGTTTATGCCATGCTTCCATGGCGGGTTCATAGTCCCGGGGTGACATCGCTCGGTAATGGGGCCCGGTGGAATGATCATGTCCAAAAAGATCTGAGAAAACTTGGTGTAACCCACTTAAGTTTACGGGCACAAGTTGAAAAAATAGTCCGCGGCTAATCCCCTGTTGCGTATAGTCAATATAGTAAAGCTTTCGAACCTTAATGCCAACAATTTAACAATTTATAGTGAATTTACTGAACTTAAAAATATTTATATTATAATCATATTTCAAATAACACTGAAATCCTTTCCGAAAAAATAAGCCCCTGAATACAATAACTGTAAACGAAAAGCTTGCCAGAAAAAAGGTCAAGGGATTATAACTAGAATATCCCTTATTTTTATAAATTTATAATAATTTTTTGTTATGTTAACCATAAATTGACCGATTTGACTTCTTAACTACAATTTAACTTTAAAATAAAATTAAACACATTTTTAAATCTCGCACGGACAGCACTCGTTCAACTAAAGGGTATTAACGTGAATTTTTTTTTATGTGATAAAACAGCACTCAGAGGTCATCTCTACTCACGGTAAAAAATATTTCATGATTTGTCCCCATCTTTCAAAGAAAAGTCTTTCTGTTGAACAGTGCAACAATGTAGCCCAATCCCCCTCCACATAACAAGTATAGTTTTTAAAGTTAAAAATATTTAAACTTCTTAAATCACATTGTAAAAAAATCCTTTTTCTTTAAGTAAAATTTGCAGACAGAAAATTCTTGTTTTAATTGGGAGGCGTTCCAGATTACGATAAATCTTTTTAGGTGGATTGGATTCCAAATGGGCTGCCAGAAGAGTTAAGCCATTCCGCTTTTTAATCTTTAAGAACATATAGGTATCTGGCGCATATTATGGGGTAGTGTTAACCGTAACATTTCAATTTTTAAATTGCATTTAATTGCATTTAAACGACGATTGCTTTTATTAACAAATTATGAATTGTAAACTTCGAAAAAAATTAAGAATAATTTATTTTAAAAATGTTCATAACAGTGTTTTTACAGATGGATGGACTAATTTGTGTATCACCGAATAGCCAATAAAATTTTTGGAATCAAAAAATTAGGGTCCTATTTCTTAAAAAGTAAGAGTGGACCTATAAGGAGTGCCAAAATTATATATTCCAAATTGCAAATTTCTTAAAGCCAGAAAGTTTTTTATAAGAATGCATCACTGATCCATCTATAAAAACTAATATGGAACTGGGTACAGAAGGCGCGAAAAACTGTTTTTAGATTTAACATACTTTGGAAGATCTGGACAGTGAAGTTCAAGTACTTTTGGAAATATTATTTATGTATACTTATATGTACCTTAATCTAATGTTCGTCACTTGAAACTCTTTGCAATATTTCTTGGCAACATTTAACACGTGACTTAAAACTAATTGTCATACTTTGTCAAAAAATTCTGTGACGACCAAATGTACTTGTACATGCACAATTTAATGTGTGCTAGTGGTACTAATGGATAGTGATGCTTAAATATTTCTAAAAGCCACAAGACGATTGCTGTTCATTGTTTCTCAGCACGACAGCAAATCTTCAAATTTTAAACGATCTTTATGAAATATGTATTTTCTTGACTGTCCACCATTATATGAGTACTGTGGCGCTTAATCACCTATAGTTGAACTACCTCATGGCATTAGTATTTTTATAGTTAAATTGAATATTGAGGTCGAGATTCCATTATGAAAAAGTAGAGCACTTCGAAGTTATGAGGACATTCATATTTCCCTTTAAAATACCATTAAGAGAAAAACGGGGAACTTCTCTCAAATTAGGGAGCTGTGCATGATATAACCATTATACCGTAGATAACGGATATAAAGAAGTCAAAAAATACCACAAGTTCCTATCTCATATACGATATAACCATTATACAGTAGAGAACAGATACATAAGAGTCAAAACTACCACTACTGTAGATAACGGATATATAAAAGTAAAAAAACGTGTTTTTCATACGATATAACCCTTGTACAGCAGATTAAGGATATAAAAAAGTCAAAAAAATACCATTAGTTGCTTTCTTATATACGATATAACACTTATACGAGGGTTGCTATTTATATTTCGGGTGCTAACAATGCTAGTGTTCCCAGATGCTAACTGGAACTTCCATTATAAAATTTGGCATTTTTTAGCCTCGTAACTTCACTCAGAACGTTTTGTCATTTGAGGGCGAATTGTTTTGTTTACATTGTGTTGAAAAATTAATCTGAGTCAAAAAAAAAAGAATTATCCCGTGAACATTTTCGTGCGATGAGTTTTTACGATTTTGGCGTGGATTATCGAGTCAAAAGTGTTTAAATCAACTTGTTTCGACTTTTGGCGATATAACACCATTAAAATCCACTGTTAATTGCTGGTACCAAGAGATCAGTCTCGGACGCCGTTCGTTCCAAGATGAATTTCGTGAAGGACTTCCAACTTCGGTCACTTTGCCAGAAACCATCGATGCTGTGCGTGAGCCGATTAAGCAAGACCTACATGTGACATACCGTGAGATTGAGGCATCCTTGGAAATTAGAATGACAAGCATCTATAAGATATTGCATGTTGATTTAGCGGTGAAAAAAATTTGTTCTCGCATAATTTGACGAATGCTAAAAAAAAGGATCGTATGGATTGGTGCAAAGAGATGTTGAAAAAGTATAACTCCGCTCAAAGGCAGTGTATAACAATGTCACAGGTGACGAATCATGGATCTATGCATATGAACCCGAAACAAAACAGCAATCGAACGTATGGGTCTTTCAAGACGAGAGCCAATTCCAACAAAAGTTGTTCGTGTAAGAAGTACATCAAAGCAAATGATTGTGTTTTTTTCAGTAAACCGGCCATGTTGCCACAGTGCCTTAAGTGGAACGTAAGACGGTCAATTCTGAGTGGCATACAACTATCTGTTTGCCAACAGTGTTCGAAGAATTGAGGAAAGATAATGAGAGAAGACGGATCATTTTGCATCAGGACAATGCGAGCTCTCACACATCAGCTAAAACGATGAGCTATTTGACCACTCAAGATGTCGAATTGATGGGGCATCCGCCGCACAGCCCTGATTATGCACCCAATGACTTCTTTTTATTCTCTAGCATCAAGAAAAAAATGCGTGGTCAATGTTTTTCATCGCCCGAAGCAGCTGTTGAAGCGTTCAAAAATCATGTTTTGGAGGTGTCTCAATCGGAGTGGAAAAAGTGCTCCGAAAATTGGTTTGTGCGCATGCAAAAGTGTATTGACCTTAAAAGGGAGAATATTTTGAAAAACAATAAAACCATTTCCAATGATAAATTATTGTGTTTTTATTGCCGGACCCGAAATATAAATAGCAAACAGTAAAAAAGTACTAGTTCCTTTCTTATATACGTATTTTTCTTTTAAGCAATTTTAAATAATTACACGATAATTTGAAAAATTTGTTATACGCAGTTTTTTTCTTATAAAAGATTTTCTTATTTTTTATTGTCATCACTAAGCGGGACCTACTGTTTACAAATGTTTAAAAAGTGTAGCCTTCAGTCAGTTTGTCCGCCTTTTTGTTGTAATCACACCACTGATCACAAAAATGATCCGAGCTAACATTGACATTGGGTAGGTTAAGCTCGGAAGTTGTTTATTTTATTTTTTGATATAATACTGAAAGCCTTTCCGATTTCTGGTTCTGCAGTTCTAAAAGCTTCATAGAAAACCCTATATTTACCTTACTTATCCCTGTTGTCGAATAGCCCCCATACAAAGCTTCCTGTTTATTTGAGGCCCTGTCGCTTAAGAAGTATATTTCATATTCGATCTTACTCAAATTAAGCATTTTGTGTTATGAGTAGCCTATAACAGCCTCTGGCAAATTTGGACCATATCGGATCATGTTTTTTAAACCCCCCATAGAAGTCATATTTTACATTCTATCATGTGATGAGTGACAAGTTACTGACCCTGGTAAAATTAAAGCATATTGATCAATTATTTCACAAAACCCCCATACAAAGGCACCTCCCGTTGATCTTCTAACCACGTTAGTAGTCACATCTGACTTAAATGGTGCGTTTTAAGTGGCCTATAACCAGATATCGTTCCTAGTTTTTATATTGGCCCCATAAAAGGTACCTTCCGATTTAAGGCCTATTGCTTTTTAAAGCCTTCTACGAGTATTAAAACTGATATTTATCAATTTTCAAGCAAAGACAATACATTGTAAGCTAGTAAGAGTTTATTTAGTCGACCCGGTGCGGCTGTAAACATTTTTACTTGTTTTCTCATATGGTTAGACCAAATTTTGTTTATTTAAATATTGCTCACTCGGACAACGTCTTGTTCATTTGTATTATTTCGTTAACTCTTATTTCTGTCATCTGAAAAATTTTTGAAAAATGGTTGAACATCTTCGTTGATTCTGCTGCACTAGATTTCTGTTTACGGAGTAGATGTTTGCAATCTTCGTATATTCTCCTCTTTCGGTTATAGTTGCCTTGGTTTTGGGTTTAATAAATTCTTGAAAGTATTTAATAGCGTTACCAATTAATATGCACAAAATTATATTTTCTATTGGTGTAATAATTCGAATAAATCATAAACATAAATTCATTTATTAAAATTTATTATTCTACCATTTGTTACGTACGTTTGTACATATTTTCTACTTTCTAAAAATACTCAAGAAATATTTTGTTAAAACCTTGGTAATATTTTTGTGTAAGCTAATTCGTGACAGATCCAAGTGTATAAAATCGTAGAGGGGCGAAACGACAACTTGCCAGAATATAAGTACCCTTGAAAAGTGAATGATGAGCGCACATCGTTTACATTGAATATTCACAATCGATTTGGATCATTTCGAAGTCGAAGCGAAATAAAAATGTTGACATCAACATTAACTATACGAACTTTAACTGATACGATAAAAGAACGTGCCTTTGAAAAGAAAATTTTTTTCTTTTTTTCAAAATATTTCATTTTACAAATGATTGGTGATGGTGGCGTGGCTCGGTGGTGTTGTTGGTCTTGTCTCTTGACTTTGATGTCGGCCACCACACGCCTTAAAATTGCCGTCATATAGGAATCTATTATGGGGTCTGGGTCTTGTGTGCGTCATGTGTCTAAATTTTCACGCAAATGTGTACTATACATATATATATATATATATATTATATATATATTCTTGATTTTGTTCCTACACACTTTCTATATTATGTATGTAGACAATATTATAATTATTGTTTATTTTCTTTAAAATACTGTGACTGACTGGCCGATCACAAACAAATGAAAGGAAAAATGCTAGAGACAAATAAAATCGAAAGAAAAATGTACGAAAATCTGATGCGCCCTTGACCATTTGTCATTCAAACATAATTCAATTGTAATTACCGGGTGATTGTGCTTCTTATTCGACAAAAGTTCATTGAATTTTGAAAACGCCTATTATTAAAATTCATTGCTTATCATCATCATTACTCACTGCTAATGATGAATACGTTTACATTCTATAAAAAAAAACAAAATCTATTTTTGTATATGGATATGGAAAAGAGTTTTATCTTAAGGAAAACATAATTCTGGTAACATTTATTGCTTTGCGTATTGTAATGGTTTCTATGTGGAGTTAACGTGAAGGATTTCGATTTTTTTCTGGAAATTTTGTTCTTAAAACAAAAATTAAAACTTTAGCCGGAAAATGCAATACATATAAGAGGATTTTATTCTACTTTTCTGTCACCTCTTCTATTATTATATCATCAACCTATTACAAAATTGTCATCCCGTTTGCTTTACTTCAAAATATTGATCGAAGACCCTATCAATGATCGTTGTAAAGTTCTTAGACGTTCTAACCATGTCTGTCCATCTGTTGAATCTCTGTAGAAATAAAAAGAAATAAGCCAGGACCCTTTAATTTGGCTTGTACTCAATAGATATTTGTAATTGCAGATGGGCGAAATCGGCCAGAAGGAAAAAATTCCCAAAAAAGTACTAAAACTACGTCTAAAAAAGTACAGTAAATTATAAGAATTTGTGGAAAAACCACGACTTCATAGAAATTTTTTAGTGGAGACTCACATGAAACTTCTTAAAGAGGAATGTTTTATAGACCTTTGGGATCTAGTGTAAAGCTGCATTCGATATAATCGATCGCATCGGGTAATTTAAAATATTTAAATCTGTTTTAGTAATTAAAAGCATGCGTTTTACCTTTTATATATTTTTTCGATTTGAAATGTGAGCTTAAAACTTAAAATCAAGATAAAAGATCGTTAAGTTAGCCCCGGCTAAACTCCTTACATCGTAGATTCGCTATTTGAGTGGCCAACATATGAAAGTCTCTTTTATTAAGTCGCCTTCAAAAACAAATCTTGAGAATAATTCCATTTTTTATTTCGTAGTGAAATTTTCTACAATTTGAGTCCACAGTTAAAATTAGTCTCAAAGGTAAAGGTCCTCATTGGTCTAGAAACCGTGTGTTCGAGACAAAACTATAATCAGATCTTGAAAATACAATTATATTTCGAATAATAACCAGATTTTATTATATTTAAGTCTCCATATGTACGATTACATGTCGAAATGTAGATGTAGAATGTAGGGAAATGTAGAAAGTAGATTTGCAAAACTATGACCGTGTTCTTTTGGCAACTTAAAAGAGGATTCTAGTACCTAAAAGGTTGTTGAATAAGATGAAATGAGTTAGATACCTGATATAAATGTATTTGCACCATTAAAACGTACAAAACGAACTTGGGAAAATCGATAAAAAATGAGAAAAAACATTAAAATTGTTATATTTTTGATTTTTTGGTTTTAAATTGTTTTTTTTTTCGTCAATCTTCGATATTTTTTGGAGTTATTACCCTTTTTCTGTGTTTCGTGATCTGGTACTTCGATGTTCTTCCGTTTGAATTTTTTTTTCTTTTTTCGGCGCTTTGACTTAACTTTCGTTTTCTCGTGATCCAGTGCTTCAATTTTTTTTCTTGCTGGCAGGTTCAGATTTATTTTTCTATTTTTTTCGCTTTTGGTTTACTCGGTTTAGGAGCTACAAAATGCCGTTTCTGTGAATCAGTACATAAAACCCTGACATTCTCATACAAATACCATTTGCGATCTAACGATAAACCGCTTGGTGCAATGAGCGGAGGTAATTCGTTTGGTAGCAACAATACCAAAGGTATTGTCACACTAAAAGCGAAAAAAGTACGTCACCACATAGGCATGTCGTCACCAAAGTCGGCACCCAATCATAACTAACCATACCAAATCGCATCTCCCAACTGAAGGTGTGTTCACAGTGATAATGCGTTATGAAACTTTAAATGCGTTTTTCTCAAAACTTCATTTTCGCACACTAGAACCTAGTCTTATCTCGGAGGTCACATATACTTGTATGTATATATAATTTTTAGGGCCTCCGATCAATATTTCGATGTGATGAATAGCTAACTAACACTGAAGCCCGGCCGATGGCCTGCCACACTCATACTAATATTTATTAGGACAAATTTGGAATCGAACCGTCAAAATCTTTTGTTTCAACTACTTCTACTTATATATTTTAAACAAATTTTTACTGGTGTCACATGTTGATGTTTCGGCATAGTCATAGTACAATAAAAAGTGTAGAGTTATGCTAACAGTAGATTTTAATTTTTTTTCGTAGTAATTTAAATTATTAATTTTGTAATTTAACAATGGCGTTTGTTGAAGTTTGTAAAGGAAAAATTCTTTGTCCAACATTCACAATTATCATCAAACATTCACAAAATGTATTTTTGGCATTCTCTTTAACTATTTTTTATACCTTGTTTATTGTACCATGGGCATAGTTTTTATTAATGGAAGCTTAAACACTGAATACGCTGTACTCCCACCATTGTTGATGCGATTGCACCTAGTATTTATAATTTTTTAGGTGTCCACCACTATCGATAACAAAGGTTGGACAGCTGATTATACGAGTATCAAACTGTGTTGCGGTTTCTGTTCAGTAAGGTTTCGAAATTGTGAAAATTTACCTTGGAAATAAAATAATTTGAGCATTTCGTACATTTTATGGTCAACATTATTGGTCTAATGAGCAAGAAACTCGTGCAGTTATTGATCTTCGTCCCATGTTTATTCTTCTCGATTCAAAACCATCAACATCGATTAATATTCACTTGGCGGCGTCATCGATCCTTCTTATTTCTTTTGAAATAAAGAAGGATCTGCCATGAATGGTGAATGGTGCTCGCTATCGCGCCATGATATCGGACTTTTTTCTGAACTTGAAGCCCTTAATCTTGACGACATTTGGTTTTAACGGGATGGTGCAACTTGCCCAGCTGTATGGCAACTTAAACAATGGATCTATTGAGAGGTAATTTCGAAGAGCAGCTAATTTCACGTTTTGGACCGGTGATTTGGCCGCCTAGATCGTTACCACCTTTAGACCTTTTTCTTTGGGGCTACGTAAAGTCCTAAGTCTATGCTGGCAAACTAGCTACGATGCAGGTTTTGAAAGCCAATATTAAGCATGTCATTAACGCCATACCGGTCGAAATGCTCGAACGTGTCATCCAAAATTGGACCCTCAGAATGGACACCCTGAGGCGTAGTTGTGGCCAACATTTAAAGGAAATAATATTCGAAAAATTAATGGCATAAAATGTACTTCGAATGAATTTTCTTTTTCTTATTCTTTTGTTGTTATTTAAATATCGTTTATATTTACAAAAACTGCAAAACTGTCGAACTTTATTTAATTGTATCATATTTTGATACTCCTCACATGTCAATCGTATGATACTTTATACTTGAAACAATTAGGACGTTCAGTTCTTCCTAATGTCCAATTAGTCTTGACGGTTGACGGTTGATTCTGCAACCTGCAGAAGTCTACCGTCGTCAACTGACAAACTGTAGTTATCTCCCTCTAACACATGCAAAATGCAACCCCCAACTGAAATAGCTTATTGTCTATCGTCAACCGTCAAGACTAAATGGACCTTTAACGGACCTTGACGGGTTTCAGCTAGTGTTTTTATAAAGCAAAAATTTGTTACCTCACTGACTTAGCACGCTTTTTCACTGCAAGGAATATGAAAATATCCGCCTCCAAATCATCAGCCACACTGTTTACTGCATGGACAGCAGAGGCGTGGTTGTCACTCAATGTGAAAGCCGATGACGTCAACATCCCGAATACCAACTACCCCAAAGTCCTTGGGGTTACATTGGACAGCCTTTTTCGATCCTCTGCACATGCTACAGATATCTGCGATAAACTCAAAAGTAGGAACAAGGTCGTCAAGTCACTTGCCGGCAGTACTTGGGGAGCCGACAAAGAAACCTTGTTTACCTCTTACAAAGTGAAAGGTCGGTCTGTAGAGAACTACGCAGCACCTGTATGGTCGGCGAACGTGAGTACGACGCAGTGGAAGAAAATTCAGACTTGCCAGAATGCCGTCCTTAGAACATCAACAGGGTGTCTTCTAATATCCTCTGAGGGCCATCTACATGAGGAGACGACGGTCCTTACCGTGCGCAGACACAATTTCTGCTGTCTAAGCAATACCTGCTAGGGTGTTTTCGCAACAGTCATCCTAACCACCATCACTTGGAAAGGATGCCTCCACCCAGACAGATCAGGTACGATCTTCATGATCTAGAGAGAGAGGTCTAGCGGTATAGGCGACAACCTTTAGATCATCGAAACTATCAGGCAGGTCTGAACAACATTCACGCCGATGAAGTCGCAGCAGCCGTATCGTATGATTCGATACCAGCTACCGTGTGAATGTAGTGCTAGGGGAGCAACCCCCGAAGATTTTACCTAAGGAGTAGGTACTACCTCGGCAGACGCGCGTGGTTCTGGTGCAGCTGAGATCTGGATGGTGCAGCCGCCTCAATTCTTACTGGGCACGAATTGATGCTAATGTTCCGGACATTTGTCCCGCCTGCCATCAGGGACCACATGATGTGCTGCACCTCTTCAATTGTCCGGCCAAGCCCACTCAGCTGACCCCAGGTCTCTGTGGACGCATCCAGTTCAAATGGCGCGTTTCTCCACCTGGATATGGAAGCATATCCCCCATAGACGAACAAGACTTCAAAATAAATAAATTGTTGTTACAACAACAATAACATAAAGCAAAAAATCATATTACTTTAACTTATATTAATTTTTTTTACTTTATGAAATTTTATCTTTTGGTCGAAAACGGAGTCGTGTTTATTTTTAGCCTCCTGCTGCGACTCTTAGGCCCTACTAAAAACGGTCCTGCTGATAGATCTACCTTCAAAAATTTCTGTTACCTTATTCTTCTGTAAAATAGGAAATAAAATAAGATTCTGGTGAACGGCAGGTATTTGGACCACAACTGTATTGAGAGTACCACGAAACCAACGATATTAATAGTTCCTGGATGCGAATATTTTGTGGAAAATTTTCCGCTATTATATCTTTAGCCCGACATGGCGAAAACTATCGCTCATTTCGCGCAAGCGTAAACAAGTAAAAAATGACTTAAGAGGACTTAGGTATATTCGCTATGGAAAAATAATAATTGTCAAATTTCTGGCGCTTATGACTACAACTACAAAATTGTACAAGTATAAAATAGAATTCCATCAATTTGAAATATTTAAGCCCTGTAATCGCAATACCGATTATAGGACCAGCAACGCGCTCTAGTGTTTTTATAAAGCAAAACTTCATATTACTTAAAATTATACTAAATTATTTGGTTTTTCCTGAAATTGTGTCTTTAATTCGAAATCTAAGCCATGCCAATTTTTAGCCTCCTGCTGCAATTTCTAGACTTTGCTAAAAACACGCCCATAGATCATAGCCTAGATCTACCTTTAAAATATTCTCTTATACATAGGAAATAAAATAACATTCTGATGAACTGCAGGGAATTGTACCACCACTGCACTGAGAGTACCACGGAACCAACGAGTCTTTAATGGTAGCACAAATGGAGCACTCGTACCATTTTTGCCTTCAGTGGTGTGTATTTTACATCAGGTTGGCCTTAGGTTTTATTAATTGTTTTATTAAAATTATTTACTATTTCTCCGATAGCAATTTAATCACAAATCAATAGAAATAGTTCAGTGTAGTGTGCGTCGAGTGAAAAATGATCACGATTTAAAGCATATTTTTAGGATGTACGAATATACTGATTTTCAAATGACTTTCTTTTGGAATGAATTTAAGATGATTGACACAATTTGTGGAAGATAAAGAATTTTAAAAAAGCTTTTTGATTTCGGATTTTTTTTTGGCAATGTTATGTAAAGCCTAATATTTGGTTTTTATTGCATATTAAAGATAGAAACAGACAACAATCTTTGGTTAATAGTAACATTAGTAATTAAATTTCTGTTTTCGTTTAGCAAGCCAAGCATTATTTTGCAATAAAGATGGTAAAAAAGATATTGTTTGAGGTGTTGGATGGGTTGTGGTGGTGGTGGATAGTAAGCGTTTAGAGACTCACTTGATTCACTATGGTGGCCTGCTCCTCAGCCACGTCCTGCTGATGATCCCGTGTTGGCATTGGTACAAAAGTGCTAGAGGGTGCCACATAACCACCCGAGGCATTTAATTTGGGGAATACTGTGTGAGGCAACGTATTTACAGGTTCTTCCAAAGCATGCTCATACTGGCCGGGGCCGGGTAAAAATGGCGAAGGTCCTCTGGTGGTTGGATAAGAATAAACGATTATTTTTGAATACATCTATTCAATATAGACATGTTTACCTATGGGGTTGATTTGGATCTGGACTAGTGGAGAGTAACGAAGAATTTGGCCTTGAGTTCTCTGCACTCAAACCTTGAGTGTAGGCAATTTTACTATCCCTTCAATGGAAATGGTTAATTTTTATTTGTTATTCAATACAAAATGACTTATTCTATTATTTACCTGTGTACAACAATCCTTATTTCATTGCCAGCGGTACGGAATAATGTCTGGGCATCGGCATGACTAAGATCTCTGGCATCGTATTCGCCGATTTTCGATATAACATCACCACGCAGTACATCACCAAAGGCTGGACTGCCCACTTGAACCTGTAAACAAAGGTAACAATTAATTTTTATTGGACAGCTGTCGGCGGCAATCCCGCGAGACTCATTCAAAAGCGATTTGTAATAAATTTCGATATCTGTATAAGTAGTAACCTTGTTGTATTTCGGTCAATCGGTTGTATTTATATACACATACAACAAATGTACACACCGACATGCACTTATGTACATACCCCCATTTTATTTGTCATATTGACAACAATTTTTGTTTGGTTTTTCGTTCGTGTGAAAATTATAAGTTTATTTTCTTTTTCACGCATGGCCTTGGATATTTTCGCTTTTTTTCGCCATAAAATGCACTCACATCTCATGAGAATGCGCTAGGAGTAGAGAGAGGAATTGCAGAAATTTATACAATGTTGATGTTGAATTTTAAAATCATTTTTTTTTCTTCATTAGGAATATCGTTTGAGATAATAAATACATAATAAACTGTACATATCATTCTTTTCATGATTGACATTGAATATATTTAAAGAACAGTTTAATATTTAACTAAAACAATTGGTAACATTTAAATATCATGTTGTTTTTTATTTTCTATAGAGCTCCATTTTATTTTGAAATCACAAGTGAATAAAAGTAAAACCCTTAAGTTTTTTAATCCCGGATTATCACTAAAATCCCCACAGAATTACTGAAAACTGGACTACAAATATTTATAGTTGCTAGATGTTAATATATTTTTTTTGAAAATTTCCCGCGCTTACATATTTGGAACGACTGCTTATTTCGTGCAAGAGCAAACAAGTAAAAAAAACGACTTAGTACTCGTGGATTCGCTATGGAAAAATAATGATTATCAAATTTATAGCGCTTAACACTACAACTACATAAATGTACAAGTATAAAAAATAAAGCCATCAATTTGTCCTAACTTTGCTTAAGGCAAATGCTGTTCCGAATAATCTGTGCCATATAATGTCTTTTCTGACGAGAAATTATTTACGCTCTATAATGTTGGACAAGACTAGTTTTCAATCCAACTTTATAGAAGGCGACATTAGTAATAATAGATCAACTGATGTAATTAAAATCAGACGTTTTAACATATTATGGAATATGGTTGATTCTGAGATTATGGGCCACTTTGTTGTCCTTGGTTGTTTCAAGCGTGAAAAATAAAATATATTATACTTTATTATTTACATTTTTAGGATCTTTAAAGTCTTTAGAAATGTTTTTTAAAAAAAATATTTGTTCTTCAATAAATTTCCTACCAAAGTGTTCAAATATCATTACCCTGGTTGTCCCTAGCACTACTTTCAATTGAAATTTTCTCAATTTTTTACAAAAATATTAATTATTTATTTAATTAAACCAGTCCATAGTAAAGTATAATATTCAATTAATTTTGTTGCTATTAACGATTATAATTGTTTATTTAATTTATATTTTTATGGATGTTTATTTTCTGTCCCCGAAAATACACAGTATTCCCCTGTAAAATCTAATATTCGCTAAAATTCAAATTCCAAACGAATCCTGATTTCAAGCAACTCAAATACGATTGAACAGTACTTGAAGTGGGTGCACATCTCATGGTTTTTTCGTCTACAGTCTTATTAAAATGAAGTAAGTCGTGTTTTTGTCACTCGTTACGAACGTTCACACTTAAGTGGGTTATTCCCCTGTGTTGTTTTTAAAAAAGATAATTAATACTTTTTATAATTTTGGATGTGTTTATTGCAAGTATAAACTTCCAGCTCATCTCAATTGCGTAAGGGTAAGTACTTAAATAAACATTTCAGGGGGTTTTGTAGAAATTCATCATTCCCCTGCCAAAATTTTTCACAGGGGAATGACGATTAACAGATTGTTTCTTTTATTATTTTTACAAAAGAACTGAATTAAAATGAATTTGTTGATTTTAAAGAAAAAATACTATATATTTTATTGTCTTCGTCATTACTCTGTTCAATGAGTCATTGCCCTAGAGGTCATATTTTTAAACTGTTGCATGATTCCGTTGAAAATTAAAATTTTGATGTGTACCTTTTAAAAATGACTAGTCTTTCTTAGAACTAAGACATCTACCTGAATTAAATGTTAAATTCTGCAAAAAATCGAATTCCAAAAATGATGTCGAAATTGGCCCATAATCTCAGGATCACCCATATGTATTTCGTATTAAAATTTTAAGTAATATTGTTGGTTTGAAGGCACAGTTCGTTGCAACAGATACAACCTTGCGTAATTTTGCATTTTTTTTTGTCAAATTCAGAAAAAAATTGTGTGGTTAATGTGGATAGTGTGGAAAACAAAAAACGGGGTGCATGGCACAGCAATTAATCAAATAGTGAATAACAATAGTGGCTAATTTTGATACATCGGGTGAACAATTAGGAGGTATTTTTTTCAAAAAAAAAAAATAGAAAAAATTTAAATCAAGTGTTAAATCTTTTTTTTTTTATTCGAAAGGACATTTTATGCCATTAATTTTTTAAATATAATTTCCTTCAAATGTTGGCAACTGTATTATGGAAGTAAGCGTTCGGTGAGAAAAGATCAGCTGTTTTCGACCAAAAATTTGTTTAGTGATGATGACCATTTCTGACTCAACGGCAACGTCAATCTACACAATTGACCAAGCCCACGACAGCCGGTTCTGTGGACCCGAAGAGCAGTTTTTTGGCCAAGGGCTGTCAGTCCGGCATACAGCTGCCGCTAAAACAACAACAACAAAATGCCGCATTTCGGCTGAAGAGCAACCAGGAGAGATTATAACCAGAGAATCATGGTGAAATCATCGGTCAATTAATTTTCAAACTTATGATGGCCGGAACGTAACCATGAATGGTACTCACTATCGCGCCTTGATATCAGACTTTTTGCTACCTAAAACTGAAGCCCGTAATCTACATTTGGTTTAAACAGGACAGTGCCATTTTCCATACAGCGGTTTAAATAATGGATCTATTGAGCGGTCATTTCGAAGAGCAGCTAATTTCACGTTTTGGACCGGTGAGTGATATCACACCTTTAGTCTTTTTTTTGGGTTTACTTAAAGTCTAAAGTCTATGATGACAAACCATCTACGATCCAGGTTTTGGAAGCCAACATTACGCATGTCATTAAAGCCATACCGCCATTAAAGCCAAAGCCATAATGCTTAAACGAGTGAAATTGAACCCTCTGAATGGACGCCCTGAGGCGTAGTTGCGGCCAACATTTGAAGGAAATTATATTCAAAAAATAAATGGCATTTCACACTTGATTGTATGTTTGTATTTTTTATTTGGAAAAAAATACCTCTAGATTGATCATCCGATATTTTATTTACTTCCGTTTTTGCCTTTAATCCTGCATGGTAGAGATTGTAATATTTCGTGCAAAAACTCAAGGAATCAGCAGTGCGATGGACACTGCAAAATATCAATAATGCTGATTACTGATGGCTTTGATATATATCAGTATTGCTTAATATGTCAAAAACACGACAGAGCATAAATATTATCAGCATCTAAAAAAACATTTTATTTAATAACTTTTTTTTATTTGTTTTTTGCAGAACTGACATTTAGAATTCATATTATTTTGGCAGAACTCGCAGATGAGAGTGATGACAATCGTCGTACAAACCCTACTCAACCTTGAGATCAGTAAGTTCGTCAACGAATACACGCGAAACAAGTGGCTAAATCTCTAAAAGCCGTGCAACCTAAGTTCTAGAATTGGTAAATCATAAACAACAGTCAAATCGCTCTTCATGATCGAACAGACTTCGCGTTCGTCTACAGAGCAGTTACAGATCCGAAGCGATGCGCGAGTTGTCATTTTATTGAGCACACAGAAAGCGACAAGGCGAAAAGGGAGGGTATTGCATGGTATCCGCGGTCTCCGAGTCGAAGAGGCACCACAACAATTTATCGTTGGCGAAGTTGCAATATCATCCACAGCGCAAAGTCATCGAAGGCGCTGGGCCCGGACGGAATCTCAATGATGATGTTGAATCACTTGGATAACCCGGGACTAGAGTACATGACCAATGTGCTCAATCTGTCGTCAGCCACTCATCTAGTTCCAGATGCCTAAAAACAAGGTAGAGTGTTACCGCTACTAAAGCCAAGCAAAGGCGAATCGTACAGGCCGTTATACTTGCTTTCGCCAGTAGCAAAGACGATTGAAGCACTGCTGCTTCCTAGCCTGAACTAACACCTTCCATGTGCTGATCATCAGCATGGGTTTCGCAAGTACCACATAGTACAACAACTGCTTTGCCCACCATGACCACACATTTCAGTCGCGGCCTCAACCAGAACAAGCCCACAACACAGGAGGATCCTCTCGACCACACCAAGGCCTTCGCTAAGTTGATCATGCCACTCTTTTCGAGTACATCAAAAAAACGACGCTTCGTTTTAATCGTTAGGTCGTAAATTATATGTGTGGGCGCTAGTCATATGTAGAATTTAAAGACTGAAAGTCGAAGCGGAGATCCCCAGGGCGGGCTGATTTCTCCGGCACTATTTAACCTCTACCTCTCTGAAATTCCTGCACCACCAGGCGGCGTTAAAATTGTGTCGTACGCTGATGACTGCACAATTCTGGCGTCAGGACCAAAAGTGGATAACATATGTGATATAATTAACTGTTACCTCACTAATTTAGCACGATTCTTGACTGCGAGAAATGTGGAAATATCCGCCCCAAATCATCAGCCACACTGACCGCAGAGGAGCGGTTGTCACTTAATGTTCAAGTCGAAGACGTCACTATCACCTAATCGTCACCATCACATTCGACAGCCTTTTGCGAGCCTTTGCACTTGCTACAGCTATCTGCAATAAGTTGAGAAGTAGAAACAACGTCCTCAAGTCACTAGCCGGCAGTACTTGGGGAGCTGACAAAAAAATCCTGTTGACCCCTTACAAAGCGATAAGTCGGTCTGTAGCGAAGATAGTGCAGGGTAAATTCTCATGTCTTTAGAGGACCATTTACAAGGGGACACGAAGGTCTTTATCATGCGCATACACAATTTCTTGTTGTCTTAGCAGTATCTGCGTGGGCGTCTTCGCAGCAGTCATCCCAACTATCATCTTATGGACAGGGTGCCTCCGCCCAGGCAAATCGTTCATGATCTAGCTAGAGAGGTTTAGCGATACAAGAGAACATCGAAACAGCAAAGGTCTGAACGACATTCACGCTGATGAATTCGCAGCAGCAGTATGCAGCTTTAGTGTGAATGTTGTGTAATATACCCTTATTTTGATCATTCAAAATTTTGCAAAACCAGTATGCCACTAATCTAAACATACGGCTCAAAATTGTATTTTTGAGTCTTGGCGTTTTTTGGTTTGTCGCTTCAAATGTTAAAAGTTTACTTATATTGTTTTTTGTTTAATTCGACATTCCCATTTTTTGTGGAACACAGGATTACACAGTAAATGGAAATTTGCAAAAGTGCATCCTGTCAACCCAAATTCTCAAGTCCTTGTGACGGTTTCTGGCGATTTGAATGAAATTTGGGTCATATGAAAGAGAAACTATATTATATAGTCAAATTTTAATTTATAAAAATAATTTTTTATCAATGTTCATAGCCGCCGATTTTTTTTTTGCGCATAAGTCTTACAAAACCAAGGCAGCAATTACTCGTACATTATTGGGAAGGCTATAACTGTCGAAATTATTGGCCAAACACTGGCGTTGATTGGTACTCGATGCACATTTTCATTCCCACCAAAGCACACAAGCAAAACGCGCAATTAACTACATAATCGGCTATAAACATTTCAAAAAAAAAATAAAATTTGTTTAAAAAATATTTTTTTATAATTGTTGACGAAAAATTGTTGACGTGTTCAAGAACTGAATGGCTTTATATATCATAAACCGTTTGATTTGAAAACTTATAATTTGTAGAAAAAAGTTATTTTGAAATGCTATAAGCGAGTAATAACCGAGCCGGTAAAGGTTATTATTGAAAAACTTTTTTCTCCAAAATGTTAATTACGCAAATTTTCTATAGTTTTCTTTAAACAAAATCATTTTTATGTTATTGTACTAGAATGTGAAGTATGTAATCCCTAGTTCCTAATAGACCACGGCCAATACAAATCGATGTGTTCTCTTTCATAAGACTCAAAATTCGTACAAATCGGTCTGTTAGTTCCAGAACAGCAAGATTTTTAGTAAAGCCAAACAATGAATTTTTTGGCCATTTTAAATTGTTTACAACCCCACCTACAACAAAAACTGAGAGCAACCATTCATTTGATTATTATTAAAAAAAGCGTTTTATAAACCTTTCAACCAAAAACAAATTTTTAATACTGCCCAACTTTTGTAAGTAAAATTTTATTTTTGAGGAAACTTTAAAAAAAATCAAGTTGATAAGAAAAATCATCGACTGGTCGATGAAATTACTATACACTTTAAATTTAATACCGAGCTCGCGATACCAAATAAAACTTTCGAAGTTGAAGAAATCTAATTAAGTAATGTGTCGAAAAAGATAATTTCTTGGGCAAAATCGTTGTCCACTTCGAGCTCTAAGCCCAAACAGAATCAATAACAAAGCGGATAGTAGTTGTCTACAATTGCTTTCCGACAATTGGACCGTGAGTGTTGTTCACTAGCAAACTAGTTGCACTAAGTTTTGGCACAACTTGCGTACAGCACGCGCGGTAGGTGCCTTATATGGGACAAACCATCTTCTTAATAAACGTTCTGTTTAGGTATTGGGCTCGTTAAAGCGTAAACCGATTCATTTCGTTTTACGAGAAAGAGCGGGCCAGCCGTTATGATTTGTAGAAAATATATTTTTATTTTAATTAGCTAATAATTAATATTGCAAAATACGCATCACCCATTTATGTTTTTCATTTCGACAATTGCCATAAAACTAATTTTGTATATTAAAAAGCAGAGTTTATTTAAACAGTCGATTAAAGAAACAAGTGTGGAATAAAATGCTCGTGTTCGTATTTGATTGAACATCCGGTCATACAACCATTGATATATATAAATGTGTAAAATATATTGAGTACTTAAAAGGAAGCAGAGTCATCGTAGACGCAGTATTAAACGTGTTTCCTGTATATTTTTATACCCGCACCACATAGTGGTATGGGGTATAATGGCTTAGTGCTTGCGTTTGTAACACATCGAAGGAATCGAGTTAGAATACCGGGACCAGAGAGAAAGTTGCTCAGAATTACATTTTGAGTCGATCTAGCCATGTCTGTCTGGCTGGCTGGGCGGCTGGCTGGGCGGCTGGCTGGCTGGCTGGATGTAAAGATGTCCATCTATTCTTGTAATCAAAGTACAGGTCGCATTTATGCACCGATCTTGATGAAACTTGGCATGTGGTAATATATTGGGACAAGGACAACCGCTATTGAATTTGGTCCAAATCGGAGCACTTTTTGATAGACCCCCCATACAAAGGAACTCCCGGATTTGGTCCAAATCCAGTTGATGTCGCGTGTATTGGTCAACAAATTAAAAAAATATGCCATTCGATGTAGAACTGATCACAAAATGTAAAAAAAATAGTTGGACCCGCCTCTCGGACCTACGGGGCCTTCAGAACCCAAAAATTGGACCCATGATTTTAAATATAAGTGTGACCCCTTAAATGAAAGGAAATTATCTTACAATTTTAAATACAGAAAAAAATTCGACCTGTTTGGGCCCCAGGGTCCATTAGGAGGGTCCAAAAGTTTCGGTTTACCCGGATTTTAGTTTGACCCCTCAAATGACAGGGAATTGCCTCAGGGAAATGCCAAGCCAAATGATTTATCTCGTCCGTGGGAGGGCACAGGGTCCGAAAACAAGGTATGAAAATGTGGACCAACTATAATTGTTATACCCTCACCACATAGTGGTATGGGGTATAAAGGCTTAGTGCTTGCGTGATAGATACAGATAGAAATAGCGACGAGTGCTTTCGATTAACAGGAGACTTAATCACATTTATAGTGGTGCGGGTATCATAGAGTCGGCCACGCCCGACTATAGCACTTACTTACTTGTTACACTTGTATTTTACACTACATGAAAAAATCGTCAGTATATTTTAAAAAAGATAGCAGTGTGATAAATTGGTTTATAAAGTTCAGTATTCAGTAGATTTCCAATAGAAATACATATGTGACGCGCAAAATAGAAAGGGACCTAAGGTTAAAAACCAGTTTTGTTCAGCAGAACCATTTCAAAGATTAGGTCCCTTTCTATTTGCGCTAAGAATCGTCGACTTTACTTTCATAAAACGCGCATATCTCTAGGAGGGAACACTTTTGGGACATGGGATTGGTCTCATTCGATGCTCAGATGTTGTCCACATCAAAAAAAAAAAGTGAAAAGTTGATGAAATGTTTTGTTCAGGAGAGCCATTTTGAAGATTAGGTCCCTTTCTATTTGCGCTTAGAATCGTCGACTTCACTTTCATAAAACGCGCATATCTCTGGGAGGGAACACTTTTGGGGCATGGGATCGGTCTCATTCGATGCTCAGATGTTGTCCACATCAAAAAAAGTAACATATGTTTTTGTGTGTATGAAATCCGGATGAAAATTAGTTAGACTGTTTTATTGGTGGTCACTTATAAAACGAGTTGACAAGTGAACTTAAATATTTTTTCAACACACTTACGTTGTAAAAGAAATCTATTAATGGCTCTCAATGTGGAGTCTCTGTAGAGGAGGCAAGAGTAAGTTGTATTTTCGTGGTCAATTGTGTGAAGAAAACTTGAAAAGTAAGATTTACAAATGAAGTTCTCATTCGTTTGGGGAGAGCCTGGCCTTATAGAGTTCGGTTTTACCTTTAACAATTGCTGCGAAGTTTGCCTATGAAGTTCGTCACATACCCGAAATCGCGATAAAAGCAGTGTGTAGCCAAGAAAATCAATGTCACTTTGCCATTTTGTTAAAAACGTGTCTTCTATTTAAATATAGATACAAGAGGTCTTGAGCCGGTTAATCCCTGTTTAATTTGTTAAAAAAATAAAGCTGTGGGTCACATTGGTCTCATGGTTAATTAGCACAACTATCTTACAAGTTAACCAATATTCCAGCGATTTCACGAGTAAGAGATTAATCTCTCCATGTTAAAGCTTGTGTCTAAAATGCATTAGCCTCGTAGGGCACTAGTTATAAATTAAAGCGTATTTCTGCTCTTTGTTTCGAGAAAAGTTTCAAGTTACTTCCCTAATTTGATGCCGGGGGAAATAATTAAGTCAAGATGTCTCCAAAAACTCTTAGGATATCTACACTAGTTAATAGAATTGTCAGTAGGACTGCAACACCGCGTCTCAAATAAAAAAAAAAACAAATGGAACAATTTCATGTGGTTCAAATGGTCTTCCCTTTAGATAGTTTTGGTCTTCGATGACAATTTATTCCAAATTGCTTATAGTAGCTCACAGATTCACAATAAATCATCGTTTTTAGCATTTTCTTGTTTGGACTTTTAAATCTAATACTTCCAATAAAACTAAGTCATTTACATGCAGCAAACTCAAAAATCTTTAAAATTTAAATTAACAAGTCCATAGAAAAACGAAATCAATCTAAGAAAAAAATAAAAATTATTCCAAGTTACAAGGTCAATTGGAAAATATAAGCAACTCGGGCATTTTCATTGAAGTCTTCTCAAGGTCTTTGGGGACGTAAATTAATTTTTCGAAAATTTGACATTGTTGGGATTTTGCAAGCATTTTTGATTAATGTTAAGGGGATAACGAAAAAAGACAACAAAGGCAAACATTTTCAAGCTTTAAACCTTTAAAATCTATTCTAGGAAACAATAGTATTTCAGAAAACAAAACATCTATATGTTTGTATACATATATTAGATTGGGTCATGTTATGCTATACGTTGTCTTTTTTTGTCTAAAGGGGGGCTCACAAGTTAATTTTTGCAGAACAGCGTAATTTATTAAACTTTTACTAGAAAGTAAATTAATCAAGGTACAATAAAAACAAAAGATTTTGCATTCACCTAACTTGAAATTTTTAATTTTTCAGAAGATGCAAATAACTGTTGGCTTATGCCTTTGATGTACTCTAAAAAGAGTAGAGATATCCATGTAGGATTTTTGCAGTGGCTAGAGAAGACAACTGTGCATCGTTTTGTAATAAAAAGTGAAATTCTCAAAATTTTATATTTATATATTTTAGTTTATATAAAATGGACTAAACCAGTTTGCCATTTAGTTGACAAATTCATTTAACTTACTACTGAAAGAAAAAAATTAGATAAATTGGTACACTTTCTTATATCAATATTAATTTCAAAATAGCATTTCACTTTTCCAAAATTAAAAAATATAGACGTACTTTTGACAATACAAAACCCGTACGACAAAAATTGACATTTGACATAAATACACATCTTTAACAATTTTGGCGGTCCCAATAGTCTACTTATAATAACTATATTAGATTTGTTAGACTTTTCCGCAAATTTGGTACAATTCTAAAAAAATATTTTTTTAAAAAAATATTAATTTTTTGTTTAGCTCGTTTGTTTTATTTCGGTCTGTTGCTTTTACACATTGAACAGGGATTAAACCGGCTCAAGACCTCTTGTTTTCTATATTTAAATAGAAGACAAGTTTTTAACAAAATGGCAAAGTGGCATTGATTTTCGTGGCTGCACACTACTTTTATCATGATTTCGGGTCCGTGACAACCCTCTTCAGAAAGCCTTGCTGCAATTGTTGAAAGTAAAACCGAACTCTAAAAAATATACATATTAAAAAATATTAATTTTTTTTTAAAAATATAATTTTTTTTTAAAAATATAATTTTTTTTTAAAAATATAAATTTTTTAAAAAAACATTATTTTTTTTAAAAAAATTTTTTTTTTTTTAAAAAATATTATTTTCTTTAAAAAAAAATATTAATTTTTTTAAAAAAATATAAATTTTTTTAAAAAATATTAATTTTTTTAAAAAATTAAGTTTTTTAAAAAAAAAAATCGAGATCAGTGTTTTCTTTCATATGACCAAAATTTCGCACAATTCGGTCTATCCGTTCCACAGCAGCAAGATTATAAGTAAACTTTTGAAGCTTTTAAAGCAAAGAAAAAAAATTTTAGGTACCTTTTAAATATTCTAACACAGGTGTAAAAAACAGTTGCTGGCAAATTTTAGACTTGTGACTGGGTTCACAGTTTAAAGATGGCCTTTTGGCTCATTCAGACTTGGGGAAACTATTACTAGAAGTTTTGCATCTTATTTTCAACACATAATCTTTAAAATGGTTGGCAAATCTTTTTTTTTTGGTATATGAAGAAAACGAGCAATCTAGAAAGGTCCTTACACAAATGTTGTAATTTGATAGTTCTTGGTTCTTTTGCAAAAAATA
This sequence comes from Hydrotaea diabolus, assembly GCA_963513945.1. Lineage (NCBI taxonomy): Eukaryota > Metazoa > Arthropoda > Insecta > Diptera > Muscidae > Hydrotaea > Hydrotaea diabolus. Next base: position 172,412,472 of record OY740719.1, read on the forward strand.
CCCTCATCTAAAAAGGCCACAACGACAATTTCTAATCCACTCTAATGTACTTGTACATGTTTATGATTTCTTTGTGAGTTGTTTATATCGTCTGGCGACTTGTGCCGCATTCTCGGACGTAACATGTAGAATTTTCTTAGCCATACATCATGTTTGTTGTTTGCTTAGCGAAAAGCGCAATTTGCAACGATTACAAATTACAATAAAAAATGAAACGAAAACAAACAAAACAAATTTGGTGCCAACAGAAAATAAAGCATTTTTCGAAATCTCTGCGACCGACCGACCGACCGTCCGCCACCGATATTTATTGGCGGCCAGGTTGTGGGAGAGTAGCCCAGTGGCAAGTGTCTCGAAATAATAGGAGGTTCTGTTGTGTTCTTCGTACTTTCGCGTTTGTTTTCATTCACAATGTTGCACCGCCATTCTGTGTTGTTGTTTTTTCTTCATCATCATCTTGATAATTGTTGCATTGTTTTTATTTTTTGAATTTCTTTTAACTTGCTTCGCCTCCTTATTTTGGTTTGTTTTGTTGTGGTAAATAAACTTGGCAAATAAATGATCTGCTCGTTACCACAATTTGATGAATTGCAGTTAAGGCTCGGACCCAGGGAAATGGAGGCAGCAGAGGTGGTGTTAGAAACACAACAGAATACAATAAACGTCCTTAAAAGAGAACTACGAGACGTTGCAAACCAAAAACAGATCGATTAGTTTCATGTTCGGATAATTATTTTTCTTATTTTACACTTGTACGAGGGGGAGGGCACCCTAGACGTATGAGCGATATATCACATTGCATAATCGAGATAGATTTAAAAATGTCAAAATCAAATTTTACACAAAAAAACTCCATACAATTCATTATCAACACTACAATGTTTTTAGAATAAACGTTTGTTGTTTAGTGTTTTCTTTTTTAGTTACCCGTGTTATTATCAACGGCGTATCTAGATCATTGCCACCGACCAGGCGTATACCCCAGGGAGTATTTTGACCATCACGTTTGAGTACAACTACAAATTCATGCAGTTTTGGGCTCATTATCGTTCCTTTAACCGCACCAGACACTCGTCAGTTTGTTGTGACTTCGAAAATAAATTTAAAATTTAATTTTCCGTTACAAAAACTTCGTACGACTTCTTTTTCAGTTCTTGTTTTTCTCTTTTCTTAGTAACCGTAGAAGGTGGTGCTGTGGTGGCTGTTGTTTCAAAATTGTCTTTTTTTTCTTTTTGCGAATATTGTAATTTATACGTTTAGTAAAACGGAGAACGTTTTGATCGTATTGAAAGCTGCCCAAGTACTAAATTTAAAAACACAAATCCGAATAAACAAGCATTTTTTTGCGTTTTTTTTTGCAATTGTGTCTCATCTTCTTCATTCAACATCAGCTGCTGTGGTTGCGGCTTCGGGCATCGGCGGCATCGGATTTGTAGTATATACAGATGTATCAATTTATTTGTTCCTTTCTTGTGGCTATGCTACAGTGCATACATACACATCCACTTGTATGTACGAGTTCGTTGTATGAGCATGCCACCGCAGACAGTAGTACCAGAGACTATATTTCAGGAGCGGATCTCAGTGAGGGGGAGACTAATGGCAAGGATGTTGCGGGATTTTTAAGAAATTAAACACAATGGAGTCGCCATATGCAGCGACTGACGGCTTTATCTGGAAGGTAAAAACTGTTGTCGTTGACTGCAGCGGCTAGGGACTAGTCGCTACGATTCTCTAAAAGCCTGTTTCCAACTAGTACAGGGTGACTGAGGAATGCTGCTACCAAAAAAAAACGTTTCTCTTATTTTCTGTGTACTTAATATCTTATTTTCTGCGTACATATCTTATTTTCTGGTGTTTTTTATTTCAGATAGTGGTCTTCTAATTGAGGGAATATTGATGATTGAGTTGATAAAACAAGAATTTCGATCGTGCGCCACTACCACGGTTTTAAAGTCTGTCATTTCTATCGTACGACTATGATGATTTTCGAGCGTGGGACAGTCACAAGAAGGCTTTATCATCGAGGTCACTCAGTGCGTAGTGGGTAGTTACCTCTTGAGGCTATACGAGTAGAAGTCGATCCTACAGTTTTGACAAGAAGCTAACCTTCTCAAGAGTGTATCAGCAGATAGTCACAACAGATAATTTGCTAAACGGATTTACATTTATTTCCTTAGAAAATTCAATCAAGCAAACTGAACGAACACTGCAGAATTTCTAATAGGCGTAGAACATTTTTCAGGAGATAATTTAAATGGTAGTTGTAAACGAAATCATGTTACTCTGAATTATTTTATATACAGTCGAATTCGCATAATTAAAAAATCGCTTAATTAAAAATAAATATTAGCAACGATTGTTTTGGATGATATTCCATTGACAGTACTCCGCTTAAACGAAAATTCGCTTTAGTGAAAAATCGTTTATGTGAAACAAATTTTTAATGCAAAGGCACAAATTTACACTAAATTTTTTCTTGTAGAAATTTACTCTTAAATTTGATAAAACAAATTCTTGAAGTTTGCAAAGCTTAATTTCTTTATTAAACAATTCCAATAATCATCACACACATGGTACAATAAACAAGGTATAGTCATAAGCCCAACAACCGCAAAAAGAATTCGGTAGAATGTCAAAGTCATTTGAAATAGAATGCCAAAAAAACATTTTTGTGAATGTTTGATGATAATTGTGAATGATTATAAAATTTTTCCATTACAAACTTCAACAAACGCCATTGCCAAATTTCAAAATTGACAATTTAAATTACTACGAGAAAAAATTTAAAAGCAGCTGTAAGCATAAAGGTCCATTTAGTCTTGACGGTTGACGGTAGGCAATCAGCTATTTCAGTTGGGGTTTGCATTTTGCATGTGTTAGAGGGAGATAACTACAGTTTGACGGTTGACGACGGTAGACTTCTGCAGGTTGCAGAATCAAACGTCAAGACTAATTGGGCCTTAATTGGACCTTAACTCTACCTTTTTCATTGTATCATGATCAGACATTTTTACAAACATTTTTTTTTTGGAATTTCCTTTAAGTGACTTTGACAATTGTTTATTGTACCATAACTAGTGTAAAGAAACATAAAATCAAAATTTCTTTGTTTGACAGGTTATGGAATTAAATTCGAAAAATCTAAAACAAAAAGAATTATTTCATTGAAATATTGCACAATTTTCAATTGTTTATTACCATTCTGAACAAAATTTACATTTTACAAAAAATGAAATGTGGGATTCCCAGATATGAGATTATCAATTAATTCAACTGTAGTCCATCAATCAAAAGAATTACAAAAAATATGGATGATCCTTCAAACATCGCACAACAAAACAAAAATGTTTCAAAAAACGAGGGTTGGTACCAGTTAAGAAGTTGAAAAGCCCTGTAAGTATGGTTTAGAAAAATGACGTAAAAATAGGCAACATTACAGGCCTCTTGCTGTTCGAAACGGCAAACATTTTCGCCCAAAACCACAATTTTAACATTGTACCAAAGTCGGGTTTACTTGAACGGCGTATGCAAAGAAAAAACTACGAGAAAATTAAAATTGTACTTATTTTATTGGTTGTGCCATTTAATAAAACATTTCAAAAGTACTCACTTCGTTAAAATGTAAACTTTAACTTATGTGAAGACATTTTAATTGAAAATCCTGCGTAAGAGTAAAAAATTTCTTCATTTTTTCATTTTTGCTTATGCAAATTCGACTGTATGCTGCTGAAGTCTATTTTGATCTGAACCGCAAACAAAATAGTCGAATATGGAATGACATCCTAGACATAGGATTACTGACACGAGGTTGCATGAACTACCGTTTATTGGTACAGTGTCAGCAAATGGACTAAAGGTATCGATAAATGAGACAGAGTATCGGAACCTCCGCAATTGTTTATACTTATACAATATCCATGTGTCACACTTGGAATTTTTAAGTCAAAAAACTATTTACTTACATACGAGTAAGTAAACAGTATACTTCAAGTATACTAAATAAAAATGAGACGATCGTGTCATTTCATATTTGAAAGTATGGGAAAATTAAAGAAAGATTTTTACGGATAAAATTTGAATAACTTTAAAATTAAAACTTTAAGATTTTGAGTTAATAACAAGTTTTAACTGTAAGCACGTAATTTCGATTGGCTTGAAAATTAGTACGAGTATAATTTTTTTTTAATATAAGTACGATAAGCCTAACAATAAAAAAACAAACAACACATTATTGGTTGCAACAATTTTTTTTTTTGCCAAACTAGATGTGGCAACTGAATATTTTTCCGCATTTCATTGGAATGACCGATCTACTTTTTGTGTGCATAATATTTGTATCATATTTATCATCTAGTGGTATGTCTAACTGATTGAAAACATTTGTGATGTCAATGGAAGTTCTTCTCTTGCAACTGAAATTTTGTAGTTCCAATCAATTTCCAACTGATTTTATTTCTTTGTGTGAAAAATTTACGGCAGTTACGAGATTGTGTGTTAGAAAATATGAAACATTTCGTGAATTTCGACATCAACTTATGAAATCATAGACAAATAACCATATAAACGAGATTTTTTTCAATTTCTTGAAATAAATTCGCAATTTATAGAGATGCTCAAACATGGCTTAGAGATAAATCACTTACTTTAATAAGGTCTTTCGGAATAGTCACGGGAATTTTTTCGATTGCAGCAACGTAACAGCTGCAATCGAAAAAAATCCCGTAACTATTCCGAAAGCTGCTGATAATGCGGTTACATAAGATTTATGATTCTGTTGTCAGCTAAATTTGTTTCGAGTAGTCAATTCTTTTATATGTAAGTATATTTAAAAGTTTTTACTGAAAAGATAAGAATACTAATAAGACCTTATTGAAGTAAGTGATTTATCTCTAAGCCATGCTTAAGCATCTCTATATATTGCATTTGGTGTTAGGAGCCGCTATCGTTTAGGATGTACAGGGTTTTCCATTTAGGACATAAAAAAATTTTAAATTAATAAAACACAAAATATTTAAGGTACATTTTAAGAATGAAATTCGATATCGGTTTTCATCGACGAAAATACGGCCCAATCACACCTCCGGCATGAAAACCACACCACAGTAATTTTGTGCGGATGCAATTGTCAGCCAGAAATGAGCTTCATCGCTGAAGATGATGAACGTTGGAGTGACCGCTCTTAAAGTTGCGACCAGCGACTCATAATTTCGGTAGTAATATTAATGATTTCCAAATAAAAATGAAAAATACGAAATTGTTATGTCACTATTGGAAACCCCTTTATGTAAATAATATCATTTACAGTTTACAGATTTTAGACAAGTTCCCTTTTAGTTCCTTAATAGGATGTTGATTGAAACAAGAATTCACTTCAAAGACAGTAAAATAAAACAACTTTGATAGTCAGATAATGAATGCAATATGCCGAGCCCTTACCGCGAAAAAGACGTAAGCTCAAATCGTTTTTTAATAAACTTCGATAGAAAATTTTACAACACTCTTAAGCTTAGATATTAAAAATCAAATATTAATATTTACAAAGATATAGCAAATTCAACTTATTGGAATCCTCCAGATAAATTAGATAAAAAAACCGAAGAAAACCCTCTTTTTGGCGCTTACGCCTTTTTCGCGGTAAGGGCTCGATATATATCGTGTAGATAGGTCGAAAATTTAATTTTCAACATTAATTGGAAACCTTGTCAGTTTTCTACACACTTTTTACAGATATAGCTCAAGTTATCCACAAAATTGTTTATCTCTAATAAAAACGTTTTAAAAATATGAAAAAACGAGCATCAAAAAATGTCCAACATTTTTGCAATAATTTTTACGGATAAATTCCAAAGTTCTGAATAACTATGTGAACATTTTTTTCTTTATAAATACAAACGTACGTATAAGCTATTTATATAAGCTAATAATAATACATATTATACCAATATAAAAGTAGAAAAAAAGGAATTCACGGTATGGTTTAATTGGTCATAAATCTAAATTTCTATAGAAAAAGTAATATGAATTTATTTATGGTCGGGCATTTTGAAAAAATGCTCAATAGCAAAAAAAAAATATTGTAATATTATGTAAGATTTGAGGTTTTAAGTTTTTTTTTCAGTGCACGAATAAAGAAAATTCACTAGATTTTTTTAATGTGCGTAAGTACGATTTTATTAATAACATTAAAAATATTAACGCTTTTTAATATGTGGAGCTTTTAATGTATATATAAATTCTTCTTACTTAAAACCTTTTTTGGCCTTCCGTACGACGAGGCAATTAAATAATATTCTTATTAAATATTTCTGATACATGGAATAACTTCGTCAATATATCTTTAAGAAATTTAAAAAAAATGTAATGTGTCATAAAATTAATACGACATCTCACAACGTAACCAATAATCTTTTTTTCAAGTGCAAAATAAAGCCATGTTTGTAACTTCGCAGGGCAGGCAGGATGGACGAAATGAGCATTTACAAGAAGTTAAAAAACACAAGATGAATATCAAACATTTTAGGAAAGGTGTTTTTGTGTTTAAAAGTGTTTAAATTTAGTGTTTTCGGTGTTTCAATTTCGACTTTTTAGCATGAGAATTTGTGCGTTTCTAAATGGCTGTTTTTCTACAATACTGCAATGAAGAAGCATTTCATCAAAAGTTTATTGTTTTTGCTGTTTTGATCTATCATTTTAAGGCCCATTTAGTCACGACGGTTGACGGTAGATTCTGCAACCTGCAGAAGTCTACCGTCGTCAACCGTCAAACTGTAGTTATCTCCCTCTAACACATGCAAAATGCAACCCTCAACTGAAATAGCTGATTGCCTACCGTCAACCGTCCACCGTCAACCGTCGAGACTAAATGGGCCTTTATTTAAAAAGTCCATTTCTGTGTAACTGTTTTTTGCACTAGAAATCGACAAAAATTGTTAAATAATAAAACAGGAAAGATTTATAATGAAATATTAAATACAATATGGTTGACAATATACTTATAGAGAATAATACCCTAGACAGACGACAGCGTTAATGTAGTCTGTCTAGGGTAAAATCCACTAAAGGCCCATTTAATCTCGACGGTTGACGGTGGACGGTTGACGGTAGGCAATCAGCTATTTCAGTTGAGGGTTGCATTTTGCATGTGTTAGAGGGAGATAACTACAGTTTGACGGTTGACGACGGTAGACAGGTTGCAGAATCTACCGTCAACCGTCGAGACTAAATGGGCCTTAATGCAAATTTGGTAAGCCGCTGTTTGATTGTAAACATCTATTTGTCAACTATTTTTTGCCATTTACTTCGGTATTAAATGGATAAAAAAAAAGAAATTACGATAAGCAGCTATGCTGTTAGCAAAAAAGAATATTTTATTTGATAGAAAGCTGAAATTATTTTGCCCACACTGTAAGTTGATACTTTTTTACTTCACCCATCTCATTCGACACCTTTTTCAGAGTCCCGAAAAGAGTGAATTTTGCGCAATTGAATAGTTTATTTTTTACGTACTAAGTACTTTATTTGTAATTGCTCGAATAAATGCTTAAGTCCACACAAAATTCTTTGAATTGAAATAGAAAGCACGTTAATAAAAGGCAGCTGGACTATTTCAAAAGATGGACCAATATGGTTGAGCTTCGGTAGGTTTGGTTTAAGTCGCTCATAACGCTTTATTCTCATAACGCCCTATTGAGTCAGATCGGATACAATATAGGACTTAAAGACCGAGCCTCGGCTTTTACCGATATTAGGGGACTACATGAAAACGTGAACCGATATTTTCGAATATTACAAAGATTGATAATAGATCTTACATATTGCACTATACTAAATTTGACGAAGATCGAATGTTAAATGTGGCTTGTGGAATAGCAGGACCTCAAATCTGGAGAGACCTTTGCATGGTACATTGGGCGATATGATCCAACGTACCATGCAATAGTTTTACCGACAGGACACGAATCTGTAAGAACCTTTGTGCACAAAACATGGACTATTCGTGACTCGTCACGTTCTGTACAAAATTTGTTCAAAGTTGGCTGTAATATTAAGCTTTTCGAGCTGCGGATTTTGACTAAAACCAGAAAGGCCTTTGTTTGGCCCTACATTGACCAATTTAAATAGGGTTCGCTCAACAGAATCGATTCAGGTCTATCTCCTTGTATTTTAGGGCTGAAAACATCAGCACTATACCATAATTCCCTACCACAGCTTAAAAAGTTCTTTATTATATTTTGTATCAATTCGCCAACCACATGTATCATCCCTGCTACCAACCATAAACAACTTAACAGCTGATTTCTTACAGCTGTGTTCATTTTTGATAAATTGTAATACTGTTGCCAGATTGAAATACCTAAATGCAGTCTGATTTTGTGCATTTACGACAGAGTAATGCAGAATGTACAAGTTAATTTGCATTAAGTCCGTTAATGCACATTATCGTCTGTCTAGGCTATAACGACAAATATGCAGTTAATCAATCCTGATGCAGATCAAATGCAGTACTTCTAGGAACTTTAAACAAAAGATAAATGAAAAGCTCTGATCAAAATTCGTTGAACTGCAGTAAGTCCTAAATCTAATTTGTTTACCGATTTCCGTTTAGAAAACATCACATATCTTCTCTATTGGTTTCCTGAGATTATAAATTCAATTCATTTGAGTGTGGCAGTATCTATTGAATTACCGATTCCGAAGGGTGGTCTAATCATATCGCTGCTAATTGTAAGTCCAACCTTAACGTCAGGTTTTTGCCCACTTAATTTGACATTTCTTCGTTTTAGAATTTGACAAATTCAACCATTCGTTAAGATTGTTGAAGCCTTTAACGAAAATGGGCGTTAAAGAAATAAATTCTCGTATTACAATGAAAATAATCTTCATTAAAGAGGCACACTTTCACCACAGTGGCTCCGTTAACAAGCAGAATTGTCGCATTTAGGCAAATGAGAGTCCACGGGTGATTGTTAAAAAAACGATGCGCTCACAAGGAGTGACTGTTTGGTACGGTTTATAAGCTGGAGGTGTCTTCCGGCCGTACTTTTTTAAAAATGAGGTCGGCAAATCAGTTACCGTGAAAGATTTTCGCTATCGCCAGATAACAACGGAGTTCTTGTGCTCAGAAATTGGGATATAGACGATAAGTGGTACCAACAGGATGGTGCCGCTAACCACACAGCCAACAAAACAATGGCTCTTTTGCGCGAGAAATTCAATGGCCGAGTTATCTCACGCCGTGGCAATGTTAATTGGACGCCACGATCATGTGTTTCGATACCGTTGGACTTCTTTCTTTCGGGATATTTAAAAGAAAATGTGTACGTCAATAAGCCAAGAACAATTTAAGAGCTAAAGGATGAGATAATTCGGCGCATTAACGACATTCAACCTCCATTTTGTCTCAGAGTCATTGAAAATATGGCCCTCGGCTAGAGGTATGCCACCGTAGCCGTGGCGATCATTTGGCCGATATTTTGTTTAACACATAATTGTCATCGATCCTTCTATCATAACAAAAATAAATTAAGATGATTCTCCGAAAACTTTTTTTATTTACAACTAACATCGTGCGTTTTAGTTGGACCACCCTTTAGTTCAATCACAAATGAGCGATAACCTAGATTAAATATACTAATAGTATTTTTAAACGAATCCAAATTAGCCGGCCAAAAACATCCCCACCTCTCTCATTTAAGTAAGGTGAAGCCGCCTCTGTTCGGTTCTGTCATTGTCTTTGTTTCAATTTGTAATTATTTCATTTTCGTACGTTCATTATACTCGAATCTCTTTTTAATTTTCATTATTGCTACTGTTGCCTATGTTAGGTTTGGAAACACAAATACGCATGTTTGTCCGTACTCAGATCTAACTCTAATATTTTCAAAAAACCATTACGCTGCGATTTTAATTAGGCGATAAAAAAATATTGGTCTTATTTTTAACGATTTCATTTCATCACAACCCAAAAAAACATTGTATCAATCAATCATACCGTTGGACTACTACACAAAATGCGATGTAGTTAGTGACGAATTACGAAAATATCCCAAGACACCTGATGTTAGTCGCTGACCACTCTTATGCTGCGAAAATAGAACGAATTCGAGTACAAATCGTTCCGTGTCTTTGAAAATAACACCTTAGCTCAACCAAACTAATGTAAAGTAAAATGTTCGCACGTTGGCATGCTAGTTTGAGCATATCTACCGACCTAATTTTAATAGACTTTCACTATCCTTTGCGATTTTTTGGCAAAACAAAAAAAAAAACGCAAACGTCGTGGTAGTGCATCATCATCATCACGGTTGTACGAGTACATGATTTTATTTGAACACAATGAATATTTTGAGTAAGAGAAATAATTGCAAGATTTCTATTGAGATTAAATTTAAATTGAATATTTTTAGATTACAAATAGATAGAAGACGACAACAAGTTTATTGAACAAGTGTTTTTCTATGTATGAAAATGTATGCTACTGGAACATTGACAATCTGTAGATTTGGCGTTAACGCCAAGTTTTCATAGCGAAGTAGATAAACAAGCATCGTTACACTCTATTTTTAGCAAATGAGGCATACGAAAATCCAATAAACTTGTGTACAACAAGGGAAGTTCGATGAGAAATGATCAAAGTACAACGCGAGGAGCAAAAAGTAGGTTGTGAGGAGCACTTACAAAAGAATTTTTCATCGGGAATGGCATTCATACAACAAGAAACAGCTGATCAGTTGACGTATGTTGAAAACGCAATTATTCATGTTGATTGTGATAAATGTGTAAATTAATAAATTGACATTACCAAAAAAATGGCTAAGCATGCTAATTATAGTGGGGTTTGTCGAGAAACATGTTCGATATTTGCAGCTACATATTTAAGATTTGCTGTACATAGTCGGAGAAAGGCAAGTGTTGGGCACCAGCTGTAATAGGAAACAATCCGTACTGAGCTCGCATTGTCGTGAATAAAATGATCCGTCTTCTCTTATTATCTTTCATTTCTTCGAACACTGTTGGCAAGTAGATGGTTGTAAACAACTCAGAATTGACCGTCCTACATACCACTCAAGGCACTGTGGCAACATGGCCGGTTATACCGAAGAAAAACGCAATCATTTGCTTCGATGTACTTCTTTCACGAACAACATTTGCTCGTCTTGAAAGACCCATACGGTCGATTACTGTTTTGTTTCGGGTTCATATGCATAGATTCATGATTCGTCACCTGTGACAATGTTATATACTGCCTTTGAGCTACCGCAGTTATACTTTTTCAACATCTCTTTGCACCAATTCTTACGAGTCTCTTTTTGAACATTCAAATGTTGTGGGATCCAACGAGAACAAACGTTATCACGGCAATATGAACATAAAGGGTGTTTTTTATTTGCCACATAAAATGATTTTTTTATAATATATATTTCTATAGGGATGAGGATTATGGTGCACTCAAAATCCAGGGCAAAGGATTAGAGTCAATCACATCTGATCTAATGAATTATTTGGTTCGGATTATGGATTATGGCCTCATCCCTATAGAAATAAAACGCCAGGAACGGTGTCCGGGGCTTCATGCTAGAACATTGCGAATTCTTCAGGTTGGGACAAACGACAAACTACATCCAAATTGCTTCTTGTGTTGCCTGGCGCTATCCGACATTTCCATTGGGAAATTTGAAATTTTATGCATAAACGTTTTCAGAATGTTTTGACGTACGGCCATCATTTGTGTTGTTTACAGTGACTTGCAAAAATCAATTTGGCAAAAAAAATTGGAATTAACTCGTGAACATTTTCGTGCGATCATTTTTCACAACTTTTGACGTGGATTGGTGACAAGAGTGCCTCGATGAACTTAAATCTTTGTATGGCGATGAAGCACCATCCTATAGCACTGTGAAAAACTGATTTAATGAATTCAATCGTGGCCTACGCTCGCTCAAAGACGAAGTTTGTTAAGGTCGTCCAAAAATGGCCGTTGTGCCAGAAAACATTGATAAAGTGCGTGAACTGATAATGCAAGATCGTCATGTGACATAACGTGAGATAGAGGCATCCTTGGGCATTTCTTTCACCAGCATACATTGGATATTGCATGAACAACTGGCCGTAAAAAAGGTTTGCTATCGTTGGATCCCGCACAATTTGACAACCGCTCAAAAAAGGCTCGTGTCGATAAGTGCAAAGAAATTTTAAAAAAATACAATCGCGGTGCTTCAAAATACGTTTATAAGATCGTCACAGGTGACGAATCATGGATCTATGCGTATGAGTCCGAAACAAAACAGCAATCGACCGTGTGGGTCTTCGAAGACGTGCCAATTCAACGAAAGTTGTTCATCGGAAAAACTGGCCATGTGGCGACTGCTCCGCTTAAACACCGTAAGGCGGTCAATTCTGAGTGGTACACCACAATTTGTTTGCCTGAAATTCGAAAAACGAACAAGAGAAGACAAATCATTGTGCACCATGACAAAGGTGCAACCAGCGCCTTTTGTGCGGCCAAAACGTCGAATTGATGGCCGCCGTACAGCCCTGACTTGCCACCCAATGGAATAATTTGAAAAACAATAAAACCATTTTTGATGATAAATATTCGCATTTTCATTATATGGCCAGAAATATGTATAGCAGCCGTCGTATGACCGAAATCGAATTTCATAATGTATAAGTATTTATTCCTATGGTTCTAGTGTGGAACAAAGGACGAAAACAAATTTCTTGCATTTTGACCTAACTTGCGCCTTCAGTGTCACATCCGGCCAAGTCGCTCCCATTGAGCCAGCTTCCGTTTCAATTTGTCTCCTCCAGGTATTAGCAGAGATACCACTTCTCCTGCTGCATGAGGATTCCACGATATTTCCATTTGAGCTACTGCGTTAATTGACCTCAGGATATGGCCGATCCACTTCTATTTCCTTCCCGCTATTGGAAAACGGATTGGAGCTTCGTCTGCTCTGGCCCATAATTCCGTGTTTAAGTTAAGCTAGAATATTCTTATTATTTCCCTAACGCATCTGTGTATGGGCACCTGTAGCGCCAGCAGATTGTTTGCTGAACGGTTTTATGATTCAAAGCCGAAAAAAGAATGGTTCGTTCTTTAGAGGAAAATATCAGAGTTTAGTTTTCAATAGGATTTGAAGAGATATCTACACCTTTGTAATGCTCTGAAAGCCAGGATTGCCAAGGTTACTGAAAGATTACCCTTAGTGCATATGCTAAAATGCGGATTAAAATTTGGCTTGTAGAGCGGCAGGACCGCGAATCAAGAGGATCATTTGCATGAAGGCTTGGGAAAACGGGGAACGATATGGTTTAATTCCACGAGAATTAACCAAAACCGCAGAAAGGACCAGAAAGAACATTTATTTTTCGAATGAACTGTTCTAGAAAACGTTCGGTTAAGTAAAGACGATAAATTGTACAAGATGGGCCCATCCGGGAAGCACATCTTTTATGCGATAATGTATAAGTAGAAAAACACACTTCAGTAACTTGCAAATTCTCGGTGTTTATATTCAACATTCGTTTGTACACAACCACTAGAACGCTACAGTCAAAATTGAAACACTAAATTCGCACACTTTACACACAAATGTGATAACGATTGAATTGCCACAAAATAATTAGGTCGAGGAACGATATTCTCAATTGAGCCTAGTTTCGTTTGCCACCACATTATGAAAAGCCGGTACAGCAACGTTGCAATTTGTGCGTCTGACATAATCATATTTAAGTGATTAATTGGATTAATTATTGATCGTTTTCGTTACATGTATGCACTAGGTTATAATACGCATGTACATAAATAATTAGGTGGACTTCTTACCAGATTTTTTAGTGTCAAACAAATTTTAAAAGGCTTCGGCACGAATTTCGGGGATATAAGTTATACATTTGGTATACGCCTTAGATATTTTTGTTGTTGTTGTAACAATAATATATAAGTATTGCAATATAATTCACTCTTTCAAAAAAAATATATATTTTGTTTTGAAGTCCTGTTTGTCTACAGGGGTTCTGCTTCGTTATTCAGCTGAATTTAACGCGTAATTTGAACTGGATGCGTCCAAAAAGACCTGGAGCTGAGTGGGCTTGGTCGGACAATAGAAGAAGTGCAGCACGTCATGCGGTCCCTGATGGCAGGCGGGACAAACTTCCGGAACGTTATCATCGATTCGCGCCCAATACGAATTGAGGGGCTGCACCATCCAGATCACACACGCAGAGAAAAAACATGGTTGCTATATGGTCACGGCAATAATCATATGTTCTCCGCAATAAAAGTATGTTCGTCGCAACCATAGTATTGTTTACTGAATTTAATGTTGACAAAAGTATGATTGCCGCAATATTAATATTGTTGGAATGTAACAATAGTATTATTGCCAAATTTTATAATGAAAATATGGTTGTAGCAACAATGTAAATATGGTAGGTGCGACAAAAGTATTGTTTTTTGGGTTTTATGTTAACAATATTATGATTACGGCAATCATACTGTATGATTGCAGTTTTTGTCATTTAAAAATGCTTTGTTGAACAATGTTTTTGTTACGGATCTAACGCAAAAATAGTACTTTTTATATGGAAATTAAAAATTTTCAAACAAACTGTTTTGGGTTTGTTTAACTAAAATATTTTTAATAAAAACGCTTACGGGTTTTTTAAAACTGATTATTTTTACTGCTAAATAAATCACTTCTATTATTTTGAATTTAATGTATTTTTAAATACTTTCATAATTCAAATCTGTTGTGGACAACTTAACCCAATTCTATTAAATAATTTGGGGATCATAGTATACTTGTAAGTGATCATACTATGGTTGTAGGGATCATAACATGTTTACGTGTGAATCATACTATGGTTGTGAGGATCATACTATGGTTGTATGTGAAACATACTATGGTTGTGGGGATCATAATATGGTTGCGGAGATCATAGTATGGTTGAGTGTGAATCATACTATGGTAGTGGTGATTATAGTATGGTTACGTGGGAATTATACTATTGTTGTAAGGATCAAAGTATAGTTGTGAGGATTATGGCATGGTTGTATTTGAACCATACTATTATTGTGAGGATCATAATATTGTTGTTCTACTACCATACACCCAACAATAGTATTGTCCTCTTCCAATATTGTTACCACAACCATACTTTTTTTCTGCGTCCAGCTAAGACAAGAACACGTGCGTCTGCCGGGGTAGCGCCTTCTCCTCTGGTGAAATCTTCGGTTAATGTTCCTCTAGCACTACATTCACGCTTTAGCTACTTCTACTTTATACTGCTGCTGTGACTTCATTATCGTGAATGTCGTTCAGACCAGTCTGAAAGTTTGGCTGATCTGAAGGCTCTCTTGTACCGCTGGACCTCTCTCTTTAGATCATAAAGACCGCTCAGCATACTGTTCATAAGATGTTGGTTGGGATGACTATTGCGAAGACACCCAAGCTGATACTGCTTTGACAACAAGAAATGATGTCTGCACACGATAAGGACCTTCGTCTCCTCAAGTAGATAGGGAGACACCCTGTTGATGGTTTCAGTGCGGCATTCTGGCAAGTCTGTATTTTTACCACTCAAACTCTTTTCGGCCAGGGGCAGTCACCTCAACAATATGTGTTTTTTGTTTGTCCTCAGGTATTTTGATTTTTATTCTCGGAATTTTTGAACTTCCGGTCACCTCAATACACACAAAAATATATGTGGACATTTGCGCAAAGTTCAACGTAATGCAGCGACGGCAAAGAAAGTCATTGATATACTAAATTAACGATTTTATGGCTATTGCTATATTTTGACTAAACTTTTCTTTCGAAATTGAGAAAGGCGTTCTTTTAATTTTATTTTCGATTACACATTAAATGTGCATAACGGATATAAAAATATAGGAAACTGTATTCTACCGATACAATCAAATAATTTCAGTTACAACTTTAAGACTTACCTTTAAGAATCTCCGTTGACAGCTGGACTTTGGCCGATCTTCACTTCTCTGGTGTTTCCTGTCCGTAAGTTAGTTTATTATACCTTTCTATGTTATATAGCTCATTAGAAAAAAGTATCGTTAAAAAGATTTTAAAATATATCAATTCAGGGCATAAAGCATATGTAAGTTCAGTTAAAAATTAGTTTTATTTTAGATAAGTATGTGAATTATGTTAAATTTTTTTAAAGTTAGTCTATTAAATAAAAAAAAAACAATTTAAAAAATGTGTTTAAAAATGGAATACCTCCAATGAAGCTTAGCAAAGCCTAAGTTAGTTATTATTGTGAAAATCTGTTAAAGCATTGGCATACGTTTTCAGCGATGTAAATTTTGATTTTAAAGCAGATTGTCGATTTTTGTAGATGTTTAACGTTAAGAGAAATTGCTGCATTTGTGTAATTTTGAATTTAAATAAGCAAATATGTATTGCATGTAAAATGATAAATTATGATAAAATGGATAGTGTTTAATTGTAATTAATTTTGTTTTGCAAAACCTTAATATTTTTTCTTAACTTTGATTTGCATTTTATACACCAGGAATCAGCATTGGTGAAAAACCTATAAATTTTATAATTTAATTTAAATTGGCCATCGGGTCCGAAATTTATTTTCGTCCTGTTTTTGCAATTTTTGTCAGTTTTAATTTTTGTTAGCAGCTCACTGAAGAGCGTTAAAACGAGAAATAATTACATATTTATTTTTCTGTTCAGCAGTGATGGCTTATTTACATCGCCTTAAAGGTTGTTTGTCATAGTTCCGGACATGTATCGAAAGACATTTTTAGTTTTCAATGCACTTGGGCAAGCATAGCTGTTAAAGTTTTTCAAGAGCTGAAGATAGTTATAATTGCAATTAAAATGGTAAAATACCAAATCTTGGCACGAAAAAGTGGAACTAGTCCACGTTATGGCGAGTCTTGTAGTAGTTTCTGTTTTTTGAGTACGGTTATATGGTATGGTTATCCTGCAATACCAACACCTAGAACATGCGTTTCATTTTAAGCAGGACCTTTAAAACTTACCATATAAACTTGAATTGCGTAAATTTGTTTTAGGGAAATAAATTCATACATACGCAAGAAAAACGGCGCCAGCGGTATTTTCAGTAGCGAATCAGGTCTATTTGGAATTCTAGACATATAAATTAACTTCCCATGTTCTAAGAATTTTTCTCAATTAAATATTCCTGCTTAAGGGAACAGCACAATTGAAATTGAACCATTTGAAAAAATAGCTATTCAGAAGCTCACAGATTAAAGCCGCAGGCGGCAGTCTTTCCGACTTACATGACGTATAAGCATGTGGTGAGCAGCTCTGCCGCACTACTGTCGGTTTGTAAATTACCTAAATTGGAGAAGTCTTAAAATAATTTATATGTATGTCATTTATATAAATGTATTTAGAATTGATTTTTAGTTTTTTTAGAGATCACGCGTAGCGCATGATTTCAAGCTGTTATCTTATTATATTTCAGTATAGTCCGACTATGCATCCTAATTATTCAGTGGTATTATGCAAATCTGCCTTGTGTGAAAAATGTTTTTCGTGTACTTCAACAAATAGACCTTCCGATCCCACTATTACCATTCTCAAATTTTAGTCAGAGTATACGTTATTGGATACGTGACCGAAAAAATCAATTTCCTGTTTTCGGTAAATATTCAGCTGAGGTTTTTCACAACAATAGTCGTTCGGTTTAGTGACAACCGATCAACTAATAAAAGTTTCAGTTTGTTAAAACCTTAAATCGGCTCAGTTTCGGTAAAGTCGACGGCCCGACCATATTATAACTTGACCACTCTGGATATCCAAAAAATGTACATGGAAATGTAAAAACTTACTTTTTACTAAAAATTAAAATTTTAATCGGCTGTTAAAAATGGTCGACCATTTTGTATGTATATATGTCGCTTCTAGAGAAACGGGCTCCTTAAATTTCAAAACATGGAACGATATGGGCTGATATTATTAAATTTCGTCCTTGGGCCAAGTCCACACAATGTTCACATATTCGTTGAAATCTTTCAATAATTGCGAACCTTATATTGATCGTTATGGACAAAGCCTTGTCACTATCGATTTTAATTACGTTTAGGTATCTTTTCTAACAAGTAAAAACGTTGTTAAGCTCGGCCAAATTGTATATACCCTATACCATAGCCAGTGTTGCCACTGCCAAAGTTATTTTCCTACCATTTTTTTTTCAAGAATCCTACCAAATTAAACTAAAAAAAACTGTAAAGCCATTAACCAATTTGCTATTCAGCGCTTAACGGAAATTTATACGTAAGCTTGTTTCATGGAACTGTTTGTAACTACCAAAAATATTAGAGCTTTGAGTGTACCGATCGACACCGAACCATCGGCTGATTTGTCCGTCTGCGGCCCTTACAAAGATTCTAATCAAACTATAGGTCGCAATTGTCACCCGACTTGTATTAAATATGGCAAAGGTACATTTTTTAGCCGAACGCTTTTGAAAATTACTTCCAATCTTAATTAAATTGGGAAATGTTGTTAGCGATCGATCTGTAACCTCATCACATAATAATGGCTCATATCGGTCATAGAACACCTGAATATAAATTCTTACACCTATTCCTAGCCCAAAATCCAGCCCCGTCAACCATGGAAATATGAATGGCAAAATAATGCAATATTTTCTAGAATAAAAATTTATCTATATTCATTTGGTTAATTTATTGCTTTCCCTGGGGCTAAAAAATCGGTCATCTAAAAAGTGGCAATACTAAAAATTAGTTCTTATTGTCAGTTTGTGTCATAAGGTACCAATAACATATTTGCCATCACAATATCTTTCGTCATACTCTCATTACTTTACAAATTTAATTTCTGTAAATGCATATTTATCGCAAAACCTACCAAAATACGACTTAGCCTACCATCCTACCATATGAAAGAAAACCTACGAAATTTTGTAGGAAAAGCCCAAAACGGCAACACTGACCATGACTCCACTATAGACGTGTGTATAAGAAAAAAAAAGTGGAACACTTTTAGCTTCCTTGAGTCAGCCAAAAATTAAAAAAAAAATCCATATTTGGATTCTTAGTAAAAGTGGCTGAGTACCCATATTGACTGTCATAGAACACCTGAATATAAATTCTTACACCTATTCCTAGCCCAAAATCCAGCCCCGTCAAACATGGAAATATGAATGGCAAAATACATGCAATATTTTCTAGAATAAAAATGTATCTATATTCATTTGGTTAATTTATCGCTTTCCCTGGGGCTAAAAAATCGGTCATCTAAAAAGTGGCAATACTAAAAATTAGTTCTTATTGTCAGTTTGTGTCATATTACCCCTTATACTGTTTGCATAAAGGTACCAATAACATATTTGCCATCACAATATCTTACGGCATACTTTCATTACTTTACAAATTTAATTTCTTTAAATGCATATTTATCGCAAAACCTACCAAAATACGACTTAGCCTACCATATGAAAGTAAACCTACGAAATTTTGTAGGAAAAGCCCAAAACGGCAAAACTGACGATGACTACTATAGACGTGTCTATAACAAAAAAAAGTTGAACACTTTTAGCTCCCTTGGGTTCTTGGGTCAGCCAAATATTCAAAAAATCCATGTTTGGATTCTTAGTAAAAGTGGCTTTAAACTGAGTACCCATTTGCCCATATTTACCGGCGATCCCATTTTCTGAGCCCATGAAGCCGAGAGCAACATTCAAATAAAAATCATATTTGGGTTTCGAAATGAAGTTTCCTTAAATATGTCCATATTGACTATTGATCGCCCGTGTTGATCATGCACTTGAACCAATACGTCCAACAACTATGCCCTTTTTGCCCAATGTTGTCACAAAATGTTATTATTTCTTAAGTTATGTTAAAAATTCTAATTAATCGGCCCATAGTCTTAAATGTACTGCACTTTTTCCCGATGTGCATTTACACCGGTAAAAGGAAACTTCGTTCCCCTAGCCCGATTTTGCCAACAGTGTATGACCATATGGATCCTAGGGTAATTCGTTTGGCCGCTATCATGCTATTAACAGATCGTCTTAGAGCTTTACGACAATCCATCCTTAAGTGGAGGCTATACAAAAATTTCACTCTAGGGTGGGCCCTCAATTTCTTACAGATTAAGTTAGATTTGCATTCGTTAGGAAATTTCATTGTTGAAATCCATTATTTGGGCCGCAAAGGGTTATTGAACGGGCTCCCTGATCCCAACAATAATGCCATATTTCCTTTTTTCAAGGGTACGGATTTTGGCTTTTGCCCCCAAATGTCACCCATATGTACTTGTATACAGAGAGCCATATTTGGCCCCTTAACCCTTTTGTATGGTCGTTTTAAAAAATATTTGAGCTACGGGGTCCAACATTATATACCGTACCGAATTAGTCTAAAATAATGATATGTTGTTCCGATCAAACCTTTGTGTGTGAGATATATTAGAAGATAAAACCGATATTGTCTATTACCTATTGTATTAGTTGCAGGCCGATCTTAACGAACTTATGGCTTCTAGAGGGGTAAAAACTTAAATTGGGGGCATATTTGTGTAAGAGATAAAAATGGCGGGCCATTAAAAATTTTAAATTTGTTTCGGCTGTACTGATAATTTTTTCAAATTTCTGATTTTATTGGAATGGTTAAACTCTGTCATTTAATAATGGAACACAATATCATTCATATGACTACCACGACTGGCTCGGCAGTACCTCCTCCGATCAACCCAATTCTTTAGTACATTTTCAATTGTTACGGGTCTCTTTAATCAACTTCTATTTCATGTTTCAGCACTTCAATTGTCTCTGAATGTCTTGCGTAACATTTATCCTTAATGCTTGTCACAGAAAATAATCGAAAGGGCTTGAATCACAGCTCACAAATGCGGCTGATAATTCGATTTTCAGAAAAAGTGCGTAAAATGATATGTGCCCCCGTTTTGTTGAAGCCAAATGTCGTCCATGTACTTCTCTTGAATTTTTGGAACAAAAAATTCGTTGAGCTTGGCGTGGCAACGCTCCCCGTTGACGGTAACGCCGGCTCCTTGATTCCGCCACCCCAAAATCCACACCGTGTGGATGCATTGGCTTCTCAATAGTCACGTGTGAGTTCTCTGAACCCCAAATGCGGCAATTTTGCTTATTGCCATAGCCATCGAGATGAAAATGACCTTATCTGAAAACACGATTTTTCGGTAAAATTTTTCATTTCCTGCAAGGCAATCTTTAGCCTTTTGGACGAAGCGAATACGCATCGGATGATGTTCAATTTTTAACCTTTCCAAAAAAATCCGAAATTAGAAAAATTATCAGTACTTTTTTTCACAGCTGATTCAAATCTAAAATGTTAAATCGCCCACCCTATATCATATTCCATTATCTTCAAATTTACAACTGACTGTTCTAATCTTAAAAAAACTTTTGCCAAGTCGAATCAGCTGGTTATTCTGAGTCGATCGGTCTAGCTTAGTTACTATAAGGAATTATATCTTGCACAATTTACAGGTCCGTTTTTTTCTGATTGATAAGCAATACTTCCTACTTGCGGAGAAAACACCAAGTTTAATAAGTTAAACATGTAAACATTAAAAATTCAATCCATATTTTCGCTCTATTTTAAATGAAATAATCACTAAAAAATACTTGCAGTAATACCCAGCATCTACGAGTATGAATCTGATCTATGTTGGTTTTTGAGCACAAGATGCCATGTTTACATTAGACATTAAAAACAGATTATCTGTAAATAAATTTAAGGATTAAGGATGTCAAACTGACTACGATGATCGCAATTATAAGTATAATAACTAATGTAAGGAATGCCTAAGGCACCTCTGCTGTTCCGTTTGTTCAAAATTTAGCCTTCACTTCACTCCACCCTATTGTTGATTTATACTGTTCAAAAGTAATGTGGTCCAAAGACAACAACATTCGGTTTCCTCTGATATGTATGCTAAATACACATTCAGACAATATAGCATTGATTCTAATATGATTTTTGTGTTGTTATTGGTAGTAGCGATGTTGTTGTTGATGTTGTTATATATGTTCGCATCCGACGTCCAATTCATTATAGAATGTCGTCGTTTTTATTTTGATTTTCTCAACTACAAAAAAAATGTTTACATTTCGAATATGAACAGATCGAGTTTGTTTACACGAGTGTTCCAAAGCAACATAGGTTGGTATTTATGAACTGGCGCTATGTTTACACCTAGGAACACAGTAATCCGGTTCAAAATTATATGTTCTACGATATACATGTGGTGACATGTGGACTATTTTACATAGCGTACATAACATCACTTACATTATTTGGAATACAATGATAATCGTATTCGTCTACAGTTTCCTTGAAGCGAACACGTTTTGTCGGTTTTCCATTGGTCCTTTGTTTTTTCAGCAAACCCCTGGTCATGCCGCCGGTCGTCTCCGACGTGGCCGGTGTCTTGGTGATATGATGGTGATGATATTGACTCGTATAGGGGAGTACTGCTGGTACTTTATAATCGTTAGTGTTATTGTTATAGGTGCCGTAGGAGGGCACTTTCCAAAACGCTGGTCGCGGTAACAAATGCGATTGACTCATTTCTTTTTTCGTACCGCGGACGGTTTTTTTTTTAATGAAATGAAAAAAGAACGCGAAATTCACGAGTATATTCACTCACACACACTGCAAAACAAAGGCACACACGGGCGGGGGAATTATAATTCGAGTGTATGGCCAAAAAGCCTCACGTTGTTTTTCCGTTCGCTAGTTTTTCTCAATTGAAAGGCTTTTCATAAAACATAAGATTTTTGTTTATAATATTTTTCAAACAAAAGTAAAACGGCGCTCTTGTTTTTGCCCCATCCACACCAAAAAAAAAAGAAGAAAATCTCATACAGACGTATTTACGTACATACAGTACTCTGCCAAAAAATTGCGATTGTTTTCGTTTTCCCCATACAAACAAATGAAAGATGCCAACCCTTGTTGGATTTTTACGGGAAAACGACCTGGAAAAGTACTAGTTTTCGTCAGTCTAAATAAGCTCGAACCAACGTTCTAAAGGGTGTCCCAAGAAGAGCGCAATTTTTAAATGACTGATGCAGCAATTGAATTGTTTCTCTGGCTGTATGACATGTGGCGCCGTCTTGTTGGAACCACATGCCCTCCACATTCATTTCTTCAATTCTAGGCAAGAAAAAACTGGTTATCATTTCACGATACCAAACACCATTGACTGTTTGCGCTTGACCTGCCTCATTTTCATAAAAAAAAGTCCAATGATTCCTCCAGCCCAAAAACCACACCACACAGTGACACGTTGAGGATGCATTTGCTTCTCGTGAATCACTCAAGGATTTTCCGCACCCCAAATGCGACAATTCTGCCTATTGACGAAGCCATCAAGATGAAAATGGGCCTCGTCACTGAAGATGATTTTATCGGCAAAATCAGCATTTTCATGTTGTGTCTCCAATACCCAATTAACGAACTCCCTTCGCTGTCCATGGTCAGCTGGCTTCAGTTCCTGAGTCAATTGAATTTTGTATGCATGAAGATGCAAATCTTTCGTCAAAATTCGCTGCAAAGTGGATTTGGAGACACCAATTTGCTGAGCTCGGTGTCGAATTGAGGTGGATGGAGTTTGAGCGACATCATCACGTACAGCTGCGACATTTTCGGTCGATCGACCTGGTCGATGGCGCGTTGTTGTCTTTACATCACTAACAGACCCAGTGTCGGCAAATTTATCCATTAATCTCTTTACAGTTGACTCTTTTGGAGCATAATTGTGACCCCAAATTGATCGCAATTTGCGAACTGTAGCCGCAAAACTTTCACCATTTTGGTAAAACAATTTCACAATGAGAATGCGTTGTTCATTCGTGTAGCGCTCCATTTTTACTAACCTCGTACCTTCTACTAACAAACAATAACAATTGTTCAAATGTCAAACAATGACACTTCGAATGTTGCCAGATTTAAAAATTGCGTTCTTCTTGGGACACCCTTTATATGCCAAAGATAATGTTTAAAATGTCGAAAACTATTAATTCCCATACAGATCATCCTATTGGCAACTTTTTCCAGTATGAATAACCATAAACATTGTATTTTAAACGAAAGGAAAATCCGAATACTTCAGAAATAATTTCCTAAAATTTGTCAGCAGAGGTGTGTTCCATTTTTTAGCTAGCTAGGCTTGCTATTAAGGCCTTAACAATTTTATATACTTTTATATACTCGTTTTAATAAAACACAGAATATTTAAGATATAGAGTTCAAATTTATTTCAGGTGTAGTGCAAATGTTACATTTTAAGAATGAAATTCGATTTCGGTCATATGCCCACCCCGAGGCCGCGCGCAGCGATCTATTCTTTGGACCCAATTTTGCACCGGACCGAAACGTTAGCAACTTCGCGTTAGATGTTGTCTCTTAACTCGTCTAAAGTTGTTGGCATAGACCAATGATTCGATGTGACCCCATAAACTGAAATCCAATGGCGTTAAATCGCATGTACGAGGTGAAACCACATATCGGCGATGTCATGCTCATCTGGCCAAAAATAATGTTCTAACATAGCACGATAGCACTCTCCATTGACGGTGGTAACATGACGATTGTTTTCATCGACAAAAAAATGCGGCCTAATCACACTTCCGACATGAAAACCCCACCACTCAGTAAGTTTTTGCTGGTGCAATTGTGTCTCTTAAAGCACATGTAGGTTTGTTGCTGTCCAATAACGCATATTTTGTTTATTGACAAAACCACTCAGCCAGAAAAAAGCTTCATTGCTGAAGATGATTTTTCGACGAAATTATGGATTTTCGTGAAACTTTGCCAGAGCCCAATCGGATAAGTTTCGGCGTTTCAAATGATCAAGTGGCTCTAGTTCTTGAGTCAGTTTGATCTTATAAGGATGAAAGCATAGATCTTTTTGCAAAATACGCCACGGTGTGGTATGAGTGATGCCCAATTCCTGAGAACGACTGATTTGGCTCATTTTTAACGAATATACTTACAGCTGCGATATTTTTGTCGCTACGATCGGTAAGGCTTCTCTTTGGCGTCGTAACATTCAAAAGTTAAAATTTGCATCCACTATAGTACACACAGACTGTCGGGTGGGATAATTTTTGCGGACGAAAATTAGAGTAAGCGCACATAAAGTTGCAACAACCGACTTAGAATTTCGGTAGTAATTTTTAATGACTTCCAAATGTTGTTCGTAAGTGAACTTTACCATGATGAAAATGTGGACTTTGACTTACGTTTTGACACTGAAAGATCATTAAAAATGTTTGAGGGTGCGTTGACATAAAGATACGAAATTGTTATGTCCCTATTAGAAAACCCGTTTGTTATCTGCAACCTATGGCTAATGTTTTTAACGTTTAAAGTCAATATACATATTCGTCATTAAATGTACTTCCCTAAGATATTTTCCAAAACAAATGTAATTCATTTAAAAACTTTTTGTTAAATTAAAATAAAGCACTTAAAACAGAATTGGATTTCGGAATTTTTTCCCTAAGAAATTTTCCAAAACAACTGTAATTCATTTAAAAACTTTTTGTTAAATTAAAATAAAGCACTTAAAACAGAATTGGATTTCGGAATTTTTAGCCCGTCACCTCGTATGTCGACAATGTCACACTAACACCAATTTGGTATTCTATAAGGATGATGACTGTTTATCGAAAATTGTAAGAAAACTGAAACCACATCTATAAAAAAAATTGTATTTATTTTTATTTAAGCTTACATTTTCTTTTACCAGAGTAGAAATTTTACTCTTTTCGAAGGACTAGAGCTTTCTTTCTGAAAAGAACAACAAAAACATTTGGATATTTTAACAATCCTAACAATTCTTGTTTATATCCAAACAACGTTCTGTTTTTGAGAACTAAACTCCCTAAACGCTTCATTTAGAGGTGAGTAGTTTCGGATAGAACTAACAGATTCGACACAGCTTCATCCAACTGGCAGAGTCGAAATCGGTTTCACCTACTGTTCCCAAGCGAAAATTGCTACGGATAAAATGTGCAAAAAAGCGCTACAATTGCAACAGAACTTGAAGAAAATCTCCAAAACAAAAAATCGCAACGGAAAAAGTGAAGAAATAAAAATACGAAAACATTTAAAAGTTTTTTTTAGCTTCGAGTGAAAATTAAAAAAAAAAATAGCAACTTTCAAATTTTGAAAAGAATGTGTGCAAGCAAACCCTAAAATTTTCCGATTTAGAAATTTTTAAAATGCTAAAAGATTTCTTTAATAATCCATAAGGGTTCTTTCTCTTTTTTTATCCACTAATGTCAACTTAACTGTATATAATATTATTAAAAATTAGTATCTACTGTTGCAATATACTCGTATTTATTTAAATTCTCATAATTTGTAAATATTGAAATATGTATATTTTATTTAAACTGATATCGTGATATTAAATAAACAATTATAATAAAGACAACAATTGGTGCCAAAAACTAAATATGTTTTAGGTGAAAATCGCTACAGGCGCTATTTAATTTAGTAAAAATCCCCGTAGCCCTTTTTTTTAAATCGATGTGGCGATAATGCCATCTGAAATATCTCCAAGACGGCGTTGTCTGACGTGGACAACGACGTGATCGAAAATAATCAAATTTCGTAAAATAAATATGAGGGTAACGTCACAATTTAGTTGTCTCAAATGTTTTAGGTCACTAGGAACAAAAATAGTTTTCTTCAAACATGAATTTAATACAAATACAATGAAATTTTAATACGAATCAAATTACTTACCAATTTAAAGTTTGGATATCGTATTAACGTGGTCGTTCTTCCGAAATTATTACTGTGTGTGGAACAGCGTGGACCATGCCGCTACAACCTCGAAATTGCTTTAGATGACACGGCAATTGAATTAGATGACAAAATCTTGGACAATATTTGGTTTTAAAAAATCGGTGCCACCTGCCACACAGCGATTATAACAATGAGATCGAAGTTTACATAATGTATTAATCTAAAAAACAGCGAGAAAAAATGACTGAGTGGGCGATTTTTTGCGCCCACGACTTCATGAGGCCACCTCAGTCAAGTTTAATATTATTTATAAATCAATATTTGGATTCCTGATAAAAATTCCGTAACTTAAAGTACCCATGTGTTTACATTTAATGGGGGGTGCAACCTAAACGCACGATGTTAATTTTAAATGAAACAAAACATTTTCAGAGAATTGTCTTAATATTTTTTTCTGATAGAAGGATCTACGACAACAAAATATAGTCCAAATACTCGCCATGTCTTCGGTGGTATACCTCTATCCGATGGTCCATATTTTCAATTAGTCCGAGACATAATGAATGTTCAATATCGTAATTGTGCCGAATTATATCATTCTTTATCTTTTTAAATGTTCTTCGCTTATTGGCGTACATTTTTTCTTTAAAATATCCCCAAAGAAAGACGTCCAACGGTGTCAAATCACATGATTGTGGCCAATCAAGAGATAACACGGCCAATGAATTTGTCGCGCAAATGAGCCATTGTTTCATTAGCTGTGGTAAGTCGCACCATCCTGTTGGAACCGCATATCGTCCAGGTCCATATCTTCAATTTCTGGCCACAAGAAGTCCGTAATCATCTCGCGATAGCGAACACCATTCACGGTAACTGCTTGGCCAAGCTTATTTTCGGCCAGCCTATAAACCGCAGAAAACAGTCACTCATTGTGGATGCATCGGCTTTTCAACAATCACTCGTGGATTCTTA
The DNA here is from genome assembly GCA_963513945.1 of Hydrotaea diabolus. Classification (NCBI taxonomy): domain Eukaryota; kingdom Metazoa; phylum Arthropoda; class Insecta; order Diptera; family Muscidae; genus Hydrotaea; species Hydrotaea diabolus. Next base: position 172,440,229 of record OY740719.1, read on the forward strand.
GTTGTCCAGTATCCACAATTCTGCTTGTTAGCGAATCTACTGAGGTTCCTCGTCGCTGAAGACGATTTTCTTTGTTAAATTTTGCCATTCACTTTTGTCTGTTCAATCAACCCCTCGACGTATTGACGACGCTTGAAATGGTCAGTATGATTGAGCTCTTGGGTCAATTGAACCTTGTAAGCATATAAATTTGAATCTTTATTTAAAATTCGCTTCAGTGATGTTCAATTGTTGAGCATGACGACGAGTCGAGATAGCCCGCTTTTTCCGCAGAACGAACTGGGTGAGCATGTGCAAGTGTTTTCACATTTCCTACAGACCCGGTTTGCTGAAATTTACGATCTATTTTTTTGATTGTGGACATATTTGGTCGATTATGCTGGCCACAAAAAACACGAAATGAATTTTGATTTGGACGCCCATTTTGGTAAAAGTCTTTAACAATCTTAACGCGCTGCTCAATTGTGTACCTCCCATGGTTGAATTGTCAAACACTGAAACAAAGAAATGTTAAATATAATTGGGCACAAAACTTGACGTTAAGGTGTGACTCATAATTAACATCGTGCATTGTGGTTGGACTACCCTTTAGAATTGGTCGCTTGTTCTGACAGCCCTGAGCTAAAGGTAATGAAAAAAAATAAATAAGTATTAAGGTTTAAAGTGAATTTACTTTATTTTAACTATTTTTACGATCATATTTACAATTAGAAGCTTCTTTTAACTATAATGATCTTTTTAGCCTTCTTGAAAATACGTTTATATTTCAACAAATAAAGAAATCTAATTATCCATGAATCTCAATATGGCCTTGGTTTTTCTTGACTTTCAAATAATGACGATATCCTGACCATATACTAAAGAAGTGTATTTTTTCAATGGTATTATGATTCCTTTGAAGGGGAACTTTTTCCATTCAGGGCCGAATTCGGCCATCGTCGTGCAAAATGTCACGATCCTAGCTTATTTGGCTAGATCGCTATAAAAAATATAGACATTTATACTTTTTGAGGTCTCCCATCAATATTTGGAAGTGTTGAAAACAGAATGATAAATTTAGAATATACTCCATTATTTGGTGGAGGCTATAAAAATATAATTTCGCCAAGTTTGTGTGTATATAATTTTTAAATAAATCGGCGGTGTATTGGACCTATTACCGATATTGCCAATAATCGTGCACCATTTTTAATTTTTTGGCGGGATACTGTACAGAATACACATGTACGAATACTATAATTTTTCCGATGAAAATCGTGTGTTTTTGTTGCTGTTGCCGTGTTCAATCTTTCGTAGCTTTTACAAAATCCACATTGTATTTCATAAGTATGTGTGTATATGCGGATAGCTGGCCAAAGGTTTCGCGCTGCTCGCAGAAATCAATCATTGAGATTTGAATTTCAATATTCATTTTCAAGGGATATTCAAATCAAGTACAAGTGTAGTTATATACTCAAACTTTTATCAATCAGTTGCTGGCTGACTGACCGGCTGTCTGGTCATTGTACCCTATATGTTGCGTTCCGTAAATAGCAGATCAAAGTAAGGCATTTTCCGAATATCCGAAATGTTCTTTTCTCGTGTTGATGAACAAACGAATGTCGACCACACCGAGTGGTGTTCTCATCCAGGCATGTGTTAGACTGCCACTGGAACTCAATGATTTAAAGAAGACCATACGCTGAATAATTTTCACCAGAGGAAAGCGACATTCAAAAATTCTCCTGAAAACAGCTAATGCAATGGGGTACCTACACCCGATGTCGTTATGACTGACTTAATTTTAATACCTATAGTTTTAGCTCCCGCTAACAGATGTTTTTTTTTTATATTCAGAATGTCAAACAGTTGGAACAATTGGATATTTTTATGGCTCTCTCTCTCTCTAGCTCTCTTGTGACGTCTTTATTTTCAATGTAAAAAATCTTTTGGTCGGGTCGGTTTGTCTTTTATATCATTCAATGCAAAATGTGTCTGCCTGAAGATCGTAAAAATTTTAATTGTCTATAGACTCAGCCAGGCAAACGTCCTTACATACTACTATGTACAAAATGTCAGTGCTCATCATACACATGCACATGTAGACATTCAACTTAGCCGTCTTAGATTTAGTTCATTTTTTGCGGTCATTAACACTTGTTAGTCGTATTTTCTGAATGGTTATTACATGGTCTTAATAAATTGAAAATTTTACGATATTCACCAAGTAGTAAACGCACACACATAGATCGACAAATACTATAATTGAAATAATTTGTAAATGTAGTAACATATCAAATTTCAAATGAATTTTAGACTATTCAAACAATAGGATTTCGAAAAGTTATATTTTAGAGAACCCCAAACCGAAATCGCTTTATGTAGCTTAGATATACTTTAGTAACACGATTAGCTAATTTTGGAGAAGCAAGTGGACAAATTATATTTGGCCGGGCTGAAGATTATATACCCATTGATTATATAATCATTGATTACGGTCTTATATAAAAACTATGTTAAGGGGACGTGGCTATCAGAACAATATTATTTATCATAATATTCTCTTCGGTTATTTCCCTCAATCATGGAAGCAATCTGCAATAGTTATGATTCCGAAGCCTGGCAAAGACCCAACTCAAATTAATTCTTATGGACCGATAAGCTTGTTATCAATTATGTCAAAAATGTTTGAGATGAGTTTTCTGAAAAATAAAACCTTACATCCACAAAATCCCCGACCACCAGTTCGTATTTCGGAAGAACCAAAGCACAATAGAACAAGTAGTACATCGTATAACAACTTCGATAAGAGAAGCGTACGAGAACAAACAGTACTGCTCAGCTCTCTTCATAGATATTTCCCAAGCCTTTGACAAAGTATGGCCCGAAGGGCCTTTGGTTCAAAATATGAAGATTGTTACCAGTCAATACTCATAAATTGTTCGCGAGCTGTTTATTCAATCGATGGCTCAAAGTGAAATCAAAAGGTGCATTTTCTAGTTCCAAAAAAATTACGGCTGGTGTCCCCCAAGGAAGCATGTTGGGGCCTATTCTATACATTATATTTACGGTTGATATGCCCACTTCCCCTTCAACACATACGTCCACTTTTGCCGATGATACTGCTATTATCAGTAACCACCAGTACCCTACAGCTGCAACCAACCAACTGCAAATGCACATCCGAGAACTTGAGAAGTGGTTGCAAAAATGGAGAACAGTAGTAAAAAAGGTAGTAATCGCTAGTAAGTGCACGCAACTCACGTTCACCCTCAGAAAGGAGTCTTGTTCTCCTAAAAAAAATTCAAATCTATGGTGCTCCAAAAAGATAACGTTAGGTATTTAGGAATACCCTTAAATCGTCGTCGTACCTAGTCAAAACATATGTAAATATGAAGGTATCTCAATTAATGCTAAAATCCAACCTGCAATGGCAAATAGGTCCTAGGTCAACGCTACAATAACAATATAATCTATCTATTATATAAAGCGATTATTAAACCAATCTGGACATACGTAATCCAACTCTGGAAGACAGCATGTGCGACTAATATCAATAAGCTACACAGAAGACAATCCAGTATCCTGTGAATGATCTTCGGAGCTCTATGGTACATAAGAAATGCGAATATTCACAAGGATCTTAATATAAAATCCATCACAGAAGAAATTCGAGAATATTCCCGAAGTTACGTAAAGAAATAAAGTTTCCATCCAAACGCGCTCGCCAGAGGTCTACTTTATTTTGAAGGACATGAACGCCTCAGAAGAAGAAACACCTTGGACCTGTTATAGGAACTTGAGGGCAATCACCGCCAACTAAAATAATTATAATTTCAAACACAATATATTGCTTATTTTACTTTTAATGTAAATATCTTTATGCCAACAATTTGAATACTGTCTTTTTCTTAAAATCACACGAGCAAATCTAGCAGGGTTGTTTACACTGATAAAATTTGAATACTTATTGTTATTTTCATTTCATAACAGATTCAATAGATAAAAAAATGCCAAAAAAAGGGGACGTGGTACCGGCCTCTTTTCTATAAGGGTATGTTTCTGTGCATATCAACATCATAGAGGGTGGTCCAACTAAAACGCACGATGTTAGTTGTAAATAAGACAAAAAGTTTTAAGAGAATTACACTATGTAACAAAATTTTGTTTAAGTGAATTTTTTTGCTGTTTCTCATTGGTTATGTCTCTAAACTGAAGAAAAACTTTAACTGATGTCTGGCTAATCGTTTTTTAAGAAATGACATCGAATTTTCAAATTTTTAAATAGTGCCTTTATTTTTCATGGTACAGATAGATAAGAGTGTGCATAAAAGATTGTTAAACAGCTTAATTTTAATGAAGGTATGCTTTTATATGATAATAAAACGAAAAATACACTTGAATCCTTAAATTCAGGATGCTCTTAATAATACTGTTTAAAAATGGTTTGTTTTCTACCTTTCCTCTTGTAGATTTGGTCCTTTTCTCTGATTAAATTCAGATATAGTCGCCAAGCATCCGTTCATTGTACTGCCCTTGGTATCGCTTTTCAAAGGCTTGAATGTCCTGGTGAAAACGTTCACCATGTTCTTCTGAGTATGCGCCAGAATTTGACTTGAACACTTCTAGGTGTGAGTGAAGAACATGCAACTTCAGAGACATTCTGCATCCCATGTTATGGTAGTTCTCGGTAAGATGCTGAACCACTTCCTTGTAATTATCAAAATGAGATACCATCACTTAGTTGAGAATTAAACCAAAACTTGTTAATCGATTTTATTGAAATGTGGCTAGTTTTATTTGTAACATATTTATGTTTATAACTAAAGATCAAAAAAGAGCATTTGTGACTTTTTTGGTTTTTTATGAATTTTAAGACAAAATTTTTGGAAAAAGTTTCTGAATATTTCCAAAACTATTCACTTTATCAAAAAACAGTGTAAGAGTAACTTGGAGGTAATGTAGCTGCGGATTCTCGGAGTTTTTACTTAATCAAATCAGACAAACTGTTCTTGAGTTATGCTAAAATGTGTGGTGAAACCTCCATCATTTTTAAAATAGCGGTTTATATACTAAAAAAACGTTTAGGTAGAGGAAAGAACACTCATTATATTATATTTATGACCTAATTCATTAGATAAAAGCAAAAAATTCACTTAAACAAACAAAAAGATTTTTTTTGTTACGTAGTGTTATCTTTAAATTATTTATTATGCTAGAGTGATCTATGACAAATTATGTGTAAAACAAAATTTCGTCCAAATGTCGCCTTGGCTTCGGTGGCATACCTCTATCCGATGGTCTGTATTTTCAATGACTGAGTCATAATGTAGGTTCAATGTTTGTATATAACTTATATTATCCTTTAGCTCTTGAATTGTTCTTAGCTTATAGACGTACACTTTTTCTTTTAAATATCCAACGTTGTCAAATCAAATAATCGTGGCGGTCAATTAACACCGCTACCACGTGAGAAAACACACCCATTGAATTTCTCGCGCAACAGAACAATTGTTTCGTTGGATGTGTGCCAATTCGCACCATTTTGATGGAACCACATATCGTCCAGGTCCATATCTTTAATAATGGCCACAAGAAGCCCATTATCATCTCGCGATTGCTAACACTATTCACGAGTCTCTTCCGCCACACTATCGCGAACAACATCAATGTTTTTCTCAGAGCGAACTGGGCTAGCTTGCATAGGTGTTTTTTTTAATTGCCCACAGACCTGGAAACATTTCCTACAGCATTTGCGGACAGTTTTCCCGGTTAGTGACACGATTGTGCTGGCCAAAAAATGACGAAATGCATTTTTATATGAACGCCCATTTTCGTAAAAAGCTCCAACAATCTTAACGCACTGCTTAATTATGTAACTCTTCAAGGTTGAATCTTTCAAACACTGCAACAAAGAAATGTTCAATTAAGGCAAAAACTTGAAGTTAAGGTGTGACTCACAATTAACATCGTGCATTATGGACCACCCTAAATAAAGGCCAACCTTACTTAAACTTCAGAGGCGCGGTTTCTCTAAATAAGTGGTGTACTTTTTTGAATGAGAAACCCTATTTAAAATCCTTGTCTCATATGTAATAACTTGACGATCCTTATGTAACGATCTTGGTTTAAAGTCATAGAAGATCAAATATCATGATGAACATCACGAAGAGCTTCTTGAAAAACCGAAATTATCCATACAATGCTCGGCTCAAGTGCAGTTCAAGGGGCGTGACGAAAATAAAAAAAATATGTACCATTGTCTTTAGAATGGCTCGAGAATTTCGAAAAAAAAAAATAATGAATAAATAAGCCCGATCAAGGCCTTAAGAATGTTACCGCCCAATTTCATAAAAGTATGTACTCAAACGAAGAAAATTGCTCAAAGACTTCACAAATGCATAGACTAGGCCCAAGGGGGCCCTCAAGACACAAAACGTGGATCGTGAGACCCTAAGTGGTCCCCAAAATAAACGCATACATAAACAATACGAAATTATGAAAGCATGTAAAATCGTTGTGGGCCAATTTCACTGTAAAATTGCGTCGAGCCGCCCACTTTCTGAATAAAAAGAAAATTGAAACAATTAGGCCCTAGATTACGCCTGCCACACACGAAGTAACCTCAATAAGGTCATGTTCAAGCGAACCCCAGCGTACTTGTAGGTAATTTCTTCCCGAAATACCCGCCTAATTATCGAAAGCGTGTCATATTTCTTTCTTTTGTTTGTTTGGGCCATAATAAACATTCCCAATAACTATTATATTAAAACATGGTCCTATATTGAGCAAATACAGTATGGTCTGTCGATGGCACAATCCATTATAATGGTCCATGGTTATTGCTTATCATTTGCAACCTGTGCGTTGATTACAGCCATAATCTCTTACTCGCTGGTTTACAAGGTGGGAAACTCGCTACTGAAACTGTTTAAAATTTTAACCGGATTTCAAACTGGCGGCCAACATCTTATTAAATTTTAGATGACTTACCAATTTTGTTTTTGCTATCCAAACGATTTTTTGTTTTGTTTTAGAACTCGCCACCACTGTTATCTGTATTAAGTTTAACTTTAACTAGTTTCTCATAGAAAGAAATATGTTGATCGGAGCTACTTATATATAGTTGATTCATGAGAAAAGAATATCACTTTGTGTTCAGTTCGACTTAGAAATGAAATGCATGTACAATTTTTTCTTGTTTTGATCGTATGTTTTTGTTTTATACAGTACAATACACAGTTGTATAAAGAAAACAAAAACGGTTATAATTCTGATTAAAATTAATCGAGAATTCTGAACGATTATTCCATATTTGTTCGGGTAATCGTTGAGGCCAAAGACGAGAATTTATAAAAGAAGGCCAATTTGAAATTTATTTAGAAATCGAAAAATAAGTTGAGTAAAAATCATTTTGGAAATGCTGTTTATTGTGTGTTTAAAGTGTGCGAATTTAGTGGTTTCTGTTTTTTGTTTCAATTTTGACTTTATAGCGTTCTAGTGATTGCGTACATACGAATGTGTAGAAATAAACCCCGAGCGTTATTAAGTGTTGTTTTACTAAATTATTGTAAAAAAGAAGCACATCTTTTATTATTTATCGTCTTTAGTTGAGACATTCGTCTAAGATCTAGTTAAAGTATAACTCGGATCAATTTCAAATATCATGACTTCAACAGTTTTTATGTGGTTTGAGACCTTTTTGTTGTTTCTTTTTCAGAATCCTTATAAAAGGCAGACAGTACAGCTGTTTCTAAACCCGCCAAGGTTTTTCTTCAGCAGTCTTTGGCAACGATTACTTCAGCAACAAATCAAATGAGTTTGAATTTAAATTACCGAGAATTACCTTTTGCGTATAGTCTTCGAACTGTGCGCAGAGCAATCTTCAAAGCGCAATATTATTTCCACCAATTCCGTTTCGCCAAAAATGCAAAAAGCACAACATGTGCATGTTTTGTGCGTAGGTGTATCCATACATGCGTTGCACATTAGGGCGTACCAATCCTTTTTTTTTCTTTTTGTTTATATTTATTCGGTCTCTTATAATTTTTATGAATTGACTCAAAATACATTTAAAAAACTGTTATACTTAGAATTGACTATATAATTTGGATAACCGACATTCCTTTCAATAGTTTCGATCATTAAACCAATTGTGGGGCGATTCAGTGTTTTCCTTTTTTTACAGACCTTTTTGAAACCCGGGAATGAGTATTTCTGCAAAAACTGCGAACAAAAAATAGAAAATATAACTCTCATTTGCTATAAGTTAATGGATAGAAAAAATATATTCTCCATTTAAATAGAGTCAAATATTTCAACTCGAAATTTAACTCAAATATTTCTAGTGTTAAAGGGATAATGCTTAGAATATTGGCTACTAAATAAGCAAATACTTATACAATACACCGCCTCGCATTTAACTCAAATATTTCTAGTGTTAAAGTGATAATGCTTCGAATATTGCCTACTAAATAAGCAAATACTTATACAAAACACCGCCTCGCATAGAGTACGTGAATCGAAAACTATTGAAGGCATTTCAAAGACTTTCCAACGTCATTATAATGGTTAAGCAATATGATGGAAGGTCTGTGATATGTAAAATTTTATATCCAAACTTCGTGGTCCATAATATTAAAAAATATGTGTTAACGACATTTTTTTTCTATTTTAAAACTTTTTATTGTTTTATAGCTAATCTAAATTTGTTTTAATATTCTAAGACTTTCGGACATAATACAAAAGTTAGATTAACTCCGTTAATATTGGTTAATAACAACATAGCCTTAGCTCATTTAGTTTTTATTAAAATGGTTTATAGTTTTTGCAATGATTCCTCAAAACCTCGATACTAATACTGCGAGCCTTTTAGCGATTGCTTTTTGCAAGAGGCGTTTTAATTGACAAGCGAAGAAACCCGATTAAAAACCAGACAAGTAATGTTATCAAATCATTCTTAAAAATCATACAATTTTCTTATTTAAATTTTTGATTCAACTATTGTTTTTTTTGAGTTAGACAATACAAGTTATAGAAGAAAAAGCTTAAGCGGGGTTCAACGGAATTAAAGGGTCTTAAACGAATCCGCAGCGAGTCAATAAAAGTTAACTATTTTTTCTTTCAAATTTAAAACATACAATACAAACTTCTGTTATGTTTAGTAAATAACAAGAAAAAAATTTGCTAAGATCGGTTATCCCGAACCTTAAACGATTCCCTATCACTTCGCAATTAAGGCTTCGAAATTAAGAAAAAAAAACAAGTAAAAAAGTCACTGCGAACCTAAGCACAAAAACCTGGAACGTTTATGGGCCCTTACGATTTAAATCTCAGCTACAAAATCAAAAATAATCTGTATTTAAATTCGTTGCATAAATTGCTGTAATTTAAATACCCATATATTCATATTGACTCTTGATCGCCCATAAGTACGGGCGATCAAGAGTCTTTAGGGCCCCATGAGCCAAACTTTTGGGCAAGTATTAGGCATTAAGTCGGTCCCAACTAACAGCAACCATTTTAAACAATTTTCGTCCACATAAAAATATGATTTGTATACTCGTAGAAATAAATCAAAAAGAAATACTTTTTTCCTTAAAGGTAAAACTTTTTCTCCTGGGCAATTTCTTACATTTACAATCCGAAACTGCTTATGCCCATTAGCCGTCCTCATGTCAAATTTCTGGATCAAAGGCTTACTCGTTGGACTGCTATCGTGCATTTTCAAGAAACACGGGTTGAGGGAGATGGCTAGATCGTTTTAGAATTGTACAATGATCAATAATATATATACTTTATAGAACCTCAGATTTTTTTCGGGGTGTTGCAAATGGAATGATTAATTTAGTATACATCGACCCTCCGGTGAAGAATATAAAACATTTTAAAATTTAATTTAGCCAAATTTTCTGCTTGTCAAAAAAAACACTACTAATGATTGCAAACATTGGCATTGTCTAAAACCATATCAATTTTGAGAATGTTAAAGGTACAACAAAGTATTGAGGATCTCTTTAAAAAAAACATTAAACATTTCTTTCTCATAAAGTAATCGAAAAAATAAAGTGTTTATGGCCATATGAATATGGCACTTTTCATATGGTTGGTAATTGCATAAGCTGGCAATTGTATTTGTCCAACACTCTGGCAACATATTTTCTCTGAATACTCTCTCGGCTGCTACTTCTCTCTTTTAGTTTGTGATTAGGGATGCCAGGCTCCACAATTAAAGATGCACTTTTTGCAGTAAAATCAAAGAAACGTAGTTATGGAAACAATTAGGTTTTTTGCTTCCAATTATAATTTTATTATTATACCTTTTGGAAATGATTAAAAATTCTAGAAGTTAATTTAAATTCTGGGAATTAATTTAAGTTCAAGTTAAAAAATCCTTGCCCCCATTCAATGTGTCGGTGGAGAAAACCACTTAATAAGTTCGAGTTGATAAACTTGGCAACTCTACGAATTAAACAAAACACAAAACATTTGTAAATCGAGCTATGTCGGTTTTCAAGGCACGGTAAGCAACAAATTGTAAATTTAACATCATAAAAAATAAATACCAACAATTAATTAAACTAACTAAAGTGTTAAAGAATTTGAAGATGCTCTGGCCAAAGATGAAATCGACATTAAATTGTTGAGACAATTGTGCTTAAATGGTAAGTGCAGAAGTATGTGTGTGTCTTGTAATCGCCCCCCAAATTGAATAAAAAAATCATCAGTTAAAACTTTCTCGTTCTGCTCCATTAAACGTGCAATTGTTTTTTAGGAATACCCGATGTAAACAGCCTTAGATCGCAATGTTGGAAAGTATTACTGGGTTACTTGGGCACAAAACGAGAATCCTGGTCAAGCACATTGGCCAAAAAAAGATCTCTCTACCGTCAATTCATCGAGGATTTAGTGTTGCCTCCAGGCCTTAAGGAGAATGGGGACAGTGAGATACTGTGCGACCATCCCCTGAGTGAGGGACCGGATAGTGCTTGGAATACATTCTTCAATGACAACGAATTTCTGTTGCAAATTGACAAAGATGTGCGTCGACTTTGTCCGGACATTTCGTTTTTTCAGCAACCTACAGAGTTTCCCTGTGACATAGTTGTCAACAGCAAAGGGGAAAGAAGACTCCATCAACGTGTTGTACCATCTGTATTAAAATCTGCGAATGTGGAGCGAAAAGGATTGGGAGTGACCAAGGTAGGTTGCTTACTTTGTCAGTTATACAATTGAAGTGACCTTAAAAAGGTCACCTTATCAATTGTATCGAACCTTGTAAAAGCTATGATTAGAGATTTAATACTGAATTGTAAACCATTTACATGCCGCCCTTTAACTAACAGCAGCAGGTATTTCGTTCATAAATTATTTCCCCATAATCCCATCGACCATCTGGAAAATTTGTGTTAGTAATTAAAGATTTTATAATAAAACTGTAGATCAATCTGATAAGCAAACGTTCCGAAGAAACCTATAAAGCTATGGAAGAGGGACAAGAAGCCCACTGGGAGGTCGTACAGCGTATTTTGTTTCTCTATGCTAAACTCAATCCAGGTCAGGGTTACGTACAAGGTATGAATGAAATTGTGGGACCTATTTATTATGTCATGGCTTCAGATCCTGATCAGGAGTTCAGAGGTAAGTCCACTCAGATATAACCCATTTTTACAAGTATGCAGTCCTTTAATTTGTTTACACTTTATCGTATAGAGCATGCCGAAGCTGATTGTTTCTTTTGTTTTACCGCTTTGATGGCCGAGATAAGAGATTTTTTCATCAAAACATTAGATGATTCAGAGGGCGGAATTAAAAACATGATGAAGCGCTTATCGGAAATGCTCAGAGAAAGAGATTTGGAGATTTATGAACGGCTGAAAGCCCAAGAATTATATCCACAATATTATAGTTTTAGGTGAGTACATACAGACTTTGGTTGTCTCCATTCATATCTCAAATTATAAACATATTTCAATTATAAGATGAAAAATTGAAAAAGATCGAATTTATTTAATATTATTTATCTACAGTCAAAATTAATAATTACATATATTAAATATTTAATAAATATGAATGGTTTCGCCCTTTTTAACATTGTTTTAGAAGTAGAAACGGCGTTAAAAAATACTTCAATTCGTAATTTGTTGCATGGAAAGCGAAACAATATAAAGCAGGGTATTAACTCAAAACTACACAGCAATCTTAATGTTTTAGTCTTTATACTTCAGTAAACTGTTTGTTTTTTTAATTAATTTTTTTTGAGTTAATCCTCTTTGCTTATTAAACCAGGGCGACATGTCTTTTGTAACGCGTGACCCATTTCGAGGGTCCATACTTTTTTTAAAGAAAAAAACACCGAAAATTAAAATTGTATGGGGATGGTTATTATCATTTCAAAGAACATTCTTTGGCATTTAATTTTTAAAGATTATGTCTATAGAATGTTGGCCGCGGCTACGTCTCAGATGGTCCACCCCTTGAGTGCAATTTTCGATGACTCGTTCGAGCATTTCGACTGGTAACTTTTTAAGACTACATACATATCCCCACAGGAAAAAGTCTAACGGTGTGATATCACACGACCTTGGTGGCCAATCGTCCGGCCCAAAACGTGAAATTATCTGCTCACCGAAGAGTTCTCTCAATAAATCAATTGATTGATGCGAAGTGGCGCCGTCTTGTTGAAACCAAATGTCGCCGAGATCACGATCTTCAATTTCAGGCACCAAATAGTCGGTTATCATGGCACGATAACGGTCGTCATTGACGGTTACGTTCTCATCGGCATCATTTTTGAAGAAATATGGGCCGATGATTCCACCGGCCCACAAACCACACCAAACCGTTGTTTTTCCTGGATGAAGTGACAGCTTTTGAACCTATTCTGGTTGCTCTTCGTCCCAAATGCGGCAATTTTGCTTGTTTACATACCCATTGAGCCAGAAATGGGCCTCATCACTGAACAAAATTTGGCTCGAAAACGTCAAATCTTCTTGGAACTTTTCAAGAGCCCATAGAGCGAAACGATGTCGCTTGGGAACGTCGGACGGCTTCAGTTCTTGCACAAGCTGTATTTCGTACGCTTTCGATTTAAGTTAAGTCGTTCCATACGTCAGCTCGAGTTGCTGGGAACGGCGCCGAATCGACTCTTCGCGGTCTTAATGTACACTCTCAGCTACGGCCGCTACATTTTCTTCACTGCGTGCTGTACGTGGTCTATTCAGTCGAATATTATCCAATAATGAATGCTGGGTCTCAAGATGGGTGATGGTGTTGCGAATAGTACGATCAGTAAGCCGATTATGTTGACCATAAGTTGAACGAAGTGCACGAAACACATTCTTCACAGAACTTTAATTTTCGTAATAAAGTTGAACGATTTGTAAAAGTTGTTCATGCGTAAGTAAGTCTTTCCATGATGAAATGCCAAACAATACTAAACAAAAATAACATGACAGCATGACCCGACTCACACGTGATCTGTGAAAAAGAGGCAAAGAATCTCTACTTGGTTCACCCATTATAAGCATGTTAAATAAACTTAATGAAAACAATACTTTTTAAAACATTGTTGATATCCATCATAATCTATGCAGCAGATCCATAAAAAATTGGACCTCTGAAATCGAGTCTAGACATCTAAGCAGCCGAGGTCATTTTAGTATGATAGAACATATACCTTTACCATTTTTAAAATTATCCTTACAATTACAGTTTACATTAAAAAATGTAACGGTTGTATGTTAGCAAAAGTCTTTAGTTTTTATCAACTTTCGACGTGGATTATCACGACAAGAGTGCATCGATGAACCTAATTCTTTGTTTAGCGTTGAAGCACCATCCTTTAGCATTGTGAAAAACTGTTTAATGAATTTAATCGTGACCGACGCTCGCACAAAGGCGAAGGTCGTCCAAAAACGGCCGGTGTGCCAGAGAACATTGATGCTGTGCGTGAACTGATAATGCAAGATCGACGTGTGACATACCGTGAGATAGAGACATCTTAGGGCATTTCTTCCACCAGCATGCATTCGATATTGCATGAACACCCGGCCGTAAAAAAAAGTCTTGTTCTCGTTGGATCCCGCATAATTTGACAATGGCTCCAAAAAGGTTCGTGTCGATTGGTGCAAAGAAATTTTGAAAAAATAGATCGCGGTGCTTCAAAAGACGACAAGATCGTCACAGGTGACGAATGATGGATCTATGCGTATGAGCCCGAAACAAAACAGCAATCGACTGTGTGGGTCTTCGAAGATAAACCAAATCCAACGAAACTTGTTCGTGGAAGAAGCACTTCTAAGCAAATGGTCGTCTGTTTCTTCGGCAAAACTGGTCATGTGGCGACTGTTCCGCTTAAGTAACGTAGGACGGTCAATTCTGAGTGGTACACCACAATTTGTTTGCCTAAAGTCTTCGGAAAACGAACAAGAGATGACAAATCATTGTGCACCATGACGATGCAAGCCCTCATACATCGGTTCAAATCAGCGCCTTTTTGACCGGCCAAAACGTCGAATTAATGGGTCATCCGCCGTGCAGCCCTGACTTGGTACCCAATGATTTCTTTATATTCCCGCACATCAAGAAAAAATGCGTGGTCAACGAATTTCGTCGCCAGAAGATGCTGTTGAAGCCGAGCTGTCTCAATCAGAGTGGAAAAAGGGCTTCGACAATTGGTTTGAGCGCATGCAAAAGTGTTTAAATCATGCTGTATAATACTTTGAAAAACAATAAAATCATTTTTGATGATAAATATTCGCACTTTCATTATTATAGAAATATATAGAGTAGCCCTCGTATATGTTAGGATAGATTGTAAATAAAAGAATGTTAAAATAAAAAAAATAATAAATAATAACTAACTGATGTACCACCATCACATGTTTGGACTCATTATGCTTCCAGCAAATTGCCAGTTTGCCGCTTTTGTTCATGCCTTTATGGCTGCCTCAACTACGCTGGCAATTTTTTGAGCGATCGGTTCAATATGTTGGTCAATAGCATTTTAAGTATCGACTTGTCCTGAGTGGCAAGGACGATGGCGTATCCTAAGGCTTGAGCTGATGGAGTAGACTTAGGTCTTGTCGCCATGCTTTAAACAGCACTAAACATCTCCCAGGCTCCAGTGATACTTGATGGAATACTTGTAGATTTGTGTTGGCTTCAATAAAGAAAATTTCACTTCTTGGATGGATAAAGGTCCTAAAGAGTGCGACGAATTGCATGACAGAAGTTCATTAGTAATATTGTCAGCTTCTAAAATAAAGCAACTGGAGAAACTATCACTACTATCTGGTAATATAAAGTGGTGTTTTTAAGAGCTTGAGAACTAAAAATGTTATTACAAGACAGAAATATTGTTAAACTGATTTTTTTATAAGAATCTAGTAGTTAAATTTCATAGCATTTATAATTATTTTTTGTAATCTGCGGTCCATTCGATCGGTTCACTTTTTGACTAATTTTGTTAATAAGTCTGGTCGTATGGCTTCAATGGTGGCTTGAAAATTATTTTCCAATGCTTCTAAAGTTCCAGGTTTGTCCGCATAAAACCTTGACTTAACATAGCGCCATTAAAATTTAAACAGAAGCGTTAAATCGCACGAACGAGGAGGTCTGTGAACAGAACCTCTTCTAAAAATAAAGTTATCACCAAATTGGTTTTGCAATAAATAAATTTAAGCGCTCGCGACAAGTTGGAACCAAATGGCGTTGGTTCTTAGCAGATCCTTTAGTCTATGGTCTCCAGGGCGCCGGAAAGTTTGTCCTTTCCAATATGGACATGCAAAATCTGAATATGACATCAATTTTTCTGAATTGGAGGCCTTTACGTATAGGCGAGGTCAATGGTCCTAGAAACCTTCCCTAATGTTCGAACACATATGGGTATCCAGAAAAGATCAAGATGAAATCTAACAAATCCAAATATGGGCCTATATGTAAGATTTGGAGGAATTTGGGATAAGGACATGCCCATATAGACCATATGGGCTCAAAAATCCGCTTCCTTAAACTATGGACATATGAGTACTCAACTGATTGACATTCACTGATTTTAATATAATATTAATTTGAAATTCTTCAAATTTTAAGTAGTTGACCCACGGGTATGAGGTACCTAGGGAGCCGAATAATAGGTCCTTTTGAACATGGACAGCGGAGTACCTAAAGTAAAGTTGCCACTGCACTGCGGTTTTTAGCGCTGTGTCTACCTGTCCGTATCCTATATCAATACTGTACATTTCAATGTTCTCTACCACCGGGAGCCGAATAATAGGTCCTTTTGAACATGGGCAGCGGAGTACCCAAAAACTATGCAATTTTCTAAGGAATTTGAATTGTGTGTTATAGACTTTATCCTATGGACCCTGGGGCCCAAAAGCCGCCGCTAAATGTTCGGGGACATATGAGTATTCAGAAACAATAAAATGTTCCTACCGGCCCATAGGCGGCCAAAAGTCTGCCTCTTTCAACTATGAGCAAATGAGTGTTAAAAACAAGAAAACTATCGTCATGAATCCGAAACTAAGACGAAGGCTTTGGCTCATAGCAATTTGAAATCGACATTTGTTCACTCAAAGTGAAATTTCCTTACTAAACTCAATATCTGTTAACTTCTAAGATTGGTCTACATTTAAGGCCCTTATATAAGGACTCCCTAAAGACCTCAAAGTGCCTAAAAATTACAAATATACTCGTATACCGGTGAGCGAGTTTTAGGACCCCAAAAAAATTTGTTCTGTCAGACATGGAACCAACACCCAAGTACCACAATCCTGTCAATGGCCCACTACAACGCAATCCATGTTGGAGCATATAAAAGATTTCGGTCCGGCAGAACTTACAAATTGTCCACTTGTTTTAGAACATATTTTTTTTTGTTTCAGATGGATATCTTTAATACTTTCCCAAGAGTTTCCATTACCGGACGTGGTGCGCATCTGGGACTCTGTGCTGTCGGATGAAAATCGCTTCGATTTCTTATTATATATCTGCTGTGCTATGATATTGTAAGTTCTTGTTTCCTATATATGTACGTATCAACACATTTAATGCATATTATTTTTTCCTATTTTCTAGAATTCAACGTGAACAAATACTACAAAATGATTTCGCTTCAAATGTCAAATTATTACAAAATTATCCACCCCTCGATATAAACATAGTGCTCACCAAAGCGGGCTCATTGCGATAACACGTTTAAGAGGAGACTAATATTTCAAACACACAAATATTCGGATTTAAAAGCAATCAACAAACAAAGCAAAAAAGGCCAACTACATACACAATTTTTACAAGTAGCTTGAAAAGTTCAAAAGATTTTCTGTACTATTTTTTTGTATATCTGTTTTATATTTATTTAATTAATCTCAAAACTCAAATATTTTTCTAAAAAAAACCAAATTATATATATATTTTTAAATAAAATAAAAATACAGCCAGTGTATTTTAACTGATTCCAAAGGGATTGCGTTATACTTAGGTAGAATAATACCGCGCGATCAATTATATACTTTGAAGATCCTGTACATCATTTACAAGACAGAAAATAGGATTACTGAAGTCGATCGTTGTGAAGAATCTTGTTTTTAAAAATCTCTGTTCCTGAGTGTTTTAAAAACTGTTTAATAAAACAAGCATAGTGAACAGAAAACACCACATTGAATCACTTTTGAGACAACAAGCTGCACTGCGTTTTGCGCACATTAAAATCTTCTCTGTTCTAGGTTTATACGAGGGCGACCGCAAAACTAACTGGCCTGGCACATTTTCTGTTTTACTAGCAACTTTTTTTTGTTTTTTAAAAGCAATCTTTTATAAGCCATCTGTCAAAATTTCCGAAATATTTAATGATTATTTTCTTTGTTACAGGTGATTGAAGTAAACAAGTTTTATAATTTTTGAAAAATGGAAAATAAAGAGTTTCGTGCGGTAATTAAACACTTTTATATGAAAGGTTATACGCCACAATTAATCAAAGATGAATTGGATTCTGTTCATGGTGATAATGCACCATCATACTCCACCGTCAAATCCTGAGTTCAACAATTTAAAATGGGTCGTTCAAGTACGGAAGATAAACAACGCTCTGGAAGACCGAAAACTGCTACTACTATTGAAAACATTAGAAAAATATTTAATGAAGTGACTAAAGATAGACGAATAAAGCTCAGAGAACTTGCTGATATTGTTAAAATACACGAAAAACAAGTTTGGAGTATTTTACATGATGAACTCCAAATGAAAAAGCTATCCGCAAGATATGTGCCGCGTTTGTTGACTTTGCCCCAAAAAATCGTCCGTTGGACCAATTCCTAGGAGCTTTTAACGATTTATCAGCGTAATCCAATAGAGTTCTTGCGCCGATTCATAGCTGTTGATGTAACATGGATCCATCACTACATCCCAGAATGCAAAGAACAGTCAAAACAATGGATAGAAGCTGGTAAAAGTGGTCCCAAGAAGGCGAAAACTGTTAAGTCAGCAGGAAAAGTAATGGCCACAGTATTTTGGGATGCAAGGGGTATAATATTTATTGATTATCTTGAGAAAGGAAAAACTATAAATAGTAAATATTATTGCGCATTATTGGATCGGTTGAGTGAAGAAATCAAGATAAAACGACCGCATTTAGAAAAAAAAAGTTATTTTTCATCAAGATAATGCTCCTTCACACACTGCATTTTTAACTCAACAAAAACAGACCGAATTACGATTTGAAATTGCTCCGCATCCACCATATAGTCCAGAATTAGCTCCTTCTAATTATTCCTTGCTTCCAAATTTAAAAAAAATTCTCGGTGGCAAAACAAATTCGTCCAATAGCGAGGTTATTGCTGAAACTGAGGCATATTTTGAAGGTCTTGAAAAATCTTATTTTTCGGATGGAATTAAAAAACTTGAAAAACGTTTGATGAAGTGTATTGAGTTGGAAGGAGATTTTGTTGAAAAATAAATAATAATAATTCCAAAAAACGGTTCTTTTTATGTTAGGCCAGTTACTTTTGCGGTCGCCCTCGTATTCTATACTAGACTATACAAAAAAATCAAAAGGCGACTTTTGAGACTTCTGAGTAAAAAAGTCGACTTTTATCTTTAGGGATAACAACACAGCACAATCTATGATGAACAACGCGATGAATGCTCTATTACTACTTAGTTCAAGCGAGGATGAAGAGGACAAGGTATAGCGCCGAGTGTTTAGGCAACAAAGAAACATTTGAATTGCCTGACTCCATGTAAGTATTTTAATTAATTTGATTAAAGAAAACCTAAAATTATATCGTTTCTTTAGATTTTTGAACTACTTCAGGCTCAGTAAGAATTGCTCCCGACATGTACTGCATGAAATTTTACCAAAATTACACACTGGACGACGGTCATTGGTTCTTACACTCAAAGTAAAGTTGGCCACTGCACTGCGGTTTTTAGCGCTGTGTCTACCTGCCCGTATCCTATATCAATACTGTCCATTTAAAAGTTCTCTACCACCGTCTCTTCGATTCCAAAGCAACCAACCTGTGGGTTAAGCGACTTTTCGCACTGCAATAAATTTGCAGCGGCCTCTTCCAACGGCGACAGAGTCATTTGCCTGAATATGCCTCCTCCAGTGATACTGGCTTCAAAAAATCAACGTCCCTTAAAAAAAAATCAACGGCGCCTCAAAAATACAAGGCGACAGATATTCTCAAACATCGACTGCACTTCGACTATTGTATCGACAACAATAATCCCAACCATTCGTCGCTATCGACAACCATAATATGAATGTTGTCGCCTCGCTTCAATTCGCGTAACCGTAATTGGGCCGAATAGGTATCAATAGTTATTCGAGCATTTCGGTGTTTATAAGTTCACCTTAAAAAATATAACATACAGGGTGATTCATTCCTGAATGGACAAATTTCACCAGAGTTTTCCTTGGCTCATTTCATGAAAATATGTCCATATGACAGCGAAAATATGTCCATAAGAAAACTTTCGGATTGGTGGTCAAAAGGTACTAGTGTAATATTGCTATGTTCTGAACCAGTGGTCGGGTTTGTTGTGTGCTAATTTACAAAATGTGTGCTGTTATTTCGCTTCCAAAAAGAATTATTTGCTTTTCAGTCAAGTAGTCATAACACTAGAACGGTAGGACCTCTGGGCTTCGTTTAGGTAATTTTGGAAAGGTAAGTGCTGGCCCTAATCAGAATAATTAAATTGAAAGATACATATACTCGTAACTTTAAATGAACGACATTTTTTCTGGAATACTTACGTTCGCATTAAGCTCCGAGCACACTGAACCTTTTTTTGAAAAACGCTTCTGCTTTGATAAATGTGACAAACTGTTTCTTCTAAGACCTCGAACACCAACACCTTTTGATGCCAAACGCGCATTTCGTTCTGCAGCTTTTAAAATAAAAAAATGCTTCAAGCTGCTTTTTTTCTTTGGCGTATTTCTGTTCTTAACTATTTGTTTTTTTAATTTTCCAGTTGACATTTAATTTTAAATTGTAAATATTCAAACAAATCTTTGACTATTTGAAACTGTTAAATAGAAATTCTCAAATTTGTATATGTGAAATGAAACAATAGCCAATGCAGCAAATTTGTCTGCGACTTAACAGCGGATTTCCCAGCGCATATTTTTTCTGATTCACAGAAAAAAAACGCAAGCTTCAGTGTGCTCGGGCCTTTATAACACAGTACGACAAAATCAATTTTTTTTGAGTACACATGAGAAATGTTAACAGAATATGAAAATAGGCTTAAAATAAAGAAATACGTGTCTCGGCGTTTTGCTGTAGCACGTCAGAATTTTGAGAAAATCGATTTTAAAGATTCGAAGGACCGTGGAGGTTCACTTGTAACGTAGTACTATTATAAAAAGTTCTATAAAAATAGAATGGGTGAACCGATTTAAGTGCTTGAGCCAGTTTTGAAAAGGGAATTAAATTTGGATTTGTTTTTATTTAAAAAAAAACATTTTTTCCACTAGATGGCGCTTTAATTTTCATGTAAAATTAAAAAATATCCAAAAATGTAATGTAATTCAATGTAATGTAAATGTAATGTAAAAATACAAAAATTAATATCCAAAAATGTAATGTAATTCAATGTAAGGTAAATGTAATGTAAAAATACAAAAATTAATATGATATCTTAACTATTATTTTGTGTCAAAAATGTTGGTTGTTTAGTTTTTCGTGTGTAAACTTCAGGTTTTGTATCACGGCATAAATTCCAACAATATTCAGCAAGCATGTGAGTCATGTCTTTTCCTTTGAAACGATTTTCTATTGTAACAATATCTTTATGGAAGCGTTCTCCATCTTCGAAACAATCGACCGCCATATGGTTCAAATCCCAGACGACTTGTTTTAATTTTTTCTAATTGCCGAAACCCCGATCTGTAAGCTCGTTGAAATTGAATAATAATATTTTTAGTTTGATCTGGCTCGGAGCCCCGAATCGCTGAATCAAGCAATTCCCGGCCAGCGAAAAAGATTCTACTTTAGTTATTGGATTTCAAATCAACAACATTGTATTTTTAATGAATTTCGTACATTTTTTGGATATTTTTTTAATTTTACATGAAAATTAAAGCGCCATCTAGCGGAAAAAATTGTTTTTTTAAATAAAAACAAATCCAAATTTAATTCCCTTTTCAAAACTGGCTCAAGCACTTAAATCGGTTCACCCATTCTGTTTTTATAGAACTTTTTACAATAGTACTACGTTACAAGTGAACCTCCACGATCCTTCGAATCTTTAAAATCGATTTTCTCAAAATTCTGACGTGCTACAGCAAATCGCCGAGACACGTATTTCTTTATTTTAAGCCTATTTTCATATTCTGTTAACATTTCTCATGTGTTCCAACCACTGTCGTACTGTGTAATAGGTGATCAATCTAGAGCTGTTTTTTCAGAACAAAAAAATATAGAAATTCAAATCTAGTGTGGAATCTATTGTTTATTCGGAAGGACACGTGGCATTTATTTTTGATTATAATTTTCTTCAAATGTTGGCCGCAACTTCGCCTCAGGGTGTCCATTCTGAGGGTCCAACTTTAGTAACTTGTTCGAGCATTTCGACCGGTATGACGTTAATGACTCGCGTAATGTTAGCTTTTAAAACCTGACTTTGGACTTTACGTTACCAGCATAGACTTTGGACTTAACGTTACCCCAAAGAAAAATTTCTAAAGGTGTGATATCACTCGATCTAGGCGGACAACTCACCTGTTCAAAACCGGAAATTAGCTGCTTTTCGAAATGACCTCTAAATAGATCCCTTGTTTGAGCAGCTGTATGGCAAGTGACACCGTTCTGTTGAAACCAAGTGTCGTCAAGATTACGGGCTTCAATTTCAGGTAGCATAAAGATCGATATCATGGCGCGATAGCGAGCACCATTCACGGTTACGTTCCGGCCATCATCATTTTTGAAAAAAGTATGCATCGATGATTCCACCAGCTTATAAACCGCACCAAACCGTGGTTTTCTTTGGTTTTAATGACGCCTCATTACTGAACAAACTTATGATCGATTATCTCGTTTCTCACCGAACGCTCATTTCCATAATACAGTTGCCAACATTTGAAGGTAATTATTTTCAAAAAATAAATGTTATATAATGTCCTTTCAAATTACCAATAAAGATTCCACACTTGATTTGAATTTCTGAAAAATACCTGTAGATGGATCACCCTATACATTTCAATTCTGATGTTGTCGACTAGGCCTTTTTTAAACACTGTGCAATACTTACGTTCACTTTACATTTCATTTGATAAATACTACATTTCCTTTCTGATGTTGTTGTCTAAAATATTAAATTGTTATAATTTATTTGTTGTTTTTTTTTATCATATGTAGTAAGTATTTACATACATTCATCATATGTTACTAATTAATTATTTAATGCATACGTATGCATGCATGTATGTTTGTATGTATCAAGTATATAAGAAAGTTTGTCTATATATTGTTTCCTCTATTTTTGTTTTATTTTTTTAATTTAGTCAATTTAAAAAATATATAATAGCTATTTACATGTGTATGTAATTTATTCATATGTATTTTTGTTGTTGTTTGTATTTTATAGAAATGCATTTTATTTTAAATATTTTTTATTTGAGTACATGTTAATTTTAATATGCTCCGTTTCCGTGTTGTTAATGTTCTTTTGTTTATAGATTAATTTTATTTTTATTAATTAAAAATTTTGATAATTATTATTGAGTATTTCATTGGATATTTATTATTTATTTATTAATTAATATTATTGAATAAAAGGTACAAGATGTATTGTATATGTATGCATGTAGTTGTAGTTAGTTTGTAACTACTCGTTTTGTATTTTTAATTTTATTTCTCGTACAGTGGTTCGAAACCAGAAAGAAAGTGCCAACGATAAACGATATGAAATGTATTATTTTAAATTACTAAACTGATCAGTAGCTAAATTAGAGGAGAATTAGAGATGGGAGTTTTTGTGTTTTAAGAAAAAAAATGGAAGTTATCTGCTTCAAAACATCGTGAATTATAAGTGCCGTTTCTGATTAGTGATGTTTGACTTTAAGTGTGTTCGTTTACTTGCAAATTTGTGCAAATTTTTACTGGATCGTGCTCGTTTACACAAAAAGTCCAGTAAATGAGAGCCAGATATAGAAAATTTGACAGTTCGATGTTAGAGAGTTTTTTGAAATCAGCTGTTTTATGTAAACAAATAAAAGTAAAAATAAATTTACAAGAGAATAGGTAAGTAAAAATTGGAATATTATTTTATTTTATTTAATATATATGGTAATCACTGAAATTAGTAAGAAAAAAAGTCTTCTATTGCCCATTTTTTTTATTACAAATCTTAACACTTTAAAATAAAAATAAAACGAAATGTAATGCAAACAGTAAACAAAATCAGCTGTTTCATTGCAAATTTTTTACTTTTCTTTAGCAAAGCTTCCGTACCGAGTTAACTGACAGGAATCATAATATTTAATTCAATAAAATGTCATGTATGCTGCAACATTAGGCGTGTTCGATTGATACTTGCTTATTAAACGAGTAAGTGGTCGCCAAGGTGATAACTTCGAAACTTTATGAGAAATTTTGTAAATTTGATTGTATACAAAAACTAATTGGTGTGAAGTTAACGGGTTAGCGAGTTGCCGATAAAACACGGCATATGTACCCAACACTACCAATTAATGGTATTTATGTATTAAAGGTATTTATGTATTAAAGGTATTTATGTATTTTAGTTTAAAATGTTGCGCGACTCTTTTAAACCTTTCTTATTATTTGGAAATGTTATAACAATTGAATATACCTTCTTTAGAGAAGGTCTGTTGCAAATTTGGAGTTGATACACTTGGTTTTAGTCAAAGAAAGCCGCTTTGTAAGCTTCTACTACTTTTCTGGGATTTGGTGTGACCTGTAACGAAAAACAGCTGACTATGCAAGGTAGATAAAAATTTAAAGTATATATGTGCCACACTAACACGAATTTATTTGAACAACTTTTGAAGCGTACAGACGTTTATTAAAATTTCAGAAACAATTAAACAGAAAATGTTCACGTTGCCAACTGTTATAAAAAGTCTGAATACTAAGATGTCCTTAAATTGAATCATTAGCACTTTGTTACGGTTTTAAACCACTGTTAGACGGTTGCGTTACTTGTTGAACTGTTTGTACATTTATTATGCGACCGACCTAAATGAGAGCGTCGGCCGGTCGGTGGTGGCGTACATACAGTGTTTGTCATTTATTTTTTTTATTGTATACATTTATTGATAGGTACTTATTTATATTGATAATTATTATTCTCTTCCTCTTTGTTTTGTAAATTAAATTGATAATTGAATTAACGATTTTTTCTTCTTCTTCATTTCACATTTGTATTGTGGTAGTGGTGCTTTGTTGTTTTGGGTTGGTGGGTGCATTTTGTTTTCGTTATATATTTAAATATTATTTCGATAAGAAAATATTACCTGTCATTACAAAAAATAAAACTTGTTTTTGTTATACATATGTCTTTTTGCTCAGTTTGGTTTAAATTTTTTACTTGTTGTTGTTTAAATGTTAACGGCATTGGTTGTTTAAAACATAAATAAACTACAGTTTTAATATTATTAAATTTTTTTAACAAGTCCTTAGAATTTGAACAATTGTAAATAACGTAAATTTAAAGATATTTCTTTTATTTTGTTTTTGTGTAGTTTTTTGTTTTTAATTTGTTATAGATGAGGCACAAGTAGTACGCTTAAGTTGTAGTATTAGTGAGTGTTTTGTTTTTTAGTTTGTTTGGTTTTGAATTGTTTTAAGCATTTTATTTAAGATCCAACAAGCCCAATAAACAATAGTTAAAAATAAGCTACAATTTAACAACAGATTTTTTTTCTTAAAACTTTGGCACTTTTTTTGAAGTTATTTTGTTTTTCTTGGTTGTTTATCATTTTCTTTCTAATTGAATTTAAGCCATTCGCCGTCGTGAGTTGTTAGTGTTGTTATTGATAATTCCTTAGAATTTTGTAACGGAAAATTTTAGGACAAAAGTTAGAGTTTTTTTGCTTCATTTATAGATTTGTGGATAGTTTTGTTAAAGAATCATTTGCTATTAGTTAATATTGAGTTAGTTCAAAATACATATTAGATACATATATAAGGTATTTTAATTTTTTGTATTTAGTAAACAAAAGGAGGTGGACAGACATGTTCTAAGTTATAGTTCAACTTATGAGCGTTACCTACTTTTACATATATTCATTCATATTTGGCGTGTTTTATTTGACAAGCTAAAAAATACCCCAATTTCTGTTTGTATGACATCTCTTTCAATCCTGCTAAAATAGACGTATTTTCAATCTCCACTTATTTTTGACTGTTTTTTATGTTTTTAAGCAGCCTCTAGCCTCTAGATGGATCACTCAATATAACGGTGCAACCTATAAAAGGTCTTTAAACTACTAGTTTGAGTTAACTTCAATATTCACTAATCTAATCTCTTGCACATTAACCGAATACGAATTCACCGATTAGACCACTTGTTATTGCAGGGTTTGTCATTGAAGCCTGTTAATTTGAAAAATAAGTCTGCTAGTTGTTGATCAGCAACCTGAAGCTAACTTACTTGCTAACCGCGTAACTTTCATACAAATGTTCTGAAGAGGGTTGTCACGGACCCGAAATCATGATAAAAGCAGTGTGCAGCCACCAAAACCAATGTCACCACTTTGCCATTTTGTTAAAAACTTGTCTTCTATTTAAATATAGAAGCAAGAGGTCTTGAGCCGGTTAATCCCTGTTCTATGTTATAACACTTATTTTTCCAAGAAAAAATCAAACATAATACACCCTGCTTAATAAAAAAATTTTTGTTGTAAGTGAATAGTTGACCTTTAGTGTTGTTATTTTATAAAATTATTTTTCGGCTTGAGGTCATTTATTTAAACTCGTTGTTGTCAAATGTTGACATCGATAATCAGACGGACGACATTGTTTTGTTAATTGACAACCCCTGAAGATGATTGACGAAGTCAATCGAAATATTGGGATAAATAAAAATTAAACTACACATAGAACAACGAGTTTAAATAAATGACCTCAAGCCGAAAAATAATTTTATAAAATAAATTTTTTTTTTGTTATGTATACAAAAAAAATAATAAAACAGAAAGGGGTCTCATCGGAAAATTCATATTGGGTACATCTGCACAAGATGGAATAAGTGAAACCATAAATCAACTCAAGCTAATTTTACACATTTTTACAAAGCAAATATGTATCAATTATTATATTTTATTGTATAATTTATTGCAATTTAGATTTTTAAATTGTCTGTTTTTGACAAATTCGCCCATAAATCCTATTGTCGTTCAATTTGTTTTAATGTATACAAAAAGAAACAATAACTCCCAATCTTGTTTAACCATATTGCGAACTAACTAGGTAGCTTAGCAAGTTACCTTAAAGTAACACGGCTTTCAAAAACAAGGTGGATGAACTTAAAGACAAAACTTTGCTGTCATTATATGTAAAAGGATAAATTAAAAATCAAATATTGCATCTCCAATTTTTTTTTTCAAAACTTAATGTAAATCTCTGGATGAATTTGACTAATCTCTGGATGAATTTGACTAATGGATTTGATAAATGTTTAAATTTTTCACAAAACAAATTTGCAATTGTCTTATTTACAATTCCGAATTGGCAGATATGTGAAAGTGATGCCGAAATATAAAAATCACTGTTTTATTTGCCACTTAACTAGGGAAATCGTTAGCTTGTCATGTAAAACACGCCTATAGTTCGGTTGTACATGCATATTAAAGTCTAGTTCATACTTGACAAGAGTAAAAATTTTGTTTTAAGATTTTTTCTTTTTTATTAACGAAAAAAATTCGAATATTCCATCCTACATATTCCTTGTACAGGAATTTTCATTCCTTTACATAGACACCAAAATCTAAAAATATTAAACTACCCTGGTTTGCTTAAGAGATTCATTTGATTTTTGTTTTTATGTTTTTATAAAAATAACAAATAATTGGATTTTTATTGATATGCATAAATAACAATTACTATAAACTATTACCCAAGAGACACTTTGTTACAAAAGCAAAAATGTGGAGGAAAGTTGTTATCCATATTATCATCGAATTAACTATTGTGAGCTGCTAACAGTAGCTGTTGGAGACAAGTAAAATATCAACTTGTTATCCAGTCCTTTTATCAAGTAAAGGGTGGACCAATACAATGCACGATGTTAATAATGAGTCGCAGCTTTACGTCAAGTTTTTGACATTTGACATTTCTTAGTCTCAGTGTTCGACAAATTCAACATTTCTTAGTCTCAATGTTTGACAAATTCAACCGTAGAGAGGTACAGAATTGAGCAGATCGTTAAGATTGTTGCCGCCTTTTAAGAAAAAAGGCGTTCAAATCAAAATTGATTTCGTCTACTTCGTGATTTTCAGGCTAATCGACCAACTGTGTCCTCAGTGGAAACGTTAACAAGCAGAATTGCTGCATTTGGGCCAATGAGAATCCACGAGTGATTGTTAAAAAGTCGATGCATTCATAGAGTGATTGTTTGGTGCGGTTCATGGGCAGGCGGCGTCATCAGGCCGTACTTCTTCAAAAATGTGGTCGGCCAAGCAGTTACCGTTAATGGTGTTCGCTATCGCGAATTGATTGCGGACTTTTTGTGGCAAGAAATTGGGGATATGGACCTGGGCGATACGTGGTTCCAACAGGATGGTGCCACTTGCCACACTGCCAACGAAACAGTGGCTCTTTTGCACGAAAAATGCAATGACCGTGTTGTCTCACGTCGTGGCGATCATGTGATTTGACACCGTTGGACTCTTTTCTTTGGTGATACGAGTATATCGAAGAAAAAGTGTACAACAAGAAGCCAATAACAATTCAAGTGCTAAAGGAGGCGATAATTCGTCACATCAACGACATTGAACTTTCTTTATGTATCAGTTTTGTATTATTGAAAATATGGACCATTGGATGGAGATATGCCACCGAAGCCGCGAGGGACATTTGATTAAATTTTTTAAAGCTTTCGATACATCTTGGTTGGGTATTTTTCAACTCGCAATGGTATCGAGTACCAAATTTGTATACTGATGGACTACTGATAATTTTCGTATTTTAACGAGTACGGTATCGATTCTTTTCATTTAATAACGAGACTCTGAAAAGGGTGCCTGGAACACTTCGATCTGAATAAAAATTCCACACTTAGAATTTTAGTACAGTCCAACCACAGGAAAAAGTACGTCTTAAAACCGGTGCGATGCTACAAAAACTCTTTTAAGACAACTTTCTGCTGCAGTAATAAAATGTTAAAAGTCATGATGCGATTCGGTTCGAAATACCATTACTATTCGTTGTACTAATAGAATAAAGTTGAAGTAATTATTTGACAGAGCCACCTATTGTACAACTAACAGTTTTCTTTAGAAATTTGTTCTAACTACCATAAATCTGGTTATTTGTTGAAAAATCTTGGAGTTATTACTCCAACATAATAAACAAATATATTATGGTTATTCTTGTTTGAAAATTATAGAAATTACAAGGTAATTGAAAGACCAAATGCTCAAATTTAACAATATAATTTTCGTTTCGATTTGACAAAAAAGAAAATATTTTATTTCAATAACTTTACTTAATAAGTTAAGTGTAAGGGCAATATTCATAAACATTTACGGTAGGTTTAAAATTCAAATTTTCTTTATAAAAAACCTATTGTAAGTTTTAATGAAAGACTATTTATTTCTAAACTGGCATTGCATGTACTTAAATTTTTATTGCACGAACAACATACCCATAAACTAATGGAATACTTAAAGTATGATCAACAACGAGCAATTGGTAGACAATGCATTTGGTTGTGATGATTAATTTTAAATATAGGCAGCACATTGCTACTTAACACTTGGATACCTAATCCTCAAAAAGGAAATTTGATGCCACAACCATTACGCCTATGAGCTGTCGTGTATACGAGGATTGTTATATATGTTTCTAAGCTAGGCAACACTAAGTGTTGCCTGGCACCATCTGACATTTTTATTGGAAAGTTTGACAGTTTTAAGTAATCCCACGACAACCGGTTCTATGCACTGGGTTGACCCGAAGAAGCAATTCTTCGGCCAAGGGCTGACACCTCTGCACTATGTGTCCCGCTACAACAACAACATTTTTTAGCATTAACGTACTCAGAACGTTTTGACGTACGACCATCATTTGTGATAGTGTGACTTGAAAAAATCAATTCATCAATCAAAAAATGGAAATCACTCGTGAATCGTACGATCATTTTTCACAACTTTCGACGTGGATTATCACGACAAGAGTGCATCAATGAACTTGAATCTTTGTATAACGATGAAGCACCATCCTATAGCACTGTGTACTGGTTTAATGAATTCAATCGTGGCCGACGCTCGCTTAAAGACAAAGGTCGTCCAAAAACGGCCGTTGTGCTAGAGAACATTGATGCCGTGCGGGAACTGACAATGAGATAGAGGCATCCTTGGGTATTTATTCTATCAGAATACATTCGATATTGCACGAACACCTGGCCGTAAAAAAGGTTTGTTCTCGTTGGATCCCGCGCAATTTGACAAACGCTCAAAAAAAGGCTCGTGTCGATTGGTGCAAAGACATTTTAAATAAATACGATCGCGTTTATAAGATCGTCATAGATGACGAATCATGGATCTATGCGTATGAGCCCGAAACAACACAGCAATCGACCGTGTGAGCCTTCGAAGACGAGCCAAATCCAACGAACGTTATTCGTGGAAGAAGCACTTCGAAGCAAATGTGGCGACTATTCCACTTGAGCAACGTAGGTCAATTTGAGTGGTACACCACAATCTGTTTGCCTGAAGTCTTCGGAGAAATTCGAAAAACGAACAAGACAAGACGAATCATTGTGCACCATGACAATGCGGGCTCTCACACATCGGCTCCAGACAGCCGATGGGTCATCCGCCGTACAGCCCTGACTTGGCACCCAATGACTTCTTTTTATGCCCGCACATCAGGAAAAAAATGCGTGGTCAACGATTTTCGTCGCTAGAAGAGGCTGTTGAATCGTTCAAAAGCCATGTTTTGGAGGTGTTTCAATCGAAGTGGAAAAAGTGCTTTGCAATTGGTTTGATTGAGCGCATGCAAAGGTGTATAAATCATGCTGGAGAATACTTTGAAAAACAATAAATATTCGCATTTTCATTATTAGGCCAGTAATATATATAGCAGCCCTCGCTCTAAAATTTAAAATTTGATTAGATTGCAACATTTTTTGAACTTACTCATTTGGCTCTTCGCGCTACTAAAGTACAGGCATAACAAATTATTAGTTTTTCGACAATTGATTTTCTGAAGGGATAAGTAGTTAAAACGAACTTGAAGGGACCGTATAGTTGGTTTATTATAGAAGTAATCAAAAATTGATTTACACATCTGAAAAATGTGGTATGCTTTTAATTTTTTTCTTACTTTCACTAGTAATTTTCACTTAGGTTTCTGTCGAAAGACAATTCATTTATTTTTTTTCTATTCTGTCAACCTATAAACATATGAGTTTTTGTTTGTTTACCTAAAATGAAATAGCAGCTAACAAAAAGAGTTGCCATGAGTTGTATAAAATTAGCAGGGAATTTTTAAGTTCGTTATAAACGTAGAAAATGTTATGACATTTCGCAACTGGGTGTTTTTGAATTTTTTCGATATAAAAAAGTTCGCTTTAACCATAGTAATTTGTATTAAAAATAGAGGCCAAAACATTGAGACCGCACCAAACCGTTCGCTATAAGCATAATTCTTTATAATCACTGTTCGTAATAAATGTGTTTGACTGCAATTGAAGTTTGGTTTTAAGAGATAAATAATTTGTTGGTTTAACAAATAACCAATAGTGTAACAAGTTCTTATCTAAAAATTTAATTTCAGTTCATTTGTATAGTCTATTTATTCAATATATGTTCCAAAATTTTAGGTCGTCCCAAAAATGTATCACTATTCCTAACATTCGGTAGTTGCAACGGAAATTCTTCTTGTCGAACGGAGTAGTTCGAACCAATTTCAAACCTCTCTTTACTCCGAGTGCATGTGTTAAAAGGTATAGCTTCAAAGACTATCTATGTAAAAGTCCAATTAGTCTTGAAGGTGAAGGTTGATTCTTCAACCTGCAGAAGTCTACCGTCGTCAACCGTCAAACTGTAGTTATCTCCCTCTAACACATGCAAAATGCAACCCCAACTAAAACAGCTGCTTGCCTACCGTCAACCGTCAAGACTAATTGGACCTTAAGTTGAAAGTTTTTATGAAATTACCCATAAGGGCATAAAACACATTTATTTCTACTGTGACTAGAAAATGTAAGTCTTTTTCCATAGCTGATCTTTATTAAAATTTTTGTCGAGCACAATGGAATGTTTGTCATACTATTTGTGGGCCGTCATATAAAGCCAGGTTCAAATCCGGGTAAGTACATATAAACATTTTCAGCGGCAGGTTTTCCACCTCGTAAATGCCGGCTCCTTACGAGTAAGAGATTTATCTCTAAGCCATGTAAAAACTTCTATATAAAATGCATTAGCCGTTTGGAGCCGGCGTTTAACAGTGGATTTTTTACCCGATAAGTGGGTAAAAAATTATGTGCTACACAGCTCACTGGTTTTAGAGAACTTATCCCTTGTTCCTTAACCGGATGTTGTGGGAGTTAGTAAGTACTATTTGGTGAAAACCTTTTTGAGTCTAAATACTGACACACTTTCCTCCATAAAATTGTTTTTTTTTTAGTTTTGTTTGCCACAAAGCGTTTTTATAACAATTATGTATGTATTATTTGCTTAATAACTTTTAAGGTTCTCATATAAAAAATCGCTGAGCTTTCGTTTTTTACTTTTCTCTGGTTTTTTCTCTTTTGTTTTGGTAAACCAAAAGGTAAAATGCTGATAACATATCAAACAAAAAAAATTGAAAATTCTACAGACTGCACATATGTACCTTAGTAAGACATATTTTTGTAATGTCATTAAGAGCGACGTCCTTCAATCAATCCGCTGGGATTTTGCGTGTTATAAACAATTATGACGAGCGTTTTCTTGGATACCGCTTGTTTTGCTGGCGTTGTCGTCGTCGTCGTCACCGATTAATAACGCATACGATTTAATGACGTCGTACATCATCAAGGTGAGGAAATGAAATCACAATATTGTCGTTACCGTTATCGGCTTACCATCGGCATTAATTTGTACTTCCTTTTCCGTTCGTATGTTGTTGGCGAAACTCTGTACACTGGGCGGTTTGCTCAAGTCGATGGGTGGTATATCCTCATCGTAGTCCTCTTCCATTTCGGCCTCGACTTGCTCTTCGACATCGATTATCGAGGAGGGCTCCTCGAAGGGTTCGACGGCTTGGGTGGGTGCAGGGAAGTAGTGGGGTTGTTTTTTGGACGCCGAAGTACCGGGCATATAAATGATACCATCATCCGTGTCATCATCGACATCAATCGATTTGCTGTTGGCAACCATTTGATGATGATGATGAGGATGTGGATGCTGTGACATTTCATTGGGATTACAAGCATAGCTGGCGGCATATCCCGAGCCATTCTGATAGGGATTGGCTGACTTGATGTATGAATTACGGCAGCTGCCACCACAATTCTGATGGTTTTCGGGATCACCTCCATTAGCTCCATAACAATGACCACGGTGCACGGAACCCGATTCACCATACTTATGCAGACTATGACCCACGGTACCCTGAATCTGTTGCCCACTGCCCGAGTGGGCAATTGACTGCTATATGTGCGAATGTGAGCGCGCTATCGACAGCGAATATGGACTGATGTCCTTGTGGATTTCCATGGTGTCATAAATGGGAAATTCGCAGCACAAAATGAATTTCAAAGCGGCTGGCACTTCGACATATACCGCTGGCGGGATGGGTATCAGAGGCGAAGTGGATGCTTTATATTTACGGTATTCCAGTTGGCTGTTAAGAGGAAAGAATATTAAGTAAGGTTAAAGTAAAACATGCGAATGGAAATGCTTACAACTAAATAATGCTACAAAAACCATAACCATGTTAGGATATTCTTGTATGCTATTTAGGTTAATAGTTTTTTTTGGGATTTTTTTATATATTTTTGAAACTGTTTTTACAATTGCATATTTGACGCGCAAAATAGAAAGGGACCTAAGGTTAAAAACCAGTTTTGTTCAGGAGAGCCATTTTAAAGATTAGGTCCCTTTCTATTTGCGCTTAGAATCGTGATTTCACTTTCATAAAACGCGCATATCTCTGGGAGGGAACACATCTGGTTCATTGGATCGGTCTCATTCGATGCTCAGATGTTGTCCACATCAAAAAAAAATTGATTTTTTACCCTTAGGTCCCTTTCTCTATGCGCTGGCTGTCGCATATGCATTCTTTTGTATATTCACCGCACAATCCCCTCATTTAACTTTAATTGAACTGATTTTAGAAATTGCATTAATTCCCGCTGTTTACTTAAAATATTAAGCGAAGGTCCTATAACAATCCAAACATGTCAAAAAATATGTCATTGACCCAATATGCTAACAAGGTCCAATGCTATAGGTCGCACATAACTTACTTTGATAAATTTGAGCTAGATCGGAGCTAAAGTGTGTGTTTATTTGGAAGTGATCGTTTCATTTGGAAGGGGCCGTTTTATGAGGACTGTATGCAATGATGGTCCATATAAGGAAGATTGGATGCGACTACACCTCAAATCGGAAGGGACCTTTGCATGGGGGCTATATCAATATAAAGTATAAATCCATATGGCCACGCTTTTGTAGAGTTGTTGAAAAGCCACTCATAACACCATGTGCTAATTATAAGCCAAATTCAATTTAATAAGTGTCTTTTAGGAAGGATCTTTGGCATGGGGCTGTAGCTATGGACGCTCATAACACAAAGATCTAATTATAACCAAGATCCGAATTGATATGCAGCTTCTAGAGTGGCACTGTCTCAAAGCAAACAGGTACATTTGTATGGTAACAATATATCATAGATCAATGTGGCACAATTTTACCATGGTTGTTTATTGGTCAAGATCGTGTTTATAATGCAACATGTAGGGCCGTAGAACCCACAGGGATATTTTTAAACGTCGGTATAACTGGTGAACAAAACTTATGCAAAATTTGAAATCGGATTTTAAGTTTGTATTCTAGAGTAGATAAGGAGCAATTTCAATAGGGGGGTCCCTGGTCCAGACTTACGGCCTGCACTTAAATAACAACTAGTAAATGATATCATTTATTGGGTATACGGACGAACGGGTGGATATCTTTACAAACATCAATACCATGTATGGTATAGGGTATACAAATGTCGACTTTTACAGATTCGTTTTGCAGGGTGTTCAGTGCAAAGCTCAAAACTTAAAAAAAGGTTCCAATGCCAAAAGTAATCGTACATTACACTTGAATAGAACTCGATCTAGGATCAATTTTAAAGTACTCAGGTCAAAATAGGTCGAATCTGCATTGTGGCGGTCTTGTTATTTATGATATATTTGGGGCCGCGGAATTTAGAACATCAATGGTAGAGTAAACAATAACCTAATTGATCTTGTCAACTTCTTGCCGGTCTAAGAACAGCCTAGGCTTAGATTCTGTTAGTAAGGGAACACAAATTGATGGTGTCTAAGCGAATTTCAACCTAGCGGGGTTGCACCCTTTTCCTAGACATGCCAGGGGAGATAAATTAGACTTGGGAGGGCATATCATGCGGCAAAAAAGAAAACATCAAGAACAACCACACTGGACATATGCCCGGAATATAGCCTCTAGTGGCCATGCCTCACCCTGCGCTAGCACGTTTCCTGCACCTGCACCTAGATGACGCTGCAGAAGAAACAAAGTCCGAGAAAGCTGGACGAAGATAAACATTGTAGCTGCTACTACAACAACAAATAAAGTTTGACATGTTTTATATAGATCCAATCTATAGGTTTCTTACGATTTGAGGTCCTTCCGCTCTAAATAGGTAAATAGGTAATAGGTACTTAAGTCCCATAACATTCCATTAAGGAGCAAGCGGAAACTTCTCTCAAATCAGTGATTCAATTCGTTTACTCACTGACCAGGACCAACTGTATATCGCCCGCCTCCTCACGGCGTATTTAAGTCCCATAACACTCCATTAAGGAGCACACTGACCAGGACCTACTGTATATCGCCCGCCTCCTCACGTGGTACTTAAGTCCCATAACATTCCATTAAGGAGCAAGCGGAAACTTCTCTCAAATCAGTGATTCAATTCGTTTACTCACTGACCAGGACCTACTGTATTTCGCCCGCCTCCTCACGGCTAATGCATTATATGTGACA
This sequence comes from Hydrotaea diabolus, assembly GCA_963513945.1. Classification (NCBI taxonomy): domain Eukaryota; kingdom Metazoa; phylum Arthropoda; class Insecta; order Diptera; family Muscidae; genus Hydrotaea; species Hydrotaea diabolus. Next base: position 172,476,110 of record OY740719.1, read on the forward strand.
GCGCATAGAAAAAGGGACCTATGGGTAAAAAAATCAATTTTAATTTTTTTTCTTTTTTTGATGTGGACAACATCTGAGCATCGAATGAGTCCATGCCCCAAAAGTGTTCCCTCCCAGAGTTATGCGCGTTTTATGAAAGTGAAGTCGACGATTCTAAGCGCAAATAGAAATTTACCTAATCTTTAAAACAGCTCTCCTGAACAAAACTTTTCATCAACTTTTCACTTTTTTTTGATGTGGACAACATCTGAGCATCGAATGAGACTGATCCCATGCCCCAAAAGTGTTTCCTCCCAGAGATATGCGCGTTTTATGAAAGTGAAGTCGACGATTCTAGCGCAAATCTTTAAAATGTCTCTCCTGAACAAAACTGGTTTTTAACCTTCGGTCCCTTTCTATTTTGCGCGTCACATATAGAGAATTTTAGACATGACTTAGAGATAAGTCTCTTATTCGTAAGGTTGCCGGTTATTATGAGATGAAACCCCCGCCGCTTAAAAAAATATTAGATGTTCTCACATGGGGTTGAACCTGGGTTAACAAATTGTTAGTTTCAAGCAGAGCTGACCGTGCAGTTCCCATGAACGTTACTTCAACATCGTCAGATCCTATGCGAAAAATGTGTTTTTAATATGATCAGCGGCAGCTACGTACGTTTAAGGAGCCGAGCATTCCACCGAACAACACAATAAAAATCTGTTCGCTCATGCTCAGAATCTCCTTTACTTTTTCGAATGCCATCTAACACAGTGTATTTACAATAAAACTTACTCTTTGTATTTCTCATCGGCCGATCTTTCCCTCAAAGGTATACCCGACAAAAACAGTATGATAAATGTGGTGAATATGGGCGATGCTATGGCCACCCACTCGTGGCCAGATATGACATTGAGAGATATGGCGAATATACCCCACCATATAACCACTTCGCCAAAATAATTCGGATGTCTGGACAAACTCCAGAGACCTGCAATGAGAAAATTACAATAAATGTAACAGGTAGCACAATTAGCCAACCACATCCAACACTTACCATCATTGCAAAACTTGCCCTGATTCGCGGGATCCTGACGAAACGAAAACTTCTGCAAATCGGCATAGGTCTCGGCCAACAGTCCCACAATGAACATGCCCGTACCCGCCGAATCCAATGTGGTCATCGTCTTGGGCGCATTCGGCTGTGAATGACGTGGCGAATTGATGATGATGACCGGCAGAGAGACAATATAAACCCAAACGGCCTGTACGATACGAATTAAGTTAATAACGTTTTATGTTGTCAATTCAGGTGTTTACTAGCTGGTAAGAGCCAACTACGACTGTCCTCAAGGACAGACAACCTGTCACGTGTGTGTGTGTGTGTGTGTATAGGTGTGTGGTCTATCCAAACACTTGTGCGTAACCGACGCAGTCACTTACCTGAAATGTCCAGAACACGGCATATCTAATGATATTTCGTCGTGTATCATCAAATTGTTTATCTCGTCCCAATTTCACGATGCGATACAGCAAGTAACCGGAAAGACGGGCGCCCCAAAGGCACACAAATAATGTTGTCATCAATTGGCGGCTATCGTAGGCCTGAAAAACAAGTGACAACAACAACAAAAACCACAATGAACAACCAGACGAACAAACAAACCGACATGCGGTACTTATTCCAATAGATAACAAATGAACGAACACTTGTGCCTTGTGGGCTTATGTGGACAAGACCAAGAGGTGTCCACAGCAGTGTGTGTGTGTGCGTGTATGTGTAAGAATGTTTTTAAACGTTGCACATTGGGAAAGGGTGTGTCCAAATTAGCGTTTAACAAACTAATGAAAAACGATAAAGTATTTTAGTCTTAGTTATTTCGAAAATTGCCTTAATTAAATTTCACTGTAGGAGAAGAGGAAAATGTATGGAATTTTCGAGATTCTTTTGGCATGTTGTTGGTTCTTATTGGTGAGTCCGATTGGAATGACATTTTTAAAGTCGAAAATGTTTTGAATTTGTGAGATTCTTTAGACATGTTGTTGGTTCTTATTGGTGAGTACAATTTTAATGAAATTTTTCTAAAGTGTGGCTTAGATCTTTGAACAATTGGCAGCTCATGTTTAAAATCGATTGACAAAGTTTAGCAACCGTACAGAGAGATACGAGTATGATCCAAACTGATTTTCTTGCAAATATCATTTTTCGAATCGAATAAATGGAGACCTCATAAAGTAAACATATCGAAAACTTGATAAAAAGGGCGCATCTGAATTCTTCTGAATGAAATGATCTTTGCAAAAATGTATTTTAAACCTTCCATCATAGGATAGATGATATATTCACTTTGTCATTCCGTTTGCATTACATTTATATACTTATGATATTCTGAATCATCGTAAAAATCAACGATGATCTAGTATTCGTCTGTCTGTAGGCAACGAACTACAGGACACACTTTTGAAGCCAAGTGTCTGAAATTTTGCAGAAACATGGGCTTCTGGACTGACACGGTTGGTATTGAAAATGGACAAATGTTGTAGAAACATGTGGTTATGGACTGAAACGGTTGGCATTGAAAATAGGCAAAAGCGATCAAGAAATAAAAATGTTCCCCTCTTGAGGACTGGGTCAACCAAAAATTAACAGTCCCTTAATTAAAAAACACACAATTTCTTATGTACTATTAGAGATATGATGATGATAGTTGGAATACGAGTATGGTGTTGGTTGGATCGAAACACAACGTGGGGGGAAAGTAGGCGGTGCTACGCCCCCTTAAAGCATAACATTAAGGGTCAAACTAATGGACCGATGGTTATTACATTTAATAGTAAACATATGATGTTGGCAAGGATCGAAACACAACCTACGGGAAAAGTAGGCGAGGCCACGCCACCTGTAAAACATTACATTTAGGGCCAATTTTATAGACCGATCGTTATAAAGTTGTAACAGAATGAAATCAGTGAATAGTAAATTATGTACAATGTTATGGTAAAATTTGGGCGTGGCACCGCCCACACAACGATAACTTAAAGAGAAAATTTCTTATGAACTAATAGAGATATGACAATGGTATTTGGAACATATGATGTTGGCATGGATTGAAACACATCCTGGAGGAAAAGTGGGCCGTTATACACCCCCTTTAAAACAACGCACTTACGTTATGAATCGAAACACATCCTGGATGAAAAGTGGGCGGTGCCTCTTGTAAAAATAACATTATGGCCAAAGAATTGGGCCGATCGTTATATAACTTTAACAGAATGAAATCAATAATTATCATATTATAAAGTAGACTATATTGTCTCAACCTCAATAGCGTTAGTCGGTAACGATACTTTAAAATTGTTTCAACTTTCATCATGGGATGGTCAGATAATAAAACCCGTATCGCTGTACTTGCGCTTTTCAAGTGTGAAATGAAAAAAGCGACATTTTCAAAACGCTCCGGCTTCTAGGAATTAGCCGCATGTTCGTCTACCGATGCATAAAACTGTTTGAGGAGACTGGAGATGTAAAAGACCGCCCCCGGTCGGGCCGCCCACGATCTGTTCGAACACCGCACGTCATCAAAGCCGTTAAATAAAGAATTCACAGAAATCCGTTCCGAAAACAGAAAATCATGGCCCGTAAGATGAATATCACGCAAAAGTCCATGAGTCGAAGCATAAAAAAAGACTTGGGACTTGGGGCTTTCAAACGACGTACCGGACATTTATTGACTGCCGCTTTAAAAAAAATAGGATTGAAAAATGCAAACGTCTTTTGGTGAAGCACGCTGATAATTTGCTCAGAAAAATTTTGTTCACCGATGAAAAAAATGTTTACCGCACACGAAAAATTTAACAAGCAAAAAGATAGAGTGTATGCGCGGTCATCTAAGGAATCATCTGAACTGATCCCAAAGGTGGAAAAGGGTCATCACCCACCTTGAATCATGGTTTGGTGGGGTGTCTCTTACGATGGGGTCACTGACCTGCATTTCTGCGAACAAGGAGTCAAAACATCGGCCAAAGTTTACCAAGAAACCGTTTTGAAAGCTGTTGTGAAGCCTCTAAACAATTCCCTGTTTCAAAACCAAACATGGACACTCCAGCAGGATTCTGCGCCGGCCCATAAGGCTAAAACGTCCCAGGCCTGTCTTCAAAACAATTTGCCAGCGTTCATTTACTCTGAAGAATGGCCCTCAGGCAGTCCAGATTTGAACCCATTGGATTACAAATTGTTGACGGTTTAAGAGGACAAGGTTTGTCACAAAAGATACCCCAACATTGGATCTCTTAAGACTGCTTAAAATGACAATTTATCAACTTAAAATGACAATTTATCATGAACAAATAGAGATATGACAATGATCTTGAAATATATGATGTTGGCATGGATCAAAACAGATCCTGTAGGAAAAATTCGGCAGTTGCAATGCAATTTAAAAAAGTCTCTTAATGGCCAATGTAATAAACCGATCGTTATAAAACTTTAAAAGAATGATATCAATAATTATCATATATAGACTATATTGTGTTAAAATTGGAAAAAGGACGTGGCTCCCATGCAGCCCAGAACTTTGCAAGTCTCTATCTCATGAACTAGCACCGTTTTGACAATAGTTGTTGGTATATATGATGTTGGCGTGGAGAGAAAAACAAACCAAAAGGAACGAGGACGGTGCTACGCCCCCTTGACATAATTGTCATACGGGGTCGTCAACCATGATGGAGGGTCTATAAGCTTGGGCCTGGCAGAACTTAATTTTTAAACTTATATTTAGTTCTTTGTGCCCTGCACCAGTCTGTGGAACAGGGTGTTATAAGTAAGCATAATGGCGAATGTTAGCAACTACTGGAAATATAGGGTGTTCCATCTAAAGGTATTTTTTCAGACCAAAAAAAAATGAAATCAAGTGTGGAATCTTTATTGGTAATTTGAAACGACATTTAATGGCATTTATTTTTTGAATGTAATTTCCTTCAAATATTGGCCGCAACTACGCTTCAGGGTTCCAATCTGAGAGTCCAATTTTAAATGACGCGTTCGAGCATTTCGACCGGTATGGTTTAATGACACGTGTAAAGTTGGCATCCAAAAACTGAATCGAAACTGGTTTGTCATCATAGACTTTGGACTTTACGTAACCCCAAAAGAAAAACGTCAAGGGTGTGATATCACTCGATCTAGGCGGCCAACTCACCTGTCCAAAACGTGAAACTAGCTGCTTTTCGAAATGACCTCTCAATAGATCCATTGTTTGAGCAGCTGTATGGCAAGTGGCACCGTCCTGTTGAAACCAAGTGTCGTCAAGATTACGGGCTTCAATTTCAGGTAGCATAAAGATCGATATCATGGCGCGATAGCAAGCACCATTCACGGTTACGTTCCGACCATCATCATTTTTGAAAAAATATGCACTGAAGATTCCACCAGCTTATAAACCGCACCAAACCGTGGTTTTCTCTGGTTATAATGGCATCTCTTGAACCTCTTCTTGTTGCTCTTCAGCCCGAATGCGGCAATTTTGTTTATTGACTTTACCGTTGAGCCAGAAATGGGCCTCATTACTGAAAACAATTTTGGTCGAAAACAGCGGAACTTGGCGTTTCTCACCGAACGCTCATTTCCATAATGCAGTTGCCAGCATTTGAAGGTAATTATTTTCAAAAAATAAATGCCATAAAATGTCCTTTCAAATTGGCGATAAAGATTCCACACATGATTTGAATTTTTATATTTTTTTTGTTCTGAAAAAATACCTCTTGATAGATCACCCTATGTTTGAGCAGGTAAACCTTTAAGTATACCGATCGACGTATAATCACCAGTAGATTTCAAGATTTGTGGGCCAAGTACGGACTCTATTGAAATTTAGGAAACCCGGTCCTGATATAGCTTTCACTCATATGTTCATCTGATTTTTAATATTTTCACATTCAATCTTGATAAAATTTTCACGCGTTACTTTTTTGGACTAAAAATTAAAATTGAAAAAAATAAGTTTATATTTAGTTAGATTAATTTCACGATTCAGAGAAATGTGGGGATTTGACCCATGGGGGTAAGGTCCCGAGATATATGTAGGCCCAAAGGACCCAAACATCAGCCTTCTTAAACTATGAACATATGGGTATTAAACAACAATAACATTTTGTCACAAATCAGAATATCACTTTCATTTTAAGATTCAAAGAAATTTAAGGCCTTGACCCATAGGGGAAAGGGCCCCAGATAAGTAAGAGATTGTAATTTGAGAATTATTATTTTTGCTGGGTGCGTGCAAAAAAAACCGTATACTGTTTATCACCAACATTTCCCAATTTTGAAGTGACCTGGCCCATAGTGTAGTGTAGTCACATTTGTTCGCCGCAAAAAGTACTTAGGAAACATTGTATGCGAGTCGACATACACATACATTTACGAGTATATGTATGTACTCATATGATTTGAGTACTTTCGTACACATATGCAAGTGTGCATATATTTTACAACTCTTGTAATGACAGCCAAGCTTTTATGTTACTCATATTGTTAATAGACGAAGAAGAAGAGGGAAAAAGCCCAAAAGCCGATTTAAGCCATTAAACATTTTTTGTGTAACCACAACATTAGTGGTGTTTTCTTTTTGATCAATATTGACCAGGGTTAATGTGTTGTTATTTCTAGCAAATACTTTGCACTCTTCCCACTCGCAAAAGTACATACAAACATAAATTAAAGCAAGAAAGGATATGTCGCAAGTTGCGTGTGAACAACTTTGCAAGTGCATTTATATCCAGCCCACCACGCTCCGCTTGCCTCGCCTTTGCACTCGATAATTGGAAAAAAATTTCATTTATTATCGAAGCGGTTGTATGTTCTGCGTGACGATTTGAAACCTAAAAAACGTTATTAGAGGGTATTTTTAAATTGGACTGCAATATATGGAAAGGATACGTCTTAGGAGAGGCCACAACAGTGGTACGCATTCATATTCGGAGGATTACCATATTGAACAAAGATTGAGTGTCGGAAACAAGTTTTAAAAGGAATTGGGCCACGTGGACCTAAGAACTGTAATAAAAGTTAATGCTGTGAAACCGACCTCGACTTCGTGAAAAGTCTAGGAAGATTCTACAGCATTACTTACTTTAGTCCTACAATATCTCATTAGGGAACAGGGGGAACTTCTCTCAGTCAGTGAGCTCTACACGCAGAAAAAAAGTATGGTTGTGGTGACAATATTCGAAGAGGATAATACTATTGTTGGGTATATGGTTGTGGTACAACAATATTATGATGCTTACAACACTAGTATGATTCAAATACAATCAAACTATGATCCTAACAACAATAGCATGATTCACACATAACCATACTATGATCCCCACAACCATAGTATGACACACACTCAACCATACTATGATCTCCACAACCATAGTATGATCCTCACAACCATAGTATGTATCACATACAACCATAGTATGATCCTCACCACCATAGTATGATTCACACGCAACCATGTTATGATCCCTACAACCATAGTATGATCACACACAATTTTACTATGATCTCCAATATAATTTATTAGAATTTGTTTAAGTTGTCGACAATAGATTTGAATTAGAAAATTATTCAAAAAAAACATTCAATTCAAAATAATAGGAGTGATTTATTTCACAGTAGAAAAATAAGTTTAAAAAACGTAAGCTTTTTTATTAAAAAAAATTTCAGTTAAACAAACCCAAACCAGCTTGTTTAAAAAATTTTAATTTCGATAAAAAAGTACTATTATTGCATTACATCCGTACCAATAACTTTTGTTCTTAAAAGCATATTTAAATGAAGAAAAATTACAATCATACAGTATGATTGCCGTAATCATATTATTGTTAACATAAAACGCAAAACACAATACTTTTGTCGAACCAACAATATATATATATTGTTGCTATAACCATATTTTCATTTTTAAATTTGGCAATGATACTATTGTTACATTTCTACAATATTTATGTTGCAGCAATTATACTATTGTCAAAACTAAATTCAGTTAACAATGCTATGGTTGCGACGAACATATATTTATTGCGGAGAACATACCTTTATTGCCGTGACCATGTAGTAACCATGTTTTTTCTCTGCGTGTACCCGAATCGATTCTTATACTCATTGACCGGCACCTACTCTTTAACGCTGGCTCCGAACGGCTAATGTATTTTTTATAGTGTTTTCATGGCTAAGAGATAAATCTTTTACTTGAAAAGTCGCATTTAAGTGGAGAGAAACCCACTTAAATGCGACTTTAGATGTTAAACCTGGGTTTACACTCTAATAGTCGTGCACACTATCGTATAAATATTTGCTTTTGTTTTTATTTTGTTTTTTTTTAATGTTTGAAAGTTTTAAAATTGCAAAAAATGCATTTTTAGGTTTTTCTAAAAGTTTTGCTGTTTTGGAACGGGTTGGCTGATTTGAACGAAATTGGGTCATATAAGAGAAAACACTAAAATTTATATTATGAAGTCAAATTTTAATTTATAAAAAAATATTTAAATAAATATTATTGTTTTTAGATATTGGTAGCCTAATTTTTTTTTTTTTTAAATTGCCAAACTTGCTTCTTATAAATCCAAAACAGTATTGAGATTTTCGGAACCGCTAACATTGTTGAAATTATGAACAAGAACTGGCGAACACCGGCATTTTATTTTTAAATTTTATATTTTGTTTTAAAAATTTTAATTTTTTTAAGTGTTTGTTTGTTGTCGCCGATTTTTGTAGAAATTTTACGCAATTCGCGCTTAAGACTAACAAATTCCTTACTATAATTAGATTTTCGTAATCGCCACAGTTGTTGCAGGTATAAGGAAAACACTGGCGGAGATCGGTAACCTTCCTTAGGGAGGAAGGGTTAACGAATATGTTCGCGAAAAAAAATAAGAAACAATTCGAACATTTACTACAAAAAATTAAATTTTTTAAAGTAAATATAAAACTTTAAAAAAAAAAATTTTCTTGATGCAAGGGTATAAGAAGATGTCATTGGGTGCCAAATCAGGGCTGTGCGGTGGATGGCCATCAACTCGACATCTTGAGTGATCAATTTGCTCATCGTTTCAGCTGATGTGTGAGCGCTAGCATTGTCGTGATGCAGAATGATTCCTCGTTTCTTCGAACACTGTTGGCAAACTGATGGTTGTAGACCACTCCGAATTGACCGCCCTACGTTCCACTAAAGGCACTGTGGCAATATGGCCGGTTATGCCGAAAAAAGTGCATTCGTTTGTACTTCTTTCACGAACAACTTTTGTTGGATTTGGCTCTTCTTCACGCAGAGAAAAGATATGGTTACTACATGGTCACGGCAACACTAATATGTTATCTACAATTAAAGCATGTTCGTCGCAACCATAGTATTGTTTTTTGAATTTCATTTTGACAACTGTATGATTGCGGCAATATAAATATTGTTGAAATGTAACAATAGTATTATTGCCAAATTTAGAAATAAAAATATGGTTGCCTGATACATAACAAATCAGGTTTTATAGAGCATACATGTATGTGTGTGCGTATGATTTTTTTGATATACCAAAAAAACATACACACGTTACAGTGCATCGTTGTTGTCCATTATGAAAAACAATAATTAAAAGGTAGTTTGAGGGATTTTTACTGTGTTTACTTTGTTCGGTGCAATACTCGAAAACCGACTGGCTCTCGTTTATTTAAAATCTGCCTGCACTTAAGTATAAAGCCATTGATCATGGTTTAACCACATTGCCTCAAATCTGGCTATGAACTAATTGTAATGCTATTTAAAATAACTTGCTTGATAAAAATCTCTAATTTTGAATAACAACATAATAAATAATTTTGGGGATCATAGTATGGTTGATTGAATCATACTATGGTTGTACGCATAATAGCATGGTTGCGTGTGAATCATACTATGGTTGTGAGGATCATAATATGGCTGTGGAGATAATAGTATGATTGAATGTGAATCACACTGTTGTTGTGAAGATCATAGTGTGGTTGAGTGTGAATCATACTATGGTTGTGGGGATCATAGTTTGGTTGCGTGAGAATCATACTATGATTGTGAGGATCATACTATGGTTGTAAAAGAAAAATACTATGGTTGTGAGGATCATAATATGGTTGTGGAGATAATAGTATAGTTGAGTGTGAATCATACTATTGTTGTGGAGATCATTGTATAATTGAGTGTGAATCATACTATTGTTGTGGATATCATAGTATGGTTGAGTGTGAATCATACTTTTGCTGTGAGGATCATAATATTGTTGTACCACAACCATATACCCAACAATAGTATGATCCTCTTCGAATATGGTTACCACTACCATACTTTTTTTCTGCGCGTTGAAAGTTCCATACGGTCGATTGCTGTTTTGTGTCGGGTTCATATGCATAGATCCATGATTCGTCACCTGTGACAATGTTATACACTGCCTTTGAGCTACTGGGGTTAAACTTTTTCCATATCTCTTTGCACCAATTTATACGAGCCTTTTTTGAGCATTCGTCAAATGTGGAATCCAACGAGGACACATTTTTTTCACGGCCAAATGAACATGCAATATCTTATTGATACTTGTCATACTAATGCCTAAGGATGCCTCAATCTCACGGTATGTCACATGTCGGTCTTGCTTAATCAGTTCACGCATAGCATCGCTAGTTTCTGGCAAAGTGACCGAAGTTGGACGTCCTTAACGAAATTCATCCTAGAGAAAACGGCTTCCGAGACTGAACTCTTGGTACCAGCGATTAACAGTGGTTTTTGATGGTGCTTCATCGCCAAAAGTCGAAACAAGTTGATTTAAACACTCTTGTCTCGATTACCCACGCCGAAAATCGTAAAAAATCATCGCACGAAAATGTTCACGGGATAATTCCATTTTTTGACTGAGATGAATTTTTCAACACACTGTAAACAAAACAGTTCGCCATTAAATGACAAAACGTTCTGAGTGAAGTTATGCAAAAAAATGTCAGAGTTTCTAATAGAAGTTCCAGTTTGCATCTGGGAACACTAGTATGGTCAGGACCCGAAATATAAATAGCAACCCTCGTATTCTGATTCAAATGGCTTTCTTTAAAAAACATACATACTGGTGACAGTACAACAAAATACATACAGGGTGGGTCATTAAAAACTTTAAATTTGAATCGACTGTAAAAAAAATACTGATAATTTTTTTAAGTTTTTGTTTTTATTATTTCGGTTCGAATTTCTTCAATGACAACTTCGAATTTATGTTTTAACGCTTCAATTGTCTCTGGATGCTTTGCATAAAAATTATCCTTAATGGCTCTCCATATCCTAAATGCTCGGCCAATTGACATAACAATTTCGGCTGTTAGTTCGATTTTTAACAACAGTGAGTAAAATATCGATGTTGTTGTTGTAACAACAATATATTTATTTTGAAGTCTTGTTCGTCTATGGGGGATCTGCTTCGATATCCAGGTGAAGGAAACGCGCCATTTGAACTGGATGCGTCCACAGAGACCTGGGGGTCAGCTGAGTGGGCTTGGCCGGACAATTGAACAATCCCGCGACTGCCGGTTCTATGTACCGGATTGACCCGAAACTCTTCGGCCAGGGGCAGTCACCTCAACAATATAAGTAAAATATCGATGGTTGCGTTGGCTGTGTGACATGTGGCCCCGTCTTGTTAAAACAAAAAGTCATCCATTTCATTCTTATAACGCCCATCGTTGACGGTAACGGTGGCTCCTTGCTAAATTCGGAGAAAAATGTCCCAATGATGCCGCCAGCCCAAAATCCACATAAAACAGCGACTCATTGTGGATGTACTGGCTTCTCATGTGTGGGCTCTCTGAACCCCACTTGCGGCCATGTTGTTTTTTAACATAACCACCGAGATGAAAATGAGCTTCACCTGAAAACTAGATTTTTTTTGTTAAAATTCGTCATCTTTTGCCGAACAATCTTTAGCCGAGAGAGCATAGCGAAACGCATAGGATGATGTTCCATTATTAAATGACAATGTTAAATTTTTCCAATGAAACCAGAAAGTTCAGTAGGGCTTTCGGAGGTTTTATTTATGAAGAGCAACTTCTCCATTTCACATGGGTAGTCTTTGCACTATATGTGACGGGCAAAATAGAAAGGGACCTAAGGGTAAAAACCAGTTTTGTTCTGGAGATCCATTTTAAAGATTTAAATACGTGTATCTTTGATAAAACGCGCATATCTCTGGGAGGGAACACTTTTGGGGCATGGGATCGGTCTCATTCGATGCTCAGATGTTGTCCACATCAAAAAAAAAGTGAAAATTGATTTTTTACCCTCAGGTCCCTTTCTCTATGAGCTGTCACATATTTAGTCCAGATCGTTGGAATAGCCTCAGAACCTACATGTGTGTTATATTTTGAGCGATCAGTGTTAAGTCTACAAACGGCCCAGTGACAGGAGTTCAAAAGTACCATGCGTTACTGTCCGGTTAGTGTATAGTTAACAATACCATAAATATCAGGCAACGTGTTACAGATTAAGCTGTCACACTTATGGAGAATTCTGGAAGCTTTCTTCGTCTTATTGAGGCACTGCAGCAGCCTGCATTCTTAAAACATTTAGGGACAGCGCATGTAACATTGAATTTAGTACGCGGTCTAGACATTCTTTGTGACACATCTAGAATTGTTTATTATGTGAACTTTAAAAAAGCATTCCGCAAAATGATTATTAACATTGCATAATTTTTTTTAAAAGAAATAATTTATTCTGTCTGAAACCGAAGTCGCTCCAAGACCCAGAGTCCAGAGTTGTTCCAATATCCGGAGTCGGGTATCACAACCAGTCAACAGCCCTGATTGTGAAATTTACTATGTCTTCCACATAAAGACAGACGAATAGATGGGCATGGGAAGATTTTTAATACGATCAATATTTCGAGGTGTAGCAAACGATATGACACGGGGAATACATTCTTTATTCTTTGACGATGGTTAAAATTTTTTTTTCATTTCGTTGAACTGACACAAACTAATAATTTGGTTTTGAAGCGTATACGTGACATGAATTCAAGCAAATAGATGATATTAATCATACGCCCATTATACTTACAACATGAGAGTGAGAGTAAAAATGCCGTTACCAAACAGAATGGACTAAAAATAAGTAGCCACTTTGTTAACGGACAGCAATGCGAGCTGAAACAGATACCGGCAACAGTTTCGAAACCGAAATATTGTACAACATTTCTTTGCTTTCTGTAATTTATTCTTATTTTATATTAAAGCGATGTGTGAAAATGTAATTTTGTCGTTTTGGGGTTTTGTACCAAGTTTAGAAGGTAGGTTGGTAGGTTTTCTATCGTTTGTTAGGATGGTAGGCTATTGGTACTTAGTACCTTTTGATTCAGTACGTAATACTTTTTAATTGTATTGGCACTTCTTAGATGGCTGATTTTTCGGCCCCAGAGTAAGCATTAATTTAAGCCAAATGCATATAAATATATTTTTTATAATATTTTCGTTTTGTTTACAATTATTCAGTCTTCTCTCATTATTATGACTTGAAGAGTTTTTATTCTTGTTCGAGACCTTTCTTTCTTCTCTTGAGAATCTACGTAAAAACGCAATTCTTGAAAATATTGCATTTTTTGTCATCCATGAGTCCACTTAGTCTAGGAATGGTTGTTGGTCCATTTTAATAAAAGGCGTTTTTTCGGACGTGTGGTTTTCAGGTTTTCAAGAAGAAATAAAACGCATATAATTTAATGTTATGCCCAATAATTAAGATTTTTTTCAAAAGATAATGGTTTGCCATTATGTTTTAAAAATGATTTCGGTTAAGTGGTTCGGTTACTGGCTCGAATAAATTCCAGCCCAGAGGCTCAATTTTCGATCACTTTTTTCAGCATTTAGGGCCGTATGTCAGCAATAACGCGCCGAATATCCTTTTCCAAAGTGTCAATCGTGTCGGGCTTATCTGCGTAGACAAACGACTTCACATAACCCCACAATCTTGGAGGCCACGCCACAGGCCCACGACGCGAGATAATGCGCTCACCAAAAGTTTGCCTCAATAAATTGATTGTTTCGTTGGTTGTATGGCGCTGTATGTATGTAGCGCCGTCTAGCTGGAACATCCTCCAATTCAGGCACGAAAAAGTTATAATTCATGGGTCTATAGCATTCGCCATTGACTGTAATATTATGGCCGACTTCATATTTAAAGAAATATGGACCAAAGATTCCCTCTGCCAATAGAGCACATCAAACAGTGACTTTTTTAAGGATTTACCGGCATTTCAACAATGGCTTGTGGATTTGCATTACTCCAAATGAGACCATTGTGATTATAAACATACTTATTCAATCAAGAGTTTGCTTCATCGCTAAACAAAATTTTCTTGAAAAAATCAGATCAAAATCAACCATCTGGTTTTGGGCGGAGTAAAAGTTGTTGCGGAGTAAGTATATTCATTATGGTAAACCAAACTAAGCATAACTGTCAAAAAGACCAACTCCGAAAAATTTCGGACAAATTGAAAACCACACGTCTAAAAAACACTCTTTATATTATACCAAATTTGATCGAAATAAGAATGCAGGTGTTCTAAAGCTGTAAACCGACGTGATCCATTATCACCGATAATCGATAGTTAGCAGTATTTTAAAATTTCACTTCTTCTAGAGCAAAATAACTAAAACCGATTGAAAATTAGTTTGAAAGCTATATCTGCCCTACGCACTTGAACAAATTTCGCTCATTTCGTTTGTCAATTTCCATACAAACTATAATAGATTCTGGCCGATATTACGAAGACGATAATTTTGTTAGCGTGTACGAATAAACCGAATTTGTTAAATTTTAATATCGTCAGTCCAAAGAACTTACTTCTGTCATTTTTAATGCAAGTCGGGCGACAATTGCGACCTGCAGTTTGTTTACATGCTTTAACAGATGGACAGATAGACATTGTTTTATCAAATCAGCTGACTATTCGGTGCCGATTGGTACAGTCAAAGCTCTAACATTTTTGGTATTTACAAACATTTGCCATAAAATAAGCTTATAATTTTGCTTAGGAGCAAGTTGTTAAATGGCTTAACAATTTTTTAAAGGTTTTAGTTTAATTAGGTAGGATTCTTAAAAAAAATTGTAGGAAAAGAACTTTGTCAGTGGCAATATTGAGGTACCCCATTTCAAAATTCGAGTTGGTTTGGGTTAGCGATTCAGAGCATGTCCGAACGCAAGGTTCGGTTTTAAAAATGGTTTTCTGGTTGTCTTAAATAGTTCGAAAATGGTTCAATAAACATAGAACAATTTTTAATGTATTTATAAAATGGAATTAAATTGCGTTTAAGCAACTCCAAACAATCCTTTGAAGTTGTCACACAAATACGTTTATGGTCAATTAACAGCAAAAGCGGCACGCATCTTGCAGACAGCTTTCTTAAACCAAACTAATCATGTAAAATCGAAACCACACTGCCATATGAAACGCGTATGGCATCAATAATCTCACTCACTTTTTCTCTTGGATCGGCCAACACCATGTCGTGAATTTTTTCGACATTTTCAAGTGCATTGACCTCAATTGGCCGTCCAGAGCGCTCAGCGTCATTTGTACTACGACCACAACGAAAGTCAGT
This sequence comes from Hydrotaea diabolus, assembly GCA_963513945.1. Taxonomy (NCBI): domain Eukaryota; kingdom Metazoa; phylum Arthropoda; class Insecta; order Diptera; family Muscidae; genus Hydrotaea; species Hydrotaea diabolus. Next base: position 172,491,726 of record OY740719.1, read on the forward strand.
AAACCACTTTTTTACCAATGAAATCGATCGTGCAGAGTCTCCATAGTAGTTATCAAGCTTTTCCTTGGTTTGATTACGCAAAAAATGTATAATAAACACTCGAAATTCATTTTTTTCTATTTTTATCAAAATCCACGAGGTTTTCTTCTTTAAACAGCTGTTAAACACTTAAAATTAGACAGTAGTCTATTAACAGATGGTACTTGATAGAAGCAGTGTTGCATTTCATATAACTACGAAAACAGTTGGGAAAGTCACGAAATTATTGATATGCCCTCGTATATACATAAAAACAAATAAGGTACATTAATAAAATTATTCATAACATGTATATACTCGTAGATGTGAAATTCAAGTAAACAAATGCTTTCGATGTATCAAATGTTCCTGTTGTGAACCAAACCAAATTGCCAATCAATTATTCGAGTTTTTTTTTGGTTCGGTCCGACAACTTGTTTTTTAACAACGGTTTGTTTTACGGTTCGGTTTATAGACAAAAATAGTGATACGGATCGTTTAAATATTAGTTCGGGTTCGGTTTACAAGTCCGGTATTTTTTACGAAAAATTAAATTGTTACAAATGTGACTTGATTAAACAGACCCTGATATTTGTACTTAATACCATAATCAAAGAACTTGATGCAATGTTTATCTTTCTTTTATTTTTATTTTCTCCCAATCACGTGCAGTGTCGGCCTGCACGTTATTGAAACATTTCTACAGCAGCGGGTTAGGAATACAAATATTTTGTGTAAAATTTAAAAAAATTCTTTGAGTTTTTTTAGTTTGTTGTGATCATTTGTTGTTATTATTTTTCAGAGAGTAAAATACTCTACAAGCAAATAGATCAAGGTTTGTTGTTGTTTGTCATAAAGTAAAGGAAAACTTTCGTTGCCGATACGATACAACAATTGCAAACTACATTAAGTCCCACAACATCCCATTTAAGAACAAGGAGCTTCTCACAAATCAGTGAGCTATGCACGATTTTATTCTTATACGCACTGACCGGGACCTACTGTTTAACGCCGGCTTTGAACGGCGAATGTATTTTATGGAGAAGTTTTTACAAGACTTAGAGATAAAACTCTTACTCGCAAAGTCGCCAGCATTTTTAAGGTGGAAACCCGCAGCTGAAAATAGTTTACTGACATTGTAGCCGCACACACTTCCATCATTCCAACGTTCGGACAAACTTTTTACAAAATCAAAGGAATTGAGGCAAAGAAAATCGTATTTTTGGATGATTTGCAGTTCAATTAAACAGTTTGTCTAACAACGAGTTAGGTATTGCTCCCATCTAAGTCAATCAACCATATTTGGCCAGACTTTAAAAAAAGCAAGGAGAACAACTAATGTAGGCCTTAACATTGATTCATTTCAAATGGGCGTCTTTTTTTACTTTTTTGTTCTCTACTACATGTACATTTTGCTTATCATGTTCGTTGAAGTTTCGTTTCGCTTGTTATTAGGTTATGCCGCTGATTGGCATAACCTAATAACAAGCTTTTTGTTCTCACTTTTAAATGGTAGCAAACAGAAAATAGTTTATATGTATAACTTCTTATATAGTACATATACTCATATATTTGTACATACATATATATGCATATATTGCAGTTAGTTTTAATAATTGGTTCTGCATGCATAAACGATTTCTTAGGCTAATGCACGCAATTAGTGGTGGCGAGACGCCAAGCGAATATTCCAGATGCGCCATGTAAAATACACACACATACACACAGACGCTGTCATATTCACACTTAGTTTCCAGAGTGTTGCCTATAATAATGACGTTCAATTGCAACGGTGTCTGTCTGTGCATGTGTGGCTCTTCCCTGATGTTTTGTCGGAAGTGCTAAGCTACAGATATGATCTAAAATGGTTTTTGTGAAAAACAATTTCAAAGTAAACAAGCAACTTTTGTGGAAGTGTTACAAACACATGGCACAGTGTTTCAAAGCACTCCCAAAAAAACAATTGAGTCGTCCTTTTAAACAGCATCAAGTACTGGTGTAAACTTTAAAAATGGGTAAAAAAGTCAGGGCAAAAATTGTTTGAAAATGGGTTCAAAAATCAGGGCAAACAAAATTTTTTGTTGTATTATCCGCTTTGCAGAAAACCTCTTATTTACTCATCATCATTGTAAAAACTTTTGTTTTCATTTTATTTAGTCTATGGACATAAGATCATTACAAGTATATAAATTAAATAATTCGAATTAATTTAGCTATACTATTTATCAATGTGTAGTAGTAGAACAGCTCAAATCGGTAAGAAAATTGCAAAGAATTATAGATTTAAGTAGAGGTTCATTTAAATCATAGTTGTAAAAGTGTGTAACGAGTATATAAAAAGGTGGCGCCCGAAACAAACGATAACACAAGGGAACAAGGTATTTGTTGTTTAAGAACTGAATGTTGTTTAAACACAATTTGGGACGCTGAATCCAAATCTGCACTTTTTTTCTAACAGCTCGACTTATCGGGATATACCGTTATGTCCAAAATTAAGGCACTTGCATTACAAATGTTTAAATAACTTTACGCAGAGAAAAAACATGGTTATTACATGGTCACGGCAATAATAATATGTTCTCGGCCATAAAAGTATGTTCCTCGCAACCATAGCATTGTTAACTGAATTTAGTTTTGACAATAGTATAATTGCTGCAATATTAATATTGTTGAAATGTAACAATAGTATTATTGCCAAATTTAAAAATGAATGTATGGTTATAACAACAATATAAATATTGTTGGTGCGACAAAAGTATTTTGTTTTGCGTTTTATGTAAACAATAATTTGATTACGGCAATCATACTGTATGATTGTGATTTTTCTTCATTTAAATATGCTTTTTAGAACAAATGTTATTGGTACGGATCTAATGCAATAATAGTACTTTTGTTTATCGAAATTAAAATTTTTTAAACAAGCTGCTTTGGCTTTGTTTAACTGAAATATTTTTACTTTATTTAAGCTTATTTTTTCTACTTTGTAATAAATCACTCCTATTAATTTGAATTTAATGTATTTTTGAATAATTTTCATAATTCAAATCTATTGTCGACAACTTAAACAAGTTCTAATAAATTATATTGGGGATCAAAGTACAATTGTGTGTGATCATACTATGGTTGTAGGGATCATAACATGGTTGCGTGTGAATCATATTATGGTTGTGAGGATCATATTATGGTTGTGAGGATCATACTATTGTTGTATGTGAAACATACTATGGTTGTGAGAATCATACTATGGTTGTGGAGATCATAGTATGGTTGAGTGTGAATCATACTATGGTTGTGGGGATCATAGTATGGTTATACGTAAATTATATTATTGTTGTGAGGATCATTGTATGGTTGTATTTGAATAATACTATTGTTGTGAGGATCATAATATTGTTGTACCGCTACCATATACCCAACAATAGTATTATCCTCTTCGAATATTGTCACCACAACCATACTTTTTTTCTGCGTGTTGAAAATGGTTCACTCAGTTAAAAAAAAACCAAACTCGTCAACAAAATTATCTTTAATCCGTGCCGCCATTGAAGTTTGAAAAAAACAACAATTTTATAAAAAAAAATGTTCTTTAAAAATTCATAAAAGAAATATATTGCGACAAAAATCGGTGAACAATTTTTGATTTTGTCAACCATTTATTGAGAAAACATAATTGACAACAATCGCGAAGGGTATATATATTTCTGGCCACTAAGTATTGCCTGGCGCCATCTGACATCTTCATTGGAAAGTTTGACATTTTTTAGCATAAACGTACTCAGAACGTTTTGACGTTCAAACATCATTTGTGTTGTTTGCAATGACTTAAAAAATCAATTTGGCAAAAAAATGGAATCAACTCGTGAACATTTTCGTGCGATCATTTTTCACAACTTTCGACGTGAATTATCACGACAAGAGTGCATCGATGAACTTAAATCTTTGTATGGCGATGAAGCACCATCCTATAGCACTGTGAAAACCCGGTTTAATGAATTCAATCGTGGCCGACGCTCGCTCAAAGACGTGAAGGTCGTCCAAAAATGGTCGTTGTGCCAGAGAACATTGATACCGTGCGTGAACTGATAATGCAAGATCGTCATGTGACAACCCGTGAGGTAGAGGCATCCTGAGCATTTCATCCACCAGCATACATTCGACATTGCATGAACACCTGGCCGTAAAAAAGGTTGTCCTCGTTGGATTCCTTCCGCACAATTTGACAACCGCGCAAAAAACAAGGCTCTTGTCGATTGGTGCAAAGAAATTTTGCAAAAGCAAATGGTCGCCTGTTTCTTCGGCAAAAGTGGTCATGTGGCGACCGTTTCTATTGAGCAACGCAAGACGGTAAATTCTGACTGGTACACCACAATTTGTTTGCCTGAAGTCTCCGAAGAAATTCATAAACGAATAAGAGAAGACGAATCATTGTGCACCATGACAATGCGAGCTCTCACACATCGGCTCAAACCAGCTCCTTTTTGGCCGAAGAATTGATGGGTCATCCGCCGTACAGCTCTGATTTGGCACTCAATGACTTATTTTAATTCCCGCTCATCAAGAAAAAAATGCGTGGTCAACGATTTTCGTCGCCAGAAAATGCTGTTGAAGCGTTCAAAAACATGTTTTGCGGGTGTCTCAATCGGAGTGGAAAAAGTGCTTCGACATTTCTTTTGAGCGCATGCAAAAGTGTATAAATCATGAAGGAGAATACTTTGAAAAACAATAAATATGATGATAAATATTCGCATTTTCATTATTAGGCCAGAAAAATAAATAGCAGCCCTCGTAATCAGAAATTGTTCATAGGTCATTGTTACACAAAATAGAGTGACATTTAGACATTGTTATGTTGTCACGCAAGCATTTAAAAGGACAATGATGCTATGGACTCCAATCGATGATGGAGCCGACCGAACCGGTGATTGCTGGTTTGCCTACCTGTTTTTATTCAGTTCGGTTTCATAGTTCGTCATCGAAAAACTTACATCACAACGACGCGTTCGTTGGAATGACGTTTTTACGACGTGACAATATATACAGTTCAATGAATCCTCAACATAAGTTCATCATTGGGGGATGACGAACAAACCGAGGTGATTATCGAAATATCTGCAGTAAAGAAATTAGAAGTAATTCCTGAGGAATCGCTTACTTTTACCTTCCAATGGCTGCGAAGATTTTGTGGCTCCCAAAAATTACATTAAATGTAAATAATTGGAAGTCATAGTATCCACTTCATAAGAAGCTTTTTTTGCTGCTCAAGGTTTGATGGAAACGATCGCTCTTTCTATTGGGTAGTACTCGGGTTCGAGCCCAATTACGGGAATTACGGGTATTCATATAATTTTTTGTAAAAAAGGGTTTTATTTAGTTTTTTAATATGTTACTTAATTTTTTATAAAAACATTAAAAAAAAACAGTTTTCTTTAACTTTTTAAAAAACCAATAGTACTTATGTGCGAGTATGTTGAGGCCGTCTATTGCGTCAGAGTTGTGTGTTGCGCGGTGTTGCCATATCAAAATTCAATATTCAATACAAATTAAATCCGGAGCACGCAGAAAAAAGTATGGTTGGGCTAACATTATTCGAAGAGCATCATAATATTGTTGGTTATATGGTGTGACACAACAATATTATGATCATCACAACAATAGTATGTTTCACACACAACCATACTACGATCCCCATAACAATATTATGGTCCTCATAAAAATGGAATTATTCACACACAACCATACTATAATCCCCACAATCATATAATTATTCACATTCAACCATACTATGATCCCCACAACCATAGTATGTTTAACGTACAACCTTAGTATGATCCTTACAACCATAGTATAACTTACACAAAATCATACTATGATCCCCAAAGTTTTTGGTAAAGATTGGGTTAAGTTGTTATTTAACAATAGAACATTTTATTAAGTAAGTTATGTAATAATAGGAGTGATTTATTAAACAGTAAAAAAAATATTTATTAAAAAAATGTCAGTTATATTAATTCGTAGTTTGTTTCGAAAAAATTTAATTATTTTTACTATTATTGCGTAAGATTCGTATAAATAACATTGTCAAATTAAAAAAAAAATACAATTTTGCCGGTATGATTGCCGTTATCATGTTATTGTTAACATGATACCCATGAAAACAATACTTTTGTTCCACTAACCATATTTATATTGTTGCTACAACCATATTTTCATTTTTAAACTTGGCAACAATACTATTAATACATTTCAACAATATTAATATTTCCGCAAGCATACTATTGTCAAAATGAAACTCAAAAAACTGAACTATGGTTGCGACGACCATACTTTTATTGCAGAGAACATTCTATTGTTGCCGTGACCATATATTAACCATATATTTTCTCTGCGTGAGGGATCTTTGAATAAGGCTTATACAACAACAAACCAATAAGGTCCATCTTTACCAGACATCGATATTGGTCGCCCGTACTACATTATGCGAAATTTGGTAAGAATAAAATGTGGCTTCTACAGCTGCAGGCTCTGAAATCGAGAATTACCTTTAATTAAACAGATATGAAGTTAATTCTGGGTCCAAACCTCAACAATGTATCATGTTTAGTCGAAATCGGTCAATGGAATAACATAGTGATTCTGAATTGAACGGTATTATAATAAGGTCTTGTAAAAATCTGCACTATGTCGTAATACCCTGACCGCAGTTTCGTATCACAAAATTTTGCTGTCTTTTTTTGTCTTTTCTCTTGAGTACTGCAAAGGAAATTTATACAGCAGCATTTCCGCTTCAACAATTTACATCGAAAGTACCTCACATATCATATCATGGTGAGCAAACACTGTGCGCCATTACACAGCCAAACATATTTGAAACTATTTATATTTGTATAATACATAGTATACTATTTAAATTACAATGTATAAATTCCACAATCATTGTTGTTGGCGTACACACTGTCGAATGGCTTTTTAAATACTTCGATCAAAAGTTAAAAACTTTTCAAACAAATGCAGGCAAAAAATCCTTGCGGCTTTACAGTTTTGTCGAAATTCTTTAAAATTCCATTTTTAATTTTACGCTTCAATGCCGAATAAATCATGTTTGGTGGCCATGAATGCCAACAAGGCAAAGTAAATCGCTGCTGCTCAATCATATCATCGTTATCGTTTAGGACTGACTGACTATGGGGTTTGGGCTTATAAATTATGGATTCACATTGATTTTTTTGTTAAAAAAAATTGCCATATAAACAGTTTATTTTTGGTAATAAATCGTTCTGGGTAGCGGTCACAAGCGTCAGCACAAACTACTAATTGTAAAATGTACATACCGACCCTCTTTGTGTGTGTGTGTGAGTGTATGTGTGTGTTTGAGTGGTCTCATACTCGTCATTGTCGTCGACGTGGTCGTCGTCGTTCATGGCACAAGAACAAGAGCCCTCAAACACAGGAAGTTCAACTATTTTGCATTGAAAATGTGCTAGATAAGTATGTACGACGGTACCAAGTCGACTTGTGTATATCCAAATTATTTGTATGAATGGATGTTTGTAAATGTACTCAAACATATATACATACATACACACACACGACGACTACGCCGTTATAAGTGCAAACAATTTGCAACAATTACTTGGTATTCGGTTGTGTGCGCCTTACCTTGCCTAAGTTACATTGCGTTGGTCAGTGTGTTTGGGGAGGTCGGAAGAGCATGCATGTGCATATGGAAAACATGTGTCTTGCGGGGAAAGGATCCCATGCCTCAGACGTTGGTTGAGAATACCGTACACCAGTAAAAAAGTGTTTTTCTTTTTCTTTTTTTATTAAGATAATCGCGATTATTGTTAAGTTTTTGTCAGATCTTTTGAAAGATTCCGTAATTACTTATATATCAGTTGCAATAAGGCTATAAATTTGTCATGTTAACATACAATCTGTTATTTTACCCCCACCTCCCCCCCCCCACCGAAGGAGGGTTATCAAAGCACTATACAAGGTGATACTCGTAGAGATCGCATTATACAAGTTGCTGTAGATGGGTTCGCTTCCAACGAACATCGACCGCAGGTGTACCTACCGCCGGGTTCTGTCATTTCTATCTCTCTTTTTCCTGCACACAGAGAAAAAAAGTAGTTGGAATTCGGTTGGAACTACTAAAATTCCATTGCATTTTAAGAATTTGAGTTGCAAACACCAAATGTATATAATCATAATGGATATTAGGTTTGACAAACCACGGTTATACCAATAAAATGCATAATATGTACTTAGTTGCTATAACTGGTGTTTGTGGCAACCAATATATTTTGCCGTTGTAACCAAATATTGGTGATGATATCTAAACTTTTATCATAACCAAAAGAGAAATCAATCCTATTACATATTACTGCTTTAAGCAAATAGTTTGACCAAATAATATTGGGTTATACTGTTGAAATACTCGAGGTGCAATTATTCGGTTGGCAAATACATTCAGTTGTTGCAACGAATCTGTTCTCTGTGTGTACATATTTAAATGGACGATCCTTAAGTTCAGACCGTGAACCCAATTAAAAGGTGGCTTGGCACTGCCCACTTTTCCTGCAGGATGTATTTTGATCCGTCCCATCGTTATATGTATATCATCGTCATATCTTTAACAGTTCATGAGATATTGCCTTTTTAAATTCAGGGTTGTGTTGGTGGTGCCACGCCCCTTGCCCAATTTCACTATATTTATTCTGTTAAATATATATATTTCATTCCGATAAAATTTTCTAACAATCAGCCCATGACTTTTTTCTCCAGAATAAGTTTCGATCCAAAGCAACATTATATGTTTAAGAGTTCATGATATACATATGTTGTTTCCAAGTTCAGGGTTGTGTGAACGGTGCCATGCCCCCTAGTCCAATCACATTGTATCACATCACAAGTGCCCTACAAATATGACCTGGCCGAATGTAAAATAATGTAAAAATTTCGCAACGATCGTAGTTGAAAGTGGTGATATCTAAGCAAATAAACCTTAACATATATAGTGATTTTTCCAGAGGTCGGCTCAGTCCTTAGGTGAAAAAAATGCTAACCTCTTACAGGATCTGGCCCATTTTCAATACCAATCGCTTTAGCTATCAACACATATTTCAGCACAATTTTAACCACCTAACTTCAATAGTACAACCTATAGTTTGCTTTTCACGGTCATATGGACGGACACGGCTAGATTATTTTAGAACTTTACGACAATTCAGAATATATTAGAAAGGCGTTACTGGATATCAAGAAAAGCGCAGACAGGAAAGGCCAAGGCTCCGAGGAAGAGGCAAAGTTTAGAAGGGTGCGAGAATTTCAAGTATAGGCAACTGGAGCATGTCCAAAGCCGATGTCTTAAGGTCCAATTAGTCTTGACGGTTGGCGGTGGACGGTTGATTCTGCAACCTGCAGAAGTCTACCGTTGCCAACCGTCAAACTGTAGTTATCTCCCTCTAACCCATGCAAAATACAACCCCCAACTTAAATAGCTGATGTGTACCGTCAACCGTCAAGACTAAATGGACCTTTATACATAAATCATTTATTGAGCAGGTCCGGACCAAGAGATTGTGTAATCAGATAAAGAGGTTGTGGAACCAGCCCCTCAATTTAACTAAAACGATTTATATAAAATTATTGCAGCTTCCTTTTCGTTTTTAACCACTGTGCGACTTACAAAAAAAATAATCGAATACTCTAGAAAGACTGGAGTAGCATTTTAACGTCACTCATAAAGTGAATTCCTGGCACACTGTGTGTCCTACCACAAACGGATACATAAACGTACAAACTGACAGCTGTTTGTGCCGACACAAACATGAACAAACTGACACACGTTCATGCATGCAAGCATGCAGACGTGGCAGCAATGATGTTATTATCTAATTTAAATGTTCTTTAACAATTCAAAAGCCCTGAGTACGGGCACAACCACATGTCAGCATTGGTTTATTAACTTGGTATCATAAGTCAAAAAAGAGCGACAGAGAGATAAAGGAAGAGACAGGCAGACAGAGAGAGAGAGAAAAGAAAAATCTAAACTTGGCCATTATTTCCTCTTCATTCGTAAATACACTCGCCCATGCATACTCGCCTGTACAAAGAAACATGAACCTACACTCTGCCTGAATGTTATACGACTGTGTTTGTGTGTGCGTGTGTTTGGGGAGAACACAATAGCGCTTGCAAATTGCTTACTTGCACTATTCACTTAAATGCTTCCGAGAGAGCTACTCATGGCATTAGCCGCACACATACATACAGATTGAACAACTTAAAACATGTGTGTGTGTACATGCATTTTCATTGCGAACAGATGTAATGTACACTGGAGTATATGTTAGTATGTATGTACGTGCAAACGAGAGCATGTGTCCTTTGTGGCGAATGCATAATACAACGAGTGTTATTTATTATTACCATCATAATTATCATAGTCATATCGCAGAGAATCGCATAGTGTAGAGAGCGTATGTGTGTGTGTGTTATATTAAAAGGATAATTTATTTAAATTGATATCAATTAAATTATAAAACTGTACTTACCTTTGATGGCCGGTCTATTTGGCCCAGGAAAAATGTTAGCAGCGAAATGATGATGAAATTAACGCCGCCAGCAAAATCTGTTAATTTGTCTAGCTGCAGTATCGAATTGATGAGGAAGAAAAATATCTGCATGCTGACAGTGACTATGGCACTGATGGCATAGTGGTCATAATCCAATACATTGATGGCCATTTCGAAAGCTTTAAGCTTGTATCGTTCGTTGCTATCTCTATCTCGGGCTTTGTCTACGCCTGTTGGCTGTGGCTGTATCTCTGGTTGTGTGTGTTGGGCAGTTCAGTTTTACTTAATCGAGTGGTATTTGGTTGTAATCCTTAATTATTGTTGTTTTTCTTTGGTTGGTGTGGCTTTTCTTAATTGTTGTTAATTTGTTGGTTGTCTTGATGTTGCTATTGTTGTTTGTGTCGACTAGAGCCTAACAACGGGGTCTCCATTAACATCAGACAGTACTGTTAGGTAAAATTTTATAAAAATTTAAAATTTGGTATTGAGCAATTAATTGAACAGCTTCTTTTTCGGTGTGTTGCATTTTAAAGCGTTGTCTTATTGTTGTTGCTGTTGTCCGTTTTCGATATTCATTTATTTTTCAATATCCGGTTTGGCCTGCAAACAAAAAAAAACAAAAAGTGAGAGAGAGTTGGGAAAAAGAACCTGAAATATGTTTTTATTTGCATATCGTTCATTTCGTGCGGGACTCTCACAATCCGTTTTGAGTTAAAAGACTTGTAAGATTTATTTTGTATGGCGTTTAATGACCAAGTTTGTGGAGGTTTCAATGCAGTAGTTTTAATACCTTAAATATTGGGCATTGTGATACTTGCACGGTAACATTTAATAGATCATGGTCACATACAGTGCTGCTTAAAACATTTGCAACCATGTCAGCAGTTGGACAAAAACCGTCATTATAATGAAAATTAAAATATTAAGAGAAAGATTTAAATGCAATGTTGTTGTTTATTAATTCATTTTTAAGGATTATAAAAAATAAATTACTTATCGAGAACGGTTTGTTGATAATCTATAAAATAACGTAACAAGTCATGTTTTACTGCGATCAAAACATATGCAACTTATACTAAGTGACTTCGGTATTAAACAAACTTAACATTTTTTGTTAGAAATTGATACCGTAACCACGACGTTAATCGAGCGCATCTTCTTGGCATGGACTGGATTAAATGGTTTATGATATCGCCATACAAAAATTTAAGTTCATCGATGCACTGTTGTCGTGATAATCTACGTCGAAAGTTGTGAAATAATCATCGCACGAAAATGTTCACGAGTTAATTCCATTTTTTTTTTGCCAAATTGATTTTTTCAAGTCAACAACGCAAATGATGGTCGTACGTGTCCATCGGGAAGGTATACCACTTTTTTTGTTTATAATTTTTGATTAAATAAAATAGAATGGATCTTATGTTGATAAATGTTTAATTAAATGTCGGCAATTAGAACAAAAAGCAGTCCAGAGCAGTCAAATCAGGCGACCGTGGAGGCCAATCAACATCACCATTTCTTGAAATAACTTGTTGTGAAAAGAGGTCTCGCAGTAATTCTATTGTAATCCTGGCTGTATGCAATGTGACACCGTCTTGTTGATATCACATGTTAATCAAGTCCTAAGCATGCGGTTCTGGCGTAGACAGTTACCGTTACGCCGTTTTTATTTTCATAGAAGTAAGGTCCAATGAATAATCCTGACCAAATTGCACACCAGACTGTCACTTTTAATGGATGCAAAGCTGACGGATAAATAGTTTGAGGGTTTTCCATTGCCCAGAACCGACAATTCTGTTTATTCACATATCCATTCAACAGAAAATGTGCCTCGTCACTCATTACGAGTATGGTCTTGTGTAAGAAGCTCTTGTGTCAACTGAATCTTAAATGAAAACAAATGCAAATCCTTGTGCAAAATTGTGGCCAAAGTTGTTCTTCGAAGACCAAGCTCCTGAGCATGGTGTCGAATTGAGGTTGATAAATTGTTTTGAACACCTTCTTGAGCAGCAATAATGTTTCCAGCCGATCTTGCAGTACGTTGTGGTCCATACTTGGGCCTATCAGCTACAGACCCTCTTTTTTCGAAATCATTCAGTACACGATAAATAGTGCGCTTTCTTGGCACGTTGTTTTTCCCAAAAAATTCACGTAACTTTCTCATCGTCACAGTAGTCGTTGATTGATTTTGATCAAATGTTTTAACGATTAAAACACGTTGTTTTATCGAATATTTTTACATAATAAATTTGCAACGTCTTTACTTCAAGACTGCCAAATATGAACTACCATGTCTAATGTTTACCAAAATGGCGGCAAAACAAAGTAGTATACCTTCCCGGTGGACACCCTGAATATATACAAGCAGAAAAAAAGTATGGTTGTGGTAACAATATTTGAGGATAATACTATTGTTGGCTGTATGGTTGTGGTACAAAAAAATTATGATCCCTACAATATTAGTATGATTCAAATGCAACCATCACAACCATACTATGATCATTACAACAAAAGTATGATTTACACATAACCATACTATGATCCCCACAACCATAGTATGACTCACACTCAACAATACTATGATCTCCACAACCCTATTATGATCCTCCCAGCCATAGTATGTTTCACATACAACCATAGCGCGATCCTCACAATCGTAGTATGATTCACACGTAACCATGTTATGATCCCTACAACCATAGTATGATCACAAATTTAAGTATACTATGATCCCCAATACTATATATTAGAATTGGGTTAAGTTGTCAACAATAGATTTGAATTATGAAAATTATTTAAAAATACATTTAATTCAAAATTATAAAAGAGATTTATTTAACAGTAGAAAAAAATTAGTTTAAAAAGACATAAGCGTTTTTGTTAAAAATATTTCAGTTAAACAAAGCTAAAGCAGTTTGTTTAAATTTTTTATTTTCCTTATAAAAAGTACCATCGTACAATTGCATTAGATCCATAACAATAACATTGTTCTAAAAAGCATTTTTAAATGAAGAATAATTACAATTATACAGTATGATTGCCGTAATCATATTATTGTTAACACCAGCCATAATAATAATGTTACTACAACCATATTTTCATTATTAAATTTTGCAACAATACAATTGTTACATTTCAACAAAATTAATATTGCGGCAATCATGCTATTGTTAAAATTAAATTCAGTAAACAATACTATGGTTGCGATGAACATACTTTTATTGCGGAGAACATATTATTATTGCCCTGATCATATAGTAACCATGTTTTTCCCGCGTTTACCTAATGCATGATTTTTGTGCTCATAAGAAAAAAATGGATGACACGCCAATTCTAGCACCTTCCATACGAACGAACTTTTATGAGATTTCAAAAAAAGGTAGACTCAGAGACACAAATAAGATCAAAATGTTTCGAACAGATGTCGTTTACATGCCAAGCTTCAGGGCCAACCTAAGTTAGTATTTTAACTTTTATTTTAGACGATGATGTAACAATTATTTTTGTTTGATAGTTTTCAAATTTCAATGTTGACGTTGTCTGTTTGTCAGCAAACCAAATGGCTGTAACAAGGAGCTGCGCTTTGAGGAAGCTTCAACAAGGAAGACATTTTTTGCATTCCCATTATATTGTCATGGTGTGCTGATATCGTTTAAGCCTCTTTACAATAACGGATTATAAATATTTCTATTCCATTGTCCTTAAATCGTTTCTATCGTAATTGAATATGCCTGTGCTGTACAAACAAGCTATTCTTTCATCGAACATACAATGAATGGCACTTCCTGCAGTTTATCTAGGTATATCGGGGGTGGGTATTCGCAATCAAGTCGAAATTGTATTTCCCCCTTTGTAAGCGTAGACCGAGCGGAAAAGTGTTGTATGTGAGAGCGTTTCAATAAAAATATTTTGATTTCCTTCCTTTTACAAAGTAGAAAATCCTCTTGTTTAAAAAAAAAAAATAAATTGTCCTTTTATCTCAAAGGACGTATGTATTTCTATGAATTACATATATTTGCTTTGACGTGAATACGCCACTTCCGGTGACAACATTTTAAGCTTAAACGTTTCTGTTCAAAGGGCTATCTGAATTTATCTTGAAACTATAACTAAATTTAGTTTCTTTGTTTTCAAGTTTCCTGAATTTATCTTGAAACTATAACTAAATTTAGTTTCTTTGTTTTTCAAGTGTCCTTGCTATTTTATTTTTGTTCATTTGTATGCGTTTGTTTGTACACAACCGTCTCATCCTTTTCAAGTGATTTTCTTGAACTTAGTTTTGTTGGTGAATAACTTAAGATTTTCCATAAGTACTAAAGTACTGAGAATCGTTGATGTGACATGTCAATAAATGCAAACATGTCCTTATAACATTTCACAAAAATATATTGCATTTTATGTGTTTATTAAAGTGGGTCGCAAAAAGAAAAATTACTTTGAGCATAACCTCATAAAGGATTTCAGTTCATGAGCTTTGCTTTCCTTTTTCTAGGAAAGAGTTCGCTTGAATTTTCAATACGATTTCAGTTTTTTGCCTCTACAGCAAAATTTGAATGTAATACCCTTACTTGCTTGCAATATGGCAATCTAACAACATTAAATGCAACTCAGAATAATATGGCAACATTGTTCCTCTTTGCTACCATTTTTCTAAAAAAGAGTTCGATTTCATTTTCAATACGTTTATAGAATAAAATTTGTATTTATTAAGAGCTGCAAGACACTTTTAGAAAATTGTCATTTAATTGCCAGTGTGCCTGGAAATCATGGCCAATACATTTTACCAATCTTTACGTTGATTCTAAAAACAACAGAGGTCTCGAACCAGACTAAAAAACTGGTCAAGTCATTTTAATGATAAAAGCCCAATAAATGTAAACAAAACAAAAAACTAAGTGCCAAAGTATTTTAAAAACCCAAAATAAAGTTTTGTCGATTTGTTAGATATTTTTTGAGATGTGTTTGAGGTTACTGTGCCAACATTTGAATGGAAGTTACTCAGTTGAAGAATAGATGATAAATTGTACAAGATGGACGATTTGAGCTTTATCGAGAAATCAAACAAAAACACAGAGTTAAGTAAAAATCATTTTAGAAATACTGGTTTTTTGTGTTTAAACAGTGCGGATTTGGTGTTTTCTGTGTTTTTTTTTGTGTTTCAATTTTGGCTTTCTAGCAATCACTAGAATGATTGTGTACAAACGAATTACAGAGCCCCCATCTTGTACAATTTATCGTCTTTGTGTTAAAGCCAGTACGGAGTTCTCCCTCCCAACATTTGGAAGTTTCTTTCATCGGCTATCGTCAAATGCGTTACGCTTTTGTCACTTCCAGATGATTATTGGAAGAAAGTTTGAATTTTACAAGAAAAATTTACTTTACAGTCATCTTTAAATTATCCAGACCGCAAATGGAAGATTGTTTGTTGTTTACAACACCAGCCGAAAATCACATGTGCTGTTACGGAAATATTAAAAAACATTATACACTTCTGCCAAAGTCGCAGTGACCGCGATATAAAACTATAATCAAAAGTAACTTCCAAGAAGGCACATAGAAGTGACTTTTTGTAGTTACGCATAAGTGACTTCTGGAAGTTAACTCCGCGGGGTACAACTTAAACACTTCTGCGGTGAGAAAATGGTATCACAGACGACGAGTTTTAACTTCTTAGCGTCACTTCTTAGTCACTTCCGCGATAGAAAGTGTTGGCAGGGCTAGGTTAAATTTTCATTTTTACCATTACAATTATTTGAAATTGTATGCGCGTGTGTTTAAGTGTGATGATTCCTTCTATACACGTATTTCGTAGCTTTTTACTACGTACCACTGACAAACAAAATATCGAAGAATTGCATTTGATTTTTGTATAACCCACAAGCAAGAGTATTTCTTATGGAGAAGACAATTTAACAGAAAACTCCATATGTGACAGCGCATAGAGAAAGGGACCTAAGGGTAAAAAAATCAATTTTCATTTTTTTCTTTTTTTGATGTGGACAACATCAGAGCATCGAATGAGACTGATCCCATGGCCCAAAAGTGTTCATTCCGAGAGATATGCGCGTTTTATGAAAGTGAAGTCGACGATTCTAAGCGCAAATAGTAAGGGACCTAATCTTTAAAATGGCTCTCCTGAACAAAACTTTTCATCAACTTTTCACTTTTTTTTGATATGGACAACATCTGAGCATCGAATGAGACCGATCCCATGCCCCAAAGTGTCCCCTTCCAGAGATATGCGCGTTTTATGAAAGTGAAGTCGACGATTCTAAGCGCAAATAGAAAGGGACCTAATCTTTAAAATGGCTATCCTGAACAAAACTTTTCATCAACTTTTCACTTTTTTTTGATGTAGACAACATCTGAGCATCGAATGAGACCGATCCCATGACCCAAAAGTGTTCCCTCCCAGAGATATGCGCGTTTCATGAAAGTGAAGTCGACGATTCTAAGCGCAAATAGAAAGGGACCTAATCTGTAAAATGGCTCTCCTGAACAAAACTGGGTTTTAACCTTAGGTACCTCTCTATTTTGCGCATCACATATAATAATTTTTTGGTTGAAATATCTGTAAGGCTTTAAGAAGCCGGTTTAATGTTTGGGGATTGTATATTATGTTACAGCGCCCATAATATATATCATGGTCGATGCATTATTTGGTATCTGAGGCCTTTGCATTCACAGAATTATATTGATGAGCCTTATGTCGTTTGAAAAGGTTTTTTTGGCTGTAGGTTTTCAATTTTTTTACTCATTTCTTGGCCGATTTTAGAATATAGAAAGTTAGAATATAGACCTCTTAGAGGGCTATCATATTGATAATTTAGTGTTCCGCGTGGGATATACACATCGGAAGTTATAGCACAATATCGGATGTAAATATTCATTTTTAAAATACTATAATCCATATTGTCGCCAGGTGATTACCGAATTGATCCTCCACGTGGGATATACATATCGGGAGTTATAGCACGATATCTGCCGTAAATGTGCTTTTTTGACGTAATATCGCCGATAGTTTGGCAATTTGAATTGCTGTTTTGAATTATGTGCAAAGAACGCAGATTGTTGAGTGCTATAATTTTACTAAATGAAGGTGCCACTTGGAATGCAAGCATCGGAAGTAATAGCCCAATATAGGTTAAACGTTTTTATTTTTAGCATATCTTTTCCGATCTGTCAGGCATATCTAAGCCATTTTAAGGCCGATTTTGATCAAATCAACTGGTATCGGCTAATAATCCCTAAAATAGTAAATATATATATACGTAAACATTACATCTCCGGAAAGCGTCATTTAATTAATCTCCATTTTGTGTGTACAATACCCCACTGGGCGTCGTGGCGATGTTAATTGGCCGCCACAATCATGTGATTTGAATCTGTTGGACTTCTATTTGGTGATATTTAAAAGAAGAAGTGTGTAATTATAGGCCAAGATCAATTCAGAAGCTAAATGATGAGATAATTCGGCTCATTACCGACATTGAACCATCCTTATGTCTCAGACCCATTAATACTTATATATGGACCATCAGATAGATTTATGCCAACGAAGCCGTGGCGAGCACCTGGGAGATATTTTGTTATACACATACTTAAATTTTCATAGATCCTTCTATCATAATAAAAAATATTAAAATAAAAAATATAAACAAATATTACAAATATATAATTCTTGATAATTTTTTTATTTACACTTAATGTCGTGATTTACCGGCGAAGTGACATTGATTCTCGTGGCTGTCCCCTGCTTTTATCGCGTTTACAGGTCCGTGACGAAAGCTTCGCAGTAATTGTTGAAAGGAAAACTGAACTGTTTGAGACCAGGTTCGCACCAAATCTCACTTTTGAAGTTTTTTTTCAACCAATTGCGCACGAAGATACACCTCTTTTTTCACCTCTACACTGAGCCGAAAATACAAGGTTTTTTTACTGGTTAAATTTTTCATGGTAAATGTTTGATAACGAAGACAAAATAACGTTATCTCTGTTGTATCGAAGTTTTCGATCTGCTTTAGGTTATACAAAGTTCAGAATTAAGTTACACGAAGTTGCAACGATTGCGACTGTCTTATCCCCCCCAATCTTATTTTGTATTGTTAAATAAGATTTTTTCAAAAAATTAACTATGAAATTTTAATATTAACAATTTTCAGGGTTAAAAACAATGTATTGTTACAACAACAATAATTATTTTAATAAAAACAATTTTATTGGTTAAAAAACTGAGCAATACGTTGTTAAAACAACAATAATTATTTTAAAATTAAAAATTTTCATGGTTAAAAAATTCAACCTTAGAATAGTTAAATTAACTATTATTTTTGTTAAATACCAGTCAACAACAAAATGTTCAAATTAACCTTATAATTATAACGTAGACACCAAATCATGTTTATTTATGGTTAAGTTAACCATATATGTGACAGCGCATAGAGAAAGGAACCTAAGGGTAAAAAAATCAATTTTCGAATGAGACCGATCCCATGCCCCAAAAGTGTTCCCTCCCAGAGATATGTGCGTTTTATGAAAGTGAAATCGACGATTCTAAGCGCAAATAGAAAGGGACCTAATCTTTAAAATGGCTCTCCTGAACAAAACTGGTTTTTACCCTTAGGTCCCTTTCTATTTTGCACGTCACATATAAGGTTATTTTTCTTCTCAGTGTACAGAGACGCCACATTCAGCGCCAGTTTAGTTGGCTTTGCCAACTATTTTGCCATGCCATAACATACCGTATGTTTAGTTCGTTTGCTTTTTTCGGTCTTTTGCTTTAACATATTGAACAGGTATTAGCCGGCTGGAGATCTCTTGCAACTTTATTTTAATAGAAGAAAAGTTTTGAACAAAATGGCAAAGTTATATTGATTTTCGTTGCTGCTCACTGCATTAAGTTGGATCACCCTTTATAATCGGATTCGTAACAAAATTGTATTCTTTTTAACTACACATATGTCCACAGCTTAGGGGTGAAGATTTCTGGGTGTCTTGGATCCCGATGGGCCGATCCGAGATGCAAGTTGGCTGGCACTTAGTGCTAACTTGGATTCTTAAGAAACTGACAGTTTTTCTTGATACCCATATATCTCCGAATAATAGGGCCGGTTTTTGAAGGCCCAATAAGAATTCCCATTAAGGAAACGTTTAATGCATTTATGCCTACGACTTTCAAGAAAAGCTTATAGGTTCGCAGATAAGTATTATTAAGAGATGTTACAAACAAAATGAAAAAACGAATACATGCCCTCCATTCTATAGTGAAGAGTATAAAAACCTTCAGAGTTCGGACATTGCATTCGAAAATAACATTTACAAGTGGCAAGTTATGCTTTCGAACCAACTTCACACTGCACACCTCTTGCAACAAGTAAGGAAACTACTTAAATGCACGCCATCTTTGCACAGTTTTATTATTGGATATCCTCGATACTTATTTTCGTGCGTCATCGGGACTCGGGAAAATTGCACAACAAATTGTTGGGCTTCAGCCATCTCATGTTTGTGCATGCACGACTCGACATAGTCGTTTGATTAGTTTTTAGTTCTCTCCATATACGAGTATGTGGCAGCTTGCAACATCGGTAATTTCTCATCTTTATAGTTTCATATCCTGGCTTTTAATTAAAATGACTTGCATCATCTATTCTCTGCCGCCCATTTATTTTACGGACACTTTCATTTTCAATGCTATTGCAATCACGTTTCCACATGGATGGACATGAAGTCATTTCGAACATGAAATTTCAACTTTGAAATCATGTGGTGGCAAGCATATGCCACTAACGTTACACCACTAGGTGGTAACTGTAAAGATGGTTTCGTTTGTTCGCCGAGTTGCGATGGCATGGAATGGTGTTGTTATCCTTAAGCTTAAGGTTTCTCGCACACATGTATAAGTGTATTTGTGTGTGTACCATAATAACGTCATGAGTATGATATTCTACGTGGCTAGAAGGCTGGCTGGCAAGCAGGCGAGTTTGCCAATGCAAGGAGACCGGCAAGCAGGCGAGGCAGTTCCTTTAATTGTTTGGAAAATATAAAACAGCAGATTCCTGCAAAAACTAAAGGTATTTTTAGAAGATTAAAAGTTTTGCCAAGTCGCAGCCATCTTCATACACAAACACACACACACATACACAGTATTGTTCCTTTGTTCATATGCAAATGTACGCGAGTGCCTGTCTGTGTGTTCGTATGTCATCTCTTGTATGTGTACATCCTTTGCCGTGTACCGTGTATTCGGATAGTTTTGAATAATATGACATGATATGATGTTAAATCCGTGCCGACACCAAGCAACATTGCTTTGTAACATTTAACATCGCTTTTGAGCATTTCAAATCTAAGTGTCGTGCACACGCTGTTGCATGGCAGCGCACAGTGTTAAGAGTTTGCACACAAGTGTGGCAAAACGTTTTTTTTGCTTTTTTTGTTTTGCTTTTTTGTTAAATATTTGCATTGTTTTACATAAGATTTAAAAACACGTTTGTGTAGGAATAAATTCGAAACATTTTTACATGCATACAGGCCTAAAACGAAAAAGAGCATTTGTTTGCATTCGCCTTCTTTGAGTGCAATCGGTACAAAAAGGGTAGCCGGATTTGTTGAATACAAATAAATTTGCATTAAGAGATTTTAACTAATCTAAAGCTGTTGTACTATGGAAATTAAACCTCAGGTAGAAAACATAATGTTTTCTAAACGGTTTGGTAGTTGATACACGAATTGTGTATTGTTAGAGCCTGAGCAAAAATAATTCTCCTCAGCAAATCGTAGCAAAACAGCATTAAGCAGCTTAAGACATTTCTTGGTGCGTCCTCGTCCCTTTGCGGTACCGGAGCATTCTAACTTTGTGTATTTGTTTCTGGATCAGATATGAGCTTCTGTCCATCTATTCTTGTAAACACCTGTACTGCAGTTCCGCCGAAAATGTCTATGTCATCGGTTTACGCGAGTTAAATGTGCCCGTTTTATTTACTTTTCCTTGGATTTTCTCCATTAATATGTTAAAGAAGTTACACGATTAGCTGTCACCCTGCATGAAACCTCTTGTCGCGGTAAATGGTTCGGAGAGGTCACTTCAAATTTTAACTGAGGATTTGGTGTCACTCAGTGTCATTCTATACAAGTTTTAATTGTATACATGGTTTCAAATAATTTACTCTTATCGGAGTGTACACGCAGAGAAAAAATTAGGTTACACTATGGTCACCGCAACAA
The DNA here is from genome assembly GCA_963513945.1 of Hydrotaea diabolus. NCBI lineage: Eukaryota > Metazoa > Arthropoda > Insecta > Diptera > Muscidae > Hydrotaea > Hydrotaea diabolus. Next base: position 172,513,547 of record OY740719.1, read on the forward strand.
TAATATGTTATCTACAATAACAGCATGTTCGTCGCAACCATAGTATTGGTTTTCGAATTTTTTTTGGCAACAGTATGATTGCGACAATATTACTATTGTTGAAATGTAACAATAGTATTATTGCCAAATTTAAAAAAATAAAAATATGGTTGTAGCAACCATATAAACGTGGTTGGTGCAACAAAAGTATTGTTGTTTAAAATTTACGTTAACAATAATATGATGACGGCAATCATACAGTATGGTTGCGACTATGAACTCAACAAAACAGGTTTTATAGAGCACACATGTATGTGTGTGCATCTATTTTTTTGATATACAAAAAAAACACATACACACGATACAGTGAATGGTTGTTGTCCATTAAAAAAAAAACAACAATCGGAGGGCAGTTCGAGGGATTTTTATTGTGTTTACTATGTTCGGTGAAATACTCTAATACCGACTGGTTCTCGTTTATTTAAAATCTGCCTGCACTTATGTATACGAGTTAGTATTGCCATTGATCATGGTTTAATCACATTCGTTACTTGGTGTCTACGGATGGTGAAGTAGCATTCACCCCTGCTGGCAACTAAAAGTATTTTCGATTCTCCCGATTGTTCTTGAATCGGGTTATTGACCTCTTCCTGGGTTGGGGTAGACATTTAACTCCATTATCTATGATTGGAAGTGTGTGAATGATATCTTCATGATCAACAGAAAATTGAGAAAATTGCTCTTTCAAAATCCTCAGCAAACTCGACGTATCAGTGTCCAGATTTCCATTTCCATCTGTACACAAAGCTATGGCAATAGCCGAGTCTTTCGTCTGGTGTTTGACTCGTTGATAACATTTTCTGGTGTCGTTTCATTTATTGTAAAAATCAATATCCTTACATTGGCGATTTCCTCCAACCTTGCTCGCGTAGCCACAGGAGCCAGTGTTGCCTTGTAGGCTATGTTCTTTGCCCCTTTGTCGTTTAAATCCCCTAGAATGATTTTAATGTCATGACCAGGTCTGCGATCGTAGATTTGTTCTAGGCGTGCATAAAAAGTATATTTCGTCTCCTCTTCTTTATCTTCAGTCGGCGTAAGTTCACAAATTAGGCTAATGAAAAAAAATGTAAACCCGAAAGCGACAAGATGGCGTATTTGCATATTCACAACGAATACACGTTTAAATTGGTGCTTACTATCATGGCAGCTTCAATTTAAAATTTTCTTTACGCTATTTCTATTTGACTTCCAGGACGTCTATTTTACTTGAAGGTCATTCGTCGTAGGATAGAGGCACCAGGTCGCAGGAGCATTCATACGTCCCATATACATTTCCGTAAATCCTGGTCCTTTATTCGTTTGTGGTGGTCTTCAACATTTTGAAGGTTTAGTTTTTGTACCCTCCACTATACAATGGAGGGTATATTAGTTTTTCTTGATCCTCGAAAAATTCTAAGACGATTTAGCCATGTTGTCCGGCTGTCCGTCTGTTGAAAACAAGATAAAGCATGCATGAAAACAGCTAGGGAGCTGAAATTTGGCACAAACATGTGTACGATAGATAACCTACCATGGTTGGTATTGAAAATAGGCTATATAGCTCTACGGGAATATGGTGTTAGAGGCCCCCAACGAAACTACCTCATAAAAATTTGTTTTTCATTTGGAAATATCCGTCCAGCTTCTTGAGCAAAATCACTGAAATTTTGCTAATAATAATCTCTATATAGGCGCAATCATCTATGTAAAAATGGTTTAGATTGGGCCACCATTTCTTGTACCTCCCATACAAACGGCCTTATGGGCCTTGAGAAATAATATGACTATAACTCACCACAAACTTGACCTATCGAAATGAAATTTTACACATCAAGATTTCTATATATAACACACTTCTACACTGAATTCGGTTGAGATCGGAAAAGTCGTACTGGTACCTCCCACACTAACGGTCTCATGGGCCTTGAAAAATAACTCACCAGACACTTGACCTATCGAGACGAAATTTTCGGCATAAAGATTAATATATAGAACAGACTTTTGCGCTAAATTTGGCTAAGATCGGAAAGGCCCTACTGGTACCTCCCACACAAACGGTCTCATGGGCCTTGAAAAATAATATGACAATAACTCACTACAAACTTGACCTGTCAAAATGAAATTTTCTACATAAAGATTTTTATATATAACACACCTCTGCGCCAAATTCTGTTGAGATCGGAAAAATCCTACTGGTACCTCCCACACAAACGGTCCCATGGGCTTTGAGAAATAACATGACGATACCTCACCACAACCTTGACCTATCTAAATGAAATTTTGCACATAAAGATTTCTATATAGAACACACTTCCGCACCAAATTAGGTTTTATTTGGGAATCTGGTGGAGGGTATCCAAAGTTTGGCACAGCCAAACTTAACATTTTTTAGTTGTTTTTTTTTAATTATTTTAAATGATTGTCATTGAGCAAACAGAAATACTGTATATTTTTTACACCTATTATTGCCTTTGCTTTAACATTTTAAAGGCAAAACCGTATATAAGTGAGTGTCAAACAGTTGGCAAAGAACCATAAACAAATAAGAAAAAGGTGAAGCAAAGCATAACTTTGTGAATTTGGGGGGAGCAATGTTCAACAAAATTGCCGCGGGGTCCCGTGGCGAAATGCCGGGACACGGGAAATACTCGTAAAACTGAGAAAGAAATATCCCGGAATTTTTCGCGGGATAAGTTACAAAATCCAAAATCTACGACCAATGAGTATTACTTAGTAGGGACATACATAAATACTGTTACACACGTTTTATGCTGTAAAATAAAAGTACTGAATATTTTTGAACTAAATATTTTTGAATATATTTATTGATGTATATTGTATCCAAAAAGAATCTACTTGTTCAAAATGCCCGCCTTTTGCCTTTACACACACCTTAAGTCGCACTGGCCAATCGTCAATAGCTGCACGAACCGTGTCCATTGGAAAATTTGCCACAGCTCGAACCAAAGCAGTCTTGAGAGATCCAATGTTGGGGTATCTTTTGTGACAAACCTTGTCCTCTAAAACCGTCCACAATTTGTAATCCAATGGGTTCAAATCTGGACTGCCTGAGGGTCATTCTTCAGAGAAAATGAACGCTGGCAAATTGTTTCGAAGCCAGTCCTGGGGCGTTTTAGCCTTATGGGCCGGCGCAGAATCCTGCTGGAAAGTCCATGGCTGGTTTTAGAACAGGGAATTGTTAAGAGGCTTCACAACAGCTTCCAAAACGGTTTCCTGGTAAACTTTGGCCGATGTTTTGACTCCTTATTCGCAGAAATGAAGGTCAGTGAAGGTCATCGTAAGAGACACCCCACCAAACCATGACTGAAGCTGGGTGATGACCCTTTTCTACCCTTAGGATCCGTTCAGATGCTTCCTTAGATGACCGCACATACACTCTATCATTTTGCTTGTTAAATTTTTCCTGAACGGTAAACATTTTTTCATCGGTGAACAAAATTTTTCTGTGCAAGTGTTCAGCGTCCTTCACCAAATTTTCGGAGCGGATTTCTGTGAATTCTTGATTTAACGGCTTTGATGACATGCGGTGTTTGAACAGAGTTTTATGCATCGGTAGAACATGCGGCAAGTCCCTAGTGGCCGGAGCGTTTTGAAAATATGGCTTTTTTCATTTCACACTTAAAAGCGCTACGGTTCTTATTATCTGACCACTCCATGATGAAAGTTGAAATGATTTTAAAATCCCGTTACAGACTAACGCTATTGAGGTTAGCTTTCAAAACCCATATGACATTAACGGGGTATGTTCAATGTTGTTACAGTATTTCTGTCCCTACTAAGTAGAATTAGCCAACTCCGAACGTTTAATATATTTTATGGAGTTTCTTCTGCATGGCTTTTCTAAGAGTCACTACCATTTTTTTTTGGATAAATATTGAAGATTCATATTCGGATTTGATAGACGTGCACGCTAACCATTACTCCACACACTAACCACACGCTACCATTACTAAGCTTGGCTAACCATTACTACATAATTTTAAAACTCACTGACCGGGATCTATTTTTCAAACCAGCATCAAAAGGCAAATACAGACTTTTTTCTCCTACTCTCAACATAGCCGTTATTTACAAAAAAGAATTCCCTCCTTTCTTCTCTCTCTCTTTAAAGCAACTCTTATTGCAATTTTTTGTCCCCATTCACACTAGGCAACTTTACCCAGCAGGAGAAGGTAATCAACAGAAGTCGAGTAGGTTCCTCAATACGTAAGATGTCATAGGAAAAGAATAATCCTTTGAATGTGTCCAGATAATACATCGTATAACTTGTTATTTTTAATGCATTATTTTACAGAGTTTTAAGAATGAACTATGTAACTCATTCTTTTTAAAGCATTATATTATTTATGTATTTATAATTAGGCTTATAATGGCGAATTGATTCGCATTACCTCTTCTACAAACTAAGATGTAAGGCAAGTAAAGTTGCCTAGTGAGAATGGGCAGTATTCTCAGTTTTAATACGCATCCACATAGTGTGGTTTTTGCGAGAGGGCTTTTCGGTATCCTCTTTTATGTGCTACTGTCATCGACATTGAGTGATTATGCAAACATAAGACACTCTGCCTACCAATGTCATTGAGTGGAAAAGTGTATTTTTCACTTTTCTACTATGCTCGAATCAATTAGAAAACATATGTATATTTAGAGGATTTCCGCATCCAATATAGCTGAATTATTCGAATACTCAGCTAAATAAGGTCGCATGCTTACACTTAGATTAGGATTTTCAAAATCATTTGCAATATTCTAAAACTATTTGCATGTTCGTGACAAAACCATAAATTCGCAAACGTGAGAATCTACGGAAAAAATCAAATTCAAAAGCAATTTCAATTTCAATACAGAACATGGCCGTAAGGGATTAACTACCTTCATATCCGGAAAGAACAGGGTTTTTTCTGTTTTTGCGAGTGAATCTATTAAAACCATCAAGGTTTTTGACTTCCAAATTCAATGATGACGAAAAAATACTGTGCACCAGCCAGCAGCGCACATGAGAATCTCGCAATACGTATACGTACCGGAGCACCGCGTGTGCTAAGTGTGAGTATGCAAACATAAACACACACACACACATGTAGACGCTCTCTTATGCACATGTTGGTACGTCAAGTTGTTTACTTGACTCGTCATACACTAACATACTTACATACGGGAAAATAAGAAAGGCCTTCTCATTAGAAGACCTCTAGAAGGCCTCTTTTCAGATCCAATACACATTCGTTAATCCCTTCCAAACTTTCCGTTCGTTAATACTTTCCAGAAGGCTTTCTTTATACATAAAAAACTATCCCCACACATTCCCATGGCGCTTCTCTTAGAAAGCCTGCTAGAAGGCCTTGTTATAAATCCTCTACACATTCGTAGGTGCATTCTTTTAGAAGGGCTGCATATTCTTCATATTTTCAATGATAGATATCCAATTAACATTCCTGGCTCCCTTCTTCTAAAAGGCATGCTGCCATGCCTAGTAATTGAAGGGCCATTGAAGTGGTTCTCCACAGCGATGGGTGGTGAAGATATAAATATAAGCCGTTTGTCTTTAAGGCGCAATTTTGTTTGGTAGGCAAGTACGTAGCATATTAGAGTAGCAACATGAAGGTTATACTCGTAAGTATAATTCCAGCGGAAACAAATTTAAAAAAAAATAAAACTGAAAAATTAGTTTTATTTTTTAAGGACAGTCCCGTAAATATGTTTGGAATTGTTTCAGTAAGTCGCCTGTGGCCTCACTCTTCGACTTTTTACTCCACATATATGCAAAATCAAGCAATGGTTGGTATTTATTGGGTGGAGCGCAGAGTTTTGCTTTTTTTACACTGCAGGCTGTGGCGGCACTGTTTATCGAAGAGAGTTGAGATTGTGCGTGGCTTATAGTGACTGGCGGAAGATTTGTATTCGTCTGCCTTTCAGTTGTCATCATGCATTGGACACTTGAGGAGAGGTCATTTTGATGAAGCTTATTTTTCAAACTCGCTCTCGATCATTGCAGTGAAGCGTGCTTTTCGTTTACGTTTCGCTGTTCCCCCAAGCGGAAGTGTTCCTGGACTGCAGTCAATTGTAAATTGGATAACTTCATTGAGAACAGCAGGGAATGTGTCTTGTGTACAAAGGGGATCTGAAAGAAGGATTACGAGACCACAAAACATCGAGAGAGTTAGAGCAGCAGTACTGTAATCTCCGAAACGCTCTGCTCGGAAGCAATCACTTGCTCTTGACATTTCCTGGATTTTTTTTAGCTGGCTCTTGAGGCAATGCAATTACAGGATACATGGTTCAAACAGGATGGTGCCACTGCACACACAGCGAGAGTTACAATTGAATTGTTTAAGGCAAATGTTTCCTCTCTTTAAGGGGTGATGTAAACTGGCCAACACGCTCACATGACTTAGCCCCATGTGATTTTCTCTTTGGGGCTACCTGAAGTCGAAGGTGTATATCAACCGGCCGAACACCTTGGAAGATCTAATTAACAGTATTGAGGCTGAAATTGGCAGAATACCAGTCGACAAAAACGTATGCAGTTTGTAGATAGCGAAGGTCGACATTTTCCAAATGCACTATTTAAAAGTAAGTAATTTAAAAATTCTCTTACTGTTCAATATATTAAGAATATAAAATAAAATTTTCTAAAGTTCATGATTTTTTTATTTCATTCCCAAATAAGCAAATTACCGCTCTCCACCCAGTATAAATCGTTAAGTGAGAATAGACCTTGTGGCAGCACACATACATGGTACCGAAGAGCCGTCCCACACCAACGGCCACACCAACGGCGAAACGTACGTCTACCAGACGATGATGTGTTTGCTTGAACTTCGCTGACTATCTTTTCCCCATGTGACAAACAAACAATAAACCTTTTCTAATGAGCTTGTAAGTAATTCACACTTTCGAAAAATTTGTAATTTAATGGTTATTTCTCAGGTAGATTTTTTTATATTTTTATAGGCATTTAAGAACTGCATTTTCTGCAGGCCTTCCAATAGAAGAGAGCGTGGAAGGCCTTGCTCCACAATCTAACTCTGTATTAGTTTTGATATGAGAGTAGTATGCAGCAAGCAAGCCTCCAAACATGCTAAGAGGGTCTTGCTAGAGGGCCTTGCTGGGCCGTTCCTTTTCCCGCTGGTCAACTACGTAGTAGGTGCGAATGTGTACATGTACATGGGTGGTGTGAGCGACGTCGATGTGATAAATGTATGCATAAAAACAACACCACCAGGAGGACAGACGACACAAGTAAAATGCCCAACAAAATCAAACCTGATGATGTGGTTGCTACGTACATAAATGCGTATGTTTGTAAGTATATACCGACAAACATAAATAATCTTTAGGCCTACATACTCGTACACACGTATTCTGCACACTAGAAACCTGAATATATTAAAAAATGTGTACAGTAAATAACGATTTACAACAGAAGGTACAACTATTCACACACATACACCCAAAAGCTGCGTAAAGGCATGAGTAATTCCTAAAATGTTCGATCCATTACGAAAAACAATCAATTAGGTGGGCATCATCTAGCGGACTTAATTGCCAATAAACCACATGTGGCTTAAATATGAGTTTTCGTTAACTATTGTATACCCTCCTCCGCCATAGGTAGAGTGTACAAGATATAAAGAAAAATGTAAAAGCGCGATCCCTACGTTCGGCAAAAACCAAACAAAAATTTCGAAACTACCTTACCAAAATACTTAATATTCGAAGGTATACGGTAAACTTTTTTGTACCTGTAAGGTGGTACACTCTAGTGTACTTATGTATTCGTCTGCCATTCCATTTGTAATATCTCGAAAATAAGCGTATATTTTATGATCGTCGTAAAATTCTAAGAGAATCTTGTCATTTTCCTCAGTTGTCTGCGAGTTCTAAGCACGATTCAGTGTCTTCTAACTTATAAGATTTTCTTATGTCCTAAAGATGTAGATCGGTTGGACTGGTTATTAAAATGGACCAACTCGCGCAAAAGGGGACAAACTCTTTTAGGAAAAAAAGGAGTCATGACTAATATATTTTTTGACATTTACACTATCCTATTTACTAACAAACGGGGTACTGAAGTAAGTGAGCCGTACACGATATATTTCTTCTTATCAGTGACCGGGATCTACAGTTTACTGCCGACTACGAATATAATAAGCATTTTATAGAGACGAATTTTTTAGACCACAAGGGCAAGAGCAACACTTTCGGAATGATCAAAAATACAACCTTGTTTGGATTCGTAACGAAATCTGTCTTCGTTTAAGATCGCTAAACCAGCATCTGCATGAAAGTTATTCGGTAAGCAAACGAGTTGGACACAAATCGCTAAACAAACCAGTAAGAGTTATTACACTTATTGTTTCAATAAAAAATAAAACATGACACACCCTGCTTTATAAAAACGTAATCAAAAAAGAAGAGTTCTTATCGACGAATTTGTATTGGGTACATCTGCCCGAGATGGCATAAGCGGAACTGAAAATCAACTTAAACTGATAGTTCAAAGAAATATAAGTCGAGTTCTTTTCAGCTAACTAGCTTAGTGAGTTAGTTAGCAATATGGTATTCTGGCAACATTCGACAAAATTTTGAATCTGATGGCAGCATAAGCTCAACAAAAGTTTGTTTACAAACAAAACGAAAAGCAAATTGTGGAAAACGAATTTTGTTATTTCGTATAGTTTCTTGTTTTGTTAACATTTACTTGACAAATTGAATATCGTTGGTAGGCATATCTTTTTTGCGTGTGACATTCAAATTCGTCCTTTCTGGCTTTGTAGCAAGCCAACAGCGTCAACGTCTCGTCCCTGGTCCACAACTTTCGTTTAGTCACTCTTACACTTAAAATAATATGTATAGCTACATTGAAATTTTTCTAAATATTTACAATAAACATTTTCACTTACCGTTTTTGCATCATTGTAATTTATGGAAATGGTTTTAACGCGCTTTTTCTATTTTCTTTCATTATTTTCATTTTCTTTCTATATAACAAAAAAAACATATGTTTTTGATTTGGTTATACAAGCCGGGTGTGTCATAATATTTTTTTTGTAAAAAAAATAAGTCAGGTAACTCTAACTCGTTTCGATGCCGAGTCAAATCGCTTGCTTACCGAGTAACTTCCATACAAATGCTTGTTTAGTAACCTGATAAGAACACGACTATTACCTATTTTTACAAAGCAAAAATTTAGCAATTAATTGAATTATTATATTGCATTTAAATTTATACTATTTAATTGTCTGTTTTTAATACAACCGTCTTGTTGTTAAATTCTCTTTGCTGTACTTATATAAAGAGAACACTGTTACCATATTATCATACCATTTTTATTCAATATTCCAAATTATCATACTATAAACCAACTAGGTTACTAAGCTGGTTACCTAAAATTTATTTTATTATAAGTACTCATATGTCTTTAAACCAAAAGTGCCGATTTTATATCTTGAAAATCCCTATGCACGCAGAGAAAAAATATGGTTACTATATGGTCACGGCAACAACAGTATGTTCTCTGCAATAAAAGTATGGTTGTCGCAACATTAGTATTGTTTTTTGAATTTAATTTTGACAATAGTATGATTGCGGCAATATTAATATTGTTGGAATGTAACAAAAGCATTGTTGCCAAATTAAAAAATGAAAATATGGTTGTAGCAACAATATAAATATGGTTGGTGGGACAAAAGTATTGTTTCATGGGTTTTACGTTAACAATAACATGATTACGGCAATCATACAGGCAAAATCTTAATTTATTTTTTAATTTGACAATGTTATTTTTACGAATCTTACGCAATAATAGTAGTTTCTATATATAAATTAATTTTTTTCAAAACAAACTACGAATTAGTATAACTGAAATATTTTTAATAAATAATTTGTTTCTACTGTTAAATAAATCACTCCCTCTACAAAGAGTTTTATGTATTTTTACATAACTTATTTAATAAAAATCTCTATTGTTGAATAAAAACTTAATATTTAAAAAAAAATTGTGGATCAAATCATGATTGTGTGTAAGTCATACTATGGTTCTAAGGATCATACTATGGTTGTATGTGCAACATACTATGGTTGTGAGGATCATAATATGGGTATGGAGATCATAGTATGTTTGAGTGGGAATCATACTATGGTTGTAGGGATCATAGTATGGCTGTGTGTGATAATTCTATTGTTGTGAGGACCATAATATTGTTATGGGGATCATATTATGGTTGTGTGCGAATGATTATATTGTTGTGAGGACCATAATATTGTTATAGGGATCATAGTATGGTTGTGTGTGAACCATACTATTGTTGTGATGATCATAATATTGTTGTGCCACAACCATATAACCAACAATAGTGTGATGCTCTTTGAATATTGTTACCCCAACCATAATTTTTTTCTGCGTGTGGCTATATATTATTTTGGTAGTTTGTTTTAATCATAAGGCCTATTCTTAGGCCACAAGGATTTATGCGTCCGATCGCGGATATAAATCAGATTTTAAAACTTAATTTGTTGTTGTAACCGTATATTAATAATGATATCTAAACTTTCGTCAAAATAAAAAGCTAAAATTCGGCCGATAGCCTTCGGTGCTAGTACCCTTTAACTGAGTTTATTATAATTTTAATTATAATATAAAAGTAAAAAAATAAATAAAAAGCTAAAATAATCCTTTAAGGCTTGACCACACTGATGCTTTTTTTCTTACGCTGCGCTTTTCTTCTGGTAGTCTGAAAACCATTAAAATATACGTGTTGATAATTTACAAAAAGTTGACGATATTGAATTATCGGCATAGAAACCCCTTTCCATACATTTTTGTGGGCTTTTAAGGTATAATTCAGTTTTCATTACACTGCCGGAAATCGAAAAAATGGCAGCATAAGAAAAAAAGTTCAGTATACCTAAACCTTTAAGCATATCGTTTCATCGAATTTATTAAGTAAAAATCTTCCATCTTCTTTCCTCTTTTTCACGACATGAACCTCCCTATGTTTAAGATTACTTCAAGTATACAGAGTGATTCATTCACTATTGGTTTGAAAATTTTCGGATTGGTGGTCGGCGGGTACTAGGATAGAATTACTAAGTTCTTTGGTAAGTGGTAGGGCTATCTTTTAGGAGAAAACCAAAAAATCCGACCACTGAACTTAGCAATTTTACCGTAGTATCCTCCGATCACCAATCCGAAAATTTGTAAACCGCTGCCATTTCGCCCCCTTGCATTTTCGAACATGGTCGTAGATCGACATATTTTCATGAAATGAGCCAAGGAATACGCTGGTGAAATTTGTCCACTCACGAAAGAATCGCCCTGTATAAGGAAAGAGTTTTTTCGCCTATACTAAACTTTTTTTTGTTAAACAAGTGCGGCATATTGAACAGGGATTAAACCGGCTCAAGACCTCTTGCTTCTATATTTAAATAGAAGACAAGTTTTTAACAAAATGGCAAAGTGACATTGATTTTCGTGGCTGCACACTACTTTTATCATGATTTCATTTTAATTTTTAGATCCATTTTAATTTTTAGATCCAAAAATTGTAGAGGGTTTGTATTCTTTGTATTTGATTGTGGCAACGAATCTGCTCTCTGTGTGCACGTTTCTTTATTTAGAGTGTGAAGGTTTATAGCCAGAGGACACATAGGTTCGGACCCCAATTCTTACATACAATAACATATGAACGTGAATTCGTAGGAAAATTTTAATTCGTATCCAAACATCCATTTTCATTGAGGTTGATTTTCAGATCCTAGGGTTTTGGTCCGACTTGTTTGGGTTAGTGAGAAAATTGTATAACCTTTTGATCATAATATATTTGACGTGGGTGGGACACGGTTTGTTGCATCTGAGATGCGGCCCTGATTCTAATGGTAGCCAAATCACCAAAATCCTATCATAATTTTGGGTACCCATCGCCCATTGTTTTTTGGTACCCATCGCCTTTTGAAATCCGTGTAGGAACATTTAACATTTTTAATGGCCTTTGCGACATTAATCTTTAAACCATGCAAAAGCGTATAAGTATAAGATGCATCAGCTGATACGTCCCGGCATTTAACAACAGGTCCCGTCCAGTGATTATAAAAATTGTATTGTGTTCGACTCCCTGTTTGTTGCTTACTTAGATGTTGAGGGAAATATGTACATATGTGACGCGCAAATTAGAAAGGGACCTAAGGGTAAAAACCAGTTTTGTTCAGGAGAGCCATTTTAAAGATTTACGTGTATCTTTGGTGTACCATCACTTTCATAAAACGCGCATATCTCTGGGAGAGAACACTTTTGGGGCATGGGATCGGTCTCATTCTATGCTCCGATGTTGTCCACATCAAAAAAAAAAAGGAAAAATTTATTTTTTTTACCCTTAGGTCCCTTTCTCTATGCGCTGTCACATATGTATCTCGATTTAAGTACCTCCAATGCATTCATACGACTTTTCGAAATGCTCTAGAGCAATCACCCGGAGGTCTAAGTGTGAGTGTATGTGTAAGTCATCTAAATCGATTGAAATGTTCTTTCTTGTAGTTACAGGATCAAGGAAAACGATTACTGATTATACTTTTTACTAAAATATACTCGTATAATATTCCCCCTTAAATAAAAACATGTTGAAGCCTTATTTGTCAGATATCAGTTTAGAGTGTGGACCTGTTTTTAAAGAGTTCGGTTTTCCTTTCAACAATTGCTGCGAAGCTATCTGATGATGGTTGTCACGAATCAACAATTGCGAGAAAAGCAGTCTACAGCAACAATAATTAATGTCTCTTTGCCATTTTGTAAAAAACGTCTTCTACTAAAATGTAGATGCGAGAGACGGTTAATCCCTGTTAAAAAAAACTTAAACTAAACAACCCAAAAATTATTGGTAGTAGATTACTATCAATTATTAAGTCTTATGTAGACCAGCAATTTTTGGTCATTTCGTCAAACTGCATATTTAAAAAAGAGTCACAATTAGCCCATTTGTCAATTTTTACATTTACTACCTCAAATAAGTAACAAGTTAAACGCCTTCCACCCTTCGGTAAAGGGTATAAAACAGAATAAATTCTCGTAACAAAAAGTTAAAATTTAACAAAATAAACATTTGAAGAAATTACAATGTTTACATTACTTTTTACGAGTCTTTATAACCGCATAAGAGGGTAAAGTCAAAAGTAATAGGCCGATGAAAATAAAAACATCACTCTCTGCCAATTTATTTTGTTGGCATTTGCTCTGCTAACATGATGGACAAGTGTTTGACACACTGCTTTCAATTCGGGCCTTTTCCCTGAAGCTTCGGGGTAGAGTTTCATTGCAGCCAGAGACGAGACAAATACTTAGTAAATACATAAATACTGTTACAACATTGAACACACCCATTTCAATAGTAGAACTGAACATACGCCGTACCGGACATTTATTGACTGCAGTTTTAAAAAAAATAGGATTGAAAAATGCAAACGTCTTTTGGTGAAGTACGCTGATAATTTGCTCAGAAAAATTTTGTTTGTTGCTCACGAAAAATTTAACAAGCAAAATGATAGAGTGTATGCGCGGTCATCTAAGGAAGCATCTGAGCTGATCCCAAGGGTGGAAAAAGGTCATCACTCAGCTTCAGTCATGGTTTGGTGGGGTGTCTCTTACGATGGGGTCACTGACCTGCATCTCTGCGAACAGGGAGTCAAAACATCGGCCAAAGTTCACCAAGAAACCGTTTTGGAAGTTGTCTTGACAATTCCCTGTTCCAAACCCTAACAAAGACTTTCCAGCAGGATTCTGCGCCGGCCCATAAGGCTAAAACATCCCAGGCCTTGCTTCGAAACAATTTACCAGCGTTCATTTCCTCTAAAGAATGTCCCTCAGGCAGTCCAGATTTGAACCCATTGGATTACAAATTCGGGACGGTTTTAGAGGACAAGGTTTGTCACAAAAGATACCCCAACATTGGATCTCTCAAGACTGCTTTGGTTCGAGCTGTGGCCAATTTTCCAATGGACACGGTTCGTGCAGCTATTGACGATTGGCCAGTGCGACTAAAGGTGTATGTAAAGGGCGGACATTTCGAATAAGTAGATTCTTTTGGATACAATATACATCAATAAATATATTAAAAAATATTTGGTCCAAAAACATTCAGTACTTTTTATTTTACAGCATAAAACGTGTGTAACAGTATTTATGTCCCTACTAAGTAGATAAACTGTGGTCTTCGAAAGGGTGATTTTATGGAAATTTACCCTAAATTGGATACAGGTTTTTAAAAGTTGAAAAAACGACGAGTTTTAAGTCAAAGGGCTTATAGATAATCTACACCTCTTTATATGTAAGAACTATAAAACATATTGTAAATCTGACTTTAAGCACAAATGAGCGTCTAAGACGGCAAAGCAGTAATGCATCGTCCTCGGATGACTATTTTTATTACTAAAAACTAATGTCATCCGAAGATATTAAGTGCAGACAAGACACGACAGGCATTTGGCTTGCTAAACCCAGTGTGACATTCCCCCCAATAGTCCACTAACACAAAGTTTAGAATCTTTAACTCCAACATGAAATCTATACTGCTTTATGGTAGCGTATCTTGGAATGCTGCACCTAAAGTCATCAACATCATTCAAGTCTTTGTACACAATTGTCTTCATAAAATCATTCGTATCATTTGGCCCGTAAGAATAAGGAACATTGATCTTTGACCCAACACCCAAGAAATTCTCATTCGTAAGCACAAATGGCTTTGGATGTGGCACACACTTAGGAAACGGCCATTGATTGGAACACCCAAGACCAGAGAGGTTTTGGTAGACCCCCTATAAATGGAAAAAGCAGCCCGATTAAAAAGTCAGACCCTCTGGATACAGTTGGAGCGAATTATGGCGCATGGCAAATGAGACGATTTGAACAACTTCTTTGTGGCACTATGTTTTTTATAGGAATATCAGAAAACAATTTACATATCGTATATACTTTATGTATATATATTGGTGGTTAATATCGATTGTTTGTTACACGTACTCTTTGAATTCGGTTGTCATTACTATGAACATTTGTTAATTGGACCAACTTATGGTTGGACCAACTATTGCTCGTATGCATAAGTATTCGGTTAAAAACCGTTTTTATTAAATTTTTAAAAATAAAGATTGTATACTCTCTATCATAGGATGGGAGTATATACTCGTATAAGTTTTTCATTCCGTTTGTAACACCTTGAAATACTTGTCTCCAACCGTATAAAGTATACGAGTATATTTATGATCTTCATAAGATTCTAAGACGAACTAGCTATGTTCCTCTGTCCGCATGTCAGTTGTAAGCACGATTCAGTCCAACAAAAAGAGCTAGAGTCTTCAAACCTGATATATATCTGGGTTGAATCTAGCTCTTTTCGGTTTGAAGACTATAGCCTCTCTTATAGTTGGCGTTGGGTTGGAACTGAAAATGGATCAAATAGGGCAAATGGAAATAAGTTTCCCTTTTGAGGGACAAAAAAGTCCTCATCAAATTTTTAATTTTTTGACATTTTTGCTATGAAATTTGATTAACTAACATTTAAATCATGAAAGTAGTAGGCATAGATTCCTTAGATCCATAAGTGGGCGTGGTCGAAAGCCCCAAAAACGTTCCCTACTGTTCGTGAATATATGTGTATCTGTGAACGGTGAAATCATCACAGAAATTCAAATATGTAGCTATATTTAAGATTTGGATTTCGGATCATTTAGACCCATATAGGCCCAAAATCGCCATTAACTATAGACATATGGGTATTAAAAACATAAAAATTTCGTCACGACTCAGAATATCACATTAGTTTTACGATTCGAAAAAATTTGAGGCTTTGATCCATGATTATGATCAAAGACGTATGGGTATCCAGAAACAGTAAAATTGTCTAACAAATCCAAATATGTACCTAAATTGAGGATTTGAGTCAAATTTGCACTCAGACTTGTCCATAGGGGTCCTTCTTCTACGGCCATATGTGTAATAAAAAGCAACAAAAGTGTTCCTCACTTATTCCAAAATAACATTAATTCTATAATTTGACTATATTTGGCCCTAGCGTCCGAAAATTAGATCCCTACGAACATCGCCATAAATATGGTTACTCAGACAAAGAGGAATTTTCTCAATAATCTCAATATGCTTTAAGTTTGAAGATTTGGTTAAAGTTAAGGCCCGAGTCTACGAGACCGCTCACCAATGGACGTGTGTGTTCTCCGAAAGAATGAAATGTACAAATTTGAACAAGGTAACGGTTAATAGGAACCCAAATGTGAACCAACCACCAATAGTGAAATACCTCAATCCTGTCGATCCCATACTAAAACGCAATCCATGGTGGTGGGGCGTATAAAAGCTTCGGCTCAACTTTCTATTTGTGTAATTAAATTTTGTAAACACTAGTAGAATTATTTTCAGCATAGAATCTGTGTAGTGGGTCATATTAAAATTTTGGTTTTAAAGTGTCAAAAGCAACGTATAAGTAAATATAAACCTAATTATTAATTTAAATTTGTTTTTAAGCCATTATATTTGCGGTTAATGTGGCAGAAAAAATCTTGTCTTGTCTACAGATATGTGATATGAAATTTATACTTCCATGTCGGTGATATTTGTGAACAGTTGGGTTTTTTTTAAAAGGAATAGGTGGAAAAAATTTATATTTTAACCGCCTCGCAATGGGTCATTGATTTAGTAAAATAAATACGTCTTTGGGTAGATGTTCTGATAACCAATCTAATGATACCCATGTCCCAATCTGATAAGAATTAAGAAAAGTGTGTAACAATTTTATTGTCAAACTTTTGGAGATCTCAGAATGAAAATACATCGCTGCCAAAAAAAAATTTTGTTTTTTTTATAATTAGAAGGGGTACCTATGGCGGAAGTTTTTAACAAGTTTGAGCAATATAAGTAGCTAAAATACAGTTGAGCTTACTTTTAATGAGAAAGGTTCTAATGGACCCACTTCTATACGCACGCAGAAAAAAGTATTGTTGGGGTAACAATATTCCATGAGCATCATACTATTTTTGGTTATATGGTTGTGGCACAACAATATTATTATCATCACAACAATAGTATGGTTCACACACAACCATACTATATTCACCACAACCATATTATGGTCCTCATAACCATTGTATGTTTAACGTACAGCCATAGTATGATTCTTACAACCATAGTATGACTTACATACAACCATACTATGATTCCCAACATTTTTTGTAAAAATTGGGATAAGTCGTTATTCAACAATAGAGAATTTTATTAGGTGAGTTATGTAAAAATACATTAAACTCTTAATATAGGAGTAATTTATTTAACAGTACAAGCAGAAAAAAAGTATGGTTGGGGTAACAATATTCGAAGAGCACCATACTATTGTTGGTTATATGGTTGTGGCACAACAATATTATGGTCATCACAACAATAGCATGGTTAACACACAACCATACTATGATCCCCATAACAATATTATGGTCCTCACAACAATAGAATCATTCGCACACAACCATACTATGATCCCCACAACCATATTATTATTCACATTCAGCCTTCAACCTCCTCATAACCATAGTATGTTTAACGTACAACCATAGTATGATCCTCTCAACCATAGTATGACTTACGCACAACCATAAAATAAATAATTTGTATTACTATTATTGCGTAAGAATCGTAAAAATAGCATTGTTAAATTAAAAAAAAAATTAAGGTTTTGCCGGTATGATTGCCGTAATCATGTTACTGTTAACATAAAACCCATGAAAACAATACTTTTGTCCCAACAACCATATTTATATTGTTGTTACAACCATATTTTCATTTTTAAATTTGGCAACAATACTTTTGTTACATTTCAACAATATTAACATTGCCGCAATCATACTATTGTCAAAATGAAATTCAAAAAACAATAATATGGTTGCGACGACCATACTTTTACTGCAGAGAACATACTATTGTTGTCTTGACCATATAGTAACCATATCTTTTTTTCTGCGTGTAAAAACAATCCTTTATTAAAAATAATTCACTAATACCAATCCATAGTTTTGAAAATATTCAATTATCATTACAATTATTGCGTAAGATTCAAAAGAATAACATTGTCACTTAAAAAAAAGTACGATTTTGCCGGTATGATTTCCGTAATCATACTATTGTCAACATAAAACCCATGAAAACAAACCTTTTTGCCTACCAACCATATTTATACTGTGGCTACAAACATTTTTTCTTTTTTAAATTTGGCAACAATACTATTGTTACATTTCAACAATATTAATATTGCCGGAGTCATACTTTGTCAAAATTAAATCCAAAAAACAATACTATGGTTGAGACTACCATACTTTTACTGCAGAGAACATACTATTGTTGTCTTGACCATATAGTAACCATATCTTTTCTCTGGGTGTAAAAACAATCCTTTATTAAAAATAATTCACTAATACTAATCCATAGTTTTTGAAAATATTTAATTACCATTACAATTATTGCGTAAGATTCATAAGAATAACATTGTCACTTAAAAAAGTACGATTTTGCCGGTATGATTTCCGTAATCATACTATTGTCAACATAAAACCCAAGAAAACAAACCTTTTTGCCTACCAACCATATTTATACTGTGGCTACAAACATTTTTTCTTTTTTTAAATTTGCCAACAATACTATTGTTACATTTCAACAATATTAATATTGCCGGAGTCATACTATTGTCAAAATTAAATCCAAAAAACAATACTATGGTTGAGACTACCATACTTTTATTGCAGAGAACTTACTACTGTTGCCATGGCCATAGAGCAACCGAGGACGGGCATTACTCGGTATAACAAAAATTGGTTCGATATCGTTTCATTTAAAATTTTACAAACATCAGCACTAAGCGATAATACTCTATACCTCAGTGTGTTGTAGGGTATAAATATTTCTTTGCTTAGGTCTATATCTTTTAGCTTAGCTTTGTGGTTTGCAAACAATTCGTATTATGCCAAAGTTGACTACGTACATATGTTCTGCGGCCAACATAAAATAATAATTGCCTAGGACAATTACTTCTCCGCATAACCTCGTATCTTCGAGTTGTCACCATAGACAAAATTAAATTTGTTTGCGAAAAAAATAAAACAAATTTTTGTTTTATGCTTTTATCTAAATTTGCATACCTCAGGCTGAAGGATATTCTGTAAATTGAAGAGGGTCTGATTTGAACAAATACAATTTTGGTTGTAATTTTTTGGAACTACCCACATTCATCTGTACACACAGGTGCGTACATACTATGAATAGCGATGCACGTACGTACATACACAGGTATCCATGTCGATGTGGTGCAGGTTTCAATGTACATAAGTATGTATGCATGTTGGTTGGTGGGAAACAAAAGCTGTTCGGTTGGCTGGCTGGCTGTTTGTTTGTTGTAGTTGTATAAATTAGTAGATGAACTTGACGAATTTTCCCAAACAAAACAGCCAACAAAAACAACACACAACCGTCAGTGCGTGGGCGTGTGTCTGTGTATGTATGGAGAAGCGAACAACACCTTCCATGTAATGTCATATCTCAACAACCACAACAGCAACGATTACAACATGCATTAGGTAGTGGTGCACTTGCACTAACTATGCTTTTAAATAACTTTAAGTAACGTCATTTGCGGGTCCTGCCCTCCCCCCTACCGTTTCACTATCCCATCAAGGGATCTGTTGTGATTTTATGTGTATGTACACACATGCACGCAAATAAATAGGTTTACACGTACTTATACGTATATATGTAGGTACCCGTTCAAATATCCATGTGGAATTACATACATGTATGCACATGCATATATGTACATATATATTAATATGTATATATATACATACATATGTACGTACATCGGATGGTTGTTTGTATATTTTTTTTCTTCTTTTTTTGTGCACAATTTTCAAGGTTTCACGGCATGTTTTCTAATTCTATTTTTTTAACACTTTCGTTTCTATTGGAATTTATTTATTTTTTTTTTGTATTCCCATGTTGCTTGATATTCGCGGAATAAGCTGTAAAACATTAATAAAACAGAAACAAACACAAAAAACGTATGATAAAATTACACTTTTTCCAAAGCATATACGCACTTTTTGTTAATCTTATTTTTTTTGGGGTACTTTTCTTTGATAGAAGATCTCTACTCCTATCGCTTATTTTGACCACCGTTGTTGGTTGATGCGAAGTTGTACTCCTTGTCGTATCTATCGCGCACAAACATGTCGTTATTAACAATTTACACACAGCATTTCATTGTTACAAACAAACACAAATTTTTGGAGGATGCTCACATTGCTGTGTATTTCCCGCAATTTACATGTCTACCACTTTTTTTGTTGTACAAAAGTATTAGAAAAAGCATTTTGGAACCAAAAAAATTTACGAACGCGAGTGAAGCTGCGACTACGTTTGTTAATGGCATATGTCTGGAGCTAAACTGTTGGCCGTATTCCGTTTGTTTAGCCAACTAAGGTAAGAGAGTGAGAGTATGGTGGTGTTATTTGTAGTTTCGCGTCTTAAGAGAAATAAATATTTGCCAATGTCAATGTTGAGAATGGTACATGCGCGAGAATGTATTGACCCATTAAGGGCCGTGCGAAATATTTTATGTTTTTTTCTAACAAAGCCTTGATATATAAAACATTTTAGATATCAACTTTAACATTTTTAGAATTAATTTTGTATAGAACTTACGAGTATTTAAGAGTACATCGTTGTCGTTTTTCACTAACATCAGCGTGTATTTTACGATGAAAAATGCATACCGTCACATAATAACTTCCGTCATGTTTAAAATAAAAAAAATGGATTTTGACTCGATACTAAGGGCAATCATAATATAGGGTGACTCATCTAGAGGTATTTTTTTAAGGACAAACAAAAATATAAAAATTCAAATCAAGTGTGGAGTCTTATTGGTAATTTGAAAGGACATTTTTTGGCATTTAGTTTTTGAATATAATTTCCTTCAAATGTTGGGTTTCCATTCTGAGGGTCATCCAAAGATGACTCCGTTCGAGCATTTCGACCGGTATGGTTTAATGACACGCGTAAAGTTGGCTTCCAAAACCTGAATCGTAGCTGGTTTGTCAGCATAGACTTTGGACTTTACGTAACCCCAAAGAAAAATGTCTAAGATGTGATATCACTCCATCTAGGCGGCCAACTCACCTGTCACAAAACGTGAAATTAGCTGCTTTTCGAAATGACCTCTCAATAGATCCATTGTTTGGTATGGCAAGTGGCACCGTCCTGTTGAAACCAAATGTCGTCAAGATTACGGGCTTCAATTTCAGGTAGCATAAAGATCGATATCATGGCGCGGTAGTGAGCACCATTCACGGTTACGTTCCGACCATCATCATTTTGAAAAAATATGCACCGATGATTCCACCAGCTTATAAACCGCACCAAACCGTGGTTTTCTCTGGGTATAATGACACCTCTTGAACTTCTTTTTGTTGCTCTTTAGCCCAAATGCAGCAATTTTGTTATTGACTTTGCCGTTGAGCCAGAAATGGGCCTCATCACTGAAAAAAATTTTGGTCGAAAACAGCAGATCTTTCCGTTTCTCACCGAACGCTCATTTCCATAATACAGTTGCCAACATTTGAAGGTAATTATTTTCAAATATTAAATGCCATAAAATTTCCTTTCAAATTACCAATAAAGATTCCACACTTGATTTGAATTTTAATATTTTTTTGTTCTGAAAAAAAATAACTCTAGATGGATCACCCTACATGTTAAGCGTTTTCTTACGCTTACCTACGAAGATACAGTGAAAAAGTATATCTTTTTTAAAAGCATTTATTCCGCGATTTTTGCAGTGATTGACATTGAGGGCAAGGCGACGTCAGCGAATTTATGGAAAAATATTTTTACTACTAGAATTTTTGTGCGGATGCTCTTTTCGTCATAATTTGAACAATTTTTAAAATAATTTAACGCTACTCCGAACTTTGAAAGAGCACCATTACTTGATAATTAGCATAATAAGTATCGCGTTCTCCGCATACAGTGATTCTTAATATAGGGTTAGGCGATTGAAGTGTTACCAACTTCACGTTGGCAATACTGGCAAACCGATAATGCCAGCTATGTCAAATTCATACAAATGAGAGCTTAGATTTTACAAGCTACCACAAGCATTTGCATCTCAGTTTTATAGAACAACAGTTATTCGAGGTAATAGCATCCTTACGTATATAAGGTCGAAAAATCACAACCAGCTTTTGTTCGTGGTGATACAAGTTATATTTTTATTGGCAAACGCTATGGTGGCAGACGAATAAAAAATGATTTGGAAAGTGAAGACTCGACTTCAATGTAATCCACGACGTAGTGGTAATCAATTGGCCAAAAAACGGAAAATATTCTAGCGAAACATCGGACGGACGGATGGAGCTAAAGGTAAAGCCTTACAAGTTCCAAAAGGCACACGGTCATACACCAAAGCAAAAAATAAGTTAGACTTGAAAAAGCAAAGGAGCTGTTACGCTTGCACGAACGTGGCGAATTTTCAAGCATTTTTTCTCTGATAAAAAATATATTTACTCTCTTATTATCGTTTTTACTTAACTGGCCAGACTGAAGAAAATTTGAGCCTACGAACGTCCACTTGAGGTTATTTTTTTAATCTCAAGTTATGGTAAGGGCAGCTGTGACCATCGATGGACGCTGTCCGATCATTATCATCGAGCCTGGTGTCAAAGTCAATGTGACTTTTTATCGGAAAAATGTTTTGGAAGCTGCTTTAGAGCCTTGAGCACGCAAACATTTCGGTCGTAGCCATTGAGATTGTAACAAGACTCGGCACCGTCTTCTGAAGCTCAAGTAAACCAAATGAAATGTTCCACATTTCATTTTGTCAACACAAAGGGCTTTGAATGCGCCAGGTGTAAATCTGATCGACAAAAAAATATGCCAGTATGGATCCGCTGAAGAAATCAACTCATTTTTTAACTGTTTATTTCCACACACTTTCTTAGATGAATCAATAATATAAATGCCACATAATAAAATGTGATCGTTTGGATAGGTAAACACTTCAATCGCCTTACCCTGTACAAACGTTTGACCTAATCGATTCTAGGCAGTCATCACTGTCTTTAGGGTAGTTAATAAAAACTGTAAGCATTGCTTGGTGTAAGAAATGCGAAATGAAAATACGCAAATATCTGCATATTAGGCGATGCTATTTTTTAAAAATTCCACGGTATTGCTTGATGTGAAACCACTTTTTGTTTGAAAAGTACACAATACTGAATTTTCAGCAAGTAAATAAATTCATTATTAAATAGAAACAATGGAAATCATTGATCTTGACAGATTTTAAAGTTTTGACTCCATAAATTTAAAATAATTTTAGAGGTTACAAATTTAACGTCATCAGCTCAAATTAGTATTAAGCTATTATTAAGTAATATATAATTTTTAAGGTACCAGCCTATCTTTTTCTGACGTAAGCCACTAAGGAGCGACTCCGGCTTAATGTAAACTTGTAGATTTCAAAAAGAAAATTGAAAAAAAATAGTTGTATTTAAAATATTGACCATCTTTAGTCCATAAAGAACAACAAAAGAATATCTTTTTTAACTGTTATAACAAATGTGTCACAAAAATATTAAATTCTGTTTCTTCACTTTGGATAAATACGCGAAACCATTCTGTCTATATTCAATTGGATTCCATAATATGGTATGTGAGCATGAAATTTCTCATCCAGTTGGTACGCTGTAGTGTTAAAAACTATAGTAAGAAATGTGAAATATGTTTAGATAACTCGAAACCCAAATTTCTCTAAAATGGTACGTGCTGCAGAAGTTTGGAAATTACATGGGTAGCCAAGATATTATTTAATCATAGCAAATTAATAATAAAGTATATATATAATTATCAAATTAATTATTTTTTTAATAAAACTTTCATCATTAAATTATTAAAAATTTAAGTATATCTAACTATATTAGAAATATCATTGTATTTAAAGTAGTTTCCTCAAATACATTACAATTGTTTCTATGTGGAATACTTGGTGAAGTTTCTGGCATAAATAAAACTATAAATTTACTTTAAGATTCATTTACAATTTATTCATTTACTGGATATTAGATCCATATCTTTTTTTCTATGTTTTTCTAAGTGAACTATTTTAAGCTTTTTGTATATAATACGGATTAATCAAATGTAGATGCAAGCTCGAGCCAGTTAATCCCTGTTGAATGCCTTAAAGCAAACGACAAAAACAACATGCGAGCTAAACATAATACGGATAACTAAAAAAAAACAATAATATAAAATGAAATAAATATTCTATAAAAATTACTTTTTTTCGTTTCTTAAAAAAAATACTTCAAGTACAACTATTTTTTGGTCCGTACCTGTAAAACTTGAATCCGTTAGGAATTATAGTTTTACAGGTACCACTGAAGAAAAGTATTTCCAGGCAAGGATACAAAAATTTCAGAAATAATAAATTATCTTCAAACATACATAGAGTTCAATAACAACACTGGGCAACAAAAGTTGATACAAATTCGGCGGCAGAAGTTGTAATAGTCAACTTTAGTTAATTTGGGGCTGATGATTACGAATCTGTTAGGGGTCCTTGTATTCAAAACAAACATAATAACGATTTAGGTGAATATCTCCTAAACTAGAGCGGATCTGTCACCAAAGGGCAGATGGATGAGTACAGGAACAGATCGTGGAGTCAGTTATTATCATCATTGGACAAAGGGTCCCCCTTACACCCCTTGGTAGGGATACGGAATATAGATAAATCTAATTTTGAGAAGCAATTTTTCACCGGAATGGTATTACTTGATATCAAGGCCGCTTTTGACTCGGTATGGCACGATGGTTTGGTATTTAAACTTATACGATTCAACTTCCCTAATCACATAACTAGGATAATCCGAAGCTTTCTACGTTCCAGGACTTTTAGGGTCCATATGGTTCTACGTCCTCGGAGCTTTTTAGAATTGACGCTGGTTGCCCACAGGGTTCGTGTTTATCTCCAGTGCTTTATAACATATACACGGCAGATATTCCAGTCACAAATAATTGCATTATGTCAATTTTTGCGGACGACACTGCCATTTTAAGCTGTGGTAAATTCGCTTCAGAGATTGTGTTAAATTTACAGCTAGCACTTAGTGAAGTACATATATACCTATTTCTCCAAATGGAAAATAGCCCTTAATTCTGATAAAAATCAAGCTATCTATTTCACCAGAAGAAAGGAACGCTTTGTTCGTCTAAGTAACATAAGTATAAGAAATGGCAAAATAAAATGGGAAAGGAATGTTAAATATTTAGGCGTCATTTTGGACCCTAAACTTACTTATAAGGATCATGTCTCGTATATAGTAAATAAATGTAACATACTAATAAGAACTTTATACCCTTTTATAAATAGATCTTTGGCGTTAAACATTGACAATTAAATGTTAATATTTAAAGCAATTTTTCAAGCTGTGATATTTTATGTAGCCCCCGTCTGGGGAAAGATGTCCAAATGCCATATAAAAATGCTTCAAATACTACAAAACAAAGTTTTAAAACTAATTAATAACCTTCCTAGATACTTTTCTACGGCACGACTACATCAGATTACTAATATTGATCTTGTGGAAGTCAAATTAAACAAATTAATAGAATGTTTTAATGTCAAATGTTCCTACTCCGAACACAATCATATCTTAGAGCTGTTCTCATAAGATATGAATCTAGTTTTAAGTATTTTATGTATTTTTATCTTAAAAAAAAATTATAAAGGTTTTTGAAAAATTTCTCCTCCCCCTCAAACATTATATGTATAATAAATACTCATCCAATAATTAATTTCACTATTTAAGCAGAAAAAGGAAATAACTTAAACTCTTTGAATTGTATCTAGTATAGATTATGTACAATTTATAAATAATATGAATCAATAAATGAAATGAAAAAAATGAAGTTGTAATTTAACTTTAGTTAATTTGGGGGTGATGATTACGAATCTGTTAGGAGTCCTTGTATTCAAAAAAAAACCATAATAACGGTTTAGGTGAATATCTCATAAACTAGAGCGGATCTGTCAAATAGGACGACAGATTCGTTATCAGCAGCCCAAATTAACTAAATCTGACTATCAAATCAAATTTAGTGTTAACCAGTGTAAGAGAGTTAAAATTAAAAACTTATGGTAAATATAGAAAATACAATTTGAGATTAAAACATTTCGGTAAGTAGCCACATATACTGCAACTTTTGTTATTAATATTCAGAAAATATTAAATGAAATTCAAAAATTCTACCTTATAAAAATTTATTTTGTATTTTAATTATATTGAACAGTAAGGGAATTTTTAAATTACATGGTTTTAAATAGTGTTTCTGGCAAATGTCGACCTTCGCTATCCACACACTGCTGCATACGTTTTCAAAAGTTTTCAGAAACTCTAACAAGCATGTCGACTGGTATTCTAGCAATTTCAGCCTTAATATTGTTAAATAGGTCTTCCAAGGTGTTGAGACGGATGATATACACCTTCGACTTCAGGTAACCCCAAAGGAAAAAATCGCATGGGGCTAATTCTGGTAAGCGTGCCGGCCAGCTCACATCACCCCTCAAAGAGATAACCCGTCCAGGAAACGTTTGCCTCAAACAATTTATGTTAGCCCTCGCTTTGTGTGCAGTGGCTGATAATTGTTGGACCACGCACATTTTATGCGGGTAAAAATTCAGTCCATCATAAAGAATCCGGTGGAGAGAACGCCTGGAAATTTCAAGAGCAAAGAATTGCTTCCAAACAAAGCGTTTCGGGGATTGCAGTACTGCTGCTCTAACTCTCAAATCTGCCGTCAGCCACTATAAGCCAGGTACACTCTCTTCGACCAACCGTGCCGCCACAGCCTGCAGTACAAAAAAGAAAATTACCGCGCGATCCACCCTGTATTTGAAAATTCCATTTGAAATTTCGAAAACAGCAATTGAAATTTAGAAAATTTCATTTGGAATTCAAAAATCGCCTATTACAATTCAAAAGATTCCATACAAAATTTAGAAAAGTGATTTGAAATTCGAAATAAAAAATTTTTCCGGTGTATTACAGTG
Organism: Hydrotaea diabolus; assembly: GCA_963513945.1. Taxonomy (NCBI): domain Eukaryota; kingdom Metazoa; phylum Arthropoda; class Insecta; order Diptera; family Muscidae; genus Hydrotaea; species Hydrotaea diabolus. Next base: position 172,540,732 of record OY740719.1, read on the forward strand.
GTGATGAAATTCCATCACATCTACGCAGCACGAATTAAAATGTGCCGGTATGTGGCTTAATTTTTAAGCAGTGTGGCAACGCCATATAACATATGTTTATTGTGTCAGTTGTTTTTGTCGTTCTCGCTTGTTCTATTGTCATTTTATTTCCACGGTTGTTTTGCACATAATTTTCACCGCATTACATTCATTTGGGTGCATTACACTGAAGAGCAGCATTTTACGGGGAAAAATAAAAGTGGCGTGGCAATAAACGGGTGTAAAACCTTGCCTCTTTCTTCGAAGCGGAGTAAACGAAAGTGTTCCTTTCGAAGATGACACTGGCTCTACGTTTAACCCGACTGCCGGTCGTTAGTGTTTGCCAGGAATCACTATTCCAACACAGCGGTTTAGGTAACGCACTACGACGGCACTACGTAACTTCTAGGTGAGTAAAAATGTAACAATTTACGTCTTATTTGTGGTTCTGTGTGCGTTTACAACAAAACGAGATATTGTTGGAAACGAAACAGAGCGACTTGTCCTGTTGTCAATTCACCAGTGAAGGTGGTATCCGACTGTGGAGTTCAAATACATTTCCGCTGTTAGAGTAACCTCATTCTGAAGCGTACTTTTTTACATATCCGCTTTTCTAACCCTAATATAGTGATCCTGCAACCAAAAAGACCCCTACTTCAGCACCCATACCACCAAAAATTACGGAATTCACTACGAAGAAAGACACGATCGAACAGCTCAAGACCACCACCACCGTCGACTCAAAATATGAGAAATCCTCGAATCCTGTAACGGATAGCTTTGAAAAGATGCAGCAGGCATCTGCATCGCTCAAAGAGGGTACCAAACATTCGGCAATTACAAAGGGCAAGTTGTCACCACAACAAGTACGAGAGAATGTCAGAGGCTATATGTTTACACGATTCTTTGACTATGTTAAGAACTACGACACCGTCTTGGAGAAGAACTTTCCGTCGGCTATGAAAGTGTATCGAGTCTTTTTCGATGGCGTTAAGGAATTCTTTGCCGACATGAAACGATTTCTAAAAGTTGCACGCATCGTAAACGCTTCATCGAAAGGCTTAAAATCGTTGAATAGACAAGAATTGGAATTGTATATGCAAATGCCAAGAGACATGATCAAAGTTGCTCCAGCATTAATTCTGTCCTCACTGCCGATGGTCGGCTATGCCATATTCCCTTTGGTGTAAGTTGTAATACCTTGTATGATTATGCCAATTTGAAATAACTGTAAGATAACTTTTCTTTTACAGGGTCATGTATCCTCGGTCCTTTTTGACTTCACACTTTTGGACGTTGCAACAACGATCGGAATTTAAATTGTATTATTTTCATGACCGTTTAACCTACAACCGGCCGGTATTGCGTTGCCTGCAAGCTAAATTGAAATCCACCAAAAGGCATCCAAAACACGAGCAGTTCTCTCAAATCTTAGGTCAAGTTGGTAGTGGCACTCATCCCAGCGTGGAGCAAATTTTAGACATAAAAGACATTTTCACCGAGTCGCCATTCAATTTAATATCCTTACCTGGAAAACATATCGTAAGTAAATGTTATGGTTTCAGCGAGCAGTGAATTAATACAATCGAGTATGAAAACGCTTCTAATAGAATCGAATTACGCTCTATTTTTCAAAAAACTACTTGTATTTGAACGCTCTAACGAAAAAATAGAGTTTACAAACGGTTACACTTCCTAGTGTGTATATTAAAACAGTTTAGTTAATAAGGAAGAACACAATTATACATTTAATAGCTTCGTATTGTTTTATAAATATTCCTAACATAATGCGTCAACATATATTTCTTAAGCTATTTGCAATCTTAAGAACAGATCTTCTGCGGCATGTCACAAGGCCTTTATTCAGCTGTCGAACGTCTTCGAAAATATAAGACTGACATCACCGTCATCCAGGAGTAAGAATAGTAAGAAAAAAATATTTTAAACAAATAACGCCTTTATTACAGTTGCCCGGACAACAAACACAAATTTGGATATGAATTCGTAGTGAACAAGTGGCTTAGGCATCTTGTTTTTAGATAAACTCCTTAATATGAACTAATGGCCATTATCAGCCCAATAGGTATGCACGCAACAAGGAAAGAGAAAGTCGACAATGCCAAAAATTACAGGCACTAAACTATTGTCACATTAAAATAGTTCTTGGCTAGCCCACTCTCGAAATTTTAGCCTACACCAAAACACCTTCGAATACGGAATGAGGTTAATTGATATCTACAGCTCATAATAAGCAGTACCAGATTTTCACACTTAAACATTCAAAAGTCTACTTTGTTGTCCGCAGATTGTTAAACGCGAAAATAAACTGATTATGTTTTGATAGACGAAATGTACGCTTCCACATTCGTAAAGCAGAAAAATTATAGCAAAAGCCGTACAAAGCACAGAGAAAGCTAGACCTTGTTAAACGCGAAAATAAACTGATTATGTATATATACTTATTTATCCGAACTGCTGCGAGAAAACACTCCTCCACCCAACGATTTGAGTACGCAGTAGAAACATTATCCACTCCATGTGGACTGCAGACAAAGAAATAATATGGTACCGAAAACCGCTCCTACGGAACCCATGGTGCGACGACGAATCAAAAAGCTAAAGAAGCAGTAAATACTGCTTGCTCACAACGAAACAAGGCAGTTTTATGTACAAGAACATCATGGGAGAGATATCGATCGGCTAAGAGGAAAGTAAAAACTCTTACTCCAAAAAAAATCAGCCGGTTCTATGTATTCTCCCTAAGCAACTATTCTTTGCACCAATCCCACGACAGCAGGTTCAATGGACCGGATTTACCCGAAGAGCAGTTCTTAGGCCAATGACTGTCACACAGTTGCCGCTACAACAACAACCAATTCTTCGACCAAGGACCCCGGCACTATTGCCGCAACAACAAAATAAACGGGAAATGGAATTTCGGAAGTCTGAGAAAACAGATGTACAGCAGTAGAAATGGTTCTCCAAAAGTATCGAAAAGTCAAACATCTAACTGAGGGCCAAACTAATGGCATGAATTCCTGTAGGCATAGAAATGTAAATCTGACGGGTTATGGGTGCACTTAGTATATGAAAGGAAAACTATTCCAAGCTTAAGCCGCCTAAAAATGTTGTTGAAGTAGTCGACCCTAACGACGGCGAAGAATATCAATTACCAAAATAAGATCGCGCACGTTAAAAATAATTTGGTTACTGGCCTATGGTTGGGGGATATTCTTCGGTTCAGGGAATGCACAAACTCTTTTGCACAATTTGGTTAAAGAAAAGCAGGCCTGAAGATTGGAACCGCTGTAGCCTGTTGCTAAAAAATAGAGAACGCACTGTGAAAAATGCAAACGACAGAAGGCCCATGCCAACAACATAATTGGCCCGTATCAGTGTGACCTAAGCCTGGCAAATCTAGCACTGACCAGAAATTTACCTTCGACAGCCAAGATCGCCCATCCCACGCCAGCCGGTTCTATGGATCGGATTGACCCGAAGCAGTAATTCTTCGGCCAAGGGCTGTCATCCCAGCACACAGTTGCCGCTACAACAACAACCATATCAGAATTTAGTGTCCCCGCAAAACTTAAAACCCTTATGCAAAATGACTTTATATGACACAAAATCTGCAGTCAAAATTGGAAAGGACGTCTCCGAGTTACTTTATATGAAGAGAGTACCCAGACAAGGACTAAGTATTATATACTGTTGCAAAGAAATGTGGAAAAAGCAGTTCAGGAAGCCCAATTGTACAATCCCAGGCTATGTTTCCTGCGTACACCGGTGACATGGACATTATAAGAAAAAACTACCCTTAGCTGGTACGAGTATATGAAAGGAGTCGTTCAAGATGCTGGTTGCTTAAACGATGTCGAGACAACATCCATTAGGCAGAGTAAATCCAGTCAGATATCTATATTGTTGTTGTAACAACAGTATGAGAAAGTTGTCTAGCACATTATGTCTATCGGAGATCTTCTTCAATATCGTGGGGAAGAAAACCCGACATTTGAACTGGGTGCTTCCGAAGAGACCTGATTTTAAGCCGAGTTGGCTAGGCCGCACAGTTTTAAAGATGCTGTACGTCATGTGATCAGTGATAGCATGCAAGACATTAATCCGCGCTCAATACCAATTAAAGTGGCTGCACCATTCAGAATTCCGCTGAGTCATAACCACGTGGAAATCTGGTAAAATCTCCGGGGGATGTTCCTCATTGGATACTTCCAGATTCAGACCTGCTTTGTAGTTTGTATGATCAAATGGTTCTTTCTTGTAATGCTGGATCTACTTCGATCATAAAGGTATTCCTGATCTGCCTGGGTCAAGTCATTCAGTCCATGGAATGGTGCTTGGAATAACTAAAAAAAGAATAAAACGAGGGTGAAGTCATCCAGTCCATGAGATGGTGGTTGGAATAACTAAAAAAAAGAAGAAAACGAGAAATTGTGCGGTAAGGACTTTCGTCTTATCGTGTAGATGATTTGTTTCAAAGAATTTAAGTTGTTCTTGATGTTGTAGCGGCAAACCGTACTGGGGTGACAGCACTTGGCCGAAGAATTACTGCATCGGGTTGATCCTGTCTGTCGCGGGAATTTCAAAGAATTTATGAACACCTTTCCTGAAACGGCGAATGAACAGTTGTCAAGCGCATCAAACTACAACGTTTGCGCTGGCTAAATATGTTGTGCGAATGTAAACGTAAAAAGTGGGTGGCCAGTCCTATATTGTATGGAACAAAAACTGAGAGTAGCCTTTTGGTTACGAGGTCTGGCCGGAGACTTAAATCTGGTACCACGGGTAGTCAGGAGCCCCCAGAACTGTTGTTCTGGTCTGACTTAAAGGTGCAGTCCCTTGGGGAGTATCGTTGTGGCTGTGGTTTAAACCCAAACACGATAAATTCGACATTTATCTGTAGGAATGGATAATAATGCTCTTGCACTACAAATTTTCCACAGCGAGAATCTACGCGCACACAAATGGTTTCGACCGAAGCTTCGTTGGAAAGACAAAGTCTAAATAGTTCCAACTAAAGGTCACATGCACGAGTTCGAGGCGAGAAAAGTTCAAGTCTTACAAAGCTAAACCCTGCTAAGGTTGTAAATAGTCGAATGATTACGTTTGACAGAGGGGATCCAGAGAACACGCAATAAGACACGACCTATGCTCTAATGCAAAGACATAGTCCAAGAAAAAATGTATCTTTTTTTTTTGCTTAACGGCCAATTTTGATATTTTAAAATTGTTGGTTTTTGTCGGGCTATTAGTTTCTTTTTTAACCGGCGTTATTTATTGTAACGATGCTTTAACGATCCCATGAATCCTAAAAACTAAGTTATTAAAAATTGATACGTCCCAAAACATACTCTCGATTGATTCACTTTCCTTTTTAAAAACACATACGTACGTTTGTAGATGTATTCATTTAATTGTTATCCTTTTCAGAAACTACTTAACAAAATGCATGGCATACCACGGGGTTGGTTCAAACGTCACAGTCTGTATGAACACGCCTTTTTCATACACTATATGGATCAGGCCATAGGTCGTGAGGGCGGCGTACACAATATGCCTTTGGAGTCGTTACGCAATGCTTGCTATATTCGCGGACTGAATCCCGTGAACCTTAGCAATGATGATATGATTAAGTGGCTACGCGACTGGATTAAAATCTCCAATTCCATTGAAGTGGAGCATATAACATTATTTTTGCATTTGCCGCTCTTTTTGGCCTATAATCATCCCAACAACTGGCAGTTGTTATATGGCAAAGATAAGAACAAACATCCGCATGCATCTTCGGAGTAATGGAATGATGGTAGTAGCAGTACGGAGCAGAGGGTCTTTGAAAGGAAATGCTTTACGGTGTACAGAACATTCAACTAGTTGATTTGTTAGGTCATTATTTTATTATTTTTATGTTAGAGTTCCTTTTTGTTTTTTAAGTTTTACTACACACGCCTTGAAGAGAATAAAAAAATGTAAAAAGTTAATTAGAAAGTGGACAATTTTTCGTATTCATTTATAACGTCATAGGTTGTAATATAATGCCTAATAACATCAATCTCGTAAGGAGCGAACTAGAAGAATGGGCCGCAAAGCCAAGAGTGTGCGAATCAGTCTCATAACATCGACTTGCCATAGCTCAACTACTCATAATTCACGCACCAGCATAATAAGACTATTCCACGAAGACCACGCATTTTTCGGTTACAAAGTCCACTTTGTAAATTATTACAGTTTTGGCCGTAGTGTGAAACTAACATCGATTTTAATAGAAAAATTATGTTTTGTTGGCGAAATTAAATTATCGCGTCTGGTGCGGAAACCACGCACGTTTTCGTCAAGAAGTCAATGCATCATCGGAGACCAATATTGAAGCGGTGGCATCATTGGCGCATTTTTCTTATAAAATGCTGCTGTAATGGTCTTGTTACGTCCTAGGCATGTTTAAACCATTTTTTTGTGCTGGAGATGTAAACATAGGCTTGAGGGATATTTGGTTTCAGCAGAATGGTGGATGATAACTTTAAGACACGGTTGGTTAATGATGTTAGTTTTGGTACTTAGATCGCATCGTCAATTTGTCAAACTCCATATAAAAATAATGTGAACTTGTTGTGAATTAAGTTTTAAGTAAGTACCTTAGTTAGAGCAAACAATTGTTTCAACATTTTTCACTTCCCGGTCAAATAATAAAACACAAGTCAATTATTTATTAATTTTATTAATTGTATAAAAAAGCATTGAGTCATTTAGAGGTTGATTTTTGTTTTTCAGATGAAGGAACTTAGTACAAGGGCTGCTATATATATTTCTGGCCTAGTAATAAAATGCGAATATTTATCATTGAAAATGGTTTATTGTTTTTCAAAGAATTCTCCAGCATGATTTATACACTTTTGCATGCCCTCAAACCAATTGTCGAAGCACTTTTTCCACTCCGACTGAGACACCTCTAGAACATGGTTTTTGAACGCTTCAACAGCATCTTCTGGCGAAGAAAATCGTTGACCACGCATTTTTTCTTGATGTGCGGGAATAAAAAGAAGTCATTGGATGCCAAGTCAGGGCTGTTCGGCGGATGACCCATCAATTCGACGTTTTGAACGGTCAAAAAGGCGCTGGTTTGAGCCGATGTGTGAGAGCTCGCATTGTCATGGTGCACACGAATCGTCTCCTCTTGTTCGTTTTTCAAATTTCTCCGAAGGCTTCAGGCAAAAAAATTGTGGTGTACCACTCAGAATTTACCTCCTACGATCCTCAAGCGGAACAGTTGCCACATGACCAGTTTTGCCGAATAAACAGACTTCTATTTGCTTTGAAGTGCTTCTTGCTCGAACAACTTTAGTTAGATTTGGTTCTTCTTCGAAGACCCACACGGTCGATTGCAGTTTTGTTTCTGGCTCATACGCATAGATCCATGATTCGTCACCTGCGACGATCTTATAGACGTCTTTAGATGCACCGCGATAGTATTTTTTCAAAATATTTTGCACCAATCGACACAAACCTTTTTTGAGCGATTGTCAAATTGTGCGGGATCCAACGAGAACAAACCTTTTTTAGGGCCAGGTGTTCATGCAATATCGAATGTATGCTGGTGGAAGAAATGCCCAAGGATGCCTCTATCTCACGGTATGTCACATGACGATCTTGCATTAACAGTTCACGCACGGCATCAATGTTCTATGGCACAACGGCCGTTTTTGGACGAACTTCGTCTTCGAGCGAGCGTCGGCCACGAATCAATCCCACGACAGCCGGTTCTATGGACCGGATTGACCCGAAGCAACAATTCTTCGGCCAAGGGCTGTCAGTCCGGCACACAGTTGCCGCTACAACAACAACGACTGAATTCATTAAGCCAGTTTTTCACAGTGATATAGGACGGTGCTTCATCGCCCGAAAATGTTCACGAGTTAATTCCATTTTTTTTTTTGCCAAATTGATTTTTTCAAGTCACTGGAACAACAAAAATGATGGTCGTACTTCAAAACCTTCTGAGTACGTTTATGCTAAAAAAATGTCACACTTTACAATGGAAATGTCTGATGGTACCAGGCAAGACTTAGTGTTGCCTAGGCCAGAAATATATATAGCAACCCTCGTAAGCCTTAATCAAAAGACTAGGGACTAAAACACTGTTAAATTTTAAACCTGTGTAATTTTTTTTCTATAAGGTTTGCTAACGAAGACCACGGCCAACATTTTTTCTTCCATATACGCCCAGAAATTATTTTTACATACATTTTTTCCATCTTCATACATTTTCGGATTTCAAGGAAACCCATGACCCCACAGAAATTTTTCCAAATTTGAATGCCAACTGTAGTCAGTGGTTATTCTGGACCCCTTTTTTTCAAACCAGCCAAACACAAGATACAGGGTGGCTGATGAATATTGCTACATCAAGAAACTCAAATAACTTTTTTTCAGTGTATGGAATTAATTTTCCTTTATTCATCTTAAAGCTCATTAAATTTGATTAAATTTATCTTAATTATTTTTAAAAATAATGCAATTTAAATACCCCCCCCCCCCCGTGCTCATTGATGCATGTGCGGCATCTTACCAAAAAGTTGTTAATTGCTGCTTGGAGAGTTAAGACAGGAATAGCCGTAATTGTTTCTCAAATAGATTGCTTTAGTTTATTCAAATTGCCTGTTTTTGCTTTGTAGACTTCCTGCAATAACCCCACAAGAAAAAGTCAGGTGCAGTAGGGTCAGGCGACCTGGAGGGCCAACGAAATGTGGAGTTTCTGGATATCAGCTTATATATTGGGAAATTGTCGTGGCAATTCTGCCATAACAGGCCGGGCTAAATGGGGAGTTGCACCATCTTGCTGAAACCACACAGAGTTGAAAGAAATTCTCATTCGGCGTAATTCTGGATAGAAAAGCTCTTTCAACATGCTCAAGTAACGGTCTCCAGTAAACGCAACGGTATGACCGTTTTCTTCTAAGAAGTAGGGCCCGACAATGCAGGGTGATGAAACTGCACACCACGCTGTGACACGAAGTGGATGCAATTCCGTTTCATGGAATATCTGTGGGTTGGAAGCACTTCATTCGACAATTTTTTTTGTTGTAGCGGCAACTGTGTGTCGGGGTGACAGCCCTTGGCCGAAGAATTGTTCTTCGGGTCAATCCGGTCTATAGAGCCTGCTGTCGTGGGATTGTCGACAATTGTGTTTTTTATGTTGCCGTTTCAATCGAAATGAGCCTCGTCAGACATAAAAAGGCAGTTCAACAAGTTTCCGTCCTCTTGCGCTATTTAAAGAATTTTCTCGCAACATCCCAAACGAATCGGTAAGTCTGCTGCGTTCAGTTTGTTGGCAATTTGAATTTTAAATGGGAATAATTGAATGCAATGATTTTCTGCTTATACCCATTTGAGCAGATAAGCTTCTTGACAAAACTCTTGTATTGTTTTGTAAGGCAGCAGCAACAGCAGCGAATGTTTCCTCCGTCTCATTATGGTCCATCTGCTCGGAGGATTGCCGCCAAACCTGCTCCTATACTCTTTAGGAAACTACGGACTCCAGTGCGTTATATCGACGGACAATCCAAATTCTTGTTATAGTGTCCCATTTATCCATTTTTGTTAAATCTAAATCTAATCTGAAAAACAACAGAAAAATTAACCAGATTCATTAAATAGAAAAAAAAATGATAGCGGCTTTCACCAGCCACCCTGTATTTAGGGTTTGATATTTGATTCTATTTTTTTTATTGTTTAATTTTAAAGCTAGACCCTATTACTGTTGTTTGTTCCCCATATAAACACCATTCTCGTTGTCCTGGGAGACTTTCATCCCTCAGGGTCAATTTTTTTCAATAAAACCTCTTCTTGTATAGCTGATCAACAACCTGAATTAAAGACATTTATACTTAGTCTTGGTACTGCGGCCTTTCCGTAGTAGTGCTGCAAGTTCAAGTATTTTATCAATTCGATATACAGGGTGGCGCATAACTACCGTTGTAGTTTGAATGTTTCAGAATTTTGTGAATCAAACTTGGGGAATTTAAGATGGAACACTACACAACCGAACAGCGATCAGCAATTATTAAATTTTATTTAAAAAATCAAGATTCAATTGTTTTGACGCAGCGGGCTTAACCCTCTGCAACTGACGTGTGGTCTGACAGACCCCGCAGAGAACAATTGTGCGTAACTTCGTAAAATTCCAAGTTTTATATACCCGCACATCAGCGTTAGTGTAAGTAGCCAGCAGACCACCACGTCAGTATTATTGTTAATTTCAATATGGTATTGCAGACCTCACATCAGTAATATCGTGAAATTACATATTGTCTCTCAGACCTCACGACTGTAAAATTGTATTTTTGACTATTATTATCACTTATATTTTTGGAGGCAGTGAGCCAAGCATGTGAAAATATGCACCCTAAATTGAGAAGAGGCCAATTTTTGTTAAATATGGTTCGTGAAATGGTGCTAGATCACATGAAAGCACGTGCATATAATGAAAGATTACCACGAGAATTTCGCATGACCATCACTCGAGTGCTGGGAAAAGATTTTCCACCTCCAAACATTCAGCCTAAGACAGGTAGTGGAAGAAAACTGTGTCATATACATATGTATGTCCTTCTAAATTAGAAAGAAAAACAAATTACAACTAATGTTCTTGTTTAAAACCTATTTGCTTGCAGTGTTCCAATCCTCTCTGCGAAAACTGCCAAGAAAAATGTAATTTTTAAGACTGAATTTTTAAAACTGTACTGATCTAACCGTACGATTTATCTATAAATCAAACCAAAACTGATTTGATAAGTATTTTTTACGGTAAAAAAAGAAGTTCCTAAATAATTGTAAGAATTATTGCTTTTTTTTTGTTTTAAAGAGAAGAGTATTTTTTGTTATTATAGAACTAAATGAAATAAACCATACCTTGAAAAAACGTTTTTTTATATGAAACTTTTAACCTATGAAAACCATTTACTGTTGTACATAAATAAGGCCAGTCAAAACTTCAACATGGGAAATCGGTTTAAAAATGAGGTCTGCCAGACCCCATGTCAGTCACATTGTTACAATTAGAGCACGTCAGTTGCAGAGGGTTAACGTCGCTTTTCGCGATGAAGCACATTTTCAATTGAATCTTTTCGTAAACAAACAAAATTGCAGGATATGGGCTTTGGAAAATCCAAGAACAGTTCATCAGCAACAATTGCACCCACTTTAGTGTACTGTTTGGTGCGGTGTACCGTCTTATTTCTGTGAAAATGCACATGGCGCCTCAGTTACGGTTAATAGTGATGAATCGAATCGAACGATGCTGAACAATTTTTTGAGGCCAGCTGTAGAAAAATATCCACAGTTGCGTTTCTAATAAATAAATAACAATAATAATTAACCAATAAATAAAAAAGTTATTAAACATTCAAACCACAGAGCTGGTTTTGCGCCACCCTGTACAATTCCCAAACATCTGAAGTGGGATTTTTTTAAATACTTTTTCTGTTATTTATTTATTTATTAACATTTTCTGTAATTAGCTGACGACTGCCTGCCAGTTCCTTCCTAGTTAAAGTCGCGTCCAACACTCAGGTTTAAAACTTCAATTTGCCAGCTAATTTAATTGCTGCCGAAATGTTTGTTGAGCAGACTCCGCTTTTAAAGTAAGACGCGGCGGCACATGCGTGAATTCTATTTAATAAGGTCGAAAATCATTTATAAAACAATTTAACTAATACATATCATGCACCTTCTTTCTAGGACATCATTTTTTCAGCACTTGCGTTATATTTTTAGTAAAATAAACTAATTTCTAGTCTAATTTAATCGATAAACAGGCGTGGTTGATGCCACATCCATTTCAAATTGGTGTTGATGTGACTTCGACGAAACATGGAGACCTTGACTTAAAACCGATGACAACAACTAGAATAGGGATTGTTTCTAATTGTATGTCCCCTTTTGGTAGTGGGCTTTTCTGTTTAGCTCGTTTGTTGTATTTCGGTCTGTGGCTTTTACACATTGAACAGGGATTAACCGGCTCAAGACCACTTGCTTCTATATTTAAATAGAAGACAATTTTTTAACCAAATGGCAAAGTGACATTGATTTTCGTGGCTGCACACTGCTCTTATCAAGATTCCGGGTACGTGACAACCCTCTTCAGAAAGCATTGCTGCAATTGTTGAAAGTAAAACCGAGCTCTATAAGGCCATGCTCTCCCCAAGCGAATGAGAACTATCGTTGTAAACCTTATTTTTCAAGTTTTCTTCACACAATTGCCAACGAATTGCTTTTTTCTAAAAAATTTATCACCCCTATTACGGTTGTCGTCGAAATTCGACTGGTGCTAATATTGTCGTATTTTGACAAACATAACTACAGCGTGGACAATTTAAAACTTGAATCGGCTGTAAATAAAAGTACTAATCATTTTTTAAAATTTCTGCTTTTATTGGAAAGGCTGAACTTTGTTATTTAATAATGGAAGACACTATCATTTATATGACTACCACAACTGGCTCGGCAGTACCTTATCCGATCAACTAAATTTTTTGGTACACTTTCGATAGTTTCTGGTCGAATCTCTTTAAAAGCAACATCAATTGCATGTTTCAACCAACGTTTCATTGTCTCTGGATGCTTTGCGTAACATTTATGCTCAATAGCTCCCCAATGAAAATAATTCAAAAGGCTCAATTCACAACTCCGAGGCGGCCAATTGACATCACAATTTCGGCTGATTATTCGATTTTCAAAAACAATCCGTAAAATATCCATGGTTGCGTTGTCTGTGTGACATGTGGCCCCGTCTTGTTGAAACCAAATGTTGTCCATGTCATTCTCTTGAATTTTTGGAAACAAAAATTCTTTGAGCTAGGCGCGGCAACGCTCACCGTTGACAGTAATGGCGGCTCCTTGCTCATTTTCGAAGAAAAATGACCCAATGATGCCGCCAAAAAGTGACTCGCTGAGGTTGCATTGGCTTCTCACTAGTCACGTGTGGGCTCTCTGAACACCATATGTGGCAATTTTGCTTATTGACATAGCCACCGAGATGAAAATGAGATTCATCACAATTTATCGGTAAAATTATTTTTCATCTGCTAAACAATCTTCAGCCCAATGGGCTAAACGAAAATGCATCGGCCTGTGTTCCATTATTAAGGGACAAAGTTCAACCTACCCAATAAAACCAGAAATTTAAAAAAAAAAATCAGTACTGCGAATCAAATTTAAAATCGCCCCCTATAGTTGAATTTCAACACGGGAATCAATTCGGTATGTAACGGAAACCAATCGATTTCGATTCGTTTTTTAAATTTTGTATAAATGGTGGTGTATTGGACTTAAGTAGAAAAATTTCAGTTCCAATGAAGTTAATCAAAATGGATGTGTAAAAAAACGTTTTTCGCGTGATATTCAACAAAAACTCGTTTGAAATCTCAAATCGAGAACAAAACGATTTCCATCTCATGCCGGAAGTCGTTGGATATGTATTCCGATAAGGTTTCCATTGACGATATTACTGGCATACACTAAAACTTTCCAAATCATTTCATTTATCGATTCATTTGCTCATCGAAGCTCAGCTATCGTAAAGTCCATCTTAATACTTGATATTTATACACTTTCCATGAGGGCATCAAGCATTTTTGATCCAACAGCAAACCTTATACTATGACTACATATTAAGAAATAAATGAATTGTATTATTTTCTTAGAAAATATTTTTATCCTTTTGTTTTCAATTTTTTTATTCTCTTCTTTCTTTAATGTTTAAAGAAAAACGTACTAAACAACTATTTAGAAAATGTCAAGTAAATGTGGCATTCCAATTTACTTCTTGGCAGCGCCCTTCTTAACACCCTTAGCCTTCAATTCGCGAATGCGTTCACGTTTATCCTTCTTGATTTTGCGTGGGGTACCATCTTCCTTGGTACGTTTTTTCAGAGCGTTAAAGGCAATGGTGAGCAACTTGTTGCGTTGACGCTTGGCATAGCGCAACTTGAAGCGATCGAAATCGTTCAATTGGGAACGCTACAAAAAAAAAAACAAATCGTTAGTTCAAAGACTCCACCACATAAAAACCAACAATAGTTGATAATGAATATCATCAGTTAGTAAAAAATTAGCTTCATTTATGTATCAGCCGGCAATTCCTATCAAGAACTTTCATTATCATCATGTTGATAAGGGAGCATAGTGTAGTGGCAACCACACGCAGCATACATACCTTGCAGATATTTTGAGCCTTGGTTGACCAGGGACTGACTTTCCATTGGGCCTTCAAGTCACTATCTTTCCATGCCTTGCGCACAATACGCGTGGGGGCAGTGAAAGGGAACTTGATGCGGTACTTGGTCAAATGCAGATTGTTCAATCTGTATTCCTGGCGGGGCACACCAGTCAGGGGACCATCAACGAGAACCTACAATTGAAGATCTAGACATTAGTAACGAACCAATTTCTTAATGTCATAGTAAATTGTGAACTAATCTATGGCATTTTGTCGTTTGTTTGTATTCTCAGTAGTTAAGGTTAGATAGCTTCAGTTATGTATCAGTTGGCACTTCCTATCAAGAAGCCAATAATCATCATGATTACAAACGCACGTCGAAAATAACACATTGAGTCCATAAATGAAATTATAAAAGTATTTACATCAACTTACCCTAGTTTGATCAATCACGTCGACAATGGCGACGAGGCGTCCCTTCAAGGGACCAGCCGAGCATTTCGCAATGCGACCAGTTTGTACAAATCTTTGGAAGGGCTAAAATGGAGAACCACAAGAAAAACCTAAATAATTATTTTAATTACCAGGATAGAGTTAATATTTCTTCACATTTTTTAATCTGCGGGAAAGATTTGCATTCAAGTCTCTCTCGATTGTCCACAAAACACGTTGTTCACGTTGCCGTTTCTTCAAGCATTGTCAGCTGTCAAATAACGAATACCACGAGCCGACCAGCATGCACTCAGACAGCAAGTATTATTTAATATTTTCACATTCCAAACACTTTTCAATACAAATGTTACGTTATACTTGGTTTTTTCATTGTTCGTTATGGAACACTTTTACATTTCGCGAGGACTTGAAACATTTTCCCACACATTTTCAATAAATTCCGTCGAAGAAAAAATAGAAAACATTTCTTACCATGACTGCTAACCGGAAAGAAAGAAATGTAAAAGAGCGAGAAGTAGTGTTTGTGATTTCAACATGGCGTCACTGCTAGAACTGCTATAATTTTGACAGTAGATTTGGTAGGGATGCCAGGCCCCTGAACACGATACAAAATTGATAAACATGTTCATACGCATTCACTGAATGCTGCATTATCAATGAAACATTTGCAAACAGTTTACAACGCAAATTACATTACCCAATAAGCAAATTGTAAAAAATATGCTCAAAATTCAAGCTAGTTCGATATTTGCAACAACGGCCAATTTCCTCTGGACTTCATTTTTAGAATTAGCATTTGCATAGAGAAACGCAATCATCCCGACTTTATTTTCATCGAATTTCGGCTCTTTTTTATATAAATTGTAATAGATTTCGAAACGAAATCCAATGGATATAGATTTTTTATATATACGAATGTTGCAAAAAAATACACTCGCATTAATGTCCCATTCGCTTATACGATTGAAATCGTTTTTCGTTAGATTCGGCTCAAAATCTTTTACAATTTAAATGTAAACTGACAATAAAAATCCAATGAAGATGAGATCCGCATGAGCATTTCGGTCACTTATACGAATTCCGTATTAAGCCTAATAGTATTCACCTAAAACGAAATTCTCGCTCCCATAGGAAATACATGAGTAAAGCAAACGAAATTTAAAATTGGTAATTTCCGTTTAGCTATTTTTTTGGAGGTACTCGGCTGAAACGAAAAGGTGGCGGAATTTGCAACTGTTACTGGAATGATTATTAGAGCAGTGTAGACTTTTCACCATCTGCAAATGAAAATGAATGTTATTTATTTTTTGTTTACAAAAAATAAATTAACCAATATTGTAAAGTCGCTTTTAAGGGTATTTAAATAAATATGATCAAAATTATTCTTCTTAAAAAGAATAACGGCTGCTTCCTCTTCACTACAATTCTTCCGTGTAGAGATAAATGAAAAACTCCTAAACGAGAATTTCGTTTTAGGTGAATACTAGGCTTTAAACACAAAATCAACCGGATTTTGGTTATCAATTTTTACTGTAATAGATTTGTGCAAATAATTCAATTGATTTCGTTTTTAATTGCATATGCGAATGAGACATTTAACGTATACGGCACTCGCAATAAAATAAAATAAAATCCTCTGAATTAATTTTCTTCGGATTTCGGCTGGCAACTTCCATACAAATTGTAACAGATATTGAGACGAAATCAAATGAACTTGCATTTCATACGTATATGCGAAATCCTCTTTTACAGAATATCATTGGGAATTGACGGCCGCAATCTCATCAAAATTAATTGATTTGAATTTCACTAGGTAATTTAAAAAGTAACCATTTTCTTATATGGCATCCGCATATGCTATTCACATTACATTATTTCATTTCATTTCTTTATTGACATGTAATTCGAAGCCCATTGGGGCCTATTAAAGCTAAATTACAATATGCATCAAAATGTTAAATAGAACATCATAAACTACTAGAGAAAATTCAGTATAAAATCAAATAAATAATATAAATTAAAAAAAATCCTAATATTTCCTAATAAAAGAGAAAAAAACCTGATGAAAGCATATAAGTGATAATCAAGAAACCGAAGAAAAAAAACATATAAATAAAAGCATTACTCTGTACTTGAACGAATATGTTCCATTAAATGTTTACGAAATGTCATGGAAGACAAATTAAACGTTTTTAAACTGCTTGGCAAAATGTTAAATAGTCGGGCTACTCTTACGAGGAATGATCGATCCATAAGCGGTGTTACCTTTGGAATAATTAACTGTCTGTTGCGTATTGAGTGACTGAAAACAATTGAATTTGCTAGGAACAAAGGAGATTGAAGTTTGTATATCTTGTAAAAAAAAATATAGCAACCGAAGGTGCACAAATTCCATAAAGGAACCTAAAAAGTCATTCACAAACGGCGATATGTGTGCATACGGTTAGAAGTTGTAATAGATTTGTTTAAGAAATTACAAAAACAGTAGTTTCATAAGCCATATTATTTATTTAAACATGTGATGTAAATCGTGTTTTCAGATGAAGCTCATTTTTATCTCGGTGGATGTCAGTAAAATTGCTATGTTAATAGCATATAAGTCAGTAAATTTGCTATGTTAATAAGTTAAATTGCTATGTCAATAAGTACAATCAAAGAACCCACTCTTGTCTATTGAGAAAGCCATTGCATCCATAACGAGTCACTGATTGCTGTGAATTTTGGGTTGGCTGCAACATTGGACAATTTTTCAACGGTGAGCGTTACCGCGCCATGCTAAACGAATTTTGATGTAGACGACTTTTGGTTTCAACAAGACGGAGCCACATGTCACACAGCCAACGCAACCATCGAAATTTTACACACTGTTTTTGATAATTGAATAATCTACCGAAATTGTGATGTCAATTGGTCGCATCGGAGTTGTGATTTGAGCCCTTTGGATTATTTTCTGTGGGGAGTTATTAAGGATAAATGCTAAGCAAAACATCCAGAGACAATTAAAGCGCTGAAACATGAAATCGAAGTTGCCATTAAGGAGAAACAATCGAACATGTTTACATTAGGTTTATCAACATTAGGTTTATCGGATTAGGTACTGCCGAGCCAGTTGTGATAGTCATTATTAAATGACAAAGTTTAACCATTCCAACAAAACCAGAAATTTGAAAAAATAATATGTACTTTTTATACAGACGCTTGATTACAGATCAAAATCTATAGTAATTATTACGGTAATTGACAGCCGAAATGGGATTAAAATAAAATCCGGATTTTAGTCGTATATGCGGATTTTAGTCGTATATGCGGATTTTAGTCGTATATGCGGATTTTAGTCGTATATGCGAATGCCGTATTAAGAGAATTGGACAGTGCTTTACAAAAAAAAAATCATAACAATTTTTTTATGACCCAAGTTTTTAAAGTAATAGATCAGTAAGACAAAAACTTTTTATATTTTTGTACAATAGTGTCAATCAAACACAGCCAATATCTTAACAAAGGGTTCGCATATACAAACGAAATCCCTCGTAGTAATTATCATTGGATTTTGGCCATAATCCTTTTGTGACTTTTAAATATATGTTTTTGGTATTCAGATTACGAAAAGTACATATAAGCGTTAGAAAAAAATAAGTATTTTTTACTAAACAAAATTACTGTTTCGTTTCAAATTGCTATTACAATTTGTGCCAGATATTAAATTATGTAATTCCTAATTCGCGTATAAAATTGAAATCCCCATTCGTCGGACTTTGTGTCAAAATCTATTACAATTTGTAGGAAATTGACAGCCAAATTCCAATGCGAATGCTGTATAATGCGTCACTCGTATACATATACAGTTGAAATCTAAATTTATCGTATTACATCTAGAACTCTATTAGAACTTTTTCAATACGGTATTATTTCGGTATCACATCATTTTTATTATGTTTTGGCTGTCACCTTTCTGCAATTTGTAATAGATTTAAAGACAAAATATGATCAATAGATTTCAATTGTATATGCGATCAGGCATGTAAATAAAGAGCCAACATCTCGAGGATTAAGTTCGTATATACGAACGAAATCCTTTGGATTTCAATTTCGTCAGTTATCGGCTATAATTTTCCACTCAAATTGTAATAAATTTAGGGAAGAAATTTCGGAGGTGTGTTGGCTCACTTTGTTTTATATCTCAACTGTCCCGTTCAAGCCGTTTTGCTTTGTCTGACAATTGAAATGTTTTTGTTACCGGCGCAAATTGTTTATTTTTAAACTAAGACGTTCTTAAGTCTCCGTTTTATGTCTTTTGTAATGTTTTTATATAAAACACATAAAGACAGTTCTTTAACCACGATCATAAATACATTAGCTGTGTTCTTTTCAGATTATTAAACTATCATTCGTATTAAAGTTACTCAGTTAGCAAGCGAGTTGGCCTGAAACGTGTACGAGTAACGACATTTGTTAATATATTTTTTTGGAAATTTCAAAAATTCCTGACCACAATTATCGGAACATTGATTTTCGTTTGCAGAAGGTGAAAAAAGTTGACTCTACTCTTATAATCATACTGTAACAGTTGCAAATTCCCCCACCTTTTCCTTTTAGCTGAGTACCACAAAAAGAGCTAAACGAAATTTAGCTTCATGTATTTCTAATGGGAGCGAATATCAGGATTAAGCAGGGTAAAACAATCGATCATGACCGACAGTCAAAAAAAAATCAGTTTTGAATGATTGTTCACAGCGGTCACATAAGCATTCACGTTTAATGCTTAAACCATCAGTAAAGTAGTAATTAATAAACATGGAAAATAAGAAAATTGGGAGCGCATTCCTAATGAAAACTTTTAATGACTACTAGCTAAAAAAAAAAGTAAAAAGCGATGGGTTGCCTTCAGAAAACAATATTCACATGTGATGGGTAAGAACACTGATGGGTAAGAACACTGTGGGTGAAATTGTTTTGGAGACTTGTAAGGCATTAAAAGATTTTATAAAGGTAAGTTTTCAATTTGTTTTTTATTGAGATTAATGTTTTTTTTTAATTCAACGGCCAAGCCCAAAAAAAAACTAAAAAAAGTAAAAATTAATATTTATTCTTTAAAATTTAAAAGTATAAAAAATCTCTTAGGATGGTAGAATCATTTCTATTTGTTCCTCGGACAAAAAATCAGTTCCTGGCTCCTGTAGCAATATTTTCTCTGTTTGTACTGGTGGAGTCCAGGAGTAACCGATTAAACTCCATATGTTTTTATAGCAAGAGTCAAACCGCCATATTTTTGGTTGGTACACATTTTCCCTACCCGCTCAAGAAGTTTCAGACTGCTTCATTTTTTTCAATTCCCTTCGATATGAGGACCTTATTGTGTTTATTTTTCTTAACTCCTCCGGAGAGCACTTTTGTTTTTATTTGATCATTATACTTAATAGATCTCCGTACGCTTTATTTTTTACATCCCGCAACATGTACTTTGGGCTGGTTCTGTCCCAGAAGCAACGCTGCATACAAATTCCTTTATAAAATCTTTTTTGCAGTCCATGTTCGCGCTTCAAATATTTTGCTTGACTGACACTTCATGGTACACACTATCACTCGAAAACAAATATGGTCGCCGACTGTCACTCATCCGCAAAAGTGTTTGTGGTTAACAGTTGACTGACGAAAAAGAATGTCTACACACGCAAACAAGAGAAGTTTGAGCAAAACTGTCAGTAATGATCGATAGTGTGTACTACGCTTTAAACTCTGATCTCGACATAGAATTGCATTCTTTTAATTGTAATAGAATAATTGTTACTGCAAAATACAACTCTGTGTTTAATTGTTTGTTGGTATGTGCAAGACCTCAGGCCGCTGTCACAAAACACCAAAACACAATTGCACGTGTATAGTGAACCACTATTTAAATTATAAAACAATCGAACTACTATCTGAAAGTTAAAACGTTCTCAACAAAATGCCCGAAGATGAAGGAGTGGATAAAAGGAAAACCCACCGGGTCCGCCAGTCTGGTGTTAAAGCAGAGAAGAAAAAGCTAAAAGTCCAAAAGGAGTCCAATCAAAAAGAACCCTCTTTGACCGCTCGGCAAAGAAACCCAAAAGCTTTTGCAATAAACTCCGCTATAAGAGCGGAAAGAAATTTCAGGCGCAAAGAGGATATAACAGCTAAAAAGCAGCACATACCTGTAGTTGATCAAACGCCCGATGTACCTCCACCTGTACTGATTGCGATCGTGGGGCCACCTAAGGTTGGCAAGACCACGCTGATCAATAATTTGATCAAAGGTTTCACTAGAACAAATGTCAACGATGTAAAGGGACCTATTACGATAGTGACGTCAAAAAAGAGACGCATTACCCTCTTGGAGTGCAACAACGACATCAATTCTATGATCGATGTAGCCAAGTGCGCCGACCTAGTGTTGCTGATGTGCGATGCCAGTTATGGCTTCGAAATGGAAATCTTTGAATTCCTCAATATCTGCCAAGTTCATGGAATGCCCAAGATAATGGGAGTTCTTACCCATTTGGATATGATTAAGAACACCAAACAGTTAAGGAAGCGAAAGAAGGAGCTGAAGCATCGCTTCTGGACTGAGGTGTATGATGGCGCAAAACTTTTTTACTTATCCGGTATATTGCACGGTGAATATCTTCGCAATGAAATTACTAACTTGGGACGTTTCATATCGGTTATGAAGTTTAGACCACTAACATGGCGTGGTGCCCATAGTTATGTGCTGGTGGACCGTGTTGAGGACATGACAAATACTGATACAATACGCCGTAATCCCAAATGTGACCGTGATGTGGTGCTGTACGGTTACGTGCGCGGTGTTCCGCTAAAACAGGAACATATGGTACACATTGCGGGTCTGGGTGATGCTCGCATTGATGAGTTGAGTGGGATATCGGACCCGTGTCCTCTGCCGGGAACGGAAAAGAAACGCACTTTGTTGGAAAAGGAACGCTTGCTGTACGCCCCCATGTCTGGCGTGGGTGGAATTGTGTATGACAAGGATGCGGTGTATATAGAGTTGCAAGGATCTCACAGCCACAAAGAGAAAACTGCCGAAGCCACGGAGCAAGAGGAACTGGTGGGAAAACTTATTGAAAAGAAACAGACGGTCGACGAGCAGATCGACGAACAGGAGTTTAGGTTGTTTTCGGATGGTGCTGCTATCAAATCAAAAGATTATGTCGAAGATGATGTGGACAGTGAGGAGGATGAAGGCAACAACTCAAATAGGGAGGTGAGTAAGATTAAATTATTTTTTCGCAAGGTATCGAAATTGAGTATTTATTTAGGATGATTCCGGTGTGGATGACGATGAGGATGAAAACGGTAGTGGCGATGAAGAGAAAGACGACGAATTTGATGGAGATGATTGGCGAAACGAGGACTCTCAAGCTGAATCTAAAAATCAGGACTCGGAAGAAGATTCTTCTGATGATGATGACTATCAAGATATGGAAAAAGTTAAGAAGCCGTTTAAAAACGTGAATTCTTCCAGTGATGAGGAGAAAGAGAAAGGCGATATAGACGACGACGAAGAGGAAGATGATGACGAAGAGGCTATACTAGCCAATAGTATGAGTTGGAAGGAAAATTTGGCAGAGAAAGCAAGAGATGCTTTCTTGCAGCGGCATTCCGAATCAAAGAATTTAATGCGTTTAGTTTACGGGTGCTACTCACAAAGTGAGCGAAAAAAAGCGGCGGATGCTAATGAAAATTCTAATGATGAATCCGAAGATGACGATGATATCGGAGGTCTATTCAAGGTGGCTGCTAAAAAACAAACCCAAATGCAAAAAGATAAAGATATGCGCGATAAACAAGAGTCTTGCTTCTTTCAAGACAATTTTGGTAAGTTATTTACACCGACCAAGTTAAGCTTATCCTAATCCATTGTTGTCTTTGCAGAAACCACTCGCGATTGGTTGGAAGAGGCCAATAAGGATTTAATTAGAAACTGTTTCGTCACTGGCAAATGGAAAGCTTCCGAAGATGCCGAAAATCTGTTGCGACTCGATGATATGAGTGATGCAGAAAGCGAAGTTTATGGTGACTTCGAAGATCTGGAGACGGGCGAAAAACAAAGTGGCAAACCTGAGGAGTTAAAAACCAGCGAGGAAACTGGCGAACCGTTGAAACGCAAAATAACCAGAGTGGAAGAAAAAAATCTTACCAAAGCCGAAATAATGGCCAAAAAATTAAAACTTAAGGCCAAGTTTGATGCTGAATACGATAACAAGGGCGAGGAAAAGGAGGATGATGGCCGTATAACGGGTGATCACGATTATTATGAAGGTCTTAAGGCCGAAGCTCAGAAACAATCGACGTTAAATAAAAGCGAATTTGAGAATTTGGATAATGATTTGCGCATACAAATTGAAGGTTATCGAGCTGGTCTCTATGTGCGGCTGGGTTTCAAAAGTCTACCCGCTGAATTTATCGAAAACTTCGATCCTACTTATCCGGTATTGATTGGTGGTCTAAATATGGCCGAGGAAAACATTGGCTATGTCAATTGTAAAGTTAAAAAACACAGATGGTATAAGAAGATCCTGAAATCCACTGATCCTATTATAATTTCCATGGGTTGGAGACGTTTTCAGACGGTGGCCGTTTATGCCAAAGTCGAGGATAACTTCCGTCATCGTTATCTAAAGTACACACCAGAACATGTTACTTGCAGCATGACGTTTTGGGGCCCGATTACACCACAAAACACTGGCTTTTTGGCTCTACAAACTGTACGACATGATCAGGAAGAATTGAAGAGAATTGGTTTTCGAATTGCTGCGACTGGCTGTGTTACAGAGCTGGACAAATCTTGCCAGATTATGAAGAAACTGAAACTTGTGGGTCATCCCTTTAAGATTTATCAGAAATCGGCGTTTATTAAGGGCATGTTTAACAGTAGCTTGGAGGTGGCCAAATTCGAGGGAGCCAAAATAAAGACAGTTTCCGGCATACGAGGTCAAATTAAAAAATCTCATCACACGCCAGAGGGATCGTTCAGAGCTACTTTCGAAGATAAAATTCTATTAAGCGATATCGTTTTCTGTCGGACATGGTTCCGTGTAGATGTTCATCGTTTCTATGCTCCCGTTACCACACTCCTGCTAGCCGCCGAACAGAAATTGCACTGGCAGGGCATGAAAACTCTGGGTCAATTAAAGCGTGAAAAGGAAATCAAAAACGATGCCCAACCTGATAGTTTGTACACGGACATTAAACGACAGCCGAAGATATTCCGTCCTTTGACCATACCAAAGGCCTTGCAAAGGGCCCTGCCCTACAAGGACAAACCGAAATTGGGCCCCTTGACGCCAACGGAAAAGGCTGAACGTGTAGCAGTGATACGCTCGCCGCACGAACAAAAGGTGGCCAAGCTAATGAGTATGATAGAAACCAATTATCAGGAGAAACGTAATAAAGATCGACATGACACTAAAGTGCGTGTAAAGAAATTCAAGCAGCAAAAGCGAGGTGAAGAACTTTCCAAGCTAAAGCGACAAAAGGAGCTGCGTAAGAAGGTGTCTAGGGCTTTAAGTAAAATGAAAGGCAAACAGAAAACATGAGCGCCTCGTTTTCTGTACTAACATTAAGAGTTGTCCCATCATATCCCAAGCGATAAATGTAAGTTAAGTTTTTTTAAAAGTAGTTCTATTTGTATAAACTAATTTTTTTTGTCATTAAAATAATTAAAGTAAAAGTACGGTGCGTTTAAAATTTAATCCTGACTCTTCTTATCATCGATGGCCTTGAGGGCGGCCAAAAGCTTGTGCTTGCGACTGCTGGGTACATTGTGCTGTTCAGCGGCAATACTGTTGCGTTTCTTGGGAGTGTCTTCTTTTAAAGCACCACTAGTGGCTTGGCGACAAAAGGTGTCCAAGAAAGCCTCGCGCTCTTTGTAATCATCGGATATTTGTTTGCGTATGCTGGAGATTTCTTCTTTCATTCTTATCTTTTTGCCGGTATTAGGAAGCTGAAACGGCGGTTAGAACAACCTAGTAAATACTAATAAGTTTTATTTATGGTTATCTGCCAACTTACCTCAACTTTTGTTTGCTCTTTGAAGTAATCAGCGTTTTCTTCATAGAGCTCCTCTTCTGTAGGTCCATCATCTATAGTACTTATAAACCGACCGCTGCTGCCACTCACATTATCTTGATTATCGACGACATCGTCTTCCTCGGAATCTTGTTCTTCCTCCTCATCATTCTCATAATCATCTTCATAGTCTGTTGAAAGTTTTTCCAGCTTAGGTTGTTCCAATAGCGGCAAGGGAGACTGATTGGATGACACTGTCATTTTATTAGCATGACCATCGCCTTGATCTATACGACGAAGTATAGCGATTGATTTGCTCGATTGCGTTTGTTTAGTTATCTGTTGCATGATTGCTGTATTGGATTCGTCGTTTAGATTGCTCATGTTCATCTTTTTAACTGTACGATTCGAACGTTGAGTAATTGTTTGATTGCTTTGTGTAGAACGTTGACTATTGGGACCTTCGGTGTCCTCTGCTGTTTCCGTTTCGATGGCATGGAAGACAATCTTGTCTATATCTCTGTTTTCATCTTTGAGGTGGTCATCAATATTTGACGATTTATGACGCCGCATACTTAAGTTGAATTTATCTTGTAGCTGTTTAAAAGAAAAACCAAATAAAAACGGATGTAATGATTGCCGTAAATATACACAAGATAAAATTAACGTAAAAAATGCGACGCGCATTGCTGTCGTTGTAAAGGTGCGCGACTATCACACAAGTAACCCAGGTTCAAAGGCTGCTAGGAAGTGACAGTATTATTGCTTGAGTATTGTTTAGATGATGACACTTTTTGAAAACGTTTATAAATTGTCTATCATACGATTATTTCCGATTTTTGGGCCAAACCTTAGATTTGTGAGAAAAATCATGGATTTATTGGAAAATTTCACAATTTCTGAGTATTGATATGCCCACGTACTGTGGGATCAATCAATGGGCTTATGAACCCACCAGAACGACCTTGCCTACGACTTTTAAGCGAAGCCAATACTCTTACAAAGTTAATATGATTAACAAGTGGAAATGTCAAACAAAAAGTAAATTTTAATCTCGAAATTTGTTGGTCCGTCCGTATAAGGGGATCTCTTCTTTGTTGACCGTTTTGGTCCATTTCAATATCCACCGATCTACAACTATAAGACGTTTATTATGTAAATTAAAAGGCTCAATTTCCTTTCTTTTAAAAAGTGTAAAAAACTAATGGACCTATCACATTTTATTCGAGCGATCGACACAGAATTATTTTCTGAGTAAGTTTTGACATGTCGTCTGTCCATCTATTTTTGGAAATATTAACCGATCTTGATAATGCAGATCGGTATTGAAATTCGAAGTAATTAACCCAAGTACTGACATGACCGTCATTCAAATGAACCATCCTAATTGGAATCTAACCGTCCTAATAGCGGCAAATTTCGTCAGATTTTAATGAAAATTTATTATGGTTTCATATAAACTACCGATGTGGGATCTACCTGATCAAAAAACGGAAATTATAACGACTAGATTTAACGACATTTGGCCTATGTCGTATGTGATTTGCTAAATGAGCGATAAAACTTGTTTATTCTTAAAAAAGTAACTTTCGATAGATAGTGCTTTGCAATTATGTATATCATATACGAGTATACATCATATAAATATCATGTTTATACGTACATATCATATCTATATAATATACCTCGACTATGGATTTTTAAGATTGTGGTTAGGGTATCATGTAGTCGGCCTCGCCAGACTTATGACCTTTCATACCCGTCTTGAGTTGCTTGAATATTGACGAAGCTGACGGATTTTTGGGGCAAATCATTAAAAAACGCAAATTTGTATTTGTTAGAAAATTTCACTGGTTCTTAAAAACCAAATACACATGAATTTAAGGGCCGGTTTTTGGGCTATTGTACCCATATACATTTCCATTTATGGGTTTGTTCATTCCTACGACTTCGAAGCATATCCAACATTTTTCAAAATTATAAAAGCTGAGAGTAGAAATGTCAAAAGGTCATTTTGTTTTTTTCCCCTTTTTGCCCCATATGGCTAATTTCCAATATCGACTAATCTACAAGTATGATTCTTTTGTATGGTAGTTTAGAAGATTCCAGTTCTTTAACAGAATGGCAAGGCTTGACCGATTTAGAATTTTACGACGATTAATAATAATTTACTTTGACGTTATAGGCTCCAGCGACCCTAAAACAAATATGGATTTCAACATTTTATTTTAAATTATAGAAATATTTTATGGAAACATGAGAAGGCTGTTTGGTTTTCATTTCATCATGAAAAGACTAACGCTGGGCCAACTGCCTCGGCTGGCTTTGCAGTAGCGCATCCTAAAGCCTTGGTGGCAATTTCTGGATCTGTCTTACGAATCAAGCAAGTCATGTTCTCCTCAAAAGCCTGCATTGTTCACATTACAGTGGTCCTTAACGGTCCTTAATCAAAAAAGCATAGTCCGACATCAAACCGCAGCTTTGAGACGGTGAATTGACATCGCAGAGTTTGCGGATGACGCGATTACAGAAACGGTTTATTTATCATGCTTCATTGGCGTTGGCAAATGGCTTTTTGCACAGAATTTCAAGAATTAGAAAATGATCACCAAACAGTCACTTTCTGAGAATGCCTTAGCTTTTCGATGATCTCAAGCGGAGATTTTAATCCCCAGATGTGGCAGTTTTAGTTGATAACAAAGCGGCTGAGAAAACAAATGTGCTGCGGCAGAAAATGTGTTTTTAAACACAATCGTTGTCCATTTATCTAAGGCTCTACCTTAAAAAGAGACCTAAGATGGTCCTGTGCATTAAAATTGCTGAGTCAAATGAATCTTGTAAGCGAATAATGCGAGGTCATTGGTCAAACTTAACGGCCGGCAAGTGCTTGAAATGTTAAGTTGTTGAGATCTATGGCGATTCGAAGTTCCAGGACAAAGTCGCAGATCTCGGCTACGGCCACACTGTACGCACCTTACAACGACAGGGACCGTGAGTATTTCAGTCTTAATAATTTTCTTACACATTCCGGCCAAAACTTCGTTCAGGTAAGCGCACTGTTTGACCTACATAGCATTGACTTTGCATTACTTCCAAACGTTGAACAAAGCAATGTCAAGTTTTCGAGCGGGGTTAGGCAGTCACTATCAAAGTAACATAATATACCAACCCGTTACAGACCGATTAAACTTCAACTTGAGATCAGTTTTCCAAATTTGTCTATCGTTCACGGTTCAAAATTAAGTACGTTCGTCATACTTTTTCATACCCTCCACTGAAGAAAGGGTGGTATACTATATTTGTCATTCTGTTTTTAAAACAAAGAAATATTGATCGGAGACCCTCTAACGTCCATACATTATTGATCGTCGTAAAATTCGATTTGGCCATGTTGAAAGCACGATAACAGTCAAACGAAGCAACCTAAAATCCTGAAATTTTGCATAATGTTGGCCTATGGCCATAAGCTGTTTGGAATGGATTATGACCCAAGGGGAAAAAGTTTAAGGTTCCTTGGACAAAACTACACTTTCTGGTTTTTTTTCTTTACACATCATAATTTGTTGTGTACGAACAATGGATAAAATTGGTGTTGTTAGATAGCGCTCACTTAATACCTCAAAAAGGTCTAGTTGTTGGACTTTTTGGCTCATGTGTTTCTAAAAGCATTAGATTATTTTTAAAGTTTTGACGGGTATTAGGAACGTTAGTCCGAAAGGGCCCAAAAAAGGAACTACTATTTTAGGTTAACTTCGGCCTGGCCGTCTTTTACATTGGGGTCATCTCAAGGCTTTGCCCAGTATTATAGACCCTCGGGTCTTGATGGGTGGTCGGTCGGCCCCAGCCTTAATGCAAGGTTGCCGTTCACTGTCGTCGAATGGAAGAGGTGTAGATAGAAAGTTGTGTCCATATAGCACGTTTGGAATTGGAACCGGCGGTGTTGGTCTTAAGGGGCGCTGGTCGTCTCTTGGTCAACTGTGCGATAGCGCACCATGCTTGAAACCGCCACGGCGAGAGTCATATCAAACACTTTGACGCTGGCCGTCTTTTGCTTGTTTTTAATTTTTTACGCTTCACCATTAAAGTGATAAACGCGACTATAACACAGAAACTTATATTCTAATCATGCTAGAAACTTTCGAAAATGTTTAGTGTCGGCTGCACTTCATAAGTTGCACAAGAAGACAGTACCTATAGTGTACCTTCTTAGTAGGGACATAAATACTTTTACACACGTTTTATGCTGTAAAATAAAAAGTACTGAATGTTTTTGGACCAAATATTTTTTAATATGTTTATACTTATTCGAAATGTCCGCCTTTTGCCTTAACACACGCCTTAAGTCGCACTGGCCAATCGTCAATAGCTGCAAGAACCTCGTCCATTGGAAAATTGGCCACAGCTCAAGCCAAAGCAGTCTTAAGAGATCCAATGTTGGGGTATCTTTTGTGACAAACCTTGTCCTCTTAAACTGTCCACAATTTGTAATCCAATGGGTTCAAATCTGGACTGCCTGAGAGACATTCTTCAGAGGAAATGAACGCTGACAAATTGTTTCGAAGCCAGGCCTGGGACGTTTTAGCCGTATGAGCCGGCGCAGAATCCTGCTGGAAAGTGAATGGCTGGTTTTGGAACAGGGAATTGTTAGGAGGCGTCACAACAGCTCCCAAAACGGTTTCTTGGTAAACTTTGGCCAATGTTTTGACTCCTTGTTCGCAGAAATGCAGGTCAGTGACCCCATCGTAAGAGACACCCCACCAAACCATGACTGAAGCTGGGTGATGACCCTTTTCCACCCTTGGGATCAGTTCAGTTGTTTCCTTAGATGACCGCGCAAACACTATTATATTGCTTGTTAAATTTTTCCTGAACGGTGAAAATTTTTTCATCGGTGAACAACATTTTTCTGTTCCAGTTATCCGCGTGCTTCACCAAAAGACGTTTGCATTTTTTAATTCTATTTTTTTTTAAAGCTGCAGTCAATAAATGTCCGGTACGTCGTTTGAGGGCCCCAAGTCTTTTTAATGATTCGACTCATGGACTTTTGCGTGATATTCATCTCACGGGCCATGATTTTTTTGTTTTCGGAGCGGATTTCTACGAATTCTTGATTTATCGGCTTTGATGACATGCGGTGTTCGGACAGAGCGTGGGCGGCCCGACCGTTAGCGGCCTTTTACATCTCCAGTCTCCTCAAACACTTTCATGCATCGGTAGACGAACATGCGGCTAATCCCTAGTGGCCGGAGAGTTTTGAAATTATCGCTTTTTTTCATTTCACACTTGAAAAGCGCTTTTACAGCGATACGGTTCTCATTATCTGACCACTCCATGATGAAAGTTGAAACAATTTTAAAATCCCATTACAGACTAACGCTATTGAGGTTAAGGCCCATTTAGTCTCAACGGTTGACGGTTGATTCTGCAACCTGCAGAAGTCTACCGTCGTCAACCGTCAAACTGTAGTTTTCTCCCCCTAACACATGCAAAATGCAACCCTCAACTGAAATAGCTGATTGCCTACCGTCAACCGTCCACCGTCAACCGTCAAGACTAAATGGACCTTTAGCTTTCAAAACCCATATGACATTAACATTAAATTGGTGTGTTCAACGTTGTAACAGTATTTATGTCCCTACTAAGTATATATAAAATTTGTTTGCAGTGAAGAATAAAGTACGTACATTCGAATATTAGACGAATTACAACAATATGTCTACAATAACAATCGTACTCCGGGTCAATATAAGACTTACTCATGGCGTAATTACCTGCAATTCCTCTAATTTTCGAAATCCTGATAGTTCTAAGCGAGCCTTTTCCAACTTCATAAGCACATCCTTGGTCTTCCTTTGCTCCAGATGCAATTGTTGTTTAGCTTGTTTCGATTCCAATTGAAGTTTACGAGCCATCATTTTGATGTCATTATCCTTTTCCTGTATACGAGTTTCAAGTGACTGCAATTTTTCTGTCAACCTTTGACGGTCTTCAAGATTTCTTATAAAAAACAACAACAATTATTAAATTAAAATATATAAATATTATAATGTTTTCCAGTTCATACTTGTCTTTGTTCAACTGTATATAGTATTTATTCTGATCGCTAAGGGATAAAATTATCGTTTCCTTTTGTTTTATTCTCTGTTCGAGTTCCTTATTGACCGCCTGTAAATTGCGATATTTTGTTTGCCACATTCTCAGTTCCTCGGCATGGGAATGGAGCAACTGCGGCAGTTCGGCATTTGTAGATTCATACTTGGACAATGCGGAATCTTGACGTTTGTGCAGCGTTCTCAATATACGATTTTCATGCGCCAATTCCTTGAAAAACAAAGTTGTTACAACTTATAACCGCCTCCATCAGGGGACAATTACTTACGGCTATAGTTTGTTGAGCATTGGCCAACTGATTCTGATAAGTTTTCATGCGGAGTCTTCGGGCCGACAGCACTCGCTGGCGCACTTCATTGGTGGCCGGTATAAGTGCCGGCTGACGCATGCAGCCGCCTTTTCCATCCATGGCCGAGGGAAGTTTGCGTCGATATATATTGTTGGCCGATCCTTTGGAACTATTTGAGTAGAGACTTTCACAGCTTTTCGTAGAACTTCTGCAAGTATCCACTTTTAAATTGGCGTGTGTACAAATTAGTAGTCGCTTCTGGAACTTACGGATTCATAATTCTTTTGCTTGTAGATATAACACTTGATGCCGATGTAGATTTGCGCGGTGATACCATTGGCGGTTTGCAAATTTAATTAAAATTACCGTACTTGTAAATGGGAACCTTCAAAAATATATGCTTTCCTATGTTCATTTGTTTATGACATAAACAAATTATTTGTATTTAACTTGGAAGTGAATGAAAATGAAAACATGATGGTATTGAAAAATGATTTGACGCTTGATTGCATCTTGTTTATCACCCCCCGGCTAAGTTGCCATAGGGACCTCACACGAACATGTCCTATTTCTATGACGTCAATAACAAAAATGCAATCAAGTAGTTGCAAAAATGAAAATAGTTGGAAGCAGATGTTTTTCCGACTAGCCGGTGGCTTTGGGCAACATAGTATAGAAAATTTGTCGCCATTAAGGCACATGCAATGGAGTTAATAGCAGAGTGGTTGAGCACAAGTACGGGTCAAAGGGTGTCAAAAGAAAGATTCGTTTTTAAATGTAAAAGGTTACTACAAAACAAAATGTATATGAAAAGTCAACTTACCACAAACCCATTATTATTCGCAGGTTTAATCGTTAGCTAGTTACGAGTAAAAACCTAGATTTAAACCTGGCTAACTTCATCGCTAGTTTTTCGGCTGTTCCATTGATTAGCATGCCACTGTTTAGATGTCGGCGACTTTACTGGTACTTATAAATATAATTTTTTCAAATTTCTGGTTTTATTGCAAAGGTTGAACTTTGTGATTTAATAATGGAACACAATATCATTTATATGACTACCACAACCGTCTTGGCACTACCTCTTACACAAATTCATAGTCTCCGCTTTTTGTTTTTAAATTTAACCAAATTTGCGCAGTAGATATAGATTTTTGGGACCTCTATAATTGTTAAAGTTTTGGGCAAAACACTGGCGTTTATCGGTACTAGATGCAGATTTTTAAGAAAGTTTTAAATCATATACATCGTAGTATTCACTTTCATATCATCCAAGTTTCTTATAATTCAGTCAATCGGTTCTAGATTATCAAATTTTTAGTTAAGTCCAAAAAAAATTATTTGCCATTTTAATTGAAAAAAATTTTGTATTAAAGCAGATTTGAACCAGAGATTATTTTCAGAGACAAATTTGGTTAAAATTAGGAGCTTTCCATTTAGGATATTTATCCAAGAAGTTCCAACACTGATCTGAGCTGTCTCTGTTTAGCACAGCATACGCCTCAAGCTGCACGCTAATTGCACCCCATTAGTATGGTATGGTGTGGGATCACATTGCAAATATCATTGGGCCTTACTTCTTCGAAAATGAAGATGGAAGTGCTGCAACCGTAAATGGAGAGCAGTATCGGTTTATGATAGAAATTTGTTTACGTCCTGCTCCTGAAAACAGACCTGAAATGTGGTTTCAGCGGGACAGAACCACTGCCCATACTGTCCGAGACACAATGGCACTTTTAAGTTAAATTTTTGGTAAGCAAATAATTTCCAGAAATTCGGATTTGTCAGCACCCGACTATTTTCTTTGGGGTTATTCGAAGGAGCGAGTATATGTGAACAAGCCTGAGACAATCCTTCAACTCATGGCCAACATTGTTGAAGAAATTCGAACGCCACAGCCAGAAATTTTGAAAGATGTTATGGAAAATTCTAAAAGTTTCCATTTTGTATACTCGTATTATATAATCTCAGAAAAAAATATAATAAAATTATTAAACGAAAAAGTTATTAAAGTTTTTAACCCCATGATGATTTTTGGCCCACCCTGTATAAGTTCAAATTTAATAATGTGACGTTTAAAAACGTTAATATACAACTTATCTAAAAAGAGCGTGGCGCACCAATTGTGCTACAATAAGAAATTAAAATAACTGTTTTTTAATCAATGTATTTATTTCGTTTATTTTTTTTATTGTTAATTTAATTTTATATGACTAATCGTGTTTGAAGATGAAACCCGTTAATGACCTCCAAGCTTATCCACTCATATGCGACACCTGATCATACTTATATTCGATCTGTTAACCGATTAAGAAGCAGTAGCAAAATTTTTCACGACTTTTTACTAAAAATGCCTCATAACTGGATTTTTTCATTTAACGTATTTTTGGATGTTGTAACCCTTTTAGAACAGGAGATAATGAATGCTCTTTACTATGAAAAATCGCGCGGGTTTTTTAAAATAATTTTTCGCCTGAGGCGTAATTTTCAATTCAAACTTATTTTAGTTCAACGTTTTATTTCTTTTTCATGTATTTCTTACCTCCAAATGTATTTTCAAATACAACCATCAGCAACATTTTCTTGTGTCACAAGCCTTAGATGATGGTCTTTTGGGTAGAAATATTCCCCTTTTATTTGGAATTAAGTCCCAGTCCCTTAAAATATTTATTGTTCGGACAGGGATGGCCGTTTACTAGAAACAACCTTTACCAATGAGTTTTCTAGAATGAAACTTTTCTCCGCCACTAAAAGAAATGCCATCACATCGTGCAATTTCGTCTACAAACGTAGCCATATTGTTAGAAAATGGCAAGATCAATAATTCCGTATCGCAAAAAAATTTATGTCGATTTTTGTGAAAATTTTGTCCAAATTTTGCGCAAAAACTGAAACTAGAATGACAATATCTCATCTCCGGCATTTAAAGGGTAAATTCTAAAACAAAGTCCTTAATGAAAGCTATAAACTAGTAGGAAGACATACAAACTTTTAAATAGACAATTTTTCAGTTTTAACCTACTTTTCACAGAAACTCGGGTCAAACATAAACAA
Organism: Hydrotaea diabolus; assembly: GCA_963513945.1. Lineage (NCBI taxonomy): Eukaryota > Metazoa > Arthropoda > Insecta > Diptera > Muscidae > Hydrotaea > Hydrotaea diabolus. Next base: position 172,574,934 of record OY740719.1, read on the forward strand.
AATGACCCCTAGCCAACTATTTTTTTTACCGTTTGGTATTTTCATAAGCTTTCTAACGATACCCATATTGCCTAGGTCCGATTCCATATGTCGCAGACATATTCAGTTGTAAGTCCAAAATTATGGGTCCCGTAACTCGGAAAATATAGGTTGCCGTCTAATTTTTTATTTAAAACTTACTTGTTTTAATGCCCTACAGGGCGATATATTTTTTTTTGACTATTGTTACTGAACTATATTTGCTCCTTTTTTTAAATTATTTAAAGTTCGTTTAGAATTCTTTTAAAGTATTCTTTTCATGTTGCTTTTGACTAAACCAAATTTGTACACCTCGAAACCACTGTAAGTTCTGCGCCTTATCTTTTTGAATTCTTTGACATTTCTTTTTTTAGTCACGTTCATAACAAATTCTGACATTGGAGCACTTCGCCCCACCAATACCACTGGCTACGGTGGAGAATCTGAAACGCCAGCATGGAAGAGATAGGAAATCAAATAAACAAAACTCGATTCGCCGCAAATGCAGCGAGATATCTCAGCAATACTCAGCGCTCCACGGTTGGCTCCCATCCGGCACAATGCAAAGTGTGACGGAATGTTTTGTATTTTTCGATTTTTAGTCTCAGTGCTCATGCGACGCGTATATGTACAACACGTTTGCGACGGGAGAATCAACAACGGTGGCGGTACGTGTTGATTGTATGGTTGGATGAAGAAAACTGAAAACTACAACAACAGCACCAAAAGAAAACTCACAAATGGTTACTTCCCTCAGCACCACCACCACCACTTGCAGCAGCGGCATAAGAAAAACAGGAAAAACGCACAGTGAATGAATGGGAAAAACAAAAAATTAACTAACGAAAATTGTATACAAAAAGAAATTATAATACACAAGTGCGTTTGGGTTTCGTATTCAAATTTTACATACATACATAAATTAACAAAATCATCTGTGAATTTTTTGTAAAGAAAAGAAGACAAAAACAAAAAATTTTAATTATCTGAAAGGGTACCACTGTCAATACGTGGATACTGTGTAGTGCAAGAAGCAGGAATATCCCACGCGTTTTATGGTTGATGAAAAAGTATACCGCACAGCTGGGATTTCAAAAAGAAAACGTCGAGACGAACGTATTGAAGTGAAAAATCGATCTGTATTTTTGGTAGAGTAGAAAAGAAATCGGAAGATTCGTGTGAATTTCTTAATATGGCCAAAGTAATTCCTAAACATACGAGAACGTGGCTTGTCGTGCCTTTGGCTTTGACTTAAGGCCAGAGGCCAGCAACAACCAACAGCAATACAAATTCGGTACGGTTTCGTAACCCATGTACAGATGTACATATGTACATACAATGTGGGTATGGCAAGAAGTGAGAACAAATGAGTGTAAACTTGAAAAAGGTGGTTCATAACGAACACTTGGCAAACTGACATATCGCACCTCTAAACGTGATGACATTTCTAGACCGAGAATATATTCTACATTATCTCCAAATTAAGGCATATGTTGTCTGAGAAACTTATCTTAAAATCGGCTATTATCCCAAGGTATGGTATCTTAACATTGGCCTTAAATGGGTTAAAATAACAAAACGGAAAACAAATCGAAAAAGAAACCAAAAATCACCAACCCAGGAAAAAAATAACAAAACACATCGCGTACAGCGTGATTAGTCATCCATAAATAAGATACATGTTAAATTAAGAGCATTTATTGTGACTCTGATGATGATTCGATACAAAGTATTGAGATACTAGTATCTTCAAGATACGCCAACTTGTATTTCATTCAATAACCACACACTATCCTCACTCGCAGACCGTACAGCAAAGCCATAAAATCTTAACCAGAAATGCTTCGAATACCATACCGAACTAAAAAAAATAAATAAAAATATTTATTTCTTTTGCAGCATAAAAGCACAAAAAAAGAACTATAAAAGAAAAAAAAATCATAAAATTCTTTATGAAAAAGTGTGCGCGCACTCTCTTTGCAACGACTTCGTTACGACCGACGGTGGCGTCAAAATAATATTAGACAGAAAGAGAATAGTGAAAAGTATTGAATAAAAAGATATTAAAATTCCAACACTGTGTCACAAAAGTCTACGTACCTTTCATCATGTCTACGGTGTAGGCTACATTTTAATAACAGGCAATAAAATTGTTAAAATAAACTGGCATACAAAGTTACATTTCTAGCTGTAAATTGAATCCAGTGTAATCCACTTCGAGGGGCAGTGAAAATATTTTCTTTATTGCTGTGATGTAAATTAATTTGTAATCGCTCTTTTTTAGCTAATAAATTGAGGGTATAGGTATCGAAAGTATAGATACTTTCGAAAGAAAGTATAGATAGTATAGATAGATAGATAGATATAGTATAGATAATTAAAATATTTGATGCTGTTTTAGAGTCCCTGAGCACATTCTTCCTATGAAATCCAACCAGGCGAAAGTGAATTCTTGCCCTTTGAATCTCTAGAGATTTACATCTTTACATCAAGGACGGCAGTTTCGCAAATGATACTCATGATTGACCTAAAATTATTATTAAACTATTATACGACAGAGAAAAACTTTCCGAATCGATTTAGAAATGCCCATCATTCGGTCTGTCTAATTTATTTATCCAAGTCCTTGTTGCAAATATCAACCGATTTCGGTAAAAACTTTGCACTTCATATTAATTCCGGCAGAAGACGTTCGCTTTTGTCATTTGTCGAAATCGGTTCGTGTTCTGCTATAGCGCTCACACAAAAGTACTCGCAACTTGGGGTCTTATTGACCTTTGGGTAAAAATTTTAATAAAACCAAATCTCCCAGTTCGGCCCATGTTTTGATTTTTGAAAAGTACTTTTCGATTTGCTGTTTAATCTGCGTATAATCAGAAGTCAATGGAATTTGTTTCGTAGCACATGTTATGAAACAAACATTATTAAAATATGATCAGGTCGGTTAATGATTTCATATAGTCCCATACAAATGATTAGTATCTTTCCAATGAATTCTCTTTGGTGTTTTTTTCTTTACGAAGGAAACTAAATATTCCATGATACAACTTTGAAAGTTTGTGTCATATACTAAGACAATGCCGTCTACAAATTTGGTTTCTTTCAAACTTATTTCTTTTCCAGAAATTAATTTGTATAAAGCAGATGGACCCAGATACTCGTACATTTGCTGTTGTCAATGATGAGACGACTGCGATTTATCGTTTAGAGTACAAGGGTCTAAAAACAATCCATGGCTTGTAATATTCATCGCTCAGATGGATGAATTTGTCGACCATAAATTGAACGATCGTCATAAAATTCTAAGACGAAATTGCCAGTCCATCCGTTGTCAGTTGCTCTCCAGTCCATCCGTTGTCAGTTTACAGCATGACAGCGGTCAGACAAATTAACCTAGCATTCTGAAATTAAGCAAGATGATGGAACATGGTCAAATTTTGTTTGGGATTGTAAATGGGCCAAATCGGGATTAGGATTGTAAATAGGCCCAGGCGAAAAAAATTTTCTTTAAGAGACTAAAAGGTTCCTTAAAAAATTGTACTTTTTTCAGTATTTTCTGTACAATTAATAATTTTTTATGGACGAACAAAGGTCGTATAGGCTCTGGTGGACAAAAAAAGGTCCGCATGGTTAAAACAGGCGATCAATAGTCAGTATGAACAAATAAGCGAATTTCGTTACGAGTCCAAATATAGATTTATTTTGAGTTTTTGGTTGCCATTAGAGTTTGGTGCATAAGCCGAACAGACCCAAAAATCGGTTATGAATAGTTAATATAGAACTGGAGCAAGAGGAATACCTTGTGTTACATCAGAGGATATCTGAGTGGCTGTGGTGAGACATTTCTCGAATAATACCTGTTGTACAATTTATAATTTTTTGGGACGAATAGTGGCAGTTCCCATGTAAATTGCGACTCACTTTCTACTTAAATATGTCGGGCTTAAATGCCGAGCGTTTAGGCTCTGGTGAACAAAGAAGGCCCGCTCAGGTGACCAATAGTCAATATGAACATATAAGCGAATTTCGCTACGATTCCAAATATAGATTTATTTTTTGAGTTTTTGGTTGCCATTAGAGTTTGACGCATAAGCCGAAGGGACCCAAAAATCAGTTATGAATAGTAAATATAGAACTGGACCAAGTGGGATAGCTTGTGTTACAACAGAGGGTATCTGAATTGTTGCCATGGGACATTTCCCGAATAATACCTCTTGATAAAAAATAAAAGGAAATCGAGATTAGAAAATTAATATTGAAGCCAATTCAGATTTACTTAAAAAGTAACAGTCTGCGCTTTATTTAATAAGGAAAGGAAACCAATCGTCTTGTTGTGGATGCTACTTGCTTAAAACGCCTCTAGATTTTTGTGACATAGTGTATACTACGACTATTTGTTGGTATGGGCATACTCGTACCTACATACTACAATCATCTGTAGTACATACAGACGTTTGTTTTGTTATACAAAGAACAAGTAAAACCTGTTGGCGTTGGTGTTGTATGACCTCCACTCACCGAACACTCCAAAAAAGGCCTGCCACCACAAAGTGGTGGTGTTATATCAAAGCAAACAGAATATTTTTATTCCAACACTGGAGCTGACTGGTCCGGCGAACTCAGTTAGTCAGTCAGCCAGTCGCTTAAAGCAAAGCGGTCTAGTTCTATAACAATATTCAAACAGATTGCAGCGGTTAAACGACACAACCAGCGGCGGCATTTTTACTTCAAAACAAACAAAAACTCTCCCATTATCTTTAGAACAAAACAAAAAAAAACGACACACAATCAACAAAAGATTCGGTTCCAAGTAATTTGGTAGTGCAGCACCAGCAGCAGATACAACAGCCTGAACATCATCATCGACAACGAAGACGACGACGACAACAGTCAACATTAACGCATCATGACACGCCTTACGGAAGAAATGGTCATTGCGCGATCCAAACAATCGGATTTAAGCTCTATTAAAAAACTCAATTGTTGGTAAGTTTAATTTGACTTTTTTCTTTAATTTGTTTTTGTTTTGTTATGTGTTTGTTTAGCGGGGGGAGGGGGGGGGGGGGGGTGTTCCACTCGCTGCTGCACTGTTGAAATGTGTGATATTCCACAGTGGAGAGGAGTCAGTTCGTCCGTTGGTATATGCAACAAGCCCATTTTCATTTTGTTGTTTGTTATTGCTATTATAATTTGTTATTGTTGTTGGTCGGTTTTTGTTTTGTTTTTGTAATGGTGGAGTGTAGTTGTTGCTGACGATGATGATCTTTGTCCATTATACTCGATGCAGTTTGTAATGCTCCGCTGCATATTTTGTGAGTGTGTGTTGTTATTTCTGTTGTAATTATTTTAAACCGATAACAACAAAGGCGGTGGTGAGGTAAAAAAAAACAACATTTTTCTTTGTGGTCTACAGCGGTAGGACGCTAAGAAATTATGGTTAATTATATTGTCAATGTAATGTGTTATTTTAGCAACTTCTTGTGGATATGGGTTAGGGTCAATTTAACTCAAATTGGCTTAAGTCTTAAGTTTTTAAATGTTCATCATTGATCATGTTTTTGCAGTCCATATTTCAAGAGCTAGGGACTCTTAACATCAGATATCTACATAGTTCGAAATATATATGTGGCAGCGCATAGAGAAAGGGACCTTAGTTCGAAAAATATATGTGACAGCGCTTAGAGAAAGAGACCTTAGGGTAAAAAAATCAATTTTCTTTTTTTTTCTTTTTTTGATGTGGCCAACATCTGAGCATCGAATGAGACCGATCCCATGCCCCAAAAGTGTTCCCTCCCAGAGATATGCGCATTTTATGCAAGTGAAGTCGACGATTCTAAGCACAAATAGAAAGGAACCTAATCTTAAAAATGGCTCTCCTGAACAAAACTGGGTTTTAACCTTAGGTCCCTTCCTATTTTGCGAGTCACATATACCCTTCACCCTATAGTAGGGGGTTATGACACAGCGCTTAAGTTACACCTTAAACAAAAGAACTAAAAAAAAGTCCAGAAACTTTAGGCCTCTAAATTTTGGGGCACGTCGCTGGCAGTCGTAAACATAATCTTGCATTTATAACCCAGTACAAAATAGGATCATCCAAAGATTTATCTTGGATCGCTCCTTTGCGAGCAATAGATTACTCCATAAAACTCCAAGCCCCAAGCATTTTGTTTGTATTCCTTTTAACACTGCATGTCCAAAAAAGCGAGCACTCTTTGGAGTACAAAAAGAGTATTCCTTTTGATCTCGGGGAGTAATGCATGACGAAACATCAGCTAAACAACAGTACTGTCGAACAAAAAAAACACATGCAAAAACAAAAAGGTATTGATGCGACACTTATTGATCCATTTGGTGTATTTTTGGATTATTTTATAGCAAAACAAAATAAAAACGTTTTGATTGCTCGCTTATTGCTCCAAATGAATGAACAAGTCATTACTCTTTTAATGCTCGATTATGGATTAATCCATATATTTTTTACTGGGAACTAATTGTGGCGGTGCGGATTTCACAAGTGGACTCCCAAGGTTACTCTCAGAGCGAAAGGCGATTCTTGCACTCCGGTCTCTTCATCTGAATGGTCAGATTACCTAATATTTGACATTACAACAATACCTACTGCTTTCACAGTCATAACCGATGGTTTTAAGTTAGAAGTACTGGCTGGAAGCTGGTTTCTGCATAAAAGATTTTCAAATACGCCATTTAATAATAGTTGTAGTGTTTTCTAGGACGAAATACTGGCTTAAGCAAAAGAGCACAATTCCTGCGACTGTTTAACCAGCACAACAACGATATTAACTTCTATGTGGATAGTGGGGCTGCTTTGAAAGCAATACCGTCACCCCTGGAAAAATCCATCGGTTCAAACCAGACTGGAAGACACAGAATTGTTGTTGCTGTTGTAGCGGCAAACCATACCGGGGTGACAGCCCTTGGCCGAAGAATTGCTGTTTCGGTTCGATCCGGTGCGTAGAACCGGCTGTCACAGAATTGTTGAAGGCAGCGAAGTGTCAGATGAACTGGTGCTTTTTGGCTCGTCTAAGGATGCTGCAGCTACTAACAACTCTGAATGAATTCCTATCTGTAATCTGAGCGGGTTGCTAGAAACATGGATTTATACCAATGTTAACCTAGCATTGACTAGGAACGAAAAATTTAGGCTTGATTGGGCTATATGGCCCAAACTAGATAGGAACTGAACTAAAATTCTACTGTATGTAACAACAGTGATTTTAGGGTGTTCGTAGGTCTCCTGATGGGAAATGACTAGGGACTGCTAGGTAGAAAGATTCAAATACTAACGCCTGTGTGAGGATGAGGAGAAGATTGAGACAATGGAGCACATGTTGTGTAGATGTTCTTACCTCCAGAAAATACGACTCAGTGGATTAGTGAGTATTTTTTTCAAGACCTAGAAGAGTTAATTACCTGCATGATTGCAGATCTGCTAAGTTTCACAAATGGTTTGTGATGACTCAAGGAAACTTTCTATAGAACTTTTAGCGTCATTTTTCTTAGACAATTCACAATAATAATGGACCCTTTATGAGTGTACCGCATGCCAGCTTTTTAAGTTAAGACATTGATAGATGTCCTTCTAAACTTGATCGCAATTTTGTTATACTAATCGATTCAGAATAACTATCCGATTCTTTTAAGCCGTGTCGGTACATCTGTCATTTTTCGAAGTACTAAGTGGTCTTAATCGAAGATTCTTTTTAAAAATTTAAAAAATATCAATTATTTGTTTACCCGCCATAGCATCGGTTTACTACAAAATGGAAATATTCTCATTATTTATGGAAATGATTACATTTATATGACTGAATCGGCTGGCTTCACAGTTCATGATATACTTTTTAAAAATTCAACAATAGCTAATATTTGTTTATGCGGCGTAGTATTGGCTTACTTGAAAAAAGGAAATATTTTCATTATTTATGGAACACGATTTCATTTATGACATCCAGTGAACCCAATTTCCAAAACCTTGTTGATGGTATCTGGCTCTATCTAACAAATAGCTAGCTCGATATTCGGTCTGAATCTTTAATGGATTGTTCGCATAACAGAAGTCCTTCGCGGTACCCCACAAAAATATAGCAACGGCTTCCAATCGCAGCTACGAGACGACTAATTGACATCTACAAGGCGGCTAGAGCTATACCATGGGCTGTGTTGCAAGATGTGTCATTCTGCTGAAACAAAATATCATTCAAGTTTATGTATTCAATTTCGGGCCAAAAAACAAGTAGCCACCATTAACCGAAATGGCGTTTCCAGTAGCTTTTTTTTAAAGAAAAATTCATTAATGATGACGCAGCTCCAGAATCTGGAATAAACTGTCACTCTCTGAGGATGCATTACTGCTCGACGAACACATGCGGAGTTTCTTATCCCTAGACGCAGCAGTTTTGCATGTTAACATAGCCCCCGAGAAACATTTCGTCCGAAAAGATGATTTTTCGAGCAAATCGTTGTCCATTTCTAGCTGCTCTCAGGCCCAAATTTAAAAATGACAATTGGCCTTACATTTCTTAAGTTTAGTCACACTATTATCAATGCGCAACCATGGTACAAAAACTAGGTATGTCACTAGCCCAACAACAACAAAAAATAGTTCGCTAGATTGTCAAAGACACTTGAAAAAGAATGCCATAAATACGTTTTAAGAAATGTTTGATGATAATTGTAAATGTTTCATACAGAATTTTTACTTTACAAATTTCAACAATTGTCATTGTTAAATTTCCAATTTGAAAATTTAAATTACTTCCAGATAAAATTAAAAATCTGCTGTTAGCTTAACACTACGAATACCTTCTTTATTGTACCATGACAAGAACAAATTTAAAATCAGCTGTTAGCATAACTTTACTATTACATGAGTGTTGTGTTCAGCATGCTAGTCTAACTTTTTGCGTAGCTCTGGGCTACTCAGAATGGAGTTTAAAATATATTCCAACGGTGTTAAGTGTTAATTTCAAAAATGTATGTATAATATTGTTTATAACCATATAAACTTTCTTTTAATGCATTCACGACTTTTTCTACATGTAAAGGGTGTTTTTTTTATTGAGGTATAGAACTTCGAATTGAAATAAAACACAAGAAAATCGTTTTAATGTCCATCAATTTGGCTTTATTGGAAGGATAATTTTATGCCATTAATGTTTAAATATGATTTCGGGCATGTGGCCGCCGCGGCTGGCTCGAATAAAGCCAATTCTACAGGTCCAATTTTCAACCACTTTTTCGAGCATATGGGGCCGTATGTTGGCAATAACGCCACGAATGTTGGCTTCCAAGTCCCCTAACGTGTTTCTGGTTTGTTGGCGTAGACGAGCGACTTCACATATCCCTAAAGAAAATAATCCAATGGTCCATGTTAACCGATCCATGGTTAACCGAATTACTTGCTCTGATGGACGATTATGTCGACCATAAAATGGACGGAGCTTGCGGTGAACTTCGCGAACTGAACCATTACTTTCGAAATAAATTTGCACGATTTGCAAGCGTTGTTCTTTTGTCAACCTGTTCATGATGAAATGGCAAACCAAACTAAATATTAATCACTTGACAGCTGACAAAATGGCCGCCAGTTAAAAAAGTGATGCCAACTTAAAGTTCTATACCCCAATAAAAAACACCCCTTATTTAAAATTTTATAAATATAAATTCAGAAAAAGGTTTTTCCCCTATTTATTTCTTTAATAGATTAATAGAATATTCGTCTCAAAAAAATAATGATCTCATTTTTTGTAATATGTGACGCGAAAAATAGAAAGGGAACTAAGGTTAAAAACCAGTTTAGTTCAGGAGAGCCATTTTAAAGATTAGGTCCTTTTCTATTTGCGCTTAGAATCGTCGACTTCACTTTCATAAAACGCCCATATCTCTGGGAGGGAACACTTTTGGGCATGGAATCGGTCTCATTCGATGCTCAGATGTTGTCCACATCAAAAAAAGTGGAAAGTTGATGAAAAGTTTTGTACAGAAGATCCATTTCAAAGATTAGGTCCCTTTCTATTTGCGCTTAGAATCGTCGACTTCACTTTCATAAAACGCGCATTTCTCTGGGAGGGAACACTTTTGGGGCATGGGATCGGTCTCATTCGATGCTCAGATGTTGTCCACATCAAAAAAAAGAAAAAAAATGAAAATTGATTTTTTTACCCTTAGTTCCCTTTCTCTATGCGCTGTCACATATATATAATAATATCTCAAACTATGTAAACATTTAAAGAATCGTGAATAAAGATGATGTTAAAAATTTAAATTGAATCGAAATTGAAGCGCTTTACTTTGTTCTAAAGAGATTTGCTACTAAATATCTGTCATGATTTTGACTGGGAAATCTCTCACTGTCACTAAAACAAACCTTTATTTTTCATTAATTCATTAATTAATCCTAATTAAACTTAAAATGGTTTCGCTTAGCCACCATGCAAAGCCACCATGCATACAACTTACAAATTGAGGCCCCTACCATAAATTTAATCCGATCTTTCGTAAATTTTGCATAGAACGATATGATAGCTGTGAAAATAGTCCTGTTTCAATTTGAACATGTATTAAAAAGGTCTAACTAAAAATGTCTCTTCGGAAGATACTATTATCATATGTCACAGTGATGTAGGGTATTATATAGTAGAGTGCTCTTTTATATAAATTTTTACATCGGCAGTAAATTTTTCATACATCGTGAAAAGGTGGGCGAATATAATCAGCCTTGTTTCCATTGTCGTCGGGGACGTCGTTGGACATAACCTCGTGTCGTACTTCGGTCGCGTTAAAACCAATTTGGTATTCCGTAAGAACGTCGTCTGTTTATCGAAAAATTTACTGAAACAAAAAGATATTACAAACACTTAAAGTAGGTGATTTGTTAGTTTTGGTATTTTTGAGTTGAAATTGTTCAATTTTACTGCAGATTCTGCACAGGTGCTGATAAAAACCCAACGTGCATGATGTTTAAGAATGTGCATGTTATTAGATCTTAAAATGGTTTAAAACTTAGTTTCGAATTTATAAGACAGCCATTATGCATGTGCTGTGTTGGGAACAACACCGCCTTACTTAAAAAGCAGAGTTTGATTAACAATCTTATGGCAAACAATCAAATCGACTGTTACCTTGAAGCCCCGTAACAGCTGAGTGTTGGATACGACTTAAACATGGGACTGACACAGGCATACGTCTTTCCGGGACTTTGGATGCCTTTGAAAGAACAATTGGATACAATTTAAAATGAACACTCAAGGAAATTATGGCAAAGTACATTATTAAAAACTAATTTTAAGTGTTATTGCTCACATTCATTTTTGGCATGGTAGAACCTTTGGTCCGGTTTGTAGGAGTAGAGCTGCCTTTATGCAAAAAAAAAATGCTTACGGGCGTTCGATGCTTGTAATTCCTGGACACAAGCAATTCTACTTTAATATCCGAAGCATTTTATTTTATCACATTAATTGTAATGATTTTTGCATTACACTCCCTGAGCGGAGCCCTCAAGGTTTAGCAGTTTCTAAAACTTGCAGATTCGCCACAGCGTCCTTTAGCTGGCAGAGTGGCGATTGCTTTCATATTCCACACCAGTGACATTACAATAGACTTTGTTGATAGTTTCATTTTAGCGTTTGTAATATACTCGTACATTAGTAAATGTTATGTTGCTTAATGCACGGTTTAAGCCAACCCTAAACGTTTTTCGACGGCCATTAAAATACAAAACTTGTTCTATTTTAATCCCTTAATTTTTTAAATTACTAGGAAATGTTGTTACTATCGAAAGATTGTTACTCAACTCTTCTAAAATTGCTTCGCGTCAGTTATTTCAGTCTTTTCCAACACATAATACAATTGATCCTTCTGTAAATTTAAAGAGTTGCATCCTGAAACATTAGAGAAATATGCCTCCAAGGTTCGTACAAATTTATTAAATCATTGTGGGAAAAATCAGGGATTAACATTTTCCACCTTAAAACCATGCCAGGGACGATAGGTTATCCAAACATTCATCTCTGAAAATAACGCGTGTTCCATATAGAGGTTCCCTACTTTTTTAATGAAAAAAACACAGAAAATTCAAATTGAATGGGGAATGTTTATTATCATTTGAAAGAACATTCTTTGGCTTTTATTTTTTGAAGGTTATGTCTATTAAATGTTGGTCCATAAAATGGTCCATCCGTTGAGTTCAATTTTCGATGACTCGTTCGAGCATTTCGACTGGTAACTGGCGAATGACACGCGTTATGTTTTGCTCCAAGGCCTGAACCGAAGCGGGTTTATCCGCATAAACTTTAGACTTTACATATCCCCACAGGAAAAAGTCTAACGGTGTGATATCACACGATCTTGGTGTCCAACCGACCGGCCCAAAACGTGAAATTATCTGCTCTCCGAAGTGTTCTCTTAATGATTGATGCGATGTGCTGGACGTGATCTATTCGGTCGAATATTATCCAATAATTAATGCTGGGTCTCAAGATGGGATGCTGAGTTGAACGAAGTGCACAAAACACATTCCTCACAGAACGTGCATTTTCGTAAAAAAGATAAACGATTTGTAAACATTGTTCAGGCGTAAGTCTTTCCATGATGAAATGCCAAACAATACTAAACAAAAATAACATGACAGCATGACACGACTCACACGTGATCTGTAAAAAAGGCTATTGAAAAATATGTCTCTACCTGGATCACCCATTATTTACTTAAACCCTTTTCATTAGCTCTCTAGCTTAAAATCTGGCGGTTTTCTTATTTTGCATTTGCTTCTGCCAATGAGCAAATGTTGACTGTTATGCGCTATAATGACAATTAGTCTATGATGTAATGCAAGCAGCGTGAACTGAAGTGGGCAGTCAAGCCATCGTCATGTAATTTAGTTTTCTTTCGTCTTCTCCGCTTTTGTTAAGCTAAAAGTTCATTTCAACTGTATTCGGTTTCCCAAACATTTCCGACGACAAACGGAGAAAAAGTTACAAGTACGAACATTACAAAGTATGTAAAGTAAAATTCATATTTCATGGTTCGCTGACAAGAGTTTGCCACTTAACCTCGCTCTCCGCCAAGCATGACACAGCCAACGTCATGCAACCAGCATTTCAGAAACATCACCGAATATGGACTAGAAAAGAGGAGCCACAAAAACAATAAATGTAAAACGCGAAAAGAGTCAAAGCATAGAAACCTGTACAAACATGTACACGCGCTTGTCCGTCCGTCCGTTCGACCAAGCGTTCATAAGTAATGAAATGGAAGACAGACAACATGTCTGCGGACGACCTGAATCAGTGAAAGAAGACCTTTCTCTACTTATTCCAGTGGAAACTGGTGCGCCGCACTACATTCGAATACCAGATGAACCCACTTACATACGAGTCCAATATAAAAAGTAAAATTGGTGGTAAAACAGTAGTTGTTGCTGCATGCTGTTCAATGCACAGTGGTCAAGTTTTTTAAAAAAGACGGTCAAATAACAATTGTTAAGATTAATTTCAAATAAAGGCTACTTGAATTAAATGCCAAGGACCTTTTTACTGGTATATGTGTATCAATTGGTACGTCCAAAAAGTAGAACGCATCTGGATAAATGTTGACCAATTCCGTTTTATGACGTTAAAGTCATTCGTGCCCTGTCCTTCAGCTTAGCTCGTCTTCAGGGCTTGCCACTGTAGCATAGATACGAGTAAAACAAAACAGTAAAAAAATATTTTAACAATAATTACATTATAAAAAACACTGTTTTCCGTTTGATTATTGGTGTTAACTGTAGTTTGTTTGTAACTTACATCTGTGTTTGTCATGGCTTGTTTTGTTCGAGAAGGTCCAAACTTTATGCAATTTATTTACTTAGTAGGGACATAAATACTGTTTCACACGTTTTATGCTCTAAAATAAAAAGAACTGAATGCTTTTGGACTAAATATTTTTTAATATATTTATTGATGTATGTTGTATACAAAAAGAATCTACTTATTCGAAATGTCCGTCTTTTGCCTTTACACACGCCTTAAATCGCACTGGCCAATCGTCAATAGCTAACGAACCTCATCCATTGGAAAATTGGCCACAGCTCGAACCAAAACAGTCTTAAGAGATCCAATGTTGGGGTATCTTTTGTGACATACCTTGTCCTCAAAAACCGTCCACAATTTGTAATCAAATGGATTCAAATCTGGACTGCCTGAGGGCCATTATTCAGAGAGAATGAACGCTGGCAAATTGTTTCGAAGCCAGGCCTGGGACGTATTAGCCTTATCGGCCGGCGCAAAATCCTGCTGGAAAGTCCATGGCTGGTTTTGGAACAGAGAATTGTTTAGAGGCTTCACATTTTGCTTGTTATATATTTGCTGAACGATAAATTTTTTTTATCGGTGAACAAAATTTTTCTGTGCAAGTTATCAGCGTGCTTCACCAAAAGACGTTGCATTTTCAATCCTATTATTTTCTAAAGCTGCAGTCAATAAAGGTCCGGTACGTCGTTTGAAAGCCCCAAGTCCCAAGTCTTTTTTAATGATTCGACTCATGGATTTTTGCGTGATATTCATCTCACGCCATGATTTTCTGTTTTCGGAGCGGATTTCTGTGAATTCTTGATTTAACGGCTTTGATGGCATGCGGTGTTCGAACAGAGCGTGGGCGGCCCGACCGGTGGCAGTCTTTTACATCTCCAGTCTCCTCAAACAGTTTTATGCATCGGTAGACGAAGATGCGGCTAATCCCTAGTGGCCGGACGGTTTTGAAAATATCGCTTTTTTCATTTCACACTTGAAAATGCAAACTGGAACTTTCATTGTTATCTTTGACACTGTTTAGCATAACAACACTCGGAACGTTTTGTCACTTGAGGGTGAATTGTTTAGTTTGCAGTGTGTTGAAAAATTCATCTCAGTCAAATAATGGAATTATACCGTGAACATTTTCGTGCGATGATTTTTTGCGATTTTCGGAGTGGGTTATCGAGACAAGAGTGTTTAAATCAACTTGTTTTGATTTTTGGCGACGATGCACCATTAAAAACCACTGTTAATCGCTGGTACCAAGAGTTCAGTTTTGAAAGCCGTTTGCTCCAGGATGAACTTCGTCAAGGACGTCTAACTTCGATTGAGGCATGCTTAGACATTAGAATGACAAGCATCAATAAGATATTACATGTTCATTTAGCCGTGAAAAAAATTTGTTCTTGTTGGATCCCTCATAATTTGTCGAATGTGCAAAGAGGTGCAAAGAGATGTTGAAAAAGTATAAATGCAAAAAGTATAGCTGCAGTGTACAACATTGTCACAGGTGACGAATCATGGATCAGCAATCGATCGTATGGGTCTTTCAAGACGAGCCAAATCCAACAAAAGTTGTTCGTGGAAGAAGCACATCGAAGCAAATGATTGCGTTTTTTTTCGGTATAACCGGCCATGTCGCCACAGTGCCTTTAGCGGAACGTAGGACGGTCAATTCTGAGTGGTATACAACCATCTGTTTGCCAACAGTGTTCGAAGAAATGAGGAAAGATAGTAAGAGAAGACGGATCATTTTGCATCACGACAATGCGAGCTCTTACACATCAGCTGAAACGATGAGCTATTTGACCACTGAAAGTGTCGAATTAATGGGCCATTCACCGTACAGCCCTGATTTGGCACCCAATAACTTCATCTTATTCCCTAGCATCAAGAAAAAAATGCGTGGTCAACGTTTTAAATCGCCCGAAGCAGCTGTTGAAGCGTTCAAAAATCATGTTTTGGAGGTATCTCAATCGGAGTGGAAAAAGTGCTCCGAAACTTGGTTTGTGCGCATGCAAAAGTGGAGAATATTTTGAAA
Organism: Hydrotaea diabolus; assembly: GCA_963513945.1. NCBI lineage: Eukaryota > Metazoa > Arthropoda > Insecta > Diptera > Muscidae > Hydrotaea > Hydrotaea diabolus. The sequence continues at coordinate 172,590,789 of OY740719.1, forward strand.
AACAGGAGAATATTTTGAAGAACAATAAAATCATTTCCAATGATAAATTATTACGTTTTTATTGCCGGACCCGAGATATAAAAAGCAACCCTCGTATAAAAATATATATATAAAAAAATGGTGCATATCAGAGATGTATGTTAAGAAAAAAAGTTGACAGTGATAATTATTGTTAAAAGTGTGGTAAGGATTTTTTCGCTTGTCAAATAAAACACGCCTAATACCTATTCTTGGCCTGTCTGCGAGTAACTGATCAACAGACAGATAAGCCATTCATAAATACACACAGAAATTGCAAAAAGAGTAAATTTTGTGAAAACGTTTACTTTGAAGAGCAACAGTCCATTTACGAGTATTTAAAATGCATCCTATTTAAAAATCATATTGGAATAAGGTACAATGTAAAACGTAACAAAAACTTAATACTTATAGTATTTTACCCAACACATTATTAGAAATCAATCATAACATGTTTTGCACAATAATTAATTTCTCTGAAATAAAAAATCAGATTTGGACTTGGAATTCAATAACAAAGCTAATTACACTGGGCAAAAAAATTTGAAAGAAATCTGCAGCAGAATATTTGATAGTCAACTTTAAGTTGATTTGAATCCAGCCTCCGATTTGCTCTAGTCTAGAAGATTTTCACATAAAACGTTATTTTTTTTTAATTTTTTTAAATAAAAGGACCCCTGCTTTATTTGTGAACTGACTTTGAAAAAATTGAGCGCGGTTTTTAGAGGAGAAATTGACCTTTTTAAAAATATGAGTTATTCAAGATTTAGTCAGAAATGGATGATGATATGATAACTCATAAACATGTGTGCACTTTCAAAAACATTGTGGTACCAAGGGAAAGGTTGTTCTCATTTCTGAATAAATCTTAAATAACTCAGTCAAATTTAATCGGGTTATAAGTTCAATGGCTTTTTGGAGGCGGATTTTAATACGCTATATTGGAGTTATTATGAAAATACAACACTAGTAAAAAATCCAAAAAAAAAATATTTGTAACGAAAATTTCTTTATAATTTTGCCTATATCCGAAATATAAGCGCTGCATGCATATCTTTCGCGTTTCACAAATAAAACAGTTAAGGGTCCTTTTATTAAAAAACCGAAAATAACGGTTCGTGTGAATATCTCCTAAACTAGAGCGAATGGCCTTCGACATCCGAGACCAGAATCGTGATCAGCAGCCCCAATCAACCAAAGTTCACTATCGAACCTTCTTTAGTATTGACCAGTGGTATCCATGAGGTTAAAGCTGACAGCGATGTGTTTCTCTTTAGCTGCTTAACCATCAATGTTCGTTTTATTATTTACCATGATTTGGGATTTTTTAAATTTATCTATTTTTAAATTGATTTAAAAAAATGTAATACATAGTACCTTTATATTTATATTTCGTTATATACATACATGCTTTGGTGGATCTAACCAATTTAAAATTTCCATAGAGTTGAAATTATAATTTGGCGGAAGTTTAAAGTTTTCCGAGTATACAAGGGTTGCTATAAAAACTCGGGACCGGCACTAAAAACTCAATAATTTATCATTGGAAATGGTTTTTATTGTTTTTCAAAATATACTCCTTTAAGATCAATACACTTTTGCATGCGCACAAACCAATTTTCGAAGCACTTTTTCCACTTCGATTAAAACACCTCCAAATCATGATTATTTAACGCTACAATAGCTGCTTCGGGCGATAAAAACGTCGACCACGCATTTTTTCTTGATGCTAGGGAATAAGAAGAAGTCATTGGGTGCCAAATCAGGGCTGTACGGCGGATGGCCCATCAATTCGACACTTTCAGTGGTCAAACAGCTCATCGTTTCAGCTGATGTGTGATAGCTCGCATTGTCGTAATGCAAAATGATCCGTCTTCTCTTATTATCTTTCCTCATTTCTTCGAACACTGTTGGTAAATAGATGGTAGAATACCACTTAGAATTGACCGTCCTAAGATCCACTCAAGGCACTGTGGCAACATGCCCGGTTATACCGAAAAAAAACGCAATCATTTGCTTCGATGTACTTCTTCCACGAACAACTTTTGTTGGATTTGGCTCGTCTTGAAAGACCGACCCATACGGTCGATTGCTGTTTGTTTCGGGTTCATATGCATAGATCCATGATTCGTCACCTGTAACAATGTTATACAATGCCTTTCAGCTACCGCAGTAATAATTTTTCATCATCTCTTTGCACTAATGCATACGAGCCTATTTTTAAGCATTCGTCAAATAATGTGTGATTCAACGAGAACAAATTTTTTTCACGGCCAAATGAACATGCAATATCTTCTTGATGCTTGTCATAATTATGCCCAAGGATGCCTCAATCTCACGGTATGTCACATGTCGGTCTTGCTTAATCAGTTCACGCACAGCATCGATGGTTTCTGGCAAAATGACCGAAGTTGGGCGTCCTTAACGAAATTCAATCTGGAGCGAACGGCGTCCGAGACTGAACTCTTGGTACCAGCGATTAACAGTGGTTTTTAATGGTGCTTCATCGGTAAAAGTCAAAACAAGTTAAATTAACCACTCTTGTCTCGATAACCCACGCCGAAAATCATAAAAAATCATCACATGAAAATATTCACGGCATAATTGTATTTTTTGACTGAGATGAATTCTTCAACACACTGTAAACAAAACAATTTGCATTTAATGACAAAACGTTCTGAGTGAAGTTATGCTAAAAAATGTCAAAGTTTCCAATAGCAGTTCCAGTTTGCACCTGGAAACACTAGTATTGTCAAGACCCGAAATATAAATAGCAACCCTCGTACTTGTATACTCGCAGTATTGCTGCTGTTACTATGGACCATATTAATAGACATTTACAAAAGGTTAAAAATTCGAATTTTCTTTATAAAAATCTTTTTTAAACCTATTGTGGTTAAATTTCAAAATACTTTATGTTAGACATATTCATTTCATTTCTTTATTGACATGTAATTCGAAGCCCATTGGGGCCTATTAAAGCTAAATTACAATATGCATCAAAATGTTAAATAGAACATCATAAACTACTAGAAAAAATTCAGTATGAAATCAAATAAATAATATAAATTAAAATAATCCTAATATTTCCTAATAAAAGAGAAAAAAACCTGATGAAAGCATATAAGTGATAATCAAGAAACCGAAGTAAAAAAAAAAAATATATGTAAATAAAAGCATTACTCTGTACTTGAACGAAAATGTTCCATTAAATGTTTACGAAATGTCATGGAAGACAAATTAAACGTTTTTAAACTGCTTGGCAAAATATTAAATAGTCGGGCTACTCTTACGAGGAATGATCGATCCATAAGCGGAGTTACCTTTGCAAGTATATTTCAAATATCACCACTGCGATTTATATAAAAACTATTTTAAATGAAAATCGTCACAATATGCAAGTCACGGGACGCTTTCGTCAATTATATCTGTATTTTATCCCTGTGTTATATTAAAAAAAGCAAGCAAATATATCATGATAATATTTAGAGAAATTAACTTTTAAGAGTCACCAATGGCAATTGCCTCTTTTGAGATGAGAATTCTTTTTTAAACCGCAAAACCCATTGAGCTGTTAGTGCCTATTTCGCTTAAAACATCGGCAATAAGGGCTTTGGCAGTGCTCTTTTTGGGGAAGTGACATGAATTATGTTTTAATTTTCGAATGTCATTTCAAAAATAAGGACCACTGTGCAATATCTTTCATTCATTAACATTTATGTACCTACATAGTATATAAATATCAATGTTTAGCTCGCCTTATTTGTGTATATCAGAGCATGTATAATTTGTTTTTTTTTGTTGCTGTTTGGAGGAAAACTATGGGCCGGTCTGGTTTCTGTATTCATTCGTTTTCTTTTCCGATTGTATTTCAAGACATAAAATATAAGACAAACGTACAGACATACGACGTATGTTTGTCCATGTGTACTTTTAATTAAATGTTATTATTGTGTACTTATTTTTCCTTTTCTTTGTGTGTTTCTTTCGTTACAGGGGAAGTGATCTCAGTGATGTATCGATAATAAAACGTATGCGTGGCGTGGAAGTGTTGGCGTTAAGGTAAATTACAATATACGTGCGTCCGTGTGGGCGTATACGTGCTCGTATTGCGTTTCTGAGCGTACAAAAACGAGTTCACATACGTAGCGCGTGAATATTATGCACACACATATGTACATATAGTTTAGATTTAAGAACTACACTATTTCCTCAAATGTCTGTGATAAAACTATGTTCGATTTCGGAAAGATTTGGTCGTTCTTTTACATTAGGGGTGGGATAGTGCACGAGTTTTCGATTTTGATACGGCTCACCCCCTTATTTTGTGGGGTTTTAGAAAAAAATGCATGGGCCAAAAAATGGGGGAGGTGGGATCGGGGCAAGTGACAGCTCATTGAGGTCAAAGGTCGTGGGAAAATATTAACAAAAAGCCCCGCAACTACCTAGGAGTCGCACCTAGAGGGGTAAAGTGAGTGACCGACCTCATTAATTTTTCCCTCCCAATATTTTTTCCAAACATAACTAACCCCTATCTTCACCCCCTAAGGGGGCTCCCCTACAAAATATACTCGTCAAAATCGTTTGTTTTGATTTCGATTTATAGAAAAACGTTATTAAGGAAAAGGTCTTCAATGGAATAAAGTGGACGTGAACGAATAAGTCTAGCGTTTTTGTTCATTATGTTTTCATTCAAACATAAAATTTTATTAAACAATCAAAACCAAACCAAATCGTACCTCCTACTCAATTTTGTAAATATAAAACGTAGAGGGTTTTTAAAAATGATTTGAAGTTATGGCATATGCAAGATTTTTAGAGAATTTTTTTTTGCTAGCTTAATAAACCACGAATAATAGCATTGTTGACATTGTCAAGCTCAAAAATCCGCAAAAACTCTCTAAAGCGATTATTTTCAATCGTTTTCAAAAATCATAAATCGTTTTTAATTACGGAAAATATTTTGGATATAACCGCCAAAATTGTTCTTTTTGAAAAATTTGACTTACTGAACAAGTTTTTGACGAAAATTCATTAAGCGGGCTTCAACAGAATAATGAGGACTTAACACTAAAGATTTTTTCATTACTCTGCGTTTTACTTCATATCAAGTTGTCCAAAAACCATTGAAATATATGTTAAAAACTTACAAAAGTTCATATTATTACAGTGTCAGCGTAAAAAAGCCCTCTTGATTGTAAGTTTTTAACACTTGGTTCAATGGTTTTTCGACTACCGGAAATTTAAAATTACACAGCGTAAGAAAAAAAAGCTTCAGTGTGCCCCAGCTTTTAAGCGAAACCTGCATAGCGTATATGTGACGCGCAAAATAGAAAGGGGAGTAAGGTTAAAACCAAGTTTTGTTCAGGAGAGCCATTTTAAAGATTAGGTCCCTTTCTATTTGCGCTTAGAATCGTCGACTTCACTTTCATAAAACGCGCATATCTCTGGAAGGGAACACTTTTGGGGCATGGGATCGGTTTCATTCGATGCTCAGATGTTGTCCACATCAAAAAAAAGTGAAAAGTTGATGAAAGGTTTTGATCAGGAAAGCCATTTTAAAGATTAGGTCCCTTTCTATTTGCGCTTAGAATCGTCGACTTCACTTTTATAAAACGCGCATATCTCTGGGAGGAAACACTTTTGGGGCCGGTCGGTCTCATTCGATGCTCAGATGGTGCCCACATTAAAAAAAAATGAAAATTGATTTTTTTTACCCTTAGGCCCCTTTCTCTATGCGCTGTCACATAGGTTGAATAGCTTTATTCTTTTAATTTAAAAATTTTAAAACTATCTATTTTCGTTGCATTTATCTTACAAATTTTTTGTAATTAAAAAAGTTTTTGGTTTTTTGATTACGGTTTGAAGTAATCGCTTTACCAGGGTTTTGTGCGAATTTTTCCGTTTGTCAAATAAAACACAACTTATGTCGTTTGATAGGGTACCGAACACTGCTCCAAAGAAATCCATGGTTTGACAACGAGTGCAGAAGAGCTACAGAAGCAAAAGGTGCTGCCCATAATGCAAAGCTAGAGGGTGTGGCCTTGGAATGCTTACTAATTCAGCAAAGAAATTGTAAGGCATTCTTCTCATTAATGTTTTTATGATTTTTGTTTGAAGATCAAACACACTTTCCTTGTTTATGAGCGGCCCACATTCTTAAGTTGTTTCTTTATTAAGGCCTTGTCCTTATGTTTTGCAACTTCCATATTTATTGCGCATTGCTTGAGAAGGCTGTTAAAAAAGGACCTCTATTATCAATTGCAAGGATTAACTAGAAGGACATAGGCAAAACATTCTCTACTTTTTTGGATATCCACTCGTCAACTTTATAATTTCTGAAAAAAATAAGCTATGCTTGAAATTTGTGCGCATATTTTGAAAGGCGGTATTGTTATTGGGCCTATGAGCTCTAGGGTCGATAAACAGCCCACTTTAAGCCTAGTATCCACATCTAACGGAACTTTCGCTTGAAAGTTTTACATTTGTCTTTACGCGGAAAATTGCCGTGTAGAACACTGTAGAATAAAGCAGCCGTTATTCATTTTCAAAAAGATTACTTAAATCGTATTCATTTTAATGCTATCGAAAATGTCTACATCTCTTGCCATTTTTTTTGCAAATGTAAACAATTCCTTGACCAAACAATTATCTGAACATTAATTATTGTTGCAGATGGCGAAAACAAAGACTGCTGCTAGTGCTAAACATCCCTGTTACAGTTGATAATTCCGCCACCTTTTCGTTTTAGCTGCGTATCACCCCAACGAAAGTTCCTGAACGGAAATTTCGTTTAGTTTCCTGCATATATTTTTTTCATGGGAAGCGAAAAATTCGTTTAAGGTGAAAACTAGACTTTAAATGTAGGTCCTATGGGTATTTAAGGACAATCAAACTAACGAATCGAATGCTCTCATTTTTAACAAATGACAAATTTTGCTGTAAGACCCGTGTTTTCTACGGTTAAAAGAACAAGCGCCTTGAAATAGAATCAGAAAATAGTGGACATAAACTCAAAACATAAAACGGGCGTTATTTCTTTTATCGATTAAACCTCATATTACCCAAGTAACTTATAATTTTATAAATTTAAAATGACATTTAAACTCTAAATTTAGGTTAACCAAACATTGAAAAAATGGGTGTTATTATATTTTGAAAAGGGTATCTGAAATTTGACTCACAACATGAAAAAATGGGTGTTTACATATTTTGAAAAAGGTATCTAAAATTTGAATCAACAGCATGTATTTATAAAAATAAATAACTTGAAATGTTCGTTATAATTTGTGGCAGTGGGGTAGCTTTATTTTAAAGCGCAAATGACGAATATATCTTATTTTTTTTTTCAGATTTACTTTGCAGTTAGATGAATGACATCATTGAAATAAACGTCCATATTCATCATCATCATCCGCATCATAATCTTTTGTTATAATAAAATTAATTTTAAGCCACAACATTGTATGGAGGTTTTTATATTTCCTTGGGCTATTTAACACAAAGCGTTGCGACTTTTTTTTTTTACAAAATCTATTTAAAGGTTTTTCTGATCATGTCTTTAAAACCCGGTGTCTTTTTTTAGCCATCTGCGAAATGAAATGCGAGTGTCTTTTCTATTTTTTGTATTTCTTTGTTGTCTATAATTTGAATTCAATAACAAAAAAATCCAAGCTTTATTTATGCATTGACTATTGCGCAGTGCCACTGGACACTCTGTCTATGCTATGGTTCAAATATTTTAATGAAACCAAACAAGTTTAATTGAAAATTGATATTTGATATTTCTTTCAATAAGCTGGAATATACAAAGTTTCATATGTACTATATTCATATATGTAGTAATATGGATTCTTCAGCATGTTCGCTTAGATCTTACTCGCCTGTGCAAGTAGTATTTTCACGAAAATGTTCAAATCTATTATCTTATGAAAAACAAGTGGACAATTCCTAAGCAATAAATAGGTTAAGTTCGGCTACACGCAGAGAAAAGATATAGTTACTATATGGTCACGGCAACAATAGTATGTTCGCTGCAGTAAAAGTATGGTCGTCGCAACCATAGTATTATTTTTTGAATTTTCTTTTGACAATAGTATGATTGCGGCAATATTAATATTGTTGAAATGTAACAATAGTATTGTTGCCAAATTTAAAAATGAAAATATTGTTGTAGCAATATAAAAATGGTTGGTGGGACAAAAGTTTTGTTTTCAAGGGTTTTATGTTAACAATAACATGATAACGGCAATCATACCGGCAATACCATATTTCTTTTTAATTTGACAATGTTATTTTTACGAATCTTACCCAATAATAGTAATAAAAATTAAATTTTTGCAAAAAAAAACTACGGATTAGTATAACTAAAATATTATTACTCCTATTATTACATGACTTACTTAATAAAGTTGAATAACAACGTAATCCAGTCTTTGCAAAAAATTTTGGGGATCATAGTATGGTAGTGCGTAAGTCTTACTATGGTTGTGAGGATCATACTATGGTTGTACGTTAAACATACTATGGTTATGAGGATCATAATATGGTTGTGGGGATCATAGTATGGTTGAATGTGAATAAAAAATATGGTTGTTGGGATCATAGTATGGCTGTGTGGGAATAATTCTATTGTTGTGAGGACCATAATATTGTTATGGGGATCAAAGTATGGTTGTGTGTGAACCATACTATTGTTTTGATGATCATAATATTGTTGTGCCACAACCATACAACCAACAATAGCATGGTGCTCTTCGAATATTGTTACCCCAACCATACTTTTTTTCTGCGTGTATAAAACAAAATTGATAATAATATGGCAATAAATAAACCAAACTATAAATTGTAAATATTGTTCAATTAATTCAATTAATTGCTACTGTTTAGCATTTAAAAAAAGTGTAAATTTTTCTTTAAAAAATTTTCGTGTAAAATTTTCTTTAATCTACATTTGATTTTAATATGGTATATCTTATCACGTGCACACAAAACCGACAAGAATAAGAAAAATATACGTTTTTATGTAGCAGGGTGTTTCATGTAAGACTTTTTTTTCGAAAAAAAATCTATTAACTTACTCTTTTCCATAGCGACTTGATGCCAACTCGCTTGCAAACCGAGTAATTTCCATGGAAATGCTAGTTTAGTAAATTCATACGAACACAGCTACTAATTGGTTTGTCATCGGCATAGAAAGTTTAGGAGGATGTGGTTCAGAGTTTGAAGCCGATATGGAATTAGCAGCGGTGCGAAGTTTTTGTCTGACAGCGGTCTGCTTCCTGTATTTACTGTAACGTATTTATGCTGTTTAAACGGCAGCTGCGCTTAGAAAATCTTCGTTGGCGGGTGCGTTACATCGATTTAAGATATGATGTGGTTTACACTAGAAAAAGGTGCTGGCGCGTAATTGCCGTATTTAAAATGTGTCGTTTTGATTTACAGGGCCTCCAACGGGACCTTTTCGGTGTTGCCAACATCAGCTTTAAGTGTCATAAAGAAAGTCGTAACTATCTTTGGAATAAATTGCAGATTACCTTTCAAAGACAGACGGACATAGATAGATCGTCTGGTATGGTAGAGGGTAAAAAACGTGCATTACTTTATCTACTAGTTTTTTAAATTTAATCTTGCAGATCCATTGACATTTGACACCAAAACGTCATTTTCAGAGAGACAATTTTCGATTTCAGGGTGGCAACCTTTTACTAGTTTTTTACCCCCAACAGAATCAGTTACTTTAACGTACAAAATGTCCGTCAGGAAGGTATAATACTTTGTTTGTTTATAATTTTTGATTAAATTAATGAGAATGGATCTTATATTGATTAATGTTTTTTTATGCAAGCCCTTTTGAGCACATTTTTCATTACATTCTCACACATTTCACGCGGTATTTCATTTATTTGATCACGAATATTTTGTTTGAGTTGCTCAAGCGTTTTTGGTATGTTTGTATAAACCTTGCTTTTCAGATATCCCCACAAAAAGAAGCCCGGAGAAGCCATATCCTGGCCGCATGCGATGTGGCATTGTCTTGTTGATACCACATGTTAATCAAGCCTAAAGCATGCAGTTTTGGCGTTAAAAAGTTGTCAATCATATCACGTTATCGCTCCCCATTGACAGTAACATTTACGCCGTTTTTATTTTCATAGAAGTAAGGTCCAATGATTTAAATTGCACACCAGACTGTCACTTTTAATGGACACAAAGGTGACTGAAGAATAGTTTAAAGGTTTTCCATCGCCCAAAATCGACTATTCTGTTTTTTCACATATCCATTCAAATGAAAATGTGCCTCGTCACTTATAACGATTTTTTCATGAAAATCGGGGTTGTACGGCGGCGTAAATGGTCTTGTGATTGAAGCTCTTGTGTCAACTGAATCTTAAATGGAAACAAATGCAAATCCTTGTGCAAAATCATGGCCAAAGTTGTTCTTTGAAGACCAAGCTCCTGAGCACGGCGTCGAATTGAGGTTGTTGGATTGTTTTGAACACTTTCTTGAGCAGCAGTAATGCTTCCAGCCGACCTTGCAGTACGTTGTGGTCCATCAGCTACAGACCCTCATTTTTTCGAAATCATTCACTACACGATAAATAGTGCGTTTTGTTGGCATGTTGTTTCCCCCCAAAATTTCACTTAACTTTCTCATCGTCACAGTAATCGATGATTGATTTTGATAAAATGTTTTAACGATTAAAACACGTTGGTTTATCGAATATTTTTCCATAATAAATTTGTCACGTCCCTACTTCACGACTGCCATATATGAAGTTTCAAGACTAATGTTTACCAAAATGGCGGCAAAACAAAGTAGTATACCTTCCCGGCGGACACACTGTACAATACATATTTATTGCCGTCGTTCCTATATGGAACATAGGGCCATTATGCATTAATATATTTAATAATAATTTAAATGGAATAAATAGACCTTTTTTTGTCAACTGTTCTATTTATTTAGTATGTAGTACAATTTTTTACTGCCTAAAAACTAATTACAGCTGTCTTCCTCATGGATGTACACTATCGAATTCGTCCGTAATGGGCTTGCAAGATGTTTCAACCATTAAGCCGATATTATCTCACCACTATTATATGGCGGAGGGTACAACAAGTGTTCGTTATGCATACGGGTGTATAATTTTAGATGAAATGTACATTTCATAGATAAATTTAAATGTTTGTTTCTATTTGAATTTATATTTCCTTTACTCCAACGTAAAATTGTGCCAAATATGGCTAGATAAATGTGAAGTGGTTGTTGGTGGCAACGTTATTGTGAGTACATACACACGACGCTATAAAGGGTGTTCCAAATTCAAGTTTATTTTTAAAAAATCAAAAAAAAATGTTTAAAAATTATCTATTCAAAAAAGCAAACATTTCTTTTATTTATTAATCACAACTTCATTGAAGTGGCTTTTTCGGCAAGCTTCACCTTAGTAAAAAAGTCCCACTCTATCTAGCGAATGGTTTGCTCGATATTCGCCAAAAAGACCTGAATCGCTAATTGATTTTACTACGAGTACGGGGTCAAGTCGCAGCTTCGAGGCGGCTTATTGTCAAAGCCGAGGCGGCTAAAAACCACGATTACCGAACTAAGATTCCGGCCACAAAAATCGTTATCTTTATCCTTTTTGAAGTGTTTTAAAGCCCAAACAGATAACAAAGGGGATGGTCGTGAGCCTTTTATTGCTTATGGACCTTGTAAGCGAACAAGGCAAGGTCTTCGTGTAAAATTCGCATAAGACTTATGCGAGAAATGTTGAGCCGTTAAGATCGATGGCAAGTCGATATTCTAGGGTACACCAGCCACATCCTGTTTAGTTAGCACTATACGACAACGGGTACCATGAGTCTTGGCCACAAGCGTACGTGCCACATGAACTTTTTGCACGAACTTGCGTACAGCAGTCGCAATGTGTGCTTCATTTCGACCAAAACTTATTTTTAATAAATGCAAAAAGGCGCATTGAATTTAGAAATAAGTTTGGACTATTTCCAAATGCTGTTAAAGCGCAAATTGAATTGCTGACTTTCTGTTAAAAAGAAACCTCTAGCTGGACCACCCGTTACATACATTTATATATGCAGAAGAGTAGCTACATATCTGTAGTCAAGTGTTCGTTTTCGGTAAAGGGAAAAAATAAACAATTTAATGGCCAAGGTCGTCGTTACTCGAAGTGAGTCTTCTTCGCTTGCATGGGTGAACACTTCTATGGAGTAGCTGTTTCTTCTTTCCATAAGTGGCTCACAGACGAACGAACACTTCAAATGCAAATCGGATAGCATGACTGACACACGGATGGATATGTCATTGAACTTCTTTTGGTATTTTTAATCACCGTCTGTCTGTCTATTTGTTGTTTCTCTTCATCTCATTTCAGATTTAGTTATGACATACAAATACAAGCAAGCACAAAAACAACAAAAAGGTTTTTTTAACAAAAAATCATTAAAAGAGAAAAAAACAATAAACAAAATAGCAAAATTAGATCACTCTCTATTTATTGTGAGTGAATTCGCCTCTTGCTTTTAAAGAGAACTCGAAACTTAAAAAAAAATATTTTATTTTGCAGCTCTGCTATTAAGGGATGTCGATGCGTACATCTCAAAAACCGGTACTTTTCCATATTGTAAATCTCAGAACTGGGACATTTTAATTTGGGAAACTGCGAAAACCAGTTTACATCTAAGAAATTGATTATCAATTTTGAATACAAAATTCGCATTTTATTGATTTTTGTTTAATGTGCAAAATTGTAAATTCAATTCCATGAAGTTAAGGACAAATAAGGATTATGAACTTCAGTGATATTTTAAAAACATTAAATTAAATATTTAGGCAAACCAATTAAAAAGATGTTCCAGTTCTACAATAACTGATTTTTATTAAACACAACGTCATAAATTCGATAACACATTAAAAATTATTTTATATTCAGCTACTTTAATTACGTTCTTAACGAAACGTCCAATAACATATTGAATTAATTATAAATTATTATGTTGAGATACAAGAGTTTTTTTTCTGGTCGTTTTCGTTTCCCGAGAAAGTTGGAACATTTTTAAAATTCCCGGAAATAATATTTTGCTTGCCGTTGAACCACTTTTTGTTAGAAATTGTATAGAATACTACCCATTTAGCAAGTATATACTCTAACACTAATTTTTTAAATAGGAATATGTATTACAATTACCAGCACCATAAACAATTCCGGAAATTTTTGGCTCTTACAAATTTAACTCTAAATCAAATCTTAATTAAATTAATAAATATCCGCATTACCCTGTAAACAAACATTTCAGCTATATAAGATTAATTTAACGGACCAATGGAGAAATATAATTATCTTTAAAACGATATTTTCCGCGGAACATATTGTGTGTACATTTAATTAGGTTCCATAACACAGTACAACATTTTTCAGGTGATTGATTCGGGACTCAATTCTGATAATTGTTTGTGAAAGTAGCCCCAAAACGAAGAACTTCTGCATTATTCGTTTGATCAAGGTACATCAAATATTAATTTTATAATTAATTTGAAGTTAGTAAGTATCGTATAGGGGAATTTGTCACGTTTTAGGCTCTTTTGTTTGTCATAACTCGGGAACCACTAGTGCGAATAAGCTGAAACAAATTTAAAAAAATTAAAAATTACAATTTCTTTAATCTGTTTATACAACGTTTCGCTACATAAGCAACAGTTTCGCAGTTATAAATAAATGTATGGAGAAAAAAAAAACACAATTAAGTGAAGGTATGAATTTCAAAAATTTGTTCGAGATATGCACAAAATTCTTTGGAAAAAACGTTGATGACTTTTTTATTGATTCTTTATTTTTCATGAAAATAAACATTCCGATTCATATTACAGCTATTATTACACAGAAAATATGCGATTTTTATATGTTATCTATGCATGGAAACAAAATTTAGATCATTTTCAATTATTTTCACTATCCATCCTCGTTGAAGTTGACGCTTGTGGTTCTGATGACCTTATTCTTCGTAGGTTATTTATATTCATGTTCTGAGTCTGCACATTTATGAGCAATCATAAAAATCAAATAACCTTTTGTTTATTACTTATTTTTTTTTTAAATTCTGAGAATCGTAAAAACGTCATCAACGTTTTATCCAAAGAATTTTGTACATATCTCGAGCAAATTTTTGAAATTCATACCTTCACTTAATTGTGCATAAAAGCGAAACGCGTACATCGATTTTCAAGATCTAAGTCTCATTTTGTTCATAAGTTATGTGACTTTACGTGAAACTAATAGGACTTGACACTTTTTACCGATTTGTATTTTTTATGAATTAAAAAAAACTTTAATTTTTTAGGAAAAAAATATTTTTTTCTTCGTACATTTATTTATAACTGCGAAACTGTTGCTTATGCAGCGAAACTAGCTTATATGGACTAGTGGTTCTCGAGTTATGACAAACCAAAGAGCCTAAAACGTGACAAATTCCTCTATACGATACTTATCAACTTTAAATTTAATATTAAATTATTATTTGATGTACCTTGACCAAACGAATGATTCAGAAGCTTTTCTTTTTGGGGCTACTTTCACAAATTACAATTATCGAATTGAATCCCAAAATAATGTGTTGCACAGTGTAGTAGGTATAATAGGGTATTAGTCCAACCAACCAGAAGGGACGCTATAATATTTTAAATAAACGCAAAAGTCTGGGTACAAACGCAGGACCGTTATCAGTTAAACAGACATAACCAACAGATATAGAGACTGCTGGTCACCCGCGCTAGCTGATAACAGCCTTCAATATTATCCCGTATTAACATTTCTACCTAAGAATTGAAGTTTATATACTCTTACTGGTAGTACTTACAAATAATATGTAATAATAATATGAAAGGCAGTGAGAAATATTTAAGTAAACTAAAATTTCCAAGTCCTTAGATTAGGTTTCTCATTAGAGTATTCAACTCCTGCTAAAGACCGGCCACACAAAAAGTTGTTTTCATAAGACAAAACCTTTTGCACTTAAATATTTCGGTACAAATTTAAGGCCCAGCCAAAATAAAATGATTCGTATTTAAAAATCCTTTTTAATTTGCTTATGTTTATTAGCTTTGCTTATATTTATTAATGCCTCTATCGATTTTTTAAGTAATTAAAATTTTCCCTTCATTAAAACTATTTTCCATTTTGGCCTATTTGGTCTAGTTCGAAAAGCAACTTATTTTTAATTCACAAAATGGTTATTTGGTTTAATTTTTAAAAGGTCCATTCGTAAAATTATTCTCCCTTATTCGGGGATGCAAACTGAACCATATCCCTATTGAGTACGACGCAGTGGAAGAAAATTCAGACTTGCCGGAATGCCGCCCTCAGAACATCAACAGGGTGTCTTCTGAGTACCATCTACATGAGGAGACGAAGGTCCTTACAGTGCGCAGACACAATTTCCTGCTGTCTAAGCAATACCTGCGGCCCTTCGGGAAGGATCGTGGTGGCGTGGACTAAACCCAAATCGCGGGGAGAGGTTCGGCTCGGTGTGGAGTTGCATTGCAACCGCGTGTTGTGACCCATAGAACAGCAGTGGTGTTAGATAGGCCTCGGCCCCTGACCATGGGGGAAGTTGTGTCCATATAGCACGCTTCGATTTGGTACCACCGGCGGTCGCTTGGTAATGGCTCCAGTTGCGATGGCGCACCATGGTTGAAGCTACCATAGCGCGAATCATGTAAAACACTCGGACGCTGCCTAAGCAATACCTGCTAGGGTGTTTTCGCAGCAGTCATCCTAACCACCATCTCTTGGACAGGTGCCTCCGCCCAGGCAGATCAGGTACGATCTTCATGATCTAGAGAGAAAGGTCCAGCGGTACAAGAGAGAACCTTTAGATCATCGAAACAATCAGGCAGATCTGAACAACATTCACGCCCATGTAGTCGCAGCAGCAGTATCCAGCTACCGTGTGAATTTAGTGCTAGGAGAGCATCCCCCTAATATTTCACCTGAGGAGAGTTACTACCTCGGCAGGCGCGCGTGGTTCTGGTTCAGCTGAGATCTGGATGGTGCAGTAGCCTCAATTCTTATTGGGTACAAATTGATGCTAGCGTTCCTGACATCTGTCCCGCCTGCCATCAGGGACCACATAACGTGCTGCACCTCTTCAATTGTCTGCCCAAGCCCACTCAGCTGACCCTCAGGTCTCTGTGGACGCATCCAGTTCAAATGGCGCGTTTCCTCGAAACACATCCCCCATAGACGAACAAGACTTCAAAATAGAATATATTGTTGTTACAAAAATTACAGTTGGAAAAAAATGTCGAACTGAAAACCGCAAAAATTACCAGAATCATAAATCGGTTTAAAAAAAATCATTGCTTCGAAAGCCATTTTTCCAAAGGAATGCACACCTTTGTGTATGTTACGAGCAAAGACGGTAAATTATAACGCGTGATCCATTTCGAGGTTCCCTACTTTTTTAAAGAAAAAAACACAGAAAATTCAAATTGAATGGGGAATGTTTATTATCATTTCAAAAAACATTCTTAGGCATTTATTTTTTGAAGATTATGTCTATCAAATGATGGCCGCGGCCATGTCTCAGGTGGTCCATCCGTTGAGCCCAATTTTCGATGATTCGTTCGAGCATTTCGACTGGTAACTGGCGAATGACACGCGTCATATTTTGCTCTAAGGCCTGAATCGAAGCGGGTTTGTCCGCTTAAACTTTAGACTTTACATATCCCCACAGGAAAAAGTCTAACGGTGTGATTTCACACGATCTTGGTGGCCAATCGACCGGCCCAAAATGTAAAATTATCTGCTCACCGAAGTGTTCTCTCAATAAATCCATTGATTGATACGATGTGTGGGAAGTGGCGCCGCGCCGTGTTGTTGAAACCAAATGTCGCCGAGATCGCGAGCTTTAATTTCAGGCACCAAATAGTAGGTTATCATGGCACGATAACGGTCGCCATTGACGGTTACGTTCTTACCAGCATCATTTTTGCAGAAATATAGACCGATGATTCCACCGGGCCACAAACCACACCAAGCCGTTGTTTTTTCTGCACGCAGAGAAAAAACTTGGTTACTACATGGTCACGGCAATAAAAGTATGTTCGTCGCAACCATAGCATTGTTAACTGAATTTAGTTTTGACAATAGTATAATTTCTGCAACATCAATATTGTAGAAATGTAACAATAGTATTATTGCCAAATTTAAAAATGAAAATATGGTTATAGCAACAATATAAATATGGTTGGTGCGACAAAAGTATTGTGTTTTGCGTTTTATGGTAACAATAACATGATTACGGCAATCATACTGTATGATTGTAATTTTTCTTCATTTAAATGTGCTTTTAAGAACAAATGTTATTGGTACAGATCTAATGCAATAATAGTACTTTTTTTATTTATTTATTTTTTTTTGGCTTTGTTTAATTAAATTTTTTTTATTTAAAACGCTTACGTTTGTTTAGACTTATTTTTCTAACTGTGAAATAAATCACCCTTATTATTTTGAATTTATTGTTTTTTTTTTTGAATAATTTTCTAATTCAAATCTATTGTCGACAACTTAAACAAATTCTAATAAATTATATTGGAGATCATAGTATAATTGTGTGTGATCATACTATGGTTGTAGGGATCATAACATGGTTGCGTGTGAATCATACTATGGTTGTGAGGATCATACTATGGTTGTATGTGAAACATAGTATGGTTGTGAGGATCATACTATGCTTGTGGAGATCATAGTATGGTTGAGTGTGAGTCATACTATGGTTGTGAGGATCATAGTATGGTAATGTGTGAATCATACTATTGTTGTGAGGATCATAGTATGGTTGTATTTGATGCATACTATTGTTGCTAGGATCATAATTTTGTTGTACCACAACCATATACCCAACAATAGAATTATCCTCTTCGAATATTGTCACCACAATTATACTTTTTTTCTGCGTGTGGATGAAGTGACAGCTCTTGAACCTCTCTGGTTGCTCTTCGTCCCAAATGCGGCAATTTTGCTTATTTACATAACCATTGAGCCAGAAATGGGCCTCATCGCTGCACAAAATTTGGCTCGAAAACGCACGAAACACATTCCTCACAGAACGTGAATTTTTGTAATAAAGTTGAACGATTTGTAAACGTTGTTCAGGCGTAAGTCTTTCCATGATGAAATGCCAATCAGTAATAAACAAAAATAACATGACAGCATGACACGACACACACGTAATCTGTCAAAAAAAGGCTATTGAAAAAACTATCTCTACTTGGATTACCCATTACAAGATGGTCGATGTGCTTATTCTTTGCAATAATGAACAGCACTCAGTAACGCACAAATTTTCCCGATTTATTTTTCCACATTCGTCTGAAACACAAAAACCCCAGAAAACCCTAAATTTGCACACTTTAAACACACAAAAACGCATTCCCAAAATAATTTTTACTCAACTCTGTTTTTTGATTACTCGATAAATCTCAAATCGCCCATCTTGTATAGTTCATAGTTTTTTTGGTTTTTTTTTTATTAAAGCAAATCATTTTTTGTTGAACGTGCCTAAATTTTTATTAATTTTTTGAATGTTAATAAAAATAAATTACAGCAAAAAATATTTTTGGTTCTGTGATTTATGAACCATTTTAAACCAAACCAGAACTACGGCTTAAGAGTACCGTAAGACCTTTTTTTTAAAACCAAAAAATTTGAGCAGGTCTCAAACACTAAATTGAACCACCTCAAATTAATTCGTGACTCAGATGTCATTGTTTTTTTCAAAACAACTGCTGTTCGTGTTACTTTGTGAGTTTGTTTGATACATTTTTATGTTTTTGTTTTCAAAGAAGAGTGATTTCGAATTACTTCTGTTCTTCCGTGTTACAAAATCTCCTCGTCTAAAAGTTGTAGTCTTTTATACAGTTTTTTTAACCGCCAACGAAGCACAAATAAAAATCTTTCTATTTGTGTTAAATAAAATAAAAAATAGTTTGTTAGGAACATAAGCACCTGTTGAATGTTACTAGGTTCCGACGATCCGTGCAATAACTATGCCCGTTTGTAAGATGGTCGGTCGATCGACATCTCTATCTGTAAATTCTGTGGGGTTTCTTCTTTATGGGGCTTTGCACACACATACATTTATATTTTTACATATGTACATATTCACCGATTGTTTACATTTTATTAGCCGGCATTTGCCCCATAAATAATACAGAGTGTGAATCACTGAAAACGTTGCACTATTTACACTCGTAATCGTATGCTTCATTAAAGAAAAGTAAAAATGTTCCTTCTTTTTTATCGTCTACACTTTTTTCTTTCTTTGGGTGTTTCTTTAAATAACAACAACCTCCGGGATATAGTTTTTTTCTTCTGAACTTTAGTGCATACATACTGACGTTGTATACGAGTATGTATCAATGAACGTGTAGACGAGTAGATACTCACTTCCGTGATAGCTAGCGAGTCGATAGTTTTTTAGTTTTAAAGTCTAAGATTTTACAAATCAAAAAATACAAACTTTTTACAAGCCAGTGTTCGACAAAACGAATTAAAACAATATTTGGCCCTGTTCTGTTTTCCGAGTTTTTGGAGTGTAATAATTACTAGCTGACCGGGTTCGTGTTGCTGGTCCATTGTCGTCTTTGCTTCAATGATGTTGTTCAGCAGTTTTTTAACAGCTAGTCTTGTTCCTTTATAAAGTCTTAGTTTTGACAAAATGTTGTCTACTTATAAAAGATTGCCACAAACTGTGAAACTCAGTCACACATTTTCAGAGTAGCTTTGTCCAATTTTCTTAAACGGGCCTTATCAACTTCACTCAGTAAAACATCACATATTACGTAGTACGTGATAAAAATCGTTTTGCTGTCGATTTGAGATTTCGAACCTTGTATTTTTTTGAATATAGCACGAAAAACTTAAATTTTTTACACATTCATATTGGTTTGCTACTTAAGAATTGAAATCAATCGATTTAAATCCAATAAATCACGGTTTATTCAAATTGTATGTACCAAATCGAATTCAATTTAAATCGATCGGTTTCTATCAAATACCATCTAGAAAACACCACACTCGTTCTTTCATAAATTTGCATCGCAACTTTGTAGTGTTTTGCTCCATTGCCCTGTTCAAATTTCGAATAATTTGCTTATAATCCACAGTTTACTCAGAAATTTGCGATAATTTATCGCGCCGCTTTCTGAGTTTATCTAAGTCGTGGCACAATAATAAAGGTAGTGTGGACAATCAGCTGTTTTTAAACTTTTTTCAAGTGTGTTTTTAAAAACTTGAAATGATATTTGAGTTTAAAATTTCTCTGAACATTTCAACCAGAAACATTGACAACTTTGTTGTATATTATGCCACTACCTGTACTATTGTTCCATGTTCTTAGTTTACAAAAGTTCTTCTGATGTTCAGTTTATTAAAAAGTCGCATAGAAAATATAGCTTATATAAACGTGGCTTTTCTGTTGCGAATTTTCATTGGATTTTTAAAGTCGTCGTGCGATATAATACGTAATACGTTTAAAAATCTTGAAAAATAAAATTTCAAGATTTATCCAATTTTGTGTTTCGCTTTTTAGATTTGTCTTGGCTACAGACGTTATGACCAATCTGCAGAATCTTCGCTTATTATCATAAATTGTTTCTAAAATCCTATAGCAAAAAGCGAAGTTTAATCGCCGTATGTTGAACTTGATTACCTTTTTTGAATTTACAGTGGTTTCCGATTTTCCTATTTCCTCTTGAAACGTCAATCAGAAATAAAAACATGTACAATTCTATACAAAAATAGCAAAGAAAATCTAGGGATCTATCCCGCTTATCCAATGGATTTTTTCATAATTTTACTTCGTAAAAACCTGGTCCTGAAACTATGAATACAACAACAAAAATTAGCCAAATCAGTCCAGCCATTTTAAAGTGCGGCATATTAGTACATTTGCCAATTCATTTATAACGCGTGATCCATTTCGAGGTTCCCAACTTTTTTAAAGAAAAAAAACACGGAAAACTCAAATTGAATGGGGAATGTTTATTATCGTTTGAAAGAACATTCTTTAGCATTTTTTTTTTGAAGATTATGTCTATCAAATGTTGGCCGCGGCCACGTCTCAGATGGTCCATCCGTTGAGTCCAACTTTCGATGACTCGTTCGAGCATTTCGACTGGTAACTGGCGAATGACACGCGTGATGTTTTGCTCCAAGGCCTGAATCGAAGCGGGTTTGCCCACTTAAACTTTAGACTTTACATATCCCCACAGGAAAAAGTCTAACGGTGTGATTTCACACGATCTTGGTGGCCAATTGACCGGCCCAAAACCGAAGTGTTCTCTCAATAATTCCATTGATTGATGCGATGTGTGGGAAGTGGCGCCGTCTTGTTGAAACCAAATGTCGCCCAGATCACGAGCTTCAATTTCAGGCATCAAATAGTCGGTTATCATGGCACGGTCGCCATTGACGGTTACGTTCTCACCGGCATCATTTTTGAAGAAATATGACGGTTACGATGATTCTACCCTTCCCACAAACCACACCAAACCGTTGTTTTTTTCTGGATGAGGCGGATGCTTTTGACCCTCTTCTGGTTGCTCTTCGTCCCAAATGCGGCAATTTTGCTTGTTTACATACCCATTGAGCCAGAAATGGGCCTCATCGCTAAACAAAATTTGTCTCAAAAACTTCGGGACTTCTTGGAACTTTTCAAGAGCAAATTGAGCGAAGCGATGTTGCTTGGGAACGTCGGGCGGCTTCAGTTCTTGCACAAGCTGTATTTTGTACGCTTTCAATTTAAGATCTAGACGTAAAATCCGCCAAGTCGTTCCATACGCCAGTCCGATGCAGCGAACGGCGCCGAATCGACTCTCTACGGTCTTGGTGTACACTCTCAGCTACGGCCGCTTCATTTTCTTCACGACGTGGTCTATTTGGTCGAATATTATTCAAAAAGGAATGCTGGGTCTCAAGATGGGTGATGGTGTTGCGAATAGTACGATTATGTTGACCATAAGTTGAACGAAATGCACAAAACACATTCCTCACAGAACGTAAATTTTCGTAATAAAGTTGAACGATTTGTAAACGTTGTTCTGGCGTAAGTCTTTCCATGATGAAATGTCAAACAATACTAAACAAAAATAACATGACAGCATGACACGACTCACACGCGATCTGTCAAAATAGGCTATTGAAAAAATTATCTCTACTTGGATCACACATTATTTATATAGATTCCCTACATCATTTATTGCTCATAGTTGTTGTTTTTAACTTGGCTCACCTTCAGGCATATCGATTCACATACAATCACTTCTTAATTTGATTTAAAGACGTCTGTTTATTTGTCTTTTGTCTTTTTAAAGTTCCAGGCTAGTAAACAGCTGGTATCAAATATCAATGAAATGCGGTAAAAATGTCCAATCGGCCCAGAGGGAAAAAGTTTCCTTTACACAGACTTAAAAGTTCCTTTGAAAAAAGTACACTTTTTGAGTATTCGCTCAACATACGAGTACATATCTTCACTGTATTCGGACAAACAATGCCATATTTTGGAATCGTTGGTTGTGAAGGTTTTTGGAACTAAGAGATCCTAGTGAACCAAAAAACGAAACAGATCCGAAAAATAAGGCTTTTGATTTTAACTTACTCGCAATGTTAAGGTTAATGTTCAAATATATATTTTCGAATTCGTCTATACATATACCTGATACAAAAACACGGTTCCACCGTCATCAGATTTGTATTACTCTTGTGTAAATGAATATTTCGTTAAGTTCTACAAAAAATCAAATAAATTCATTTTTGAAGTATGTTACATCTAAAAAACGAGAGGTTATATGGTCTAAAATGTGTGATTTCAACTTTGTACAAGAGCATCAGAGATCAAACTAAGTTTTATGATGATTGTTAGACTATTTTTATGGTGGATAAAATATCTATGTAACTTATTTAACCCTTAAATGCATGATCTCCTCGATTTTTACCATATAATTTCTTTGGGCACATACCCCGTTATGTAATTCACCAAAAAAAATATTTTTTTTTATTTTTTTTTTTGAAAAAAGGTGTTTTTTTTTATTAAAAATATGTTTTGTTGCCAAATGGTTACATTTTGGGTCTTTTAACTAGTGTTAAATGTTTTAAAGCAATTAGTATTCTTATTAAAGCGTAAAGCAACACCATATTTTTGCACTTTATTCTTGTAAAAACTTTACAGTTTGGGAATTTGCATCTCAATTTTGCTTCAATGGCCATTGGCCAATGATCAAAACAGTCTTGCCGAATAGTCTGTGTCGATATCATGTTATTTTTGATTTGAATTTCTTTTTCTAATGCACTCGCTCTTCCATGCTTTTCCGGCTTTGCTTGTGCTCTACATAATTTAAACAAGCTGCAACCTCTGCTCGGAATTTTGGCTGATTAAGAATGTCATCATCCTTGACTTCATTTTTCACACAATTGAAGAAACATCTTTAGTGTAACGTATTAAAAGGCAGTGCCACGTTCATTATTTTCCATCATCTTTTCCAAAGGTAGCTTACAATAAGGACCTGAGCATGATAATGAGGGCACAGTCGCAGCTCTAGTTTTGACCCCACGTTGTTTAGCTTATCCTTCTTCACAATAATTAATTTCAATGCTAGGTTCGAAGGTGGGATCATCAAACCTACCGTCGTAAGTGAAATCACTATCATCAACGCTTTCACTTTCAATAAAAGTATTTAAAAACTCTTTCAATTGATGAAAAAATAATTTTTATTCATCTAAAAAAGACCAAAGCAAAATGTAAACAAACAAATAAAGGCAAAATTGTAACATTAATATCTCATAATGTACAATGTTGCCAAGAGGCTACACATACAAATGTAATATTCTATTCACTTTACAACAATATTTTCACAATTTTCATAATTTATCTTTAAAATACGCACCTTTACCGTTTCGCAAATAATTTTTAAATTTTAGAATTTTTGCCAAAACCGCGTGAATAGTTTTTTTTTCCGAAAAAAAGAATAAATTTCAACACATGCACAGTTCTAAAAAAGGTTTAGTTAGTACTGAATGTATTCAAATTGAAACAGTACCAATAGGGAGGTAATGGGTCCGAAAAGTACTTTTTGTTTGGTATCCATTTTATGTTGTCAAATGGCAACATTATTTAATGGTTAATATCTCTTTTTATTTTTGCAATTTCCTTATTGAATTGCGGTTAATGTCTTCTTATCGTTTTGTTAAATAAACACGGTTTTAATTTACACTTAAACTAAATTTATTCAAAAAGTTCCACTCCACTAATTTGATAAATCCCCTGTTCTATTTTCTTTAATTTCTTTTTAGCATTGAGGTAATGTCTCCTTATTGTTTTGTGAAATTAGTAGTTTTTAATTTACAATTAAAGTAAATTTATTGCAAAAAGTTCCACTCTTACGTGAAAACTAAAAGTTTCTAAATTTGTAAATGCAAATACTTTAATTATAAAATTTGTACTCAGTAATTTTTAAAGATTATTTATGGTAGTTAAATTTGAATAAAATATTACGGCCTAATTCATTATTAATTTTACAAGAAACGTTAAATTTCACTTGTAATCGTTTTAGAAAATATTTTAAAGATGGTTAAGATGAAGAAAGTTTCAACCTTTTGTATACATAATTATACAGAAATATTTGCTGCTTTTTTATTAAACAATAATATTTTTACTAAAACATAATAATGTTAAAATATTGCGTGCATGACGAATTTCTTATTTTATGTTTTATCTTTACATGTTAAAATGTTATTAAAACTAAATGCTCTGGAAACAACTTAATTTGCTGAGTTTCCATCTATTATAAAGGGAAAACTCGATTTGTTTAGTTTTACTAGAAATTTAACTGTTTGTTTATATTTTTCGTCAAAAGCTCTTAAAGTTGTAAATACTACGAGTATCAAAGTTTAAAATCTGTTGACTGTCTTCCGCGAATTTGTTTGGGCCAATGTGACCAATATTTGTTATACCCCAATTTCAAAAAGTAAAAATTACCAATAGAAAAACTTCTTGTTCGTATACAAAAACTTTTACAACTACAACTAACTATAAGTATTTTAAAAAATAAAAGCGAATGAGTCGTTTGTGTATAACAAACAAGTAACGTTTTCATAAATTTCAAAATTTTCTGAAACAAAAAAGCAAAACTGAAAATCATACTCCAGTAAATACATATTTTACAAGATTAGAAACGGCGTTAAGTTCGGACAAAAGACCGAATCTTATATACCCCCATCAGGGATTCATTATGAGTGTGGAAGAAATTGTCATATTTATTGTCATTATGGTTCTTCCAGCCCTTCCAGTCCAAGCCCACTTTTAGGCAAATCTTATTAGAGCGTAACCACAAAGATTCAATGTTGGGTGCAGTTTATCGCAGGGTGCCATTTCCCGACCATATTTCTTTTGAAATGACACCATTCCCGTTTATGGTTCTCGATACAGAGCTATGTTGATCGACTATTGTGGTCGAAGATGCATAATATATAAAAATTGAAGTTGGGATTCTAAAAGACATGAAATACAAGTGACTCAACGTTCGAAAGTGGGAATGTACAGTTTAGAGACCGAGTCATACATGATACAATAAACATAGTGTAGGAACTAGTCCAACAACAACAAAAGTAATTCTCTTCATTGTCAAAGTCACTTGAAACAGAATGCCAAAAATACGTAGTTGTGAATGTTTGATGATAATTGTGAAAGTATGTTACAGATTTTGTACTTTCTAAACTTCAACAATTGTCATTTGAAAATTTAAATTACTACGAGAAAAGATTTTAAATCAGCTGTTAGCATAACCTTTACCTTCTTCATAGAGTCATCTCTCGCACCTTACTCAGTAGGCCACCACAAAAATGTTTCTTAACACCTCTTGGTCCACGTCAAGGTCTTAGTGACGCCACAAAATCACTTTTAAACGTGTTACATAAGTCCCTCAAGCCCAGTAAAGAAGGTAAAGTTATGCTGTGAACCTTAGGGCTTACTGTCATAGAATTCAGATTTAGCTTGTCAATAGATAAAAGCCCTAAGCCGAAGGCCGTCCACACATTTTCCATTGAACATAAATTGGTTTGACCCGAGGGTCAATCTCACTGGGATTCTCGTAATTATGGCTAATATAGAGGAACATTTTTTAGCCCTTAAACTCTTCATAAGGCACTTTTGCTTTTATCTCTCATGGTACAATAAACAAGGTATATTCATTATACGAGTAAGTAGACTAGAAAGAATAGAAAAGAATTTTTCCTTTACAAAGTTCAACAAACGCCAACATTCGAGTTGCTTTTGCAGGAAAACATCGCTGATATTGGTACACTAATCATTATAAAGGGTGGTTAAATTTTAAGGGCCGATGTTGATTTGTAGGGCAAAAGAGCCATTGTTTCGTTTGCTGTGTGGCAAGCGGCACCGTCCTGTTTAAACCACATATCGTCCACATCCATATCTTCCAATTTGGGCCATAAAAGGTTACGATAGCGAACACCATTCACAGTAATTTGCCTGACCGGCCCCATTTTGGGGAAAAAAAACGGCCCGATGATGCCGCCAGGCCATAAACTGCACCAAACAGTCACTCTTTGTGGGTGCATTGTTTTTCGACAATCACTCTTGGATAATCATTCGCCCAAATGCGGCAATTCTGCTTATTGACGAATCCACTGAGGTGAAAATGTGGCTCACCACTGAAGATGATTTTCTTCGAAAGTTGATTTTTATTTTCATAATAAGCCTGAAGTACTTTAATGCGTTGCTAGCTTGTGTATCTTTCCATGGTTCAAATTGAGTTAGTCTGAAATGGAGAAATATCAAATGAAATGCAGAAAAAAAGTTGACGTTTAGGTGTGGTTCACATTCAACATCGGCCCTTAAAATTTAACCACTCTTAAAGTTGGACGGACAGCAAGCAGCATTGCCAGCGAAGCCGCTTCGCTTCGGCAATTTAATTGTTGTGATATTCCATACATAATGGCATGTATTTATTGATGTATATTGTATCCAAAAAGAACCTACCTATTCGAAATGTCCGCCTTTTGCCTTTACACACGCCTTAAGTCGCACTGGCCAATCGTCAATAGCTAAACGAACCTCATCCATTGGAAAATTGGCCACAGCTCGAACCAAAGCAGTCTTAAGAGATCCAATGTTGGGGTATCTTTTGTGACAAACCTTGTCCTCTAAAACCGTCCACAATTTGTAATCCAATGGGTACAAATCTGGACTGCCTGAGAGCCATTCTTCAGAGAAAATGAACGCT
The DNA here is from genome assembly GCA_963513945.1 of Hydrotaea diabolus. Lineage (NCBI taxonomy): Eukaryota > Metazoa > Arthropoda > Insecta > Diptera > Muscidae > Hydrotaea > Hydrotaea diabolus. The sequence continues at coordinate 172,618,123 of OY740719.1, forward strand.
GGCAAATTGTTTCGAAGCCAGGCCTGAGACGTTTATGCCTTATCGGCCGGCGCAGAATCCTGCTGGAAAGTCCATGGCTGGTTTTGGAACAGAGAATTGTTAAGAGACTTCACAGTTCTACTATTGAAATGAGTGTGTTCAATGTTGTAACATTGTTTATGTCCCTACTAAGTAGCTTCAAAAAAAGCCAGAATTGATTTGATATTTAATACCGTGTAGTTGGATTTGAAAATGAATTTTGTATCGTTCTTGCCTGGTCAGCCTATTAAAAAAAACTAAATTAATATCCACATTATCGAAAGTTTTGTTTTGAAACTAACAGGGATTATAGATTTTACTTAACTTTCGGAATACAGTATTTTACTGTAAATGCCCTTTACCAAAATAAGGCGATATTTTCAAGTTTTTTTTTACAAAATATTTGTCAACACTGAACCTTAAGAAAATGTCTAGTGTCATGATCTCTTTAAAGTAAAACTGCAGTCATTCGAATGTTTCATGCTTTCGATATGCGAGAATGACTTGTATGCACAAGTGTACCCACAGACATGCCCGACGTACGATCTCGCATTGATTGAGTTTAAGTTTTATTTATTTTCTTCACACTATCACTCACAGATTATTGACCCCAATTTTCAATTGATGAGAAAAGAATACCCCATTCATTGGCTGGCTGGCTGGCTGGCCAACTGGTTGTGGACTTTTTCTCTTTGTTTAGTTTACTTTTGAAATCAACTCTATTGTTCAGTGATCCGATTAACTTTAGTCACACTTGTCTCCGACTTTCTCATTTCAGTGTCAACAAAATCAGTACATTACAGCCATTCGAAGACTGCCTGAAACTACAGGAACTATACTTACGTAAGAACAACATACAGGATATTAATGAAATTGCCTATTTGCAAAATCTTCCGAATCTGAAATACCTGTGGTTAGAAGAGAATCCCTGCTGTGATCGCGTCGGAGCCAAGTAAGTTCGTTCACAAAAGATTTGTGCCTCATGATAATTGACACGATGTTTTTTTCTATTTGACTTTTGCTGCGTGTGTGTTTAGCTATCGTGCCGTTGTATTGCGTGCTTTGCCAAATCTCAAGAAGTTGGATAATGTTGAAGTCACCCAAGAGGAAGTGGATGAAGCTCAACGTGCTGGCAGTGGCGGCGGTGGTGTCGTCGCTGCTGAGGAAGATGCCTACGAAGATGCTTCTGAGCAACAGCAACAACAACATCAGCAGCAACAACAACATCTGCAGCAGCAACAGCAAGCGCAACAATATGAGCAACAGCAGCCACAGTATCAGCAACAACAGCAAAGACAACCGCCACCGCAACAACCACCTCAGCCTCAGTATCGAAGAAGTTCCAGTCCTCAAAAAGAGGTAAATGAAGAAAAAATTGTAATTACATATAGTCGGATTATAATTTTTCGGGAGGTTACTCTTCAACCTTTTTCAAATCGAGACTTCAATTGGTGTACAAAACCACGTTTTATCAATAATTGAGTTCAATCTATTTTTTTTCTATACTGCCTAATAATATGTATTTTGTTTTGAAAAAGGATGGAGAGTATGTATGTAACTTGGACTGGGTTTTTTTTATTTTATTTTTAGTTTTAATGTACGTTTTGACTAACAGCATGTTGAGATTAAAACTTGTGGCTCAAGGTTTGAGTCGCATCTAGTATATACAGTAAAGGCTCGCTAATAGCGGTTTATCCGAATATTCGAAATACGAACTGCGTTTTCAAATGCATTAAAGATTCTGCAGTCAGTATTAGTTCCAACTCAATAATCCGAATTGGTTGTTTCGTTTCCATTTACTTCATTTTTTCAATAACAAAAAATAGTTATAGTTTATCGGGTCGATCCGGTTCATAGAACCGGCTGTCGTGGGTTCGCCTTTAAATGGTGCTTTTTTAACCGATACGACCTTACAAATAAATAAAAGCAATTTACTTACCAGCAAACGACAAATTACTTTGGTTATTTTATTAAAATTTGTAGTTTTTATTGTCTGTTTTTGACGAATTCGCCGATTAAACCTCTTGCTGTTCAAATATCGGTTTATATACAAAGAGAAAAAAATGTTGCCATATAACTCTCAGTTTTGTTCAATATTGCCAGATTACCATATTGCAAACTAACTAGAAACCTAAACTTGTTAGCTCAAAAGAACACAGCTATAGTGTTCAAATTTCGTTACTAAACAAAATATGCACATATTTTCTAGATTTTAATGAAATGTGTTACGAATTTAAATACGCATTCATTTGTAAGGTCAAGCTAATATTGTGATTGGGCTTATGTGTCCCTTCCAGAATAAGGGACCCAGAAGATAGTATTTATGGTCCAAACAAAACACCAACAATAAACATGGACGTATGAGTTTTGACTACAATTGGAATCGTAGTGAGAATTTCACTGCAATTCCAAATTTGAAATTGACTTTTAAATTTGTATGATATTGTATCGCGATCCTATACACCCTAGCCTTAAATCTAGCTGATGTGATCAAAACATGCAGTAATTAATTAAAGCAAAATTTGAAACGAATCGAGTCATAGATTTTACTTAGGATGTGGCTCGTTTTCATAGACCGTTGGGGTCCAACAAAACGGCTATAAATACCAAGCCTTGAATTTTAAAAATGCCCATATAGTTACTCATTTTGAATCTAACTTTACAATCCAAATATGGATTTACCAGGGGTCAAAGACCGTGGTCTTTGAGTTAAAAAGGCAAAAAACGGCCGTTAAAGCCAAAACAAACAACCAATTGTAAATATAGACATATAGGCCATTAAAGCAACATATAGATATTAACCTAAATTGTTTTACGATTCCAAAAAATTATTTATTTTAAAGATTTAATTTGCCATTTCAATAGCAATTTTAAATTTCAATATGTGAAATGTTTATAGGATTCGACTTGAAAGAACTTATTGGTTTTCTTTTTTAAAAAAATATACGAGTATATTTTATAAAATTATTTTTCGGCTTGAGGTCATTTATTTAAACTCGTTGTTCTATGTGTTGTTTAATTTTTACTTATCCCAATATTTCGATCATCATCTTCAGGGGTTGTCAATTATCAAAACAATGTCATCGCTGACAGCGATGTTAATTGAAAACCCCTGAAGATGACTGACGAAGTCAATCAAAATATTGGGATAAATAAAAATTAAACAACACATATAACAACGAGTTTAAATAAATGACCTTAAGCCGAAAAATAATTTTATAAAATATAAATTTGTAAGAGCCTTTGAACTTCTCTGAAAACGTATTTAATATTTGACCTTTGTTCTAATGACACACATACCTACTCATAAATTTCCTTATAATAACTATTGTTTCTTAACCTATCTCATGCTTGCCGCCAATAACACATACCAATTTGGGAATAATTAATCAAATACTCAACCAAACACAAAACCAAAACGAAAAAAAAACTAATTCAAAAACGAAAGCCTCCTCAACAAACGAGTCCTGCCACAACAGAAGAAAGTGTAAGCGAAACAAATAATGTAAATGGTTCGTCGTCGAAAGCCTCAACGCCCTCTCAGGTACTTAATCAACATAAGCCCATCCCACGTTCAGTCAATATTTCGAAAAATATTCTTTGTTCCTCTTGTTGTTGGCGTTTCGTTTATTTGCTTATAATTTAGGTAGCGTAAGGTTTTCATTTGTTACGAAAAGAATAAATTATAATTCTTTTCGTATAAATTTGGCAAATTTAGTTTTTGTTTCTTCTGTTATTATTAGTTTCTTTGTTATTATTATAACCTACACTATTTATTGGTTTTCAATAAACCACTGAAGAGTGGAATTTATGATCTTATGTTTTTTTTTTGCTGTTGGAATTTGCGTTTTTGGCAAATGTTGTCATTTCCAAATTTAGTCATTGAGCTTTGTTGAGTTTTATGTTATTGTTGCAGTTCCGTTTCGTCTGTAGAGAGTTATAATTTATTGGATTTTTTGGTTTGTTTCAAATCGTGTGCTCACTTTTGTTTCACACTGTATGATATGTTGTGGAAAAGCAAAATATATACGTACATTGTTTGCAATTCCTCCATTTTTTGCTCTTCTATTTTATTTAACACAGGAACAATTACTGCAATCACCATCGCCAAAATATAATTCAACACCGAAAGAAAATCGTTTATCGTATCATCAGTATGATGTAAGAAATTAAAATGCTCCATTTAATTTACTCATTTATATGTGTGAGCGAGTCGCATGATAAGTCTGGTAAAAATATAACAAAGCCCACCTGGCCAGTTTATAGTATGGTGTTGCTGCAAAACAATTATTTACGGAATGCGTCTTCTAACGCATGTTGTGTTTCAAAACTCTTCTTGGGAATCTTAAAAGTAACCATTAAGTCGTTGTTACTTTTTAAAGTCAATCCACGATTTCTAATAGCTGTGTAGGTCAGTTGACTACATCTTTGATTTTCAATACGAATATAGTGGAATCAGATACTAAGAAAAGCAAAAAAAAAAATACGAAAAAAATTGGTTTAATTTAAAACCACTAGGGATCGGAATTGTATGCACTAAATAAAAATAACACGGTTAAATAAGCACTATAAAGTCCAAAAATATGCATCAACAAATTTTAAAATGTGTAGTAAAGTAAGAAAACATGCGCAAAAAATCGAAAAATAAGCATTAAATATATGAAAAATTATTTTGTTGAGATCAAATTCTAATTCAAAACACAGGTTAAAGAGGTTTAAGCTATTTTCAAAACAAGATCTTCTAAATATAGACGATTTAGTCATTTTTTTAATAATCAAATGCGCCATCAAAAAATAGTTTTTTTTATGAGATATGTTCTTTTATTGGTCAGGTCTTCTTTTTTCCGTGTAGCTGTGTAAGCAATTATGACCTTAATTGTTGTAAACATAAATTCCTTTTTATTTAATTTTTCCCGACGTTTCGTCAATTTTTGTTGCCTTTTTCAAGGGACTCGTAAAATATTATAATTTTTAGTTACTTTATTGACAAACACACAATTACCAGTGACAATACCCATTTTTTCACAGGCAACTTAATTTATGTTTTCAAAAGTAAGCCGTAGTTTACTTGGTCTCAAAAATTGTACACTTTGTAAACAAAAATATAACACTGACGGAATTAATAAAGGTAAATTTTTTTTTAAAAAAAAGGAAGCTAGTCTTTTTTCCCGCACAAATTTATATCGATAACATCTGCAATTTGCACAACCTTCTGGAATGTAGAGTTGTTGTCTGTAATACCGTACATTTTAATTCCAATATCTTTTTTATTTTCATTTTCGTGGCTAATGGATAAAAACACTCTTATCTAATAACTGAGTCTCTTACAAATTCATAATTTGAATTAGTAGAGTTGCGGTTGAGATTCATTTTATAGTTTTTATTTTTCTGAAAGGAACTTTGTTATTTTATTAATACGTATTAACGTTTTCTCTATGTGGGATTAAACTTTTCCTTTCTGAGAAGAAAATATGGAATTTGTATATATATCGCATTAAACATATCAATGGCATTTTATTGCAAAATGATTGATTCGCAAAGACATTAACTCAATGTTACTTTCAGACTGACGACAGACACAAGTATTCATTTGCACTGTCAAGAAAGTCAGGGCTGTATGGCGGATGGCCGGTCGAAAACGCTGGTTTGAGCCGATGTGTGAGAGCTCGCATAGTCATGGTGCACAATGATTCATCTTCTCTTGTTCGTTTTTCGAATTTCTCCTAAGACTTCAGGCAAACAAATTGTGGTGTACCACTCTGAATAGACCTTCCTACGTTGCTCAAGTGGAACAGTGGCCACATGACCAGTTTTGCCGAAGAAACAAGCGACCATTTGCTTCGAAGTGCTTCTTCCAATCCAATCCAGCTTTCGTTGGATTTGGCTCGTCTTCGAAGACCCACACGGTCAATTGCTGTTTTGTTTCAGGCTCATACGCATAGATCCATGATTCGTCACCTGTGACGATCTTATAAACGTCTTTTGAAGCACCGCGATCGTACTTTTTTTTAAAAATTTCTTTGCACCAATCGACACGAGCCTTTTTTGAGCGATTGTCAAATTGTGCGGAATTCAACGAGAAAAAACCTTTTTTACGACCAGGTGTTTATTCAATATCGAATGTACTTATATGCTGGTGGAAGAAACGCCCAAGGATGCCTCTATCTCACAGTATGTCACATGACGATCTTGCATTATCAGTTCACGCACGGCATCAATGTTCTCTGGCACAACGGCCGTTTTTGGGCAACCTTCGTCTTTGAGCGAGCGTCGGCCACGATTGAATTCATTAAACCAGTTTTTCACAGTGGTATAGGATGGTGCTTCATAGCCATACAAAGATTTAAGTTCATCGATGCACTCTTGTCGTGATAATCCACGTCGAAAGTTGTGAAAAATGATGGCACGAAAATGTTTGCGAGTTAATTCCATTTTTTTGCCAGATTGATTTTTTCAAGTCACTGTAAACAACACAAATAATGATGGTCGAACGTCAAAACGTTCTGAGTACGTTTATGCTAAAAAATGTCAAACTTTCCAATGGAAATGTCAGATGGCGCCAGAAATATATATAGCAATCCCCGTAAGAACGCCTTTTCATGAAAACATATTATATGCCAAACTCTACAAGAACGAATTCTTAGAAAATTTAGTGAAAAAGTCAACAACACTTAGGATACCAAAGCTCGCTTTTCCACGTAAACTGTGTTAAACTCTTTAAATAAAATGTTTTGAAAAATTTAGTGAAAATATCAACAACGCTTAGGATACCAAGGCTCGCTTTATAAATAGCATCCCTCGTACATACCATTTTTCGTTCTTGTGTATAAAATATTCGTTTTTTTGTGTGAAAAATAATGGATTATGGACACGCGAAATTATTACGTAGTAGTGGGCTAATTTGCGTGTTTTCATTACGATCCACAGGAAAAACGTGCGACTGAGTTAACACAACAATGTTTCCTTATTAAAATCATTGCATTCAAAATAAAGAACTTCAGGTTTTAAAGGCATTGATTGTCCCTTTTGGTCTGAAAAATCTAAGTTAAATGACAATGCTTTAAATCGAATTTTTACAAGAACACAACTTATCATGCGATCCTCGTTCAAACATTTCAATATCTAATTAGTTCGAAATGTATTCGTTCTCTTCATTTTCTTTATAATCATTCTTTTCCATAAAATGAAATATGCTTCCTTTTATTATTATTTTTGGTTTTGCTGAATTTTTCACGGTGAGAATCGAATGATTCGTCATTAAAAAATATATTTTATAGAATTGTTTGTGTTAATTGTGTCTGTGTGTTACCGTTCTTGGGTTGAATACAACATATAATTTCTCACATTTCCATAATGGCCCAAGTCACGCAATAAGTGGGAGCTGTAATATCATATATCCGGAATTGTCCATTTGTAGTGTTGTTTTAATTATACTCGTATACTCATATCAACCGTAGGTAGGTATGTCAGCTGTGTGCAAATGATTCAGTTTATGACCACATTATTGCGAGCGTATATACACGCTTTGTTTCCTTGCTGTCAGTATGTCATTGGAGGAGAGTTTATTTCAAATCTGTGGTCTGATTTTCCGATTACTCATATCCTTTTTTGATAAGAATCTTATTTAGTAATGCAAAACGTTTCGGAATTACCTGTGACTAATGTCCTGTTATTTCGTTTTTTTGTTAGAAAATCTAAGCATTATAGCCTCCATTATTATAACAAAGTTTGTCACAATTACAAGAAGTCAACGACATGAAAAGAAAGTACTTACATTTATCTATGTCCGTCGACACTGTTTTCTGTCAAGGTCAGCTGTTCAATCAATCGAAACAAGTCTCAAATGTAAAAATATCGACAAATCCTACGACAAAAGGGGTGCTGTTTTTGAATAGTTTATTAAAAAAAATAATTAACAAATACTATGTTTTAATATTCTAATTATTAAGAATAGATAGTACTTTTTTATAATTTCGTATTAAGCTACAGGGTGGGCCAAAAGTCGCCAACTTAATAACTTTTTCGTTTATGTGAATAGTTGACCTTTGGTGTTATTATCTTAATAAAATTATTTTTTGGCTTGCGGTCATTTATTTTAGCTCGATGTTCTATATTTGGTTTAATTTTTATTTATCCCAATATTTCGATTGACTTCGTCAATCATCTTCAATCATCAATGTCTTCCGTATAATTTTCGCTGTCAACTGATTTTTATTAATTTTTTTTCTTAGATTTTATAATATACAAAATGGAAATTTTTTTACACTGAGTATGAAAAATAGTGCCACTTAATTAATTTTAGAACATTTTCCATAACATATTTCAAAATTCGTGGCTGTAGCGTTCGAATTTCTCCAACAATGTTGGCCTTGAGTTGAAGAATTGTCTCGGGCTTGTTCACATGTGTGACAGCGCATAGAGAAAGGGACCTAAGGGTAAAAAAATCAATTTTGACTTTTTTTTTGATGTGGACAACATCTGAGCATCGAATGAGACCGATCCCATGCCCAAAAGAGTTTTCTCCCAAAGATATGCGCGTTTTATGAAAGTGATGGTACACCAAAGATACACGTATTTAAATCTTTAAAATGGCTCTCCTGAACAAAACTGGTTTTTACCCTTAGGTCCCTTTCCATTTTGCGCGTCACATATACTCGCTCCTTCAAATAACCCCAAAGAAAATAATCGTGAACTGACAAATCTGGCGATCGTGCTGGCCAAATAATTTTCGAATTTCTGGAAATTATTCGCTCTTCAAAAAGTTGACTTAAAAGTGTCATTGTGTCTCGGGCAGTGTGGGCAGTGGCTCCGTCCTGCTGAAACCACATCACAGGTCTGTTTTCAAGAGCAGGAATGTTCTGCCATAAACCGTTACCGCTCTCCATTTACGGTTACAGCACTTCCATCTGCATTCTCAAAGAAGTAAGGTCCAATGGTATTTGCAGATGTGATTCCACACCATACTGTACACCTTATGGGGTGCAATTGGCGGTGATGAATGACTCTTGGATTTTCAGAACCCCCGAACCTACAGTTCTGCTTATTACTTATAACAAAGCCATTCAAATGAAAATGAGCTTCATCACCCATGCGTTTGCGTTAAAATAATTGATCGCTGATTTAAATAATAAAATTCTATTATTCTGCTTCTTTGTTCAGTTGTGAATCTCTTTGTTATTTCGTTGGCTGTATGACATGTAGCGTCGTGTTGTTGGAACCAAAGGTCGTCCACATTAACATCCTCCACTTCAGGCACGAAAAAATTCCTCATTGGCTGTAACTTTATGGCCGGCTTCATTTTAGAAATATGGAACAATGATTCCATCTGTCCATAGAGCACACCAAACATTGACTTTTTGAGGATGTAACGGCGTTTCAACAATGGCATGTGGATTTTTCATTACCCAAATGCGACAATTTTAGTTAATAACGTACCCTTTCAACCAAAAGTGAGCTTCATCGCAGAACAAAATTTTCTTGTAAAAATCAGGATCGGCGGGCATCTCGTTTTGGGCCCATTCACCACGATTTGCAAACGTTGTTCAGTTTGGTTTGCCATTATGAAATGGCAAACCAAACTGAGCATAAATCAAGTGACAGCTGTCAAAAAGACCAACTCCGAAAAAAGTGTGGCCAGATTTAAAACCACACGTATAAAAAACACGATTTATGGGATCTAGATAAGGATACTTTGTAGGACATGGTATTACATTCACGTAGTTATCCTAACCCGAAATGCGTTTTGCGTCGTTGTCCTGTTGAAATACTCGTATTTATGTTTTTTTTTATGAATAGGGCACAGCATCACTTTTCTAAGGATATGGTAGTATAGATTTTAATCCATGATTTCTTAGTACATTATATGGACTATACCTTACAAAAAGATACAATCTATTACCCACGGTCGTTCAAAGTTAGGGTTAGCTTTTCGGTAATTTTCCTGCGTAAATCTTAGAAAATTTTAAGTTTCATTCCTGTGTCCAGGAAATTTGCCACGTGATCCCATGAATTTTGTTTAACCATCTAAAGTATTTACCATAAATGACTTAATCTAGATCCAAAATTACAAAGTGACGCTTTGCAGATTGGCGATCATATTCTCTTTATGCTGAAAACATCATTTTTTCGTTTCTTTTATTTGCAAAATGTATTTTTGTGTCGTTAATTACATTTTGACAATTTCTCGACCCGTTCCGGGATCCTGGAATTTGAGAAAAAAATATTTTCCGTGTCCTGGGAAATGAAAATCACGGGAAATTCAGAGTGTATCTGAAGTATTCTAGTATATAGTTTCGTTCTTAGTTATATTCTTTCAATTTTAACCTCATCAGATATCGATACAAATATATTTATTTAAAATGGCTTTTCATTTAACCTTCATTTACGCGGTTAAATTTCATTCACACACTCACGCCAAATGTAACCGATATTGTAAACCTCCATTCATCTTCATATTCAATTCTGTTTAAACACTCCCATACCACTTACACCTGTTACCATCATATCACTAACAATCTGGGACTATGTTCACCATAACAGAGATCACCTGATACAGATCAGGAAAGTCCACATGGTGGAGGGTTTCGTGAGAGAGCACCTATACCACCTAGTGCTTCAACACATTCCATGAAGGTAAGTATGACTAACCGATTTTCCCTTAAGTTTAAGTGTTCGTTAAATAATTCACACTGTTTATTAAATTTCACTAATGCAAATGTCTATGTCTTTCGCCCTCCACACTAGGAATACTATCAATCAGATCGCCCCTCATATCCAGCACACTATCGCCATAGTCAATCCGATCTAACGGAATGGGATGAACATCATCAGCCGCATCACAACAGCCAAAATCCTTATGGCAGTACAGCGGCTTTACATCACATGGGCACAAGGCGTAGTGCTGGCCCTGAACGAACGGAACCAGTAGATCGTTATGCCTACCGAAATGGTCGTGAGAATGGAGATTGGGAAGATGAAAGACCCCGGCCAAGGTAAGAAGGAAATGAGTATCTTGGTGGACTCAATAAAATAATTTATATTATGTGATTTTAGACGACCTGATGGACGTTTTGCCGATTCTGCCAGTACCGTATCGACGGCTGTTTTAAATCATTATTCAGGATACCATCGGAGACCCATCAATAGAGTAAGTGTTCATGTGCAAATTAAGTTTGAATCGGCTTGACCATTGTGGATAGTACGATTTTCCCGTAGTGAAGGTGATCCATCTAGAGGTATTTTTTCAGAACAAAAAAAAATATAAACATTCAAAGCAAGTGTGGAATCTTCATTAGTAATTTGAATGGACATTTTATGGCATTTATTTTTTGAATGTAATTACCTTCAAATGTTGGCCGCTACTACGCCTCAGGGTTTCTATTCTGAGGGTCCAATTTTGGATGACTCGTTCGAGCATTTCGACCGGTATGGATTTAATGACACGCGTAATGTTGGCTTCCAAAACCTATATAACCTTCCAGCAATATGCCTAAGCCTTTGATTGCATCAGAACAGATCCGCATGCATACATTTTTGTGCAATCAAATTTATTTTGTTTAGAAGCATCCGAGCTCAAGAATGACGATTTCTTGCTATGCTTCGGTCTTATTTGTATTTTTTTTTTGTTCGTCCACCACTGAAAATCGCTTCCGACTGAGGTTATTTTTTCTCTGGGATAAGTCTGTAGACCCGTAATACAGAGCTTTATTGATCGACAACGCAAATCCTCGCTGTTTTTATTTCCTATCTGACGAACAACAAAAACTGGGACAATTTAGCTTAGTAATTTAGCAATTTAGCGAGTATTTACTTTTATAAAAATGCAATAACAAGATTTGTATAAAAAATACCTTCTGCCGTTCTTATACGAGTAGAGTTTTTGCAGGTTTTGTCAAACATCCTTACGGAAAAGAACTCTTTTTCTTTGTAGTCGATTTGTGGCGGGACTTTTTTCTTCTTTAAAAACCAAAACTACATAGTCCTCTCTGAGTTTTTGGTCATGGTCAGGGTTTCTCCCATTTCAGCACAGTCGATTGTAGACCTTTTGTAGGGTGTTGTTTATGAGCTTGAAAACTTAAAATGATAATATAGGTTTCAGAACAACAAAAAAATATATAAAAATTCAAATCGAGTATGGAATCTTTATTGGTAATTTGAAAGGACATTGTATGGCATTTATTTTTTGAAAATAATTACCTTCAAATGTTGGCAACTATATTATGGAAAAAAGCGTTCGGTGAGAAACGGGATGATCCGCTGTTTTCGACCAAAATTGTGTTTAGTGATGAGGGCCATTTCTGGCTCAACGGCAAAGTCAATAAACAAGATTGCCGCATTTGGGCTGGAAGAGCAACAAGAAGAGGTTCAATAGGTGACATTATACCCAGAGAAAACAACGGTTTGGTCGGTGCATATCGGTGCATATTTTTTTAAAAATGATGATGGCCGGGACGTAACCGTTAATGGTGCTCGCTATCGCGCCATGATATCGATCTTTATGCTACCTGAAATTGAAGCCCGTAATCTTGACGACGCTTGGTTTCAACAGGACGGTGAAAAGCCGCTAATTTCACGTTTTGGACAGGTGAGTTGGCCGCCTATATCGAGTGAAATCACACATCAGACATTTTTCTTTAGGGTTACGTAAAGTCCAAAGTCTATGCTGGCAAACCAGCTGCGATTCAAGTTTTGGAAGCCAACATTACGCTTGTCCTTAAAGCCATACCGGTCGAAATGCTCGAACCAGTCATCCAAAATTAGACCCTCAGAATGGAAACCCTAAGGCGTAGTTGCGGCCAACATTTGAAGGAAATTATGTTTAAAAAATAAATCCCATAAAATGTCCTTTCAAATTACCAATAAAGATTCCACACTTGATTTGAATTGGATCACCCTATACAAGACAAAAATATTGTTAGAATGATTTTGTTTATTACAATCTCTTCATGGCAATTATTATTTAAATATGTATGATTTTCGGCACATGTCCGATGCGGCTATAAATTACATGGACCTTTCGATCAGTCCAATTGTTGACTACTTTTTGCAATAAATTTGGTCGTTTGGCGTCAATGTTGGCTTGAATATTGGTTTTCAATGCTTGGAAAGTTGCTGGTTTTTCAGCATAAACCAATGACTTACCAAAACCCCATAAAAAGTAATGCCGAGGCGTTAAATCCCATGAAGGGGGAAAGTGAACAAGACTACTTATAAGAATAAGTTGTCACCAAATTAATTTTGCAACGAATCGATTGTTAAGCTCGATGTGTGTCAATTTGCGCCTTCTTGTTCGAACCAATTGTCGCTGATGTTTAGCTGATTAATTTTTGGTAAGAAAAATTCAATCAGCATGGCCCTTTCATCGTAAAGGCAGCACCTTCCTCATTTCGAATGAAATATAAACCGATGACGCCGCCGCTCCTAACATTCAATTTTATTTATTTAAACCATTGTAGTATACCAAGCCTACTAGGCCAGTTAATAGATGTAATTGCCAAATTGCTTAAGATGAGATCTTGTGCACTCGTATTTTCCTGAGCAAGTGTGGGCTATTTTAAATTGTGAACGAATATTGTCCAACTGGAAAGGGAGTTGTGCTTGCTTTAATGTTAGCCGGTCCCTTTATATCCTCCAATGTCCCTACGCTTATAAAAATGAAAACAAAATTATCCGTTCTTTTAACCTTTTCTGCCCATTCGTCTATATTTTTTAAATTTTACTTAAATTGGCGCTCATACTTATAGACCCAAAAAAAACAGGATGTCTGTCGGGAAGGTATACTACTTTGCTTGTTTATAATTTTTGATTAAATGAAAGAGAAAATGGATCTTATATTGATAAATGTTTTATTTAATGTCGGCAATTATGTATGGAATACAATATCAGATAAATGTCCGCCTCTGTTAGTCTCACAAAAGCGAGCCCTTCTGAGCACATTTTTCATTACATTCTCACACATTTCACGCGGCATTTCATCACGAATATTTTGTTTGAGTTGCTCAAGCGTATCTGTTTTGTTTGCAGATATCCCCAAAAAAGAAGTCCCGATCAGTCAAATCAGGCGACCGTGAACGTCACCATATCCTGAAATAACTTGTTGTGGAAAGAGGTCTCGGTCCATTGTATTCCTGGAAGTGGCACCGTCTTGTTGATACTTGTATCACATGTTATTCATGCCCAAAGCATGCAGTTCTGGCGTTAAAAAGTTCTCAATCATATCACGATATCGCTCCCCATTGAAAGTTACCGTGGACCGTAAGGTCCAATGATCCCTCCTGACCAAATTGCACCCCGGACTGTCTCTTTTAATGGATGCAAAGGTGACTGATGAATAATATGATGGTTTCCTATTGCCCAGAACCGAGTATTCTGTTTATTCACATATCCACTCATTATGTTTTTTTTTATGAAAATCGGGGCGCCGTAAACGGTCTTGTGAAAAGGCTCTTGTGTCAACTGATTCTTATAGGCTGTTTCCACTACGGTCGCGTCCACGTCCTCGATTAACGAAAATTTTTAATGGTGTTTCCATTGTGTTTTGCGTCCACGTTTGCGTTCAAACAGCTGTTTGTGTTTATTTGTTTTTTTTTTTGCGGTGCGAAAAATTTTAATATTTTTGTGTTGTGACATTATTATGGAGTTAAATGATATTATTTTGCTAAACGCAGTGGAAAATGAGGTTCAAGTTGTATTGCGCCTAATGGAAATGTGCAGTAGCAGCAGCGCTTACTGTTTATGCTGATTAACAGCTGTTTTAATAGGGATATGTAATTTGCGATGTTGCCGTTAATAGGTATGGGTGGGTTTCGATTGCACAAATAATCGAATTTATAGTAAACGCGACTTATCGGAAAACGCGTCCAATATGAACGCGACTTTTTCCCATACCTAACTGCCTATGTTTTTTGTATAGGCTTAAACGCGCGTTCATTGTTTTTTGGACGCGGACGTGGACGCGACCGTAGTGGAAACAGCCTATTAAATGGAAACAAATGCAAATCCTTGTGCAAAATTGTGGTTGTTTTTTGAAGACCAAGATCCTGAGCACGACGTTGAATTGAGGTTACTGGATTGTTTTGAACACTTTCCTGAGCAGCAGTAATGTTTTCAGCCGATTTTGCAGTACGTCGTGGTCCATGCTTGGGCCTATCAGCTACAGACCCTCTTTCTTCGAAATCATTAACTACACGATAAATAGTGCGTTTTGTTGGCTCGTTGTTTTCCCAAAAATTTCCCGTAACTTTCTCATCGTTACAGTAATCGATGATTGATTTTGATAAAATGTTTTAACGATTAAAACACGTTGGGTTATCGAATATTCTCCCATAATAAATTTGCAACGTCCCTACTTCACGACCGCCAAATATGAAGTGTAATGACTAATGTTTACCAAAATGGCGGCAAAACAAAATAGTATATCTTCTCGGCGGACACCAGTATTTTAGCAATTTAAATTAAAAACATTTAAAGGAGAACATAGTTTGTTCAAAGTTGAACATGTTTTAAATTGTGTGTTGGGTAATGTTGCATTCTTAAGTGCAGCCCATAAAATTGTTAACTGTCTACATAAGATAATATTTTTACGCTTGTTCATGATCGTACTTTTGCACATGGTGATAATGGCCAGTGGTAGGAGCAGACGCACACACAAGAAATGTGACACTTTTCGGGTACTTGTGTCAAATACCAGCCTATGGGATGTTCACATGCTATTAAAAATTGTATTGTATATTTTATATTGTACGAGTATATTTTGCCTCCGCTTTGATTTGTAATCTTTGCTGGAGGTTAGATAACTTAAAATATTTTCAACATTTGATATAATCAGTTTTTGTATAAATAAAATTTAGTGTCTTACAAATGCTCAAACGTCATTTTTGGTCCTTCGAGCCTTAAAGACGAACAGTTTTCCCCTACCAATGGTAAGAGACTCTAAGTTAAAAAAATCGGATCTTTAACGCCAGAGCTAAGGAAATCTATTTTACCGCCTGAGGTAAAATTTAAAAACCAACGAGTTCTCCCCCATCAGTGGTAAGAGACTCACAGTATCTTACAAATACTCAACATGGAATGACGTGTGTTTCACTCATAGTTATATCCCATTAAAGTATTTGTCCTTCATGCGAATTTCGAGTAGTCATTCATCAGATCTGGAATAAGGATAAAATTACGATGTGATGGAAACCGATTGAGTTTTATTGATATAGAATTTGTCTTTAAATTTTGTTAAAAAAAAACTGATATGTTGGTTTTAAGTTATTTGATTTCTTTTATGCAATAAATCGATATGGAACTGAAAAAAAGATGCAGTTTTTGCGCCATATTCAAATATTATTAGTTTAAAAACTCAAACTGACAGCAAATCGATTTTGAACGAATTTCATTACATACTGGAAGATGTCTAACCTTCTTGTTTACTATGAAGCCACACTCAAATTTAATATTTTCCTAAAATAAATTCAAATTTTTAATACAGCTATTTAATCCAATCCAATTGTTTTGTTTTCCTTTGCAGAGCTCCAATTTATTGTCAGCTACCTTATGTTTGGTGAAAGAACTTGACTACCCCAGTCTGGAGGTGGTAGAACATGCCGTGCGTTGTCGCATCGATGAGCTGGCAGCCGAATGATGATGAATAAGACGCATGTGTTCCTATTGATGCGATGGGATTTCCAGCATGTAGTCAGTCACTCAACTAACAATCACTTACAAACAACACGTTTCTTTCGAATGCGTTTTTTTTATTTTATTTTCTTTTTTACTTAGTGTTATGCATTTTTTTCTGTTTGAATTTAATTCAAATTAACACAAAAGAATTGTTATTAATTTATTAATAATTTCTATTAATATTAGGACTCTCTCTCTCTCTCTCTTTTTAATATTTATCATTAAAAAAAAGAAGAAAAACAAAACTATTAAAATATATAACTTAGTTAGAATTAACTAATTGAATTCGCCAAGGAATTCAATGCGTTTATAAGAGAGTAAGAAAAGCTAGAACAAAAGAAAAAACAAAACCGAAAAAGACAAAAATCGCTTTAACAAATGACGATGTACTTATATTTTGAATTAAGGAATTGTCTATAGTTTTTTAATTACTTTTTATATATACAAACTACAACAAAATACTGAAAACATACATAGAGACGGCCTACATAATAGCCTAGCATTACTTACATTAAACTACTGACTAAACAAATCGTAATACAAATCGGACAAAAACATTATAAGAGATTAACAAACAACAAACAAACATAAACCAACCAACGGCTTGCCAATTATGAAACAAACAAACAAAAACTAAACAATTTACACTACCTTTTGTAAAACAAAACAAAAAATATAAATGTAAATTAAAAAAAAAGAATAATATTAACAAAAATATGATATTAAATCTTACCGATGTGAACGGGGTCTAATGCAATAAATAATATACTCGAATGATGATTTGTTTTAAATTGAATCTTCTTTGAAATCTTGCTTTAACAAGAAATTGATATTGTTATGTGTCTCTTTAACGTACAAAAATCCCACAACTGTTGTGTTTTATTTTCATATTAAGTTTTCTGAGTTTATTTCCACCTTTTTTGTAATATTAGAAAATGAAAATGATATGCACAATTCGAGCGTAGAAATATAGACAAACAAAAAACAGAAGGTGAAGAAAAAAAATCGATAAAGGGACAAAACGGATCACAATGTTTGTGTATATTGTAAATATAGCATAGTATTGAATTTGTTTTATTTTATATATACTCGTACTCTTCAAGCGTCCAATAAACCGAAAAACAACCACTTACAAACAAAAGCAGAGTCGTTTTAATAGAAGTACTCACTCGTACATTATAGAGGGGAAACTTAACAAGTCAGAGGGAATATCATATACGACAGGCCTTAGTAAAATACCTTCATTTCAGAACCATTACACATTTGTTTATGTCATCCAAAATTGGGCGTTTCACCACACTGCGGAACTGGGTATTATTGACATACGAGGGCTGCTATATATATTCCTGGCCTATATATAAAAATGCGAATATTTATCATCAAAAATGGTTTTATTGTTTTTCACAGTATTCTCCAGCATGATTTATACACTTTTGCATGCGCTCAAACCAATTGTCGAAGCCCTTTTTCCACTCCGATTGAGACACCTCCAAAACAACAGCATCTTCTGGCGACGAAAATCGTTGACCACGCATTTTTTTCCTTGATGAGCGGAAATAAAAAGAAGTCATTGGGTGCCAAGTCAGGGCTGTACGGCGGATGTCCCATCAATTCGACGTTTTGGCCGGTCAAAAAGCCGCTGGTTTGAGCCGATGTGTGAGAGCTAGCATTGTCATGGTGCACAATGACTCTTCTCTTGTTTGTTTTTCGAATTTCTCTGAAGACAAATTGTGGTGTACCACTCAGAATTGATCGTCCTACGTTGCTCAAGCGGAACAGTCGCCACATGACCTGTTTTGCCGAAGAAACGGGCGACTATTTGCTTCGAAGTGCTTCTTCCACAAACAACTTTCGTTGGATTTGGCTCGTCTTCGAAGACCCACACGGTCGACTGCTGTTTTGTTTCGGTACCAAACGCGTAGATCCTTGATTCGTCACCTGTGACGATCTTATAAACGTCTTTTGAATCACCGCGATCGTAGTTTTTCAAAATTTCTTTGCACCAATCGACACGAGCCTCTTTTTGAGCGATTGTCAAATTGTGCGGGATCCAACGAGAACAAACCTTTTTTACGGCCAGGTGTTCATGCAATATCGAATGTATGCTGGTGGAAAAATGCCCAAAGATGCCTCTGTCTCACGGTATGTCACATGACGATCTTGCATTATCAGTGCACATAGGCCGTTTTTAGACGACCTTCTCCTTTGAGCGAGCGTCGGCCACGATTGAATTCATTAAACCAGTTTTTCACAGTGCTATAGGATGGTGCTTCATCGCCATACAAAGATTTAAGTTCATCGATGCACTCTTGTCGTGATACGTAATCCACGTCGAAAGTTGTGAAAAGTGATCGCACGAAAATGTTTACGAGTTAATTCCATTTTTTTGCCAAATTGTTTTTTTCAAGTCACTGTAAACAACACAAATGATGGTCGTACGTCAAAACGTTCCGAGTACGGAAATGTCAGATGGCGCCCCCGTACGAGGGTTGCTATTTATATTTCGGGTCCTGACAATACTAGTGTTCCCAGATGCAAACTGGAACTTCCATTGGAAAATTTGACATATTTTAGCATAAAGGCCCAATTAGTCTTGACGGTTGACGGTAGGCAATCAGCTATTAAGGTCCATTTAGTCTTGACGGTGGACGGTTGACGGTAGGCAATCAGCTATTTCAGTTGAGGGTTGCATTTTGCATGTGTTAGAGGGAGATAACTACAGTTTGACGGTTGACGACGGTAGACTTCTGCAGGTTGCAGAATCAACCGTCAAGACTAATTGGGCCTTTACAGTTAGGGGTTGCATTTTGCATGTGTTAGAGGGAGATAACTACAGTATGACGGTTGACTTCTGCAGGTTGCAGAATCAACCGTCCACCGTCAAGACTAATTGGGCTTTAACTTCACTCAGAACGTTTTGTCATTTCAGGGCAATTGTTTGGTTTACAGTGTATTGAAAAATTCATCTCAGCCAAAAAATGGAATTATCCCGTGAACAATTTCGTGCGATGTTTTTTTTTACGGTTTTCGACGTGGGTTATCAAAACAAGAGTGTTTAAATCAACTTGTTGCGACTTTTGGCAATGAAGCACCATCAAAAACCACTGTTAGTCGCTGGTACCAAAAAATCATTCTAGGACGCCGTTCGCTCCAGGATGAATTTCGTGAAGGACGTCGAACTTCGGTCACTTTGCCAGAAACCATCGATGCTGTGCGTGAACTGATTAAACAAGACCGACATGTGACATACCGTGAAATTGAGGCATACTTGGGCATTAGTATGACAAGCATCAATAAGATATTGCATGTTCATTTGGCCGTGAAAAAAAAAATGTTTTCGTTGGATCTCGTGCTCAAAAAAAGCACGTATGGATTGGTGCAAGGAGATGTTGAAAAAGTATAACTGCGGTAGCTCAAAGACAGCGTTTAACATTGTCACAGGTGACGAATCATGGATCTATGCATATGAACCCGAAATAAAACAGCAATCGACCGTATGGGTCTTTAAAGTCGAGCCAAATCCAACAAAAGTTGTTCATGGAAGACTTACGACGAAGCAAATGATTGCGTTTTTTCGGTATAACCGGCCATGTTGCCACAGTGCCTTTAGTGGAACGTAGGAGGTCAACTCTGAGTGTTATACAACCATCTGTTTGCCAACAGCGTTCGAAGAAATGAGGAAAGATTATAAGAGAAGACGGATCATTTTGCATCACGACAATGCGAGCTCACATCAGCTGAAACGATGAGCTATTTGACCACTCAAGATGTCGAATTGATGGGTCTTCCACCGTACAGCCCTGACTTGGCACCCAATGACTTCTTCTTATTTCTGAAATGCGTGGTCAACGTTTTTCATCGCACGAAGCAGCTGTTAAATCGTTCAAATATCATGTTTTGGAGGTGTCTCAATCGGAGTGAAAAAGGAGATCTTAAAGGAGAATATTTTGAAGAACAATAAAACCATTTCCAATGATAAATTATTGTGTTTTTATTGCCGGACCCGAAATATAAATAAAATAATAAAATGATTGTGATCATATGCATTGGGTACCAACGGTAGTGTTTTGCCACACGCAGAGAAAATATATGTTTATTATGGTCACGGCAACAATAATATGTTCTTTGCAATCATAGTTTTTTAAATGTAATTTTAACAATGGCATGATTATGGCAATTATATTATTGTTGAAATATAACAATAGTACTATTGCCAAATTTTAAAAAGGAATTATGGTTGTAGCAACAATACAAATATGGTTAGTACGACAATTTTTGTTTATATTAATAAAAAAAATAGTAAAATTTGAGTATGGGTTTTGGAACAATGTTATTGTTAGGAATCGTACTCTATATAAGTAATAGTTCCTTTTATCTGTAAATTAAAAGTTTTTAAAACAAACTGCTTTGGATTTGAGGAACTGAAATATTTTCAATAAATTTAATACTTACGTTTGTTTTAACGATGTTTTCTATTGTTAAATAAATCACTCCTATTATTTTGAATTTAATGTATTTTTAAATAATTTACTTGATAAAAATCTATTGTTGACTACATACCTCAATCCTAATAAATAATTTGGTGGATCATACTATGGTTGTAGGGATCAAAACATGACTACGTCATCAAACTTTGGATGTATGTAAAACATACTAGGGTTGCGAGGATTATAATATGGTTGTGGGCATCATATTATTGTTGGGTTTAAACCTTTATATGGTTGTGCAGACCATAGTATTGTTGAGTGTGAATCATACTATTGTTGTGAGGATGCTAATTTTGTTGAGTGTCAATCATAATATGGTTGTGAGGATACTAACATTGTTTAGTGTGAATCATACTATTGTTGTGAGGATCATCATATTTTTATGACAACATATACGCAACAATAGTATGAAGCTCTTCGAATACAATTATGGCGGTCCAAAAAAAAAAAATTTAATAAAAAAAAATAAATTTTTATTAAAAAAAAATATAATTTTTTTTTAAAAAAATTATAAACTAAAATTTTACTTCATACTCATAATATAGATCGTAGCGTTCTCTCGCGTACATTTTGGTCAATTCGTTCCATAACAGCAATATTTTTGTAAAGCCCCAAAAATTCATTTTTTATGCCATTTTAAAGTTTTCAACATCCAAACAAAAAACATAAAGAACCGTTTTATAAACATTACAGGAAAAAAAATTATGGTACGAATTTAATATTTTGAACGTAGCGCTCGATTCAGAATCACTGTATTTTTTTAGAGCGACCTCCGTTCTTCTGCCCATCTAACGTTATTAATAGAGTGCACGACTCAAATATAAACTGATTCCTTAGAAACTATACGCAACGTTATGTTTGGTCAACGGACACATTTAAATGATTGTATTTCAGCAAAATAGGTCTACACTTGAAAAAGTCAAAGTTGCCGCAAAGTTTACAAGATACACTAAGTGGATCGTTGGTCAGCGAATGTTGCTTTACCATGTGGCAAGAGATGCCATCTATGATAATTTGAATTCGAAGTGGGCGCATTTTGAAGTACATGTGCGGTGGTGGCAACTTTATTTCCAGAAGTTGTCCTGTTCACTGACTCCCTCGTTCCTGCTATTTAACGCCTACGTTATGTATTGAAAGCCAATATTCAAGCCACCCATACGATCAGATTTATTGAAAAAGTAGCAAAAATTGGACTGATCGAATAGACTATATAACTTGTAACCGCGGCAAATATATGCCGGAAATTATATTTCAAAAATAACTGCCATGCAATTTTCTAGCGGACTGAAATAAACAAATTTCAGTCCAACAATATTTCTATGCAACAATAATTCAACAAGCACTTAAAAAGGACACCCATATACCAAAAGCGGATAAAACTGTATAGTAAATTTTCGAGAGAATAACCCCTCGTAAATTTAACAGTGTTACTTAAATTTGTCAATGTGGGGAAAAAAACATAAATAACGGTTTATGTGGATATCTCCTAAACTAAATCTAATCTTGCAAATCGGAGGCCAGATTCGTAATCGACACTCCAAAATCAGCTATATTTGGCTATCAAGCCTCCCAATTTTAGAGTTGGCCAGTGTTACTACTTATAATTTAAGAGAAGTTCCTCATGTGTTGCTTAATGGAATATGGCGTGAAATAAAACATGAAAAAAGAAATAAGTAAAAAAAATCCATCAAGAACTCTGGGATAGGTCCATATTTCCTTTTTTATTTTTTTTTTAAATACCCTGTGATGAATTCAGCAACTTTTATCGTGTACAACGACCACTGCATTAGTCAATTCATAAACCTTAGCAAAGCCCATTTACGCACAGACGGAGTATGACAGTTTGCTGGAGGGTAGTTCGTCTGCACACTCTAGATGGCACTAGCTACCATTGCAGAAAAAAACATGTCATCCATTAAAATGTTCTTAACGACAATTTCTGTGCTCTTCTCACAAAAAAGCAATAAATAAAACAATTTATTTCATATAAATTGATGAAAAAACACAAGCACACATTTTCGCTTTACACAAGAAATACATGTAGCAAAGCAATCGAAATTTCCGTTTGGTTATTCTGTTCAGGAATTTTCGTTTGTTGGAACGCAGCTGAAACGAAAAAGTGGCAGAATTAGCAACTGTTACAGTGTTATTTATCGCTAACAGTGGGGACTTTGTTTTCGCCATCAGCAAGGAAAATTAATATTCTGATATTTGCTTGATCAAAGAATCTTGGACAAACGCAGTTGTGAAGACATTTTCGAGGATATCGAAATGAATATGAATAAAATAATTAATTATAAAATGAAAAATAGGCGTTTGTTTCAAACTGGTCTTCATAAAAGAACATACGGGGAACTTTTCTCGAGAAACCCTCTAGTTACATCTTAGTAAAGGTAACTTTTCCTTAAAGCCTAGTATTCACCTAAAACGAAATTATCGCTCCCATTAGAAATACATGAAGCAAAGCAAACGAAATTTACCATTGGTAAATTCCGTTTAGCTTTTTTCGTTTGGTGGTACTCAGCTGAAACGAAAAGGTGGCGGAATTTGCAACTGTTACAGGGATTATAAGAGCAGTGAATAACTGATGCCCGCTCTACACTACAGTTCTTTCGTGTAGAGATAAATGTAAAACTCCTTAGCGAAAATTTCGTTTTAGGTGAACACTAGGCTTAAAAAGAATCAAAAATTGGAGACCAAAGATTTCAATTCTAAAGGATTAAAATCGAAATCTATTTTTCAATCGCTATAGCGAAAATCATCAAATGATCAATTTAAAGAATTTTTCTTTTATCTGAAAGTCCAGAAGACCTTGTTGCTAATGCTTGCGGGCCAAAATATTCTACGTAGGCAGGGATTGACGGATGTTTGTATGCTATTGATATCCTTGAGAGTGGCGTTCCACGATTCTTATCCGTATAAAGGACGGTCCAACTAAAACGCACAATGTTAATTGTACATAAAACATTTTCAGAGAATTATCTTAATATTTTTTATTATGATAGAAGGATCTATGGCAAATGTGCATGAAACAAAATATCGACTGGCCACAGCTTCGGAGGCATAAATCTATCCGATGGTTGATATTTTCAACGACTGCGACGTAATGAAGGTTCAATGTCGTTAATGTACCGAATTATCTTATCCTTTAGCTCTTAAATTGTTCTTGGCTTATTGACATTTGCCTTTTTTTTTAATATCCCTAACGGTGGCATATCACAATGGCCAAGTTATATCGCCACGACCTAAGATAACACGGCCATTGAATTTCTCGCTCAAAAAACCAAGTGGCACTATCCTGTTGGAACCACATATCGTCCAGGTCCATAACCTCAATTTCTGGTCACTAAAAGACCGTTATCATTTCGCTATAGCAAACATGGTTAATACTTGGCCGACCTTATTTTCAAGATGGCAAGACGGACATCGCGTAATGGAATCTTATTGGGATTCTGAATAGATTCGGACCTTTCTCGTCATAATACCCCGAACCACAGAGTGGTGTAGGGTATACAATATTGGTACCATTCCGGCCAAAAAATATCTTTTTATAAAGGGTTGAATGTGAACCACTCCTAAACGTCAAGTTTTTTTCCGCATTTCATTTGATATTTCTCTATTTTAGACTAACTCAATTTGAAGAATGGAAAGATACACAAGCGAGCAACGCGTTAAAGTTATTCAAGCTTATAAATGGGCGTTCAAATCAAAACAATTTTGGAAGAAAATCATCTTCAGTGATGAGGCACATTTTCACCACAATAAGCAGAATTGCCGCTTTTGGGCGAATGATAATCCAAGAGTGATTGTCGAAAAAACAATGTACCCACATAGAGTGACTGTTTGGTTCGGTTTATGGGCTGGTGGCGTCGTCGGTCCGTATTTTTTCCTAAATGAGGCCGGTCTGGCAGTTACTGTTAATGGTGTTCGCTATCGTGAGATGATAACGAACTTTTTATGGCACGAATTGGAAAATATGGATGTGGACGATAAGTGGTTTCAACAGGACGGTGCGACATATTCAATGGCCGTGTTATCTCACGTCGTGGCAACGTTTATTGACCGTCAAGATCGTGTGATTTGACTTATTTCTTTGGGGTTATTTAAAAGAAAAGGTGTACGTCGATAAGCCAGCAACCATTCAAGAGCTAAAGGATGAGATAATTCGGCACATTACCGTCATAGAACCTCAATTATGCCTCAGCAATTTGGACCATCGGATGGAGGTGTGCCGCCAAGGTCGCGGCGGCCATTTGGCCGATATTTTGTTCCATACATAATTGAACCATACCAATATTATCATAATAAAAAGAAATGACAATAATTTCCTAAATAATTTGTGTGTTATTCAAAATCAACATCGGCCCTTAAAATTTAACTACCCTTTATAACTTTTGTACCAATATTATTCATTTGCCCCAGCGATGAATCATTTAATACTTATACAGTATGGGAGATTTAAATTTTAAGTTTAAATTGGCTTTAAAAAAGTACTGATAATTTTTTTAAATTTCTGTTTTTATTGGAAAGGTTGAACTTTTTCATTTAACAACACTGTATGTAATTTTTTAAGTCATGGAAATTTAACCATATCCGGACACCACTACGTGATAAAATACCAAAAAAGTCTCGTGTCTCCCAGTTCTTCCCAAAGTAATGCAATTTTTTTATTTGTCCCCAAAGATTTGTGGCCTCGGTGTCATTTTTGCATAAAAGTGATCTTTTTGTAGACTCATATTTTGCGAACCGTTCGAAATTTTGGAAAAATTGTGAACATATAAAATAAAAAAACTTCACCTTCAAGGTCAAAATCGCAAAAATTTAAAAAAAAATTCAATTTTTGCATGACTTTGGGCAAAACTGGGAGACACGGATTTTTTCGGTCTTTTATCACGTAGTGGTGCCCGTAAACGGTTATATTTTTCGTGTTGCACTGTGTAATGGAACACAATATCATTCATACTCGAATGACTACCACAACTGGCTCGGCAGTATCTCATCCCATCAACCAAATTTTCAGTACATTTTCGACTGTTTCGGATCGAATCTCTTAATGGCAACTTCGATTTCATGTTTCAACGCTTCAATTGTCCTGGATAATTGCGTTACAAATATGCTTATAGGCTTCCTACAGAAAATAATCCAAAGCGCTCATATCACAGCTTCGAGGCGGCCAAATGACATCACATTTTCGGATGGTTATTCAATTTTCAAAAACTGCGAGTAAAAAATCAATGGTTGCGTTGGCTGTAAGGCCTTAAATGTCGTCCATGTCATTCTCTTGAATTTTTGGAAACAAAAATTCGTTGAGCATGGCGCGGTAACGCTCACCGTTGAAGGTTCCGTCGGCTCCCTGTTTATTTCCAAAGAAAAATGGCACAATGATGCTGCCAGCCTAAAATCCATACCAAACAGTGACTCGTTGTGGATGCATTGGCTTCTCAATAGTCACGTTTGATTTCTTTAAACTCCATTTGCGGCAATTTAGCTTGACTTAGCCACTGAGATAAAAATGATCTTTATCTGCAAACACAATTTTTCGGCAAAATTCTTTATTTCCTGCCTAACAATCTTTAGGTCATTTGGCGAAAAAAACACATCGGAAGGTGTTCCATCATAATATGACAAAGTTCAATCCTCCAATAAAACCAGAAATTTGAAAAAAAGTTCTTTTTTACAACCGATTTAAATTTTAAATCACCCACCCTCTACTAATACAGGGTTTTTCAATAGAGACATAAACATTTTTAATGATTTTTCAGGGTCAAAACGTTAGTCAAAGTCAAAATTTTCAACATGGTGAAGTCCACTTACGAGCAACGTTTGGAAATCAGTAAAAACTACTTCCGAAATTCTGACATATATTGTTGTTGACCTCTTAGAAAGCGATAGGTCTGGTCGGCGAACGTGAGTACGACGCAGTGGAAAAAAATTCAGACTTTCCAGAATGCCGCCCTTAGAACATCATCTTCTTATGTCTTCTGAGGACCATCTACATGAGGAGACGAAGGTCCTTACCGCAGACACAATTTCCTGTTGTCTAAGCAATACCTGCTAGGGTGTTTTCGCAGCAGTCATTCTAACCACCATCTCTTGGACAGGATGCCTCCACCCAGGCAGATCAGGTACGATCTTCATGATCTAGAGAGAGAGGTCCAGCTGTATAAGAGAGAACCTTTAGATCATCAAAACTATCAGGCAGGTTTGAACAACATTCACGCCGATGATGTCGCAGCAGCAGTATCCAGCTACCGTGTGAATGTAGTGCTAGGGGAACATCCTCTGGAGATTTCACCTGAGGAGAAGGTACTACCTTGGCATACGCGCGTGGTTCTGGCGCAGCTGAGATCTGGATGGTGCAGCCGCCTCAATTCTTACTGGGCACGAATTGATGCTAACGTTCCGGACATCTGTCCCGCCTACCATCAGGGACCACATGATGTACTGCACCTCTTCAATTGTCCGGCCAAGCCCACTCAGCTGACCCCCAGGTCTCTGTGGATGCATCCAGTTAAAATGGCGCGTTTCCTTCACCTGGATATCGAAGCAGATCCCCCATAGACGAACAAGACTTCAAAATAAATATATTGTTGTTACAACAACAACAACCGAAATTCTGCGTCGGTGGTCGAAACATAAGGAGCGCTTACTCCAATTTTCGGCCGGAGTAATCTCCTTCAGCGATGAAACTCATTGCTGGCTGAGCGGTTTTGTTAATAAACAAAATGTGCGTTGCAACAATCCACATATGCCTCAAGAGACACAATTGCATCCGCACAAAATTACTGCGTGGTTTTCATGCCAAAGGTGTGATTGGACCGTATTTTTTGGTCGATGAAAACAATCGTCATGTTACTGCCAATGAAGGGCGCTATCGTGCCATGTCCGAAAATTATTTTTGGCCAGAATTGGATGAGCTGGACATCGCCGATATGTGGTTTCAACAAGATGTTGCCACTAGCCACACAGCACACGTTACAATCGATTTACTGAAAGGCAAATTCGGTGAACGCGTTATCTCGAGAAATGGTCCGGTCGAATAACCACCTCGGAAATAAAAAGAAGTCATTGGGTGCCAAGTCAGGGCTGTACGGCGGATGACCCATCAATTCGACGTTTTGGCCGGTAAAATAGACGCTGGTTTGAGCCAATGTGTGAGAGCTCTTGTTTGCTTTTCGAATTTCTCCGAAGACTTCAGGCAAACAAATTGTGGTGTACCACTCAGAATTGACCGCCCTACGTTGCTCAAGCGGAACAGTAGCCACATGACCAGTTTTGCCGAAGAAGCAGGCGACCATTCGCTTCGCCTTCGAAGACTCACACGGTCGATTGCTGTTTTGTTTCGGGCTCATACGCATAGATCCATGATTCCTCACCTGTGAACTAAATGTCTTTTGAAGCACCGCGATCTTATTTTTTCAAAATTTCTTCGCACCAATCGACACGAGCCCTTTTTTGAGCGATGGTCAAATTGTGCGGGATCCAACGAGAACAAACCATTTTTACGGCCAGGTGTCCATGCAATATAAAATGTATGCTGGTGGACGAAAAGCCCAAGGAAGCATCTATCTCACGGTATGCCACATGACGATCTTGCGTTATAAGTTCACGCACGGCATCAATGTTCTCTGACACTTCCGTTTTGGACGACCTTCGTCTTTGAGCGAGCGTCGGTCACTATCGTATTCATTATACCAGTTGTTCACAGTGCTATAGGATGGTGCTTCATCGCTATACAAAGATTTAAGTTTATTGGTGCACTCTTGTCGTGATAATCCACGTCGAGAGTTGTGAAAAATGATCCACGAAAATGTTTACGAGTTAATTCCATTTTTTTGCCAAATTGATTTTTTCAAGTCACTGTAAACAACACAAATGATGGTCCACCTCAAAACGTTCTGAGTACGTTTATGCTAAAAAATGTCCAACTTTCCAATGGAAATGTCAGATGGCGCCAGGCAAGAAATATATATAGCAACCCCAGTACACCTAGAATAAATTTGAACTCTAAATCATAAACATTCGGTGCTTTATTAATATATAAAATTGTTATGTTCTTAGTGGAAAGGGGATCTGTTAATAATGAAAACTCGAGTGTAGCTATTGTGATATATTTTATTTATTTTATTTTTTTGCAATTTGTAGGTTACATTTTCATTAGAATATATATATTATTTTTTATTTTTTTGTTTATGTACTTCAGTTGAAATATATGCTCAAACACATACATAATAATTGGTTTTTATATTTTATTGTTATTTTTTTTTTAATTATTTACCAATACTCGTAACTTAAACTTGCAAATGCATGAATCGTTTCTTTTTTGGGATATTTATCAGTTTTGATTTTATATGTATGTATAATTATATATGTATATATATAGTATGTATATACTTCGATTTCAGTGGAATAAAACACTTGTACATACAGATTAATTAAACTATAATTTAAATTTAAATAACAACACAGATTTAACGGTAGTATAAATGTAAATATGCAGGTATGTTTATGTGTAATGCAATGAGTCTCGATCCCATCCATAGGCAATAGGTCAAGGATCCAGAAGTGAAAGGTGATGGATGGATTGTAAGTGTATTTAAAGGATTTAAAAAAAAAAGAGTTTTTTTCAAATAAAATTATTTTTTTAGGGCTTTTTGTTTTTGTTGTGCCAACAATCCGTGGTATACATACACGTGCACATAAATTTCACACATAAAAATGTATATAAACAACATTTGGGAGGAAAATCAAATCAAAATTAAAGGAACAACATGTAAATATTACAATATTTATGTTTTAACAAGTTTTTATTTTTTTAAGATACATTTATTTGGGTTTCAGCATTTATAGGTTGATGTGTTTGTGTGTGTGGGCGAGAGACAATGAGAAATTGAACCATTCCACCATTATCTCAGATTTGATATAAGTAATGAGCGCGATATTTTTTCTAGAATTTAAATCCTTACTTTAAGGATTTTTTATTAATATTTTTCTGTTGCTTCACATACACTAGTTTACAGAAAAAAAGGACGCCGAACTTAAAGAGGCTTTTCAAATGTTTTTGTAATAATGTTTTGAAAGTGGATAGAAAACATTCTAAAGGGCAAATAATTTTTTTAAAGTAATTTTAAATATTTCTACAACAGTTTGATATAGCAACCAGTATTTTGTTTTACAAAACTGTACCGTCAAAAAAGGCATTTTGTACAATATAATTTAGAAGTGGATGTCTGCTTTGTCCTGGACGTCCCACAGAGGTCAGTACTCTAGTTAAGGCTGAGCTGATGAACGAGTAAAGCTGCGATAAACTGCTAAACCTTAAGCAAATTCCTTAAAAGAGTGGCAAATATATTGCACACACATTAGGATTTGAAAATGCTAAATTCCAGATGGCTGCCGCGGTTTCGTACGATTAAGAAACTTGACCCAGCAAAGACCAAGCACAATTTTTTAATGTTGGTTTATAAAAACGGCTTTTGTATGTAACAAAAATTTCAATTTTCTCTTTACTCTTTCAATTAATCTTCGTCAGACTTTTCTGAGAAATCTGGTAAAATTTTGACATAGATAGCGCAACACTTTTGTCACTATTGGTTTTGAAAACGATAAGAAAAATGATTTGGTGTCATGAAAACCAATGTTATCGGTTTTATCAGCAACAGCTGGTTCGAACATTGGTTTTATTTACATTCGAAATTGTCAAAACTAACTTGGTTCATGACACCAAATGAAACCAAAATTGGTTTGCAAAAGCGACTATTATCAAAACCGACATGGTTTCTATGACAGCCCTGTATATTCTCTTTTTATTTTCACTGATAACTCAAAATCGGGGTATTTTATGACACCATGGCTCTGACAAATTATCAAAGGCTCCTAGGACAACATTTATACCAAGTTCTGAACACACTTTTTTTTGCTTACGCTATGTTTTTTCTGACCTTCCGCTTGTCTAAAACTTAATGAAACGAAAACTTAATATTATCGGAGTGTCAGTTTATTAATGTCCATCCATATATTTTTTTTACGTTTTGGACGCATATTACAAAGCATTTTAGACTACCGGATGTTGAAAAATACGCAGCGTTAGAAAAAAAGCTTTAGTGTGCCCGAACTTTTATTTGTTAAAAATACGCTAAATTTTTTTTGACTGACAAAACTAAGAATTCTGGGCTTGTTTCGCAAAATACCAAAAGTTGAAGTTGCCAATCTTTGGGTGGGAAAACCAGTTAAGAAACTTCTAGTTTTTAATTCTTCACGTAGGCTAATAATTGAAAAGACTCACAATTAAAACTTTTTATATTCGATTAAAACTGAACGAGTGAAAAATCGTTTATGTAGAATTGGTTTTCCATTTTATTAGCTTAATTTTTAATCATACTTTAAGACGATTGGTTGTTTCTAACTGTAAATGTAGTAAAAATAATTAACTAACTCAAAAAAAATGTTTATGTTTATCGGTCTACATCCACATAAAATAACTGCAAACTAGTGATATCGATGTCTGTGAGTAAACTAGCTTAACTTATTATTATTAAATCGGTGCTTAAATATACCTATGTAGGTAGTATTTTAAAGATCGAGCACAATTCTTTTCCGACGCTGTATAGAATTTAAAGTTTTGTAGTCTTAACATAAAAAGTTTACCTTAATCATCGTCAGCAGGTTTTTACTGTTTAATTCGATTTCAGACTAAAGGATGTTGAAATATACGCAGCGAAGAAAAAAACTTTAATATACACGGCACTTTAAAGCGTATTCAGACTGACTGACTGACTAAAAGTTTCCCATTTAAATCATACAAATGGAAGGGCCGTTCTAAAAGAGCCCAAAATCAACTTAATGTGTCAGCCAGAAAGGGCTAAATTATTATTTAACCGCTCTATAATGCCGTTTTCTTGCAAATAACCTCTAAAATTTGAGTTTTAGAAGTATCCGCTTTGTTGTCAGAAATTTGAATGTTTCAATCATCAGCGTCCTTTTTTATCGATACAAGTTGTTGTTGTTGCTAAGTGTATACTTGGGCATAGTACCATAAGTAAGAATTCTCTATAAGTTTAATTGACACTAGTAAGTGTTTGTTTCATTTTTATATTAATTTTTTGTGCAATATTTCTTTCAAAAAATCTATATGATACATTTGCAGTTCAACTAAAACTGTAACAGAAATAAAATCAAATAAATAACTTAACGTTTTTAAACATTTATAAAATAAGCGTTTTTCTTTTCTTGACTTTAAATTATAACGAGTTCGTCAGAGAGTTTTTTTTATTTTTGTAGGAGGAGTTCATACATACGTATTTCTTAACAAGCACAGGTCTCTTTGCAAAGGTACATGTAATTAGTATAATCGTTTGGCAATGTGTTCTTCATATTCATTTCATTTGTTTCTTTTTAATTTTTAAGTAGTATATACACTGAAAGAAATTAACGAACATTGTTAAATTAAGTGACGGAAATTGGCAAACTCAAGTTAGTGAACGATTGTTATGGGACACAATGCAAGCGTGGGAGATTTGGCAGCGGTAGGTGTTTAACGCTAGTTAAAATGTTTTGAACTCGAACTTGAGTTAAACAAAGTTTTTAACGAATGTTGGAGTCATGTTTTTTAAGACAGTTTCCCAGCAGTTTAAAAAATTAATTAAATTTAAACAATAAATTAACATTCAAAGTAAAATTGTTTCAATGTGAAGACATATTGTTTTTATATAATAACAGAACAGACTAAAAAAAATATATTTAATCTTAACTAAAAATATTACTAAATAGTTATTAAATTGATTAATTTCGTTGTGATAACTCAGAGCACTCTATTTTATCTAATTTATTTATCTAACCACATAGTATTTTTTAAACCACTGAAGTATGTTTAATTTGCCAGATATAGAAGAATACTTGAATGAATTGATGCCATAAACTGATTACACCTTAGATTTATCGAAATCAAGTTGATCAATTAAAACAGTAACAGTGATTGAAATAAGATGTATCGGATATAATAAAATTTAATGGAATAATAATAAAAAATAATCCTGGTCATACTGATGTTTTTTACGCTGCGTTAGGCTGAAATCTAATGTTGCGTTGAAATACTTAAGTATGCCCGTACCTTTATATACATTTTAGCTAGATTTTTAAAAAAAAAACTGTTTTGTACAAAAGAACTTATATAACAGAGAGAAGGACCATTGCAAAGCTCTGGTGTTGTGGTATTTCATATTAAGGCAAAGGCTTAAATAACAATTGCTAAGTAAAAAACAAAAGTAACAAATTTGAATTTAAATCCTGGAAATACGATTTTTAAATAGCAATTGCTAAGCTTTGTCAAAATAAAAAAGTTGCCTTTATATATCACGCCATTAGATGTGTCTTCTTTTTATAATAATTTTTGCGGATCTATTTATTTGTTTAAAAGAGTAGTTTTTGTAAAAAACTTACAAAATCTACTCTTGTGATTAAGCCATGCAGATGGCAATTTTTATTTAACCAGTGTACTAATAGAACTTTTTGAAAAAAGCCAGAGTTGCTTGGAGAACAAATGTGGATCTTCACAAAATCCGATAAAAAATAAGATTTTGGCAAATGACATTTTTTAAAGAACATCCGTTGGTTTTTTTTGGCGATTTTCGGTGTATATCCCAACGCATCCATGATTTTAGGATTAATTCAGAAACCCAAAAAAGCGTTGGTTTTTCAAAATCTCAATAAATTATATAAAATACCTTTAAAGGCTCGCGCACACTAAGCTTTTTTTCTTTACGCTGCGTTTTTCTACATTTCTAATCAAATACATGTTGGAAACTTCATGATATTTCAGTGTCGGGGCAGAAAAGCCTCGTCATAAATAGATTTAATGTTTTGGAGACTTATTTCAAGGGTTTTGAGACTACCGGAAATTGCAAAATACTCAGCGTAAGAAAAAAAGATTCAGTGTGCCCGAGCCTTAAAGCAGCATACTCAAATCATTCTGACAAAACAAAGGCAAAAGGAGGCTAAAACGCCTGTCTTAACCAAAGCTCAACAATTTCTCCGATTTCGAGCTTGAATAAATTAAATAAAAATATATATAACCTGTCCTATCGTGAATAAAGCCAGAATTGATTTCTACTTGAATTATTATTTCCCTAGAGACATTCAATGCATTCTGCAAAAAATGTTCACTTTTTTGGCATTTGTTCGCTACCGCTAAAAAAGAAACAAGTCGAAAAAAGGGGGGAAATATCTGTAGAAGTTCCCGACCATTTAAAATTCTGGACTAGATTTATTCATGAGAGGGAAATATAAATTAAGCCTGATTAGTTAATGTTTACATTATAAACAATAATCCCGATTACAGCTATTAGTTTGACATTTGCTAGTGGACTTCGTGGTTGTAATAAAAACAACAGCGCGATAACTTAAACCGATTTTGTAATGTAAATATATCCTTCTTCTTTATCTAAGCAATGTTAGAAATTATAAACACGATAACAGTTGTCAGCTAACACTAAGTAGTGTATTTTCGTGATTGTGGCAATCATGATTAATTTTATAGAGTAAACATAGACTTGTACTATATTGAGAAAAAGTTTACATAAGCATTTATAACCACAATAATAGTTGTCTGTTCAAAACTTGCTAGAGAATTTTTGTGATTGTGTTAATCACTATAGCTCGATAACCGGGAATTATATTCTAAAGTTAACGAAGCTTTAAATTATTGGCCTTTTCAGAGACACTTTAGCTTTCTCTAGGTAATGTTTACTTTGGAGTTTATAATCCCGATTTTATCTGTCTGTTTTAAATTGGCAAGTGTATTTTGTGATTGTGTCATTCAATTAGAACAATAATCGGAACTAAATTCCTAATGGAAACATTCCCTTGTAGCCATTTCAGATTCGGTTTAAAGTAAATATTTAAACTAGTAAAATTGATAAAAATAAAGTATGCAAATTTCAAAACATATTTCAAATTAGAAAAAAAATATAATAAAAGCCTAATTTAAAAACGAACATATGATCACATCCTAATTGAAAAGTAGTTGACACTGACTTTAAAAAATGTGCAGTATATTTCGCTGGAGTTGGAATTTAGTTTGGTACAAAATCCTTGACATAGCCGAAATTCATTGGTTTCATAAATGAACAGTTATTTGAGATTGAACCAGCTCCCGTATTTCCAGCCTAGGTCGTTTAAAACGTTAGCTCTTTGGAACCAAATGAATTCGTTCAAATCGACGGCGGCTAAGTAAAAAACAAAAGTAACAAATTTGAATTTAAATCCTGGAAATACGATTTTTTTTTAAAGAACTGCTTATATTTTCTAATTTTCTCCAACCTCACAAGGAGAGAAGGGCAGTTTCCTTTACCATCCCCTTGCATTGCGTCCAGTATATTTAGTGGCGTTTATTTCGGTGAATATATTTTGCATTTTTATTTAAGTGCGGGTGCGATTTTGTAACAACTTTGGTGAACTTTTATAGATAACAAGCATAGACTTGAGTTGAATTCTTATCTTAAAAATTAATAGGTAGTGGAGGTGCTGACTAGTATTGCATTCGGCGCATGTGCTGTGTGCTCATAATTGACTCTTAGGTCGGCTAATGTTCAATTTAGTTAAATTTTCAACTTTTACAAATCAATCAACACAAATCAACAATTAACAATTACAGTAATTAAATATATGTAAACTTGTAATAGAGTACAATGAGTATGTGGCTTCTGTAAGTAGTATGTGTGTATTATAGTTTATACTTACACGGTAAATAGAGTCTAGTCTAAATCGCAGCAGATTAACTAGCTTTTTTGGTTACGTTTTGGCTCCGAAAACCGAGTTCTGCTCAGTTGAAAGAATCGCCACGAGTTTAGACCATAGAAATGATATTTGGCTAGAGTTGTTTTTAGGGGTTTTGTATGATATGCTTTTACCTTAGGGATATATCTTGGTTGGTTGGTTTGTTGTTGTAGTATTTCCTATACTTATTTTAAATATTTCTTTTTTGTGCTAAACTTCAAAATAAACTAAATACTTTTTTGGTTTATGTAGTTGAAATCATATGAGATAGTCTGATGAGAACAGCATCATGATTTCGTTCAATATTCATAACAAAAAAATCTTTATAATTAATAACTAAAGTCCTCCACTCAGAGATTTGTAATTAAACGAGTCTGGCTGGCCTTTACTTTGGAGCCTAACAAATTTACAAATCATCTCCCAATCGATGGATTTCTTCCAACATAAAATCGACATCGGCCTCGGTGACCGCAGCAGATGAAATAATCGAGCGGAAGAAATTTGGTCGCCGATCGTCGGGTTGATAGCCCACCATAAGACTGCCCTTTTGCATCATGCGTCCCTTGATAATGGGGCAAATCTGAAATGAATATTATTAGCAAATACATTATCAACTCCAGTTTAGCCCCCATCTTACCTTGCCCAGTTCTTTTTCCTTGTTATCGTCGTGGGGAATACCTCGTAGCCGCTTAGGCACATACCAGAAAGACACATTGACACATTCAGGTTCCATAATCAAATGGAAACGATCCGATTGTTCTTTAATGCGCCTCACTTGGTATTGGGCCAAGTCCATTAAACGATCCTGCTGGCGTTCGAAGCCCTCGGTGCCCTTGGAGCGCCACTGCAGCCACAATTTGAAGATGTCATTATGACGGCCGCATTGGATGACCTTATCGCCGGTATCGTAGCTGATGTCATATTGCTTATCGGTCATGAACAGATATTCGGCCGACATTTGATTACAGCTGATCAGAAGACCCTGCAAAGAAGAGAAGGACAAGTATTAAATGGTGGAAATTAAGTAGCTCATATCAGTTTTGTAAGATAAGAACTCAAAATAGAATAAGAAATTTCTGTCAAAAGTCATTCAATTACGCTCATTACGTAAAGTGTGTTTTTTCAGACGTGTGGGTTTCATGAAGAAATAAACGTTTAATGCTATGGCCAAGAGTTTAGCTTATTATAAAAATAAGGTTTCCATTATGTTTTAAAAATGATTTCAGGCAAGTGGTCGCCGTAGCTGGCTCGCATAAATTCCAGCCAAGAGACCTAATTTACGATCACTCTTTGCAGCATTTGGGGCCGCATGTCGGCAATAACTCGCCAAATATTCTATTTCAAGTAGACAGGCGACTTCACATACCCCCACAAAAAAGAGTCCAGCGGTGTTCAATCTCACGATCTTGGAAGCCACATGCCTACGACGCGACATTATGTGCTCACCAAAAGTTTCCTTCAATAAATTCATTGTTTCATTGGATGTATGACATGTAGCGCCGTCTTGTTGGAACCAAAGGTCGTCCTCATCAACATCCTCCAATTCAGGCACGAAAATAAATTGATTGTTTCGTTGGATGTATGGCATATAGCGCCGTCTTGTTGGAATCAAAGGTCGTCCACATCAACGCCTTTATTTTTGAAGTAAGACGGATTGATTCCCTCTGCCCATTAAGCACACCAAACATTGACTTTTTGAGAATGAATGGGCGTCTCAACAATGGCTTGTGGATTTTCATTACTCCAAATGCGACAATTTTAGTTACCAACGTACCCTTGCAACCAAAAGTAAGCTTCATCGCTGAACAAAATTATCTTGTAAAAATCAGGATCGATGGCCATCTCGTTTGCGCCCATTCACCACGATTTGCAAAGTTGTCTATTCATTATGAAATGGCAAACCAAACTAAGCAAAAATCAAGTGACAGCTATCAAAAAGACCATCACCAAAAAAGGGTGGCCAGATTGAAAAACACATTTATATCGATGACACGACAGCCGATTCTATGCACCGGATCGACCCAAGGCAACAATTCTTCGACCAAGGGCTGTCATCCCGATACAGTGTACCGCTACAACAACACTTTACAATGACAAATTTTAGCACAATCTCGTTTATTTTTTTTTGTTAGAGCTGTAGAACCTCTACTCGGGAGGAACTATTGTGTGGGGGCTAATCGAAAACATGAACTGATATGGTCCAATTTCACAAGGAATGGGTGTTTATCGCTCGTAAATAGTATTTCTCTTTCCCGTATCTTTAAGATACTTTAGTACAGTATTGCCGGGAGAAAAACCCTACTCGTAACGCTACATTCGAAATTTGGTTGAAATCGGATGTAATATGTGGCTTTTAAAGACGTAGGCTCTGGAATCGGTATTAACTTGGCCCAAAGTTAAGGAATACTTAGTAGGGACATAAATACTGTTACAACATTGAACACACCCATTTCAATAGTAGAACTGAACATACCCCGTTAATGTCATATGGGTTTTGAAAGCTAACCTCAATAGCGTTAGTCTGTAACGGGATTTTAAAATTGTTTCAACTTTCATCATGGAGCGGTCGGGCCGCCCACGCTCTTTTAAATCAAGAATTCACAGAAATCCGCTCCGAAAACAGAAAAGCATGGCCCGTGAGATGAATATCACACAAAAGTCCATGGGTGGAATCATTAAAAAAGACTTGGGACTTAGGGCTTTCAAACGACGTACCGGACATTTATTGACTGCAGTTTTCAAACATCTTTTGGTGAAGCACACTGATAACTTGTACAGAAAAATTTTGTTCACCGATGAAATAATTTTTACCGTTCAGGAAAAATTTAACAAGCTAAATGACAGAGTATGCGCGGTCATCTAAGGAAGCATCTGAACTGATCCAAGGGAGGAAAAGGGTCATCACCCAGCTTCATTCATGGTTTTGGTTTGGCATCTCTACGAACAAGGAGTCAAAACATCGGCCAAAATATACCAAGAAACCGTTTTTGAAGCTGTTGTGAAGCCTCTTAACAATTCCCTGTTTCAAAACCAGCCATGGACTTCCCAGCTGGATTCTGCGCCGGCCCATAGGGCTAAAACGTCCCAGGCCTGGCTTCGAAAAAATTGCCAGCGTTCATTTCCTCTAATTAATGGCCTCAGGCAGTTCAGATTTGAACCCATAGGATTACAAATTGTGGACGGTATTAGAGGACAAGGTTTGTCACAAAAGATACTCCAACATTGGATCTCTTAAGACTGCTTTGGTTCGAGCTGTGCCAATTTTCCAATGGACGAGGTTCGTGCAGCTATTGACGATTGGCCAGTGAGACTTAAGGCGTGTGTAAAGGCAAAAGGCGGTCATTTCGAATAAGTAGATTCTTTTTTGATACAATAAACAGCAATAAATATATTACAAAATATTTGGTCCAAAAACATTCAGAACTTTTTATTTTACAGCATAAAACGTGTGTAACAGTATTTATGTCCCTACTAGGTATATCAAGTTTCATCGAAGTCGTTATACATATATTTAAAATATATATACATACATTAATTATTTTCAATATGCATCAATTATTTTCAATATACATCAATTGCGCTTAAAGTTTTGAGAAAATGTCTAATTAAAATGAAAAGTTTTTAGTTCAAATTCTATACTGAAATAAATTTACATTAATTTTTCCAGAAAAGCGATAAAATAACATACAGTTGCAGAACGTTTTTCTAAATCAAAGTTACTGAAACAGTTTTTTGTTCAATTCCCATCGCTTCAGTTTCATTGAATTTGTTCCATGTGAGAAACTTCAGAGTTACTGAACATAGAAGGTACTGGTTTCTATTATTGAAGTCTTCACGCAGGTGAGTAAGAACGTACTCCATCCCTCCTACTAGTAATCCCATAAATTCCTTCCTTTCATGCTATACACAATTTATCCAAATCATTGTTTAAGATTAACAAAAAAAAAAAACCAAAATTTAATGTATCATCTCCTCTCCTCTTGTCTCACCAACCAACCAGCCCAAGCACCATCAATTTTTATTGGCGGAACAAAAGCGTTTATGTCCGTCCACCCATCTTCCAAATGGAATAATGGTTGTAAATGCATGAGTGCGGCTGGCTGGGTCTGTGTGTTGTAAAAGCAATAAGTCAAGTAAAAATTTTAATTAAATTCCTTAAAAAGTAATTTTGTTACGCAAAATACCATCAGTGGCAACTGTGACCAATGACTGACGGAAACATATTGTGTCGAACACACTTACACGTACTCAACAATAGAAAGTTGTTCACCCCACAAGGGTGGTGGTTTTTGCCAGAGTTACTTTCGGTGTTGCCAGGTTTGGCCCAAACTTGTACAGAATTAAAATGTAGTTAAGGTTAATACCATGTATGGCACGGAATAGTTGGATTTGGCCACCCTATTATCGATGCTGGGTCTAAACGTGGAATGCCGTTCCCCCTGAACAGAAGGAAACATCTGCATAGACTTTTGAATAGAATGAATATTTTTCTGTAAAATAACAAAGCATTCCAACATGTCTGTATTGGCGCAACATGGAAAATATGCTGTTCACAAACTTAGGAATGGATTTTTGACATAAGGACTGTCTACCCCCTGAAAATGTAAAGTTTTTTTCTTAGCAGACGTCTAGGAAATCGCATTTAAATATTAAAAGTCAGCAACATTTTTTTTATTTTATGGTACTCGTACTAAACTCATTTTTAAAACCACACTAAGTTTCATTAAATTGATGGTAAAGAAATTGTTTTAATGAGAAAATTTTATTTTTAAAGAAAGATAGTTGCTGTGGTAAAACAATTATTAAACAAAAACCATAGATGTAAAATAGGTTTTTTTATTTTGTACTTTTTATCTTTGAAAATTTAGTTTTGATCTCGACGGTAACAAAACTAAGAAAACATATTTATTTTTCAAAATCGCATTTATTAAAATAAAAAACTTAAACAAGAAAACGAATTTAAAGACGAAGCGGCCCACTTTAAAAGAGAAGAGTCGCGCCTCTGTTTAGAGTTTAGGCAATGTTGGACTATATACTTTTAAAATGGAAGGGACATACTTTGGCGGGGTTATATGAAATTACCCAATTGGTCCAATTTCACTTTAGAAAGTTAAAGATCGAATTTAACGCTCTGTAAGCGGCAGGACTTCCAATTGGAGTGGTCATTTGTATGGGGGCTGTATCAAAAGATGGACTAATGGTCAAGCTTAGGTAGAATTTGATAGAAGTCGTTTTTTTTAATTCGAGTACAATCGGATTTAAATCGTTCTTTCTAAAGCGACCGAAACTCTATTCGGGAAAGACCTTTTGTGGGGCTTAGGGCATGGTATGTTCGAAAAACATAAACCGACATGGAACAATTTCATTAGGGATACTTACTCGTACAAGCTTAGTACAATTCTCTATGCCTATCCTAATGATGGGGTTATTCTAAGAAATGAACCGATATGGTCTAGTTTTACAATAGTTAATTACTCGTAGATCTATGCTAAATATTGTTTGGGAAGCTATTCTTAAAAAATGGACCGATACTGTCTAGTCTTACAAGAGTTAATTATTGGTCACTAATAACGTGCAATGCTAAATTTAAGTACGGTCATGTTTTATTTGTGGTTTTTCGAGCTGCAGGATCTCAAATCGGAAATAACCTTTGTATTTGTCCATGGCACAAACCTAAACAATGTAACATGTTTTATCGAAATCTGATCATAGTTGCGATTATTTGATTCAACGATAGATGGGCAGAAGGGCGGAAATCGCTTAATAGAATCCGATAGTGATTCTGAAAGGATACGTATACTAAACATGGGTTCTTTCTTCATTCCTTTAGGATTTTACAAACATCAGCACAGAGTCATAATACGAGTGCCCTGCACGACAGTATGGTTTAGGACCTATACTAAAGGTGTAAAAAGTTTAAAAAAACGGAGCATATGTAACATATACTCGTATCAAAAACCCATAAACGAGTCGCGGTTGTATCAAAAAAGTACAATTCTATCAACTTTTGTATTCCAGATAAAAATAGTAAAAAATCATATTATTGTATGTCGAACACTTCTTGCTTTAATCCGGTATTCAGGCAAGACCGGATTTAAAATGTGACTTCTAGAGTGGCCGACGTTCAAATTGGGATGGACACTTTTCATGGCAACTATATTAAAACATAAAGCGATAAGATTAGGTTTTATGCAATTTGTTAATTTTAGGAAACTTCGAATAAAAATGTGGCTTGTATGCTTTCAAAAATCAATATAAACCATTGCATCAAGGCTATAGAAAAACATTGACCAATGTAGTCCAATTTTATCTGGTTGATTTTTGGCTGCTCTTACCGCACCATACAATACTAAGCAATATCGGATTTAATTTGTGGTTTCTAAAG
The DNA here is from genome assembly GCA_963513945.1 of Hydrotaea diabolus. Lineage (NCBI taxonomy): Eukaryota > Metazoa > Arthropoda > Insecta > Diptera > Muscidae > Hydrotaea > Hydrotaea diabolus. The sequence goes on from OY740719.1 coordinate 172,660,450, forward strand.
GCACAAGGCTCCCTTGTAAAAGAACTTTGGGCGATTAAGTTGAGTTTCGCCAGGATTGAGTATTGAGCGCAGGTAACATGCCTTGCGGCATTTTAACAAGATCGGATTGATGATGTTGCTTCTGTCCATTATAAACTGGACCGATAAGAACCATTTCCAACAGGGTTGGTCGAAACCAGCACAATGTGTAACATTTTGAGTCGGACATTGCTAAATCCAGTCTGATATTAGTTATAAGTCGATCGGTATATTTAAGGTGAAGTCTATATTCTTTCGTTTAAATGTGTTACAAAAATCTCCACAACATTATAGTACCCCGTATCACAGTGTTATCGTGGGTATAAATTGAAGTATCTTAAATAAATCTAGAAGGGTAGAACCTCATATCCCGAGGGACCCTTGTGTAGAGTCTAAAAAAAACTTTGGCCGATTAAGTCGAATTTCGCCAGGGTTGAGTGTTGATCGCAGGTAACTTACCTTCCTGCATTTTAACATGATCGGATTAATTACGTTCCATAATCACATGGACCGATATGAACCATTTTCAACAGGGTTGGTTGAAACCAGCACAATGGCAGTCAGATAGTAGTTATGAGTCCATCGGTATATTTACCGTGAAGTCTATCTCCTTTCGTTTGCGGTCTTACAAAAAGCTCCACAACATAATAGTACCCTGTTGTGTTGAGTATTAAAGTATCTTAAATAAAATCGCAGTTCCCTGCAAAATATCGGTCATCTCGTGCAATATCCTCACAATCGGAAAAGGCTAATTCTTGACCAGCATACAATTATAATAAGTAGGCCGCCATGGTGTGAGGTTTAGTGTTCCCGACTATGACGCAAGTAAACCCAGGTTTAACTCCTGGTAAGAACATTTAACAAGTTTGCAGTGGCCATTTTACGAGATAGATTAATCTCTAAGCCGTGTAAAAACATCTTTAAAAAATACGTTAGGCATTGGGAGTCGATGTTAAACAGTAGGTCCCGGCTAGTGAGTATACGGTCAGTAACGTGCACAGCTTACTGAATTGAGAGAAGCTTTCCCTTGTTCCTTAGTGGGTTGTTGTGGGACTTAAGTAAGAATTGCGGGCCTGTTCATACAAGGGTCAAATGTTGAACATAATGTAACAAATTTTTTGGATGGAGAAAACGTAAAGCTTGATATGGTGAATCGACCTATCATAGGTTTCCACATTCACACTATACGTGAAACGAATAAATAGTCGGATTTACACGGTTGGCCATAAAGTGTTAACAAATTTATAATTTTAGAGTCGATAATTGTTTCACTAAAAAAAATTATTTATGAAAATAAATTAAAATTGAAGTGACATAGTTAAACACGTTAAAACTAAGCATGAATCTGAAATATAGAAGGCTTATATTTACAAAATGTAAAATACCGCATTCGACATGGCTTTAATGCGGCAGAGATTTAAATCAACACCTGTATGGTGCTACACCAATGCATGCAAATGTTTTCGGAGTCCAGTCGCACTTAAAATCACCAACCAGGCAGAGATCGGTGCGGAGTGTGAACATAGGCGCCGTAGCGGTCAGAATCGAAAAATAAACAAAGTGTTAATCTGACGCCGATAAGTTAAATTGGGAATCGATGTCTCGGCATCCATCTAAAGCTGTGATGATGCCATTAGATGAGTTCCACAATTGGCGCGATATTTGTGGACCGAAAGTGTAGTTTTATCAAGAAATTATCTTTTTTAGGACGCGCCCATTTCTGACTCAGAGAATTTGTCAACAAGTGAGGTCAGAAGTAAAACCAATCCATAAGAGTTTGAATATTGTGTACAATTTTTATGAACTAATATTAAAAAAAAAATCTGCAATGATAGCAATTATTAAAAAGCTTCTGGGAAAAAGAAGAATTACGGTGTTCCTAATAACTCGGTGCTACTATACTTATACTCGTATACATACGAAATCAAAAAAATAAAGTTTTTTCGTTAAGCGTAAGCAGCGTTACCTTGAAAAAGTGATTCTCCAGGTAACGCTCGGAGGGTTTTTGAAAATTAAATTTTTCATTTTTTTGGTAACATTTTGATTTTTGCAAAAAAAACGCCTTATTTATTATTATTAAAGCGTAACCTTATAAATAATGTTTATAGAAGGGGTCAACATTTTACTTATAAAATTCGAGTTATGAGTGGAATCGGCTTTGAAAACGTGATTTGTAGAAAAATGCTTTTAAGTTTAAAAAAACTCTGAGTCTTGTGTGGAGGCGTTTGCCTAACTACTGTTTTTTGTGTGTTAGTTTTGCTCCGAATCACAATATTTGCTAAAGGTTTCTCATTCAGATAACCAAACAAAAATAGTGAAAAAATACGATACTTTTCCGAAGTCCTTAAATAATCTAACAAGACAAACACTTTAGACGATCTCGAGGCCAAAATTTGAGCTGCTATCGCCGTAGTAATTCTACACACATGCAACTGCTTGGACCGACTATATGAAGCACTGTCATTCATACTTGCAATGGCCTAAATGTAATTAAATAAAAACCGACATTACACCGTTGTTTAATTTTCTTTCCCATATTGCTTATCCTTTTTACAAACACAAATTTGTTTAATCAAATTTTGATGGCGGATAAAAGTCCCAACTTTTGGTAGCTCCCATACAGATGTACCAAAGTGTCCGGTACTTTTATTAATTTTAATACATTCCATGCCCAATAACATTGATATATTTTCAAATACTTACATCCTCTTTGAAATGGATAGTCGAGCATTGCAACAGGGCTCCCATCAATTTGTGTGGATTCCAGGTAACCGAATCAGCTCTGCAAGGAAAAGAAAGAACACAATCAAACCACAAATGAGTTACAAACAAATTAGGTTACATCAAAATTGAACAAAACAAATCAAATAAAACAAATTCGAATCAATTCAATTCAGTTGAGAAGAGCAAATATGAACATGAGCTACGAGTATTTCGGGTTTGTTTGCCTTTGCACGAGTACGAGGAGTATTTGCTTATTAAATGCCATTCAGATACAAATTACAAACAATTAACACTAATCCACACAACATTCACAGCACGCTCTTATGCTGGCAGCAGTCCTCCATCCTCCGCATGAAGTCCCTTACCACCCGTTTTTGCTTCCCCTCTGCTGTGGCAGAACCCGCATCATCTCATGCTGTAATTGAATTCAGACGAGTTTTCCATGCTCTCGTCCTTGTGTGTCCTTGTAGCGGCAAATGTTAAGCTAGAAGGGGGGTGCCCTTCTGTAAACACACAACGCACAATAAAAGGCACAACCATTTGCTAAACATCCCTCTGGGAGCTACTTATGGTTTTTGGATGGTGGCATAGTGCCACAGCCGTGCACGAGGTCTACAATTAAGGGGGAGTTTGTGTGGCCGTTTATAATAGTCAAATAAATTTATCATATCCGAACCGTGTACATATGCTGGGCGAATGGTCTTCGTTTAATATCCGAGTGAGATGTAACTGATTGGAAATAATTGAATTTTAGAACTGGTATGTTATGAAAACTTGGCCTCGACGTGTTACTCTCAATGTATCGAGGACTTTTTTGGCACTTGTTCAGAGCATTTGGATGGCGGTGTCTTTAAGGAGGATGTAAACCTTAACATTGTAAAATATTTATGTTGTGGAACGAAAATTGTTAAAAAAAATATATTTGAAAAATCCAAATAAAGCTCGTCGACTCTGGGGTCGCAGAGAAATCTAAGAGATCGAAAAGTAAACATACAACCGCGGAATTTCGCCATTAAGAAAAGTTAAAAAAGTAAAACATCCTTCAGTCGAATTTGGGCCCCTAAATCTCTGGTTTTTAAAAGAATCGTCACCTCAGTACGACACTTAGCAAGATCGATTTTTTTCAAGCTGCCTTAAATCGGGATGAATGTATCTGCCGCGTTTTCTATTAAAGACATAACAATTTAATACATTAATAAAACACAGAATGTTTCAGATATAGAGTCCAGATTTATTCCAGGTGTAGTGCAAATATTCCATTTTAAGAATGAAATTTGATTTCGGTCATATGACCACCACGAGTCCGTGCACGATCTATTTGTTGGACAAATTTTCCACCTCTCTTGCTCAATTTCGTGTTGGCGTTGGCATCTTGGCATATACCAATGACTTGATGTGGTCCTATTAAAAGAAATAAATGGCGTTTAATCGGATGGACTATTTCTCAAGATAACACATTCACCGAATTTTCCTTTCAGTAAATCGATTGTAACGCGTGCTGTTTAGTGGCACCTTCTTGTAGAAACCACGTATCGGCGATGTCAAACTCATCCAATTATGATCAAAAATAATTTTCTAACATGGAGATGAGCTTTATCGCAGAAGAGGATTTTTCGATGAAATTCTGGATTTTCGTAAAACATTGCCAGAGCCACCAACTCAGAATTTCGGTAGTAATTTTAATGATTTCCAAACGTTGCTCGTATATGAACTCTACCATGATGAAAATGTCAACTTGGACTTACGTTTTGACACTGAAAGATCATTGAAAATGTTTGAGGGTGCGTTGACATAAAGATACGAAATGGCCTATTGGAAAACCCGTTAATAATAAAATTCAAACCTACTCATTGTTAATACAATTGCCAAAGTTAATGACAAATTGTAAACAGAGTCGTTTTTATGGGATGTACCAGATTGAGGAGAATACAATGTTACAGCCAGGTACATGCATTAGGGCAATGGCTGTGTGGATTTCAGTCTATGCTCTGATAGTGTACTTTGCGTGGGACGTACTAAAAAGGGCATGGTTAAGACCCCAATATTTCTTCAGCTAGTGTATTTATCGCACGTACAGTATTAACTGGCAAAACGTTGTTGATCTCGGCCAGATCCTTATTCACCGTGACTTCGCTATTAAAGCATAACAAAAATACTAGCAATAAGATAAAGACAAGAGTGGACGAGTTTATTACACCCTACACTTCTGAATGTTCAGAAAAGCCAACTTAAATAGGTTTTACAGCCCCTTTGTCGGGCTCTACCCAGATAAAACTAATGTCATATTTAAATTTATAAGAAAAATGCATTGTTTGGTAAAAACGAGTAAACATATATGTGGGAGCTATATATTAATCTGAACCGATTTTTTCCAATTTCAACAGCGTCTGTCCTTGGCACAAGCTACTTACTTGTACCTTATTTTTTTTAACCAAGATTGGATATAATATGTAGCTTCTACAGCTAAAACACATAAACGCGGATATTTATATGTGTAAGAGGTTTATACGATTCTTCAATTTCAGCAATGTCCTTCCTCAGCCTTAAAAACTTGCAAAATAAGTACCATTTACGGAGGTAGAAAAACGGGTAACTGAAGTCACTAGTGAAAATTGTCCTTGGATTCTAAACTGATGTATGAAAGAAGTATAGCCCTTGTTAATTAAGGATTAAAGACATACTCGTATCATACTTTTAGATCGGATAAGAAATAAGGAAGCAGTGACAGTATACTACTATTTTGGCCAAATGTAGGGTGAATGGGAAAACAATGTGTTTTAATTCTAATATTCTACCTTAGAAAGCTACAAAATTAGGTGTTGAATCCCGCAAATTTAATTTTTTACTGGGCCGAACCGCGCTAGTGGGTGTGCGTTTCTGGATGTATTTTTTTGGTGTATGTGGGTGAGAGTGAGACAGAAAACGACGTCAAAAGAAACTAGTCACCTCTTTAGAGGTGGCAAGAGTGAGTTGTATTTTCGTGGGCAATTGTGTGAAGAAAACTTGAAAAGTAAGGTTTACAACAGTAGTTCTCATTCGTTTGGGGAGAGTCTGGCCTTATAGAGTTCGGTTTTACTTTCAACAATTGCAGCAAGGCTTTCTGAAGAGGGTTGTCACGGACCCAAAATCATGATAAAAGTAGTGTGCAGCCACGAAAATCAATGTCACTTTGCCATTTTGTTAAAAACTTGTCTTCTATTTAAATATAGGAGCAAGAGGTCTTGAGCCAGTTTAATCCCTGTTCAATGTGTAAAAGCAACAGACCGAAATAAAACAAACGAGCTAAACTTAGTGTATATTTTAAAATGTTGAACCCAACATATGTAACTTTGTTGTTTATGAATAAAAATAACACTCTTTACTAACGTTTCAAAATAAGTCCCAATCAGGCTGTAGAAAACGAGATAACAGAGGTCACTAATCAAATTTGACCACGGAGTCAAAAATTACCTATGAACGAAATATAGCCTTTGCCAAAACTTGAACAACGGAATGCATTTCGTTGCAATCAGACTTTAAATGACAACGCAGGATAAAAAACTAAAAGGGCGGTATGTAGGGCGCATAGAACAAAAATTTGTGTTCCAGAAATCGTCTCTAGATAATCCTTAAACCGTTTTTACCATTGTTCATTCACAAAAAAATATGATTTGTTAAGCAAATACTCAAAAAAGTGAATTTTTTCTCAAAAATAAAAATACGAACCTTATAAAGGGTCTGTTTTAGACGTGTGGTTTTCAAGAAGAAATTCAACGCATATTATTTAGCTTAATGACCAAGAATTTAGCTTTATTATAGGGACAAGGGTTTGCCATTATGTTTAAAAAATAATGTCAGGCAAGTGGCCGCCGAGGCTGGGCCGAATAACATTCATCTGAGGCCAAATTTTCGATTACTTTTTGCAGCATTTGGGCCCGTATGTCAGTAATAACGCGCCCAATATTTTCTTCCATAGCATCAATCGTGTTAGGCTTATATGCGTAGACAATCGACTTCATATATAGCCCTACAAAAAATGGTCCAGCGTTGTTAAATCGCACGGTGTTAAGGCAACATGAGCCAAAACGTGGAGTAACTATGCTTGTATGGTATGGTATGAAGTGATAAGCAAATACTCCGAAGTACTATTAGACCCTTAAAGGAAGTATTTTTTTCTTCCTGGGCCGATTTTTACCCATTTAATATCCTAAGCAGCCTATTTCCATAAGCCATCATCATGCAATATTTCTTGAATCTTGGTCAATCAGCTAGCGTTATTTTAACAGACGGACGGACTTAGCTAGATTGTCTTAGAATTTTACAAGATCAATAATATAAATACTTAATGGGGTTTCCATTCAACACTTCGTGCCATTGCAAACGGAATGATACATTTAATATACTCGTAAACCCTTTGGTAAAGAGTTAAAAAACAATAAAAGTTCTTCACGATTCTAAATATAACATTGATTCCTGGGATCCCAATATCTGTTTCTTTAACAATGATCTAGTGGATACTCAAAAAAAAAACAATTAAATTTCTTCAATAATCTAAAAAACTAAATTAATTTTACGATTTGGCTGAATTAAAGACCATGGTACATAGGGCCCCAAAATTAAGGTCTTGTTAAAAAAGTACCTGCCAATAACTAACATGTCCTTTAATGCTGCTTATACTGGAACTCAATCCATGGTGAGGTGTATAGCAGTTTTGTTCCGGCCGAACTTACGAATTGTCCTCTTGCTTGAAACATAAATACATGGTTATATTCTTCTGCCAGTTCTATGAATATCAATGTACTGTAGGGTATCACAAAGTAGACACCGCCATTCTTAAGAAATCTACGATTTCAAGCATGATTTCATAGTGTACTTTAATTTAAAAACTTCGTTTGGACGTTTTAAAGGATATTTTTCAGTCGGTACCGCCGATTCCCCTTTTTTATTTTTATCGTACAAAAAGCAAATACCAAACTGAGCCTGGGAATTTAACAATTTGTCCTTTCTGCTTTAAACGGATGGCATGACAGGATGGTGGTTGTTGGCTGTTGGACGGGGAGTTCATTGTTCATCATCAGGTGTTTGAATGGCTGCTGGCAGATTACAGGGATTAAGAGTTGTCAAAGTTATGTTGTTACAAACAAAGTGCATTTACGGCGCAGTCAAAAGACAAATAAATGAAGAAAATGGATTTTCAAATGAACACACGCAAACACACAGACACAAACGCACACATGTACCCGCACCATAGATCCAAGCACATCTAAACGAGTGCTACCACAGTGGGTGGTGGGTGACTGAAGTCCCTTGTTAAATTTCACTCACACACACAGACAATTTGTTTAAAAGCTTTTAAAATGTTTTTTTCAAATCGTCCTTTAAGGAATGCACACACAAACAAAAGCAATTTGAATTTTAAAGAGAACGAGAAGATTTAAATGCAATAACACACAAATGCTGGCATTTTTAATAAGATGCACTCAGATTTGAAACACTCCTCCAGAAGAACCTTCTGTGCGCTGTACAGGCATTCTGTAACATTGTGGCCAAACCGGTTTCCGATGGTTGAGGTTTTAATCCTTCGATGGTCGAAAGTATTTCATTAACATAACTATCCATCATCGTGAAGGGGAATGCTTTCAATTTAATCGCCGCTCTAGGAGTGAGCTTGCATAGAGGAAGTAACCACTAATCCTTCAAGGATTTTGTTTCGTTTCGAAAATGGCCTTAATTCAAATACGTTGGAGTGTTTTGTGGTTACACAAGATGATAAAAGAAACACTCTGTTCTGTGCCGGTTTATTTTTGGAGGAACCTTTCAAACAGGCTTAGGGTGGGGCATAAACAAATCAATAATTGAAAGACTGACAAGTGGATTTCTGCAATGTCGGTTGCTGATGGGTGTTCGGAGGAGTATTTGATTAATGAGGCCCTGTTGATTGTTTGTAGCGTTGTGCGCTAAAAGAAAACAAAAACGCTTTTAAATTAAGTGATTTGATGTAATTTGAATATACTTAACTGGCATTTCTGGCCATAATCAAATTTAAACAGTCACCAAACAGTCCCGTTCCCATACAAGTTCCTCTTTTTTGTTTCAAATTTCCTTGAACGCGAACATGGAAGAATATACGCTATTGTTCTCAAACCGTGCCCATTGTTCTGTTTCAAGTGTGTCGCTGAGAGGTAATTACTTGCAGACATCATCGCATGATTTATGACTTGGCAAATTGCTGAGGACAATTGTCGACCCCGAGGGTAGATGTCTTTTTGTTTTAGAACGTTTTTAATTTGCGCAAATTTGTGCAGTATACGCCCTACAGTCAATCTGCGTGCACAAATTACTACAGATCATGGCCACATAGCAAGGAGAAATGTGATTGATAAGTTAAGAAATATTTTAAAGATAGTTCTTTGATGAAAAAATTTAAAATGTATCTGAGCTTTTAAAGATACTCGATCCAACTTGAAACACAAAGTAGACATGCCTTTTAAGACAAAGCCATTAAAAAACCTTAAGCACGGCCGGACCATTTTACATAAACCCCTTACCATGGATCAGCTATTTTAACGAATGAAATGGCTATTATCATAATTATGACCCTTATAGTCCGATTATCACCAAAATTATAAAAAAAATTTATATTTCTATATTTTTTAGAAAAATTTGCTTTAGTGAGTATAAATGTTCATATTTAAGATGGTCGTTTCAGGTGTCGGCTCCAGGTGTCTAAGCCAAATCTTCGAAATAAATGCATGTTTGAATTTAAAGTGTGGTTTGTTTCTATACGAATAAAATTCAAAATACATATGTGACGCGCAAAATAGAAAGGGACCTAAGGGTAAAACCGAGTTTTGTTCAGGAGAGCCATTTTAAAGATTTAAATACATGTATCTTTTGTGTAGAATCGTCGACTTCACTTTCATAAAACGCGCATATCTCTGGGAGGGAACACTTTTGGGGCATGGGATCGGTCTCATTCGATGCTCAGATGTTGTCCACATCAAAAAAAAGTGGAAATTTATTTTTTTTACCCTTAGGTCCCTTTCTCTATGCGCTGTCACATATATTAAATTTTCTATTGGTCGTATGTTCTGACCAAAGGATATGTTTTTTGGCCACTCATGTCCGGGTCTTATGTACCCTATTTATAATATCTGTCCAATCTTGCCTATATAAGTATAATAATGGAGTACACACAGAATTAGAACTGGTCGCTTGTTTCGACCAATACAACCCAGCTTTAAACAATAATATCAACCAAATCTTCAAGAAAAAAATTTTGTGTAAAAAAGTTCATTTTTGGGCTTCAGGAGTATTAGCTTAATCATTCAAATCAATCCATGTTTGGATTTGAAGTAAAGTTTGCTTCAGTATGAATAAAATTGAAAATATATCTGATTTTCTATCAGGTTTATAATTGTTTGGTTGTTTCGACCAATACGACCCAGCTTTAAGTTGTAATATCAGCCAAATCTTTAAGAAAATAAATATGAAAGATTCTGTATTAAAATTTGTTTCAATTTAAGTTTTTAAATGTTCTTATTTTATATTTGACATCGGGGCCCTTCTGTCTCATGTGTCCCATTAAATATTTAAGTACGATCTTACAAACGAATGTATATAAGGAATCGCATTAAGTTAGGCCTTAATTGAGTAGCCGTATGTCCTTATTTAGTACTGGTCGTTTGTTTTGATCATATGATCTGTTTTGAGCCTCTATGATGTAAGTTTTCGAACCCAAATTTTACGCAGATCATGAAAATGCGTCTTTATTTTGAATACTCGTAGTAAAAAAATTTGAGTAACAATAAGTTACCATACGAGTATGTGAAGGTTTTTTAGTATAATTTCTTTTAAGGTCTATAGCACCTACATTTTTGAAAAAAGTGCAGATAATGGGGCGCGTCACAAAAAAATATGCCACGGCCCTCAGAATGGGGCTGGTATGTCAGGAAAAATAATTGACAAGGTCGCTTGGGTCCAGCAGACCTTGAAAATGATTTTCATTTTCAAATTCCTTCTTGCGCGGCGGCCTTTGGCCGGGCTTACATACTGTCAGCCTTGAAAAGGCGTAATTTAGGAACTCGGAACATATAAGCCTTTTGCTATTGATCACTTTCGCCGTAACTGATCGTGCGTTTAGGAGGTTGGGGGAGTTGGCTCGTGGAGCCTTCTGGTGCGACCATTCGGGGATATGAAGTGGCATTGTCGTTGCCGTTTTTCCGCTGCCGTGATGTCACCTGTGAGGGTGGCAAAGTCTGTCGTTGTTGTTCGTGTTGTCCCTACTGGTGCCAGTCCTTGGCCATCGAGTCACCCGTGAGTGTGATTGTTAATTGTTTGTGTCTTTGGTAGATTAGTTTGGTGCGGTTGACCAGTCCCATGTTGTATGGAACAAAAACTGGAAGTAGCCTTTGTGTTACGAGGTCTGGCCGGAGACTTAAATGTGGTACAATGGGTAGTCAGGAGCCCCCAGAACTTTTTCTGGCCTGACTATTTGGTGCGGCTCTTCGGAGAGTATCGTGGTGGCTGTGGTTAAACCCAAATCGCGGAGAGAGCTACGGCGAGGTTTAGATAGTCCTCGACCCCTTACCAAGAGGGTAATGGCTCATACCTGTCATGGAGGCTCCCCGCATTTTAAACAGTGAAATTGACTCACATGCATTTCGATTGCTTCCAATTCTGGTAAAATTTCGTATTATTTACGTTTGGGTTTTTTCGGGGCACTTAGGGCCACACGATTCATTCGGGCATTCTTCAAGAGTTTCCGTTCGTTTAAGTTCCCACAGTTTTACGACAAACGGCTGTATCATTTTCTAGACCATGAAGGCCCCCTATGGCCCTCTTAGTCCGAGCGCCACTATTCAGTAATTTTTCGAAATACTCGAGCCATTGGGAAACAATAGCATATTTTTTTAATGCCACAAGAACGTACCAGTCCAACAACCACGCCCACAACAAAGTGAGTTTTATTTCACAAATATTTTCCATTTTTAATCTCTTAGCTTCCTAGAATTTACGACGATATTACGCAATCCCTTCACAGCCGGTTCTGTGCACCGGATTGAACCGAAGAGCAATTCTTCGGCCAAGGGCTGTCATCCCGGCACACAGTTGACGCTACAACAACATTGATATTCAGCTCATTACGATCTGTTGTAAACGGAACAACCAATAAAGTGTGCACCCATCCTATGAAGGAGGTTAAAAAACTTTAGTTATCATAGCGCGATTCCATTAAATGTATTCGTCTGGCTCATTCTCATTTGACGAAACCTCACTGTAAATGTTTTATTTTTACTTACTTGGACTTCCTCCTGCCCAACTGTGGCAATTTTGTTAGTTCATGCAACCTTAACACCCGAAAGCTTTCTCATCCTTGCTATATTCGCCATAACTTCAAATGGAACGGGCAAAGATCATGCAATATCACCTTTGCTAAACGACGGTCTCGATTGTTTTAATCAAACCATCTGGCATAAAGCCCACGCAAAGAAAAATGCTCAGGCTTTCTATCTGCTTGGGCTTTACGTAATGTCAACCATTTCAAATATTCCAAAAGAAATGTCAAAAAGACTTAGGGCTGCCAAGGCTCAAAACATAATTAGAGATGCTCGTATTAAGGCCCAAGCACACTTCAGCGTGCGTTTTTTTACTGTGAAGCAGCGCAAAACATATACTCTGAGAAAAATACTAGTGGGCTCACACCAATACAGTTGGATTGCACCAAGTTTTTGTAAATTGCACTTTTGTTTTATTTCATATATGCCCATGGAAGAAATTGATATTTTAATTCCCAAAATTTGTTTGAATATTTACAATTTGAAGTAAAATGTAATTTTAAAAAAGAAAAACAACCAGTGAAGACAACAAATACGCAGCAGATAAAAAGCTAAAATGCAGCATAAAGATTTTTATTATAAACGCTACACAACCAAGAACGCGTTGGCATTTAGTGTGCAGGGTCTCATAAGAAACAGTGCGTTACATTTTTCGAGTCAGAAGAGACCTTGAAAAAACATTCATGTTGTTACAAGTACTCTAAACTTCCCGCTACTTGTAGCACCGTCTTGTTGAAACCAAAGACGATTAATTGTACAAGATAAGCGATGTGCTTTTTCTTAGCCATAATGTAGAAAAACACTTCAGTAACATACAAATATTCGGGGTTTATTTTCCACATTCGTTTGTGCACAATGACAAGAACGCTAGAAAGTCAAAATTAAAACACAAAAAACACTAAATTTACTTTAAAAACAGCATTCCCAAAATTATTTTTACTCATCTCTGTTTTTCGATCTCTCGATAAAGTTTAGGACGCCCATCTAGTACAATTTATCGTCTTAGTTAAAACCATATAACGGGTGGCCCATCTTGAGATTTATTTTTGAATTATATGTTATTTTGGCGTTGACAGATCTTTTCCTATGGATATATTGGCATAATGGAGTCTCGTGGACAACGTTGGGAAACTTATTTTCAAAGCCCAAACAGTGTGTTTATTAAAAATTCTTTTTTCCATCATGAGGCACGCACCTCGTCTTATAGACGCAATTTTCATGAGACTGGCATGCAAGTACTTATAGATAGCACTCTTCTCGTGCAGTGCGCACTGATATGAGACCGCTGTATACTAGAGTGTGAAACTCAGTCCCAAAACAGCAAATCGCCATCGTACCTTTCGCACCAGTTTGATGAGAATTTTGCATAAAGAACGCGCATTATTCACTTACAAAGTCCAATTGACTGAGCTAAAATGGACATCGATTTTGCCAGAAAAATCAATTTCTCTGACGAATCGTATTTTCATCTCAGCGGGTTTGTTAACGGACAAAACTGCTGCGTTTTCTCTAAAAATGGCAGGCTAACGTGCGGTGCAACATTTTTCCTTTGTCAGTTCGCATTATATTTTTTTTATATAAGTATATTTCTAGAATTGTTCGCCAAAAAAGTCTAACTCAGTACTATGACTTAGCCGAACATCTAGCAAACCATTCGTGATACAGGGCCCAAAACCGCTGGCTAAAACAGTTGGCTTAAGAGTGTGTTTATTCGATACATTTTTGAATTTATGTATAAATACTTGCACTTTTTATGTGATGCATTGGCACGATTGCATCTGACATCGTATTAAGTGACGTATAAACTAGACTACTTATAGGTCGATCCCATGACAGCCGGTTCTATGCACCGGATTGACCAGAAGCAGAAATTCTTCGGCCAAGGGCTGTCACCCCGGCACTATGTGTGCCGCTACAACAACGTATAAACTAGGTATTAATAAGACACATCCGTTTATGCTATGAAGTTTAGCTTTGTAAATTTTAAACTCGATTCGGTATGCGATTCGGTATGCTTATATTATTGTTATTGAAATCATCAAACGATACACTATAAGTACACTGACAAATCGTTAACACTTCTAAAGTCTAAATGGCTTTAATCATGTATATACTAGTGAGTTCTAATTTTTTTTTATAAAGATGCCATGTTAGTTTCTGATAAAAAAAAAATAACGACTTACTTTCGACTTTAATTTGGGTTTTTAAATAATTATAAGACATATAAAGAAAACTTACCGTTCTACTCCTGTGAATCTTGGATGACGATGTCTTCGCGACATTAAAAGGCCACCACCCCAAGCTGCCTGTAGTGAAGAATATAAAAAAATCAACAAATGTATTAATATAATAAACAAGTTAAATATATTAAGTACCCTATCCGAAAAATTAATTCGGCGAGAACGCCAGTTTTTTTGTACAATAGGCTTGTTTTATTTGGCTTGACAAATTTTTCCGATAGAGTTTATGTCCAAAGTTAGAATAGCACAAAGATTGGAAACATGATCGAAACAGCTCACAAACCAAAGTATTTTTCACTACAGGCGATACGGCTGTCAAGCCGTCTCTTACGCTCATTTTCAAAGTTATAAGTATAGGTACATGTGAGATGGCAGACGGTGTGATAGTCATAGCTTCAAACAGGAAGTTCCATAAAAACAAAAAAACGGCACATGCTCACAAAAAAACGAGTCCGTATTTAAGCCGCTTTTTGCCATTAGGTAGCTGACTGACCAACGCGGTTTTAAACGCGGGTGGAGAAATTATTTCCATCTCACTTATTATCATGGCACGTCTTATAGGACACAGGACATTGAAGATCTAATGGTATTTGAGCTGCTTAATTTGCCATTAGACAGTTTAAGCTTAGTATTCACCTAAAACGAAATTTTCTCTCTCATAAGAGAAACATGTTGCAAAGCAAACGAAATTTATTATGGGTAAATTCCGTTTAGCTCTTTTCGTTTGGAGATACGCAGCTGAAACGTAAAAGTGGCGGATTTCTTTTTACCAACTGCAAACGAAATTGAATGCTCTGATAATAGTTGTAGAGAATTTTAACACATATTTGAAAAAATGAAACAAATATTGTAATTTTTATTGGTTTTTAAATGAATACGATTAACATAATTTATCTAAAAATGAATAACGACTGCATCTTCTACACTACAATTTTTACTTATAGAGAAAAAAGTAAAACTCCTATGCGAAAGTTTCGTTTAAGATTAATACAAGGCTTTACAGAGTACAAGCCCGAGCACATTGAAGCTTTAAATAACGAAAACACATAAACCAACAACAATAGACAATTTCTTAATGTGCATTATTCGTCGTGCGTTCGTCTTCCTTCTCCCCCTCCCTTTTCCATTCCATTTCGTGTAGTGCAGTTGGCTCTCTTCTTTCTTTGTCGCTGTCCGTCTAATACTTAAGGCATAACACTAAGCATTTGATGGGATCAACAGCGGCAAAGGGGGTAAGATCGGCAACTGCATTTGCACGCTGACACTTGTTTTGTTCTCTGGTTGGCGTAATGGTAAAGAAATTTAAAATCCATTTTGCCAACATACGAGGGTTGCGTGCGAATTTTTTCGCTGTGTTTTCTCACATTCATTTTCATAGGCCTGATGTTCTAGCTCTTAGTGAGACTCAGGTCCGTGAGGATTCTGATCCACAGGATTTTCACGTTCCTGGGTACCACACCCTATCTCTTTTTATTTCCCACAGAGGTCTTGTGGTATATGTACGTAATGACATAGTGTTTCAGAGCCAGCAACAATTGAACTCACAAGATCCAGAATTTAACTCCCTTTGGGTTAAGTTCAGGATTGGAACACACGTACTACATTTTGGGTTTATTTATAGAAGTCCAAACTCGGAAAGGGAGGCTTCCCTTAACGGCTTTGACGCCCTTTCCGATTCAATATCGAAAGTTTTGGAGAGTTATCCGGACAGTGAAATTGTCGTTGCTGGAGATTTCAATGTCCATAATTCCGCCTGGCTTTCACATTCGAGCCATACAACTCCGGAGGGCCAATACGCCGAGCTCTTCGCCGCGCAAAATGACTTGACGCAACTAGTGAATGAACCGACACATATTCCGTGTGTAGAAGGGCACCAACATAACATTCTTGACCTTTACTTAACTTCGCACCCTGAAAAGTACGAAGTTAATGTACTTTCACCTCTTGGTAACTCCGATCACTGCATTGTTTCAGCATCCTTTCCGTATTCCGCTCTTCGTGTCGCTTCGATACCAGCCCCAAAGCGGACAGTATTTTTCTACGAAAAGGCACGTTGGGATGAGCTCAACCACTTTTTCCAGCATTTCAATTGGAAACTTTGCTTTCTTGATAACGACGTAAATGCTGCGGCTGAAATGATCCAAAACATAATTTTATCTGGTATAAAGACTTTTGTTCCAAATAAAATTATGTCGGCTAAACCAGCCAAAAACAGTTGGTTTAACCAGGCATGCAGGGATGCTGTCAGATCAAAGGAGGAAGCGTTCAGAAATTGGCGTTTAAACAAAAACCCCATTACTGAACTGCTGCGAAAACAGGCAAGAGCTTCGTGTGCCAGAGTGCTTAGACGTGAAAAATTTCTGCACGAACAACGTCTACGTACAAAGGTTCTTACTTCTCCTAGGGGAAGTAAGAGCTTTTGGTCGTTTGTAAGAAGAGTAAAGGATAGTTCTTCATCTATCCCAACTCTTGTTAAAGACGACCAGGCATTCACTAACCCGGTTGATAAAGCTAACCTTTTGGCTGAAATATTTGCAGGAAATTCTTTCTTGCCGGAAAGCAATCAACCACTCCCCGCGGTCGAAAACGTATCAAGTTCCATGCCTCAGATATTTTTTCGAACGCGTGCAGTTAAAAGGGTTCTTGCGAACCTCGACGTAAATAAATCCCCGGGCCCGGATGGTATCTCTGCACTTGTCCTATGTAAGTGCTCGTCGACGCTAGCCCGTCCATTACGCAACCTTTTCAACCTTGCTTACCGTGCGGGAGTTTTCCCAGCGTGTTGGAAGGTTGCGAACGTCCAGCCGATCCCTAAAAAGGGCGAAGCCAATAATCCTGCGAATTATCGGCCAATTGCGATTTGCTCTGCGCTCTCCAAGGTAATGGAGAGCATGGTAAACCACCATCTTGTGAGGTATTTAGAGACCAACGACTTGCTAAGTGATCGACAGTATGGCTTCCGTAGAAACCGCTCTACGGGAGACCTGTTGGCGTTCTTGTCGGAACGTTGGAGTCGGTCTATCCACCAGTTTGGTGAGAGTAAGGTCGTGGCTCTAGATATCTCCAAGGCCTTTGATAGAGTCTGGCATGGTGCACTCATATCAAAGCTGATCGCTTTTGGTGTCGGTAATACATTTGCTCGGTTTATATCGAGCTTTCTTAGAGATCGCACTATTAGAGTTGTTGTAGATGGGTTCTCATCCAACACACATAGGCTGACCGCAGGTGTACCACAGGGCTCTGTCCTTTCTCCCTCTTTATTTCTTATTTTCATTGACGATCTATTGGGTCAGACCGTGAATCCAATCTACTCTTTCGCAGATGATAGTAACCTCTGTCATTCGTATTCATTCGACCGTAGGCCGAGCCTTCAAGATATTGAAGACAAAAGGCGAATTATGGATGAGACACTTGGCCGGGATCTACTGGCCATTTCCGAATGGGGTCGAGTGAATAGAGTAGATTTTAATGCACGTAAGACACAGTGCTGCTTGTTGTCTCACAAGCGATTCGCTGACCCAACAATATCGTCAATTTCTCTCGATGGTACGGATTTTGTATTTTCATGTTCTGGGCATGAAAATACAATGTGACGCTCGTTGGGCGAGACATGTATTCGAAGTGTCGAAAGAAGCACTCAAGTGCATAGACTTTTTAAAGCGGTGCAAGAAATACTTCACTCCTACTGATCTTTTCAATATCTATACATCTTTCATCAGGCCGAAGATGGAATACAACTCCCATATATGGGCAGGTGCTCCAAAATCATCCTTGGAGCTACTTGACCGTGTTCAAAGGAGAGCGATGGTGCTGATAGGTGACAGTAGGGTATCCAACTCTATTGTTTCCCTTGAGCATCGTCGGAATGTGGGTTGCGTGACGCTGTTCTATCGTTACTTTCATGGTGTGTGTTCATCAGACATCCGTCGCCTTATTCCTGACGTGAGGATGTTCGGCAGGGATACGCGACTTTCTAGGAATTCACACCCGTTTGTTATCGATTGGCCAGTTGACCGCACTATACACTACAGATCAAATTCGTTTTTCGCTCGTACAGTCCGTATGTGGAATCGACTTCCGGCAAATGTATTTCCCACTAATTGCGACATCCAGAAGTTCAAGGCAAGCGTCAACAAACATTACTCCCTCTTTCCCCCCTCCGATCCATTAATTTCCACTCGCCAACGCAATGCACCGCATGTATAGGGGGCATCCCCTGAGTGTTGGTTTTTAAAAAAAAAAAAAAAAAAAAAAAAAAAACACTAAAGCGGTCCGTTTTCTTAATACCAGAGTGTTGCGTTTACGTAACACTGAAGCGGTACGTTTTTGTATCTACAAAACGTTCTGTTTCCGTACTGAATTTCTTTCTCTATCGAAATAATATAAGCTTTTTTATACTGAAGAATTAATGTTGCATATATTGTGAATGATTATGAATTCTTTGGCTATTACAAAATATAGATATGTAGATATAAATATACTACAAACGTTTTATAAATACCTTAAATTAACACTTACAAAAGCTGATTTTGTTTAACAACAATCAGATCATCACACTTCAAACATCAACTAAAACAATTAAAGTGTTCTGTCAACATGGCTGCCCGAATAAGAAAAAACAGTTAATGCCGTTACCATTAAGAAAAAAACGGTTCGTTTTCGTATCGCAAAAACGGCACGTAAACGGATTGTTTTAGGTACTTTTTGTTTTAAATACGTTCGTTTCCATTACGCAAAATCACTTCCATTTCGTACCGTAAAAAACGGCACGTTTACGAAGAGTTTTACGCAGAATTAATTTCGTCGTATTTTTATATGAAAAACTATTCAAGTGTTAGTGATATGGCGGTCCGTATGCAGTTCGTTTTCGCTCCGCAAAATGCGTTACGTTTATTTTTCTTGGAGGGTGAGTACCAACAAACAAAATTAGCTAAACGGAATTTACCAATGGTAAATTTAGTTTGCTTTGATTTATGTATTTCTTAAGGGAGCGAGAATTTCGATTTAGGTAAATACTACGTAGGCTTGACGCTGCATCTTTCTTAACTTCTGGTTGCCTAAAAGCCACTGAAATTTATGTTAAAAATTTACAAAAAGTTGCATTGCCGGCATAGAAAAGCCCTGCCAAAAAAAGCATTAGTGTGTCTGAGCCTTACAGCGATTATTACGGCAACAGTTGTTCCATCTCATATGTTCTTTTGAACATCTTGCATGTGTGAATGGTGTGAAAAAGCAAGAAAAAGTGTTGGTCTTGCATGGTACTTTATGATTCTCAAAGCTTACTTTTCACACAGTGTTTTTCTCAAATCCGGTAGTCTAAAAACCATAAAAATCGGCGGTCTTAATGTTTGAGCAATACACTTCTTAGTTTTTCTACGCCATTGCGTAAGCTTGAATTATCCGTAAATAATCAACGTTTTTTCATTGGTTTTCAGACTACATGTTTGGAGCCTCAAACTGTCGAAATATTTGATTGACAAATAAAACAAACCTAATGTGACTTAGCTTTAGATTTACTGGAATTAAGCCCCGAATGAATACTTACATCAACATGCATCCAGCAATTGTATTTTTGGCATATATCGGCAACTTCATTCAGATTATCGAAAGCGCCCAAGACGGTTGTGCCCGCTGTGGCATTCACAAAAAATGGTATGTGACCCTTGGCCTTGCGTTGCATAATCAAACGTTCCAGTTCGGAGGTGACCATGCGGCCACGTTCATCTGATGGCACCATAACACAGTTCTCTGTTCCCAAGCCGCAGACGGACGCACATGACTTTATGGAATAATGGCATTGATCTGAGGTGAACATAACCAATTGGCCGGGCAGGCCAGCAGCACCGTGTTCTTTGTAGTCAGGGAACATTTTGTGACGAGCGGCCAAGAAGGCATACAGATTGGAGATGGATCCGCCGGGAGCCAAAATGGAATCACCACTGTGCCAGCCAATGATTTCACGCATTTTCGACAAGACAACATTTTCCATCAAAATGAACACTGGAGCAATTTCATAAGTGAACATGTTTGTATTGGCAGTAGCAGTCAGCCATTCCCCAGCCATGGAGATGATATCCAAACCACATGAGAGCTGATTGAAGAAATGAGGATGACCTAGAAAGAGGAGAGAATACAAGTAAGTACTGGGAAATCATCTCGAGAGGGACATGTATTTAAGTATTTGGCAACAGCCGCAGTGTCATCATCATTACCCTGGTCCTTATAGCCTCACTATTGAACAGAAATATTGACAAGACTCCTTCGTTGGAACCATTAAAATCAGCAGCTTTATCAGTATGTCTATAAAAATGCCATTTGGAATCCTTAATCTTCTATAATCCTGCCCATAAATAAGTACGAGTGTATGGCAAAAATTGGCAACACAATATTCCTCTCAAATTCCAATGCCTCCCCCTACTCACCATTGCCATCAGCCACACCACATCACTCTTCTCATCTTCGTACTTATACACACTCTGGCATACTTCAGGGGCCTTAATGATACCAAACATTGACAGTCATACTCTGTCCGGACGAAGGCCGGAGTTAGACAAAGCAGTGGAATGACTGAAAGAACGACAAACTTTTTCAAGTTGGCAGGAGGGGAGTTGAGTTTTAATCAAAATCCGTTGTTATTTTCTGTATCGTTGCACACTGATCCTTTGATGCGAATGAATGGCAAAACAATGTGTTGTTCTTCCTTATTCGAGGACGACGTCGACGGGAGAAAGGTCTCGTGCACAGCCAGACGAGCGGACGAACGCGCTTACATATGCTGTGTGGAAGAGGGATGGATGTAAGGCCGGCTGATGATGATGATTTTCGCCCATCTGTGTCAGTCTTTCACCACCCCACATGACCTGACTCGTGCCCAAATTGAAATGTTTAGTCCTCGTCGTAAGTCAAAGTAAAATCCTTTATGTATTTATAAAGAAGACAAATGAAAATAAATTTCTTCAACCTTAAACAAATGTTTGGAAATGTTACGTTCCAAATTTCCTAACGAGGGTAGGTAGAGTATACTTAGTTATGGAAGATACTTGAGTAAGACAAAGTCTTGCATTGCATAGTAAAAGTGTGAAACAAGTGTCCACTTAATGGACTTAAACTATCGATGAACAAGTAAATGCTTACTAAGGTTGGTATAGGCTTTCTTCCTAGAACATTGCTTTTTTGCCTGCTTTTCACAATACCAAGAATTTCCATGCATTTGTCCTTTCCATGCATTTGTCCTTTACGAGGTCGATAAATTATTATCACCAAATCATAGACTATAATATATATATATATGTTAAAATTTAACAAAAGAGCGTGGCCCGCCTATGTAACACTGAACTTTGAAAGGCTATACCTCGGGAACTAATACCGATAATACGATGGTAGTTGTTATAGCATATTGGTATAAAGAGAAGCAGACCCCCCCATAGAAAAGAGGGAGGTGCCACGTCCATTTGCCAATTTTTTTTTATTTGACCGCAATTATGATGGATAGTTTTTAAGCCTAGAGTCGGTTGAACTTAATTTGTTTACTTGTTTTTTATATGAACTTTGACACATTTTTACAGAAAATATTGGATTTAGTTCAATCCTTAAAAAAAAACAGTCTTTTCCACCGTATTTCCTAGATGGCGATATTAGCCTTGTTTGTTTGCTCTTAATAGCTTAGTTTACTGGCTAAATTGCAAGACGGAAATCTGTTAGCATTTAACAAAATTGAGAATAATGTGGCAACAATGTTGCTTAAAGATAGAAAAGAGTATTATAACACGAGGTTCTGTCTACGATTTTGTCAAGGCAAACTTAAAAAATATTTTAATATCAATAAAATAATCTATGAAATATAATAAATCAATTAATTGTTACACCTTTGATTAGTAAAATGTGTACAATTTTTTTAAACTGTCTGTTTATATTGATTTATAGTTTGACTTGTTTCTTATCTAGTGCAGATGTACCCAACACGAATTCATCGATGAGGCCTCGTCTTGATTGATTATTTTTTTTATATACATAACAAAAAACATAAATTTTTATTAACATAGTGTGTCAAGTATAAGTTTTTATTAGAGAAAAAGTGTGGTAACTCTAACTCGACTTGAGCAAACTCGCTTGGTAACCCAATAACTTCCAGACAAATGCTTGTCTAGTAACATAAAAAGAAGATAACTAATGACATAAATGTAGCTTTAAAACAATTCTAAATAAATTGTCATAACATAATTAATGAAATATATTGTCAAATAATTGCAACAATTTGTATTTTAAAAATGTCTTTGAGTTATAAATTGGGTTAGATTTCATAAATGCACTTATCCCTTCTCGTGCATATGAGCCCGGAGCGAATTACCCGATAAGACCTCTTATTGTTAGATTCTTTTTTAGCACATGTGACGCGCAAAATAGAAAGGGACCTAAGGGTAAAAACCAGTTGTGTTCAGGAGAGCCATTTTAAAGATTTAAATACGTGTATCTTTGGTGTGCCATCACTTTCATAAAACGCGCATATCTCTGGGAGGGAACACTTTTGGGGCATGGGGTCGGTCTCATTCGATGCTCAGATGTTGTCCACATCAAAAAAAAAAATGTGAAAACTGATTTTTTTACCCTTAGATCCCTTTCTCTATGCGCTGTCATATATGTAGATAACAAAATCATACATTTGCATAGCAGGGTGTGTCATGTAAGACTGTTTGTTGGAAAAATAAATTTAGTTATTCCAACTCACCCACTAAACGAATAACTTTCTGACAAATGCTAGGTTAGTAACCTCAAACGAACATTACAAAAATACAAGATTGGCATTAGCTAGCCTATTATTGTTGGATTATCTATCCAATTGGATGGAGTCTCTAAGATCTTAGTAGTAATAATACAAGTTTATCGGTAAATCACGACCCTTAAAACATTTGCGACAATTGTTAACAGTTCTTCGAATTGAATTTCTTACTTGTTCTTCGATTCAGTTCGTTTAATTTACCTCAATTCGACTTCAACCCTCGTACGGAAATTACTTTTTTCCTCTGACGTAAATCTAGCCAGGAAATATACACTGGTATTGCCAGCACATGCGATGCACTACTCATTTTTTTATGTGTGTCGTGGCGGCTGTTTTGAACGGCAGCGGTCGCTTATGGCTTAAAGCCATGGCTTTTTACAATAACACAACTTATGGCACTTCAGATGTAAACTGACAGCGAGGATTTTCATTATTACGATTATGCGAAACAGCACGGAAGCAGACTGGCAGTTTGGCTGGCAAGGGTTCATCTACTTGTGCGCTCTCCAAAGGATTCAAGGACTCCTTCATTATTTGTGGTGTTGAAAAGAAAACTCCCCGGGGAGGCGAACTGTTTGCCTGGTTCCCTTTTATTGGAAAAGTATTTATTTAATAGTCCCGTGATTTGTGTAAAGTAATTTTCAATTAGCTCTCAATAAATGAGCAATTGTTAGAAGGACCCCATCCATTCATCCAGCCAGTGTTTGCTTGTTTCTTATTCATGTAATCAAAGGTCAAAATTAATATTTTCTTTTCTGCTTTCTCGTAGAATATCGATTTCGGTGTTTCAATCTGGCCCGCCAGACATGTGGCGGAAATAACATATGACCGAACAATGTCTGAACTTCCGGTAGACGTTGTCTTTTCTCTGAGACGGCCTTATTTTGGGGGTCATTTTCTGCATGACTTCTCATTTTAATAAACAGAGTAAATGTGGAGCATCAAATAGGGTTTTGATAACAAAAGACTGCGTTTTTCTCGGTCTAATGTGAATTGTTGCGTTGAAAAAAATGTATTAAAGCTTTCTTGCCTTCATTTTAGTTGCATTAACCCTCTTCGAATGTCCCTTTTGTTTTTGCTCCTGCCAGTCACATCTGCTGCCTTTGCCTTACACCAGGCCTGGCATTCTTTGGCAGGCACTTGTGTATGCACGTATGCTGAACAGTTTGTTGCTTCCTGAACGCTTCCTTCCTTCCATTTTATCCATTCACAGTGATAGACAAGCGAACATAATCGCTCATCTTGACACAGACCTTTTAGAAATAAGTGTTTAGTCCGTAGCGAGAGATGAACAGTATTTGGACAACATATTAGAATAACATATTAGAATAATATTTGATAGTTAAATTTATGACTCGAGCACATTTACACTATATTTTTTTCATACTTTCGTGTTAATTGATTCGACATCTTAATTATAAACTATTTCTATTATTTTTCTTCAAGCTTAAGGTCAGTTATTTAAATATATATTTTTTTGATATTTCGCTATCCTTCGGGTAGTTTCTTCAGGAAAATAAATTTTAACAAATGATAAACACGTACATAATCTTTTTATTATTCCAAATAACAAAAAGGAACATAAAATAACTTACAGGATTAACTCTAACGAAACGTTATAATAAATCAACATATAATATTGTACTAACTCCAATTTTTCTAAAGGGTGGTCCAATCATAATGCATGATGTTAATTGTGAGTCACCCCTTAACGTCAAGTTTTATTGCCCAACTTAATTTTTTTTTGTTTCCAAATGTGCATGCTTGCCCAGTTTGGTCTGCGGAAAACATTGATGCTCTTTGCGATAGTGTGGCAGAATATCCGCCAAACTCGACTCGCGTATGGTTTTCGCTATCGTACTTCTTGTGGTCAGAAATTTAGGAAGCTTCTTGCCACACCCAACGAAACAATGTTTGTATACACGAGAAATTCAATGGCAGTGTTATCTCACGTCGTGGCGATACTCGTATTAATTGGCCGCCACGATCATTTGTTTTGACATCGTTTGACTTCTTTCTTTGGGGATATTTAAAAGAGTTAGAGTCAAAAAACATATCGAACATCGGGTAGAGGTATGCCACTGAAGCCGTGGTGAGTCGATATTTTGTTTCACACATACGAGTAATTGCCAATGATTTTAAGAAAATTCTCTAAAATTCACAACGCTCCTAGATATTTCTACACACAGCGAACAGATTCGTTGCCACAACCGATTTTTTTTGCCAACCTAATGATATTGGCATCTCGAGTATCCCATTAGCACAACAGAACCTTAGTTAGTGCTCTGTATTTTTCAGTTTTAGGTACTACCGATACGTGCAACATACCAAGTATCCGAAACTTAAGAAGAGAATTTTTGGATCTAAAAACCCACATGCCATAATTTTTCAACGAAAAAAAATCAAATTTTAGTCCGAGGCAAAAAAAACTGTGTAAGGACACAATTGAGGCAAAAAACTTTTTGCTCACACAGAGGAAAATCGGTTGGAACTGCAATGATTCAGTTGCAAAAGAGGAATTTCGGTTGTAATCACCAAATGTTTTTACTCGTTGTGGATATTCGGTTCGAAATATGACCGATCAATATGTTGTGAGTACAGTAGGATGATCATATTTATCATCATGTGGTACTTCGAACCAAACCAAACATTTAGTGATTGCAACCGAATCATTGTAGTTTCAACCGATTTGCTACTAATTGTTTTCTCTGTGTGTATATAAAAAACTGGAGTTGCCAATCGTTTATCGAAGTTGTATGGAAAACGACGTTGAAAACCACTAGTTTTTTACCGCAATTAATTTTATATTTATAAAGAAAACGAGCATGAAAACTACTCGTTTTGCCGGTCTAAAAAGAATTTTTCAAACAAAATTGCAGTATATTGGAAGGCGACAACCCGTCGTGGTTCACCGGGTGACACAGCATCCATAAAAAATAATTGCTTGGAAAGGATTTTAGGCCGGTAATACCATTGGTCCATGCTTCTATAAGAACTACGTTGGTGGGGTTACACCGCCATCGGCGAGCAAAACATTGAAGTGAAATCTATTATAAATGTTCCCAAATTAACGATGAAACGTGGACGGCATATAATTCTGGCAAGGTGGCTTTCGTTGTCGCTCAACCAATGGCACTATCGTCATTTAATCGCTGAGATTACGTAAAATGAACACCAAGTTCGCTTTGAACTCTCAAGACTTTATTGCGAGATTTTTAGAAGTGACAACATAACAAAAGACTTCTAGCAATGACCGTGTTCTAATGGTTACTCGCATAGGAGTTTAATAACGCGATAAATTCAGACTATTACACAAAAATATAAAAATGATTTTGGGTACAGAAAACTTTAGACAATTTGTTTAAAAACCCGTTTATTTTAAATAATTAAAATTATTAAGAAGAAGGTTATTCAAAAATAAACTTTTGGGCGTTTAAGCGAGCTTAGTTATTACTCGCTTATAGCATTTATTGAATAACTTTTTTTCTACAGTTTATAAATTTTCAAATCAAACGGTTTATGATGCATAAAGCCAATCAGTTCTTGTTTACAATAAATTTAAAAAGTCTCGTAAATTTTTGAAGTTATCGCCTAAGCGACCATTTACTAGTTAAATAAGCGAGTACCAAGAACAAGCCTAAAGTTGGAGTCATTTACAATGTTACCTCTCCGATGGGTGTAGCCGTGTGAAGCCTTGGTTCGTCGTGGTGAGCTCAATCTATCAGAGCAGTAACTCAGGTGCAAAGACGATTGGTCGCGTCAGTAAGTGTAAAAAAGGAAGCTAGAGGAAATATGTGCATACATACTTAAACTTAAACAAAATCCTCCGTCGATTGCGAGCTGC
This sequence comes from Hydrotaea diabolus, assembly GCA_963513945.1. Lineage (NCBI taxonomy): Eukaryota > Metazoa > Arthropoda > Insecta > Diptera > Muscidae > Hydrotaea > Hydrotaea diabolus. The sequence continues at coordinate 172,687,369 of OY740719.1, forward strand.
CTTGGAGTTATTATGTAGTTTACGCAAGAATCACACAAGCAACAAAGGCACAAACTCTGGTACCAACTATTAAAAATTTTCGGTGCGATTATTTGCCATTAAAAAGAGTTTTTTCTTTGAACTTGTTTAATTTTGTGGAATTTTCAGTTTAAAGGGTTATGAATGGTACTAATTGTTTGACCTGACACTGTATCCTTGCATGCAAGTGAATCAATTCACATCGCGTAGTGATGTGTAAGATTATTTAAACATCAATTTGTTCGCCATTTGATGGAAAATACCAACGCTATGTTGGATTTTAATGGAAAAACTTAGGAATTATACTTAAGCCTACTCAAACTTCAGTTTTCAATTATTCAATCGAAACTGACGGACGGATGGTATTCAATATATTTAGGTTATAACAGAATTTCCTGTAGCAAAAGTTGCGACAGCTATGTCGAATGACTGGTTCAAGGCGGTTTGAGAGCTGCTGTATATTAAATCTGGAAATGGGTAAAAAAATCAATTTTCACTTTTTTTTGATGTAAACAACATCTGAGCATCGAATGAGACCGATCCCATGCCCCAAAAGTGTTCCTTTCCAGAGATATGCGCGTTTTATGAAAGTGATGGCACCAAAGATACACGTATTTAAATCTTTAAAATGGCTCTCCTGAACAAAACTGGTTTTTACCCTTAGGTCCCTTTCTATTTTGCGCGTCACATATACTAGTGCTTCCTTTATGAAAATTATGACAACTACGCACAAACAAAAGTCGGATAGGACCGACTATTTTATGCCCTGCACCACTCGGGATTTACAAAATTATTAACTGATAAGTGGTATATTTATAGATACGTATTTGGATATATACGTGGACTTAAGTACATTTGGTTTGTACATTTGGCCCTTGGTCACGGTCTAAATTTAGTGAAATCTAAAAACGAGTTCTTATATGAATTCGTATGGAAATTTTGGCGCCAATACGTACCACATTCATGCTTTAAGGTAGCTGATATTTTGCACATGGACAGATCACAAAATTTACAAATTTGTACTTTTGTAAATACTTGGATATCGGGATTTGATCCCGGCGCCCTTTATATGATGGCCACAGAGATTAGCTTTAAACTCAGTCAGTGTATGGAGGTTTTATCAAAACATTGAGCTATTTATGTGTGTATTCCAAAAGTTGGTATAAACCCTAGGTAACATTTTTCAAAACGGAGAACAAATTTGTTGCAACAACAATATTTCGGTGTTAACCGAGTCATTGAGTTTGCATGTAAGGGGTGATCACTCTAGAGGTATTTTTTTAATAGGGGTTTTTCACAGATTACGCGTGAGTTGTTTTAAACATTTTTTTCTTTCAGTATTGTTTGCCATTTAATCATGGAAAGACTTACACCGCGAAAACGCCTTCACATGTGCAACTGTATTATGGAAATGATCTTTCGGTGAGAAACGTTTTTGACGAAAATTTTGATCAGTAATGAGGTCCATTTCTATACAAAATTGCCAACTTTGGCCTGAAGAGCATCCAATATAGGTTCACCAATATAGGTGAAAAACACGGTTTGGTGCGGTTTATGGGATGGTAAAATCATCGGTCCATATTTTTTAAAAATGATGATGGCCGGAACGTAACCGTGAATAGTGCTCCCTTTCGCGCCATGATATCGGACTTTTTGCTACCTGAAATTTAAGCCCGTAATCTTGACGACATTTGGTTTCAGCAGGACATTTGCCATAAAGATGCTTAAACAATGGATCTATTGAGAGGCCATTTTGAAAAACAGCTAATTTCACGTTTTGGACCGATGAGTTGGCCGTCTATATTGTGTGGCACCTTTTTTCTTTAGGACTACGTAAAGTCCAAAGTCTATGCTGACAAACCGCGTGTCATGAACGCTATACCGGTCGAAATGCTCGAACGAGTCGTCCAAAATTGGACCCTTAGAATGGGCACCCTGAGGCGTAGTTGCGGTGTAAAGTGTATGTGTAAGTATTGGTACCTAATTAAGTATCTCAACTTTTCTCAAATCAATAAGCTGAATTACTTATTATTCTATTAGGAAGTTTATTACTAAATATGCTAGCAGCGAAACGAATTAAGCTAGGACCCTATAATTTGAATGATGTTGGCTTATGGTCATATGCTGTTTTGGCACTGTACATTGTGGGCGGCAAGTACCTCATCCGATCAACCCAATTTTTAAGTACATTTTCTATTGTTTTGGGTCGAATCTCTTCAATGGCAACTTCGGTTTCATGTTTCAACACTTCAATTGTATCTGGATGCTTTGCGTAACCAGAGATATGAAAAAATTACTTTATTTTTTTTACAGCCGAATACAGTTTATAATGTTAAATCGCCCACCCTGTATGAGAACGATATGCAAGGGGAGGGCCCATTATTTTGAAAGTTGTGATAAAACTTTGATTCAGTGTAGATACCTTTAAGCAACCTGCTTCTTAGATTAAGACTGACTTAACGTCTAAGACGCGAGTGTAGTGACTTTAGTAGCAGCAGCATATTTTACTTTAACGTTTTGGGTGTTTTTTGTAATCGCTGACGTTAAAACAAAAAAATTTAATCATGAGGTAATTTTTTTTTCAATTAAAATTTGTATTTTCGACATACAAATTTTTGATTTGAATCCTTGGTAATTTTTTTCTTGTGTAGAAAAAATTCGCACGACATTCAGTTTTTTTTAACCCTCATAAAAAACTTTTGAACTGCCAACTTTCAAATTTCCAAAATCTGTGGCTGTTTAAATTTAATTAAAATCCTCCACACAGTTTGGCCAACGCCAATAAAAGATAACAACTGCAACCACAGCAACAACACCAAAGTGTTATCATGTTTGAACAGGCATCGCACAGAATAAACACAATTCGGGAAATTAGCAAGAGCCACCACAGCCGGGCCTGCATCAAATACTCGGTTCTCTAACAAGAGTTTTGGCATAAATTTGAATAAAATTACAACTGCAAACAATGGCCGGAATATATAAACAACGTCAACGGCACAAAAAAAGCATATGTCACAGAACGACGAACGAGGACCATACATGTGAGGATAAGAATAAGAATGAGGACGACAATGACACAAGACGTGCTCAAAGGTAATATACACGAATTAGGGTTGTCAACAACACGCTCCCATACACATCTATGCGATGCTATTCTGCTATCTTTCGGATAAGCATGAAAGAGAGAGGGAGAGCCCACCGACCGAACGACCCACCAGCCAGTCAGCCAGCCTGCCTGCCAAACGGGAGTGGTAGCTAAAACCATTTTATGGTCCATTGAATATTGATGGCAAGCAAGAGATTATTTACACCTATCAACCACAGACGACGTAATTCATTTCAAAGTTCCAAGGATGTGCAGGGGTGGGGTTCAAAGAGACAATGACACAAACGAAAGGGTCGACGTTTGGGTGTTACAAGTCTAAAGGGGGAAATTGATTGTTTGCACTTTTTTTTTTAAAAAAAAGTCAATGAAAAAAATAATAAAAAGCCAAAACAACCTTACATCAATCATAACTCCTGGCCAAAAACCAAACGTGATTTAAAGTTTTATTCCCCATTGCACAGTGTCTACAAACAGAAAAAGAAAGTGATAACAATATTGAAACACAAAAATAACCGCTGAGTTTTTAAATCTGTTCACGGCCAGTATAAGAATTAAATCGTGCACAGCGCACTGATTTAAGAAAGGTTTCCAGTTACTTAATGGGATGTTGTGAGAATTAGGTAAGTAAGTAGGTTTTAATTCTGTTTAGGATGGTTAGAGGAGGACTTGGAGTCCAAATACAACTACGTCGTGGTTAGAAAGAAGATACGGGGCAGCCCAAAATTATAAAATATACAACAATTAACTTTCTTGACATACATATAAGCTTCGCAGTAGCGCAGATAATAGATTTTTTGCCAACTAAATTATGGATTTGGTTTGGGCTATCAAATTTCTATCAAACACCCGAAGTTTAATTTGTCACTGCAATGGTTATTACATGGACTTGACATGCAGCCACATTTATTTGGGTCTTTGGGCCTAAAGTTCTCTCATTACATGTCGCAAATACCATTTTGTTTATACCAAAAAGGCGTTTCGGTCTCTTAAATTTTTCAATTTAATATATCGTCGGTGTTGCCAGCAGAAGGCCTATGTGTTTTTCCGATACTTTATAGGAGAGCCAATAAAATATTGCATTTATTCATTTCCCATATATATACATCATCATTTCGCATATACGTATACAGGGTGATTCATTCAAATTTTACCACCGTATTCCTTGGCTCATTTTATGAAAATATGTCGATCTACGATCATGCCCGAAAATGCAAGGGTAGGAGGGTAATATGGTAAAATTGCTAACTTATAAACCAGCGGTCGGATTTTTTCTTAAATGATAGCCCTACCTCTTACTCTCCCAAAATTACCTAAACCATTAGTCCTACCGTTCCAAAGTTATGACTATTTGACAGAAACCCCAATTTTTTTGGAGGCGAAATAACTTCACTCATTTATTCGTTTTTGTAAGTGAACACTAAAAAAAAATTTTGCATTTCAGTTAATGTTGAAAGTGTGCACGAGAACTGACGATATCGGCAGAAAAACAAAGTATCGGTAAACCTAACTAATTACGATGATTATTAGAACTGAATTTGTACATGTATTGGTTGTTGTTATAGATTATGATTATAAGTACTTTTTGAATTCGTTCGTCATTACCACGAGCATTAGTTAACTGGACCAACTGTAGTTAAATTTGTTGTATTCGGTAATCTGACCGAATTTAAACTTATCCGATGGAATTTTTTATTTAATTTTTATGTTTAACGATTTGAAAAAATGTATTCTGTCATTCGAATTTTAAGCAAAATTTTCGTTTTTTTAAAACTTGGTTTTTACTTTCGAGTCTAATAAGTTAGTATGCACATGTGGCACGATTATATGCATCAATTTGAAAAAGTGGTTCAAAAAAATTAAATTTTGGTTTTATAGTATCACAATATTAAAGATAAAGCTGATAACGATGCATTTTTTTACTAATTAAATTTTTAACCTAAGTATTTTCGGCTACTTAAGGGTTGATGTGACACAAAATACCTTAAATACATTTAAAGTCTTGGCTGCTATATGCGATAAAATATATGGTTGATTCTGAGATTATGTGCCACTTTGCTGTCTTTCGTTGCTTAAAGCGGGAAAAATAAAATATATTATACTTTATTATTTACTATACAATAAATTTTTATAGGACCTTTAAAGTCTTTAAAATTGTTTTTTAAACATTCTTCTTCAAAAAATTTCCTACCAAATTGTTCAAATATCATTACTCTGGTTGTCCCTAATACTACTTTCAACTGAAATTTTCTTAATTTTTTACAAAAGTATTAATGATTTATTTAATAATATTCAATTAATTTTGTTGCTATTAATGATTATAACTTTTTATTCAATTTATATTTTTATGGATGTTTATTTTCTGTCCCTGTAAAATCTAATATTCGCTAAAATTCAAATTTCCAAACCAATCTTGATTTCAAGTAACTCAATTATGATTGAACACTACCTGAAGTGGGTGCAGATCTAATAGTTTTTTCGTCAACAGTCTTATTCAAATTAGGTTAGTGGTGTTTTGTCACTCGTTACGTACGTTCACACTTAAGTTGGCCATTCCCCGGTTTTTTTTTTAAATTGTTTTTTTTTTATTTTTTAAATTGTTTCATGATTCCGTTAAAAATTAAAATTTTGATGTGTACCTTTTATAAATGACTAGTTATTCTTAAAACTAAGGCATACCCCTGAATTAAATATTAAATTCTGCAAAAAAATCGAATACCAAACATGATGTCGAAATTGGCCCATAATCTCAGAATCACCCATATACGAGGGCGGTTCGGAAAGTTCTTAGCCTATCAATGAAAGAGAATAGTTAGTTTTTCAAAAATATTTTTATTATTCAATATAATCTCCTGAATCTTCAATACACTTAGTCCAACGCTTATCTAGCAATTCTATCCCTTGATTAAAATAGTTTTCCTCAAGGTCTTCAAAATAGTGGTTTACAACTGTAATTACATCTTCATTTGATGTAAAACGCTTGCCAGCAAGGAATTTTTTTAGATTTGGGAACAGGTAAAAGTCACTGGGAGCTAAATCAGGAGAATAAGGTGGGTGGTCAAGCAACTCGTACTTTAATTCGTTGATTTTAGCCATTGTTAAAACCCTTTGTGCGCTGGTGCGTTGTCTTAATGACAAATTATTTTTTGTGTTGTAAGCCAGGACGTTTTTCTCGAATTTGTACATTTAATCGATCTAAAAGGTTGCAATAGTACTCTGAATTTATTGTTTTACCCTTTTGCAGATAGTCAATCAATAAAATACCTTTGAAGTCCCAAAAAACCGTTGCCATAACCTTACCAGCCGATTGAATTGTTTTTGCCTTCTTTGGGGCACTTCCTCCAGTTTCAGTCCATTGTTTGGATTGTTTTTTTTTGTCTCTGGAGTATAGTGGTGGATCCATGTCTCATCAACAGTTAAGAAACGACGCTTAAAATCCATTTTATTTCGCTGAAAACGATCCAAACAAGCTTGAGAAATGTTCATTCTTATGCGTTTTTGGTCGACTGTTAACAAGCCCGGCACCCATCTTGCAGAAAGCTTTTTCATCTGTAGTTCTTCATGCAAAATTAAATGGACTCGATCATTTGAGATGCCCATGATATTAGCTATTTCACGCACTTTTATTCGTCGATCATTTAATACCATATCATGCACTTTGGCTACAATTTCTGTTGTTGTTGCTGTTTTTGGACGTCCACTACGTGGTTCATCTTCAATGCTTGTACGACCACGTTTAAATTCAGCAACCCAATTTTTTACTGTTGCATATGAAGGAGCACTTTCACCTAACACATTCACCATATCATTATGAATTTCTTGTCCCGATAAACCTTTTTTATGTAAATATTTAATGACACCACACATTTCTAATTTTTCCATTGTAAAAAAATCGTGGATGCGTCTTTTGTGCACATGTTTCTATATGAAGGAGTTGCCAGATCGAAACAAAATTTAACATGTGTTCAAAGCATGGAAGTTTCCAAAACACTTAGCTCTTTTCTGTTTATACCGCGCTTTTGTGCTAGGCTAAGAAGTTTCCGAACCGCCCTCGTATACTTTCATATCGGTCATATTTTGCAAAATATTTTATATTCAAATCGCCCCCAAATTTGACCAAAAAAATATTTTTTTTTAAAAAGGACATGGACGATCTATTTTAAAATGATAACAATAGTAAATTAGAGAAACATTATAACCCCAAAACGACCATTTTTAACAACATTTATACAATTTCATTATAAAAAGTAAATGGCCCAACTGAGATTAATTAAACAAAATGTTTGTAGAACTGAATACACAAACTCCCGTTAAAGAATAATTTTGTCACTTTTTCAAAAGAAAGGACGAAAAGGACACTCCAATCTTAGAGATAGAATGTTAAAATGTTTTAGAAAAAACAAACTCTATACGATCTCACTTAAGACATCTCATCACGAAAATTCGCTTATATACGGTAAGCGTTGAAATATAAAAATTTCCTTGGCCAATTAAAAAAAATGGGACCTATCAGGGCCGTTCTTTTGGGAATTTACAATAATCATCTAAGTCTTTTATATCTAAAAAAACCATTCACCCCAAGAAAGTCCGAAATTTTGTTGCATAGTGAAATATGTTACAACAGCAAACCAAACAGGGTTTCATTTGTACAAAGAATTTTTTGGTTGTCACAACCAATTTTTGGTTCCAACTTCATTATTGGTTGCTTGTCATAAACTATAATTGTGGCAACCAATAGTTTTACTGAATTTGGTTGGAATAACCGACTTATTGGCTGTAAGTATCGTAATGTTATTGTTGCTACCATCTGTTGGTAAGCCGAACCATGTAACCATCAATGACAACAATGCATATTGGTGATTACAACAAAAAGTATGTTTATCCAATAGAATATTTGTAGTTTGGACTAGTAAAAAGATCAAGTTTAAATTGTTTCTACTTATTTTTTTCGAAGAAATTTAAAAATTTTTATTTTGTTTTTGTCTCTTGATTGCGAAATATTTTACGGTCTGCCAACCTTGGATTGGTTCAAAATTTTTAATTTTTGAGTTGAGTTTACGGCGATCTCTAACAAGACTAGCAGTTGTCAAGCTTGTTTTCCCTACATAATGTAAATAAAACCAGTGTTGCCAATCAATCGATGGATTTTATGAGAAAACAACCCAATAAAACTACTAGTTCTAGTTCTAGCTACATATATTAAGACTCAACTGTATATGCGGTATATTCGGGACCACTGTGCACCGCTTGAATGAAAAGTCATTTGGATGCTATTGAAAATTAAGCTCACAAACACGCCTCGTACTCCGCCCCGGCGCTTGCAACATTGTCTGCCCCGTAATCGCATCAAGCACGTGACCACAATTGTTCTCTTGGAGTGTCGATAATAAGCATGTTTATACAAGAAGTGTGCCGGCAAAAGCCAAACGGAAATGTACGGTTTGTAAGGGAAACACGACGCTCTGGTGCTGGGGGAGGATGGAATGCTGCCGCATCCCGTTTCTCTATTCTCCCGGAAATACTGATATACGGAGATAATTGTTTTTAATGAATTCAATTTTTACTTTAAATCCCATCAATTCGTTCAGCCAAGCAGAAAAGTATTTGAAAATAACTGATAAGAATCTCCCCTTAAAGCTTGATGGACTTACCCGTCTTCACTTGGTACTTTAAAGTGGTGGCACAGTCTTCAATCAATTGCTGCAGGTTGACAGCACGATCCGGTATATCCAAATCCAGTAGGCGTTTCATATCCTCCGGATGGTGGAAGTCCAACACCTTTTCGTTGCGATCATTTGTGGACTTGACGAAATCCAACAAGACTTCAATGACTTTCAGCAGAAATTCCCGAGTCTCCGGACCCGCCGTACTTGTGGTGGGCAAAAGCTCTGCGAAATAAGGAAATAAGAAAAATAGTACAATCAAGATATGCCATAAAATTCAATAATGATTTTCATAAAAAACCGAACAGCGCATATTCTTATCAGCTAGCCAAGGATATGACGCTTGCCTTCCGCTATCAGGAAATAACGTGCCTTTTTTATCTATGCCTATGAAATATGGTTATGTTCGAGAGCAACGTCGTCCGTCCCCCACTGCAATCCCTGAGTTATGCGAAAAAGGTCAAAAATGTCTATTCTCACAATATTGAATTACTGCTATTTATTCGTTCGTCCTTTAAAGGTCTGTCGGTGTGTGAGTGTGTGCGGCTTCCTTTTGTGGTTGGCCATTAAACAGGCACTGCCTTTAAAAGTTTCTCTCTTCTTCCCGTTTCATCAACAGCCTGCCAGAATTTACCCCCCCATCCACAAGCGTGCGGTGCGAAACAGATGTTGCCCCTGTGGAATGTGCTCGCCGGAGCAGTGTCAGCTTTATGTCAAATTTGAGACACTCTCTTGTTTACAGGAGTAAGGACTTCGTCGTCGCCGGAGTCGTCGTTTTACGACTGTATAAATGAAGCATCCCTTCTGTCGTTCTCGTTGCCCTGTTTCATTATTTTTGTAGAGATTTTGTTGTAAGGACTTAAATAATTACTAATTGATGTTGTTTTACGTTACGTTGCGTTTTGTTGCGCCGGGGAATGCTACTTATATATTTTCCTCGGGCTTAAATTGTCAGAGTAATGGATTTTTCTCTAAGTAAAATGGCAGTAAAAACAGTGATTTGTGAGTTTTACTTGCACAGAAGCCCCAAATTTGTCTCAAAATATATGCCGATTGATGTAGAGAGCACATGGGTCCCAAAGCCGTATACCACACTGTGATACAGGGTGTTATGACTTAGTGCTAATGAAGGAACGGAGAGGACCGATTGATTCCGATTTACTGTCTGATTCAAACTTTACACTTTATTCACGCTTGGGCCAAGGACTTATATTATATAGAGGAATTTTTCGATGTCAGAAGCTGTAGCTCTAGAAGCCAATAAGATGTATTATTCTGACCGCAAAACACGTTTTAAACGAACGATTATTTACTTTAGCGAAATTGGACCACATCAACCAATGTTTTCGTATGGACCCCATGCAAAGGTCCTTCGCGATTTGAACACCTTTCACCAATTAATTCCGATCCTGCTCAAACTTCGCAAGGTACGTTTTGACAAAAAACACTCTGGTGAAATTGGATTATAATAGAATTGACCTTTGGTCAAATTGAGCCACATCGGTTAATGCTTTCACAAAGTCCCCATACAAAGCCCCTTTTTAATTTGCCTATCAACAAGCCACTTCCGATTTTCTTAAATTTCACCTAGTGCATTCTTAGAGATCTTTGCAGAAGTCTATAATCTTAAAAAATAAGATACACAATTGGATTCGTGAAAAATATTCATTGTAATTCTTTAATGCCTCCTATTCCATGGGTCCAAGGTACAACATACAACCAAATCGCAAATATTTGTCCATGTTTTCATAGAGACGCTATACGCTAAACGTCTTTCCCGATTTGAGGAACTGTGGCTCTAGAAGTACACTATTGCTCAAATTTAGCATAGTGCATTAAATATGTCTAAAAATAACTGGTAAAAATGAGCCGGTTTTAGTGTATTCCCCTTACAAAAGTCCCTTCCGATTTGAGGTTCTGCCGCTCTAGAAATCAAAATTTAAATCCGATCTACTTTCGTATGACACTTTACGTTCCATGGCCAGTAGCCAGTCACAGTGTATGTGAACCAAAACTTGGTTGACACACCCTATTTTGATACCTTCCATGCAAAATGCACCATTCCTCCCACTTTTGGTATTCTTGTGATATCATTAATGTTATTTATGCGATATAGTTCAAAATCAAAACTTAAGAACACATTAATAACCTTAACTAAGTGTCAAATAATTGGATTCATAGCCACTACCCTTTAGGTAACTCCCACACAGATGTCCCTGTTTCACTGCAGCTAAGAACTAGAGTTTTTGTTCTTTAGGCTTTTTCGTTTGCCGGGAAAGCAGGGCCCGGAATCTTGGCCGAGAAAAAAAATATTAATTTGCTTGACGTTGAAGCACTTTTTATTAGAAGACGTTAAGAATAAAATATTTATAGCAAGTAAACACACTCCTAATTAAAATAGGAACTTAAATTGCACTGTTCAGCACCACAAACTTCTCCGAAAATTTTCGATTCTTACAATTCCTTCTGGTACAGACGTTAGCGACAAAACAGCAGTTCCGGCTTAAGAAATACGCTTGTAGTTTTCAAAAAGAATATTTACTTAACTTTAAGAACAAAAAATATCGCAAAAGTGCTTACTCTTATAAACTGCGTTACTTCGCCTCGCCCAACGAGCATCTCATTGTATACTCATGCCCAAAACATCAAGAGCTTCTGATTGTTCAATATCCGTACCTTCAAAAGAAATTGACGACATTATTGGGTCAGCGAATCGCTTGTGAGACAACAAGCAGCACTGTATCTTACGCGCATTAAAATCGACTTTATTTACTCAACCCCATTCGTAAATGGCAAGTAAATCCCGGCCAAGTGTTTCATCTATAATTCGCCTTTTGTCTTCAATATCTTGAATACTTGACCTACGGTTCAATGAATATGAATGGCAGAGATTGCTGTCATCCACGAAGGAATAGATTAGATTCACGGTCTTACCCAAAAGATCGACAGAACCCTGCGGAACACCTGCGGTTAACTCATGTATGTTCGTTGGATGATAACCAATCTATAACAATTCCTACAGTCTGATCTCTAAGAAATCTTGATGTAAATAGAGCCAGAGGTATTCCGGACACCAAAAGCGATGAGCTTTGATAAGAATGCACCGTGCTAGACTCTAATAAAGGCCTTAGATATATCCAAAGCCACGAACTTACTCTCTCCAAACTGGTGTATTTTAAAGTGTGTTTTTTTAGGGGTTTTCAATCTGGCCACACTTTTTTTCGGAATTGGTCTTTTGACATACCGCCTCAAATGCTGCAAAAAGTGGTCGAAAATTAGGCCTGTCGGCTGGAATTTATTCGAGCCAGCCTCGCGGCCACTTGCCCGAAATCATTTTTAAAGATAATGGCAAACCTTTATCTTTGTAATAAAGCTAATTTCTTGGCCATAACAATAAATTATATGCGTTTTATTTACTTTTGAAAACCACGCGTCTAAAAAAACACCCTTATGACTTGGTTCCTTGTGTATAAAATTCGCCTAAATTGCCAACTCAATATTATTTTTAAAATGGCGTACAAAAAGTGTAGCTACTACGCCCCATTCTTAAAACTCCAAATGCACCAATTCGCCCACATTGGGTTTCTCATGGGACATGCCTGCCCCATTCTAATACATTCCACACATACGACATTTTACGAGATTTCAACAAAATCGGTACGCTTCAAGCAAGGGGGGACGGAACAACGGAAAATTAATAATCCACATATGTGACAGCGCATAGAGAAAGGGACCTAAGGGATAAACAAAATCAATTTTCATTTTTTTTCTTTTTTTGATGTGGACAACATTTGAGCATCGAATGAGACCGATCCCATGCACCAAAAGTGTTCCCTCCCTGAGATATGCGCGTTTTATGAAAGTGAAGTCGACGATTCTAAGCGCAAATAGAAAGGGACCTAATCTTTAAAATGGCTCTGCTGAACAAAACTTTTCATCAACTTTTCACGTTTTTTTTTTGATGTGGACAACATCTGAGCATCGAATGAGACCGATCCCATGCCCCAAAAGTGTTCCCTCCAAGAGATATGCGCGTTTTATGAAAGTGAAGTCGACGTTCCAAGCGCAAATAGAAAAGGACCTAATCTTTAAAATAGCTCTCCTGAACAAAACTGGTTTTTAACCTCAGGTCCCTTTTCTATTTTGCGCGTCACATATGGATGAGGGTATATGTGAGTCGGATCAACCGACTTAAACTTCCTTACTTGTTTTCTAAAAACTTTTAGTTTTTAAAATAACAGACAAAAAGTTCAGATTGATGAAACATTTTTTTATTTTTGTACAATAGCGTTAAGTTATCGACATCTTAAGCGAGTTGCCAATCAAACACGGCCATTGTTAAAGAGATCATTAAAAATAATAGTCCTCCGAGAAGGTGTTACATTTTCACCCACTGTGTTACTTTTTAAAATACATTTATAAAGTTTTCAAAACCGATTTACCGGTTTTACCGGTCTAAGTCCGACAATTAATTCCGATTTCATTCAAATTTGGTATGGTTTTTGCAATTGACAAATAACCAATCTTGGACCGGTTGAATTCGTAAAGGCTCAGTTTTGTAGTCCCCGTACAAATTCGCTGGACTCAAAAAATGGCTTATCATATATAGTACATGGATACGTATATAGCTTTACAATAACTATACAATTTTCTCACGAAGCTGAAAATAATATTATTTTTGTAGTTTTGCTAAATTTGTGTGACGGAGCGAACTCTATATCCAAAAAACTGATCTATTTAAATATTTTCACAAAAATTCAAATAGAGGGTTGCTATATATTTCTGGCCTAGGCAACAAAAGTCTGACATTTTTCAGCATAAACGTACGCAGAACATTTTGACGTACGACCATCATTTGTGTTTTTTACTGTGACTTGAAAAAATCAATTTGGCAAAATAATGAAATTATCTCGTGAACATTTTCGTGCGATCATTTTTCACAACTTTCGACGTGGATTATTACGACAAGAGTGCATCGATTAACTTAAATCTTTGTATTGCGATGAAGCACCATCCTATAGCCCTGTGAAAAACTGGTTTAATGAATTCAATTGTGGCCGACGCTCGCTCAAAGACGAAGATCGTCCAAAAAGAGAATATTGATGCCGTGCGTGAACTGATAGAGGCATCACTGGGCATTTCTTCCGCCAGCATACATTCGACATTGCATGAACATCTGGCCGTAAAAAATGATTGTTCTCGTTGGATCCCACACAATTTGACAATCGCTCAAAAAAAGGCTCGTATCGAAATTTTGAAAAAAAAATACGATCGCGTTGCTTCAAAAGACGTTTATAAGATCGTCACAGGTGACGAATCATGGATCTATGCGTATGAGCCCGAAACAAAGTACCAATCGACCGAGTGGGTCTTCGAAGACGAGCCAAATCCAACGAAAGTTTTTCGTGTATGAAACACTTCGAAGCAAATGGGCGGTCAATGCTGAGTGGTACACCACAATTTGTTTGCCTAAAGTCTTCGGAGAAATTCAAAAAACGAACAAGAGAAGACGACCATGACAATGCGAGCTCTAACACATCGGCTCAAACCAGCGCCTTTTTGACCGGCCAAACGTCAAATTGATGGGCCGCCATACAGCCCTGACTTGGCACCCAATAACTTCTTTTTATTCCCGCACATCAAGAAAAAATGCGTGGTCAACGATTTTCGTCGCCAGAAGATGCTGTTGAAGCGTTCAAAAACCATGTTTTGGAGGTTATCAATCGGAGTAGAAAAAGTGCTTCGACAATTGGTATGAGCGCATGCAAAAGTGTATAAATCATGCTGGAGAATACTTTAAAAATTAATAAAGTAATTTTTGATGATAAATATTCGCATTTTCGTTATTAGGTCAGAAATATATATCCCTGTTTTTAAAATTTGACCACATTTAGAGCCTGTTCACAATTACTTTACTTCTGATTCGGAAAATATTTTCAATCCTTGGGCAAAAGACACAAACCAGAAAGTCTGTTAATGCCGGTTTTCTACTTTGAAAAAATCCGATAGTCGGTTTATTCAAAACATGGCAGTTAATTATATAGGAGTGCGAGAATAAAAAAAAAAACTCCATAAGAATAAATCTCAGAAATGTGTTCACTTTTCTTTCAAAAGGAAAATATCAATTAAATATCTTTCAATACAGAACATCTCAAAAAAAGTTAAAAGCAATTGTATCTTTTTAACACTTTTGAAACTTTATTTCGTAATTAATTTAATTTTTTTGCCTAAAGCAAATATTCTGCAATTCATTGTTAAAACTAGCAGGCATACGGAATGAACCCTTCAAGGAAAACTAAACAGAAACGTAACAAATTTTTGTCTAATCGAGAATTTCCTAAAATTCTGCAGAAAATAAATTCAAACGCAATGACAATGATTCGTATGCAGTTCAGTGCCGAAAGAAAGTACCCCCCCCCTCCCCCTCTCGTAAAAAGCCCAGGACGGGCAAAGGGAACCGGGTGCAGAGAGTGTAGGTAATATCCTGTGACTAAACGGTTTATGTTTGTTTTATTTCAATTTAAGACTTCAACATTTGCTGTGCCAAGCGGCGGCGGATGTGGGAGAAGGTGGTGGTGGTGGCAGCCTGGCTGCTGGCTGGCTGTCTGCCCGTGTGCGTGTGTTGTTCCTGTCGTTTGACTTTTGCGTCGGTGGAAAAATAAAATCACTGGCAGGAGCTACAGAGTGTGTCACACACACGCACTGTGTGTCTGTGTGTGAAGTGATTTATCACAAAGTGAACGAGTGTTTTGGACATAAGGACCCTTGAATTATGAGTAAATGTTGCCATTTTCTCTTGCTGGCAAACATTTTTAGTTTTCTTTTTCTTCTGTTTCGCTGTTCTTGTCGTTCTTGTGCTTGCTGTCTTTTGTATTCGGTAAACTTTTATTTACAAGGATTTTTTTTTTGTTCGTCAAGTATTTTGTGTTCTGTGATACTTTTACTTTTGTATTTGCTTTGGCATTCTGAAGGACATTTAGGATTTCTGTGTTTGTATGTTTGCAAAACGAACGTTAGTGTAGCTATTATTTGCTCACTTTGTTGTGATGTCCTTAAAGACCAACATTCTGACATACTCGGCAATTTACTCGTACAAGCAATGTTCGTTCATACATGGGTAATGTGTTGGAAATCTTTTCAGCAAATAGTTATACATTTGTATAAACTGTGACAGGGGGGAAAACCTTCTTAGGCCAACAGAAGACAAGATGGTTGGATGCATAGTCAGAAGGACAGACGTACTCATACGTGAATTGAAAAACTTTAATGAATGGAAATATAAGATGATTTCAAGACGAAAATACAAATCGAATTATATCGTGAATTAATATAACTCGAAGGGTGAATTAAATTTTACGATTTTTAGGCGAATAAAATTCTTAATTTAATATTTAGCATATGTGACGCGCAAAATAGAAAGGAACCTAAGGTTAAAAACCAGTTTTGTGCACGAGAGCCATTTTAAAGATTAGGTCCCTTTCTATTTGCGCTTAGAATCGTCGACTTCACTTTCATTAAACGCACATATCTCTGGGAGGGAACTCTTTTGGGGCATGGGATCGGTCTCATTCGATGCTCAGATGTTGTCCACATCAAAAAAAAGTGAAAAGTTGATGAAAAGTTTTGTTCAGGAGAGTCATTTTAAAGATTAGGTCCCTTTCTATTTGCGCCTAGAATCGTCGACTTCACTTTCATAAAACGCGCATATCTCTGGGATTCGATGCTCAGAAAATTGATTTTTTACCCTTAGGTCCCTTTCTCTATGCGCTGTCACATATAAATATGGCATAAACTCAGTCTTCCACAAGAAATAAACAAGTGGTAGCAAATTACTGAGATTTTGGCGCCTGGTAAATATTTTACACAACTTAACCAAAACTAGACATGTGGCGTTGTAAAATATATATTTTCAATTCAATGCAAAGGATGTTTATCATGTAGTTGTAGCAGTCGTAATTGACGGTTTGTTTCGCTCACTCAAAATATTTGAACAAGAACCAAGGGCGGGGCCGACAAGACATTGATTCCCTTAACCACTGTAATATACCTAAGTTTATGCACGTGAGTCTGTGTTGCCAGATCAACAAGGCATTAAATTGAAGTGTTTAGAAGTTATTTAAAAAAAATAGATCCTTATATGCACATTAGGGTGGGCCGATTTGTAAGGACAAAAATGATTCGATGCTCTTAGTCGTATTTCTATTCTTACGCGCTCTTATGTTATGTTATATTGTATTGTATGTGGCAATGTATATTTGTATGTATTGTATGTCACCTTGGACATAAACAAAAGTTGAGAATAGGCAACCGCAAAAGTAACTGGACTAATATAAAAAGAACCGTTTTTTGGAATTATTATTATTTAGTTTTCAACATAATCTCCTTCCAACTCAATACACTTCATCAAACGTTTTTCAAGTTTTTAATTCCATTCGAAAAATAAGATTTTTCAAGACCTTCAAAATATGCCTCAGTTTCAGCAATAACCTCGCTATTGGACGAAAATTTTTTGCCATCGGGATTTTTTTTTTAAATTTGGAAACAAGAAATATTCAGAAGGAGCTAAATCTGGACTATATGGTGGATGCGGAGCAATTTCAAATCGTAATTCGGCCAGTTTTTGTTAAGTTAAAAATGCAGTGTGTGAAGGAGCATTATCTTGATGAAAAAGAACTTTTTTTTCTAAATGCGGTCGTTTTATTTTGATTTCTTCACTCAACCGATCCAATAATGCACAATAATATTCAATATTTATAGTTTTTCCTTTCTCAAGATAAACAATAAATATTATACCCCTTGCATCCCAAAATACTGTGGCCATTACTTTTCCTGCTGACTTAACAGTTTTCGCCTTCTTGGGACCACTTTTACCAGCTTCTATCCATTGTTTTGACTGTTCTTTGCATTCTAGGATGTAGTGATGGATCCATGTTTCATCAACAGTTATGAATCGGCGCAAGAACTCTATTGGATTACGCTGATAAATCGCTAAAAGCTCCTCGGAATTGGTCCAACGGACGATTTTTTGGCGCAAAGTCAACAAACGCGGCACATATCTTGCGAATAGCTTTTTCATGTGGAGTGCATCATGTAAAATACTCCAAACTTGTTTTTCGTGTATTTTAACAATATCAACAAGTTCTCTGAGCTTTATTTAGTCACTATAATGTTTTCAATAGTAGTAGCAGTTTTCGGTCTTACAGAGCGTTGTTCATCTTCCGTACTTAAACGACCCATTTTAAATTGTTGAACCCAGTTTAAATTGTTGAACCCAGGATTTCACGGTGGAGTATGATGGTGCATTATCACCATGCACAGAATCCTATTCATCATTGATTAATTGTGGCGTATAACCTTTCATATAAAAGTGTTTAATTACCGCACGATACTCTTTATTTTCCATTTTTCAAAAATTATAAAACTTGTTTACTTCAATCGCCTGTAACAAAGAAAATAATCATTAAATATTTCGGAAATTTTGACAGATGGCTTATAAAAGATTGCTTTTAGAAAACAAAACAAAAAAGTTGCTAGTAAAACAGAAAATGTGCCAGGCCAGTTAGTTTTGCGATCGCCCTCTAAGTCAAAAAATTGAATTGCGCGCGCATCGAAAATGATTTTTTTCTGTGTCGTAGTGGAACTTTTTTTCTTCATGCTTCAGAAAAATCGATGGCACAATATCGATTACTAAATCGACCCACCCTAATGTTTAAACTGAGAATGAGATTGAGGTTGTTGATTAGATTGAGGTTGCATGCACTTTAAAGTTTCCATCAGTACGACCGAATATTAGTTGGTGCACTGCAACTGGTAGAAAATGTCCTTTTAAATGTGGGTAGAAACGAAAAAGTATCGGAACCTCCGCAATTGTTTTTTGTGGATGTAAATATCCAAATATCGAACTTGTAAGTTGTAAGGCAAAAAATGCAGTACTTTAAGATGCTCTAAAACATTCAGAGATTCATGACGTTTTCTTGATGAAAGAGTGGAGATAACGAAATAGGATTGATTGAAAATATCGCATTTAATATTTTGAGTTAAGACTATATTATTGGTTGACAAGTGCGTTACTTTATTCGTTACTAACTCACCACTAGTTGCCGTAGTAAACCTTAGGCAAGACTTTCAGATTTTTATATAAACCTTTACCAAGTTTGAAAAGAAAATTTTTAAGTATTTTTATTTCCAATTAAGCCTACTTTCAACCCAAAAAACCAAAAACTTTGCCAACCAACAACCCATTATTATAAATTGTTGGTCATCATTGCCAATAATAGGTTCTTAAAATTATTTTGTGCAAAATTATTGGTGGACATATCTATCAGTTGTGTCAACTAAATATTTTTCCGCATTTCATTGGTAGGACCGAGCTGTGTGCACAATACTTTGATGAGATTTACCATCTATTGGTATGTCGAAACAAATGTTTGATATAATTGAAAACATTCGGTGATGGCAGCGGAAATTCTTCTTTTTCTACCATACTCATTTAGTTCTAATTGATTTTCAACTAATTTGTTCTCTGTGTGTAGCTTTTAGAGCGGCTGGCTCTCATATCGAAAAGGATCCTTGCATTGAGTGTTTTTAAGCTGCATAATAACTACACATTGAAATCGATAACTATGTTCTGACAGCTAAAAATGTGAAACTGTGTTGACATTTCTGTTTAGTTCGCACAGAGAACAGATTGAATAAAACAACCGAATGTTGTATTACTATACATGTATTTAATAGCAAGAACCGTATGTTGATTTTAAGTAAAGGGAACTGATAAACTGGTAAAACATTCGTTATAAATAAAGATTAGTTTAATTTAGCTTTTAGTTTAAAGAAAAAGATGATTAGGAAATGTTTTTAAGAAACCTAAGTATGTTGGAACTTTTAACCCATATATTTGCGGCTGTTTAAGGGTTAAACATATTTTATAATTTACCCTTAAATTAATTAGTACTATAAATACGTCTTTAGGTAGATGTTCTGATAAGCTTTCCAATAATACGAGGGCGGTTCGGTTCTTAGCCCATCAATGAAAGAGAATAGTTAGTTTTTCAAAAATATTTTTATTTTTCAATATAATCTCCTCCTGAAACTTCAATACACTTAGTCCAACGCTTATCTAGCAATTCTATCCCTTGCTTAAAATAGTTTTCCTCAAGGTCTTCACAATAGTGGTTTACACCTGTAATTGCATCTTCATTTGAGGTAAAACGCTTGCCAGCAAGGAATTTTTTTAGATTTGGGAACAGGTAAAAGTCACTGGGAGCTAAATCAGGAGAATAAGGTGGGTGGTCAAGCAACTCGTACTTTAATTCGTTGATTTTAGCCATTGTTAAAACACTCTTGTGCGCTGGTGCGTTGTCTTGATGAAAAATTATTTTTTTGTGTTGTAAGCCAGGACGTTTTTCTCGAATTTGTACATTTAATCGATCTAAAAGGTTGCAATAGTACTCTGTATTTATTGTTTTACCCTTTTGCAGATAGTCAATCAATAAAATACCTTTGAAGTCCCAAAAAACCGTTGCCATAACCCTACCAGCCGATTGAATTGTTTTTGCCTTCTTTGGGGCACTTCCTCCAGCTTCAGTCCATTGTTTGGATTGTTTTTTTTTGTCTCTGGAGTATAGTGGTGGATCCATGTCTCATCAACAGTTAAGAAACGACGCTTAAAATCCATTTTATTTCGCTGAAAACGATCCAAGCAAGCTTGAGAAATGTTCATTCTTATGCGTTTTTGGTCGACTGTTAACAAGCCCGGCACCCATCTTGCAGAAAGCTTTTTCATCTGTAGTTCTTCATGCAAAATTAAATGGACTCGATCATTTGAGATGCCCATGATATTAGCTATTTCACGCATTCACTTTGGCTACAATTTCTGTTGTTGTTGCTGTTTTTGGACGTCCACTACGTGGTTCATCTTCAATGCTTGTACGACCACGTTTAAATTCAGCAACCCAATTTTTTACTGTTGCATATGAAGGAGCACTTCACCTAACACATTCACCATATCATTATGAATTTCTTGTCCCGATAAACCTTTTTTATGTAAATATTTAATGACACCACGAATTTCTAATTTTTCCATTGTAAAAAAATCGCGGATGCGTCTATTGTGAACACCTGTTTCTATATGAAGGAGTTGCCAGATCGAAACAAAATTTAACATATGTTCAAAGCGGAGATGGAAGTTTCCAAAACACTTAACCGAACCGCCCTCGTATCCATATTGATAAGAATTTAGAACGGTATAACAATATTTGCTGTCAAGCTTTGGAGGACCGTAACTTGGGGAGTAATGCCGCTAAAATACAGTAAGCCTGTTTCTATATTTTGCGAACAATTTTGTTATTTTTAGCTTATTCAATCATATGTCTGCATTGCCCGGAAGACATTAAAATAAATTGAACAGTTTTTTGTTTCTTTTTTTTGATTTCTAAATGTTTTTTCGTCTTAAACGAAGATTTTTATATTACCAGGAACCAATAAATTACAAATTGGACTATATTCTGATGTTGGGATAACCAATTATATATTAAAACAGTGAACTAAGCGGGGTTTGGTTACTTCTAAGAACCTAACCACCATGTACATCATAATTGGTTGGTTGCCATAATCAATTGTGTTACTAAATTCTGAACCAAAAAGAAATTAAAACAGATTGGACAGATTTTTTTTTTTGGTTTCTATTCGAACTTTTAAATTTTTAAATGTGTTTTCGTCTTTAACAAAGATTTTGTAGTGACTAGAACCGATAAATTATTTTAGGGATTATATTCTGATGTTGGGATAGCCAATAATATGTTAAAAAAAAGCTTCCTTTTGAGTTTTTTGGTTACTTAGAGAACCAAACTAGCTTGTACTTCATTATTACTTGGTTGCCATAAGCATTTGTTCGGTTGATACAGCTGTTTTTGGGTGTAAATACTGTGATGTTATCGCAGCTACCATTATATGATAACTCATAACATGTTGCCATCCATACCATGCAATGTTGGTGATTGCAATCGAGAGTCTGTTTATTCAACTGAGTTTTCGTTGTTCGGACCGATTTCCAACTGATTTTTTTTTTCGTGTCTATGGTTTGGCAAGTCATTGGGAATCGTTTAACGCCAGAACAACACTTCCAATTTGTGGCAATAAATCTGTTCTTGAAGCATATTTATCAAGTGATGAAACTCTTTTCTGGTAAAATGGCTAATGTCAATGAGTAAAATTTTTGTATTTGGAACGAAGACAATAGTAAAGCCTAAGCATCCCTTGTACGGCGGGCGGTCTTGAGCCATGCAGACCGAATTTTTGTTTCCAAAAATCAATCGGCGAAGCATCAACGACATTTGGTTTCAATATACTGCGCCCTTAACAATCGATTTATTGCAAAATCAAGTTGGTGACATCTTCATTTTCAGAAGTGGCCCTGTTTACTGGCCCCCATTGTTCTTGCGATTTAACGCCTCTGATTTTCTTTATATGTGACGCGCAAAATAGAAAAGGACCTAAGGGTAAAAACAGTTTTGTTCAGGAGAGCCATTTTAAAGATTTAAATACGTGTATCTTTGGTGCACCATATCTCTGGGAGGGAATACTTTTGGGGCATGGGATCGGTCTCATTCGATGCTCAGATGTTGTCCACATAAAAAAAGTGAAAATTGAATTGATTTTTACCCTTAGGTCCCTTTCTCTATGTGTTTAGTCCTAGGTTTATGCTGACAAATCAGCAACTCGTGAAGCAAGTAACCATTAACGCCATACAACCAGATTTATTTGAATAGGTAGTCAAAAATTGAACTGATTTAATGGACCATGTTACTCGCAGCCGCGGAGGACATACTCGTATGCCGTAAATTATATTTTAAAAATAAATGAAAGACGATAAATTGTACAAGATGAATCGAATCGAGAAATTTAAAAACAGAGTTGAGTTTAAAGTGTGCGAATTAAGTTTTTTTTGTGTTTCAATTTTGATCTTCTAGCGCTCCAGGGATTGTTGAAAAATGAATGTGGAAAAATAAACCCCGAGAATTTGTGTGTTACTGAAGTGTGTTTTTCTACACCATTGCAAAAAAGAAGCACATCGTCCTACAGTTAAGGTGAATTCGGTTATTCACTAACGATTAATTAGCTATGAATACCGTAATTTTATCGTAGCTTCCATCTTATGGTATGTGGAACCATGTAACCATCAATACCATGAAAATTGGGTGATTGTAACAAAAAGTGTGTTTATCCCAACAAATATTTGTAGTTCGGACCTATGTCCAACTGATTTTTGCACAGTGTGTAAAATATTCAGGTATAGTCAAATTATTTTTAGAAATTTGTTTCACTTCCTAAAAATTAAATTATACTCGAATCGTCAGCTTTATATCAGTTAATTTTATAGTCAAGATAAGTATGCGGTTTTTTGTTTAAAGTTTTCGTATATTATCGGCAATAACAGTGTAGAGTTCAGCTCGCAAGATTTAAATATTTTTGTTTATACAGAATTGAGATTGCTCTGCTTTTCGAAAAGGACCACTTGAACATGTTAGAGAAGAGTATTTTGAGCTTTGTCCACAAATTTTCTCCCTTTCCCATTATTTCAAGATGTAAAGGTTGCGTCTTTGTATTTAAAAAGTTTATGTACAGATTTTCACTTACCATGTGCGGTTAATTTGCCCGTTTTTTCGGAAAGTTTATACCCGTTTGGATTGAGCGACATTTTCTCCTCTGAAAATAGAATATAATTAAACAACTCTAATTAATTAAAAGTATTTTTAGGGATATGTCAATGCTACTGTGTATGTATACTTTAAGGACATGCACTATGATGTTAGTTACATAATATTCAAATATACCGAGAATAAAAATTGAAATGAAAAAAAATTAACGAACATAAAATCTGTATGAAGGATGTTTTTGGCGCTCTTTATGTAAGTACTTCCTTTCACATAAGGAGTAGGAGGAGAAAAGAAATAAGGTCGTTTATGTACAAGGACTCGTGAAGGTTAAATGTGAATGGTATACGGATTTTTTTCATTTCTTTTTTGGATTGTACTTGGGATGCAGATGCGCATTGAATATTGGTTGGTGGTTATATAATTTTGACTCTATCGCTGGCTATCGATGGCATTCCACAAAAGGTCTCGTTTCTAGGCAATTTTTGTGAGTGTCTTTTAGCTTCCATTTATGTTTTTTTTTTTGATTTTTTTTTGAGGAAGTATAGAGAAATTCAATCTTACCAATTATCTTGCGGAGATCTTCGATGTATTGCCTTAAGAAAATCACTTTGACTGATTTATTACAAAATTGTGTAGGTAGAGAGAGAGGTATGCAAAGATCTATGAACGATTTCGGATTATCAGATGATGCAACGACAACGATTATTTTGATTTGATATAGTATTGGAAACAGAAAAGAACGTTAGAATATAGAATAAGAAACTATTTCGAATTATTTAAACAATAATGAGTAGTTGTTGTTGTTTTTATACGCAGGTGATTCACTACTTTTTAAAATGATACTCGTACAATTTGAGTTGATTTTTAATTAAAATTCAAATTTATCCAAAAAAGCCAACTAATTGTAGAACAAAATATTCTCTATATTTATTTATTTTTTGTTTGTTTTAAGTTTAAGTTTTCTCACTTTTGTTTTCTTAAGGATTTCAAAAGAAGAACTTTGAATTACAATTGAAAGCACTGTGCCAGAAATTTGTTTCTTTTTTTTATAATTTATTGAAATTGTCACACTAGATAGAACGGTTTGGGTTTGTTGGTTTGGTTTGATGTGATACTCCAGCCGTACACAAAAGTCGGGACGGACACAGAAAAGGAAAAAGCAGCTTTACTGTTCGACGATCTGAGGAGCTGTGTGGTGCCAGTACTGCTCTAGTCTCCTACGAAGCCATTATTTCAAAATGGCTACATGCAATCACATATCCCCCCAATGGGCAACCCCTCCGTCGGTCGCCAAACCCCAACGACTTAGTGCGCAGAACCCGGAACTGCTATACACAGTATATAAGGTATCCAGCCGTACATCCTTGTGGGCTCCACAAACGATGACGTCACTGACATAAAAGCCATATTGTTTCGAGTGTTGTTGTTAGTTTCCACACGATTATGTGTGTTCGAGTAAAATATCCTCGAAAAGGGCGGAGTTTGCGTATTATCCATGGCATGCATACGATTTTATGAACTACTCCTGGTGCACGAAGGACACACCTCATAGAAGAACAACAACAAATGGGGGGCTGGCTATTTTGTTTTTGGTTCCCATTGTTTGTGTTGTCCTTTAATAAGTGTATTTCATTGTCTGTCGGTATGTATCCTTTGACTAGCTACAAGGATAATTCAGCTTACTTAGGGGATTAGATGAGTTACGATGTATGTGTGCGTACGCTGACGCACCATCGATTACATTCCATCATTATAACATTATAATCCCTGCTATTCAAACCGAATTTTCATATTTGTCATTACTTCTCCGGGCGTTGCGAAAAAACTTTGTCTTTGCCGAAGGATAACCGATTTTTTAAGAAATCGCAATTTCAATAAAAAAAACTCAAGTTTTTCGAACAAATATCAAAAGTGGGTCACAGCTTTGCGTACATACATAATTTTCTATCCTGAACCTGAGATAGCCATTTTATGGCAAATACAAAAGATGCTGCAAGGATTTTTCTTCCTCAAGGATAAGAGAAAAAAATATTACAAAGAAGCATACACACAGAGATTTATCTGATATTCAATGATATCCCATACAGCACAACTGTTGTAAAATTGCCTGAATGTCCTCCATTGGAATGGCATCCGGCCCTGTGTGTGTACCTTTAATTATATTGCCTTAAACTTTTGTACGGATTGTAATCTATATACGCGGGATGTAGCAGACTTTATTTATTATAGATAAGCACTAGATTTGTTTGATGTTAGCTACAGGTCTTTAAAAATGGCATACCATTTATTTTAAATTAATTTTTTTTTTTTGATGCGATATGTAGCATTTAAACTCCTTACTTATAATTATGGTGGCTTTTCTGTAGTAATCTTGGCAGCAGTAAAAATAACAACTCTTTGCCAAGGGTGGACAAATAATTTTTTAAGTTTGCTAGACAATTACTCCAAGAAATTTCCATTTTACTTCTTAACTCTAGTCAGAAAAAATTCTGAATCAATCGCACAGCTCTTATGTTTATGAAAATTGCAATACTCGTATTCATCAGAAAATTTGTAGTTATATTGATTGTAATAAACAAATAGAAAAGTTTGGTTTATCAGGTTTTCAATATAATTATTATTAGATCAATTTTAAAATATATTATTTTTCCGAAATTATTGGTCACTAAAATTTCTGATTTAATAAGAAAATGGATTGATTGCAGTAATGATCACCTCTCATACACTTTTTGGACAGAGTACGATATCTCTCGAAAAACTAGAACGTGTTTCAAATCGACCAAAGAAATACAATTGAAATTGTGAATTTTAGTTGAGATTTTCTTTCAAAATTGAGAAATCTAAACTTATAATTTCTATTCGAAATAAATTTTTGTAATATGAAAGTGAATGTTTCTTAAAATGAAAAAATATTAATCGAGCAAAAGAAAAAAAAAATACTTCTAAAGGAATCACTTTTATCTACTTCTAAAGGATGCGGTTGGATTTTATGGCAGCCAAAAATCACATAAAATGTAAATACGCCACAGTTATTGTTATCAATTTCGTAAGAAGCTCTTTTTACAGGTAAAGGTATGATGAGAACCTTGGCGCCTTTAGTTTAAAAGGTCTTGGGTTCGAGTCCAAGTATGGATATACATTACTATTTTTTTGGAATTTAAATTTATTCTGATATTCTGATTTGTAAAGAAATTTCATTTTTTTAATGCTTACATGTCGCTAGTTCGAGGAGTCCGATTTTTGGCGCTCTTGGGTCTATATCATTTCAAATCGCAAAAGGCTCAAAATCTTAAATAAAGGTTCATATTTGAGGTATATGAACCTGAGCATTTTTGAATGAACTGAAGATTAGCAGCAAATTATTTGAAATTTCAAAGTTGAGTTGAAAGTTCGTGAAGGATTAAGTGTGGGTTTTCTATGAGTATGTGCCTTGATATGGTCAAGGTTTAGAAATTTGGATAACGTTGATTGTTTTACTTTTTAAAAACATAATCCAAAGCACTTCCATAGAAGAACCGTTGACAATATTGTTTAAAAATAATAATATATGTGACAGCGCATAGAGAAAGGGACCTAAGGGTAAAAAAAATCAATTTTCCCTTTTTTTTGATGTGGACAACATCTGAGCATCGAATGAGATCGATCCCATGCCCCAAAAGTGTTTCCTCCCAGTGATATGCGCGTTTTATGAAAGTGATAGTACACCAAAGATACACGTATTTAAATCTTCAAAATGACTCTCCTGAACAAAACTGGTTTTTACCCTTAGGTCCCTTTCTTTTTTGCGCGTCACATATTGTAATAAATTTTCAATTTAAATTGCGAAATTATACTTCAAAAAATTTTTTTTCAACTGAAATGAAGAATTCTTTTTTTAAGTTAAAAAAAATTGCGATTAAAGTACGAATCTCAATTAAGAATAGGAATTGTCGACTCAAATTGAGAAAATTATAATTAAAATTAAGAATTTGACAAATTTCATTTCAAATGAAGATTTTCTATTTCAAGTTCGGAACTTCCATTTCAAATTATAAAAATTTATAGTGAAATTAAAAATTTCAAATTGAGAATTTGCAATTTTAAAAATTAATAAATTTTTGAAATTGATAAAAATACTATTAAAATTATGAATTTCTATTTGAAATTAAGGATTTTCCTACATAAATTTAGATTAGAAATTTATTAATTATAGTTAAAACGAATTACATGTTTTTACTTTATCTATCCTTGGCTAATGACATGTCTATTAGAGATTGTGAGGAATTGACACCTGAAATCTGATATTCAAATTCAATGGATTCTTTAGTATATGAGAACTAGGCGTTAAAAAGACCCAATCAATAGTAAAAAGGCGTTTATCGGGCGGAGACGTCTATGTCTGGAATTCTAATGAGGTCGGTATTAATGTGGGACTTCCAGAGAAATGGTTAATTTAACTAGGGTTATTTACAGATCGCTGATAAAGGGTGGTTACACTTTAAGGGCCGATGTTCAATGTGAACCACACCTAAACGTCAAGTTTTTTCTGCATTTCATTTGATATTTCTCAATTTCAGTCTAATTCAATTTGAACCATGTATGGGCTGGCGGCATCGTCGGGCCGCATTTTTTCCAAAATGAGGCCGTTCAGGCAGTTACTGTGAATGGTGTTCGCTATCGTGAGGTGATAACGAACTTTGTGTGGCCCGAATTGGAAGATATGGATGTTGACGATATGTGGTTTCAACAGGACGGTGCCACTTGCCACACAGCTAACGAAATAATGGCTCTTTTGAGTGACAAATTCAATGGCCGTGTTATCTCAAGTCGTGGCCGCCAAGATCATGTGATTTGACACCATTGGACTTCTTTCTTTGGGGTTATTTGAAAGGTGTACGTCGATAAGCCAGCAACAATTCAAGAGCTAAAGGATGAGATAATTCGCACATTAACGGCATAGAACCTCAATTATGCCTCAGCGTCCAGTGGACCATCGGATGGTGGTGTGCCGCCTAGGTCGCAGCGGCCATTTGACCGATACTTTGTTCCATACATAATTAAACCATACCAACATTATGATAATAAAAAGAAAGGATAAATAATTTGTGTTTTATTCAAAATCAGCAACGGCAATCACAATTTTACCACCCTTTATTAAAGGCGGCTAGGATAGCGGCAGGACCTCCGACCAAAAAGGGCCTTTGTCAAGAGGTTAAGAATGTCAAATCGTGGATGTTCGAAAACATGGGTCGATAAGGTACACTTTTACCAGATATAGTTAGTGGTCATTCAGAACGTTCAGTTAAACAGAATGGGGTTTAAA
Organism: Hydrotaea diabolus; assembly: GCA_963513945.1. Lineage (NCBI taxonomy): Eukaryota > Metazoa > Arthropoda > Insecta > Diptera > Muscidae > Hydrotaea > Hydrotaea diabolus. The sequence goes on from OY740719.1 coordinate 172,716,109, forward strand.
ATGCAGGTTCTAGACCCTTAGAAAAAGAGAAGACATTTTTTACTTATATTATATTTATTATCGCATATGTCCTGGCTCTCCTCAACCTCACGGATTTGGGTGTTTGGGACATCCAACAAGATCGAAATCACTTCAGAAATGAATCTATAGCCTTTTTTAAATATTACAATACAACATTTTGCTGCGGTAAAATATTGCATGTATTTTGATAAAATATCAATAGCTTGCCATGCTAACATTTATATATATGTATTTCCAGATTAATATACATATGTATAATTAAGACTATAGTGCATACTCGCAAAGTGTTGCTTGCACTTCATACTAAGTCAACAAATAGGTGAGTTTAACATATCGAATTCGGCGTACGAGTGGCTTTTTGCGCTCTTCTTATTATATTAAAGTCACTTAACGCCCCCATACAGCGGCCAATAATAATTAACTGTGTTATCAACATTTTAGCGCGATTGTTGGTGGTGGCAATCTGATTATACTGCTGGTATCCCTCGGCAATCTGGCTAAAATGACAGTGATAGATTACAACCAAATATAAATAGCTGAACAACAACAACAAGGTGTACATGCCAGAAAGTTAGCAATCATACAACTTTGGATAGATGTTCCATCGGCGGACAGGTGGATGGACGGACGAACGGATAGTGTTGTTTATCAGAATGGAAGTGTCCCTCCATTGACACATACCACACTTTATCTGCGACGTTGATGATTTTGGAATTTAACCACCGTTTTTTCGTTGATATCACTTTTTGAAAGTGCTAAGTGATTTTTATAGAAAACAAATTTAGTTCTGTATTAACTCTACACTACCGGTGAAGTGCTTTTACGGAGTTACTAAAAAAAGTATGTAAACGACAAATCAATATTTGTTTAATTTTCCATATAAATCGGATTCTAATAAGTGCCAAATTTCAGTTTTCTCTGAGGCTTTGTCGATGTAAATCGAAACGTTACGAGTTTTTTTTAAAAAATAATAATAAGAATTTTTAAAGCATATTGAATAACCCGTTGAAGATCTTATATGTATGTATACTAAGTGCTAAAGATCTAAATTGGTACAAATTCAAATATTAGTGATTGAAAATAATAATTGATAATGTATTTAAATAAAGTTTCAACACCAGACTACAAATTAGAAAAATGTATGCCTAAAAATAAAAAAACATGGTCGTCTTGTACCTAAAAGCTTATTTATACGAGGGTTGCTATATATATTTCAGGCCTAGGCAATACTAAGTGTTGCCTGGCGCCATCTGACATTTCCATTGGAAAGTTTGACATTTGTTTTAGCATAAACGTACCCAGAACGTTTTGACGTACGACCATCATTTGTGTTGTTTACAGTGAATTGAAAAAATCAATTTGGCAAAAAAATAGAATTAACTCGTGAACATTTTCGTGCGATCATTTTTCACAACTTTCGACGTGGATTATCACGACAAGAGTGCATCGATGAGCTCAAGTCTTTGTATGGCGATGAAGCAAAATCCTATAGCACTGTGAAAAACTGGTCTAATGAATTCGATCGTGGCCGACGCTCGTGAAGGTCGTCCTAAAACGGCCGGTGTGCCAGAGAACATTAATGCCGTGCGTGAACTGATAATGCAAGATCGTCATGTGACATACCGTGAGATAGAGGCATCCTTGGGCATTTCTTCCTCCAGCATACATTCGATATTGCATGAACACCTGGCCGTAAAAAATGTTTGCTCTCGTTGGATCTCGCACAATTTGACAATCGCTCAAAAAGAGGCTCGTGTCGATTGGTGCAAAGAAATTTTGAAAAAATACGTCACAGGTGACGAATAATGGATCTATGCGTATGAGCCCGAAACAAAACAGCAATCGACCGTGTGGGTCTTCGAAGACGAGCCAAATCCTACGAAAGTTGTTCTTCTACGAGCACTTCAAAGCAAATGGTCGCTTGTTTCTCCGGCAAAACCGGTCATGTGGCGACTGTTCCGCTTGATCAACGTAGGAGGTTAATTCTGAGTGGTACACCACAATTTGTTTGCCTGAAGTCTTCAGAGAAATTCGAAAAACGAACAGAAAGAGAAGACCATGACAATGCGAGCTCTCACACATCGACTCAACCCAGGCGCCTTTTTGACCGGCCAAAAGTCGAATTGATGGGTCATCCGCCGTACAGCCCTGACTACACCACAATCTGTTTGCCTGAAGTCTTCGGAGAAATTCGAAAAACGAACAAGAGAAGACGAATCATTGTGCACCATGGCAATGCGAGCTCTCAAACATCGGCGCAAACCAGCGGCTTTTTGAGCGGCCAAAACGTCGAATTGATGTGTCATCCGCCGTACAGCTTTTTATTCCCGCACATCCTGAAAAAAATGCCTGGTCAACGATTTTCGTCGCCAGAAGATGCTGTTGAAGCGTTCAAACACCATGTTTTGGAGGTGTCCCAATCGGGGTGGAAAAAGTGCTTCGGTAATTGGTTTGAGCGCATGCAAAAGTGTATAAATCATGCTGGAGAATACTTTGAAAAACAATAAAACCATTTTTGATGATAAATATTCGCATTTTCATTATTAGGCCAGAAATATATATAGCTGTCCTCGTATATCCCACACAACACTGTGGTACAGGGTATTATAACCTAATGCTTATGTGTTATGTTTTAAATACCAATAGATTCAGGATCCCTATTTGGTTTAGAGAGTCAAAAAACGTGGAGTTTAGAAAACCGACATTTCGGGTTTTTTTTAAAACCGTGTTTTGAAAAAACTGACTATGGGGTTTTTGTTAAAAGTATCAAACCAGCGTTAGCCAACATTTCGGGTTTGCCCTTTTGCCTAAGAATGTAAAATATTTTCCGTATCACAAGTAAAGAAATTGTACTCTAAATTTACCCAGATTTTAAATATAAGGTCAAATTTGAATTTGAGTGAAAATTTCATTGTTTTCGCTAACATTATGTTCACGTTCAAATGGGCCAGGTTTTCGGACATAGGGCACATCACCCAAATTTAGCCAAACTGCAAAAAATATTTTATTTTCAGCTTAGTGAGAAAATTTTATAGTTGTTTTAAATCCATATGTCCATATAGAAAGCCATGTTTTAAGCCCCAAACAATTTTAACGGGGAATATTTAAAAAATAATCCTGTAAGACTCATACCGTCCAAATCGGTCGTAATATACCATATCGAATTTCATTGAAGTCGGAATTAATATGAATATTCTAGAGCGATTGTATGTTATAGCGGAAATATCTTTGCTGAAATTTGGCTTAGTTCATTACGGTCGATCAGTAATAAACTATGACAAATTTTATCAATATTAGATGTACTATGAAGCTTCTTACTTACTTACTTAAGACCCACAACATCCCATTAAGGAACAAGGTTCTCTTAAATCAGTGAGCTCCGAATGGCTAATGCATTTTTTTAGATAAGTTTTTACATGGCTTATAGATAAATCTCTTCTCGTAAAGTCGCCGGCATTTACGAGGTAAAGTCCCCCCGCTCAAGAATTGTAAGATGTTCTAAACCGGGGTTGAACCTGGGTTTACTGCCATGATAGTCTTGCACACTACCATTACAAAACGTAGGCCCACTACGAGATTTCTAGAGCTGTAGAAATAAGATCGGTTGAACATATGCGTGGGAGCTATACTAAATTCCAACCGATATTTATAAAAGTCAACAGACTTTAACCAAAAAAAAATACTTTTGCAAATTTCATGAAGATCGGACAATAATTGCTTTAGGTAGACAGCAAACGGACGGATAGACGAACAGATAGATACCGTTAGTCGAATTAAATGGCGATTCTAGGTTGAGCGGCTAAATATTTGTGGTAGTTACGTATTCTGTACTTGAAAATTGTGAATTTGCTTTGCTTTTACATACGAGTAAAACAACCAAAAAAACGAAAACCCGACTGCAAAAAATCGGGTAAACCGGCAAGTCGGATTTTAAGCTATGTTTAAGAAAACGACTTTCGGGCTAGGATAAAAAAATGTAATGGTGGTTTTCTGTTTCGGTTTTGTACACTCTAATCTGGTTCCATTGAGCGATGTCGGTGCGGTTGTCCATCTATTAAAGTACAGGCTAAAAGTATGAACCGATTTCAGGTTTAAGCTAATAACAAACCTTATTTAAAAAGTTCCTGATCGGCCTTCGGAGAAAATATTTTCTCTGATTTCAACACCCGCAGCTCTTGAAACCACATATTACATTTTATTCTGGCAGAATTTGGTTCAAAAATGTCCCTCTTATACCCGTATTTAGTACTTATATATACAATATAGAATATATGAAGTATATATCCCATATTTAACGTCCAGAAATTGTACAAGCCACATTTAACATCCGATCGTAATTATAATTAAAGTTGTGCATTGTAAAAGATATATGAGGAAATAGTGTAGTAATAAGTATGTATGTTGCGTGGTAGTATTAGGCCATATCTACATGTAGCCCTTAAACAAAGGTCCTTCTTATATAGAGGAAGGAAAAGCCTCTCTTGAATTCACATACTAAATGTAATCTTGCGCAAATTAAGAATAGTTCTTTAAAATAGATCTATTACTTAAGCTGATAATGTTGGACTATATCGATCCATGTTTTTATATAGAGCCCACACTATGGTCCTTTCCGATTTTAAGTCACATTTTACATAATTATTCATACCCTGCTAAAAAATAGTTCGATTCGAAGCGACATGTTCCTCTGGGAGGCAACTTAACTTACTTTCAGGAACGTAGCCTTAACAGGATCTGAAACCTAGTCCTTTACATATACTAAGTAGGGACATAAATACTCTTACAACATTGAACACACCCGTTTCAATAGTAGAACTGAACATACACCGTTAATGTCATATGGGTTTTGAAAGCTTACCTCAATAGCGTTAGTCTGCAACGGGAATTTAAAATTGTTTAAACTTTCATCATAAAGAGAACCGTACCGGAGCGTTTTGAAAATATTGCATTTTTCATTTCACACTTGAAAAGCGCTATTACGCTTTTCAAGTGTGAAATGAAAAATGCAATATTTTCAAAACGCTCCGGCCGCCAGGGATTAGCCGCATGTTCATCTACCGATGCATAAAACTGTTTGAGGAGACTGGATATGTAAAAGACCGCCACCGGTCAGGCCGCCCACGCTCTGTTCGAACACCGCAAGTCATCAACGCCGTTAAATCAAGAATTCACAAAAATCCGCTCCGAAAACAGAAAATCATGGCCCGTGAGAATATATGAATATCACGCAAAAGTCCATGAGTCGAATCATTAAAAAAGACTTGGGACTTGGGGCTTTCAAACGACGTACCGGACATTTATTGACTTCAGCTTTGAAAAAAATAGGATTCAAAAATGTAAACGTCTTTTGGAGAAGCACGCTGATAACTTGCACAGAAAAATTTTGTTCACTGATGAAAAAATTTTTACCGTTCACGAAAAATTTAACAAGCAAAATGATAGAGCGTAGCGCGGTCATCTAAGAAAGCATCTGAACTGATCCTAAGGGTGGAAAAGGGTCATCACCCAGCTTCAGTCATGGTTTGGTGGGGTGTCTCTCACGATGGGGTCACTGACCTGCATTTCTGCGAACCAGGAGTCAAAACATCAGCCATAATTTACCAAGAAACCGTTTTGGAAGCTATTGTGAAGCCTCTTAACAATTCCCTGTTCCAAAACCAGACATGGACTTTCCAGCAGGATTCTGCGCCGGCCCAAAAGGCTAAAACGTCCCAGGCCTGGCTTTGAAACAATTTGCCAGCGTTCATTTCCTCTGAAGAATGACCCTCAGGCAGTTCAGATTTGAACCCATTGGATTACATATTGTGGACGGTTTTAGAGGACAAGGTTTGTCACAAAAGATACCCCAACATTGGATCTCTTAAGACTGCTTTGGTTCGAGCTGTGGCCAATTTTCCAATGAACGTGGTTCATGCAGCTATTGACGATTGGTTTGTGCGACTTAAGGCGTGTGTAAAGGCAAAAGGTGGACATTTCGAATAAGTAGATTCTTTTTGGATACAATATACTACGAGTAAATATATTAAAAAATAAATATATTAAAAAATATTTGGTCCAAAAACATTCTGTACTTTTTATTTTACAGCATAAAACGTGTGTAAAAGTATTTATGTCCCTACTAAGTATAAGATACAAAAGATATACCCCTAAATATGGAAATATGTATTTGGGTAGACAAAATTGGACTTTTAACTAGAAATTATTTGATTCCGGCAATTAAGCTATGGGTACTTGACGTTATATACCCACATTATTTCCCAAAAAAGACAATGTGAAGTTACTACAAGGATATGTAAAAGATACAATTAATCGCAACATTGTGGATAGGATCAGAAAAGTTATTGTAGCCAAAAAGGCTAAAGACATTCGCAGCAAAGTTTTCAAATTTTATACTGGAAAATGGGTAGGCTCTTTCCAGCGTGCCTTCTCGTGTATACAAATTGTCGGCTTTGTTTGTGACTGGTTGCGCCTCGAAGAGCGGAATACGAGAAGGATGCTAAAAGAATGCAATGATCGGAATTACAAAGAGGTATAAGGCTATTTACTTTGCATCGTGCTTTTCAGGTTACGAAGGAAAGGCCAAGGCTATTGGGTCAATGAATGTAAAGGGTGTCCCAAGAAGAACGCAATTTTTAAATCTGGCAACATTCGAAGTGTCATTGTTTGACATTTGAACAATTGTTATTGTTTGTTAGTAGAAGGTACGAGGTTAGTAAAAATGGAGCGCTACACGAAAGGGAGTTCGTTAATTGGGTATTGGAGAGACAACATGAAAATGCTGATTTTGCCGATAAAATCATCTTCAGTGACGAGGCCCATTTTCATCTTGATGGCTTCGTCAATAGGCAGAATTGTCGCATTTGGGGTGCGGAAAATCCTCGAGTGATTCACGAGAAGCAAATGCATCCTCAACGTGTCACTGTGTGGTGTGGTTTTTGGGCTGGAGAAATCATTGGACCTTTTTTTATGAAAATGAGGCAGGTCAAGCGCAAACAGTCAATGGTGTTTGGTATCGTGAAATGATAACCAGTTTTTTCTTGCCTAGAATTGAAGAAATGAATGTGGAGGGCATGTGGTTCCAACAAGACGGCGCCACATGTCATACAGCCAGAGAAGCAATTCAATTGCTGCATCAGTCATTTCCCGGTCGTGTTATTTCGCGTTTTGGAGATCAGAATTGGCCGTCTAGATCGTGCGATTTAACACCATTATATTTTTTCTTTGGGGTTTTTTGAAGTCGATGGTTTACGCGAATAAGCCGACGACGACTCAAGCCTTAAAAGACGAAATTGGACGCTGCATTAATGAAATACCGCAGCATTCATGCAAAACGGTCATTGAAAATTTCATTAAAAGATCGCGTGCATGCCAGCAAAGCCGCGGCGGCCATCTGTACGATATATTGTTCCATACATAACCTCATTCTGTCTACTTTACGATATAATAAAGTTTCACGATTTTTTCTTAAATATCTGTGTTTTATTTAAAATTTAAAAATTGCGCTCTTCTTAGGACACCCTTTATAATACTGTTCATGAAAATGTGCATAGCGGTTCCGATCTACGCCAGTGTTTTGCCCATAATTCTAACATTTATTGGGATTCCACAAATCGAATTACTGTTTTGATTTTGTTAAACTTATAAACAAATTTTGTTAAATTTAAAATAAAAAGGCGGCTGTAAAAATTAAAAAAATTAAAATTTAAAAAATATATATAAATGAAATATATAAATTAGAAAAACATAATATAGAACTTTGTGTTCTCTTTTATAAAACCTAAATTTGGTACAAATATTGAAATTGGACCAGATTGGTCCAGAGATAAAAATTTTTCTCACACAAAGGACTGAGTCAACCTATGAAAAACAGTATTTTTTTTAAATATACACGTAAATTTTTGCATTGTAGTGTAGATAACGATGTTACTTGACGAGGGGGCGTGACAACACCAATATATACCTGAACTTTAAAATACCATGTCTCATAACGGCCGATAGCCTTCGATGCTAGTGCCCTTTAACTAAGTTTATTATAATGTAGCTGTAATAAATATGTTAATTAATAAAATAAATAAAACCATGTCTCATAAACGATAAGTGATATGACGATGATTTATGGTACATACCATAAAGGTTGTTCTTGTTGTAGTAGCGGCAACTGTGTACCGGGGTGCCAGCCCTTGGCCGAAGAACTGTTCTTCGAGTCAATCCGGTCCACAGAACCGGCTATCGTGGGATTGTACCATAGTGGTAGCACTCTCTGGAGGAAGAGTGCGCCGTGCCACGCCCCTTAGAAAAATCGCCATAATGGCCAAAATAATTGACCAATCATTTTATAATTTTTTAGTTGGCAAAAGCTTGTAAACAAAGACGGAACTCAAATTAAAAAAATTAATATTCCCTGAAGATGATGAAGGACGTTGATCAAAATACTGGAAAATAAAATTAACAATTATCAAAACGAAAGAAATTTAGTTTTTTTTCTTGTTTTTGAAGAAAGACCAAACAGGCATACGAAGTCAATACAATTTTACAAAATGAAATTTATGAGCCAAAGACAAGCCCAAAATAAAAAATGTTAAAATTCAACAAAAGAATGCTGCACCGCCCATTCCACTCGGTACTTTAAATGCCATATACCGTGAACTAATGGCAATATGACAACATTATATGTATATGTGACAGCGCATAGAGGAAGGGACCTAAGGGTAAAAAAAAACAATTTTCATTTGATGTGGACAACATCTGAGCATCGAATGAGACCGATCCCATGCCCTAAAAGTGTTCCCTCCCAGAGATATGCGCGTTTTATGAAGTCGACGATTCTAAGCGCAAATAGAAAGGGACCTAATCTTTAAAATGGCTCTCCTGAACAAAACTGGTTTTTATCCTTAGGTCCCTTTCTATTTTGCGCGTCACATATATAAAATAAAAAATTCATATTGTAATGGATCAATCCTTATAAATTTTAATAGTATTCAGTTCAATATACGCAATTCTAAAAAGGTGAGGAATTTTGACATTTTAATGCTTTCCTGACAGGCTATTAAAAGGTGTACAATTTATGGACTGCAATCAATGATGGAGGGTACATAAACTTCGCCCCGAACATAATTTTTCCACGTTTTAGTTCGGATTTCTATACCCTACACACCCTGTAGTGCATGGGTATTATGAGTTTGTACTATTGTTTGTAACATACTAAAAAAAACGTGATAAACTAGCACATTATTTTGTTTTCGACTAATGACGGTAGCTATGGAAATCGGCCCAAGTTCTGATATAGACCCCATACAATATTACTTCCAATTTTTGGCCTAATCAACCTCAGAGCGAGAAATTTCTTCAAGTTTTAACGAAATTTAGTGTTATTTTGCACTCAGAAAAACTTACTTAAGTCCCACTCATTAATTTGATTAATGACGGTCGCTATTTAAATCGGCCCAAGTTCTTATATAGCCTCCATACAAATATCCCTCCCAGATCTTTGCCTAATTAACCTCACAGCGACAAATATCAATTTGGTTTTATTTTGCACACAGGAAAACGTACTTAAGTCACACAACATACCATTAAGGAACAAGGGAAAACTGCTTTCAAATCAGTGGGATGTTAAATTCTTATACTGACTGACCGTGACCTACTGCCGTCTCCGAACTTCTAATTCATTTTATAGAGAAGTTTTTACATGGCTAAGAGATAAATCTCTTACTCCTAAAGTCGTCGGCATTAACGAGGAGATTTACTGTCGCTGTAAAGTTGTTAGATGTTAATACCCGGAGTTGAACCTGGGCTAAATGGAATGATAGTCGTGTAATCTTCCATCACGCCACGGAGGCTCACAGGAAAAACATTGCTGGAAATAGACCAGATCGGTCCAATTGTTTTTGGGTCTAATCGAACTAACTATAACGAATTTCGTCTGATTTCAACGAAATTTGCTAAGTGGTGTTATTTTGCAGACAGAATAAACATTGCTAAAAACTGCTCAGATCGGTCCAAATCTTGATATCGGTCTAGATCAGTACATGTTTTTATGTCGACTCCATACAAATGTTCTTCCGTCTTGGTGTTGCCAGATTAAAGACTTTCCTTAGTGTATTGAAATTACAGACTATATGTCAGACATTGTTCTTTCGGGTTATAATAAAGAATCCACTTCTCTGTTATGTATTATATAAAAAAAAATCTTCATCCTTTATAATGCGGACTAAATTCGCAATCAGTTATATTTCTGAAAAAAGCTCTTCCAATGCATTCCAAATTTACATACACACACACACAAATGTTTAAATCGATACACGATTGTACTCGCTTAATTTTATACAATCCGGTTACATAATATTTAGCTTCGAATATTTTTTCAATGTTTCTTTTTCGTACCTTCTTCTTCTTGTCGATTTGTATAATGATGGTATGCCCGATAACCCAAATACGCAAAAATATTTTCTGCCTTTTTTAGTTATTCTTGCACTTTTAATTATGATTTTGTCGACTTGAAAACTTTGTTGTTTCACTTCAAAAATGTGTGTCAGGATCAGACGTTTCCACCAAAATGGCGTTTTCCGTTCGCTCGAGTACACTACTTATATAAAGGACGAGTCGAAAAGGTTTTGAACGCGACCAACCAAAAACAACTGCCGCAAGTCTGATTCGTGTTCGTCCTTTTTCCCCACGTTTTTACTGGGAACGGGTGGGCATGATTTTTTGGCAACGTACAGAGAAGAAAAAAAGGCGAAAAGCGAAAGGACACCAAGAAGGTGGCATTAGAGGAAAGAAGAAGCACGATAAAGAGAGGCCTTGCAAAATGTAAAGATGTAGGAGACAAGGACTTTCGAATTAGAAAAAAATAGAAATAGAGAAAGGTGCATACAGTCCTGACTAAACGAGTGGGTGTTAATAATAATTAAGGCTCCGCATATGTACAGAAATCTGTGTTCGCGTATTAAATAATTACTACACATTACGATGGTTGGTGGCAGGACAAAAGGATTTGCCTCAGACTCTCGCAAAGCCTCTAACGTTTTTGCCTCACTAGCTTTGCAAGTGAACCGTATTGAGGGAATCAACCAACCATCGATCCACGCCAGTTAACCATGGCAAAACTAATCGTCCATCATCGCCTTTTTAAAACACGGCATGCATCGTGCACTGGACGACGGGCGAGTGAATGGTTGCTTGAATGTATTGGACACGACGTAAAACGGCTTCCATTGATGGCCAGTGCAGCTTAATAATTGCATTTTAAGTACCATTGGGCCCACATTGTGATGGCGCATCTGTAGTTGCACACACCTAAAGTGTGGTGGCATTGTTCGATAAGTGTTCGTCCATGTGCTACGGCCCTATGCCATTTGTAATATAGTGTAGACACATGAAGATACGAAGGACGAATGATCAGAGTGGTAATTAAATAATAAATCCAACATATAAAATATAACCTCCAGAAACTTCTTCACTAGCGCGGGACTAATTTTAAAATGGCATACAAAGCAAATCCACCAAATATCGTACGATTTGTCGCAGTTAAACATGTTTACAAAGTTTGATTAAACCCGATAGCTACTCAAATTAAGATCGAAGCATTTTCATAATTCGAGTTCGTGTAAACTTTGAATGAGTATATCAATTTGTGTTAAATTTTACTTGATACGCGAGAAAATTCAATCTAATAAACTATCTAAAGGGCGAAAGTCCTACATGATTTTGCTAGATAATTATTACGTCTGCTAGCAATAGATGTCGCTATGTATTTTATTTTTCAAGCTCTATAGAAATTGAAATTGTAAAATATAACCCAAAACATATTGAACATGGATTAACCGGCTCGAGACCTCTTTCATCCACATTTTATTCATAATAGATGAAAAGTTTTTTTTACAACATGGCACAGTGACATAGATTTTCGTGGCTGCACACTGCTTCTATCGCGATTTCGGGTCTTTGACGACTTTAATCAGAAAGATTCGTAGCAATTGTTGAGAAAAACAACCCAAAAATCCAAAATATAAATTTCAGTCATAATTTTTTTTTATTAGAAATATCTATATAAGTTATTAGCATTTGAAAATAATTTCGAGCATGTGGACGATTATGTGCCCCATAAAATCAGGAAGTTGTCTAACCGTTGACTATTCAATGGCCGACTTTCTATGTGAAATTGGCTGCTTTTTATTACATTTCTTAAGAAAGATAAAAATAATTAAATTAATAAAATAAATCAATGCCACTTTTGGCATTCACTTCACTGGATGTTCAGAAAAGCCAACTGAAAGCAGGTTTTTGGACCTCCTTAAAGGGATCTTAATTACGGAGTCTTTAAAAATTATGTTATATTTGAATTTGTGGAAAAATGCCACTTTTTTTATACTTGCTTACGAGGGCTGCTATGAAAATGCAACTATTTATCATCAAAAATGGTTTTATTGTTTTTCAAAGTATTCTCCAGCATGATATATACACTTTTGCGTGCGCTTAAATCAATTGTCGAAGTACTTTTCCACTCCGATTGAGACACCTTCCAAACATGGTTTTTGAACGCTTCAACAGTTGCCTCGGGCGATGAAAAACATTGACCATGCATCTTTTTAATGTGCGGGAATAAAAAGAAGCCTTTGGGTGCCAAGTCAGGGCTGTATGGCGGATGACCCTTCAATTCGACGTTTTGGCCGGTCAAAAAGGCGCTTGTTTGAGCCGATGTGTGAGAGCTCACATTGACATGGTGCATAACGATTCGTCTTCTCTTGTTCGCTTTTTGAATTTCTCCGAAGACTTCAGGCAAATAAATTGTGGTGTATCTACCATTCAGTCTCCACATGACCAGTTTTGCTGAAGAAAAAGGCGACCATTTGCCTCGAAGTGCTTCTTCCACGAACAACTTTCTTTGGATTTGGCTCGTCTTCAAAGAACCACGCGGCCGATTGCTGTTTTGTTTCGGGCTCATACCCATAGATCCAAGATTCGTCATCTGTGACGATCTTATAAACATCTTTTGAAGCACCGCGATCGTGTTTTTCAAAATTTCTTTGCACCAATCGATACGAGCCTTTTTTGAGCGATTTTCAAATTGTTATAACAGCTGTAGGAAATGCATAAAATATACTCGTATCTAATCTTTCACATAGGACTGCCATCCACTATTATTACTCCAAAATAGTGTTTATAAGTCCCATATTTTGTATAAAGTTCAGTTAAGTTAAAAAGGTGTGTATTTGCTATTTTCCTCTAGTTGAGAACTGACAAGGTTAGACTTTAGGTAAAAAATTAAATGCAGAATAAATTTCTAAACCTTTTCTTTGGAAAAACTTTAATTTTTTTGAAAAACTTGGATCGTTTGTTTTTTTGGGTCTTTTGCTTCTACACATTGATTATCCGGCTCAAGACCTTTTGTATCTTTATTTGAATAGAGGACAAGTTTTAAACAAAATGGCAAAGCGACATTGTTATTCGTGGCTGAACAATGCTTTAATCGCGATTTCGGGTACGTGACGACCTTCATAAGCAAACTTCTAAACAATTGTTATTATATTTCAAATAATTCCATATAAAATTACGATGATTATTCACTTGATACAATTTACTAAGAGAATTTTTTATAACATTCGTCGAAACATTTTAATAGCATTTGACTTCTCGAACGTCTACTCTATGCTTAGCCATGTAATCCTACATGAGGATAACGGCAACACACCTCTCATTCCTTGTTTGAAGCATTGACTTAGTTGGGCATGTCATTTGTGGAATTCAGAAATAAGAAGTCCAATCCACGTAGAATTAAAATCTGATGAAATTTGCCACATTTTCAAAACAAATTTAATATTAAGGTCCCATCTCAATATAATAATTATTTCAAAACTAACTAAAGTTTTCGACCTACCCTCGTTGCTTCATACATCCTACATTATATCACACACAGAGGCACCGACACACATGCACACACCATGCAGAGTTTCCTCTGTCAGCCATGCTGGCACTATTTGTTATTGTTCCTTCTCAAGTTAATGGAACAACAAAGAGCACAGCACAAATACATACGCCTACATTCTGCATAAATACTGTGTATATACATATGTGTAAAACCTACACCTATTCTATCCTTGGCTATGTACATATTTATCTATATAGATGTTAACCTTATATCCCTGTTCCTTGACGTCATAGATTTTCTCTTTCATTCTCTCCTTCTCTAATATCAGGCCATTGCTTTCTCTCCTTCGCAGATAAAATGTCATATTATTTGAAGACGCTGCTATTGGCTGGCATCCTTTGTGTGGTGGCGCATGGCAAGACCTTCACATTTGCCAACGATGCTGTGACGTCACTGTTAAGACAGCAACAAGGAAGGGGTGGTGCAAAAATGCTAGCAATACAGGCCGCCACCGAAAAGGCGGTAGCAGCAGCAGCCGTACTGGCAGCGACGCCAGGACACAGTCTGGACAACCTTGATAAAACTGTAGACAAGCGTATACCATCAAGTGCAGTTGAAGATTGGAGTTTGGTGTGTCAACAGCTCTGCGGGTAAGTTGCTCCTTGCGGCAACCAGCAACAACAACAACAAGTGAAGAACATTTTTATTTGAAAAGTGACTAAAAGAAAAGTTTTATATAGCAGTTTTTAATGCATACACCGTACATACACACTTAATTATATAAATGTTTATCTGCACATACGCTAGCAAATCTCTAGAAAAGTGTTAAAATCTGTCAAAGTTGTTTTTAAATACTCCATACGCCGATCCTTGTCAAGTGTTTTAATGTGAAATTCTGTGTATTTTGATTTATTGTTTTTTTTGTAGAGCTGCTTTAGGCGGCGCCGAGTGCTCCCCCTATTGTAAAAATACGCCAGTTTTACCGCTGGAAGAGCAACTGAAAAATGCCAACAACTTAATGGATTCCCAAAAAGAGCATCTATGTCCCAATCTTTGCGGACTACAGCTCGGTAAGTATTCAAGTGCTTAAAATAGTGAAAATAAGTAAAAAAAAAACCAAAGTGTAGAATTTGTTCCATAAAGGCCCAGGGGCACACTGAAGCTTTTTTTATTTCGCTGCGTTTTTAATAACTTCTGATTGTCTGAAAATGTATTTAGAAATTTATAAGAAGGGTAATTATATAGCATTGTCGGCTAAGAAAGGCATGCCATTAATTTTTTGTGAGGTTTGGACGTATATTTAAAAATAAGAAGCTTGAGTGGGTCTGAACCTTTAAAAGGTAAATATTCAAAATCGCCTGATTTCGGTTCAGCAATGTACCCACACAGATTCTTGTAGCCAGAATTAGAATTTTCAAGTGGTTAAAAACAACTACGTCGATTTGATGCATGATATCTTAGAAGGCGTTTGCCATTACGATTTATTAGTTGTATTAAAAATATTTGTAGCCGAAAGGAAATCATTTTTTAAAGAGTTCCTTAACCAACGCATAGATACCTCTTATTTCGAACCCAATGCTGTTATTCGCTTTAGATTGTTTTAACAAAGCAAAATTCAAATTATCTGCTTCTGAAATACAGTATTTAACATTATTAATCAGAGATTTAATAGTAGATTGTGTCCAGTGGAAGTTGGAAAAAAAACCCTTATAGAAAGAAATTATAAGCCTTTTATATAGGAAAAGCATTTCGTCAAAACTTCCAACTTACTAAGGTGTTTAAATCAATTACCTTAATGAGCTTTTTCTTCAAATTTCTTCGGGCACTGTAACACCTTATGGCCCACTACACAAATTTGATGTAGATAATCGGTCCACTTGTACATACAAACTCAATTAGATTTATTATTTTGGTCCAAACCAAATTCATAAAATTTGACCATCAGTTAGTCCAGTTAAGAAACTTTCGTGGTTATGACAACAGAATTCTCAGAGTACTCCTAATTAACCATTTGTAGAACAGCCAATTCACGTAAAAATTCAGTTCAAATAATCACCTTAACTGGTTGGGGTTACCGATACTTTGCCTGCTTTACCGATAGGGTCACTTGCCTCTACTGAAAATTGCCGTGTACCCAATCAACATTCGGTTGTAGCGATAGAATACATGGATAGTACGTGCAACCACCAATATTCGGTTGGCAACAAATCTGTTCTCTGTGTGTACACATAGTAGAGAACCAATATACAAGTATTCGTTTGGATAAACATACTTTCACCAACATCGCATGGTATTGATGGTTACATGGCTCGATGTGCCATTAGATGGTAGCTACAATAATATTACGTTGCTTACCTCCAATAAGTCGGTTGTACCAACCGAATTCAGTAAGAATATTGCTTGAAACAACCAAATAATTATGAAGTACATGTTGCTTTGATGCCAATAATCGGAGGCGTCAACAAACAAATTCATTTTAGTAACCAAACCCCGTTTAGTTCGCTCTTGTTACATATTACACTATGCGACAAAAGTTCGGACTTTCTCGGGGGGATTAATGATTTCTTCTAGAAAAGAAAGCCTTGGGTGATTATACTTACAGTGCATTTCCAAAAGGACGGCTTTCGTTTTTTTTCATGGGCCAAGGAAATTCTTATTTTGCAACGCTTTTCCATATGAAATAATTAAAAAGGTTTTTAGCAAATTTTCCTTAGTTTTACCGTATTTTCATGATGAGATGACTTAAGTGAAATCGTATGGAGTTTATTTTTGTAGAGCATTGAACATCCTATCTCTAAGATTGGAATGTCCTTTTCGACCTTTTTTCGAAAAAGTTAAGAAAAGTGAGAAAATGTATAATCAAATACACTGGTCAACACTAGTTTAGGAGATATTCACAGGAACCGGTATTTTGAATAATAGTACCCATAACTGCTATATTTGTAAAACGATTTTTAGAGGAGAAATTTCGACCTTTTTTCGAACAAGTTAAGAAA
This sequence comes from Hydrotaea diabolus, assembly GCA_963513945.1. Lineage (NCBI taxonomy): Eukaryota > Metazoa > Arthropoda > Insecta > Diptera > Muscidae > Hydrotaea > Hydrotaea diabolus. The sequence continues at coordinate 172,732,993 of OY740719.1, forward strand.
AGTGAGAAAATGTATAATCAAATACACTGGTCAACACTAGTTTAGGAGATATTCACAGGAACCGGTATTTTGAATAAAAGGACCCATAACTGCTTTATTTGTAAAACGATTTTTAGAGGAGAAATTGTCCTTTTTAACGATATGCAGTGCTTTTATTTCGGATACGAATTATTGAAGATATATTCTTAGTAAATTCTACAGAAATTTCGAATTTTCCTTAAGTTGCCTTAAGTAAAGGACGCGGATTTTAATACGCTATATTGGAGTTACAATGAAAATACAACACTGGTATAGAATACAAAAAATTTAGGCAGCTCAAAGTAATTTTTTGTAACTCAAACTCGAAATTTCTCTAGATTTTTTTTATGTATTCAATAATTCGTATCCAAAATAAAAGCTCTGCATATCGTTGAAAAGTTCAATTTCTCCTCGCTCAAATAAAGCATTTATTCAAAAAACCCAAAAATAACGATTTATGTGAATGACTTCTAAGTTGACTATCAAAACTTATGCCGCAGATTTTTTTTTAAATTTTGTTGCCCATTGTAAACAGTTGGGGCGTGTTCTTTTTAATAAAATTGAATAAATTGTCGTTTTTTTGTTACAGTGTTCTACTTAATTACTAATATTATCATTTTAGTATAGATCGTCTAAATAAAACCAGAATATCTTCAAGATAAACTGGCCCTATGGCTTAAATAAATTTTAATTAAATAGTTACATTCAGAATTATTAAATTGAATTTGTTCCCACCCATTTGTTTTAAATCAAGAATTCATTTAAGGTATTTTGTGTCACATTACCCCTAAGTAGCCGGAAATATTAAGGTAAAATCTTTTGGTTTACTTCACATAAATAATGGATTATAATCGGATTTATCTTAAAATATGTTGACACTTAAAAACAAAAATTGAATTTTTTGACCCACTTAAGCATACTGCATAAAATCGTTTCATTCGTGTAAACAAACTTATTGGGTTCGAAATTAAATACACATTACATATACATATCAGAAGAAACAATTTTAAATCGTTGAATATAACAACTAAATAAAAGAAACGTTATTACTTCGGTCAGATAATCGAAAACTAAAAATTTAACTGCAATTGGTCTAGTTAACAAATGCTTGTGGTAATGACGACCGAATTCAAAGAGTTCTTATAGCTAATAATTTATAACATCAACCAATACATGTACAAATTCAGTTTTAATAATCCAATAATTCTAATTAGTTTGGGTTACCGATACTTTGTCTCTTCAACCAATACTGTCAGTTCCCACTACTGGATGGAATACATAAATAGAACGTGCAATCACCAACATTCGGTTATTCACGGTACGTTAAAGGCGACAAATAATTATCTCAAACATATTGAGTCCGGACCTTACAAAGCTCCAGACAAAGGTTCTCTATAAGTATTTTCTGAAATGAAGAGTGGTGTAGGGTATATCAAAGCCGGCCACGCCCGACTTTAACTTACTGTGTTATGTTATACGGGCATTTGATTGAGAAAATTGCGATGGGTTGTGATTGAGAAAATTGCGATGGGTTGTGGTAATGGGTTTTGCAATTAATTTTTTTACTATTTAGGAAAACATCCACCATCAATTATAATTAAATTTAACCTATCGTTTGCAACCCCTCCAAATATTGATCAGCTTGGATTCTGAAGATGACAAAAAAGCTTCTTATTACGTGATCAAAGTAACCTTTAAACAAGTACCCTTTTTAGAGTTTTTGCCGAACATATAAAGTCTTTTATTAAAAAAGGGACTCTTACAGGGTGGGCAATATAACATTTTAAATTTTAAACGACTGTAAAAAAAGTACTGATAATTTTTTCTAATTGCTGGTTTTATTGGAAAGGTTGCACTTTGCCATTTAATAATCGAACTTAATATCATTCATATGACTACCACAACTTGCTCGGCTTATCCGATCAACCCAATAATTCAGTACATTTTCGATTGTTTTGGGTCGAATCTCTTCAGTGGAAACTTCGGTTTCATGCTTCCACGCTTTAATTGTCTCTGAATACTTTACGTAAAATTTATTCTTAATGGCTCCCCACAGAAAATAATCCAAAAAACACAGCTCTGAGGCTGCCAATTGACATCACAATTTCGGTTTTGAAACAGTGCGTAAATTATCGATGGATGCGTTGGCTGTGTGACATGTGGCCCCGTCTTGTTGTCATTCTCTTTTGGAAACAAAAATTCATGGCGCGGTAATGCTCACCGTTGACGGTAACGGCGGATCCTTGCTCATTTCCAAAGAAAAATGCCCAAAATCCACACCAAACAGTGACTCGTTGTGGATGCATTGACTTCTCAATAGTCACGTATGGGTTCTCTGAACCCCGTATGGGTCAATTTTGCTTATTGATATAAAAATGAGCTTTATCTGAAAACACAATTTTTCGGTAAAATTTGTCATCTGCTGCCAAACAATCTTTAGTCCATTGGGCGAAGCGAAAACGCATCGGAGATAGTGTTCCATTATTGAATGACAAAGTTCAACCTTTCCAATGAAACCAGAAATTTTAACAAAATTTCAGTACTTTTTTTAGAGCCGATTCACACAGAGAACAGATTTGTTGCCACAACCAATTTGTTTGCCAACAGAATGATTGCGGTTACATGCACCTCGAGTACTCATCAGTGCAACCGAATGTTAGTTTGTGCTCTGTGATTTTCAGCAACTGGAAATGTAGTATCGGTGCAACATACGAATTATCAGAATCTTCAGAAGAGAATTTTTGGATATAAAAATCCACATTTAACGAAAAAATTTAAATTTTAGTCACAAGCAAAAAACTGTTTGCTTACACAATTGAAGTACTCATAGGGGAGGGTCACAGCGAGGAGAAAGTGGAATAGATGAATGATTTTTACCGGAATTTTTTTTTAATAATAATCGAATTATTTTATTTTCATAAGATGCCTTTAAACAAACATTTTTTTAGGTATTGTGAAGTTTTAGTTCTAATCACAAAAAATTGGTTAAAACAACAAAGTGTTTGCAAAACTGGTGGTTGTGGCAACTACATACCTTCTACGCGTTTCATATGTTTGAGCGATGAATAAGTTGAGAGTACAGTACGATGATCATATATACCATCTTGTGGTATTTCGAACAGAATATCCATTACGATTACAAACATTTGGTTATATCTACCGAATCATTGCAGCTCCAACCGATTATAAACTATTTTTTCTCTGTGTGCATTCTGTACAATGTCGGTCCATGCTTTTGAATAGCTCCCACACAAAGGCATCTACCGATTTGAAGTCCTACCAATCTAAAGCCAAAAAGTATACCCGAAGATAGCCAATTTTTGCAATGTACGTTATGAGCGACCATTAATAATTGTCTTGAAAGAAAAGTTCATGGGTCCACATTTGACATGCGATTTCTACCCAATTTCTCATAGAGCGGTACGAGCGACTACCACATATACTTATATTCTGTCACATTGGACAATATCGAGCTATGGTTTCGAATAACCACCACACAAATGACCCGATTTAAGGTCCTGCAGCTAAAGAAGCCACAAATTAAAAACGACCATGCTCAAATTTTGTACGAAACAACGTTATTAATGACAAATAATTAACTCTAACGTGTTTAGTTCAAACTTGCTCAAACTCCAGACGGAGGTGCTTAGTTCTCTGAATAGCAGACTGATGAAGGGTATCTTATTGTCGCCAGGCCTAGGTGTTTATGAAAAAACACGGCAGCCGGTTTCTCAAAAATTGAAAAAAAGAAAACCCCGCAATGCCGGTACTCAGGAACTATGTGAACGTCTAATGAAAAGGGTTAATGACCGAAGAATTAATGTATTTTAATGCAGCAAGCTTTTAGAGGAATTTAAATATTTTGAGAAGTGCATGAAACTAACAGAACAATTGGAAATTCTGAAAAAATTATATAAAGTATTTATTTTATTAATAACACTGTGGAACATTTTTGGGGTTATTGTCTGGGGGGTGAGAAATTCCAAGTCAGGGTGATGGTACTAGGTCAGTATATTAAAACCCTCAAAGGGTTTTGCGTTCGTATGTGCCAGTTACAATTAAGTAACTTCACTTAATTGTAAATAAAAGCAGAACGCGTTAATCGATTTCTATGATCTATGTCGCATTTTGTTTATAGGTTATGTGACTTTACGTGAAAGTTATAAGACTCTACACGTTTTTCCGTTTGGGATTTATATGTTTTAAAAAAAAAAATATTTTTTTGTCAAAATTTTCTTCATAAATTTATTTCTAATTGCAAAAATGTTGATTTGGTAGACAATGGATTAAAGAAAATGTAATTATTAATTTTTCTCAATTTATTTCAGCAAAATCGAACTAGTCGTTCTCGAGTTATGTCAAACTACGTTTTTGCCAACATTTTACAACTAAGCGAAAAAACATCAAGATAAGGAAAAAATGTAAAAGGTCATAAAAAAAAACTGGCACATACGAACGCAAAACCCTTTGAGGGTTTTAATATACTGACCCAGTACCATCAAACTGACTTAGAATTTCTCACCCCCCAGATTGGCTGTTGTACTGTGTAATTTAACCTTTTGACAGCGACTAAGAAAATATGTTCTTTACTGCTAATGGTTTATGCGATTTTGTCCAAATAGTTTTTATTTTTAAATAAAAAATAAACCTATATCGCAATTAATATTAATTCTCCTCACTTCTGAATGGAAAAATACTTCTCATTCTTATAAAAAAGGCTAAAACCGGAATGATAATTTGTCGATTTCTTACTAAAAACTTAACCCGAAGTCAGTTTTATAAACCCACCATGCATTTTAGACCTAACATATGTTTTGACCAAAAACATTTCATAACTTTTAAAGTCATTGAGTCATGCGCGTCTGTTCGGCTCCTACTTAAATGTAGCCTTACGCCAACTTTTGGTTTTCTTGAAATATTTTTAATCCTATTTATACGATCTAATCCAAACCAATACTTTAGATTAGGGTTATAAGCTTAACTTAGTCAAAAATAATTGGATTTCTAGGTACGCCCCTTCTGGTACCTCCCACACAAATTGATTTTGTTCAGTGCAGATTAGAGCCCACATAGCTTGTCACCCAGCGAAATTCGCTTAAATAGCGAGCAACGTGATATTTTTAAAACGACTTTGTACTTGCATATCACAAAAGAGGTTGACACGCTTAATTCTGGCACTTTCCAAACAAATGCACCATTCCTTCCACTTTTTGTATTCTTGAAGCATACGATATAACCCAAAATCAATACTTAAGACCACAACTATAAGGTTAACTTGATGAATAATAATGGGACTCCTAGCCACGCCCATTATGGTATTCCTACACAAATGAAATGACAGATTATAACCCACATAACTTGTCATCCAGTGCGTAAAATTCGCTTATATTGTGAACTCCATTTCATTCCTAAAACGGCTTTATACAAGTATACAAAAAGGGTAGATGACACGCCCCATTCTTGTACCTCCAGGCAAAACCATACCGCTTACTTTTGGTATTAGCATACTAATTTTTATACTATTCATACGGTTCTGCTAAAAATTAGCAAATAGAATATAATTTGCTAATAAAACCGATAACATTGGTTTTCATGACACCAAAGCATTTTTTCTTGTCGTTTTCAAAACCAATAGTGACAACATTGGTTTTGAAAACGGTTTTATCAGCAACAGCTGATTCTAGCATTGGTTTTATTTACATTCGAAATGGACAAAACCAAATTAGTTTCATGACACCAAATGAAACCAACATTGGTTTGCAAAAACGACATGGTTTCGATGACACCCCTGATTGTTTGTTTTAAATGCATTTAAAGACTAAACATATACACGGGTTGCCGATGCCAATCTAATCTGCATAAATATGAGGACTGTTTTTCTTTAAAAATCGATACAGAAAAGAAAAACTTGCTCAAATGCCAACTTAATCCGGCCTAATATTGTATTGAATCCCAAAATACCCGCAATTAATATTATACGAAGTACAAAAACTCTTCTACATAGATTTTTTTCACTTTTTATTTTAGGCGATGAAGCTTGTACATGCAAACAATGGATCACAGGCAATCAAACCAAGGATACGCCGACCAATGTCTGTGCCCTATTCTGTGATTACAGGCATGTCTCACTGGCCGGCTGTAGGACCTGTGCCGCAGCTCTAGCACCATCTCCGATGCCAATTAAGCTCATGAACGAGTCAATCGTCCTGGATGAGGCTGTCAAGGAGCGGGGTGCCACAGCAACGGCAACAACTCCCAATTGGAAGCAACTGTGCGCCGCACTGTGTAAAACTGGCGATGGCGGGTCATTGTGCAATTGTGATTTATCGCCATTTGTTTTATAAGGTAAACTCGTATTCGGAAACGTCAAGATGAAGAAGAGTTACTACCGTACAAAGGCGATAAGTTGAAACCCTAAGAACCACAAATAATTATTGTTAAACATATTATTTGTGTATTTTTTTCTGTTTATTTTTTACTATTTTGTTTTAAAGTTGAACTTTAGTTTTATATTTTGTTGGTCTTTTTTTGGAAAGAAGGACTTTAAACTTTGACTTTAATAGAAAAGAAAAAACTTTAAATTGTTTAATTTTGTAACCAAATTTCAATTATGAACTTCAATTAAAACTTGCTCAATTATAGACTATTTTTTAAAGAAAACAAAAACACATACGAGAAAGATAATAAACTAATCCCTATGCGCATCAATTAATTTGTAATTAATTTCAATTGAAAACTAAACAAAAAGAAAAAAACAAAAAAAATCTAATGAAACCAAAAGAAAAAAAAACCTATGATAAAAATAATAACAACAACAAAGTAACTATTGTTAAACTATAGTGTTACACAAAGGATAACTGAAACTTCACATAGACTATCCAGGACTTAAGGATTGTTGGAAACACTTTTTTAAGTTTTGCAGTCAAACATAACCAAAATACTTCCCAATCCCATCATATCCCACTATCCCTAATTCCTAGCATAACACAGAGAACAACAAAAAATCACTAAAGGGCTTCCAGGTGAAATAGTTTGTATATGTCGCTCACTCACCCTTAACCTGAATTTCAGGTTTGGGAAGGGGTCAACAAAAAGCAACTACGACACTAACTTTACCTTAGTAGGGATTTTAAACTAAAATCCCATAAATATAAAATTAAATTAAAAAAATCTAACAAACTACCAACAATATTCATATATACAACATATCGTCGTCACACTGTTGATAAATTAAACAAAAAAATCCCAAAAATCTAACAAAAAATCGTTTATCATTTCACTTTATTTTGTTAATGGAATCAGCATATCAATTAACAAAACAAAAACATACCTATTATTATTATTATTCTTATTGTGAACATCTTTCTGTTCTATATACTATATGACGTTTATTAAATATATACATACATATTATATACATTTACATAAACTTTTACATTCACAATTTCTGATAAATGTTAGCCAAGAGTTTAGTGTTGTTTTAAATAACTTTTTTGTTTTATCCCCATTTTTTTATAGAAACATTTTTTCAAGTGTATTGTCAAAAAAATGTTTAACGTCTCATATGTCAATAAATAAAAACATAAAACTCAAGCATGCACATATACATATGAATATGTACATAAGTATGTAAAGTAAAACTAAATTTGCAAGGTTACCAGAACGTTTCAAATTTACACAGTGAGAAAAATTGTGCGGTTTACCTCAACATTATGATACTGTTAACTGTCATTTACTAACTATTTTCATAATTGAAATTGTCTAACTGTCATTATTAACTTTTAGGTTGCTTCAAAAAATTCCGTGATAATATTTGAAGTCATTCTGAAAATAAGCTTATTTAAATAAATTAATTTCGATTATCTTAATATTTCGCGATCCAAAAAATTTTGCAACCAAAAAATGTTTACAATCAAGATAAATTCTTTGGTCTTTAAAATTTCGTGCTCAAAAACAATTTCGTAATGCCGGTATTCATGAAATTTCGAGGTCAAAAAAATTCGTAGTCGAAAAATGCTTTTGAAACCTTTGATCACCACATTTCCTCAGAAAATCTGTAATAAAACTTTTTCTTCAAAGTCAAGAAATTCCGCAATAAAAAAAATCCATAGGGAAAGTCGATCACAGCAAAGTTTGTTAATTTGAAGTTAAAAAATACTTCGAGCTAAAACATTTCGTTGTTGAAAACAATTGCATTAGAAAAAAAAATCAACTATCTTTTTAATGTGACTTAATTTGGGAATTGAACCAACCACCATACGTTTGAAATTCCTGTATTTCGTCATCGAAAAAAATTGCGTGATTAAAAAGTATTCGATAGCCAGTAAAGTAGGGTTACTATTAAAAGTTATTTTGAAACTCAGCAATTCCATGATCAAAATTAAAAAAGGTCTTTCATTAAAATAAGGATACAAATTAAATATTTCTTAAGCTAATTAATTAAACTTTTTGTAGGAGTCTAAAATTCGCTTCATCAAAAAAAATGTGGCGATCCAAAAAATTCAGTGATCTCAAAAATTTTGTTTGGAGAAATAAAAAAAAAATTCTTTGGTCAAAAAACTTCGTACGTAAATTTGTTCACCGTCAACGTGAGTAACCCAAATAAAATACCCAATGATGTATGAAACTATATAATCCAATTTAATTTCGAAATTTATAAATTCCGTGATTGTCAGGGCTGTCATAGAAACCATGTCGGTTTTGCTAATTGTCGTTTTTGCAAACCAATTTCATTTGGTGTCATGAAACCATGTTGGTTTTGTCCATTTGGAGTGTAAATAAAACCAATGTTCGAATCAGCTGTTGCTGATAAAACCGATAACATTGGTTTTCATGACACCAAAGCATTTTCCTTATCGTTTTCAAAACCAATAGTGGCAGCATTGGTTTCTATGACAGCCCTAGGTAATTCTTAAACAATATACAACGTGATCGAACAAATGCGTTCAAATTCGAAATTACATTTAAATTGCTTTCAACTTCGAAGTTGCGTACGAAATTGCACTCGAAATTGCTCATTAGTAAACAAAGCATTGTGAAAGCTTGGTTCATTTTGTTCTATGTAAATTGTTTTTGAAACAATCGGACGAGCTATTGCGTTGGGTAGGTGTAAAATTAAGATATTATTTCAGAACACCAAAATTTTCGTGATCGTTAAGGATTTGAAAAATTTTGTGATCGTACGGACATGGGCTCAGATTATTTTCAGGAATTAACCTAACAGTTATGAAATATGCAAAAAGGTTCCATATCGACAAGACATTTTAAGATCAAACTTTCAAAGATTCAAATAATTTCATTCGTATTTTTGTCAATTAAAACCCAATTGGAAATACATAATGAAATTGTAATTCTATATAACATAACACACACATGTTGGCAACAAGAGAGTTACCCGCTTGACATTTCGCATTGCTGTTTACACCCAGCTGGTAACGCTGTAAATTTAGTTTTACACTTTTAAACAAAATTAAATAACCAAAAAAAAAACAAAAAAATTCAGTTGATTTTTTTTAATAAATATATTAAAATTTAAATAAAAAAAGTTTTGGAAGACATTTATAACTAATACCGAATAATACTGAAGACAATTTTCGATTTGCTTAAAACCAGAGTCAATATATAAAATGTATTATAACAAATAATAAAAAACAGCAAAAAAACCGAAATGCAATTAATAACTTGTGGAAGACATTTTAGTAACTAAGTTTAAATAACAATTCAAGTTAGACCTAAGTGTAAGCAAATTAATAAATAAATTATAATTGTTCATTTTGATTAGACTTGCCCTTAAAAGTAAGAGTCTGCAGATGGAAATGTTCTAAGCTGTGACTGACAATAATTAAATTTTAAGGCGAGCGGTTATAAAAAAAAACAATAAAAATGCCACCATAAAATGCAAATGCCACACAAAAACACAACCTAGTATTAATTCTACAATTATTACTACAACAACTATATAAATGTATGTATTAATAAACAATATTGAAAATTAAACACAAAAAAAACATTTTTAGTTTTGAAAATTGCACGCATATTTAGCAAAAAAAAGAAAGAAAACCACTGCACTGCACCTTTAATTTTCCATTCAATATTTTTTTCACAAACATTTAAGGAAAAAATATCATCCCTGCACATTTTATGTTCTCCCCCTACACATAAAAATAAACTGTACCCTACAACGGGAATGCACGTCTTGCGTAGTTCTGAACTCACATTTTCAAGAAAAAAATAAAAATCTTAAAATTGATGTTTCATCAGTTTTAAGGTCAACCCCAAAACAGAGCTAAATTGTTGTAGTTTGTTAAATGTTTAAATTATTATAATTATTATATATGTATATGTATTTAATTGAATACAGTCTATATATATTCAACAACCGGACTCATCATATACAACTAAATGTATGTACGTACCTATTCATCAGCAAAACCAAAACAACAAAATCCAAATAAAACAAAAAGTATTGAAAAAGTGAAAAGCAACATAAAGGATTATTTGAAAAAGTATCGCACATATATCGTATTATTCCAGATATCAGAAGAAACCCCCAAGCACATATATTGTATGTACTTATACAATTTATATATATACAATACATATTATTATTTAAATAGCAAAAAAGAAAATTCATAAATGAATTAATTAAATAAAATAAACAACTAAAAATATATGTATATTTCAATGTGTTAAATGTTGTAAAATAAAAAAAAAACAAAAATACAAAACTTAGAAATCGCGGGCAGTTTTTTTTTGCACAATCATTATCAGTTTTTTTTATTCCGAAGAACCTATCGTGGAGAGTGGTCTAAAACATGATTAAGATATTTCAGAACTGGCAGCTCTCTCTTTCCCCTCAAAATTTTGACTGCCTTATTTACCAAAACTCCGCGGAGTTCAATGAATAATAGACCAAAAAGAAATTTAGCTACAAGAGGTATCATCGGCGAATGCGATCCATGTAGCGTGTTCATGTACATGAGATGGGGTTTTCGTCAATACGATGGTTGTTATTTATATTTCGGGTCCGGCAATAAAAACGCAATAATTTATCATTAGAAATGGTTCTATTGTTTTTCAAAATATTCTCCTTTAAGATCAATAGACTTTTGCATGCGCACAAACCAATTTTCAAAGTATTTTTCCACTCCGATTGAGACACCTCCAAAACATGATTTTTGAACGCTTCAACAGATGTTTTGGGCGTTGACCTTGCATTTTTTTCTTGATGCTAGGGAATAAGAAGAAGTCATTGGGTGCCAAATCAGGGTTGTACGGTGGATGGCCCATCAATTCGACTTATTGAGTGGTCAAATAGCTCATCGTTTCAGCTGATGTGTGAGAGCTTACATTGTCGTGAAGCAAAATGATCCGTCTTCTCTACTAATCTTTCCTCATTTCTTCGAACACTGTTGGCAAACAGATGATTGTATACCACTTAGAATTGACCGTCCTAAGTTCCACTAAAGGCACTGTGGCAACATGGCCGGTTACACTAACCGAAAAAAAGGCAATCAATTGCTTCGATGTACTTCTTCCACGAACAACTTTTGTTAGATTTGGCTCGTCTTGAAAGACCCATACGGTCAATTGCTGTTTTGTTTCGGGTTTATAGGCATAGATCCATGATACGTCACCTGTGACAATGTTATACACTGTACTTTATCAACGTCTCTTTGCACCAATCCATACGAGCCTTTTTTGAGCACTCGTCAAATTATGTGGGATCCAACGATAAATAATTTTTTTTCATGGACATGCAATATCTTATTGATGCTTGCCCAAGGATGCCTCAATCTCACGGTATGTCACATGTCGGTCTTGCTTAATCAGTTCACGCACAGCATCGATGGTTTCTGTTAAAGTGACCGAAGTTGGACGTCTATCACGAAATTCGTCCTGAAGCGAACGGCGTCCGAGACTGCTTCATCGCCAAAAGTCGAAGCAAGTTAATTTAAGCACTCTTGTATCGATAACTCACGCCGAAAATCGTAAAAAATCATCGCACGAAAATGTTCACGGGATAATTCCATTTTTTGACTGAGATGAATTTTTCAACACACCGTAAACAAAACAATTCGCCCTAAAATGACAAAACGTTCTGAGTGAAGCAATGCTAAAAAATGTCAAAGTTTTCAGTGGAAGTTCCGGTTTGCATCTGGGAACACTAGTATTGTCAGGACCCGAAATATACTTATATATATTTGCTCGTGGTTATGAAAACTATATTTTTCCGAATTCCTAAATTTGTAAATAAAAAAGCGCCGATCGAAAGCGACGTTAATTTCACATCGGTTTAAAATCTCAAAAAATTGAAATTAATTCAGGAAAAACTTTGGGGCTCGTCATGTTATTTTATATAAACTAAAATAATAAAAATACCTTAAAAAAATTGATCGATTGCCAATTTTGGCTCTTACCGACTGTATTAATGAGCTGGACCAGATTCACCATATGTGACGCGCAAAATAGAAAGAAAAAAACAAGTGAAAATTAATTTTTTTACCCTTAGGTCCCTTTCTCTATGCGCTGTCACGTATACAGTCATCGGATACATCAAGATACAATTACCATCGATAGTCCTTGGTATTAAGTGAATTTTACCGATTCTACCCTAACGTTGCTGTGGTCCCAACAAGATAGCACCACATGCCATATTAGCGATGCAATGGTTAAGGTTGTTAAAAAAATATCGACTAGGTTATCATACGGTAAGCGTTTATAATTGGTTGCCGCGACCACCTTTGATACTAACTTGTACGCATACTAGCCAAGCTTTTTTTAGGGGCTTATCGTGCTTCAACATGCAACTGACTAAACAACGCCGCGCATGTTCAACCGAATACGGAGCAAATAGGAAACTTCTAATGAGCTGCGTACGATATAATTCTTATAGTCACTGACCCGAATTTCATTTTAACAATAGTATGATTGCCGCAATATTCATATTGTTGAAATTTAACAATATTATTATTGCTAAATTTAAAAATTAAAAAATATATAAGCAACAATGTAAATATGGTTGGTGCGACAAAAGTTTTATGTTAACAATAGTATGTTTACGGCAATCATACTGTATGATTGTAATTTTTCTTCATTTAAATATGCTTTTTGGAACAATGTTATTGTTACGGATCCAATAAAATAATAGTACATTTTATTTGGAAATTGCAATTATTTAAACAAACTGCTTTAGCTCAGTTGAACTGAAATATTTTTAATAAAAACGCTTGCTTTTTTAACTGATATTTTCTACTTTTAAATTAATCACTCTTTTTATTTTGAATTTGATGTATTTTTAAATAGTTTTCATAATTCTAATCTATTTTTGACAACTGAGCCCAATTTCAATTAATAATTTTGTAATCATACTATGGTTGTAGGGATCATAGCATGGTTGCGTGTGATTCATGCTATGGTTGTGAGGATCATACTATGGTTGTGTGTGAAACATACTATGGTTGTGAGGATCATAATATGGTTGTGAAGATCATAGTATGGTTAAGAGTGAATCATACTATGGTTGTGGGGATCATAGTATGGTTATGTGTGAACCATACTATTGTTGTAAGAATCATAATATTGTTGTGCCACAACCATATACCCAACAATAGTATGATGCTCTTCAAAAATGGTTATCCCAACCATTCTGTTTTTCTGCGTGTATGTGACACCAAAAAATAAATTTAAGGTTAAAAGTCACTTAAAATCTCGTAGATTAAGATGGTTTTTCAAACTTTTTTTGACCTAGATGTTACGTTGAAACCCAGTTTAGTCTATACCCAATTAAAACAAACTTTGACATTTTTTAGCATAACTTCACTCACAACGTTTTGTCATTTGAGGGCGAATTGTTTTGTTAACAGTGTGTTGAAAAATTCATCTCAGTCAAAAAATCCCATGAACATTTTCGTGCGATTATTTTTTTACGATTTTCAGAGTAGGTTAGAGTATTTAGATCAACTTGTTTCGACTTTTGACGATAAAGCACCATCAGAAACCACTTTTAATCGCTGGTACCAAGAGTTCAGTCTCCGACGCCGTTCGCTGCTGTATGCATTTCGTGAAGGACGTCCAACTTCGGTCACTTTGTCAGAAACCATCGATGCTGTGAGTAAACTGATTAAGCAAGACCGACATGTGACATACCGTGACATTATGGCATCCTTGGGCATGAGTATGACAAGCATCAATAAGATATTGCATGTTTATTTGGCCGTGAAAAAAATTTGTTCTCGTTGGATCCCACATAATTTTACGAATGCTCCAAAAAATGCTCGTATGGATTGTTGCAGAGAGATGTTGAAAAAGTATAACTGCTCAAAGGCAGTGTATAACATTGTCACAGGTGACGAATCATGGATCTATGCATACGAACCCGAAAAAAAAACAGCAATCGCCCGTATGGGTTTTTCAAGGCGAGCCAAATCCAACAAAAGTTATTCGCGAAAAAGTTCATCGAAGCAAATGATTGCGTTTTTTTTGGTATAACCGGCCATGTTGCCACAGTGCCCATAGTGGAACGTAGGACGGTCAATTCTGAGTGGTATACCACCATCTGTTTGCCAACAGTGTTCGAAGAAATGAGGAAAGATAATAAGAGGGGACGCATCACGACAATGCGAGCTTTTACACATCAGCTGAAACGATGAGCTATTTGACCACTCAAGATGTCGAATTGATGGGCCATCCACCGTACAGCCCTGATTTGGCATCCAATGACTTCTTAATTCCTAGCATCAAGAAAAAAATGCTTGGTCAACGTGTTTCATCGCCAGAAGCAGTTGTTGAAGCGTTCAAAAAACATGTTTTGGTAATGTCTCAATCGGAGTGGAAAAAGTGCTTCGACAATTGGTTTTTGCGCATGAAAAAGTGTATTGAACTTAAAGGAGAATATTTTGAAAAACAAAAAAACCATTTCCAATGATAAATTATTGTGCCCGAAATATAAATAGCAACCCTCGTACGAATGTTTTAAGATTTTTATACTATTTTTTGTAGACATTTAAATTCTCAAACTTGAAAAAAAATATTTAGATTGACATTTTTACGCAGTAATTTTTAATTTCGGCCTTTATTTTAAGTTTTACTAAATAATTATTATATCGAGCTCGAGGTCTCGATATATAATAATTATATATTATATTATATATATTAAATAATAATTATTTAGCAAGATTGAGATTTTTTTTAGATTATTGGAATTTTCTCGTAATGTAGTCGTTTTCTTGCCTATTTTATTTTCAATCAGCAGGTTATCGATTGTTGGCAACACTGATGGCAGCCCTTCTCGAGAGAGAGAGAGAGAGAGAGAGAGAGCGAATATAATCGCGTTGAATGAATGGATGATCGTATCATACGAGCTTCACCAGCTTTCAGTTGTCGTCCAACTGGCTGTTCAACAGGTGCTCTTTTCTGTCGTAGTCGTTATCGCGGCCGCTCTGGTGTTTTATTCGACAAATTCAAATAACTCCGTGTTAGAAAAAATAAATACCACAATGGCAGTTAGTTTTGTTCACATTCCAGCTGGAAGTGATTTTCCATTGGAAAATCTTCCTTATGGAGTTTTCTCCACACAAGCCAATGTAAGTACGTCAAAGGTATCTGTGACGCGTTGGATTTCCTTAGTCATGGGAGTTAAAAAGAATGCGTTTTTATATAAGCCAATGGTACAAACATGTGTCTGTCGTTCGCTCTGGACAAGAACAACAACGGCAGCTACCGCGGCTACTTGAAAACAAAATCTTGTTCTACTTGTTCACGATTTTAAATTCAAATTTTGTTTTCTTTTAACTATGAAAACAGTTGAAATGCCTAAGTATTTAAATATCAGAACTAGATTGGGATGCATATTTCATCTAGCATTTGCATAAATTAGACTTGTTTCAAAAACGGCCGGCCGTCCAGCTGGCCAACTTACCCGATATTAATTCAACTGCTTTGATATGAGAAAAAAGTATCCAACCGGTGGTGATAGCGCCTTCAATAAACAGAATTTGTTGTTTTTCTTTTTGGTGTAATAAAAAGATTTTGAATTTGTGATTACCTTGTTGTTGTTGATGTTAATTATTGTTCTCCATTTTTAGCCCCGCAAACGTTTGGGTGTTGCTATCGGCGAGAGTGTTTTGGACTTGAGCGGTGTTGCTTCGTTCTATCCACCAGAAGTGCAGGTAAGTCGTCTGTCGTATTACAGTTTCATATCCTTTCTAATATAACGGATATTTAACAGGATGCTTTGAATTCCGACACGCTGAATAAGCTGATGGGTCTTGGCTACAGTGCCTGGAGTGTAGTGCGTTCAAGAACCCGTGAATTATTGCTGAAAAATTCGCCCCTGGAGCAAAATGCTAGTCTGGTACAAAGGTAGGGAAAATTATATAGGGTGAGGTTGGCAATGATAGTGGTGTTTTAGGTTAAGCATTGAAAACAGGCTGGCGAATCAGCAATAGTTTAGTCATTTGTGAACAAAAAGTGCAAATTTTAATCCTGTCTATAAGGAACGTCCCGATGTTGACGATTCTTTAAAAAAAAATTATAAAAATAATTTATATAGCTTTTGAGTAACTATCACGCTTTAGCCTGGGGCTAACGCTTAAGTAATGAAAGCTGAGTACAAAAATGACTACAGAAAATACTCTCCTAAACATTAATCTCCTAAAACTGGATCTCAAACGCGATTTTACCAAGGAGTTTTGTGGTGAAATAATAGACACGTTAATTATTTCTCAAGGAATTCAAAAAAAATTCTGCAATTTCGTAATGTTTTCCAGATATTGGTAAAAAAAAAAACAAATTATACAGATTTTTTTAATAGAGTTTAACACATGTTTTCTCGAACCCAGTACCTGGCTTTATATAAAAAGATATGAGTTCCGAGAAACATAAGGTATATCAAGAGGACCCCAAAACAATTATTAAACTTGAGATGTAATTTATTAATCCGTTTTAGTAAGTAGGTCTGGCCAATTTCAAATTTGAATCGGCTGTGAAAAAAATACTGATAATTTTTCAAACTTCTGGTTTTATTGGAAAGGTTGTACTCTGTCATTTAATAATGGAACACAATATCATTCATATCACTACCACAATTGGCTCGCCAGTACCAATTTTCAACCCAATTTTTCAATACATTTTCGATTGTATCGGGTCGAATCTCTTCAATGGCAAATTCGATTTCATGTTTCAATGCTTCAATTGCCTCTAGATGTTTTGCGTACAATTTAAAACGATCAAATCCCAGCTCCGAGGCGGCCAATTGACATCACAATTTTGGCTGATTATTCGATTTTCAAAAACAGTGCGTAAAATATCCATGGCTGCGTGGCATGTTGTTCCGTCATTTGAAAACCAAATGTCTACCATGTCATTCTCTTGAATTTTTGGGGACAAAATATTTGTACGTTGATTCTGAAAAAGAAACAACTGAAAGGTCTCGAACCAGAATAAAAACAGTTCAAGACTTAAAAAGTCGTTGAGCTGGGCGCGGATACGCTCACCGTTGACGGTAACGGCGCTACTTGTTCATTTTCGAAACAAAATGGCCCAATGATGCTGCCAACCTAAAATCCACACCAAACAGAGACTCGTTGTGGATATATTGGCCTCTCAATAATCACGTGTGGGTTCTCTGATCCCCGTATATGGCAATTTAGCTTATTGACATAGCCACCGAGAAAGAAACACAATTTGGGTAAAATTCTTTATCTTCTGCCAAACGATAACGCATCGGACAGTGATCCATTATTAAATGACAAAGTTCAATCTTTCTAATAAAACCTGAAATTTGAAAAAAATTATCAGAACTTTTTTTATAGCAGATTCAAATTTAAAATGTTAAATTACCCACCCTATATAAGCCTTGATAGAGGCTTATACTTAATAATTTTCCTCGCTATGTTTTTAAAATGCTAAGAAAACTACTTTCCGTATTTTTTTTGAGAAGTCTACCACAACAAAAGTTGTATACCCTCCAACGAAAAGTCGATAGTATACTAAATTTGTCATTCTGTTTGCAACACCACGAAATATTGATCGGAGAACCTGTAAAAAACCTATTCTAAGACAAGCTAGCCGTGTTCGTCAGCCCACGATGGCTGCTATATATATTTCTGGCCTAATAATGAAAATGCGAATATTTATCATCAAAAATGGTTTTATTGTTTTTCAAAGTATTCTCCAGCATGAACTTTTGCATGCGCTCAAACCATACACTTTTGCATGCGCTCAAACCAATTGTCGAATCACTTCTTCCAATACGATTGAGACACCTCCAAAACATGGTTTTTGAACGCTTCTACAGCATCTTCTGGCGACGAAAATCGTTGACCACGCTTTTTTTTTGATGTGCGGGAATAAAAAAAAGTCATTGGGTGCCAAGACAGGGCTGTACGGCGGATGACCCATCAATTCGACGTTTTGGCCGGTCAAAAAGACGCTGGTTTGAGCCGATGTGTGAGAGCTCGCATTGTCATGGTGCATAACGATTTCTCCGAAGACTTCAGACAAACAAATTGTGGTGTACCACTCAGAATTGACCGTCCTACGTTGCTCAATCGGAACAGTCTCCACATGACCAGTTTTGCCGAAGAAACAGGCGACCATTTGCTTCGAAGTGCTTCTACCACGAACAACTTTTGTTGGATTTGGCTCTTCTTCGAAGACCCACACGGTCGATTGCTGCTTTGTTTCGGGCTCATACGCATAGATCTCTGGCACATGATTTGTCACCTGTGACGATCTTATAAACGTCTTTTGAAGCACCGCGATCGTATTTTTTTCAAAATTTCTTTGCACCAATCGACACAATGCTTTTTTGGAGCGATTGTCAAACTGTGCGGGATCCAACGAGAACAAACCCTTTTACGGCCAGGTTTTCATGCAATATCGAATGTATGCTGGTGGAAGAAATGCTCAAAGATGCCTCTTTTCACGGAATGTCACATGACGTTCTTGCATTATCATTATCTTTTGGACGACCTTCGTCTTTGAGCGAGCGTCGGCAACGATTGAATTCATTAAACCAGTATTTCACAGTGCTATAGGATGGTGCTTCATCGCCAAACAAAGATTTAAGTTCATCGATGCACTCTTGTCGTAATAATCCACATTGAAAGTTGTGAAAAATGATCGCACGAAAACGTTCATGAGTTAATTCCATTTTTATGCCAAATTGATTTTTTAAAACACTTAGTATTGCCTAGGCCTGAAATATATATAGCAACCCTCGTACCTCGTACAAAGAAATCGAAAATTAGGTTTAATTTTGAAAAAAAACGATTTTTAAAAAAAAAAATAAGTAAACGTGATATTACAAAATTAAAGCTTCATTGGAATGACCGTTTCATTGTTGGTGTTATGCACACTTTCATCATATTTATCATCTAGTGCCATGTCAAACCAAATATAAATTAAGATTGAGTATATGTGACAGCGCATAGAGAAAGGGACTTAAGGGTAAAAAAATCAATTTTCACTTTTTTTCTTTTTTTGATGTGGACAACATCTGAGCATCGAATGAGACCGATTCCATGCCCCAAAAGTGTTCCCTCCCAGAGAAAGTGATGGTACACCAAACATACACGTATTTAAATCATTAAAATGGCTCTCCTGAACAAAACTGGTTTTTACCCTTAGGTCCCTTTCTATTTTGCGCGTCACATATGCAGGCATTATTTACAAAAAAAATAATCAGCAAAAGTTTCAATCTATCTTAACACTCGAAATTTTAAATTTAAGTAAAAATTGCTTTGTCCTGAGCATTTAAGATTTCAATTTCAAAAAATACTTATCATTTCACCTGTTTCTTTACTTTTAGCGTTATTGTACCCCAAAAAGAATGTCAAATGCATTTGCCAGCCGATATCGGTGACTACACGGACTTTTACTCATCCATTCATCATGCCACTAACGTCGGCATTATGTTCCGCGGCAAGGACAATGCTTTAATGCCCAATTGGCGTCACATACCAGTCGGCTATCATGGCCGTGCCAGTTCCGTCGTGGTGTCCGGCACACCCATTCGTCGTCCACTCGGTCAGACACTACCCGTTGATGGTCAACCGCCCATCTTTGGTCCCTGCAAATTATTGGATTTCGAATTGGAAATGGCTTTCTTTATTGGTGGACCCGGCAATCAGCTGGGTGAACGCATACCTGTGGAGGATGCTTGGAAAAACGTATTTGGTTTTACATTGATGAACGATTGGAGTGCTCGTGATATCCAAAAATGGGAATATGTACCACTGGGGCCTTTTACGGCCAAAAATCTGGGCACCACCATTGCTCCATGGGTTATACCCATAGCGGCCTTGGAACCGTTCTTGGTGGACAACTATCCACAGGAGCCCGAGGTGTTCCCCTATTTGAAACATGAGAAGCCTTTCAATTTCGATATTAATTTGGAAGTGTTTTTGAAACGTAAGTTAAAGGTAGAATACTTATAAGTACTTATATAAAAGATATCGTTGGCAATTTACGAGGTCATTATTTTAATATTTTTTTTATTTAATACATTTTATTTTAAATTATTTAATTTTATATGATCAGTTCATTTATTTTAAAAAAAAAATTTAATGTTATTGTTTTATTCCATTAAGTTTTTTTTTAATTTCGTTTGAGATGTTTTTATTCCATTGTATTTTTTTTAATTATTTTATTCTATTATGTTTTTATTTTCATTGTTTTTTATTACTATAGTTATTATTATTATTATTTTTTAATTTAATTTTATATTTTATTGTACGAGTCTTGTTGTTTATTTTAATTTTTTATTTCAGCTGAAAGTGGCGCGGAATCCCAGATATGCAAATCAAATTACAAATACCTATACTGGACCGCCATGCAACAGATTGCCCATCACACTGTCACCGGTTGTAATGTTCGTCCCGGCGATTTGATGGCCTCCGGCACTATCAGTGGTGAAACCGAAGATTCATTCGGTTCCATGCTGGAGCTGAGTTGGCGCGGTTCGAAAACCGTCAATCTTAAAGATGGTGCTGTACGCAAATTTATCCAAGACGGCGATGAGGTCATCATTCGTGGTCACTGCGAACGTAATGGTTTAAGAATTGGTTTTGGTGAATGCGCTGGTAAGGTTTTACCCGCCATACCATATCAATAGTATGCTCCCAAATAGATCGTACAATTGTTAAGAATAAAAGTGCATTTAAGAAATCGAATTTATGGGATAATATTACGTGTTGCTGGTTTTAATAAAAAAAAAGATAAAAAATCGACTGCCTTTTGAATAACTCTTTGATTTTTTGTCGAACAAATGTTATAATGTTTATTATATGTGACGCGCAATATAGAAAGGGACCTAAGGTTAAAAACCAGTTTTGTTCAGGAGAGCCATTTTAAAGATAGGGTCCCTTTCTATTTGCGCTTTAATTCGTCGACTTCACATTCATAAAACGCGCATATCTCTGGGAGGGAACACTTTTGGGACATGGGATCGGTCTCATTCGATGCTCAGATGTTGTCCACATAAAAAAAAGTGAAAAGTTGATGAAAAGTTTTGTTCAGGAGAGCCATTTTAAAGATTAAGATCCCTTTCTATTTGCGCTTAGAATTGTCGACTTCACTTTCATAAAACGCACATATCTCTGGGAGGGAACACTTTTGGGGCGTGGGATCGGTCTCATTCGTTGCTCAGATGTTGTCCACATCAAAAAAAGAAAAAAAATGAAAAATTGATTTTTTACCCTTAGGTCCCTTTCTGCGCTGTCACATACTAAAAAACAAAAAAAAATGTTCTGGAATTTAGTGTCGTTTGGGAAAGTTACAAATGTTTTTTTTTTTTAAATGAACAATAGAAGGCATTTTAAGAATAACATTATCAAGAAAGCTTAATTGGTCCATTATATTTAAATATATTTTTCTTCAGGATAATGCAACAAACTTCGCTGATTTTTAAATTTGGCAAAAATGACTTCCATTTTTTGTCCCGATCACGATCTCATGTTGATCTTAGATAAAGGGTGGTTAAATTTTAAGGTCCGATGTTGAATGTGAATCACATCTAAACGTCAAGTTTTTTTCTGCATTTCATTTGATATTTCTCAATTTCAGACAATCTCAATTTGAAAGATACACAAGCGACCAACGCGTTAAAGTTATTCAAGCTTATTATGAAAATGGGCGTTCAAATCAAAACACACATAGTGCATTTCGTGATTTTTTCGGTCAATTTAATCGTCCATATGTGCGTACAATCGGAAAAATCGTGCAAAAATTTGAGCAACGCGGTTCTGTAGGAGATGTGAAAACACAAGTGCATACTCGTAATGCAGAAAATATTGTTCGTACTGCAGAAAATATTAGTGTGGCTGAAGAGCCGTCCACCTCAACTCGTCGTCGTGCCTAACAATTCCACCTCTCACGCTCGTCGTTGATGAACATTATGCAAAAAGACTTGCATTTACACGCTTACAAGGTGCAATTGACTCAAGAACTAAAGCCTTTTGACCATTCCAAATGCCATCAATGATCAGAATGGTGGCAAGAAATGGCATTTGGCCCTCAAAATGTAACCAACCTATATTTTGAGAACGTTTAGTACAATTTGCATTCAAAAATGGCGTTACTGGAACTCAAATTTACAATTTATAAGTTCTTAAAATTTTTTATTTCATTCTTTTATATAGATTAACTTTAAACAGCAAGAGAGTCCTTGTTGTGATCCTAATGACCTTATGCAGTTTATACTTTGACGGCGAAAATGTCTCTGTATACAGTGTTGTCAGTTAACGAGGATTTTAATTTGAAAACGGGGACACATTTTTTGATTTGAAATAGGTATAACGCAATATAGATTTATGAGGCTCTCTCTCTCTCTCTCAGGAGGTATATTTCTTATGCGATGTAAAATATAGACAAAAACGGCCCATTTTTAATAAGCCATACTAAATTTTAAATATGATTTTAATTTTATTCTGATTTTTAAACATATTTTATTTAATCAAAAGAGGATTGCATTTTCTATATCTTAAAGAATCTTCTTCCTAATTCGACCCATAACTAATGAGGCAAAATTTGAGTTTAATTGTATGTTGCTATTAATTGAAATTTATTTAAGCAGAATATTAACGATATGATAACATAGTTTGGTTAAAGTCGTTTCATATTTGCTAACTACTAACTACTTTTGTAAACAGGTTATATGGGGTTACAGTAGATACAACAGATACAGGAAAGTCTGGAAATACCACAAGTTTATTATATCCGGTTTGAAAATAGTTAAAATTTAATACACGGTGTTTTACAAATATTTCTTATATGCTGGTTTTTCTTATAAAAGATGTTCTTATATCCGGCATTTGCTTTAACCAGACTCCGCGTTACTGTTGGTGGCTTTAAAGAGCCATAAAGAATTTTTATTAGTGCCTTGGCTCCTTTTTGGCTCTTTTTTATTTCAATTCTAATTTCACTTTTTCTAGAATTTAGATCGAAGCGATAATATGCAGCACAATTCAGGTTTTGTACAAGTCGCAGTGGGGAAACTCGAAGCACAAGGTTTAAGTACTTTTGACTTTAAACCTCTACTTGTTGTATGCGGGTAAAA
Organism: Hydrotaea diabolus; assembly: GCA_963513945.1. Classification (NCBI taxonomy): domain Eukaryota; kingdom Metazoa; phylum Arthropoda; class Insecta; order Diptera; family Muscidae; genus Hydrotaea; species Hydrotaea diabolus. The sequence continues at coordinate 172,756,571 of OY740719.1, forward strand.
GCTATATCACACTGTTCAACAAAAAGGTATCCAGGGCTGTCATAGAAACCAATGTTGTCACTATTGGTTTTGAGCACGATGAGAAAAAAGGCTTTGGTGTCATGAAAACCAATGTTATCGGTTTTATCAGCAACAGCTGATTCGAACATTGGTTCTATTTACATTCGAAATGGACAAAACCAACTTGGTTTCATGACACAGCCCTGATTAACTCAAAAATTGCATATGTTAAATAGAGGAAAACCTGTTTGCTTATACAATTGTAATCTTCTTATTATTTGAAAGGATTTTCTTTAAAAATGGGGACAAACCATGGAATACGTTTACTCTAACTTCTTTTTTTTACAAATTTAGCTTTTTTTCATCACCAAATTTTGGCAGCCCAACTTTGAACCCAAAAAGTTTTTTTTAAAAAAATGTATTTTAAACACCTCGACTTTCTTTCATAAGACTCTTTAAGCTGATCTTTCGTATTGAAATTGAATCTTTTTGAAATTACTAAACGGTGCTGAAAACGTCATTCAATTCGCGAATATGTCACCAACCCTTAAATCTCTAAATCTATACTTTGTACTTTAGTATGTACAGATAGATTAAGTGACAAGGAAAGTCGTATTCTAGGGATCAAAACAAGAAACTTCGCCCGAACCATACCTCTAAAACGAATTCTGATGTCCCGACTTTTGAAAAATCCCACTGTCCCATTTAGAGTGCCCCAATCGAGCCCAAAAGAAATTTTTCTTTGAAACAAAGAAATTTCGTCATTGGAGACATTTCAAAGATACCATCTTTGTTTTAGCAAGACATTTTTTGTGTGCGTGTGTTTAATTTTGTTGCTACTGTTTCTTGGATTGTTATGTTATTGTTGTCAGAGTTTGAAATATGGATTTTTTCCTGTTTTTTATATTTTCTTTAGTTAACAATGAATCCACAATTCTCTACACCGCAAGATAAAGGAACACCAACATTAACAACAATAGAAAATTCAATGGGTCAAAGTGGGATTTTTAAAAATTTGACCCTTCGGGTCAAAAGTCGAGACATCAGAATTCGTTTTAGAGGTACGTTTAGAGTTCCTCGGTTCCTCAAGCAAGGTTTCTTATTTTGATTCCCAGAATACGATTTTCCTTGTCACTTGGACGATTTTTTAACCGATCCGCCCTAATACACACGTATAAACATTTTTATTAATAAAGGCAGCTTCCACTCGTATTAATATAAGTCACATTTTCAATTCGAATTAATTGTTGATGATACGTGTTAAATGCTTTTATAAACGACCAATTAAATTACATCGGGTTAAAAAAAAATGTCGCAGCACTATATGTATTTCAACTAAAACAACTATAAATAATATTAGCATTCAATAACAACAATAAATAATATTAGCATTCAATAACAATATACCGTCTGAGGAAACTAACCTTATGTTAAGCTAAAATTTCACCAATTGTATATGCTTTGCTGATATCACGCATTTCAGAAACCTAGTAACCATTTTCTTTTACTAGTCTGTATTAGAGGAATTTTGAAGTAAATTGTATTGCTTTTTTAGTTTTTATAAAAAATCCAAATAATTATGTAATTTCGTTTAAATCTAAAACAAAAATATAAAACTTAATTGCACTTTTAATAAAAATAAAATTGTTTTTTAACAAAAAAAAAAAATATTTTTTACCACTTTTTGAAGCTTTTTTGCTTTTACGAATGTTACTACAAATTTGTTTTCGCACTTTTTGCTTGCAAAATATTTACTGTTTTTACCATTTTAACGTAATTTACTCTCTGAAAGAACTCTCTTTTACTTTTTTAACAAGTAAAAAGTTACAGTTAATTCTTAATTTGGTTTGACGTTATTAATTTGCAAATTTCCTAACGGGTGCTTAAGTTTATATTCTCATTTTGTGGCTATGAAGAGAACGTATTGTTCAAGAGAACCATAGAGTATGTTTCTCTTAGTATTCTTGCGATACATCGCTCAGCTGGCGTTAACTACGGCAAGTGTATGGATTTTATACAGTCGCTACGTTGCCTTGTATCTCTTCCATTTCAGATACTTTGCACAGAATCAATTTAGCTTTAAATGGAAACGCAGCGCTACGCGAAAACGTCTACACAAAACAGCAAATAAAGCAGAGAAACTGGCGCCGGTCGGCTGGTTGATTACTACTACAGCAAAGCACAAAAAAAATACTTTTTTCGAAAAAATAAAAGAAAAATTACACACAAATCGAAAAGTCTAATCAAAACTAAATTCGGAAGAATAAAAGAAATTAGAGTGATTTAAATAAAACTTGAATATTTTGTAATTGCCTAACAATTCAATATTATTAAAGTTTAAAGCAAGTGAAAATACAATTGAAAAAGGTAAAATAATAGAAATTATCTTAAAACGCACAAAAAAAAACCTGTACAAAAAGTGTACATACAAAAAAAATCAATGTGCTTCAAGTGGAAAAAAGAAAAAAATGTGCAAATATAGAAAAACACATTAGAAATAAATAATAAATCTAATGCTTACGGAGAAGAGTGCCTGTGAAAGTAACCTTTATCTAAGTGGCTACATTTAATTAAAAAGTTTTATAAAATTGTAGGTATTTTTTTATATTTGCCTGCGTTTTTTTGCTTTTTGTGAAAAATCAATGTCTACTTTTCTGTGAACTTCACTTCGTCGTACATAAGTAGTCTGAGGAGCGGCAGAGAACAACAGAAAAGCAACCACCAAGACCCTCGCTAGCAACGCTACCCACCACCCACCGAGCCCCCCGATAACAACCAAAGCATTCATCCTTGCTCCTTTCTAACGCACTACTTAGCAGTCGTTTAAATGCCGTAGGCAAAGCGATGAGGCAAAACATCCCCCAAAAGCCTTAAAGAGTCGTTAACACGCCAACATTTTTGTACTCGCCACTTTGTCACACACATACACATGGGCGCGAGAATAAAGCACAAAAAAACAAGTGCATTTTGTGAAAATATTTTGCCAAAGAGCCCCAAAACAAAACAAATAAGCAGAAAAATTATGTTCGGTCGTGTCGAAGCTTATATACCCTCCATCATGGATTACGGTGCAATATAAAAACATGGTCTAGGGGGCGTGACACAAGACTCTTTTCTATCAGGAAGTGTTTCTTATTAGTTCACAAGGTGTAGCCTTTCAATGTGCAGGGTTGTATGGGCGGTAACACGCCCTTTTGTTCCATTTGAACATAATACAATCTAAAAACATTTCATTGTGTTAAAAAATATTTAACATCGGTCCATTGACCATAAATGAGATGTTTTAAAGGGCTCGTGGCACCGCTTACTTTTTCTCTCGGATGTGTTTCGATCCATGTCAACTTAATATGTTCCAAATATCATCGTCATATCTCTATTAGTTTATAAGATAAAGTTTAGTGTTGTGTGGACGGTGCCGCGCTTTTTTGTCCGATTTTTTCATAACATTGTCTTTAATTACTTCCTAGTCTTTGAATTCACTCTGTTAAAATTTTATACCGATTGGTCCATTACATTGGCCGTAAATTTGATATGTTAAAGGAGGAAATGTGGACCGAAATACACTTCTCCATAGTATATATAAACATATATGTATATATTTCTATTAGTTCATTATATTTTGTCTTTATATGTTCATGTGTGTGGGTGGTGCCAAGCCCCCCTAACCAATTTTATAATTGCCAACTCAGTTGTTTCATTCTTTAAAAATTTTATAAGATCGGTCCATAACATATTAAAGGGGCGTGGCACTGCCCACTTTTCCTCCAGAATGTTTTTCGATTCATATCATGTTTTATCCTGTAAAAATTTTATAACGATCGGTCCATTACATATTAAAGTGGCACTGCCCACTTTTTTACCAGAATGTTTTTCGATTCATGCCAATATCACATGTTCCAAATATTTCATGAGATATTGATTATTTTATGTTTAAGATAGCTGATTTTTCCAGAGATTGACCTAGTCCTTATGAGGGGAAATTTGTTAACTCTTAACCGATCTGGTCCATTTTTAACGCCAACCGTTTTAGTTTATCATGCTTCTGCAAATTTTGCTTTCCACAGACAGACCAGACAGACATGAACAGATCATCTTAGAATTTTACGACGATTCAGAATTTGTACACTTTATAGGGTCTCCGACCAGTATTTCGATGTGCTGCAAACGGAATGTCAAAGTAAATATACCCCTATGACGGAGGGTAAAAAAAGCAAAAGTAATAAAAACTGCACTCGATACGTACAACGCGTTTCTTTCAACAAAAAACCACACAAAAATACACGAAAAATGAAGTATCTGGTTATTTGTTTTTTTTTCAAACACGGCGGGAACGTCTACACAAAACACACAGTCTCTGCCGCCACTGACCCGACGCACCAGTATCCCTCTCCTCTGCAGAAACCATGTGCCGAATAATGAGACATAAACCAGCAGAAAAAACAAAAAACTAAAGAATCACACACACACACACTACTTAACTGTTAAATACGACTACACGGTCGTGCAAAAAACAACAAAAAATGCAATTATCTGGCGCCATAGCCGCATTGTTAAGAGTCGCTGTGTTTTTTTAGAGAGAGAGTGAGAAAGAGAGTGCGTCTGACTAAAAAAAGGCCAAAACATAAAGGGGGGCCTAAATTGGGAGAGCAATACGACTGTATTTGTTTGTTTATATTTCTTCACAACAATCAAGTCACTAAAGATGCTCTTAAAAACAGAACCTGAAATAAAAACCTGTTATACATTCTGGGAGTTTGCGGAGGGAAGGCATTTGTCACAAATCCTTAAATTAAATTTAAAAGAAATGTAACTCTAAAACAGTGAATAGGTAGAACTTCTTTCTGTAAGGTAATGTACGAGTACCTCGTAGCTACTATTTGAAGGGTTGTTGTAACAATTTTTTTAGCCACTTTATTTGTAATAATGGGATTCTTTGTACATACAGTAGATAACGGATATGTATAGAAAGTCGACAAATGCCATGCTTTTTTTTAATATACGGGTATGTGCGTTTTTTTTCTTATAAGAAACTTTTGTTTATAAGAATGTAAAATATAATGTACATAAACGTATGAAATTTTTTTCGATTCGATCGGCCGAAAGGGACCGTCGTACACATTTGAGGTGGAGAACACTGTTTTAATAAACCGATTTTTATTTTGAAAAATGTCTCAATTACACCTATTAATCAGTTCTAAAATTGGTGGTTAAGTCGATTTTAGATAACTTTTCGTTTCCCAGATAGTTGCAAAATACCGAGTCATTCGCAGGCACGCAGAAAAAAAGTATGATTGTGGTAACAATATTCGAAGAGCATCATACTATTGTTGATTATATGGTTGTAGCACAACAATATTATGATCATCACAACAATACTATGGTTCACACACAACCATACTATGATCCCCATAACAATATTATGGTCCTAACAACAATAAAATTATTCACACACAACCATACTATGATCCCCATAACAATATTATTTTTCACACTCAACCATACTATGATCCCCACAACCAAATTATGATCTTCATAACCATAGTATGTTTAACGTACAACCATAGTATGATCCTCACAACCATAGTGTGACTTGTACACAACCATACTATGATCCCAAAAAAATTTTGTAAAGTTTGGGTTAAATTGTTATTCAACAATAGAGATTTTTATTAAGTATATTTTGAAAAAAAATAATTTACATATAAAAAGTACTATTATTGCGTAAGATTCGTAAAAATAACATTGTCAAATTAAAAATAATACCATTTTGTCGGTATAATTGCCGTAATCATATTATTGTTAACATAAAACCAATGAAAACAATACTTTTGTCCCATCAACCATATTTATATTGTTGCTACAACCATATATTCATTTTTCCTATCCAAATATTTTTGTTGTTTTTATTGAACTTTTTAAGAAATTTTATATAAGAAAGCTTAGTTTATTATGAACTTCGCAACTTAAGAGAAGTTCATGGTCAGGGAGACAAGTTATGTGGGTCCCAATCTCCACTGAAACAGGGTCAAATGTGGGGGGAGTACCAGAAGGGGCGTGGATAGTAATCTTATTATTTTCCACCAAGTTAACCTTATAACTCTGTTCTTAAGTTTTGATTTTCGGATAGATCGCATGAATAGCTTTAAATACATATATACGAGTATATATATTGCACGAATACCAAACGTGTGCGGGATAGTGCATTTGCACTAGAGGTACAAGAATGGAACGCCCATCCACTTCTTTCATACACGAGTAGAAATCCGTAAATAAAATATTACGATGTTCACAATTTGGGCCAATTTCACGCACTGGGTGACAAGTCGTGTTGGTTCTTATCTGCGCTGAAACAAGGCCATTTGTGTGGGAAGTACCAGAAGTGGTGTGGCTGGGAGTGCAATTATTTGTCACCAAGACTGCCTCATAACTCTATGTTTATTTATTGATTTTTAGTCAGATTGTGTGAAAAGTTTAAAGATATTACCAGTATATTAAAATTGTCCGAATTGTATATCTGTGTGGGAGGTGTCAGATGGGGTGGGCCATTTTTTTCATTCCATAGACAGTTTGGAAAAAAAACTACGCCATGCTTAATTTGAAAATGATTGTTAACTGTTTCAAATGACTTAAAAAGTTATGAAACGGATTTGATATGTAGGGTCTAAAATGCAATTTTCAATGCGATAAACAATTATTTACGTAGAAATTAATTTTCAATTTTTGACTAATCTGTCTCACGGGAAAGTCTTTATATAAGTACGAATATCACAAATCTTCTTATTTTGAACAAAGTTAGTTTTATCTCAGTTTAATGAAGTCTTTGTTTATACTGCACCATTTTCAATTGAAATTAAGAAAATACAAATTGAAATTAATAAACGCAAATTGAAATTGAGGAACGCAAATTGAAATTGAGGAACGCAAATTGAAATTACAAATTAAAATTAAAAAACGCAAATTGAAATTGAGAAAAAATATATTGAAATTGGGAAAACACAAATTAATATTAAAAAAGGGGAAATGATGTAAAAATCTCTTTTCAACAGGCATAGCCTTTCATTTCTACGAGGTCTGCTATATATATTTCTGGCCTAATAATGAAAATGCAAATATTTATCATCAAAAATTGGTTTTATTGTTTTTCAATGTCTTCTCCAGCATGATTTATACACTTTTGCATGCGCTAAAACCAATTGTCGAAACACTTTTTCCACTCCGATTGAGACACCTCCAAAACATGGTGTTGAACGCTTTAACAGCATATTCTGACGACGAAAATCGTTGACCACCACGCATTTTTTTTCTTTATGTGCAAGAATAAAAAAGAAATCATTTGTAATAAATGACTTAACTATTGCGTTTTTGCTTTTCAGTTTTATTTATCGAGGCTTAACTAAAAACACCACTAATAACACTCTTTAAGAAATTCACATTTTCACATATTTGAACAGTTTAAAAAATGATTAGAGGAATTATGTGACTAGAACATTTTTTCGGTGTAGCAAGAACTTGACGAGGTACAAATAAGTTCGTTTGCATTTAAGCTAGCCACCCACATACACACTTACGTTTTGCAAATCACAATTGGGAGGCGTATTTTACAATTTTCATATCACGTGTTGAGTTGCCGTTGTAAAGTCACTGATGACCGAATGCATGATAAGAAAGCATAGCGTCAGAAATGGTCAGACTAATATTTCGAATACAATGGGGTAGTTTTCGTTTCTAAAATAATTACCTCATGTTCATGCATTATTGGCATAATGTTGTCCCTTACTTTCTGAAGGAACAGACTGAAAAAATTATTACTAACACGGATGTTAAGGTAGATAAAAAAATACAACTAAATTTTTACAAGGACCAATCACAAACCTTTTGTAGGGTATATACAATTCGGTTTATGTCTCAGATTTGCGGTTTTGTAGAATTATCGGACGAATTTTGACATTACAATCCCCTTACCGCGGACGTAAAAAGTGTAAACAAAAGTCGAAATGCGTGTAACCGCAAAAATGATAGCTGTTTTTAGATTTTTTTATGTTTTGAATTGAATGCGGAGGTTCTCACACAATACTCGCATCATTCTTTTTGCATAATACATAGTGAGAAACAACACACAGAAAGAAGAAATTGGGAGAAATCGGTGCAAATTCTGATATAGCCCCCATACAAATGTACCTCCAAATTTGGGGAAATTTGGTTTGGATCTAACAGACCTAACAGCTGCAATCTTCAACGAAATTTGATTTGTGGAGTCATTGTGTACAAAGGATAACTATTGCTGAAAAAAAGAAAAGATTGAAAAGAAAGATTGATTTGATAAAGCCTTAATACAAATTTACCTCCGTTTTGTGGTCCACCCAACCTTTTACAGAAATTTAATATTTGATTAGTGGCAATATACTGCACGTAGGATAAAAAACATATCGCACTTATTCATCAAAAGTGTATTAAATCTAAAACGTTACATTGATTTGAGTTATACCCCTTATTTGACCCTTTATCGATGTCCTTTAAAATATAAATTTGTAGTAAAGACATATTAAAATTCTTTAACTTAAGTACAATTAATCGGTCCGTCCACTTGCCACAACTTAAAGTTTTAGAAGTCCCATCACTGGTTTGCATGTGTGTGCCCTTTTTCCAAATGCTATGCTCCACAAGTAAATACATGTGGCTGATACCCAGTGTCGCCAACTGTTACGAAGCAAAAACCGCTACGGATGAAGTATGAAAAAACCCGCTACCTGGGTTTTAAAAGCTAACGCAAAGTTTGCCAAAGCCACAAATTTGTTAAAAAATATAAGCCAACAGCAAGTGTAGCTAAAAAATCTAACACATATCAAAAGCACTAGCTTGCTTTTTTAATGACTAGCTAATACAAAAAAGCACTGACCTTCGAAAAATGTCACAAAAAGCATTAGCAATAGAACTAAACAAAACAAAAAGAATATTTTTTAGCTAAGCTGATGCTGCTTTTTAGGCTAGCTGATGGCTGATTTAAAGGCTGCAGCGATTGCGCGCAGCCAAAATAAATATTTTTTGTTGAATTCAGTGTTGCTTACCAAAGTTGTACATCGTATGACAAGCATACAAAATTGCGGTTTTTATAATGGAACATTTAGCAAGAAATATTCATAATATGACAGCGCATAGAGAAAGGGAGCTAAGGGTAAAAAAAAATCAATTTTGATGTGGACAACATCTGAGCATCGAATGAGATCCCATGCCCCAAAAGTGTTCCCTTCCAGAGATATGCGCGTTTTATGAAAGTGAAGCCGACGATTCTAAGCGCAAATAGAAAGGGCTCTCCTGAACAAAACTTTTCATCTACTTTTCACTTTTTTTTGATGTGGACAACATCTGAGCATCGAATGAGACCGATCCCATGCCCCAAAAGTGTTCCCTCCCAGAGATATGCGCGTTTTATGAAAGTGAAGTCGACGATTCTAAACGCAAATAGAAAGGGACCTAATCTTTAAAATGTCTCTCCTGAACAAAACTGGTTTTTTACCTTAGGTCCCTTTCTATTTTGCGCGTCACATATAATAAATCGGCATCCATCCCACGACAGCCGGTTCTACGCACCGGATCGACAAGAAGCAGCAATTTTTCGGTCAAGGGATGTCACCCCGGTACGGTTTTCCGCTACAACAACAATTATAAATAAATGTTAATCTTGCCAAACAGAGAAAAAATAATTTCGCCAAAAAGAGACATTAAAGTATAGGGTCAAATTTCTGGTTTTATTGGAAAGGTTGAGCTTTGTTAATTGATGATGAAACATAATATCATTCATATGAATACCACAACTATCTCCACAGTACCTCATCCGATCAACCCAATATGTCAGTACATTTTTTATTGTTTCGGGTCAAATCTCTTTAATTGCAACTTCGACTTCATGTTTCAACGCCTCAATTGTCTTTGGATGTTTTTATTATTAATGGCTCCCAAAGAAGATAATCTTAAAGGGTTAAATCAAAGCTCCGAGGCGGCCAAATTGACCTCACAATTTTGGTTGATTGTTCAAGTTTCAAAAAAAGTGCGTAAAACATCGATGGTTGCGTTTGCTGTGTGTGGCCCCATCTTGTTGAAACCAAATGTTGTCCATGCAATTCTCTTGAATTTGTGGAAACAAAAATTCATTGAGCATGGTGCGGTAACGCTCACCGTTGACGGTAACGACGGCCCAAAGATGTTCTCAAAGAAGTGGGAGAAATATTAACTTCCTAAGACCGATGACGAGTTGATGTTGATAGATGCTCTTGGACATTTTCAGCCACAGCAGCAATGTTTTCGTTTTAACGCACAGGACGATGACGTACTCAGGTTGGTTTGTCAAATAACGATCCATTTTCAAGAACTCGCTTTACAAATTAACGCAAACCGAACTGAAAGCCGATCTCTTCTCAAAAATTGTCCACGTTAATTTCTTACAGCTTGCGTTCAAGACACTACTTTGGAAGTAAGTTTTGAATATTTCCCAATTTTGTTCGAGCGGATAGTGTCCCATTTTGCAAATGTCAAACATAAATCTGAAAATAAATATAAAAGTTCTTCTACCTTTTAAGGTCAAATTTATCGGTAGTTCAAATTTTTTGAAATTAGATAAAATCGTATCGTTTTAATTTTAATCGCTGTTTTTAAGTGATAGAAAAACTCCACAAGCAGTGCAAAACCACCAAGTTGGCATTGCTGCTGACACCACTGTCTCTCTTGCACTCTTTTGTTCTACGTGACACTTCTCTTACTCCGTTTACTCTTTACAAGAGAATTTGTTACTCGCTCTTTAGTATGCTGATAAAGAGCTATAATGTTCACAATATATAATATATATAATTTAATAGTGATGATCTATGCCTCCAGTAGTTTACCCGAACAATTGCGTACTTCTACAAATCAAACAAATTTTTTAATGTCTAATGTCTGAGCCGAAGGGTACGAGTGACAAAAAAAAAACAGAAAAATTGCAATTGGGAATGGTGAATTATTCTTATCACGATTCAAAAGCAAGACATACATGCCTTATCGTTGGAGGCACAATTACGCGTCGTTCTAACACAAATTGAACAGAACACAAACAAAAGAAAAATAGGCGCAGATGGACGTACGGAATATAAGCCAGCAAGTGGGAAGCTGATATACCCTACAATGGCAATTCGCTACATTTTTCTGCTCAACTTTAAGAAGTTTTTCTTTCAAATTGATTGTGGTTGAAAGTGAGAAAAAAATTCGTTGCAGTAGTATAAAGGCGCTAAAACTACTTAAATACACCTTGAGTTTTGCTTTTACGAGGGCTACTATATATGTATATTTCTGGCCTAATAATGAAAATGCGAATATTTATCGTCAAAAATTGTTTTTTTTGTTTTTCAAAATACCTATTCTTCAGCATGATTTATACACTTTTGCATGCGCTTAAACCAATTGTCGAAACACTTTTTCCACTCCGATTGAGACACCTCCAAAACATGGTTTTTGAACGCTTCAACAGCATCTTCTGGCTACGAAAATCGTTGACCACGCATTTTTTCTTGATGTTCGGGAATAAAAAGAAGTTATTGGGTGCCAAGTCAGGGCTGTACGGCATATACCCATCAATTTGACGTTTGGCCGGTCAAAAAGGCGCTGGTTTGAGCCGATAAGTGAAAGCTCGCATTGTCATGGTGCACAATGATTCGTCTTCTCTTGTTCGTTTTTCGAATTTCTCCGAAGACTCCAGGCAAAACCAATTGTGGTGCACCACTCAGAATTGGTCGTTCTACGTTGCTCAAGCGGAACAGTCGCCACATGACCAGTTTTGCCGAAGAAAAACGCGACCATTTGCTTCGAAGTGCTTCTTCCACGAACAACTTTCGTTGGATTTGGCTCGTCTTCGAAGACCCACAGGTCGATTGCTGTTATGTTTCGGGCTTATGGGCATAGATCCATGATTCGTCACCTGTGACGATCGTATAGACGTCTTTTGAAGCACCGCGATCGTATTTTTCAAACTTTCTTTGCACCAATCAACACGATCCTTCTTTTTGAGAGATTGTCAAATTGTGCGGGATCCAACGAGAACAAACCTTTTTACGGCCAGGTGTTCATGCAATATCGAATGTATGCTGGTGGAAGAAATACCCAAGGATGCCTCTATCTCACGTTATGTCACATGACGATCTTGCATTATCTGTTCACGCACGGCATCAATGTTCTCCAACACAACGGCCGTTTTTGGACGATCTTCGTCTTTGAGCGAGCGTCGGCCACGATTGAATTCATTAAACCAGTTTTCACAGTGCTATAGGCTGGTGCTTCATCGCCATATAAAGATTTAAGTTCATCGATGCACTCTTGTCGTAATAATTCACGTCGAAAGTTGTGAAAAATGATTGCATTTTCGTTTCACGAGTTAATTTTTTTTTGCCAAATTGATATTTTCAAGTCACTATAAACAACACAGATACGTTTATGCTAAAAAATTTCAAACTTTCCAATGGAAATGTCAGATGGCGCCAGGCAACACTTAGTGTTGATATTGAGAAAGGGAATAAAGAGAGCCATTGGCATGAGAGGTACTAAAGAAGCTGTGGCAAGGTTTCCAATTATCTGTCCTTGAGTTCATCTATATTTCTAACCAACCAAGTTAGTGATTTTGCGAAAGCAGTACTTCTTTGCCAACCACTTTTAATACTCTGCACCACTCAGTGGAACAGGAGTTTCATGGCAAATATCTGCAACTACCAAAAATATTCGAGCTAGGCCGACCTTCAGGTGTATCGATCGACTCAATATCACTAGCTGATTCTATTTAACGATGTCTGCCTGTACGTCCGCCGCTGTCCATTTAAAGCTTGTTAATTAACTCCTGGTCGCAATTGTTTGATCATCATAAAAATTGTGCACATGTAAGTTAGTTGGACCAAGGACGCTATAGATATAGCTACCACACAAATGTTCATCTGATTTTATATTTTTAGCTTTAGAACCCACATATTATATCCAATCTTGATGAAATTTGTTACAAGGAAAAAAGAACAGATTATATTTTATTTAAAGAAAGTTGGCTTTGGTTTCGATATATTTACCTAACTCCCACACTTATTTTCAACCGATTTTATGTCTTTATCTATAGAAACCACATAATACATCTAATCTTGATGATGTGGACAAAGGAAAGGAAAATTGGTTCAGGTTGATATGCAGGGTGGCCGATTTAACATTTTATAAATATGTTCAACCGATTTTATGTCATTTGCTCTACACCATTTCCAATTTAAATTGAGAAAATACAAATTAAGATTAAGAAAAGCCGATTGAAATTGAGAAGCGCAAATTGATATTGAAAAAAGACAAATTGAGATAAAGAAAAGCCAATTGAAATTAATAAAACACGAATTGAAACTGAGATACGCAAATTGATATTGAAAAAATACAATTTGAAATTGAGAAACGCAAATTGAGATTGAGAAAATACAAATTGAAGTTGAGAAAATGCAAATTCACAATGAGTAACGCAAATTGAAACTAAGAAAATTCAAATCGATATTGACAAAAGTAAATTGATATAAGGAAAATCCAATTGAAATTGAGAAATTACAAACTGAAATGAAGAAAAGTCAATTGAAATGGAGAAAATATAAGTTAAAATTTATAAGATACAAATTAAAATTGAGAAACGTAAATTGAAATTGAGAAAATATAAAATACAACTGAGAAACACATATTGAAATTGAGAAAATTCAAATTGATATTGAGAAACGTAAATTAAAAAAATACAAAATTGTAACGGTCAAAACATTTGTAGGGTATAGGGTGTTTTTACGATGGCTAGCGGCCAGTATTGATTTTCGATGTTCATCGATATATTTTGCTATTGGATTTGGTACAACATCCGTATAAGATTATGCTGGCGTGGGCCGAATATCAGTTAACTGTCAAAAAAATCATCTTCCAAGACAAGACTTTTTTTTATTGGGTCGGCGGCTATGTCAACCTGCAAAATTGTACTAATTGCGCGCACGCAATCTAGTTCGACCAAGCACCTCTAAGGCCACAGAGATTAATTTTATACTAAGCATCATCGAAAGTAACTTCTTTTTGGCTTGTTTTGGCATAGGCTTGTCAAAAGGGCATCGTAACGATGGAATGAATTTTTTGCCGTTGTTCAGCTTTATCAAAGATAACCCTTGCGTTTGGAACAATTTCGGGGTTTGAATGCTTCAGAGGAATCGATTGCATAAACCTACAGATTTTGGTGGGCAACGTAGCGGTAAGACAAATAGACTAGCATCGGTAAATAATTTAAAAAACATGGGTTTATACCCGGATAAAAACATGCACTTAGTAATGTAGAACTTTTCACCACTCAAGGCCAGGGTATAAACATCATGTTACATTCTTGCAAATGAAAAGAATGGATAATACGTACGAGTACTTATCGCAAATATGCACATCGGAATTTGCACGAATTTAAGTGCTTATAAGCAAAAAAATCATTTAAAAGAACTCGGTTTAAATAAAACCCAATTTAAATTATTCAAGTTAGGCTGCATATAAGCGATAAATTCTTATAACCGACGTGCATGTAAGCGGTAAATACGTACACGTTTTTATAAATCCTCAACAAATTTCCTAATTTTTATGCAAATATTTCAAATTATCTCTTTTTCCAGATATGGCCTTAAACGAAGAGAATATTGGTAATTAACTGATAAAAACTATCAGGAATACCGGTAGCAGATCAGCTCTAGGAAAAAAGCTTTGAATCTTTGAAGTGCATCAAAACTGCCAGCAATGTTACGACACCGTATCCAAGTTATATCGGTATACCTGATCATTTCGATAGCTCTGTGTCGAGCGGGTAAGCATTGGTTGTCATATAATTTTTTGTGTTTTAATTAAGATTTTGCATACATTCCCAGCTCCCCAACCGTTTGGCTGCATGAGCTATTTGGAAGACGATCGCATACTTCTGGAGGAGGACGATGATTCAGAAGAATATGTGGATCCGCCTCAATTCGATTCATCGGGGCTCACATCGAGGGAATACAATAAAGTGAACACAGTGGCGGATAGTCGTGCGGATGCCACATCCCATCTAAGGATATGTCCCGCTGACTATACGTTCTGCTTTTCGTTGTGGCGCAAAACGGCCAATGGCACAAAGATTGAAAAACAAGGTATATAATTGAATATATCATTCCATAAACTTATACAATTGAAACTCACGTAAATCGGATTTCGACTTTAAATTTAAAACAGATTACAAAATGACAGCCGAAATTTCATAAAAGTGTACACGCAGAAAAAAAGTATGGTTGTGGTGACAATATTCGAAGAGGATAATACTATTGTTGGGTATATGGCTGTGCTACAACAATATTATGGTCCTCACAACAATAGTATGATTCAAATACAACCATACTATGATCCTCACAACAATAATATGATTCACGCATAACCATACTATGATCCCCACAACCATAGTATGATTCACACTCAACCATACTATGATCTCCACAACCATAGTATGATCCTCACAACCATATTATGTTTCGTATACAACCATAGTATGATCCTCACAACCATAGTATGATTCACACGCAACCATGTTATTATCCCTACAACCATAGTGTGATCAAACACAATTATACTATGATCCCCAATATTATTTATTATAATTGGTTCATGTTGTCAACAATAGATTTGAATTATGAAAATTATTCAAAAATACATAAAATTCAAAATAATACGAGTGATTTATTTCACAGTAGAAAAAATAAGTTTAAATAAACGTAAGCGTTTTTATTAAAAATACATCAGTTAAATAAAGCCAAAGCAGCTTTTCAAAAATTTTAATTTCCTTTGAAGCCCATCATTTTAGTCATATTTAAACTCGACTTTCTGCTTCGTACATTATTTCAATTTTTACTGATAGTTTTTTAATTTGAATTGAGAATTTCCATTTAATGTTACTACATTTTATTACAATTGAATTTAAGAATTTCCATAGAATATTTGTACTCTATTATTGATATTGTAATATTCCAATTAAAACGGGGAATTCGATTTGAGATTAAAAAAATACTTTTGAAATCGTGACCTTCATTTCAAATTGAAAACTTCAAATTAAAAAATTGTAACAAGAGTAGGTTATTTAACAATAGTAAAAAATAATGTATTCAACTTGGTCAGGATCAGACCTCATATGTGGCTTCTGGAACGGCAGCTCTTTAAGTCAAGAGCAACCTTTGCCTTGGGACAATGGGTTTACACACTGCAGACAAAGACAACCAAAGGGCCAGGCAGTATAACACCCAGAAGGACGTGTGATAGACTGTGGTATATCCAAGCAAAGAGTCGCAAATTTCATCGATTTGCTTCGTGGCTTTTTAAGAGCAGTTAATATCGTGTACAAAATCTTGTTATAGGACAATCATAAGGCAATTAACGGATTTCATAACACATCTGGGAACTACTTATACATAAAAACATGAAACGATATAATGTGAAGTTTAGATCACTCATAATACAGTGTGTTCAATTTAAGCTAGATACAATTAAAGATGTGTCTTCAAAGGAGACCGAGCCTCAAATAAAAAGGGGCATTTTAATGGGCCCTGCAAGAAAACATAAAACCATCTGGTTCAATTATACTAGGATTGGGTCTACAGGGCTAGGCGATCGAAGTGTTACCAACTTCACGTTGTCAATACTAGCAAACCAGTATTGACATTGCCAGCTATGCCAAATTCATTGCAATGAGAGCTTTTTATATTGTTTACAAGCTACCGCAAGCATTTTCATCTATGTTTAAATAACAGAAGTTGTTCAGTATGGAATTAAAACGTAATAGTGTGATTATATTTGGCCGGAAAATCACAATCAGCTATTGTTCGTAAGCTAAGGCATTTTAAAGTGAATACAATTTTTGTGTATAGCACCATAACTCGTTATAATTTTACAGACAGCATCCACGTCGTAATGGTAATCAAATGGCCAAAGAACTAAAAAATATCCTAGCCAAGCATCCGACGCATATTCTTATCTGAGCTTAAGGTCAAGCCTTACAAGTTCCAAAAGGCATACGACAAAAAAGTTCACCGATAAATACTGTCCAATCGTTTTCAGCAAGCGTCGTTTTAAAGTCAATGCGACTTATTCTCAGGAAAATGTTTTTGGAAGCTGCTTTAGAGCCATGGGCCCGCAAACATTTCGATCGTAAAGCTCGTTTGAACCAAGAATGGTTAAAACCCGATGGTCCACATTTCATTTCGTCCACATTATGGCTTTCGAAATCGCCATATGCAAATCCGATGGAATATTATCTAGGCCATTTTGAGAGCAAGGTGACCTTTACAAAATATGTCAGATGCGCTGAAGAAATCCATTGTATGGATATGGGCCATATTCGCGCAGCATGCAACTCATTTTTGTAACGCATGAAGGGCTTCAGCAAATAATAAATAATAATATACAAAAATTTTTAAAATTTGTTTGGAATGAAAGTCTTTTTTAACGCATTTATTATCATAAAAGCAGGGTGGTCAAAATGTACGGGTCTTTTTAAAACCTAAGAAAGCAAAAAATACTATTATTTTGCACATGCATTCAAAACTTTCAATTATTAAGGAAATACAATGTTATTCATATGGCTGGCTAAGCAGTAGCTCATCCTGTCAACACAATAACCCTAGATCTGAGTTACGGTTACTGGCTCTATCTCGATAGTCGTCTTAAGATCCTGAATCTATAATGAATTTTTTGGGCTTTCATCGGTTTTCACGGTAACTCTTAAAAAAACCAAAAGACGTGAAGTCGAAGCTCCGAAGTAATGAATTGACATCGCCGATGCCAATGGTAGCATCAGGGTGGTGCGTCAAACGTTGAGTTGTTAAGAAGGTCAGGTTTGAGTCACGCACTTTCGGCTACATTCTATGTACATTCTCGTGTGGTCCACTATGCCAGTGTCACGATTTATTTGCAGAATCTTTCGTATAACTGCCGCGATGAGTACCTTTTTTCGGTCAAAAAACTAATTTTCAATGTACGCTCTGTTAAGGCTACACTGTATACGTAACATTGGTCATAATTTTGAATTATTTCCTAACGTTGTTCAATTTAATAAAAATGAATTTTTAAAAGATTAGATTAGAAGTGTGTTTTTTATTGGCGTGAAACCACTCTTTAAAAGCCAATATTTTAAGAAATGTTATTTTAAAAAGAAAATTTATATAAACACAAAAAAATACAATTTTATAAGCTCGTCCGCTTAGATAATGGTCCACTTTTAAACTAGCTCGCAAACCCGAAAAATAACTTTCGAAGTTAAAGATTTTTTTTTTGAAATTACAAATTCTCAATCGTAAAGCGTTTTATTTCTTTTCATGTAGTTACAGACTACGTGTATTCGTTTAATTTCCCATTAAAAATTTGCAAGTTCCTACTTTTGAGAGCGTAGGACCAATTTTACTCTCTTTATTAAAATTTGTACGAAAAGTAAACGAACAGCTTCCAGTAAAATTTGCAATGAAACAGCTGATTTTGTTTACTGTTTGCATTACTTTTCATTTTATTTTGAATTTTAAAGTGTTAAGATTTGTAATACAAAAATGAGCAAAAGAAAACTTTTCTTTCTTTCTAATTTCAGTGATTAATACTGCATTTTCATTAGGCCATTTATTCTTGTTTTCGTTCGAAACTTTTCAAAACGTCTCAACCAATTTTCACACAATTTGTGGTCGTTTTCATTCTCGTTTTGGTTTTCGTTTGACAGTTCATTATTGTTTACAAACAAAGAACGACGTGGTGACTATTAAAATACTGAAATACATATTTTTCTTGAACAAATGGATAAATTAAATTATTTTTTTTTCTTTTAGCACGCTTATTTTTACTTTTACTTCTTAAAATATCTATTTCACCAAATATGTTTGATGATTGATTAAAAATGTCTGCCTTGAGATGACAAACCAACGATAAAAAACGATTATTTTGGAGATGACACACTTTATTTAAGGTGGCATCGCCTGTGCGAAACGTTTTCGTTCCTCTGTCGTACAAAAACAAGTCAAAGTGAGACGTTTTCATCACTTGAATTTGTATGGGTAAACGTCTCATTTTGATTGCTTTGGCCAAACTTTTGAAAACACTTCAAAAGTGCCTAGTGAAAAAAGAGCATAATATATATGTGACGCGCAAAATAGAAAGAGACCTAAGGGTAAAAACCAGTTTTGTTCAGGAGAGCCATTTTAAAGATTTAAATACGTGTATCTCTAATGTAGAATCGTCGACTTCATTTTCATAAAACGCATAAAACTTTTGGGACATGGGATCGGTCTCATTCGATGCTCAGATGTTGTCCACATCAAAAAAAGAAAAAAATGAAAATTGATTTTTTTACCCTTAGGTCCCTTTCTCTATGCGCTGTCACATATATTTAACAAAATAAAATAATATTCAAATTTTTACTTACCTATTCTGTTGTAAATTTATTTTACTTTTATTTGTTTTCATAAAACAGCTGATTTCAAACATCTGCTGTATCTTGAAAATTTTTGTTGGCTAAAATTTCTCCAACAACAACCAAATTTTCTCTCTCTGGCTCTCATTTACTGGACTTTTTGTGTAAACGAACACGACCCAGAAAAAAACTGCACAAATTTGTACAAATTTGCAAGTAAACGAACACACTTACTGTCTGTCAACATTTCGAGCGGGAAGGAGCTGTCTCTGTGAAAATAACATATGACTCAAAAAAAACTACAACCACAGTCGAAGTGACAAGTCCTGCCTTCTTTTCGAAGTTGTCTAAATATGTTTTATTGCAAACATATGAAAGAAGAAATAGTGTACAAAATGGTGCGATTAGTAGATGGTGTTAAAATAGTTACCATAAAAAAAGTAGTGCACAAGAGGCTAAAATTAGATAAATTTATAGCCGACCAAAATTGTTAAATAAATCTTAATTCTTTTAAAAATAATTCTTTATTTAACGTTTTGTACGAGTTTAAGACAATACAGCATAATACATATTTAACTTTAGCTAACAAATAAAAACGAAATTAAGTACGGACTGGCCGAAGTTCCAATACTTTCCACCATGGCTTCGCTATTATTATTTAAAAAATAACAATTAACTTATTTATGGCCCCTATAAAGGCCGTTTTATGGACCCAGGCGTCTATTAGACAGACACTTGTCTTAGTAAACCATTAAACAATTTATATTTAAGTTCGATATGAAATTTACTTCAATTTGAAAACGAGTATATGTCGACATTTACAATTCACTATAAAGTCCTTTCCTTTAGAAAATGTGACATTGTAGTACAATTTCTATTAATTTGAGTACCCATGTGTCCATATTTACCATAAGTGGCTTGTTTTAACTACAGAGGCCTTTTTACTGGGCGCTTTTTTATTTCGAATAATAACAATATTTTATTATTTTAAGGTCACAACATGGCCTTTTTTATTAGTAAATGTTCGTAAGTACCATTTATTGGCCACTTAAGTCAATAGATTCACAAACCCTTTTGGATGTGTTAAGTGCTTCTTCACTTCACAAATAATTTAGAAATATTAAAAAAATACTACAACCGTGTACATTTTTCAATGGTACTTTTTGAACCGATTTCTTCACAGACCATTTCTGGGTCCTGGCTTATTTTGTTTGTCCGATATTGTGTTTCAACAGACACACAAATGGACAGACAGGGCAAGGTCGTCTTAGAATTTTACAACAGTTAATAATATTTATACAGCATAGGTTTTCGGATAAGTATTTCGAGGTGTTGCAAAGGGAATGACAAATGTAGTACGAGTTAAGGTTGTTATAGTTTTATATAATGATAATTTAGACAAGTAGTACAAATAACGTATTTACCGTTACGACCAGAACCTTCCAAAATCAAATTGGACCGACAATCCGACTATATCTTAATACGAAAAATCCTTCCAACCAGTTTTGGTCGGAAATACCCAAAACGGCAACGGCAACTCAAAAACCAGTGAGATCTTCAATCGAGAGGCAATTTTTTAAGGAAGCTATATCAAGAAACTAACCGATATGGTCGATCTTTGGTAGGGTTAGTTATAAGTCGGCTGTAACATGCCATGCGGAATTTCATCAAAATCGGATACTATTTGTGTCAAAATGAGAGCATTTCAAAACGTAGGCTAAAAACTCATGGGTAACTTATTTGCATTAGGATTGCAGGGTTTAAAGCTGTGAAGGTTTAGGGTTAAAAAAACGTACTTATGTTCAGGACATTCAACATTACATTACAAAATATTTGCAATGTTAATTTTAAAAGTAACATTCTTTGCTTAAACGAAACGCATGGGATGGGTTTTGCCGGACCGACGCATTTCCTAAAGAATATGGCTGTTAGTGCTGAGTCCAATTGGCCCAGGTCTAGGCCTTTAGTCAGCCAACTCGTAAAATTAATGTAATTTTTGAGTACTTATAAACCTATTGTTGAAAGAAAAACTAATTTAAATTAGTTCTGTAGCGGAAATGTCTAGAAATTGGACCTGAGTTTTTGTAGCCCCTCAAATTGGAACTTTTTGCTTGATTTGGTCCATTTTCAAGCTCCATCCATCATTAATGGGACTTTTGACAGAGCAGAAAACAACAGCTTATAGGTGATATCTAAAAAGGCTTTACCGAAAATTTTACATTTTGGCCGCGGCAAGTCCAAACAGCTAGGCAATGTGTTTGATACTTGTACAGCTTTGCAAATCAAGGATATACTCTTTCAATTTTTTTTATTTTATTACTCATGTTAATTAAAAATTGTCTCTTTTATTTTGGCATATTAAGGCTGTTGGAAGGAAAGCACCGAAGGTAATGCCACTTGCAATCACGCTGAATGCGTCAGCTCTTCGCCCACATCACGTAACAACTCCCTGTACTATTGCTGCTGTTCGGGCAATGCCTGTAATCGCAATGTCACTGTAGTGGAACCCTCATTTTTAGAGGTAAGTAGTAATTTCTGTCTAATCGATTAAACAAAAAACTATTAATGCTTTACTATCCCGCTGCTAGCTTTCGAAGAGCATTTACGCCGAGTCTAATTTGACCACATCTAAAGATACGCTGCATTGGTCTACTGCCGGTCTATGGATTGCCGTGTTGCTCACATGTCTGGTCATAAGTGTACTATCGACTTTTGTCTATTGTCGCAGTATCCGCGAGAAACCAGAACCGGAAGAGTCTCCTTTGGCTCCCTCTGGCCCAGGCTATAGTTCGAATCTGCGCAATGTGGACAATTTGAATTTGGTCTGTATGCTAGATAGTGGCAAATATGGCACGGTCATGAAGGGTCTGTTGCACGACCAAGAGGTGGCGGTTAAGATATTTCCCGAGGCTCATCAGCAGTATTTTATCAACGAACGGAATATCTACTCATTGCCGCTTATGGATTGCCCAGCATTGATGACCTATTTTGGTAAGTTCGCCAGTCATATCAGTATTGGAATGTTTTAAAGCTTACCTTTTCATCTGCAGGTTATGACGAACGCCATACTATGGAAGGCAAGGTAGAGTATCATTTGGTCATGTCTTTGGCCCCCTTGGGTTGCCTGCAGGACTGGTTGATTGCCAACACCATGAATTTTGAGATATTCTGCGGCATGGTTAAGACCATAACTCGGGGCCTATCGCATCTTCATACCGAGCTGCGTCGCGGTGATGAGCACAAACCTTGTATTGCTCATCGAGATTTAAATACTCGCAATATTTTGGTAAAGGCCGATCGCACCTGTTGCATTGCCGATTTTGGCTTTGCCCTTAAGGTATTTGGACCACGTTACGAGTACAAGGGTGAAATAGCCGAGGCCGAAACGAAAAGTATTAATGAAGTGGGCACTTTGCGATATATGGCTCCGGAACTTCTAGAGGGAGCGGTGAATTTAAGAGACTGTGAAACTTCCTTAAAACAAATGGATGTTTACGCCCTTGGTTTGGTGCTCTGGGAAGTGGCCACTAGATGCTCAGACTTTTATCCACAGGGACAAACCACACCACCATATAAGGCTCCCTACGAGCTGGAAGTCGGATCACATCCTTCATTTGATCAAATGCAATCGCTGGTGGTGAGACACAAAGCTCGACCTCTATTTCCCACCGGCTGGGGTGGAGGACCGGCCGTTAAGCTGATACGCGACACCTGTGAAGATTGCTGGGACCACGATGCTGAGGCACGTTTGACTTCACTGTGTGCCGAGGAGAGAATGCACGAGGCCTCTACCATCGGTACGCGGCTTCATTCGAATTTGCTTCCAACCACTCCTTTGCTGAATACCAACAACTTATGCAATGGCCATAGTGAGACGGAATCGGCCCACACGCACAATAAACCCAGATCTCCCACTAATATCGACAATATGATTGCCGAAACTAATACGGTCCTAAATCCGCCGCCCAATAAGAAAAATGTGCCCTACTACAATGAGTCCAGTGAGCACAACAACCGCTCAGCGACAACGGAGAAGAATCATTTAATCCAGCCCCATCAGCAAATTCAACCATATCAGGGACGAAATCCATGCCAGGAGAGAAACTTGGCTCCCATATCCATACATTATCCACAGCAACTGATACAGCGCAGTAAGAAGCACAGTTTTCAAACGGCGTCGGGAGTGGAGAATAGCTTCTCCTGCCTAGACGATGATGTGTCGGTAGAGGAACTGATTTCGGGCGGTGGCTCTAAAAAATTTCCTTCTTTGGACCACGAAGAAGCCGCCAGCAATGCCGTTGTTAACAATGTGTCCACCACTCATATGGGCCAGGGATTTCCCAAACAGCAGAACACAGATCGCAAACTCAAGGGTTGGCATGGCGTCAGAGCGCTAATACAAAAAAAGCTGTTCCGCAAGACAGATATAGCTCGCTTGGAAGCCTTTCGTCAGCTTAACGGTGACGAAAAGTCCAACCTGGTAGAAAAAAATCGCACCTCCAAGCCGGTTGTTATCAGCTTTATAGACAAAGAGAAGATCAATTGTGACAAGACCACTACTGCGCTGGCACAAACGCCCGAGCAAAATAATGGCTATGTGCTGAACAAGCGTCCCAATAACTTGGACCTAAGCCCGGTGGCGCAGACGAATGGCTTTAAACTGACACCGCCTACAACGCAGACGCAAAATCACATAACCACCATAGAGGAGGAACCCGATGCTAA
Organism: Hydrotaea diabolus; assembly: GCA_963513945.1. Taxonomy (NCBI): domain Eukaryota; kingdom Metazoa; phylum Arthropoda; class Insecta; order Diptera; family Muscidae; genus Hydrotaea; species Hydrotaea diabolus. The sequence goes on from OY740719.1 coordinate 172,780,746, forward strand.
TGAGGATCAGCTGGACGGTGCTGTGGAGTACAGACTCAAAAGTCTGGACAAAAGAAAGTCCACGCCTGCTCACAATGTAGCGCGCTCTAAGTCTTCGAATTTACTAAAGTCTTTGGACTCGTCTAATAACAACCTACACGATGCCGAACTGAAGGCCCTTAGCAATGCGGTGATCTTGAGAAATCATTCGGCATCAGAGCCACAATTTCGAAGGCAACGTAGCCTGGAGGTTTTTCGTGAGGTATTCAATGCTCGCGGTAGCAACGAACGTTTGCGAGATCCTAGTCAACGGGTGAAGACACCCGGCGATGTGCCGCCCTCGGTACGCAAGATTAGAGCTTCGAAGACCCTAAGTCTATATGATGATCGCATGATGGATTCATCGCTGCTCAATGTGCTCTAGCATGAAGAGGTTCTGCTCTTGGAACTGTAGGAGCAGAACTTTTGAGATAGCGTCAAACCAACAACACACATGTGTCTCTGACAAAGGAAGAAAATCATAATCACTTAGAAGATCAGAAGATATTCATTATTTATTTAATTTGCATTGAAAACGTACACATACATACAAACACAGCCCGATCCAGATCCAAACCCACACACATCCCACATGCATGCATATACAGCGAGACTAGCTTAAGGATAACATTAGATTTTATTTTACAAACTCACACTCATATACACAAACATACTTACATACTGGAAGGACTTGAGTAATGACCAATAAGTTTAGGGATTAGATTATTGAAAACTTGAAGAAGGTCATATGAGGTTTACGACTTACAGTGGCTCATACGTGGAAATGGTGCTAATATTTCTCGGAATCTACTGAACCGATTGCTATGAATTGAATGGGAATTTGTATAGAAGGAGTAAGGCTTTCCGACAAGTTTATTGATGGGTACCATTGGTGAAATACGGTGTGTAGGAGTTTATCATATCTTCCAGGGCAATTATTTTTAAACTTGAAACTTTTAGAAATGCAAATCGATTTTAATAAGATAAGCCCTTTTCGGTATTTGTAATAAGACAGAATATTACACCTATCGTTAACAAAATTCCTGTGTATTTGTTTAAATACTAAATTCAAATCATTAATTTTTAAAATTGTCGAAGATAATTTCCATATTTTTGATATTCAAAAAGAAGTTAAATCTGATCGCCTTTATTTCGAACCACCTTTATCAAAAACAAAAAATAAAGAATGTCTCCTTAATTTGGGTACCTTTTAGGACTTCTAAAACGCCAGGTGCCTTAACATTCTTACTTGAGTCCCACAACATCCTATCGGGAACCAGAGGTATCTTCTCTCGAATCAGTGAGCTGTACAGGATTCAATTCTTATACTCACTGACCGGGACCTCCGAACGGCTAATTTATTTTATTATGGTATTTTTAACATGGCTTAGAGATAAATCTCTTACTCGTTAAGTCGCCGGATTTACGAGGCGAAAACCGGCCGCTGAATAATTGATAGATGTTCTTACCAGGTCAATCCTCGACCCCACGACAGCCGGTTCTACGCACCAGATCGACCCGAAGCAGCAATTCTTTGGCCAAGTGCTGTCACCCCGGTATAGTTGGCCGCAACAACAACAACCAGGTTACTCCTGGGTTCACTTCCATGATAGTCGTGCACACTTCCATCACACTGCGGCGGCCCATACCAGGTTTCTTAAAGTACAGTAAAATATAGGCTAAACCAGACTTAAAACTTTAGCAACATGACAATTTTATTCCATAGTACCAATTTTCTTCCAAAATACTGTCAAGGGACTGGCCGGGAAACCACAAACTTATCTCCTTAAGTGAACTGAGAAGGGCATTACTGATCGGGTGCTGCTTTTATATCGGCAGAGGTGCCTTAATGAATTTTGTAGGGACGGTTTTACATGGAGGTGGAGATAAATCTTCTATTCGTAAAGTAAATCCAGCAATTAAGAGGTTAAACTTCCACTGATAACAATTTCCGTTGAGCTTTATCAAATGTTTGAAGCTGGGTTTCCTGTGTGTTAGTCGCACACACTATTCAATACACAGGAAGGGGTAGTATTAAGCGAACAAAATGATATTAAGCGAATTAAATTGGGCACCAGAGTTTTTATTTTAATTTTTGAGCTGCTTCATAGGAGCCACCATTTCGAACTGAGGTGCTTACATGGCCTTTTAAAAATACGTTGTTTCCCTATTTACATACGAAGTTTGGGTTGTATGAAATAAAGCCCTAAGAAATAAGGCCCCAAACTGAAAATGAAATAAAGCCCCAAAAATTTGTACAGGGAGCAAAACAACGATATTTGGGGTGTTGTTTCATCTTTTTTAGAGCTTTATTTCATTTGGGTAATTAAGGCATTATTTCATAATAAAATAAAGTCCTAAAATGAAATAAAGCCATAAATATTATTTTTGGAGTTTTATTTCGTTTTCTTAAAAAGCGAGATTCTGCAAAACATAAGCTGAATAACAATTATGCATCGCTTACACTCCAAAATTCGCGCGAATTTTGAATCTCTACCTCTCTTACACTTCCACAAATTTAAGTGTACATTTTTTTTCAACACCAACAGTTTACGTTTACTTAAAACTGAAATTTGAATTGTACTTCTGCACCATGTATTTACACACGTCTTTCTGTAAATGTAAATTGGTGGTATTGGAAAAAAGCTCTAATTTTGTCGAAGTGCAAAAGGTGTAGAAAAAAATTAAATGGGGTGTTGTTTCATTTTAGGTTTGGGGTCTCTTTTCATTAGGGTTTTATTTCATTGTAGGAATTGGGGCTTTATTTCATAACTAAATAAGGCCCCATTTAGGGGCTTTATTTCATTTTCAGTTTGGGGCTTTATTTCACATAAGTAGAGCCGAAATTTTGGTGTAGGTTTACATCATAGCAGTTTTTAATAAACGTTCCCGAAACATTTTTGGCACTCCGGTGAAATTACCTAAAAACAGTTTTCGCGCTCTGGTGAAAAAACCCAAAAGAGAAAATAAAAAAAAATGGTGGAGTTTTCTAAACTTATACAGTAAGTTTGACCTATGGTGTATCCAAAACATTTCTTTCAATGCGCACGAACTTTAGAGGGTTTTGAGATATTTTTGCCGTTAAACAGGGATTAAGCGGCTCGAGACCTCTTGTATCTATATTTAAATAGAAGTCAAAAACAAATTTTTATTTTTGAAATCGCTTGTATTTGAGTATTAATTCTAAACGAATGGGGATAAATGTCATTTGTAAAAAGGTCATTATTTAAGAAAACTGTTATTCTGAGCAAGTTCTTGGATCAAGCACCCTTGGTTTGGTGCTCTATGAAGTGGCCACTAGATGCTCGGACTTTTAACCACAGGGACAAACCACATCTCCCATAAGGCACCCTATGAGCTGGCACCCGATGATTTCAAGATGGTAGTAGGGGCAGGACCTGGATTTAAGCAGTTTCCTTAAGCTAAGATACAATCTACCAGTTTAATTACCAGCGAGAGGTTTATATGCCGAAACATAAAGATATAAACTTCTATATGAGCCATCAGACAGCTATGAAGGTAGTTCGATCACCACTGGTGGAATTTAAACTGGTTAAAGTTGTGAAAAGTCACTGAGTATCTTTACAAACCAGACTGTTAGGCCCTGTAATATAGAAGAAAATGAAGTGGCAGAGAAATAGGCCCGTCTAAGTCTAAGGATGCTGCAGATGCTAACAACTCAGCTAAAAACCCAATATGTGCCCACAACAGGCTGTACGAAAGATACATTTGTGCCAGGGTTAACCTAGCATGTACTATGATAGGCCAATGTCTATGAGTGATAGGGTTCTGTGCCATAAAGTGGCCAGAAACAGAAGTGAAACACTGCTTGAAAATAGCAATAGCGAGGCTAAGGTGATGGTAGGTGTCCTGAACAGAACCGAAACACTGCTTGAAAATAACAATAGTGAGGCTAAGGTGCTAATAAGTGTCCTAAAGAGTCGTTGTAATGTTAGGGAGATGACTAGAAAATGACGGGCGGAAGTAGTAGACTACTGTGGATTAAGACAGTGGAACACCTTTTGTCTAGATACCTCCAGAAAAGAGTAGTAGCGTAGTTACTTGAGAAAGTACTTTCTTGGAATTGTTATTCTCTCGCAAGAGGGCAGATCTGTTGGGATTTATAAATGGCTTGTCGTGGCCCAAGGCAGCTCTCCATAGAACTTATAGCTAATTTTTTTCATCATAGATCGAGAACAATTACGGTACACCCTCTATACTGCCCTCATAAGAAAGAAAGTCACATCTCCATTTTAGTAATTTTGAGATATTTAGCTTTTTGGACTACAAAACACGCTAATAGTGGTTGATGTGAGTGGTGAAAATGGGTCTTTTGAGTTAAACACTAAACATTTTTTTTAGTTAAACCACAAAAATCAGAAACTCATTAACGGTTCCGAACCTGCCCTTATTTAAATTTTAGAGTTGTGGCACATGTTACTTTATTTCTTAGGGTGCAGTATAGGTACAATCCCACGACAGCCGGTTCTATGGACCGCATTGACCCGAAGAGCAATTCTTCGGCCAAGGGCTGTCACAACCACCGAGTGTCAACGTTTAACTCTAACCTTACCGACCTGGGAAAAGTCACTTCATATAGATTTCGAAGTGATACACCTTAAAAAAATGGTAATGGCTCAAGGCCAGTTTCCTGCTGAACTTCTTGGTTAATTCATTATACTTATAGATGTAGGGTAGTTGTTGTTGTTATTGTAACAATATATTTTGTTTTGAAGTCCTAATCGTCGAAAAGGGATCTGCTTCAATATTCAGGTGAAGGAAACGTGTTATTTCTAATGGCGCTGGAGCTAAACTGAGTGGTCTTGGCCGGACAATTGATGAGGTGCAGCACGTCATATGATGCCTGTAGGCAGGCGAAACAAACTTCCAAAAGGATAGCATCAATTCGCACCTAATACGAATTGAGACGGCTGCAACATCCAGATTTGTCAAAACCACGAGCGTCTTCCGAGGTAGAGGTGTTAACAGCCCTGGGCCAAAGATTGCTGCTTCGGGTCAAACCAGATTTCGTGGGATTGAGAGTCTTTTCCTTTGGTGAAATCTCCGGGGGATGTTCCCATAGCACTACATTCACGCTATAGCTGGAAACTGCTAATGCGACTTTATCAGCATTAATGTCGTTCAGACCTGAATGATAGTTTCGATGATCTAAAGGCTCTCTCTTGTACCACTGGACCTCTCTCTCTCTCTCTCTCTCTCTCTCTCTCTCTCTCTCGATGAAGATCGAACCTGATCGGCCTGGGCGGAGGCATCCTATTCATAAGATGGTGGGGATTACTGCAAATTTATGTCAGGGTAAGGACCTTCGTCTCCTAATGTAGCTGGTCCTCAGAAGACATAAGAAGACATCCTGTTGATGTTCTCAGCGCAGCATTTCGGCAAGTCAAAATTTTCTTCCACTACGTCGTACTCACGCTATCCCACGACTTCCGGTTCTATGTACCGGATCGACCCGAAACAAACACTCTTTGGCCAGGGTCAGTCACCTCATCAATATGTGTTTTTGGTTTGTCCATAAGGATAGTGACAATGGACGCTGTCTTAGTGACCGAGTGCATGTACTGAGTGTACTTTTTTTTAGTTTTTTTTCTACGACATTCACATCCCATGTCTTTTGGCTTACAACACAATTTCCATACATCTTCAAATCTACCAAACGTTCAGATCAGTAGTTTCAGATATGGTAACATCTTCTACCTTGCAGTGTAGAGGTATTACAGAGTCTTTGACAGTAACGTTGGTACCGGGCTTTGGTCTTAGCATCATTGGAATCAGCGCCATGGTTCGTAAGGATTTTTCTTCGTTTAGCCCCTATTATTTTTCAAGCCCTAGGGTAATTCCATTGTTCTCTAAAGGATAATATGGTCCTGTCCAGGCTAAAAACATTACATTGCACTCAGGGTCAACTTAATGATCAACTTTTTCCCAAAATTTCTGTAAGCTAGTGTCGTGCTCTGCGTTTGTTCCTCTTCTAGATTCTATAAAAAAAATTGAAATTAAATCGTTTGATAAGCTTATAATTTTAGAAACTTATGGAAACGCCTCACTGATCACATCACACAACATAAACCACATATACATGACATAGATATATACATATTTAGATCATATATACATAAATATATATATATATAGATTACTAATTATTAGTAGAAAAGAAAAGTAAAACTAGGTATAAAGAATGATGAGTGTTAAGTAAATGAATATTTGTACGTTATCATATAGTGAAACAAAATGAACCGAAAGAGATTTAAGTAGTCTTTAATATATTAAAGAGAAAAAAAGCGGAAAATAAATATTGAAACAAAACTTCTTAGGTACTCCTCTATAACCAACCCGAGTACTGTGTACATATATATAGTCGAATATTGTATGTGTAAAGTCCGGCAACTCTCTTATGATTCAAAGGACTTGAGTAATTTTATATAAACCAAATCAAAGAATTTCTCTATACCCACAAAAAGGCCTTCTAGTACATTTTTATTTTTAATTTTAATTTTCTAGTGAGACAAACTAAAACAAATACATACAATCTATAAACAATTAATTAATTCATTGATATAAATGATAAAGAAGTTGTACTCCCTCGTTGGTATTGAATTCGAATTTGTATTTAAATTTTATAGTTATTTGATATGTACATTTATATAAATAACTTTTCTGCTTTATTTAATTGTTATCTTTTCGTTTCCTATCTCTTTACAATACCAATCTTCAGAAGAAACAAAAAATCTTACACATAAATTTGCATTTTGTACGTACAGTTTTGTTTTTTGAAATCTTTTCGTGTTTTTTTTTGCTTAAAATTAAGAAATTATTTGGAATTTATCAATTTTTTTTGTACATTTACCTATAACAATGATGATGAAAACAAAAGAAGAAGAAAATAAAGAACCAATGCCATCTACATAATACACACAAATGCGGCAAGTTGTTTGAATTTGAAGACAGTCCGATTTGTAATTCCAATTGACATCCGGAATTACTGATGACGCTCGTTCAGTTGTATGGTTACCGGCAGGCTGGGCTTGTTAATCAACAGTGTGATGATGTCCATGTCTGCTTCGGTGTCGCCTTTCCATTCAATTTCAAAGTTGCGTATTAACTGGAAACAAATGTAAAAAATAATTTAAATTAATTGTTCAAGAAAATCATAAGTAATATCTAAAGTCGAGCGGGACAGGCTTCATATATAAAGGGTTTTCCAATAGGGACATAAAAATTTTGTATCTTTATGTCAACGCACCCTCAGACATTTTTAATGATCTTTCAGTGTAAAAACTTCAGTCGAAGCCAACATTTTCATTTATCATGGTAAAGTTCACTTACGAGCAACGTTTGGAAATCATTAAAAATGTCTACCGAAATTCAGAATCGGTAGTCGCAACTTTAAGAGCGCTTACTCCAATTTCAAATAATCATCTTCAGCGATGAAGCTCATTTCTGGCTGAGTGGTTTTGCCAATAAACAAAATATCCATTATTGGACAGCAACAAACCAAAATGTGCTTCAAGAGAAACAATTGCATCTGCAACAAATTACTCTGTGGTGTGGTTTTTATGCCGGCGGTGTGATTGAGCCGTATTTTTCGTCGAAAAAATCAATCTTCATGTTACCGCCAAAGGAGAGCGCAATCGTGCCATGTTAGAAAATTATTCTTGGCCAGCATTGGATTTCAACAAGGTGTGGTTTCAACAAGACGGTGCCACAAGCCACACAGTACGCGTTACGATCGATTAACTGAAAGGCACGATCGATTTACCGGTCAAATGGCCACCACGCTCATGCGATTAAACGCCATTGGATTTCTACTTATGGGGCCACATCAAGACATTGGACTATGCCAACAAGCTAACAAATTTAGACGAGCTGAGAGACAACATCCAACGCAAAGTTGCCAACGTTCCGGTCGAAATGTGTGCAAGGTGGTGGAGTCCCAAGTCATTTTTTAATGATTCGACTCATGGACTTTTGCGTAATATTCATCTCTCGGAAATATCGATCGTATTGGTAGCTTTTTGGATATAGCAGCCAAACCAAATACTTTTACGATGAAAAGTCTTGCCGCTATGCAGAATATATTTTAAATTCAGCCCAACTCAAATGTAACGGGTGGTCATTCTAGAGGTATTTTTTCAATATGGTTTTTTTTACAGATTAAGCGTCAGTTCTGTCAAACTTTATTTTTTTTTGTTTTCAGTATTGTTTGCCATTTCATTATGGAAAGACTTACACCGCGAACACCACGATTTGGTGCGGTTTATGGGCTGGTAGAATCATCGGTACATATTTTTTCAAATTTGTAACGGGTGATTAATCCAAAGGTATTTTTTTAATAGGGTTTTTTCAGTTGAGTTTGTCATTTCTTCATGGAAAAACTTAAGCCGCGAACACCACGGTTTGTGTCATTAACGCCATAACGGTCGAAATGCTCGAACGAGTCATTTAAACTTGGACCCTCAGCAAAGACAACTAGAGGCGTAGTTGCGGCCAACATTTGAAGGAAACTATATTCAAAAAATAAATGGCATAAAATGACCTTTCGAATTAACAACAAAGGTTACAAACTAGGTTTGAATTTTTTTATTTTGAAAAAAATACCTCTTGATGATCACCCGTTAGCATACCGCGTTATGTGTACTAGAGTGGTCCGATTTGTAAGGACAAAAAATTGTCGATATTGTGCCATAGATTATTATTCGATAACCTTTGGCATTAGAAAAACAAGTTCCACTACGGCATATAAAAATAAATCATTTTCCAGGCGACTTGATTTCCAAGGTGACATACAATACATACAAATATTCATATATGCCACATACAATACTCGTATAACATATGAGCGCATGAGAATAGAAATACGGTTGGGATAATCAAATTAGCCGTATTTTTATTCTCACGCGCTCATATGTTGTACATAGTCAAAAGTCTTCGTTGAAAATCCAGATTCGATTCAAGACTTTTTTTATTCGTGAGATATCGGCTGTACCTTCCTAGTGGACGACCTACATAGAAATATCTTTAAAAATAAAATGACACGAGATCGTCTTTTGGGACATAATTTGGATAAAATTTACATCTATACTTTTGCAAAATATTTTTTAAAAAAACACTGGTTTTTTATCCGTATCTCACATCGTCATTAAGAAGTCACGAAGTTGAGGCGACACGACTGGGGTGGAATGACTGTTTGGATGGTTCCTTCGGCTTGTTGACAAGATCTTGACACCCAATTTTACGAGGGCATATAAATATTTCCTACATATTTCCAACTTGCCTCGTAGTTATATGAAATGCAACACTGCTCCCATTAAGTACCATCTGTCAAATGTTTTTTAAAGAGAGTTCAGTCATTTAGTTTGTGTTTAACATCTGTTCAAAACATACAACCTCGTGGATTTTGTTAAAAATTAAAAAAGTGAATTTCGAGTACCCTTTAAACAATATTTTTTGCGGAAAAAATCAATCAAACCCAGGAAAAGCTTTATAACTACTATAGGTACTCTGCACCATCGTTGTGGTCGCACAGTAAAACTGACGCTGAACGTTCTGGACGACCAATTGGAATACACCCTAGCGAAAAGTACAAGTGCGTGAGATTGTTGATCCCATACGCGCTTCATATGGCAGTGTGGTTTCGATTTTATATAATCAGTTGAGTTTTGTAACTGCGGATGAAACATGGATCCATTACAACACGCCGGAGACCAAAATGCAGTCTAAAAAATGGGTTTATTCGTATGAACCGGCTCCAAAAATGGACAATGTGACTTTGTCGGCCAATAAGGTGATGGCAACAGATTTTTTTGATGCACGCTGGATAATCCACATCGATTACCTTCAAAAGGGAAAACAATAAACGGCGAATATTACGACAACTTATTGGACCGATTTAACGACGTTTAAAAAAAACGACCTCATATGGCAGAGAAAAAATTATTTTTCATCGGGTGCATATTCCGTCATATTCTCCGGATTTAGCCCCCAGCGACTATTTCTAAACCTAAAGAAATGGATCGATGGAAAGAGATTTAGCCTCGACGGTAAAAATATTGATCAAATGCCTATTTTATGGACCTCGAAAAAAAACTTTTTTGGAAGGGACACACAAATTGGAGAAACGTTGGACCAAGTTTATTGAGCTTAAAGGAGACTATGTTAAAAAATAAATATTTTTTGCAAAAAACTTTGTTTTTTCTTTCAAAAAGTCACGGAGTTACTGATTTGTATTAAAAAAAGTTCTTTATGAATCATCCTTTACTAATAGCAGAGAGAGAACGGCTAATTATTTGTGTACTAGAGATGCTTGACACGGCTTATAAAGTTGCCGGCATTTTGGAGATAACAAATCTGTCGCTGAAAATGTTTGATGTCCCAACCTAGCGTTGAGCTTTAATTGTGTGAAAGTTGCTCACACCAACTGTCCCACACAAACGTTTTAACTTACCCTTAATAACAAAACAAGTATGTTCTGCTCAGCTAAACGTCTCGCAATACAAGAACGCATGCCATGGCCGAATGGAAGCACCAGGTAGGGATTTGTGGTTCCCCTGGCCTTGCCAAGCCACCGGTCGGGATTGAATTTCAGGGCATCCTTAAAGTTTTGCTCCAAACGACATGCCACCATATTCTGAGTAACGACAACGGTCTGAAAGCAGATAAGTAAAGATTAAATGATAAAGGCGTTAGCAAATAAATTAAATTTCCTAGACTAGAAATCTTTAGGAATCAAGTTCCAACATACCTCCTTTGGCACGTGATAACCACTAAACACCAAGTCTTTCGAGAGTATCCGCCCCACACCCACGGATATAGGATTTAAACGAAAAACTTCTTTTAAGGTCGCCCTCGTTAATTGAATGCTGGAATTCAAACTATCCGCTAGTAGAGGAGAACCTTTACCAGGTAAAACTTTGAGAGCTTCTTCGTATAGCCTCTTTTGGATTTCCGGATGCCGTGATATATGATACAAGGCAAATGCCGTGGTATAGGAGGTGGTATCGACCCCAGCCAGCAGCAGATCAGCGGCCATGCCCACAACATCACTTAAATCCAGATTTGGATTTTTCAAATATTCCTCCACCAAACAGGTTCTACTCAGTGATGAGGGTCCTTCGGTAGCATCGTCGCAGGTGTCTTTGAAAAATGCCAATTTCTGCGACACCAAATCGATGGCGACACTTTCCATAAACTCCTGAGATTTTCTTAGTTTCTTATAGGGGCCAGTTTCAAAGTGACGCCATAAGCCCAAGCCTTGGTCGGTGGGCAGGATATTGCTGTTTGTGGTCTCAGCGGCCCACATTAATTTCGAGGAACGTGAGTTTTCCAATTGCTCTTCGGCAGAGAAGGAGTCTAGACGTTCGCCAAAGGTGATTAGACAAGTTACTAAAATTGAAAATATAAATAATGCGAATTAATATAAAAATGGAACTATTAAATGAGAGCGTTTGTGTGTTTCATACATTCCAAATTCAAACGCGACAATTTAGGCAACATATCGACATTTTCCGATTTAGGCAAAAACTCCAAAAATTCTTTGGTGACTTCATCGACCTCCAGCAAAAAGCTGCGCACACTTTTCGGGGCACTGATTTCCTTTTGCAATTCCGATCTTAGATGCCACCACTCTGGCCCATTGCTGTTATAGAAAAACTTGGCTTTATCAGCAATTCTCTGGCAAACCTCCAATTCTACTTACGTCGGCAATAAACCTGCCGAGCGATATATATGCGGTCGATCTTTGCGATATTTTTCCAAAGCCAAATGACTGCGCCTCAAGGGATAGTCTTTGTCATTCAGCAATGTGGCTATGTCCTTGGGATCGTACAGCCACACGATGTCTTCACCCGGCACCATGGTCTCCTTGACGATGGCCCCGTATCTGTGGTATTTGTCATAGCCGGCTTTATGTAACTCTAGCCACGAATATGTGCCTACAATTGGCAGATATTTGTACAAATTTCCCAAACCCAGTGGACCGCGGGGACCGGGTATCGCTTCATAGGGTTTAGCAAAACTCTGCTGGCCAGTTGTCGCCACCACCACCGTTGGCCGTTTCGTAGAGGAAAACCTGCGCTTTTCTAGTCGACGCTGAAGCTTAAGAAAACTTCTCATTTTTAATATTTCGATCATTCTTGTTCGCGTTGACGTTCTACTTTGTTTTGTTCTACTCGCCGTGTCCGCTTTGTAGGGAAGTTTCCGAAAGACTAAAAGTCTTGATTGGCATAAGGTAAACGATGATGATACGTACGTACACAATGTGTGGCTCGATACATTCACCGTGACGGGGGACGGGGAAACAACGAGGTGAGTGAAACCAAATGATCAAAACAAAACATGAGAAAAGACAGAGCTGAGCTTGAGAGATTTAAACAAAATTTAAAACTTTGTCTAAGATCTGGGAGAACGAAAAGAAGATCCAGAGAGAGAAAGATAAGTTCGCTTTGGAGAGTTTAATTTTTAAGTGTTGCCAGACTAAGTGAAGATCGTTCGTACGTTAATTTCAAATTGTATACGAGTAATTAAAAAGTTTTAGTGTAGATATCAACTAGTTTTTTTTATCAATGTCAGATGTTTTGAAAACATTTGATGGTGATCTTCTTTTTAGAATTAATTAAGTATAAGAATAAAGCTTAAAAATCTGTTAAGATTACCATAAACTGTTTTTATAAAGTGTCGTCCAACTTAAACACACGATGATTCCATACACTTCCGGAACCTCATATGAAGTCTGATATATAACATCTGTAGCAGCCAAAATTGGATAATTTCGTTTCATATTTTGAAAAAGTCTTTCATACAAATGTCCCGATTTGTTATCCCAGCCGCTCTAGAAGTCAAATGTCAGGTCAATTTTAAGCACGTTTGGCACAGTTTACTCTGATGAACGATTAAACAATTCTGGCGAAATAGCACCATTTCGGTTAATGTGTGAAATGTCCGCAATACAAACGTCCTACATAAAAGGTCCGATATTGATCAAATTTAATAATTCTATTTTGATAAATACCCTGACAAAATCGGACTATTTGGGTCCATGACCTTTTTAAGGTCTTGAGGCCATAGATTAAAATCGAAAGGATCATTTCGACCCATCAATTTGACGTTTTGGCCGGTCAAAAAGGCGCTGGTTTGAATCGATGTGTGTGAGCTCGCATTGTCATGGTGCACAATGATTCGTCTTCTCTTGTTCGTTTTTCGAATTTCTCCGAAGACTTCAGGCAAACAAATTGTGGTGTTCCACTCAGAATTGACCATCCTACGTTGCTTAAGCGGAACAGTAGCCACATGACCAGTTTTGCAGAATAAACTGGTGACCATTTTCTTCGAAGTGCTTCTTTCACGAACAACTTTCGTTGGATTTGGCTCGTCTTCGAAGACCCACATGGTCGATTGCTGCTTTGTTTCGGGCTCATACGCATAGATCCATGATTCGTCACCTGTGACGATCGTATAGACGTCTTTTGAAGCACCGTGATCGTATTTTTTTTTAAAATTTGTTTGCACCAATCGACACAAGCCTTTTTTTGAGCGACTGTCAAATTGCGCGGTATCCAACGATAACAAACCTTTTTACGGCCATGTGTTCATGCAATATCGAATTATGCTGGTGGGAGAAATGCCCAAGGATGCCTTTATCTCACGATATGTCACATGACGATCGTGCATTATCAGTTATCAGCACGGCATCAATGTTCTCTGGCACAACGGCCGTTTTTGGACGACCTTCACACGATTGAATTCATTAAACCAGTTTTTCACAGTGCTATATGATGGTGCTTCATCGCCATACAAAGATTTTAGTTCATTGATGCACTCTTGTCGTGATAATCCACGTCGAAAATTGTGAAAAATGATCGCACGAAAATGTTTACGAGTTAATTCCATTTTTTGCCAAATTGATTTTCTCAAGTCACTGTAAACCACGCGTCAAAACGTTCTGAGTACAATTATGCTAAGAAATGTCAAACTTTCCAATGGAAATGTCAGATGGCACCAGGAAACACTTCGTGTTGCCTAGGCCAGAAAGCAACCCTCGTATAAGGTCCGATATTGATCAAATTTAATAATTCTATTTTGATATATACCCTGGACAAAATAGGACCATTTCGGTCCATGACTTTTTTAAGGTCTGGAGGCCATATCTTATAATCGATATGATCATTTCGGCTTATGTTTTTGAATGTCCGCAATACATACGTCCTACATACATATATGTATGGTCCAATCTTGATAGAATTTAATAATTTTATTTTTGATAAACATCCTGGAAAAATAGCATCATTTCGGTCCATGACTTTTTTTAAGGTTTCGAAGCCGAATATTAAAATCGATATATCCATATCGGTCAATGTTTTGATGTATACCCTGGAAAAATAGGACCATTTGGGTCTATGACTTTTTTTAAGGTCTCGAAGCCGAGTATTAACATATTAAATCAAGTTTCATGCAGGCAGACAAGTCTTCCATATTTCACAGTACGATCGACGTTAAACTTTTCGTTTTATAAAACTAAAAAATTTCTGCTGTTAATTCGTTCAATAAACACTGGTATTTACTGAATAAACTTTTCTCCAAATAAGTAAAATTTTTCGACACTGTCCAGCAAGCTTTTTTTTTTTTTTAAAGTACTATCGGTTGGTCCTTTTTTCAAAACACATTAACTAGTTTACTAAAATGTAGCAAGCAAATAATCTTTGGTATCCTGTATATGCCGGACAAGGACTCAGTGGTAGGAATTAAAAGCTTGCTCGACCCAAGTACAACTTATTACCTATTATCCTTAACGTAGGTACGGCTTTATACTTTGGCTGGTTGCTTAGCGCAAAGCGAAATCTAATGCTAATATTCTTACCCATCATTAACTTAGTAAGTACAACACATTACCAGGTAATGATATTGCATAAGAGTCATTCCATGTCAAAGCGGACCAACAAGTTTTCACATGTCTCCAATATTCCTGATAATTTCAGGATATATTCGTCTTTTAAACATTTTATATGTGCCTTTGGGGAACAAATCATAAACATTCATTAAGAGATACGTAAGAGCCATTGAAGTTCTGCAAATCATTTAAAACACGGCTTACTGGCGTATATCCATATTCTAATATCTCTTATCTAGGTGAACCGATTTAAAAGTTCTCTACCTTCTTTTAAAGGGGTTTAGGAGTTAACGTTAGTAAAAAGTTCAAAAACAGTAAGAATTTTTGTAAATTTAACAATTTTTATATTATGGTCTTGATTATCAATATTTATTTTATTATGGTCTTGGTTGATTACATTCATATTTTTTCACTTTAAAATTAATTAGCCGTGTTCTTTTGAGACAAGTAGTTTAGTTACCTAGTTAGTTTGCAGTATGGTACTTTGGCAACATTGAACAAAATTGTGAGTAGTGTGGCAACATTGTGTCTTTTTGTTTACACCAATAGAAATGAACAGCAAGAAGTTTCAGAAATCTATAAATTGTAATAAAAATAAGTCATGACATAAAATAATTAATCAATTAATTGCCAAACTTTTGCTTTGTAAGAATGTTAAAAATTTTCTTGAGCGATCAGTTCGAGTTGATTTATTAACCGCGTTCTTTTCTGGTTACTAAGCAAGCATTTGTATGGAAGTTACTCGGTATGCAAGCGAGTTGGTTGTTACTCGGTAACGAAACGAGTTAGAGTTACCTTACTTATTTTTTTACAACAACAAAAATATTATGACACACCCGGATTGTATAACAAAATCAAAAACACATGTTGAATGAATAAACACACAATGAAAGAAAATAGCAAAAAGCGCGATACAACCATTTCCATAAATTACAATGATGTTTTTGCGATCTTACGACAGCCGGTTCTATGTACCGGATCGACCCGCAGGAGGAATTCTTCGGCCAAGGGCTGTCACCCCGGCACTATATGCCGCTACAACAACAATGATGCAAAAACGGTAAGGGAAAATGTTTATTGTTAAGATTTAGAGAAATTTCGATGTAGTGGATCTGGGACGAGATGTTGCTGATGCTGTTGGCTTGCTACAAAGCCAGAAAGGACGAATTTTACTGACCCCGGCGAAAAAGATATGCCTGCCAACGAAATCAAATTTGTCAATAAAATGTTAACAAAACAAGAAACGAATACGAAATAACAAAATTCGTTTTCCACAATTTGCTTTGCCTTTTCTTTTTGTTTGTAAACAAACTTTTGTTGAGCTTACGTTGTCATCTGATTCAAAATGATGTTGAATGTTGCCAAAATACCATACCTAGTTACCTGAAAAGAACCCGACTATAGTTTTACTTGTCCTATCTTGTACACATGAACATAATACGAATTCGCCTATAAAACCACTTTTGTTTGATTATTTTTTAGTCTACATAACAAAAAAACATGTTTTTGAATAGCAGGGTGTGTCATTGTTGATTTTTGTAGGAAAAAATAGTGTGGTAACTCTTACTCGTTTCTTTAGCGAGTTGAGGCCAACTAATCGAGTATCTTTCATGTTAGTTTAGTAACCATGTTAGTTTAGTAACACAACTAATGTAAGGGGCCCTGTAGTGTATAAGAAGTGCCTAGAAAGCAGGACTCCCATAGACTATTTTTTATCCAATGTCGTCGTATATGTATTTGTTATGGCCCAATTAGTCTTGACGGTAGGCAATCAGCTATTTCAGTTGGGGGTTGCATTTTGCATGTGTTAGCGGGAGATAACTAAGTGTGACGGTTGACGTCGGTAGACTTCTGCAGGTTGCAGAATCAACCGTCAAGATTAATTGGACCTTTATACGAAACGTTGGAACTATAAATGGTATATACTGCAGAATTTGTCTAACCTATAAAAATCTCTGGAAATGAGTTTAGCCGGAAAATGACAAAACAGTTTCTGAAGATATTTAAAGAGTTTTTGGCAGTGAGTTCATGTTATTGCCTTATCTACTACCTACTTTCGTAATAAACACCTAATATTTCTCCATCAACTATTATCTGGTCTATGGCATTTCTTCAATGTTCTAGCACGTTTTTTGCAGATATTGAAACTACAATTATTTTTAAACGTTTTTTAAGAATTACATTTTGTTACATATTTTATTAAAAATACTAATTCGTTTATTATAAATAACTGGATTAGTCCTTTATATTATTTAGTACTAATATTGATGTAAAATACTCAACATTGTTTAATTCTAAAAAGATGGGTTAGGTTATTGCGTTAGTCAGTTTTACTTTTATTTTCAAACTAGTGAAATTTTAATTATTTCACTAAAGCCAATTATCAGATTATTCCACTTATTTTTTATTTTTTTTGAGAGCCCTATGAAGTTTTCGTTTTGGATTTCTTTGCCTTCTTGTTCACCTCCGATTTCGTCGCTTCCTTCTTTTTGGATTTCTTAGAAGCATTTCTCAAATTCAATATTGTCTGTCTCATCACGAATACCGTATTCAGGACGCAAAGAACTAAGAATATCTGTAGAATCAATATAATATCCAGACAATTGTGGGCAATGAAACTTAAAGTTTCCTTTTGTGGAATCAGCTGATAATCATTGCCTTGAGGCTGCTCCAGGATATGTTCCACCCACCAGATTGCTGTTTTCAGCGATGGGGTTTGTTGGTCTTTTAGCGAACGCTGCAATTGTTGGACCTTTCGTTGTAGGGATTTTTCATTTAAGCATCTCATAATGTTATTCTGGAACAAAGAACTATCGAAAGTGTCCACAGCCATATTGAGCTCTAAGTGTTGTTCCAGAGATCTTTGGGTAATCTGTGAGATAAATTTAAAATATGAATTGTTGGCATTTTTAGTATTTATGTATATATTGGTGTTCTTCGACTTACATATCTTTGTTCAGGTCTTGTTGTTAGGGTTATAAAGGGAACTCCATGGTACAACGATTCTTGGATACTCAAAATTTCCGAATTTATTACAGCACACTTAACCTTGTCGTTGGCTGCAGTAATAAAAAAATTAATATCGTAAATAATTAGGTCGTACGGGTTAGATCTTACCCATAACTTGTCCTGGTTCCACATTGTCTGCCAAGAATAGGTTGCTAGGCCTGCGCTTTCCTACAACTTTGCTGTCTCCATTGATCCAGACATAATCAAAATTGGGCAATGCCTTAATGGTATTCAATATGGTTTCCACGATCACTTGCCCGATGACTTGCGTATTCAAATCTAACAAGATCACGTCCCGGTTTGTGCTCTCAAGAAATGTCACTATATTATTATTGAGAGTCTCTCGATTTTCTTGGATGTGCAGCGCCGGCACTGGTACGACATTCACGGGTAATGCGTGCAATTTATGAAACGCTGGATGATAATTGGCCAAGATCACTTTAAAGCGTGGCATGAGGCCCTCAAAGCTGGTGGGCGTGAAAATATTTTTGGCTTGCATGTTCTTGGACCACATGCCTTCAATAACGGGATTCAGCACCCATTTGCGGTAGCTATAAAAATGAGTCAACAGGAAATTTTAAAATTATTTATTTTGTTAACTAAGTAGTTTTACTTTTAATTAATTATTAAATTTAAACAATAATTTAAATGATAAATCAATAAATTGGTACGTTTAAAAATAAAGTAAAATTAAAACAAATATACAAATAAAAAATGTATGACTTAATCCGACATTAACAAGATAAATCACTAAATTAAAGTATGTAGAGTAACAAATTACTAAAATAACAAATAATTCGATAATTAAATTAATACAATCGATCCGGGATAAGTGGGATCCGCATATGTGGGAATCCTCCATAAGTGGGAAAGTTTTGGAGGTCCCTGCACACTTTAAACAAAACATAAAAAACAACTTTAAGCGGGAGTTTAAACCGCTTTAAATGGGATCTGATTTTTTAAAATTAACTCTACTCGTATAAGTGGGAATTTTCACTTCCCTTTTTATACTGTACCTCTAAAAAAAGATTTTCGCTCTTTTTCTCCGTTTCTCTTTTTTTTTTGTTTCTTATTAATGGTGTTTTGCGGTGTGCGGAACAGCGTTGTCAGGTTTGGCGATTCCTCGCTAAATATGGCGAGATCAAAGAGTTTTGTCGACTTATATTTTGGTGATTTGCCGATTATTCTGGCGGATTTTATGACAACGCCCTAATTTAACGTCTAAGAAGTAGTTTATTCTAAAACGCCAAAGGTCTTAATTATTAGTCAGCATTTTCGATATTTTGGGTCATATCGGATCGAATGACTCCGTTTTATGTTTCTATCATAGGATATCATAGGGGCATAGATATTGGCAGTAGTATCAGTAGTAATTTTGACCAACAGAGACCATTAAATGCGACCAATACAGACAGTTTTTGGGTCGATAGGGCCACGCCCACTTATGGAAAAGTAAAAGCATCTGTGCCTAAAAAAAAATTTGGTATGAATTTTTTTAGTTCCTCAAGGGGACCTTTTCCCCTTAAGTCCGATTAGGTAAATTTTCAATACCAACCGGCTATAATAAATCGTCTTAAAATGTTATAACGATCAGTAATATATATACTTAGTAGGGACATAAATACTGTTACACACGTTTTATGCTGTAAAATAAAAAGTACTGAATGTTTTTGGACCAAATATTTTTTAATATATTTATTGATGTATATTGTATCCAAAAAGTATCTACTTATTCGAAATGTCCGCCTTTTGCCTCTACACACGCCTTAAGGCGCACTGGCCAATCGTCAATAGCTGCACGAACCTCGTCAATTGGAAAATTGGCCACAGCTCGAACCAAAGCAGTCTTAAGAGATTCAATGTTGGGGTATCTTTTGTTACAAACCTTGTCCTCTAAAACCGTCCACAATTTGCAGTCCAATGGGTTCAAATCTGGACTGCCTGAGGGTCATTCTTCAGAGGAAATGAACGCTGGCTAATGGTTTCGAAGCCAGGCCTGGGACGTTTTAGCCTTATGGGCCGGCGCAGAATCTTGCTGGAAAGACCATGGCTGGTTTTGGAACAGGGAATTGTTAAGAGGCTTCATTCACAACAGCTTCCAAAAAGGTTTCTTGGTAAACTTTGGCCGATGTTTCGACTCCTTGTTCGCAGAAATGCAGGTCAGTGACCCCATCGGAAGAGACTCTCCATCAAACCATGACTGAAGCTGGGTGATGACCCTTTTCCACCCCTGGGATCAGTTCAGATGCTCCCTTAGATGACCGCGCATACACTCAATCATTTTGCTTGTTAAATTTTTCCTGAATGGTAAAAATTTTTTCATCGGTGAACAAAATTTTTCTGTGCAAGTTAGCAGCGTGCTTCAACAAAAGACGTTTGCATTTTTCCATCCTATTTTTTTTAAAGCTGCAGTCATTAAATGTCCGGTACGTCATTTAAAAGCCCCAAGTCCCAAGTCTTTTTTAATGATTCGACTCATGGACTTTTGCGTGATATTCATCTCACGGGCCATGATTTTCTGTTTTCGGAGCGGATTTCTGTGAATTCTTGATTTAACGGCTTTGATGACATGTGGTGTTCGAACAGATCGTGGGCTGCCCGACCGGTGGCGGTGTTTTACATCTCCAGTCTCCTCAAACAGTTTTAAGCATCGGTAGACGAACATGCTGCTAATCCCCAGTGGCCGGAGCGTTTTGTGATACGCGTTCTCATTATCTGACCACTCCATGATGAAAGTTGAAACAATTTTAAAATCCCGTTACAGACTAACGCTATTGAGGTTAGCTTTCAAAACCCATATGACATTAACGGGGTATGTTCACTTCTACTATTGAATTGGGTGTGTTCAATTTTGTAACAGTATTTATGTCCCTACTAAGTACTCTACATGGTCGCAGATAAGTATTTCGTGCTGATTCAAACGGAATGAAAAACTTCTTCCATCCTCCCATCTAAAATTGTTATTAAAAATAAACCAAATCGTGCAAAAGGGGAAAAATTCCGTAAAAAATCTTGTGGCCACTTTTTGATATTTCCACTGAAATAAATCACTTTAAAATCGGATTTGCTTGGAAATCATATATTTAAGATTTGGACATGTGGATATTGAAAATAAATAAAATTATATCATTTATCCAAATATAACATTAATACTTCGATTCGACTTAATTTGAGGTCTTACCCTATATGTCCAATGTTCCTAGGAAGCCGAAAAATAGGTCGATAGTCGGTAGACCAAACCGAAAAGCCCGACATATCACGCTAAGTGAAGACCTAACGTACATGCAGAAAAACATATTTAACTCCTAACCGGCCAAAAAAAAATAAGTAAGTAAATGAATTGATAATAAAATATTAAAATTAATAAAATCAATAAATTATTGTTATAAATAAAAAAATACTAAATTAATAAAAAAGTGAATCAATAACAAATTAATAGACAAGTAAATTGCTAAAATAATAAAGAATCAATTGATTAATTTGTTAATCAACTAAATTTAATTCTTTGATTGAAGACTAATTATACGTATAGTGGTTCATAAAAGTTATTAAAGTTTAATCAATTTATGAAAATGTACAAAAAATGTATCAGCTAATTATTAAATACTAAACTATCAATAGGTTCGTAACGGGTGGGCCATTTAAAATTTTTAATTTGAACTACCGACTACTTTGACTTTGAAAGGTAGAATCACATTCAGTTTTTATTTATATTTTCAGGTTTATGTTTGACATTTGCAAAATGGTTGCTCGAACGGAATTAGGAAATATTAAAAACTTACTTCCAAAGTAAGAAATTTACTTGGAAAATTTTCGAGAGGATATCGGCCATTTGTGAAGTGAGTTCATAAAAACTGATCTTTTTGGCAAACCAAACCAGCAAGCAATTACGTTCTCGTTCAGTGAGTTCAATCGAAAACTTTGCTGAGAATGTCCAAGAGCATCCATCAACTCGTCATCGTTCTCAGGAAGTGAACATTTCTCACACTTGTTTGAGAAAAATTTTGCATTAAGACCTCGGTATGAAGGCTTACAAAGTTCAATTGGTCCAAAAACTAAAGCTTCATGACCATCCGATGTCTTTCGCTTCTCTCAATGGGCTGAAGATTGTTTGGCAGGAGATGAAAAATTTTTGCGAAAATCGAGTTTTCAGATAAAGCTCATTTTCATCTCGGTGGGTATGTCAATAAGCAAAATTACCACATATGGGTTTAGAGAACCGACATGCGACTATTGACAAGCCAATTAATCCACAACGAGTTAATGTTTGATGTGAATTTTGGGCTGGCATCATCATTGGACCATTTAAGCATCTGTTACCGTCAACGGTGAGCGTTACAGCGCCATGCCAAACGAATTTTTGTTTCCAAAAATTCAAGAGAATGACATGGACGACATTTGGTTTTAAAAAGACGGGGCCACATGTCACACAGTCAACGCAACCGTCTATATTTTACTTAGTGTTTTTGAAAATCTAATAATCAGCCGAAATTTTATATCATTTGGCCGTCTCGGAGCTGTGATTTGAGCCCTTTGTATTATTTTCTGTGGAGATGTTACGCAAAGCATCCAGGGACAATTAAAACGTTGAAACATGAAATAGAAGGTGCCATTAAAGAGATACGACCCAAAACAAACGATAATGTACTGAAAAATTTGGTTTTTTGTCAGAGCCAGTTGTGGCAGTCATATGAATGACATTGTGTTTCTCTATAAAATGGCAACGTGAAACCTTTCCAATAAAGCCAGAAATTGGAAAAAAAAAAATTCAGCATTTTTTCTTTACAGACGATTCAAATTTAAAGTTTTAAATGTACCACCCCTTATATGAAAATCAACTAATTAAGCTATTAGCCAATTATTAAATACTTAATTATCAATAGTTAATCAATTTAATAATTAATCCCATAATTAGGAATTCAAAAAAAATAATTAATCTATAAACTGCTTCAACAATGTAGCAATTAATAAATTGCTCAAAAAATTATTTCCATTAAAAAATAAATGCCAGTGGGCTCTGGCCGGTGATAATCCCTGTTCATCCTTTTAACTAATTAATTTAATAAATCTTTAATAAATAAAAATTTTCAACGTAATACTTACAAATAATCAAAGGTATACAGCGCCGCATTGTGTACTCGTTTCCAATAGTTCATATTCGTGCCGAAATCACTCAAAATATAAGCATCAGTGGACGGATTCAAGACACTACTCCCACTTGTGGTCAATATTTGGCTATTCAAGTTACCACTGGTTATGCCGACTATCGGAATGTCGCCAAAAAGATAGGCCAAATGAAGCAGACAACCTGGTCCATAGGTAATATCGTAAATAATTAAATCATATTTCCGTTTCTCCTTCACAGCCAAGTCTAGCGCCTCTGAGAAACCTATTGATTCCAAATTACCCCGGCATGTAGCCATTTGTCTGTCGTACCAATGCATGATAAACTTCCAGGTACTTTGTTGCAGCATGTCTTGATTGGTCACATTCTCATAGCGTTCCCGCAGAAAGCGTTGAGTGTTTTCCAGGCGTATGAATTCAGCATTGGGCAAGTCAGCCTCGTCGTCATCGGACCATGAGCTAGACGTAACAATTGTTAAATCGTGCTGTCTATTGCCCAAGGCCTTTAGTAAGGCTGTATTCCTGTTGCAGAGTAAAAACAAATTAAGAACACTATTAATTAATTCTTACTAGTCTTCACAAAGTTAATAGATTTTAAATACCATTTGTCAGATGTTTCGCCTCCAATCCCCAGAAGACACAAAATATGTTTTGCTTGACATCTGCCGGCAGCTATTAAGAGGAGAATTGTTATTGTGACCACCACTCCGAAGTTCATTTTGTTTGTGACTAAGCTGTCTTACTTACCGGCTGTTTCTCTACTGGGAGCTGGGGTCTACGTAATTACGATATGATAAGATAAGACCTCGGCATATCTAATCGAAGATATGAGCAGAGAGGGTTCTATGAAGACAATGAGAGTGAATGCTTTATGACTAAAGAGGGAATCGCTATTATTCACAAAAGTACACTTAGGTCTCTTTTAACGGGATGAAAGTATTTGACTTTGAAAAAACGTAAATTACGTAACTTAACTTAAGTTAATCCTTAAGGATTCACACCAAAGTCATAATTAAATTATTGACACCGGAGGCTTAAATCTAGTTTAATTTCAACTTTTGGATCGACTCCAAGATTTCTGTCACCGATAAAAATTGTTATTTGAAACCAAAAATAGTAAAATACATCTATATTTTCTGAGTTACGGATCCACAATGCTTACAATAAATATCTTTGTTGTTGTAGAACTATTATCGGATTTGGATCGGATTATTGGTTTCTTTGATAAGCTTATCAGAACCAAAGACGGCAAATTTGAGGAACACAGCTAACAATTTGGGAAAGCTGTTTTTTGTATTTAAAGTGTGCGAATTTATAGTTTTCTGTGTTTCAATTTTGCCTTTCTTAAGTTCTTGTGATCAAAGAAAAGTGGAAAAATAAACCGAGAATTTGTGCGTTATTGAGCGCTGTATTTTTACATTATTGCAAAGAAGGTACACATTGCCCATCTAATACAATTTATTGTCTTTGAACAGAACATCTTTCCAACGGCGCATCGATTTTAACCTATTGCTTTTGGTTTTGCTATTGGTTTTATTAATTTTTTTGGAAAGGTACCCACTGTGCCAAGTTATAAACAAAATATGAAAAATTATTTTAAAATTTTTTAAAAATAATTTTTAACGAAAATAAAATAATGAACTTATATAGTCCCTAGATAAGGTTTAAGGCAACACAGGAAAATATTGGCCCTAGTTCCATAACTCCAATAAAAAAAATTAAAAATACACCATCTCATCGCAATGGGGTAACACAATGGAACACGGTATTTGAACTGAATGTTGTATTTAAGGTTATTTGAAATCCTGAATCGCTGAATCCAAATCTGCACTTGTTTTTTTTTTTCTATCAGCTCGACTTTTCGCAATATACCGTTATGCCCAAAATTAAGGCACTTCCACTACAAATATTTGAATAACTTGAAAACAGTTCACCATATTCAGTTAAAACAAAAAATATAACTCGTCAACAAAATTAGCTTTACTCCGTTCCTACATTGTAGGTTCAGATATATCGTTGAAGTTTTGTAAAAAAAAATAATTCTTTAAAAATTCATAAAAAAAAAGTAAAGCGACAAAAATGACAGTGTTGGTCTAAAAACATTAGGTTTAATATATTTTGAATCAAATGATCTTTATTTCATAGAAATCGGTGAAAAACTTTTGATTTTGTTAACAATTTAATGAGAAAACTGAATTGACAAAAATCGCGATTTCCATACAGAAATAACATTTATGAATATGTGTACGTTTGTTGCTGTTCTATTTATTTATAGGTATAATCAAAAAGGCGAAAAATCTGTTATCTCCGAACTTAGCATAACTCATTAAATTTTCAATCGATTTTTGATATTCAATAAAGCTAATAAAAAGCACAATTTGCTCCCAACCGATCAACTTTGAGCGCAAAGAAAATTAAAATGTGTAATTTTTTTTAATAAAACAGCCATCACTCAATCATTTTTTTGGTGATATTAAAAAATTAGATTTTTTTCAAAGGAAACAATTTACTTCATCTTTAAAAAACTCAATTTTTAAAATCGGCTTATGAAAAAAAAATTATGATTTTTTGAACTTTAAATTTTTTTTAGAAAAAAGTCGTAAATACTATTAGTACCTGCAACTTCAAAATTCGAACTGATGGAGAAAAATGGAGATTAGATTTAAAATCAGCGACCACAAATAAGTAAAAAAAAATTGATATAATAGTAGTAGAGTTCCTAACATCACACAAAAAGTTCCATTTTGTTTCCTTGTGTAGTCAATAGACAATTTGTTAAGCCCATTTTTAAGGTATTCATTCAATAAGCATTTCAACGACAACCAAATCGTCCTATTAGACACAAAATTGAAGATATGTCAAATGATATATCGAAATTAAACTCGATTAACTTCGGTGTTTAATGGGTTAGAACGTTAAAAGACGAGAATCAGCTTTATATCTCACGATATTTATTTTCCTATCTGCACATCCTGTATATAAGGTAAGTACTTAATTCCTGGCAAGGGCATTTTCAAATTACAGAGGGAAATTTCATTTTAGCACAACAAACCACAAGTTACTCTTGTAGCTAGCAAAGTTTGCATTAAGTCGCTAATGAAACGAGTAAGCTGTTGCCACATGTATTTTTCAACAACTCTCTTACATAACGATATCCAAAGCGTATGTTTGGAAATCGAAACAATATTTGTTTGTAATCGCATTTTTTTCACGGAGTGAATTACTTCTTTGGATTAGGTTTGTTGTTGTTTGCCATATGGTGGAGAAAAAGTTTGGCAGCGAAGATAAAGCGAACACATTTTTATGAAATTGAAAAAAAAGAAATGAAATAATCGCGCCTGTTTTGAACGAAAAGCATAGTTTTGATAAAAACGTTAGAAATCAAAATTCACTAAATGATATGAAACAAAAACGATAAATTGTAAATGGTGGGCGATGTGCTTCTTCTTTGCAATAATATAGAAAAACAGTACTTCATTATCCACAAATTCTCACTTTTTTTTTCCACATTCATTTGCACACAAACACCAGAACGCTAGAAAGTCAAAATTGAAACACAATAAAAACAGAAAACACACTTTAAACGCACAAAAAACAGTATTCCCAAAATGTTTTTTACTCATCTCTGTTTTTCGATTTCCCGATAAAGCTCATATCGCTCCTCTTGTACAGTTTATTATCTTAGAAATAAATAAGTTATTTTTTGTTATATTTTTTTTTATATTTTGCATTTAATAATGATTATTAGGCTGTTTCCACTACGGTCGCGTCCACGTCCGCGATTTATCGAAATTTTTTAATGGTGTTTCCATTGTGTTTTGCGTCCACGTTTGCGTCCAAACAGCTGTTTGTGTTTATTTGTTTTTTTTTTTGCGGTGCGAGAAATTTTAATATTTCTGTGTTGTGACATTATCATGGAGTTAAATGATATTATTTCGCTAACCGCAGTGGAAAATGAGGATCATATGGTATTGCGCCTAATAGAAATGTGCAGTAGCAGCAGCGCTTTATGTTTATGCTGATAAACAGCTGTTTTAATAGGGATGTGCAATTTGCGGTGTTGCCATTAATAGGTATGGGTGGGTTTCGATTGCAAAAATAGTCGAATTTATAGTAAACGCGACTTATTGAAAAACGCGTCCAATATGAACGCGACTTTTTCCCATACCTAACTGCCTATGTTTTTTGTATAGTCTTTAACGCGCGTTCATTGATTTTTGGACGCGGACGCTACCGTAGTGGAAACAGCCTATAAGACTATTTTATTACCTTTACAGTGACGAATAATACTTGCTTGCTGTCGATCCTACGACAGCCGGTTCTACACACGAAATCGACCCGAAGCAGCAAGGGCTGTCACCCCGGTACGGTTTGCCGCTACAACAACAAAAACTTGCTTGCTGTTGAATGTACTCGAAGAAAGTGTTCGCGAAGAATGTCGCAAATCGACTCCTTGGCAAATATTTTTACCACAATTCGCCGTTAAGTTCTTCAGAAAACTTTTTCTGCCATATTGTTTAAGCTGCCCTATTATTCTCAACTTGGATTAATGTAGTCTTATCACATCGAGACTTATTAGTTTACTAAACTAGTAACGAATTCAATGAGTTTAAAGTACATTTTAATAAAAAAAAAATTAATATAAGAAAACTACTGGCAAAAAATCATTTTTTCAAAACAATAGGGTTACTACTAACTAATGCAAGTGATAATTAAATGTCCTTACATAAGTTTTACTGGGGTGACAGATCATGCTGGTATACTTGCCCGTTCCGGCTCAACTTTGTATGAGAATACATATGTTGTCTTTGTTTGCCTTATTTGGTTTGAAAATAAATAGCGAACATGTCTTTTCTGATAATTTTGAAGTTTACGGTTTTTATTTACTTTTTTCTGACAATTTCTTAAATTAAATAATATACAAGTGTTTTTTGTTTATTTTTATTGCAAAAACAAACCAATTTAAAAAAGTATTTCCACCGAACAAGAGCAAAAATGAGTTTTGTTTGTGATCATTTTCGAATGTTTTCTCGTTATACAATCCAAGAAGAAATACAAACCAGTCTCTGTACGCGTATACGAGACAAAGGCGAAAATCTCCTTATGGGGTAACAGACAATTGCCAAATTTGTACGGTGGGATACTTGTTTGAAGTGGTTGCGCTGGTATACGGTTTGAATTATGCTCTAATTGTACAATAGCAATGTTTTGTGGTATACATTATTTTTTACAGCAATATATATTTTGTTTTATAAATACAATATTTAGACATAAATACAAGTTGATATGATTTGATTTTTTAATACAGGTATGTATGTACGTATATTTATTTGCTAAACTACGAGTACATCGACGATTTTCGTATTATTACAAACTACAGAGAAAAAATGGTGTATGTATGTATTTATAAGTTATGTTATGTATTTTGTATATATGTGTATAAATTAAATACGATTATGATTACGATTAAATAAACGTTATTATTATAATTTGGGCATGAATTCAAATACATAATAATGTTAATATGGCAAGATTAATACATGATTAATACAACACTTAATTCAAACAGAAAACGCAACATTTGCCACATTGGCAACATTTGGATATTAAACTGCTGACACTTGAAATCCGTTACTGACATATTGGCATAAATAAATTACTAATTTTCGATTTAATAAGGGTGTAAACGTTTTTACTTGCTTCTACACAACTGCAGATTTGCTATTATTAGTAAAAATTAACTGAACGGATCGTCTTACTCTCAATTTATGTTTTAGTTTTTAGAATGTCAGTTAAATCAAACTTTTAGTACTCTATCTGCTTTTCCAAAGTGGTTTATAGCTAATGTCAAAAAACAGGTTCTTTCGCAGGTCGTTTTCCCAGACAAATTCGACAAATGGTTGACAACTCTATTTTGATATGGAGAATATGGAAAAAACAGGCCATGATACATTTCGGAGCACAAACTAACTCAAGTACGTCGTACAGTAAAGAAGGTAACGTTATGTAATCTGCTGTTTAACAATTTTTTCTCATAACTATCCATTTAGTCAAATTTGATGCGTTGGGTTTCCATGAAGACAATTGCTGAAAATGTGCCCATGGAGACAACTGTTGAAGTTAGAAACGTAAAAAAAAATTATTAAACATTCATAGGGTACTTTGAAAAAGGTGTAGCCACTAGCTTAGCAACAAATTATAAGTTCGCTTTACTGTCAAAGTCACTTAAAGTAAATGCCAAAAATAATTTTTTGTGAATATTAGATATAGCATTTTAACTTTCAAACTTTAACAACAGTCTATGTCAAATTTGAAGATTCAAATAACTACGGGAAAGAATTGTAAATCAGCTGATTTCAAAACATTACCTACTTAACTGTACCATGACAATAACCATCAAACATATACAGAAACATAATTTTGACATTTTCTATCAACTGACTTTGATAGTGAAGAAAACCAGTACTTTATTTATTTGTTAGATTGGTGACTATACCTTGCTAGTTCTACTATGCTTAAAAAACTAGTGATTGTTAAAACTTACTCGACACCTTCGCAGAAAGACATTTTATCTATCAAGTCATGGCCTGTTAAACCACATTTTAAACTAGTCAGTTTTTAATTGGTTAAAACATAGTTGAACAACGTTGAACCACGTTTAAAAACCTAGCTTTCATTTCTGAGTAGAGAACCTTTCAGAATATTGTGCTCAAAATTGATTTAGATAGAGGCTACATACTCTAAACTCGAGAACGAAACCGATTATCGGAAAGTCGAATTTAAAATAATATTACTATCGAATCGAGTTACAAAGTGGGTTCGTAGGTCTCTTGTAGGTTACAAAAAAAATTAATTGCCACAAATATTATTAAACCATATGTTTTTATCGGTGGCTTGTCGTAATATCCGAGGAAAGTGTCATAAAGTCCATTGACATAAAACAGGTATCACATTATTTACGGATACCGTGCATTTTCTAAAGAATTTTCACAGTATCCCTAAATTGTCTGATCGAAAAACTAAATGTCACCTTTACTCTCCCAATCATCAGAATATTACGAAATTCACTGTCACCTTGATCCTCGGATCCTAACGAAAACTCCTCTCCGAGTGGCCGACCTTCGCTCTGGCTTTCAGCTATGGACGGACGGCCAAATCTGGGGACATGGAATTTAAGCCTCTTCTAAGATGATCACTGTTTCAATTTGAGCAAAACAATCTTTCACTATGAAATTAAAAATTAATAAAATAAACTCAAACAGTTCTTGCAATTTGTTTGAGAAGTCCGAATGTCCACGGAGATTGTGACACTTATGACACATTATGTGGAGTCCAATGTCCATGGAAATTTGCCAAGTTCTTTTCAGGTTAACAAGCTAGCATTTTTATGGAATTTATTTGATTAGCAAGCGAGGTGCTTAACAAGCAAGTGGGAGTATTTTTCCAACTAAAATTAAACATAACACACCCTGCCTTATAAAAATATATGTTTTTTTATGTTTATAAAAAAAATAATCAAACAGGAATATGTATGTCTCATCGGCGAATTCGTCTGCACGAGATGGTATAAAAGATAGAAATTTTTTTACATTTTTGTAAAGAAGTTTAGCAATTAATTGAATTATTATATTTTATTGATTACTTTATTACAATTTATAGTTTTTTATTGCCGCTTTTGTTGCAGCTTTTGACTTATTCGCGTGATAAACCTTTGATAATTAAAAGCAATGAAAAACTACATTAAATAAAGGGAATAAATATTGTCTAGATTAAAGTAAATTTCCGTGAATAGTTTTGTAGAGAACTGATACATTTTACAATGAAAACGCAGCCTAACCTGCATAATTCTTAAGTACTTGATTTGGCATAACTTTTGTCGCTACGTTTGTTAGGGCAAACATATTTTTTCTTTCGTAAAAATATGTTTGCCCAAACTGAGACCTGCTGACGAATCGTTAAACTATATTTTACTCACGCAGATTTCTAATTTTTTTTCAGAGACTTTCGTTTCTTAAAGGAAATAATTTGTTTTACAAAAAAAGCTTAAGCCCAGCAAAATATTGCCCACATGTCAGTACCGGACTTTACCATTGATTTCCAAAAAAGGCTGTTTAGCCAGCGGCACCAAGTCTATTATCCGATAATTTTCAATTTAAAATCAAATTTCCAAGAATACTTTACATAAAATTTCGCTATCAGATTAAGACAAAGGAAATAGGAAAAGCTCGCATGCTTTCATAAGGTTGTATTGGTTGTTTGGATGAGTAGAGAGTGAAAGATGCGGTAGTTATGTGGGAGTGAAGGTTAATAATTTTTTTAACTCAACCATCCATCCATAGCACACATGAATGAATTCCAATGATTTGGATGGTATAGTTTCGTTCGCTTCGTACTAGTGTCTTCCTTATCAACTAAATTTTACTTAGCAATTAAAATAGTTAGGCGAAAAACAAAAAAATTAAACAAAATTAATTAAATAACACAGAAAAATTCGGTTAGAAAATTATGGAATTTAAAGCATATCGTTGAGGTTGTTGGTGGTGGTGGTGGTGGTGCGCTTAAGTGGGCCTACACATCTGTACAGTGGGTGGGTATGTACATATGTTTCACAGAAGATATTTGATTGACACTTTACTTCATCTTTGGTTAATATTTAATGGTTAGTTAGTTAGAAACTGTTTTGGATTACAAATTGAATAAATTATTTAAAAAGTATGCGCTGGGAACGTTCTTCAATATGGAAAGAAGGAATTGTGGGTTTATTTTGACCAAAATATGATTATAAGGCTATATTTACATTAGCAGCTCTACTGCTGATTATCGCTTTATAGTAATTGAAAAATTCATGGAAATTCTCAAGCAACTGTCAAAATGATGGTGATTCTCGCAGGTATTATTACAAATCAAATCATAGGCTAAATGGCAAAATTCGAAATCGTATTAAGTTTACAATACACTAATCGCGATAACCGCAGTCAGTTTCACAGTTGTAAGTAGATTTTAGAGATAAGTTTAGACCCCGGATAATCTGGATTAAAAATTTAGCGTGAACATTGTCTACTAAACTAGCATTTATATGGAAGTTACTCGGTATCAAGCGAGTTAGCTTCAAGTCTCGAAAGAAGCGAGTAAGAGTTTCTAGTTTCTTATTTTTCCAACAAACAGTCTTACATGACTCACCCTGTTATAAGAAAAACATTTTTGTAGGAAATTTTTACTAAAAAAAATCAAAAGAAGGTTTTATCGAAGGATTTACAGTGGTTTTATGTGCACAAGATGAATATTTAATTTTGTAGTTAGGAGACATTTTACAATGCAAAAGTATAGCAGTTAATTTATTTCATGTATTTTATTGAATACTTTATGAAAAATTAAATTTTTTTATTGTCTGCTTGTGCGAATTGACCCTTAAAACTCAAATGCTTTTCGGTATTCACGCTATCTCTATCACTCACATTATAACGTACAAAAGAACCTGTGATATGTCATGACTATCGCAACAGCTGTTTGACAACCTGTCGTTGGTATGTGAATCGCCTTTACGTTTTTTATGCTGATTACAGTTACGTTTTTACGATAGCTTAATTTTGAACTTATTTCGCGAAATGCAAAACCATAAGTCGCTTTTTCCGTTTGTTATTTTTTATGTAAACATAGCCTTTTCCGACAGACGAAAACTAGTTTTCCAGGTCATTTTCCTATACAAATCCAAGTAATAGTTGGCAACGCTATTATTTTGCAAACGGCAAAGCGCCAAAATAACTACAGGGCGGCCCAAACGTTATCATGGGGTTTTAAAATTTAATAACTTTTTCGTTTATACATTTTTTCAGATAATATAACACTTGGGAAATAAATAAATGGAGATTCACAACTGAACAAAGAACCAGAATAATAAAATTTTATTATTTTAATCAGCAATCAATTATTTAAACGCAAAGTGACGAATGATGTTCATTTTCATGTGACTGGCTTTGTTAATAAGCAGAACTGTAGGTTCTGGGGTTCTAAAAATCCAAGAGCCATTCATCAACACCGATTGCACCCAATTAGGTGTACAGTATGGTGGGGATCACATCTGCAAATATCATTAAGCCTTACTTCTTCCAGAAATTCTGACAGTATTTGGCCAGCGCGATCGCCAGAATTGTCAGCACCCGACTATTTTCTTTGGGGTTATTTGAAAAAGCGAGTATATGTGAACAAGCCCAACCAAGACTATCCTTCAACTCAAGGCTAACATTGTTGCAGAAATTCGAAAGCTACAGCCACAAATTTTAAAAGATGTTAATGCTCTTAAACGAGATCATCATTGCGAAGCTAAAAACGGGTGTCATTTAAGTGACATTATTTTTCATACTTAGTGTAAAAAAATTTCCATTTTGTATATTATATAATCTTAGAAAAAAAAGTAATAAATGAAAGGTATTAAAATTTGTAACCCCGTGGTAACATAAACCCTGTAGTTCTGTCAGCTTGAAAATGATGTTGCTTTCCAGACTGACAAATCTAGTGTTTTTGTTACGTTTTCTCCATGTTTGACAAATTAGAGTTGCCAACCTTTTGACTAGTTCCGAATAGGCTCTTAGGACCAACACTTGATCAAAATAAATCCAATTATCATTTTCCGTGAATCCCGTTGCCAGTTTCCTATTTTTATATGACCTATTCCATGTGTGTTCCTGCGAAGCGTGTATTAGTAAGTTAGCCTAACATTTTAAGAAGGTTGCGGGATCGGCGGCGGACCTCGAGAGCCAAGTCATCTAACCTATGGCAGTTAGTACATTTAGCAACCCGAGGACCTTTAGCAGTTTATATTTCACAATGAGTGTAGATGAAGTTTGGTGTTTCAAATTAACCTTTAACGTTTCCTCGTTCCTCGCTGCGGTGACTCCTACACTTCACTTGGTTGGGGTTCATCGTAAGGAGCAGCACCCAGACCCACATATTGATTGTGATTTCGATGTATGAAACCCTTTTGGGGTGAGGCATTGTAGTAGACCACACGCCGTATGCCAAACGGATCCACGTAGCCGAAACTTCCGGCCTTTTTACTCTCGTCTAGCTGTTCCTCTTCGTGATACTGATGTGGCAAAAGGTACCGGAAGCCATTGCGGGTAACCGTTACATCATTATAGTCGGGTACTAGACGTGTGCCATAACCGCCTTGGCTAATCGGCACGCGTTGTCGTTGATAGAGCGGGGGCAAGGGTGGTAGTAAACCTTCCAGTGCATTGACATCTAGGGGCAAAGATTGTGGAGGTTGGTGCGAGAGCGGTGCAGAGGCAGGGCCATAATAGTAACCGCCCTTGGGTGCGTCATTGACGAAGGGTGTCGGGGTAGAATAATGATAACCAGTCTTACCCAAATCTGCCGATGATATAGGTGCAGGAGGGGCAGGCGCTATGGCTATTGGTCGAATGGGTCTACGGCGCCTGTTTTCGAGAGGAGGTGCAATTTCGAGCGAAGGCAATGGTACTGAGGGACTGTCATTTACATTCTGATGAGAATTTATCACAGTTTGTCCACCATTGGAGGGCCTAACATATGCCGAGGGATATCTTCTCTTACTATTTTCAACCGGCACTTCATTGGGATAGTGATCGAAACCTAGATAAGGAGTTTGTTCAAGTTTGCCAGCTTCTACGGGAGATAAATAACCCAATATAGGCTTCTCCGTCGTAGTGACTGGAGCAATAGGTGCGGGTGTTTGCACTGGTGGCGAATAGAGATTAGTACTCGCACTGTCACTGGATATACTATTCGGCCGGCCATTAGCGTGTATGCCATTTTTACCATCTACCAGAACACCCGATTGAGCGGGCACAGATTTCGTACTCTTTATGGCATCCTGTAAGGGCGTATTAAAATTTTATTATGGATATGCTAGAGGCTAGACGAAGGGGTCAACTTACTTCTATTTCTGTGCCTAGACCTACAAAAACGACTTTGGATTTTAGTATACGATACCCCTGCTTATCGGCTATATAATCTTTGAGGCGCAGATAGCCGGCTGCATCTATCCAGGCTTCGGTACCTAAAACAGGAGCCGAAGTTAATAGCCTGCTATGAGGTATTAACTGGTGTATTTTCCACTTACCGATGACGGTGCCATCCTGCAGTCTCTTCTCTTTTCGAAATTGACCATTATCGGTCTGAAAACGAAAATATCGTTCGGGACCTTCATCAGTCTGTATGTGATATTGGTCGCGCGCTACAACGGAGGCGATTTCCAAACACACGGTGTGAATTATCAACTGCAAGTAAACGAAAAAGAAATAACAAATATTAGGCAGTGTTTCATATAATATAAAAAAGCTTCCGGCGGGTCTGGCGGCAAAGTTTTATGTGCCTTGGGCTGGTTGTGAAGTCAAGTAACCCAGGCAACAACAAACAAATAGAAACAAAATTAAGGCATGTGTCGGGAACAAAGCATAAAATATACAAAGCCTACTCTTTTAAATACTAAACATATTGAATCATCTATACATTTGGAAGCAATGTCTGCCAAAGAAAGTACACCTTCCCGCAAACCTCCTTCACGCCTACGTGCAACATCTTCGAAACATCCGATTCCGGTTCAAATCGAAGCCGACTCGGTAGCGAAAATTCGTGGCTCTCGCTCTGCTCGTTTTTCACGCTATACAAGGAATTCCAAATTCTTGGTTAAGACTGCCGAAGAAGACTTTCAAATACGCAAATCTCTCAATGCATATGTCTCCGAGGCACTGCTGTTGCAGGGTAGAAGAACCTATTTTCAAAGAGTTTATATACTGGCCCGAAATTTTGAGCCCGATGCGGAAAAGTCAAATGGAAGGGAATCCGTCTACTCGGCGGCAAAGGGCGCCAAACAACGAGATTTTCGGGTATTCTTTCATAAACAAATGGATCGGATTTTTGCAATATGCGATAAGAACAAGTGTACGGCGGACATTCTATCGGGACTGTTTATCTGCATGGATACTTATACGTATTTGCTGATTGAAGGCGATGAAGATATGATGGCTGATTTCTTTTATGAGTTGTCCTTAGTCCACGATAATTTATGGACAGAATCGAAAGTTTTTTTGGTTGAAGATAAAATTGGCGAGGTGAGTGAAACTATCTTTTGGAAATAATAGGCATACATTTTTGAAAGATATTCAGGATATGTTTAGAACTTATTTTTGCCAACAAGTGATACGAACTTATTTATACAAACATTCAAATTTCGAAGAAATTGAAATAGCTTTTAATGGCAAGAACACTATCCCTCATACGAGGGCTGCTATATATATTTCTGGCCTAATAATAAAAATGCGAATATTTGTCGTCAAAAACGTTTTGTTTTTGTTTTTCAAAGTATTCTCCAGCATGATTTATACACTTTGGCATGAGCTCAAACCACTTGTCGAAGCACCTTTTCTACTCATGCATTGGACACGTGAGAAGAGATCGAAATGTGTTGAAGCGTATTGGATCCTTGGATCATTGCAGTGCAGCGTGCTTCGCTGTTCCACCACGCGGACGTGTTCCTGGACGGCAATTAATTGTAAATTTGATAATTTCATTGAGAACAGCAGGGAATGTGTCATGTGTACGAAGGGAACCTGAGAGAAGGATTACAACACCCCAACACATCGAGGAAGATGGAGCAGTAGTACTGCAAACTCCGAAACGCTTTGCTCGGCCGTAACTGCCGTAACTGTGAACTCCGAACGGTACTTGACTATGATACAGGATTTTTTCAGCCGGCTCTTGATGCAATGCAATTAGAGGATACATGGTTCCAACAGGATGTTGCCACTGCACACATAGCGAGGGTTACCATGAATTGTTTAAGGCAATTGTTTTCTGGACGGCTTATTTCTTTGAGGGGAGATATGAACCTTTTGGCTTATCTAAAGTCGAAGGTGTATATCAACCGTCCCAACACCTTTGAAGGCCTAATTAACAAATTGAGGCTGAAATTGGCAGAATATCTGTCGACATGCTTGTTACAGTTCATGAAAACTTCAGAAAACGTATGCAGCAGTGTGTGGATAGCGAAGGTCGTCATTTGCCAGATACACTATTTAAAACCATGTAATTTTAAAATTCCCTTAGTGTTCAATATATTTTAAATATAAAATAATTTTTTCTAAGGTTCACAATTTTTTTTTTCATTCCCAAATAAGCAAATGGCCTCGCCCCACCCTGTACATAGTTAAATGCCGTTTTGAGGTCCGGTCTACAAGTCGTATAGTATATCCGATCTCACTTAAATTTAGAATAAGGCTTTATGAGCGACTTAAACCAAACCTACCGAAGCTCGACCATATCAGTCTATCTTTTAAAATAACTGTGCTGCTCTAAAGAATACATTTAAAGTTCGACCAAATAAAGCATTCAAGTGCAAAAATACTTTTTTAGAACATTTCAAGTTTAGGAGAAAAATAGTATTCAACATAAATGCTAAGCGGGTTCGCAAACGATTTGCGCCGGATATATTTCAGTAAATTAAACAGATTTTGAATTTTTTCTGCAACAAAAATTCTGCTTTAACGTAACCAATTGGTCCTTATGCAAAATGATCTTCTAAATCCGAATTGAGTGTCCACATCACGTATAGTGTATATCGTGAAAATAAAACTTTTCTGGCTTAATTTCCAGGAAGTGCATCATTTTGAATTTGAGTTTTTTTTAAGAAGTTGCATATTTTAGAAATTGCATTTT
Source organism: Hydrotaea diabolus (assembly GCA_963513945.1). Classification (NCBI taxonomy): domain Eukaryota; kingdom Metazoa; phylum Arthropoda; class Insecta; order Diptera; family Muscidae; genus Hydrotaea; species Hydrotaea diabolus. Next base: position 172,818,496 of record OY740719.1, read on the forward strand.
AATCATAAATTAAAAAATCAAATAAAAATTAGAAGTACGTAACAGCCAAAAGAAATCAAATAGTTGTTTATTGTTGAAAAGGTTTGGTTTTAACTGGCACATGTACCCCGATACTCGAGCTCTCCCACAAAACTATAAAGAACGTACTGTAGGGTTTCCAACGTGGTATATTTTTTATGATCCGAGTAAAAAAGCCTGAGTTATATTAGTTCTTGTAAAGAATACCAGGATTTGTTTCCATAAAGACGTTTTAAATCTTGTTCTTACAGTGAGAACAAATCCTATGAGCTCGAGTATTGGGGTACAATTGGCAGTTGCAAATAAAAAAAAAACAAATTTTGACTTCTTTTAGTTGTACCTTTCATAATTTAAACTCGATTTTTATAAGTTATGGTTTATATGAAAGATGCATTTTTTGCCAATTAATATTAATATCAAATGAATCGAAGAGGAATTGCTGAAGTTTTAGGCAAATTAATGAAAAAAGTCAAAAAATGTCACTTTCACGATATCTCGAAAACTATACGTGATGGCGCAAAAGGGACTCTCAATTAGGATTTAGGAGTTCATTTTACACAAAGATCAGTTGCTTTTACCTGAAGGAGGGCTCAAAAGGTAATTTTTGTAAAGCAGTGAAATTGCTCCAGCGGCGTTTAAAGCGAAGTTTTAAACTTTTCAAATATTAATTTTTGCAGAACAGTGTAATTGCTCTAGCGGGGTTAAAAGCGAACTTTTTTAATTTTCAAAAAAAGTCCAATATTCGGCCCCCATGAAATTGTATTTCTCGCCTTCTCATTAATTTTCAAATAAATATCCACTTAATTTTAGACTCATTTCAGTGTTTTCCATTGTCACCGTTCGCCGGTCATAAATAGCAACGAGATATTCCCAGCCTCCACACCTGACGACCCCAACCAGATGAGGGTTCAACATTTCAAGATTATGGACAAGGTGAAAAAAGTGGCCGAAACATTGGCCCACCACATTCAGCAGTCTGAGGACTCCGATGTGGAGCATACCCTACCGGCGGATCCCTACAACAAGCTGCTGCCCGAAGCACAACGCATTGAGTTGGTCTTCAAAGCACACAAATTCTATCGCAGTGTTAAAGATTTCGCCCGAACATTTCGCGTCATACCCGTGTTTCAGGACGAAGATGCTCTCTTCTGGCCCATACAAGATAATTACACACCGCTGGGCATATTCGAAAGATCCGCATTCGACGTCAATCTAACATTTGCCGATAATACCAAGGAGGACAAAGTGCAGCGACAAACAGATCAATCGTTTGAAGGCGGTGAAAAGTAGTCGGCCAAAAAATAAAACAAGATCACCTACATACATATCTCAGCTAGATACTAATAGTGTGTATGTTCATAAACCATTGGCATATTCGAACATAGCGTGGCCGCTATGTATGTGCATATGAACTATTGTTTTGAACATGTGCTTGGCATTACAATCGTTTGTGCAACTCATTCATGTAAGAGCCAGAGCATTGCCTGCCTCCGTATACAAATTCAAAGTACAAAATAAATAAAAATATATCTAAAATCCTATGTACGTGAGTCCTCATTAAAACATTTCGCATTTCGATTATAAAACTTCGCCAATGTTGACTGAATGAATGTTGTAGGCATTGTCATTCTACTGGTTTTTCGCTGGCTTGTTTTTTCTCCATTAGCTACTGCTGGACGTTTCTTTCCAAAACCTACAGCTCGACTGGAAAATATGATCTCACTTAGTTGCAACTATTATTTAAAATATAAGCATATCAAAAAAAAAAACACAAATGTTGTGAAAATGTAATACTCGTTCATTAGATAGCGAACGTGAGTGCGTGTGTCTGTCTGTCTGCCCGTAAACACTTTGCTCAAAACATGTCGTTTTGAAATTCATGTTTAATAACTGCCTTAGTAGGCGTTACAGGTTTTGGCCTCTTTGCTGGTAGTTTATCAAATTATGGCGCTTGTTCAATCAACTCATACTAGATCAACTAATACGTGGAAGACAAACTTGTTGTCTCTAAATCTGAGAAAAATTAAGAATTGAACTGAAACTATCAATTTGAGTATTCACATGTCCATTTTGTTATGGCAAATCTTTCAAATTCGTTCATATTTGGATTCGTTGTGAAATTCGCTTTAATTGAGGTAGACATACAGTGGATCTTCCTTAAGTCGAATTTTCTTTAAGTCGAAGCACATCAGCAGCGTCAAAGAGGCAAATTCCTTAGAGTGCTGTTTAATAACTCGAACTTCCATAACTTGAATTTATTTATAACTCGAAAAAAATAATGGCACAAACTTCCATAAGTCTAATGGTTGGTTTTCTGCCTAAAATTACTTTCGAAAACCGAAGTGGAAAATTGCGCTTTATATTTGAGCGGCATTTAAGTGGGTTGCTTTTGCCTGTAGAATTGTATTAATTTGTATAGCTAGAGACAGTCCAGAATTATTAAAACTGGCTCCGTTTATAACGCGAGATCCATTTCGGGGTTACCTACTTTTTTAAAGAAAAAAAAAACAGAAATTCAAATTGAATGGGAAATGTTTATTATCATTTGAAAGAACATTTCTTGGCATTAATATTTTTAAGATTATGTCTATCAAACGTTGGCCGCGGCTACGTCTCAGATGGTCCATCCGTTGAGTCCAATTTTCGATGACTCGTTCAAGCATTTCGACTGGTAACTGGCAAATGACACTCGTGAAGTTTTGCTCCAAGGTCTGAATCAAAGTGGGGTTATCCGCATAAACTTTAGACTTTACATATCCGCACAGGAAAAACTCTAACGGTGTGATATCACACGATCTTGTTGGCCAATCGACCGGCCCAAAACGTGAAATTATCTGCTCACCAAAGTGTTCTCTCAATAAATCCATTGAAAACCAAATGTCGCCGAGATCACAAGCTTTAATTTCAGGCATCAAATAGTCGGTTATCATGGCACGATAACGGTCGCCATTGACGGTTACGTTCTCACCGGCATCATTTTTGAAGAAATATGGACCAATGATTGCACCGGCCCACAAACCACACCAAACGGTTGTTTTTCAGGATGAAGTGGCAGCTCTTAAACCTCTTCTGGTTGTTCTTCGTCCCAAATGCGGCAATTTTGCTTTTTAAAATACTCATTGAGCCAGAAATGGGTCTCATCGCTGAACAAAATTTGGCTCGAAAACGTCGGATCTTCTTGGAACTTTTCAAGGGCCCATAGAGCGAAGCGATGACGCTTGGGAACGTCGTGCGGCTTCAGTTCTTGCACAAGCTGTATTTTGTACGCTATCAATTTTAGATCTCGACGTAAAATGCGCCAAGCCGTTCCATACGTCAGTTCGAGTTGCTGCGAACGGCGCCGAATCGACTCTCCACGGTCTTGTTGGGATCTCAAGATGGGTGATGGTAGCTCAGTAGGCCGATTATGTTGACCATAAGTAGAACGAAGTGCACGAAACACATTCCTCACAGAACGTGAATTTTCGTAATAAAGTTTGAACGATTTGCAAACGTTGTTAGGGCGTAAGTCTTTCCATGATGAAATGCCAAGCAATACTAAACAAAAACAACATGACACGACTCATACATGATCTGTCAAAAAAGGCTATTGAAAAAAGTATATCCACTTGGATCACCCATTATAACAACGAATAGTTATTTGCAGGATAACATGGAGATTCATTATGAACTTCTGGAATCAGATTTTTTAGGAATTACAATGTGGGTGACTATTGCGCCATCGAATTAAAAACTTGTACAGAAAGCGCAGGACTAGATAGAAGAGTTTCTAATAAATCCCTTCAGTATAGTTTTAGAAGAGTCCTTAAAGAATATAAGTTTGTTACAACACACAAATGTAGTGTGTTAGGGAAGTTTAACTGTATGTCCTTATTTACTATTGAGCACTCTATATGAAAATATAAGATTTCATAAACAACACTATTTGGCAAAATTTAAGAAAAACGATTAAGAGCTTATTTTATCCCAAACTGATTGGTCTATGGATGCTAAAGCGGTTCCACATACCTTTTAAAATAAGTTAAATGTTACTTTTAAATAGTTAATGAGTACGATGGGTAAATAATTTTTAGTATTTGGACAACATATATCGTTATATGCCAATGCTTTAGTAGTTAAGGTCAATTAAAGTTCTTGACGGGCGGTGCCACGCTATTTGAAAAATTGCAATTTCCTCATCCATTGTCGAATACTGCGCACATTTAAAAACGATCTCTATTATTATGGTCATTAAATCGTTTTAAAAAAGGGGCGTGGAACTGCCCACGGCCCATTACGCACACTATATACTTATATTTCAAATCAGATATTCCTTACATTAAACATTTCTGATGGTTATAAGTCTTTGGATGTGTGGGTAGTGCAACTTCCCTCCGCAAAATTTCATCCGTATACACTCTGTGAAAATGTTGAACCGTTAATAGCATACTTTGTTTATCTCAAGATGATCTGCCAATAATTATAGGATTTACCACCCACTTTTCCCCCAGCCCTATTTTTTAAGACACTATATTATGTATATTCCATGTCTGATGTTCTACAGTTAAATACTTTATGAGTTATGGTTTTTTGAAGTTTTTATGCGTGTGGTCGGTGTCACGCCCCTTTTTAAAATCATATACATATTCTAGAGTTACTGACACACTCCAGCATACTGTGTAAATTTTAAAAGATCTGCTAATATTTATAGGCATACATTGTTTTTAAAAAAATATGGCGTGGCTCTGCCCACTTTTACCCCGAACTTTTTACTTAACTCTTTAATAGTATATATTCCAAATCCGATGTTTCTAAATTAAAAACTTTATTAGTACTTTTTTAAATGTGGACGGTGCAACGCCCTCTAAAAAAACGCATCAGTGTATACGATAATTTATTTGCATATTGTGTACATTTTAAGACGACCTGCCTGTAATTATTGCTATTACCTCGCTTTTTAAAAAAGGAGGCGTAGCACTGCCCACTTTTTCCCAGAACGTATTTAATTATTCACTTAAGGTATACTTATATACATTGAATCTGATGTTTCTAACTCTTATAGTTTCTGAGCTTTGGTTGTGTTAAGTTTATGAATATGTAGGCGGTAACACCCCTGTGAAAAATTATATCTGTTTATAGAATATGACAATTTCCTGACCCACAGATGCAAACTGTTTCAATGTTAAGACGATCGGCTAAGTACAATTTTATTACCCATCAGCCCCACAGATATATTCTTTGAAAGTTTTCAAAGGATCGGTTCAGTAGTTTAGACTCCTGTAAACAACAAACAAAAAGTCAAACACAGATTCAATTTTAAAAAGGGTGGTCCAGAGAATTATCTTAATATAGGGTGATCCATTTAGAGGTATTTTTTAAAAAAAAAATTATTCAAATCAAGTGTGGAATCTTTAGCTCGTTTGTTTTATTTCGGTCTGTTGCTTTTACACATTGAACAGGGATTAAACCGGCTCAAGACCTCTTGCTTCTATATTTAAAAAGAAGACAAGTATTTTCGTGGGCAATTGTGTGAAGAAAACTTGAAAAGTTAGGTTTACAACAGTAGTTCTCATTTGTTTGGGGAGAGCCTGACCTTATAGAGTTCGGTTTTACTTTCAACAATTGCAGCAAGGCTTTCTGAAGAGGGTTGTCACGGGTACCCGAAATCATGATAAAAGTAGTGTGCAGCCACAAAAATCAATGTCACTTTGCCATTTTGTTAAAAACTTGTCTTCTATTTAAATATAGAAGCAAGAGGCTTTGAGCCGGTTTAATCCCTGTTCAAAGTGTGGAATCTTTATTGGTAATTTGAAAGGACATTTTATGGCATTTGTTTTGAAAATAATTACCTTCAAATGTTGGCAACTGTATTATGGAAATGAGCGTTCGGTGAGAAACGGGAAGATACGCTGTTTCGACCAAAACTTTGCTCAGTGGTGAGGCCCATTTCTGGCTCAAGAGGTGCCATTATACCCAGAGAAAACCACGGTTTGGTGCGGTTTATAAGCTGGTGGAATCATCGGTGCATATTTTTTCAAAAATGATGATGGCCGCAACGTAACCGTGAGTGGTGCTCCCTATCGAGCCATGATATCGATCTTTATGCTACCTGAAATTAAGCCCGTAATCTGGACGACACTTGGTTTCAACAGGACGGTGTCACTTGCGTTACAGCTGCTCAAAAAATGGATCTATTGAGAGGTCATTTCGAAAAGCAGCTAATTTCACGTTTCGGACAGGTAAGTTGGCCGCCTAGATCGAGTGATATCACACCTTTAGACGTTTTTCTTTGGGGTTACGTAAAGTCCAAAGTCTATGCTAACAAACCAGCTACGATTCAGGTTTTGAAAGCCAACATTACGCGTGGCATTAAAGCCATACCGGTCGAAATGCTCGAACGAGTCATCCAAAATTGGACCCCAACATTTGAAGGAAATTATATTCAAAAAATAAATGCCACCAAATGCCCTTTTAAATTACCAATAAAGATGCCACACTTGATTCGATTTTTTATATTTTTTGTTTTGTTTTGAAAAAATACCTCTAGATGGATCAGCCTATATTTCTTTGTAAAATTACAATAAAATCGAAAATGCTGTTTAAAAATTACATTTATTTCCACTTTTTTATTTTTTTGCCATTGTGCATTTGTCATCGAACAAAATTTGTCCACTTGTTTGACACTCGAATGGTCACTTTGGCCACCATGGACGCCCCGAATGTTACTAAATTATTTACATTTCCTCATCGTATATCATGAACAAGTTCAATGATACTTTTCATCAACAAATTATGAACTAATGAGATTTTTCTGAATTTTGAATTTATTTATGATCATTAATTTAAGTATTTAATGTTGAAAGCTTTTAAATCAATCATTTAATACTCGTATTAGGTCGTAATGATCGCACTTTTTGGTCATATCTTTGAAGATAAATACTAAGCATGGCATATTTTCCATTTTCTCAAATTACGAAACGAGTTTTTTCCATTTTGAATGTGATGATGATTTTCATTGAGAAAAACAAAATAAACAAATTTTCCCTGCGATAAACCAGTCAGTCAGTCGTCGCCTTCGTTGTCTAATTATCCAACGATCGACCGTTTGTGTATTTGTACAGCTTTGTAAACACAACGACGACACGACCGTCTCCAGTTGCCAGCCACCAGAGTCAAGGTGAAGTTGAACATACTGCAAAAACGCTTCCAGCAGGCTCGCTTTGGCCAACACCAAAAGTGTGAGTCGGTTTTTTTTTAAGTTTTATCTTTTATTTTTTGTACAACTGCCGCCTTGTTTGCTTTTTAAGGCGGTGAAATTTGTGGCTCCTCATAAAGAGAAGAAATGGCAGCGAAATGTTGCAAGATCATGCTGAATGTTGCAACACACGTTCCATTACCTGCAGCAGTTTCGCACTATTGCGCAACTTTGCCGTCTGCTTTGTGGATTTTCAGTGTTTTGTTTTCGTTTTTTCGCCTGCTTGTAACAACCAGTTTCCATTGAAAGTGAAGACAAAACAAAAAATAAAAAAAAAACAAAGAAATCATGCTGCTGACAAATCGTTCGTACCAGAAATGACAAACGGAAGCAACAATGGCTGGTTGCAGCAGCAGCAACGGGGCAACAGCAGCAACATACAACCAACCAGTCAGTCATTGTTGCATAGTCTGCATTTTGGCGCGCAAATCTCAAATACTCAAAATGAGCGGTTGTTTACGACCATTTATTTCGTCGGTTGATTTCTGTAACAATCACAACATTTGAAGAGGGCATGAGGGCACGGGCTTTAAAAACGGTACAGCGTCTTACGAGTGATATTTTATGCTGACGCCAAGAAGTTGCATAATAGGAAAAGTAGTACGACTAAGGTCGAATAATATATACACCAATACATTCAAACATCTTAACTCTTCTATATATTATTCCCCCAACTTAGAAGATCCTATGGAATGAAATCAAAAATGTTCTAACTTCTCTAAGACAAGCTTAATTTTTTGGTTATCTCTTTTGATTTGTGGATTTTCAAAGACAATAGAAAAAACTGTAACAGTCCGAAATTTTAGGTCATCAAGCCTTTAACTCTAAAAATATGGATATTGAAAAATGTATAAAAATGGCTTGAGGCATTAAACACATTTCTTTTTTCTTTTTATAAAGCGTCCAAGTGTTACCACCGGGGACAACAGTTATACTTTAAGTCATTTTACTTTGATACGTATGTACTCGTATGTATTTTTTACCACGCTTAAATTTTGACAATAAACATTTTTGTGGTAATTTTTATGCCAATTTGTTAAAAGTAACCGTTATTTTCAGTAAAATTTTTTGAAAATTCGAAAATAAGAATTACTTTTTATTTTTTTTAATTACTTTACAAATAATATTTTTTTGATTTTTTTCTCTTACAATTACAGTTATTGACGACATTTATTTATATTCGTAGAAGTCAATCGGCCGGGCCGAGTTTTACATCCCCTCAATCTCACCAAACATTAATAATTACTCTATATGGATTAGTAGCAAAATTTGCTTTAATTTGAGCACTAAGCGTCCACATCGACAACTAGTCGCTCGTTTTACCAGTGCGGGACCTTTTTTGGGCCACATTAGCCAGAAAGTCAAGCAACTATTTGAGGTATTTAGTAAGTGTTAAGGCCTTTCTCCTTTTGGTTTTATCATTCATTTGCTTTTGGTATTTCCTATACTCTCTGCACAGTTTCTATTTTTTTTTAAACATTTTACCCTACATTAGTTTGTCACTTTTCTCTATCTAAACTTTTTGTACACCATTCCTTCCGCTAAATTAAATTTTCTTTTGGCATCATTTAAATTTTGACCTTTTTTAATCCCTTTAAAGCATCTTTTGGCCTGTGGTTTATCCCCTCTCTTGTTCCCCTCGATTACTTCTGTTGATTAGATCGAGTATGTATATACATATATCCTTTAGTCTCTAATGACTCCTTTAGTGGGATTTGCCAAATTGAGTCTTATTTAAGTTTTGGTACTTAAAAATATAAAAGTAACTAATTGGGTTTTATTTAGAGCTTCTAGAAATAATTGTCAACGACTGACTTTTATAGTTGACTTTTATATAATTATAAATGTTAGTTACTGATTTTTATTTAAGATTTTTATTGCTGACTTTTGTAAATAAAGGCATGAATAATTTTTATCGTAAGAGAAATAAAATTAAAATCAAATATAAATGTTATTTATGAAGTAATTAAATAAGATAATTGTTATTTTCTGATTTTTAAAAAAGGTATTCAAAATTATTGTCATGTAAAGAGCAATATGATAAAACCTATAACTGTTACGTTCCCTGGTTGCGACTTCGAAATTCTACCTGTTTGAAAAATGACTCACTGTACTTGGGGCATTAATACAACTGTTATTTTTCACCCTAGGGGAATCCTTAAACTCAAATTTAGTCTGACTTTAGTCTGAATAGAACAAGTGTAACAAAATAAAGCTGCTGCTTGTAAATAAAGGGATGCATAATTTTTATCGTAAGAGAAATAACATTAACACCAGATATAAATGTTATTTATGGAGTAATTAAATAAAATAATTGTTATTTTCTGATAACACAAGACTTTTCCCAAACAAACGGCTGCATAAAAACGATCAAATTTTTGTGCAAATAGAAGCTGATTTGATGTCTTCGAATGCAAAAAAAAATAAAGTAAAACTAATACTTTTTTATCTATAAAGAATAATTTCGTTAAAGTTATCCAAAAGTTTACTTTCCATAAATTATTCTTTTTTAAATTGTCCAATTTTAAATTATTATCTAATTTAAAATATATTGGCCCGAACCTGAGTTCAACAAATCAACTCCTCTACTTGGGGCATTAATACAACTGTTATTTTTCACCCTAGGGGTAGTCGTGCGAGCCTAAAATCTATAACAATCAGAAGTTTGCATTTAAAATTATTGTAGGCTGAAATCACAAGACTTTTCCCGCACGGTTCGTTGGAGCGCACACAAACGGCTGAATAAAAACGATCAAATTTTGGTGCAAATGTCTTCGAATGCAAAAAATTTTAAATTTAAAAAAAATAAAGTAAAACTAATATATTTTTATCTATAAAGAAAAATTTCGTTAAAGTTGTCCAAAAGTTAACTCTCCATACTTTTTTTTTTAAATTGTCCAATTTTAAATTATACTGTCCCGAACCTGAGGTCAAAAATCAACTCCTCTAATGAGGACAAAGCCAAAATAGATGCCAAAAATACATCTATTCATAGGAAAAAAAATTAGTTGAACATCAGTTCTGCTTATGAAAATTCTATTGCAATAGCATAAGTTTTGTCACAATGTATTTTCTGTGGCACCAAATAATTTCTTGTAATAGAAAATAGTTTTTTATTACAGACCAATGTTTCCGCATCAATCATTTTTATACCCACCGAAAAGTAAAGGGTTTGCAACACCACGAAATATTGATCTTTGACATTATAAAGTATAGATACGTATTATTTATGGTCATACGATTTTATGACGATCTAGCCATGTCCGCCCGTCCGTGTGTCTGTTGAAAGAACGACAGTGGTCACAGGAATCAACCTAGGATCCTGAAATTTTGCATGATAATAGCTTATGGTCATAAGCTATTTTGTAAATGGACGAAAACGGACCAGGAGGTAGTCCCGAAAATTGGCTAAAGGTACCTCGGTAATAATTTTTTTTTGAGTTATTTCTTTACAAATCATTATTTTTGTGGACGGACAGTTTTTAGAATGGGTACTGGGCACACTAAAACATCAAAAATAGCATAGTTACTGGACGGTTTGGGTCATGTGGCACAAAAAACGTCCCGCATGGTAAAACCAGGCGATCAATAGTCAATATTGACACATGGGTACTTAGAGCGAATTTTGCTACGAAGAGTAATTATAGAGTAATTTTAAAGTTTTTACTATCGAAAAAGTTGGTAAAAAAAAACTTCTGTGTGTTAAATAGCTTCAACTTGACTAGCTGTGTAAAATGAGAACAACAAATTTTTATAAATGCAAATTGCGGAATTGTTTTGTTGTTCTGAAAAATATATGTATTTTATTTCACTTGTCATTATTTGTTGTAATTCATGGGCTGGGAAAATTATAACAAGAAACTCACCATGCCCAAACTTCAAAAAGTGGTATGGTGTATAAAAAGTATCCATTTCACACACAGCCAGAAAACTTAATTTTTTGAGATTTATTTTCTCGTCCCGGTATCCCTGGATTTTAGAAAAGTGGCCACGTTCATTTGGAATCATTTTTACATTGTTCATACAAAGTCAACAATTCTTAAAACGGCTAAATCTTGAATAACTCAGTCAAATTTAATCAGATTGTAAAGTTTATTAGATTTTTGATCGGATTTTAATACGCTTTAATAAAGTTATTATGAAAATACAACACTGGTAAAGAAACTAAAAAGGTACGCAGCTCAAAGTAAATTTTTGTAAAGAAAATTCGAAATTTCTGTAGAATTTTGCCAATATCAACAATTCTTATTCGAAATAAAAACGATGAATATCGTTAAAAAATCAATTTCTCCATTAAAAACCGCGCTTAAGTTTTTTAATATCGGTTCTCATATAAAGCAATATTCAAAAAAAATAACGGTTTATATAAATATCTCCTAAACTAGAGCGAATCTGGCAAATCGGAGGCCATCTGCCGCAGATTTTTTTTCCAATTTTGTTGCCCAGAGTAATCGGTATAATTTTGGCTAGTAGTCTTAGTGTGTTTTACTTTCATGCTGCTGCTACACTACGAAATTTATCTAGTAGTCTTTCATTAATACCTTTTTTTTGCGTAATTTGGGATATCAATTTTTTTTTATTTAAATGTATACTTAACTTAATACTTATTTATATTAAATTGTTTAATCTTACTTTAAGTTTTTTTTTGTATATTTTAAACAAGTTTGAAGTAATTTTGTAACTATATAAGGCCTAAATTCTCGGTTACTTTTTGAATATCAATAAATGAAAGTCTATCATACTTTTTTCTGGGCGTTACAAGTGTAACAAAATTAAGCTGCTGCTTGTGGCCCCTTATGCCTTATGTTTGCGTGTTACGAGCTCAATTTCTCCCAGTGTAGATTCGAACTTTTCTTGTACTTGAACTTTAATAAATTCACAACGATTTAAAACCCAAACAAATTTTGGTGAGCTCCTTAACTTCCACTACCCTCATTTGGATTTGCCTACATGCCGTCGACGTACATACCTAGACACATACGAACGAGTTCGTAGATATGACATATTTATCATACAATACAAGTCGGTTTCATACCCAGATGTCAGCCTACACACGTAGGTACGTATCCGTAAGTTCGTACCTCAGCATATATCGACGTACAGACAGACACTTACATTCCGACAAATATTTCGTTATACAATTTTAAACAAAGAACGAGCTTATGAACTAATCCAAGTGTCACCACAGTGCCACCCAATGTACGACGAGTACAAATAAGATTTTGGTTTTGCGTTTCTTTTATTTTGAATTATAGCCCCAAAACCCACACTCCTTTGATTGTCTTTGGGAATGATCAGATTTATTTGATCGAAGTGAAACGTAGTTGTCGTGTTACATTATGTCCCCCTCCCTGATTCACCTACTATATCTACAGCGAGTCGTTGCTTTATGGTTCACTGAAGTTTGGCATAATGACAAAAGTTCTTAACTTTAAGAGTCTTATGGTAAAATTTTCCTTTTTTTCAAGAACAAAGGTGTACACACGTATGCTAATGATGGAGCCGACAATTCAAAAAAATCGTTAATTGAAATTATAACATTTCATAATTTGCAATGGCTTATTGTTTGGTTGAAACCATGAATACTTGTGTACGTTTCATTCAATCAAAAAGAATATGCCAAATACAAAAAATGTTCAATTAATTTTATTGTCCAAAAATGTAATTGCTACGAGTGTAGTGTGGACCAGCTTAAAGTTTCAAATCAAATTGAGATTAGTTGTCAAGAAAAACTGACACCCACGTTTGAAAAGTGTTCATTACTATGAGTGTCAAATGCATGATTGAAATTTAATTATGTATACGTATCTAGAACGTCATAACGATGAATTGGACTTTAACGATTATAAGCATGGTACAATAAATAAGGTATAGGCAAAAAGAAGTATAGGTATGCAGTCAGTAGATTAACAATTTTACTGTAGAAATTTAAACTTTCAAACATAAAATTTGATAGACAATTTGAAGTTTGTAAAACTAAATTTATGTATAAACCAATGACTTTGACAGTACAGCGAACTGTTTATTTGTTGTTGGGCTAGTGACTATACCTTGTGTACTGTATAGGGTAAGCCACTCAAAATTTTAAATTTGAACGATCTGTAAAAAAAAGTTTAAATCAGGGCTGTCATAGAAAACATGTCGGTTTTGCTAATTGTCGTTTTGCAAACCAATGTTGGTTTCATTTGGTGTCATGAAACCAAGTTGGTTTTGTCCACTTCGAATGTTAATAAAACCAATGTTCGAATCAGCTGTTGCTGATAAAACCGATAACATTGGTTTTCATGACACCAAAGCATTTTTTCTTATCGTATTCGAAACCAATAGTGACAACATGGCTTTCTATGACAACCCTGAATATTTTTTTCAAATTTTTTGTTTTAATTGGAGGTTGCAATTTTTCATTTAGTAATGGAGCACAATATCATTCATATGACTACCGCAACTGGCTCCGCCATATCTCATCCGATCAACCTAATTTTGTAGTATATTTTCAAGTGTTTCGGATAGAATCTTTTCAACGTCAACTTGGATTTCATGTTTCATCGCTTCTATTGTCTTTCTGGGTGCTTTGCGTAACATTTATCCTTAATGACTCCCCACAGAAAATAATCCAAAGGGCTTAAATCCCAGCTTCGAGGCGGCCAATTGACATGACAATTTCGGCTGATTATTCGATTTTCAAAAACAGTGCGTAAGTATGGTGCGTTGGCTGTGTGACATGTGGACCATGTCATTCTCTTGAATTTTTAGAAACAAAAATTCGTTGACGTTAACAACGGCTCCTTCTGAATTTTTGAAGAAAAATGGACCAATGATGCCGCCAGCCCAAAGTCCACACCAAACATTGACTCGTTGCTGATGACTTGGCTTCTCAATAGTCATGTCATATGCGGCAATTTTGCTTTTTGACATAGCCACCGAAATGAAAATGAGACACGATTTTTCGGTAAAATTCTTCATCTCCTTCCAAACAATCTTCAGCCCATTAGGCGCAGGGTAAACGCTTTGAATGGTGTTCCATTATTAAATGACAAAGTTCAAACTTTCCACTAAAATCAGAAATTTGAAAAAAAAATTATCAGTACTTTTTATTTACAGCAAATTCGAATTTGAAATTTTACTATATATTTTCCTTAAATTAAAGGATTTACAAATTTTGTAATTGAATTTATGGAAGCTGTCATACAACAAATCTGTTTTACGAGCATAAAAAGTAAAAAAAAACAATTTCTTGACTTTCATATTTCCCGAGTTACGGACCTGCAATGTTTTGATATAAAATTGGTTATATCTTTATTCTAGTATAAATGAAAATCAGCATAGTTGGTAGGGTATTGGCAAAACCTTTTCAGCGATAACCATTGCGTTAACCTATTGCTAGTCGCGACCGATTTTCTTCATTTTCAACCTATAGTTAAAATAATATAATAATATAAAATTGGTTATATCTTTGCTGTATATTATTCTAGTATAAATGAAAATCAGCATAGTTGGCAGGGTATTGGCAAAACCTTTTCAGCGATAACCATTGCGTTAACCCATTGCTAGTCGGCGACCGATTTTATTCATTTTCAACCTATAGTTTTTGGAATAAAAACATAATATGGTTGATTCTAAGATTATGGGCCACTTTGCTATTCTTGGTTAGTATAAAATATTTTATACTATATTATTTACTATACAATAAATCTTTATAGGACCTTTCAAGTCTTTAAATTTGTTTTTTAAAAAAATCATTTGTTCTTCAAAAAATTGTCTACCAAAGTGTTCAAATATCATTACCCTGGTTGTCCCTAGCACTACTTTCAATTGAAATTTTCTCAATTTGTTACAAAAATATTAATTATTTATTTACTAAAACCAGTCCATAGTAAAAAATAATATTCAATAATTTTGTTGCTATTAATGATTACAATTTTTTATTCAATTTATATTTTTATGGATGTGCATTTTCTGTCCCTGAAAATACACAGTATTCCCCTGTAAAATCTAATATCCAAACCAATCTTGATTTCAAGCAACTCAAATATGATTGAACCCACTTCATGGGTGCACATCTAATAGTTTTTTTTCGTCAACAGTCTTATTAAAATTAAGTAAGTCGTGTTTTGTCACTCGTTACGAACGTTCACACTTAAGTCGGCCATTCCCCGGTTTTGTTTTTTAAAAAGATAATTAATACTTTTTATAATTTTGCAAGTGTTTTTTTGTGTTTATTGCAAATATAAACTTCCAGATCAAGTCAATTTTGTAAGGGTAAGTACTTAAATAAACTATTCAGGGGGTCTTGTAGAAATTCATCATTCCCCTGCTAAAATTTTTCACAAGGGGACGATAATTAAACTTTATTTAATGAAGTGTAAGGATTTAATGATGGCTAAAAATAAGTTGAAAACAAGGGAGGAAGTGTTGGCAGAAAAGCGAGAGGCAGAAAAAAGCGAGTTCATAAAATAATAGATGATCCAGTTAAATACGAAGAACAAAAAAGTTTAAATTTTCATGTGTACCTTTTAAAAATGACTAGTCATTCTTAAAACTTAGACATCTACCTGAATTAACAATTAAATTCTGCAAGAAAAAATCGAATGCCAAAAAAGATGTCGAATTTGGCCCATAATCTCAGAATCACCCATATATTGAAATTAAGACACGTATTTTTGTACACTTTATCGTAGAATTCATCTCAAGCCTTCTTTTAAGATATTAAATGACCATATAACTCTCCTAAAACCAGAGATATTGTGGTCGATCGGTTCAGGGGGCCTTGAAAATGATTTTCTAATAGAAGCTTTTTTTCGTGTGGCCCGCTTTGTTTGTGCTTAAAGCCTTTCAACTATGGACATGCGTAATTTAAGGTATCGGGAAAAGCTTTCTGCCTTTGATCACTGTCACTGGAATTAAGGTAAAATTCTAACTTCCTTCTGGATGACCGGCTGAGGTTAAATTGAATATTCCTATTCCCGCGTGGCGGGCCTTTTGCCGGACTTAAAGACTTTCAGCTATGGACAGGCGCGATCTTAGGACTCGGGACTTTAACGCCTTCTGATATTTATCATTGTCACCAAAGTTTAGATTAAATTGAAAATTCCTTCCGTATGGCAGGCCTTTCGTCGGACTTAAAGACTTTCAGCTATGGACAGGCGCAATCTTAGGACTCGGGACTTTAAAGCCTTCTGCTATTGATCACTGTAACCAAAGTTTATGTTAAATTAAACTTCCATCTGTGTGGCCGCCATTCGGCCAGTCTTAAAGGCTTTCGGCTATGGACTGGCGTAAACTTGGGTCTTGGAACTTTAAAGCCTTCTGCTATTGATCACTGTGTTCGGAATTTATGTAAAATTGAAAGAATATACATTCCCTATTTATGTAAAGTGATAATAAACATTCCCTATTCAATTTGAATATTGTGTGTTTTTCTTTTAAAATGTAGGAAACCTAGCAATTTGGGAGTTTGAAACTCGGGAAATATGTACGTCCGATTTTTTTTTTATATTTGTACTAAGGATAAAAAGTGTACCTGCGGTAAAAATTTGACCAAAATCAGAGGGTGACCTTAATATAGTCAATTTCAAGGCTCCGATGTTCTCCTGGACCTCTTGTTCATTATTTCTCCCGAAATACCCACCCTTTCTAGGGTGCTGCACCTTATTTTTTTTTCATGTCACGCCCATTAAACTGCACTTTTCAGAATATTTATTTGTGTTGTCAAATGGAATATTCGTTGAGGAAATTGCCTTTTAATTGAGCATCCGTTTAAGCACTTAGGTTCAATGACCCGGATCCACAAAGTTTTAACCGAATCACCTAAAAGTGACAGCAACACGGTTTGCTAATTCTTTTCTGTGAAGTGTGGCGTTATGGAAATTTTTCCATTTACAACAGCGTTTGTGTACAATTTTTTCTACCAACACAGCATACTTCAAACCATTTGCTAATAAAAATTCCATCAAAAAAACACGCAATGCGGAAAAATCTTAACAAACGCCTCAATTGCCGCTGCCAAACTTACCAACCACTCGGGCAGAAAAGCACCAACCAACACTCACTCAATCATTCACTCCATCGCGTACGACGCCGCCGCTTGTGGCCGCATATCTTTAGCATACTTCCCACACTCCGAAACGCACTTACTTTAACGCACTTGCGCTCGTAGTTCGTTCGCATTGCGTTGTTATTAAAACGTCCAACAGCAGCAACAAAAAAAAAGAGTTCATGCCATACTTGGCATAAAGTCACACTGAAGACAGCAACAACAAAATTAAAACAAATCAAAACAAACGTGAAAAAGTTCATTTACACGCACCGCGAACGTACCACGCAACCCAATGCAACGTGTCGCGCCGCTGCCCAACGCAACCGAGCGCAGTGCAACAAAACAATTACGCATATGTCATTTTATTTGTGATAAATGCATAATTTAGACAACGATTAACGTGAGCTTAATACGTAGCACTTCATGCAATGGCGAAGAAGGTGATGATCCATGGTATCCAAGCAGGGGGTGCACAGTTGTAGCTTTGTTGTATGTATTTGTGTAATGAGCTATGAATTCCAAACACTCGTTTGCTAATGGACACTGCAATAAACTGCGTTTTATTGGTGTAATTATGAATGGCGTTTAAGCGTAATAAATTATAATCATACGAGGACAAGTATGATAAGTTAGAGTAATATGAAGAATCAGCTTGGCTTAATCATCCCATTACGAAAAACATAAGAAAACTCTTGATAAGTCGAAGTATGACCAGGGTTACCAAAATATTATTTTTGAAAGGAGGACATTTTGGGCATTTACAAAGAACATTTGGGAGATTCGGAAGACACATTTTAAACATACAAAATAAAAGTAATTAGAATATAAAAAATTTAATTTATCAAACAATTCAATAAAATTTCGTTTAAAAATGGTCACTTGGCTTCTGCATGCAGAGAAAAAACATGGTTACTACATGGTCACGGCAATAATAATATGTTCTCCGCAATAAAAGTATGTTCGTCGCAACCATAGCATTGTTAACTGAATTTAGTTTTGACAATAGTATAATTGCTGAAATATTAGTATTGTTGAAATGTAACAATAGTATTATTGCCAAATTTAAAAATGAAAATATGGTTATAGCAACAATATAAATATGGTTGGTGCGACAAAAGTATTGTGTTTTGCGTTTCATGTTTACAATGATATTATTACGGCAAACATACTGTATGATTGTAATTTTTCTTCATTTAAATATGCTTTTTAAAACAAATGTTATTGTACGGATCTAATGCAATAATATTACTTTTTTTATCGAAATTAAAATTTTTAAACAAGCTGCTTTGGCTTTGTTTAACTGAAATATTTTAAACAAAAACGCTTACGTTTATTTAAACTTCCTTTTTCTACTTTGAAATAAATCACTCCTATTTTTTTTAATTTAATGTATTTTTGAATATTTTTCATAGTTCAAATCTATTGTTGACAACTTAAACCAATTCTAATAAATAATATTGGGGATCAAATCTATTGTCGACAACTTAAACAAATTCTAATAAATTATATTGGGGATCATAGTATAATTGTGGTTGATCATACTATAGTTGTAGGGATCATAACATGGTTGCGTGTGAATCATACTATGGCTGTGAGGATCATACTATGGTTGTATGTGAAAGTGAACGATTCAAGAAAAGTTCGTGGTATATTCCGCTTATGTAAATTCCATTGCAAAAGCATTATTTTTGTTCTCTTTGACCACAATATACGAGTATTTTCTGTAATACTAAAGAAAAAGCATTCCTTGTTAAGCCTGATACTAACATTGCCTTTTCTTTTGAATATGTGTCGAACTCTTTATAAAATAATCTGTGAAATTGCAGTGAAAATTGTTTTTTAACAATATCTGTTAAATTAAACCTAATTGGAGAAACTTTTTTAATTTCCTTAGGAAATATAATATATGCCTATTATTTCCCCAAAAAGATCTTTGCGAACCGCGTTTGTGTCATTTTTAAAAAGACAAAGGTTTTTTACTTAAACAAACTTAATACCAGGCTTAATGGAAAAAATGTTCTACCGAACAATGGCTACTTAGGCCATCTGTCAGTCATTTCTTTCAATTTATTTAAAAAAACATGATAGATCCGAAATATTTTCCTTGCTAAATTTATAGCTTCCACGACAAGTATAAAGTTTAAAACACAATATATTTTGAGCATTAATATATTTTTTCTGCTCTTCACCTGATTTACAATTTCAACAAATAATAAAAATTAATTACTTATTTTAGCAAAGTTGTATATACTTTAGAATTTCGTGTCTTCTTATTCTACGTTGATCGCCAGCACAACCAAATTTACTATGATGATTAAATTAAATTATAAATACTTGTATAGCTTTTATTCATTTACATTTAGAAAACCAAATAGTATTTTTATACCTAATAAAATTGGAAATATCTTTATAATTAAATGTTACCTAATTTCCCCAACATGCCATTAAGGCACAAGGGAAATCTTCTCTCATATCAGCTCACTGCACGATATAATTCGTTTTCTCACAGACCTGGACCTAACACCGGCTCCGAAAGGCTAAAAATTTCCTTGCTGAGAATTTTCAATGAACATTACAGATGTTCTGAATTACATGCCTCTTGGAAGAACATTAGGGTTGTCGCTGTACCTACCACTTGATGATTATATCGACTATAGCCCTTCTTTCTGTGTTTTTGAAGGTTATTAATCTTATGGTTAAGGAACGTTTGATGTCTTTAATTGAGAATTCTTAATTGCTTCCTGATAGGACTTTTGCTTACAGGAAATGTGTATATTTTGTGGGGCGTGGAAAATGATTCTGTGACTGTTTTCAATGGATGGCTGAAGACAGGGATAAGCTTGAGATTCTATAGGAGTTTTGTCAGAAGGTAGCTTGAACCAGGAGACTTTGATTGAGGGCTTTAAACGCCGCAAGAATTACACCTTCAGAAGGAGTCTTGGCCTGACAAAATCTACTCCGGTTCCGATAGTATATACATTGGGAAATGAGATGCCACCTGCAAAGGAACTCTTCAAGATTGAGCTTCCAATGCCCTCTTAAATGGAAGAGATCAGGACATTTATAATCTCAACCTGAGTAACACAGATTTGCTTTCGAGATTTTAGTATAATTTTAAGGATTTATCTTTTATTGCTCCACGCAAGCTATCAGAGAAACTCTCGGTATTTGTTGAGTCCCCGTTTGGGAAAACGTAGGATGTTTCAGATGTTTTTCGGTCTTTATAAATTTTTATGCCGAGTCTGTTGATTTTTCGAGGCAGAGACATTTCATTCTATATATTCGACTGATGCATCTCTTACAGATCGCGGTATGGGGTCATAACCTTCAGTGTTTTCCTTTAAAGATCCTAGAAACAGCTGTTTTCGGCTTCAGGTGAGCTGGTCGCTTTGAAAAAGGCTGTTTTTGTTGCATCGGCGTATGGGGTAAATAATTGGGTAATCAACACTGATAGTTTCAATTTTGACACAGGACAAGAATATGAATTGTATTGTGGCTGATTTTATGAATATTTTGAAGGTCGCTAGTATTTTTCAGCTACAAATTGTGTGGATTCCGGGACACGTTGGTATTCAGTTTAAAGAGAGGGTTGATTACTTAGCGAAGGAGGTAGTTGATAATGGTGCCCATATATCGCTGAATTTTTCATACAGTGATGCTCTTGTAGCGATTAACAGGTCATTGAGGGGGGAGTGAAATACAGAACGTCGTAAGGCGTTTGAGTCAATTTCAAACGGTAGAGTATTTCATTCCGTTTTTTCTTACATTCAGTCCTTGAATCTGGCTATGAAAAATAAAAGGTTACTACTCGCAAGCTATCATCGATAATGGCCTCCGGTCTTTTTTATAATGTTAGTAGGATTATAGTCTTTATTTGTTGTGGCCACTTAACAGCTCTAGCGTTTAATATTAGGGGCGTTATGAAATATTTATGAAACTATTATATTTTTCTCAAATTTAAACTTTAGTGGAATAGAACTTCTAGGGAACAAGAAACGTGTACCACCCGGAGAAAGGTGAAAGTGTCTTCTTTAACTCTATCTGTGACGCGCAAAATAGAAAGGGACCTAAGGGTAAAAACCAGTTTTGTTCAGAAGAGCCATTTTAAAGATTTAAGTACCTGTATCTTTGGTGTACCATCACTTTCATAAAACGCGCATATCTCTGGGAGGGAACACTTTTGGGGCATGGGATCGGTCTCATTCGATGCTCAGATGTTGTCCACATCAAAAAAAAAGTGAAAATTGATTTTTTACCCTTAGGTCCCTTTCTCTATGCGCAGTCACATATATACGTAGTGGGGACATAAATACTGTTACAACATTGAACACACTCATTTCAATAGTAGAACTGAACATACCCCGTAAATGTCATATGGGTTTTGAAAGCTAACCTCAATAGCGTTAGTCTGTAACGGGATTTTAAAATTGTTTCAAGTTTCATCATGGAGTGGTCAGATAATGAGAACCGTATCGCTGTAATAGCGCTTTTCAAGTGTGAAATGAAAAAAGGCGATATTTTCAAAACGCTGCGGCCACTAGGTATTAGCCGCATGTTCGTCTACCGATGCATAAAACTGTTTGAGGAGACATGAGATGTAAAAGACCGCCACCGGTCCGGCCGCCCACGCTTTGTTCGAACACCGCATGTCATCAAAGCCGTTAAATCAAGAATTCACAGAAATTCGCTCCGAAAACAGAAAATCATGGTTCGTGAGATGAATGAAAATTTTTACCGTTCAGGAAAAAATTTACAAGCAAAATGATAGAGTGTATGCGCGGTCATCTAGGAAAGCATCTGAACTTATCCCAAGGGTGGAAAAGGGTCATCACCCAGCTTCAGTCATGGTTTGGTGGGGTGTCTCTTACGATGGGGTCACTGACCTGCATTTCTGCGAACAAGGAGTCAAAACATCTGCCAAAGTTTACCAAGAAACTGTTTTGGAAGCGGTTGTAAAGCCTCTTAACAATTCCCTGTTCCAAAACCAGACATGTTTTGAATAGGGTACTTTTGTGCCCGCGACGACCCGCGGCTAGCTTTTTGGGATATATGTGGAGTTACCGACAATTCTGAGCGCTGCACATTTAATTGCACAAAGTACAATTCCTTTCACCTCAATTATAACTTTTTTAATTTTTTTTCGAATCTTTATAATATATTTAAGAAGGGAGACTTAAGTTGATTTCCTTATTAACGGCTTTCATAAGGGAGGCGGCTCTTTCGATCAAGAAATATGTATTTTCATTTGAACACACAAACTATCTCTTATGACAATTTAACGAAGGAAGTAGGCTTTTTTCAAATCCCAACGGACAAAACGCCAGGAAACCTGGCAACACTGTTTTGCTATCAGCTGAGGGCATTGGCTTGCTTTGGCTACATATTGGAGGCCCAAGTTATTTGCTTTGATCGTTCCTGCAGTATAAATTAAAGCAAAAAAAATATTTTTTCTTATGGAAACACACGCAAAAATTAAAACAGTTGACTCCGCAACAGACTAAAGAAAATTCGGTGATTTTGCACATTTCTGCCTCAATGGATACGCCAAAAAACAAAATCGTTGTGATTGGACCTTATAACAACCCGAAAAGATTATCGAACTACACAAGGAATATCATACGACCACTGACGAACGTCAACAAGGAAAATGTGCTAGTGAAGTCGTCGATCCAATCCGTTGTACTAAAACGAGTCCAAATATAACATAGTAAGAGGCACTATGATAATGGACTTCATTTTGGCTTCAGCAAGAGGGTCTATGGCAGCAGCGCTATAGAAATGGCTTTTTTGAGAATTATTTTGGTAAGTACCTAATTTTGCGTCAGCTGTCCTCCATGATCGTGATAACTCAGTCCTCTGGATTGTTTACTTTGTTTATTTATGTGACATCAAAAAGTCTTCGTCGATAAGCCATCTGCGATTCTAGACATCGACCGTGTTCTATTGCCAACTCGCTTAGGAGGTCGTTAACAATGATTTTGTTTACGGGAAAATATAGACAATTTGCTTTACACCCCGTTTGTTTTAATATTAAATTTTTTTTTGGGGAAGAAAGTCATTCAAGAATGACCTTTAGCGAGTTCGTTTATAATTCGCTTATAGTATTTCTTGAATAATTTTTTGTCTACTAGTTACAAATTTTCAAATCAATCGGTTTGTGATGCATAATGGCAATCATTTCTAAACTACAATCAAATTTCAAAAGCTTTGAGGTTATCGCCTTAGTAACCACTTACTCGTTTAATAAGCGAGTACCAATAGAACACGCCTATAATTTACAAAGCTCGCGAGGTTCTGGTAGCAATGTTGGAAATTTTTATTCTATTGTCTTAATAATTTTTAGAGAATATTCTTTCTGGTCACAACAAAATTTAAGAATCCAATTTTAATTAAAGAGTCATTCTTTTATGTTAGATTGTGTCTATGTGCGAATTAGTCAAAAAGTCGGACGAATAAAGACAACGCCGTGAGTTCGCTAATTTGACCCTGCAAATCTTCTTCAGGACAGTTTTTGGCTCTGGACTTCGTCAGCAATTAAAATTATGGGAAAAACACAATCCACAAGAGTTGATCAAACGAAACTGCATTTATAAAGGTTACCTTTCTGGCGCAGTTATGACATGTCATCGCAAGACAGTATTTCTTTCGAAATGACAAAGAAGACAGGCTCTTCAGTATATAGAAATGTTTACCGATTACCGATACAAAAATCTCTATACATCTAAGTTTTCCTTTGAAAAAAACTGAGCTATAAGCGACTTATCATTTAACCGCCGCTATCGGCCGAATTTAAATCACTCCATTGTTTTCTCTGGGACTGCTACAAGTCCATAGTTCACGCCCACTCTAGGCGATTGCCTTAGTACCGCGGCACATACTAAAATTGTTTCGACCGTTTCCAGCGAAGACTAATTGGCTGTTTGTATAATCGGATATTCCTTCGAAAATTTCATAAACTTAATTTAATTAATATCTCACACCGTTGTAAAGGGTGTTTTTTATTGAGGTATAGAACTTCGAATTGAAATAAAACACAAGAAAATCGTTTTAATGTCCATCAATTTGGCTTTATTGGAAGGATAATTTTATGCCATTAATGTTTAAATATGATTTCGGGCATGTGGCCGCCGCGGCTGGCTCGAATAAAGCCAATTCTACAGGTCCAATTTTCAACCACTTTTTCGAGCATATGGGGCCGTATGTTGGCAATAACGCCACGAATGTTGGCTTCCAAGTCCCCTAACGTGTTTCTGGTTTGTTGGCGTAGACGAGCGACTTCACATATCCCCAAAGAAAATAATCCAATGGTCCATGTTAACCGATCCATTGTTAACCGAATTAATTGCTCTGATGGACGATTATGTCGACCATAAAATGGACGGAGCTTGCGGTTAACTTCGCGAACTGAACCATTACTTTCGAAATAAATTTGCACGATTTGCAAGCGTTGTTCTTTTGTCAACCTGTTCATGATGAAATGGCAAACCAAACTAAATATTAATCACTTGACAGCTGACAAAATGGCCGCCAGTTAAAAAGTGATGCCAACTTAAAGTTCTATACCCCAATAAAAAACACCCTTTACTTTAATTTCATTTCTATTTGATCTGGTCTGGTCATCCGTTCTATAACAAGATGGCATATCTAAGAATGATCTATGTGTCCGAGATGCAAATGTTTAGTGAATCCATATTTTAATTCGTAATCAAATTTTACTTAGTTTTGGTTGTTGTTGTAGCGGCAACAGTGTGTCGGGGTGACAGCCTTTGGACGAAGAATTGCTCTTCGGGTCAATTCGGTCCATAGAACCGGCTGTCGGAAAATCTTTAAAAAGAATCCATATAAGCTTGTCATACAACCCTCCACTTCCAAGCCCAATGAACAGTCCGTCCAACTAACTAAAGAGAACTAGACAGAGAGAAAATTAATAAAAAACAAATAAATCGACAGTAGCCGGACTGGCGCAATCGTTAGCCCTCATCAACATCATGCACGTTTCAGTGCTTAACACCAGCTATTTTTCTTGGTCTTTGCCATCGTGCCTTCTTCTGCATTTGTTTAAGTTATTTTTCTTCTTCTTTCTTTGGTAACATTTTTTGGAAGACGAATAAAATTGTATTTGATTCGTTTTCAAAACGGTGTTGAAACTGCTGCACTGTACTGCACTTTCACTCTCTTTTTGTGGTAATTTCTGTGCAAAATGCCACAAAGCTAAATTCGTGCACGCACTGAGCCACTTTTAAACGCCACCCGGGCATTGGACGTATTTCAAAATCCACACCAACAGCCATAGCCACATTGGAAACCAAGTCAAAACCTAATTAAATGTCAGTGCCAATGCTGGTGGCGATGGAAGCAGAAGAAATTGCTTAAGGCCTGGTTACGTCCATCACGAAGACACGCTCGTACTTGTTGTACAACTGGATGAGGGAAAACTGGCCGTACCCCCGCCGCACTATCAACACCATTCAATATCTTTGGGAACCTCTGGATTGATAGTTTCCTGCTAAATTGTCAAAAGTTGTTATTCAAAAAATCCAAATGAACTCTAGTTTTTATTGCGTAAAGGAATTATAGAATCAAGACACAGAACTGTGAGATGTTTATGGTTTATTCCATATCAGACTGATTTTCGGGAACATGGACTCTATGGTTGGATGTTTTTTGATTTTCAGAAGTGGCTGAAATAGACACTCGAACTCAAAAATTCTAGGCAACTAAAAAATTGTCCAGACGCTAAAAAATAACGAACAAGAACGTTTCATGAAATAAAATATGAATTAAATTGTCCAAATCCGGACCTTGTATGGAAAACAAGCGACCAATGAGTCACTCCATGTCAAACTGGACTAAAAATGTTCACATGGGTTCAATTTTTCTAAAAATTTCAGTATATGAGTGATTCTGAGATTATGGGCCAATTTCGCCTCATTTTTGGTATTCGATTTTTTTGCAGAATTTAATATTTAATTCAGGTAGATGTCTTAGTTCTAAAAAAGACCAGTCATTTTTTAAAGGTACACATCAAAATTTTAATTTTTAACGGAATCATGCAACAATTTAAAAATATGACCTTCAGGGTAATGACTCATTGAACAGAGAAATGACGAAGACAATAAAATATATAGCATTTTTTCTTTAAAATCAACAAATTCATTTTAATTCAGTTCTTTTGTAAAAATAATAAAAGAAAAAATCTGTTAATCGTCATTCCCCTGTGAAAAATGTTGGCAGGGGAATGATGAATTTCTACAAAACCCCCTGAAATGTTTATTTAAGTACTTACCCTTACAAAATTGACTTGAGCTGGAAGTTTATACTTGCAATAAACACAAAAAACACTCGCAAAATTATAAAAAGTATTAATTATCTTTTTAAAAAACAACACAGGGGAATGGCCAACTTAAGTGTGAACGTTTGTAACGAGTGACAAAGCACGACTTACTTAATTTTAATAGGACTGTTGACGCAAAAACTATTAGATGTGCACCCACTTCAAGTCATGTGCAATCATATTTGGGTTGCTTGAAATCAGGATTGATTTGGAATTTGAATTTTAGCTAATATTCGATTTTACGAGTACAGGGAAATACTGTGCATTTTCAGGGACAGAAAATAAACATCAATAAAAATATAAATTGAATAAAAAATTATAATCGTTAATAGCAACAAAATTAATTGAATATTTTTTATTACTATGGACTGGTTTTAGTAAATAAATAATTAATATTTTCGTAGAAAATTGAGAAAATTTCAATTGAAAGTAGTGCGAGGGACAACCAGGGTAATGATATTTGAACACTTTGGTAGGACATTTTTTGAAGAACAAATAATTTTTTTAAAAAACAATTTTAAAGACTTTAAAGGTCCTATAAAGATTTATTGTATAGTAAATAATAAAGTATAATATATTTTATTTTTCCCGCTTCAAACAACCAAGGATAATAAAATGGCCCATAATCTCAGAATCAATCATATATTTCATTTCATTTCTTTATTGACATGTAATTCGAAGCCCATTGGGCCTATTAAAGCTAAATTACAATATGCATCAAAATGTTAAATAGAACATCATAAACTACAAGAAAAAATTCAGTATAAAATGAAAAAAAATAATATAAATTAAAATAATCCTAATATTTCCTAATAAAAGAGAAAAAAACACCTGATGAAAGCATATAAGTGATAATCAAGAAACCGAAGAAAAAAAATCATATAAATAAAATCATTACTCTGTACTTGAACGAAAATGTTCCATTAAATGTTTACGAAATGTCATGGAAGACAAATTAAACGTTTTTAAACTGATTGGCAAAATGTTAAATTGTCTGGCTACTTTTAAATGATTTGTATGTGTCTTCCAAAAAAACCTTAACATATTATAATAACATTCTGAAAATCCTTGAAACCCCGGCTAACTAGTGTACATAAATATTCTAATATCTGCGAATCAGCTTAACCGATTTCAGAGTCCTATACATTTTTTTAAAGGTTTTAAGCGGTACGTTTATTTTGGGCTTGATTTTCATCCATAATTTTTTTTAATATATTAAAAATCATAAAACTTGTCACCCATTGCCTAAAATTCGATCAATTTGTAATACATCAGTGTGTGCTTTGTTCTCGCAAATGGAGAATGTGGTTGACACGTCCCATTCTGATACCTTCCATGTAAATACACCATTTTTGCTCCTTTAAGTATTTGCATAATATCTTTAATACTATATGGTGTTCTGCTCAAAATAACTACTTGAAAAAAGGATTATAAAACACACTATCTGGTAAACAAATTTGAGTCCTAACCAAACCCCCTTTTGTACCTTCCACACAAATGACTATAAGAAATTCAAAGGCCCATATCTTTGTCAATACATTTTAAAGATTTTTTTTTTCTAAAGACACGAGTTAAATCATTTTTAAGACGAACATACTTATATATTGAAATTTTCAGATATATAAGAGAAACACTTTTTTTCCGGTTTAACATGTAATGAATGACTCGTATAGCAAATAAGGACATTAGGGTATTTCATTATATGTATATAGAAGTCAATTCAATTACGAATTTTAATTTGGATTATATTTAAAAATCGGTCTGGCATTAGGGCTAAGAGCCGCAGACTGTAGTTGCCTAAAAACGTTTCTTATATTTTAAATAATAATGAAGTGTTACGAACTTCACGTTGGCAACCGATGATGACAGCTATATCAAATTCATACCAATGACCGTGTATACTGTTTACAAGCTACCGCACGCTAATGCATCTAAGTTTTATGGGACAAAAGTTGTTCACAATGGAATTTAAACGTAAAAGTGTGATTGTGTTATTTTTGGCCGGATAATTACAACCAGCTTTTGTTTTTTGGATGAGCCAACTCAAAGTGAATAAAATGTGTTTGTATCTCACCTCAAGTCGTTATAATGATTAAGGAAGTACAACCAATCACTAGGGTAGTGGATGAAAACAATCCGCAACATCACATGACTGTGAATGCCCAACTTCAACGAAATCTACGTCGTAATGCTTCCAGCGAAGCATCCGACGCAACTATCAAAGTGAGCCCAAGGTAAATCCTTACAAGTTCGAAAAGGCACACGATTTTACACCGAAGCAAAGAAAATTACTCGAAAGAGCAAAAAAGTCGTTAGGAAAGTGAAAAATTTCTTTACATTGTGTTCACTGATGAACTAAATATTTCTATTGAGCAGTTTTTAACTGAACGCACGGGCGAAAATTTGTGGTTACAACCGGCTACCCAAATAAGTTGCTATCTCACGTAATAATAGGGGCAGCTGTGATCACCGAAGGACGTTGTCCAATCGTTTCATCAAGCCTAGTGTCAAAGTCATTGCGTCTTACCAGAAAAATTCAACACCATCCGATGCGTTTTTGCTTCGCAAAATGGGTTAAAGATTCTTTGCTGAGAGATAAAGAATTTTACCGTGTTTTCAAATGAAGCTCATTTTCATCTCGATGGCAAGTTAATAAGCAAAGTTGACACATATAGGGTTTATAGAACTCACACGTGGCTATTGAGAAGCTAATGCATCCGCAACGAGTCACTGTTTAGTGTGGATTTTGAGCTGGCGGTATCATTGGCCCATTTTTCTTCGAAAATTAACAAGAAGCCGCCGTTACCGTCAACGGTGAGCGTTAACAAGCTATGCTCAACGATTTTTTGTTTCCAAAAATTCTAGAGAATGTCATGGATGACATTTGGTTTCAACAAGACGGAGCCACATGTCCCACAGCCAACGCAACGATATTTTTCCCGCTGTTTTTGAAAACTGAATAATCAGCCTAAATTGTAATGTCAATTGGCCGCATCGGAGCTGTGATTTGAGCCCGTTCGATTATTTTCTATTGTGAGCCATGAAAGATAAATGGTTCACAAAGCAACCAAAGACAATTAAGGCGTTGGTTCATATAATTGAAGAGTTTTGACACGAAACAATCGAAATGTACTGAAAAATTGGCTTGATCGTATGAATACTATCGAGTCAGTTGTAGTAGTCATATAAATGATATTGGGTTCCATTATTAAATGACAAAGTTCAATCTTTCCAATAACACCAGAAATTTTAAAAATTATCAGTACATGTTTTACAGCCTATACAAATTTAAAATTTTCCAATTTCCAAAGTAGATCGTCAAATTAAAGCAAATTTCATTACGAATGTAAATATAAATCTATTTTTACGATTTTTTTGAGACTGCGGTGGTCTCATGGACCACTTGTAACTTATCCACTTGTTGTTACATTGTTTTCTGGGTCAAGTCTGGTTACATTTTGTTAAGTTCTATAAGCTATATTGGTGTAAATAAAAATTCAGTTTTATTTTTATAAAAATTTATTTTTATATTAAGTGTGTTCGTTTACTTTCCCAGTAAAAATTTGCAGTTTCTAATTTTGAGAGCGTAAGCCCAATTTTACTCTCTTTAATTAAATTTGCATGAAAAGTAAACGAACAGCTTCCAGTAAAAATTTGCAATAAAACAGCTGATTTTGTTTACTGTTTGCATTACATTTCATTTAATTTTGAACTTTAAAGTGTTATGATTTGTAATAAAAAGAATAAGCAAAAGAAAATTTGACATTAAGAGTTCGCCAGGAACTTTCCTTAAACATACCGGTATTATTCAATAAAAAAAATAGTATTCCAATTTTTACCTATTCTGTTGTAAATTTATTTTTACTTTTCTTTGTTTACATAAAACAGCTGATTTCAAATATCTGTTCTATCTTGTAAATTTTAGTTGGCTAAAATTTCTCCAACCAAAATTTGCAAACTCTCTAACATCAAACTGTCAAAATTTTATTTCCTTCATCGTAGAGGTCTCTCCGAGACTCGTGATTGTCGATGTGGGTGTGGTCCGGAGGACTGGAAGCATGCCCTGTTGGTATGTCCGTTGTACAGCGACATAAGGGACTTGGACGGGATGGGCATTGTCCAGACCGTCGACAGGTCTGACTTCAGTCGCTGCTTGGGGGATGATCGTGCGTTTAGGAGGTTGGGGGAGTTTGCTCGTGTAGCCTTCAATAGGAGAAGACTCGCAGGAGCCTAAGGGGGGTTTTTTGGTGTGACCATTCGCAGATAAGGCGTGGCATTGTCGTTGCCTCACACTATCGTCGTTGGATCGTTGTCGCCGTTGGATCGTCTGTCGTCGTTGTTGTTCCTCTGTCGTCTTGTATCCCGTGAGGGAGGCAAAGTCCTTTGTTGTTGTTCGTGATGTCCATGCTGGTGCCAGTCCCTGGCCATCGAATCGCCCGTGAGGGCGACTGTTAATTGTGTGTGTATTGTTTGTGTTTTGGTCGTTTAGTTTGGTGCGGGTGACCAGTCCCATGTTATATGGAACAGAAACTGGAAGTAGCCTTTTGGTTACGAGGTCTGACCGGAGACTTTAATCTGGTACCACGGGTAGTCAGGATCCCCTAGAACTTGTTCTGGCCTGACTATATGGTGCGGCCCTTCGGGGAGTATCGTGGTGGCTGTGGTTTGGACCCAAATCGCGGGGAGAACTTCGGTTCGATGTGGAGTTGCATTGCGACCGGGTGCTGTGACCCATAGAACAGCAGAGGTTAAGATAGTCCTTGACCCCTAACCAAGAGGGAAGCCATGACCCATAACTGTTATGCTTCGAATTGGTACCGGTGGAATCATTCCAATGGGGCGTTGGCCGTCGCATCGTTACGGCCCCAGTGTGATGGCACACCGTGGTTCAGGCCATCGTGGCGAAAATCACGTAAAACTCGGCGACTCTGTCAAAATTTCCTCTCTCTGCCTCTCATTTACTGGACTTTTTGTGTAAACGAACGCGATCCAGTAAAAATTTGTACAAATTTGTAAAAATTTGCAAGTGAACGAACACACTTTTTCTTTTTCCAGACATTTCGTCCATTTTTTTCGTCTTTAAGGGATTCGTAAAAGCATTGAATTTGTTTACTTGCAATATAAATAATTTTACAAACTTGTTATTAAATTAAATGGATTCAAATTATGTTAAAGACGTACTTAAAGGTAATTAGAGTTTGTGATGTCGCACTTTTGTATGCAAAATTAAACTTTTCGTAATTAATGTACCTTATATTGAAAACAAAGACTGACAGGTTGTACAGCTTATTTGCAAAATGAACGTAATAACTTAAAAACGTCATTTCGGGTAAAATGACTTTCAAGTTTTAATTTTGTATTGTGTTTTGTGGAAAAAATGCAAACACACAAAATTAAAACAGCTCACACCCCCAACATAATGGAAATTGTATTTCAAAGTAATCAGGTAACAAAATAACAATTTTTGAGTTATGATGGTCTTCTCGCAAATTAGCCGTATGCATTTAACAAATTATGAATTTACTATTCATATTAATTAGAATATAACGCGTTATAACTTACTTTGAATACTGTGCTGATGGTAACACTGAGGGACAATCTCATATGCGCAAGTGCAAACAACATTTTGTCGGTACATATAGAAATATTCCATTGTTGTCGTTGTTGTATTTTAATTTTTACACAATTTAAATATATCCACACTTGGGTACTCCTCAGCTTATTCATTATTCATAATCATGTATATTATTACGATGCCAGCAATGACAACACCAGCCGCATTTCATATATCAAGAACAAATGTACAAGAATAGATGAATAAAAATATTGTGGGTGTATGTAAGTTCGTTTGCACATTCAACCCTATTCAGCGGCGGAAATCAGGGCTGAAAAGGCCTTATACCGGATCATTGTGTCTAGTAGCAAAGCTCTGGGGGTTTTGCGAATATTACCTGCATTGTCGTTTGTATTTCGTGGATTACCTTAGCGTAATGGATGGTGGGCACGACTATCGTACAAGTAAACCGGATCAGAACATCTAAAAACAATATTGGCGGCAGTTAACTACCTCGTTAATGCCGGTGTCTTTATGAGGGGCAAATTTATTTCTGGACCAGTGACAACTTCTCTATAAAATACATAAGTCTTTAAAATGATTTTAAACAACATAAGGACCCAGTCAGTTAATTAAATTTATATCTTGCGAAGCTCAAAGATTTTAGACAATTTCCCCGTTTGTTACCCAACAAAATGCTGAGGGAATTAAGCACGTAAGTGGCTGCAAGGTTTGTTTTACATATTGTGTTGCAAAATCATATATTATAGGGTGGGAGATTTAAATTTGAATTGGCTGTAAAAAAAGTAGTTCGAATTTTTTAAAATTTCTGGTTTTATTGGAAAGGTTAAACTTTGTCATTTAATAA
This sequence comes from Hydrotaea diabolus, assembly GCA_963513945.1. Lineage (NCBI taxonomy): Eukaryota > Metazoa > Arthropoda > Insecta > Diptera > Muscidae > Hydrotaea > Hydrotaea diabolus. Next base: position 172,851,540 of record OY740719.1, read on the forward strand.
TGGAAGACCATTCGATGCGTTTTTTTCTTTGCCCAATGGGATAAAGATTTTTTGGCAGGAGAGCCCGTGTACAGCGATCTATTCTTTGGACCCAATTTTCCACCACTCTTGCACACATTTTGACCGGAACGTTGGCAATTTCGCTCTGGATGTTGTCCCTGAGCTCGTCTAAAGTTGTTGGCATAGAACAATGCCTTGATGTGTCCACATTAAAAGAAATCAATGGCGTTAAATCACGTGAACAAGGTGGCCATTCGACCGGACCATTTCTCGAGATAACACATTCACCGAATTTTCCTTTCAGTAAATCGATTGTATTGCGTGCTGTGTGGCTAGTGGCAAGGTCTTGTTGAAACCACATATCGGCGATTGGCGGTAACATGATGATTGTTTTCATCGACGAAAAAATACGGCCCCATCGCACAACCGGCATGAAAACCAAAGCTCACAGTAGTTTAATGCGAAAGCAATTGTGTCTCTTGAAACATATGTGGGTTTGTTGCAGCCAAAAATGAGCTTCATCACTGAAGATGTATTTTCAATAAAATTCTGGATTTTCGTGAAACTTTTCCAGAGCCCAATCGGAGAAGTTTCGGCGTTTCCAATGATAAAGTGGCTTTAGTTCTTCAGTCAGTTTAATCTTATAATGATGAAAGCCAAAATCTTTTCGCAAAATACGCCACAGTGTGGTTTGAGAGATGGCCAATTCCTGAGAACGACGTGAAATCGACTGATTTGGCTTATGTAGAACTTACGGCTGCGATATTTTCGTCGCTTCGAGCGGTACATCGTCACTTTGGCGCCGGAACATCCAAAAGTGAAAATTTCGATCCAAAAATTCCGAAAATTAGAATAAGCCATCCTAAAGTTGCGAACATCGACTCAGAATTTTGGTAGTTATTTTTAATTGTTTCCAAACGTTGCTCGTAAGTTAACTTTACCATGATTTTTTATAATTATCGTGTAGTTCAAAATAAAAATATTAATCGATTGATAGATACCTAAATGAAAATTATTGATATAGCTGCCATCGTAGACACCTCAGCAAGCAGCCTGAATTACATTTGAAATGAAAATGTGTACATAAAATAAGCAATCATTATTAAAACTATGTTTTATTTTTCATATCCGGAAATAAATAACATTTTATTGAATGCACTGGACATTTTTGGCGAATTTTCCTGTGAGGGTTAGTGTGATGCACAAAAAACGCAAAAAAAAATTATGGTACTAATGGGTAAGTTGCTCGCTAAACAAAATACTATACGTTGATAGGTTAATTTACTCGAAATAGTCCAAATAGTGAATGTTAAAAAAATACTTTATATTTCCTGGTAGAGTTTTTAATTACATTTAATTTACATTAATATTTACATTTTGTTGTTCAAGGGTTTTTGTAGGAAAAAAATGGTCAACCCAAGAAGAATTTTTTACATTTTGTGTTGTGGATTTCTATCGTTGTATTTTGATTTTCGCGGCATGTTACTACGGTATATTAAAAGTACTAAACTCTTCATGGAATTAATGGAAAAGTTGAGTATTTGGAAACAGGTATTATGAAAAATAATGATCCCTGTAGATAAACACGGTTTTCGTTTTAAGTTCAGTCGATGATTTTAAGTCCCGCTGGACAGAATCGAACAGACATAATGAAATTGGTTAGATTCTTTGATATCGTTTCACACACACAGAGAAAAGATTCGTTGCCACAGCCGAATTTTCTTGTTAACCGAATGATTGATGTACTTCGTACTTCAATCACTCGGTTGTACTTCGAGTATTTTATCAGTCCAACTGAATGTTTGTCGGTGCTCTGTAACGTTTGTAATTGCAACTGAAGTATCGGTGAAAAGTACGAAGTATCCAAACCTCCAGAAAATCAAAAAAATCCGTATTCCGCACTTGTTTAAAGAACAAAATTTAAGTTTTCAGTGGAGACAAAAAACTGTTTTCTTACATACTTGAAGTACTTTTAAGCACAGGAAGGGTCATGTCAAGGAAAAAGAGGAGAACTTGATGGAAGTATTTTACTGAATAAATAAGATTAAATGATTTGCTTAAAGCAGCCAACCATTCACCTTAAGGAAACGTAAATTTCCGTCCTAAGAAAATTTTCATTTCCTTATGAAAAAAAAGTTTTGATATCGTCACCAATATTCGGTTACCACGACAAAATGTAAAAAAATACCACATTTTATGCGTTTCATTGGTATGACCGATCAATTAGTTGCGTCTACAATACGATGATCATATTTATCATCTCGTGGTATGTCGAACAAAATGTCTGTTACGATTATAAACATTTGATGATTGCAACCAAAATTCATTTTTTTTTGAGAGGAAACTGCTGCTATCGGTTGTAGACAAAGTATGGTAACTAACTAATAAAGATGACTATTATAACTAAATTTTTTATGTATTGATTGATGGTTATGAGGACTCTAAGAATTCGTTTGCCACGAACATTTGTTAACTGGACCAACTGTTCAAGAAAAAACTCGAGATTAATATTAAGAAACTGTATTTCATGAGAAATTCGAGTTTCAATCTTGCAAACTGTCGATTATTTGCTTCTGGTGTGACCTAAAATGACTTCCAAATTGTATTGGATTGAAATTGCATATAAGTAGATTTTACTAAAGAGCAATGAAATATTAATTTTTTTATGATTGAAGGAAAATTTGTTGTGAAACTACTGAGTACATCAGCAGGTCATGTTTGTAAGACATTCCCAATACCAATAGGACACTAAGTGACAACATTTCAAATCAGTGAGCTGTACACGATATTATTCTCTTATTTACCTAAACAAATCTACTGCTTAAATATGGCTAGTTTTCACAATCAACCCACTAGAATGTAGCATCTTCTGCAATGGCACATTATTCCAGAGCAATAAAATTTCCTTACGAGTTAAATTTTTTTTAAGATCTAGTTAAATTTAAGAACCGAAAAATGGCCCCAGAGATTGAAATAACTCTCCCCTTCATCAAGGAAATATGAGTCCAAAAAACAGAGAAACTTCCCTACCTTGGATAAACGAAATTTGAAGATTGAACTACATTTGTAAGCTCTAGTTACATGTTTTAAAATAGACAGATATATATCGTTTAATGAAATACGCTAGGAATTCTGAGCCGATCGATACATACATACAGGTGGGTCTAGTCCAATTTATTTCGTAGTAACAAACATTTTGTTTCCAAATCACATTGTATCTCTTTTCTTCTAAACGCTGCTAGGTAGTCTCTTGATGTGAAGGCCTTTAAAATGCCGCCACTGTTTAACAAAGGTAAGGCTTTACTCAAGGTCAATGGTTGCGTTTGGTTGACTTCTTCATAAAGTCACAAAACCAGGCATAAGTACGTATTTACTACGGAATATATGTGAACATGTTTGTCCAAACATGTATGTACATACTTATACACTTAAACCTAAACATGCCATGCAAAAAAGTGCATTCAATTTGTGGCGCGTAGCGGAAGTTTCGTTTTTCGTACTTTCAGTTTCAATGCAAACTCTTACGCGTCGGATTTTATTCATAATTTTGCACAAAAAAAAAACGAAAACGAAGAATCCACGCCAAAATATGCCGTTTGCAACATGTGGTACGTACCATTACGTCAAAGTGGCAGAAGCTACAACTGTTGCCTCATACACAATAGAACGGATAGATGTACGTAATGAGAATAAGATGAGGTGGTCTAAACAGACACAACAAAAGCAATTGTGCGAGAAAAGCAGTGCCGGCTTCTCAAATACGGTGGGTGGGTCGGTGGGCTGTGACGTGGTGTGGCGCATGCGCACCAAGTGCAGCAGTGCGTAAAGTTAATTATACCCATACATACACGTGAATTTCATTCATATGGAATGAGTTTTTGTGATATTTTTACACGGGTGCTGTCGTTGTTGTCGACGGATGTGTGGGTAGAGTAGTGCCACCAAAGCCAGAAGATTATTCACTAAAGCTCAAGTAATTGTTCTATCACTTGCGCAAAAAACAAAAAATGTGAATAGGAAATGCTCAACCATGAGAGATGGTCAATTGTTTTGGATTACATGACCTTTTTCCTAGTCACCAGCGAAACAATTGAAAAGGCCAAACAAAAGACATGTAAACTTTGAATGCCATTGATGCTCAGTCATGTGTAATTTTACTGAAGCTTCATGCAAACCTTTTATAATTCTCATTACATTTATAAAGCAATTTTTTCTTTTACAAATGTCTATAATTAAAGTCTAGGTTGATTTTTCACTTCAAATACCCAAATAATTAGCTGTTTTCACGTAATATTCCCAAAATCATATATTTTTAACCATTAAATCAAAATCATAATGTGGAATTCTGGTTCTGGGCTTGCTGTTCGCTGCCACACACAGAGAAACAATCAGTTGGAAATCGGTCCGAACTACAAATATTCAGTTGGATAAACACACTTTCTGTTGCAATTACCAACATTCTATTGTATTGATGGTCACGGTTCGACTTACCATAAGAAGGATGCTACAATAAGTTTACGGTTCTTACAGCCAATAAGTCGGTTCTACGAACCAAATTTAGTAAAACTATTAGTTGACTTAACTGGTGGTTACGACAACCAACCAATTATGATGTAGCTGTTACTTTGGTACAAATAATTGGTGGTGACAACATATGAATTATTTGTTGTAACCAAGTCCCGTTTAGTTCGCTGTTGTAACAAATTACACTATTCAACAAATGTTGAGACTTTCTCGGGGGATGAATTTAAAATTGAACAAATATTGAACAACCAATTTTTTTGCCAAGTACTGTCCATGTATTCAAACTCTACAACTGCATGTTAATTTAACTGACAGTATCGGTTGAAGAGACAAAGTATCGGTAACCCTAACTAATAAGGATGATTATTCGTAATGATTTTGTACATGTTTTGGTTGTTGTTATTGATTATTGGCTATAAGAACTCTTTCAATTCGGTTGTCATTACCACGAGCATTTGTTAACTGAACCAACTGATGGTTAACTTTTATGTATTCGGTTATCTGACTGAAATAATAAAGGTTTTTTATTTTATTTTTATATTTAACGATTTGAAAAAATTTATTTTATTATTTCACTTATGAACAGGTTTTTTTTTAAACTTGGTTTTTACTTTCGAATCTAAAAAAGTTTGTAGGCACAAGTGGAACGATTTGGTAAAGTGGGTCAAATAAATGCAATTTAGGTTTTAAACTGTTAACATTTTTTAAGATAAAGCTGATATATTTATTTACTACTTTTAAACTTATTTCAAATGATAGATATAAGGCTGCAAAATAAAAATTTCCTTGGCCCATAAAAAATGACTCGGACCTACGAGGGCCGTCGTTTTGGGAATTTACTACATTCACCTAAGTTTTTCATTTCTAGAAAAAACCAATCACGCCCCCGAGAGAGTTCGAACTTTTGTTGCATAGTGTTTTATGTTACAAAGGTGAACTAAACGGGTTTGGTTACTACAAACAATTTATTTGTTTCCACCTCCAATTATTGGTACCAAAAATAACAGGTACTTCATAATTGGTTGGTTGTTATAATCACCATTATTTTTACTGAATTCGGTTGGTATAACCGACTTATTGGATGTAAGAATCATAATATTATTGTAGCTTTCATTTAATGGTAAGACGAAGCATGTTACCATCAATACCAATGTTGGTGATTGCAACAAAACGTACGTTTATCCAACCGAATATGTCAAGTCATTTTTTTCACTGTGCGTATTTTTAAAGTTGGGCCATTTAAAATTTTAAATATCGGCTTTAAAAAAGTATTGATAATTTTTTCAAATTTCTGGTTTAATTGGAAATATTGAGCTTTGTCATTTAATAATGGAACATAGCCTATTCAACTTTAAAATTTTGAATGGCCCACCTTGTATATCAGCGAACAGTTTTTTTTTGCCTCGATTGAACAATCTTTTTTGTAAAAATAAGGTTCGTCTACTTTGTTTCTTCTGCCGATACAGCCAAAAAAAAATGTCCGTGAACCAAACCACATTCGGCTGTGCTGATGAAACCTATCATGCAATCCCAATTATTCGAATGTCAAACATTAAATCTGTTGTCGCAACGAATTTGTTCTCTGTGGAAATATTAGGGATTGTAAAGATTAGAAATTGCAAAACCCTATGTTTCAAAATAAACAAATCGTTTTAAATACGTATACCAATTATACCAGACTTTCTAGAAATTCCAACAACAACCGACTAAATACGAGTATTCAATTGAACTCTCTTTCTAACAAGCATTGAACCCCCGAGTCGGAATAAAACACGTAAAATGATGACGCGAAAACCCCCCTCCGCCACAACGTACTTGGCTGAGAATATATAGCAATATGGCCATTTGTTTTATTATCCCAATATTCAACAAAATATGTAGACATTTCTTTGCTTCATAAACAAATAAAAATAAAGACAAAAACATCAACCCGTTTATGGCTGCTATCCAGAAATCAGCCATAAAAATTACAATAATTTGAAACAACACTTTTAATTGTTTCTCTGTCTGTAGATAGTAGATGATACAGAAAAAAAGCCGAAAATAAAACATTTACACCTACTTAAACGGCTATAACTAATCTCCAGGCTAAAACGAAGAAATCGCCACAATAACAACAACAACAACAATGACGGTGACAGTACCTAAAAAACCAAAATTGACTCATAAGCAATAACAAATCATGATTATCATCCCGTCATCATCAGCGAAAATTTATTTGCTGTTTCTATTTGGAAAAAGATAGAAAACATTAACCAAACGGCTAACGTCTTGAGTTTTTCATGGATAAATTAAATTATGAGGTCAATTAATGGGACAACAGCAACCGAGAGATTGTGATAATTTTCGTAAAGAAACCTTTTGACAGCCGTTGTCAATTCAAGCGCGAATTGTGATTTATTCGCTGCCATCTCAAGCAGCTAATCCAGCAAAGCAAATATGTGGAGGTGTTGCACAGCTGTAGGTGGCTGGCCGCTTGGCTACGATCCAAACTATTGACCATTTGTTTCAGAGCGGTTTCATTGACTTTTACCACGCATTTAACTGTGGTCTCTAAACACTTTGTGGCCCTTTGCCAGTTCGACCAACAGCGAGCGAGATCTAGTAAAAGATGCTCGATAACATCCCGTCGATTGGTGTGGCTGGTTATAAAAAAGTTAATGTTGTGAAAGGTTTTATTGTGACGACTTTTATGGCAGATGGACGGCAAGCGGTTTGCTTTTTTTGTAATCAATTCCATTTTTTTTCTTTTTTGGAATGTCTATCCAGCATTCATTTTTGGTTTTGCAATAATTGTTATAACTCCATTTATTTGTAGAACGTTATAATTTCAAGATATTGTTTTTCAAATGAGGTCATACCGAATCCGTGATTTTATTTATTATCGTTGTTTTCATGATTACACTTTTTTTACTTTTTATGTTATTGGTGTTTTAAAATGGAGCAAAAGGTTAAGCGATTGCAAACCACAAATTTCTGCGATTCGTTTCATACAAATTTCATTTTCATGAGTTCTATTTTTTTCGAGACGGCTTGAAATGTTCAAGGGTCATGAACATGGTGATTATTTTGTGTAGTCCAACAGCCAAAGAAGCACAAAGAGAACGTCAAACCTTTACGAAAAAATATTGAAAACGAAATTGGATAGCACAGCCGCAAAAAGTAATGATAAATGAAATTTTGAAATTCTTAATTGTGGGCCAATATGAACAGGGTTGCAGTTATTTGCAGACAAGTTTCAAATTTAATTAATCATAATTTAGAAGGTGCCAAAATTAATTCCCTGTTATGAAATGCATAAAAAACAATGCTATTATTAAAGTCAATAGGCAAGGTTAGTCGAGGGGGAGACAGCTTTTAGAGATGGCCAAGACTTAATCGTTTAACGTTTATATGAATGAAGCACTGAAAACAAGAGTGAATTAACCCACATCCGTAGTTTTTTTTGTTTCACATCTCTTTTTTAATTATCTTCTAAACAATTTAAATATTGATTGAACATTTCATACTTACTGATGTGGGTGTTAACAATGTTAGTATCTCTTTACCAACAAGAAGACTAGAATTCCACGCGCTTTGATCTTGAGCACATGACCTCCAGTGGCTGATATCAGGACCCCTAATGTTTTAATTAACCAAAGCAATTATATTATTGGGAGAAGAACTTTGGCGTGGGGTATGAAGGCAAAAGCTCAAAAGAAACGATAGGTGTACTATGGGAAGAATAATGTTTTGGCCCTTATACGATACACCATAACAACAAAGCTTTTATATACTATATAACACTAACAACAGAGCTTTAACATATATATTCTCTCTATAATATAAGTACTCTAATTACACTTGGAGCTCCAATCGTCCCATTCTTTTTGCTTTTATCAACTCGTCTTCGAAGATTTTTATGCAACAACAGAGCTTTTATACATATATTTTCTCTATAATAAAAGTCTTTAGTTAAACTTGGTGATTCGATTGTCCCATTCTACTTACTTTCAACAACTTGTCTTTGAAGATTTTAATGCAACAACAGAGCTTTTATATATGTGACAGTGCATAGACAAAGGGACCTAAGGGTAAAAAAAAATCAATTTTCACTTTTTTTTTGATGTGAACAACATCTGAGCATCGAATGAGACCGACCCCATGCCCCAAAAGTGTTCTTTCCCAGAGATATGGGCGTTTTATGAAAGTGAAGTCGACTATTCTACACCAAAGATACACGTATTTAAATCTTTAAATAGCTCTCCTGAACAAAACCGGTTTTTACCCTTACAACCCTTTCTATTTTGCGCGTCACATATATATTCTCTCCATAATATAAGTTCTCTGATTAAACTTGGAGCTTCCCATTCTACTTTCTTTCAACAACTCGTCGTCGAAAATTATAAAACAGTGTTCTAAAAATTCAAATATTTTAAATTATCATTAAAATATTAAAGGGTTTCACACTTCCCTTCACTAATTTTCATGTTTTTTGCCATCGACATTTAAATTTTTTTCGCCGTTGACTATTCACAAAATTCTTAGGAAATAAACTTACATAAGAGCTAAAATTGTTCTCTATAGACATGGTTCCAACAGCTCGAAATTTCTTTTCGGGTAAGATATTTCATTTGGTGGTGCACAGTGGGAAAATCTAATATTTCCGACACACTCAACTGACACGTTTTAGAGCTTTATTCCGGAAGATACCTACAATGGATATAATAATTGGAGTTGAATCGGGAATGTCCGAATGTGGAAACTTCGGTTGTGAAAAAACTTAGAGCTGCCGCCGAACTATCCAAATCAGGACGTAATAATAAAACAGACTCTTTAAAAAAAGAAAAAGTTTTAACAGTTGAAGGAAACCTAGTGGCCGATTCGTAAGTTCGACCGGGCCGAAGCTTTAATACTCCACCATGGATTGCGTTTTGGTGTGGCATTAACAATATTATATGGTTGTTGGTAAAAGGTCCATTTATGCTAGAACTACATTTTTGGGGCCTTATCAACCGTTGTTCTATTCAGATTCGTGAATGTCATTTTGTTTTGGAAAAACCATATGTCTATTGCTGAGGGGGCATAAGGGAACCCGTAGAATCGGGACTTAAACTTTAAAGTTATTGCATTTATACAAGTGAATTTAACTTATTCGAAGTTAGCACACACAGAAAAAAAGTATGGTTAAGGTGACAATATCACGCAGAAAAAAAGTATGGTTGTGGTGACAATATTCGAAGAGGATCATACTATTGTTGGGTATATGGTTGTGCCACAACAATATTATGATCCTCACAACAACAGTATTATTCACACGCAACCATACCATGATCCCACAACCGTATATAAGTCACACTCAACCATACTATTATCTCCACAACCATATTATGATCCTCACAACCATAGTTTTTTTTTCAAACAACCATAGTATGATACTCACAACCATAGTATGATTTAAACTCAACCATACTATGATCCCCACAACCATAGTATGATTCACTCAACAATACTTTGATCTCTAAAATTATTTTTAGGATTGGGTAATGTTGTTATTCAAAAATAGAGCTTTTTATCAAGTAAGTTATTTTAAATTGCATTACATTTAGTTCTTAGCCAAATTTGAGGCCATGGTTTTATTGAACATTTCATTCAAGATACAAAAATATATATTTCAATGGCAGCCGAAAATACTTTTAGTTGCCAGCTGGGGAAAATGCTACTTCACCAACCGTAGACCCCAAGTAACGAATGTGATTAAACCATGATCAATGGCTATACACTTAAGTGCAGTCAGATTTAAAAAAAAACGAGAACCAATCGGCAGAGGATTATTTCACAGAACAAAATAAACACAATAAAAATCCCTCGAACGACCTTCCGATTGTTGTTTTTTAAAATGGACAACAACCATGCACTGTATCGTGTGTATGTGTTTTTTTGGTATACCAACAAAAAACATACGCACACACATACATGTGTGCTCTATAAAACCTGATTGCCGTAACCATATTATGTAAACGTAAATTTTAAACAACAATACTTTTGTTGCATCAACTATGTTTATATGGTTGCTATAACCATATTTTCATTTCTAACTTTGGCAATAATAATATTGTTACATTTCAACTATGGTAATATTGTACCAATCATACTGTTGTCAAAATGAAAATCAAAAAACAATACTATGGTTTCGACGAACATGCTTTTATTGTAGAGAACATATTATTGTTGCCGTGACCATATACTAACCATATTTTTTCTCTGCGTGATTCGAAGGTCATTTTACTATTGTTGGGTATATGGTTGTGGCACAACAATATTATGATCCTCACAACCATAGTATGATTCTCATTCAACCATACTATCATCACCACAACCATAGTATGATACACGCTCAATCTTACTATAATCCCACAACCATATTATGATCCTCACAATACCTATAGTATGCTTCTAACAATCATAGTATGGTTCACACGCAACCATTGTATGATCCCACTCTACCATACTATGATCCTCAAAATTATTTATTAGGATTGGGTTATGTTGTCAACAATAGAGATTTTTATTAAGTCAATATATTAAAATATGAAATAATAGGAGTATTTATTAAACAGCAGAAAAAATCCATTTCAATAAACGTAAGCGTTTTTAATAAAAATATTTCATTTAAACAAATCCAAAACAGTTTGATTGAAAAACTGTAATTCCCAGTATTATTTTAAAGATTTGTAACTATAACATTGTTGTAAAACCCATATTCAAATTAAGAAAAATTACAATCATACAGTATGATTGCTGCAATCGTATTACTGTTAACATAAAACCCCAAAAACAATACTTTTGTTGCACCACCCATATTTATATTGTTGCTACATCCATAGTTTTATTTTAAAATTTGGCAATAATACTATTGTTACATTTCACAATCATACTATTGTCAACATGAAATTTAAAAATTAATACTACGGTTGCGACGAGCATACTATTATTGCAGAGAACATATTATTGTTGCCGTGACCATATACTTATACTTGTGAGAAAATTTCATCGTTTCTGGTTACCCATATGTACCCGAGCAATAGGGGACGAATTTTAGGCCCCTGGTCCTAATGACTACGCTCATTAATGGGAAGGTTAACAATAACAAATCTAAACCTACCACTTCCAAAAATAGCACATTTAAATATTAATTTATTAAATAGCATAGCAAAAATGTCCTAAACTTAAAACTTTACTCGGGACTATTTAGTCCCTCAAATGGTACCTCTTTTTTTGTGTACGACGATATTTTTAATTCCAGTCGATCTTAATATATCTGGTAAGATTGAAGACTATAGCTCTTTTCGTTTGGACGTGCATGGCTAAATAGTCTTAACATTTTATAACCCTCAATAATAGACGTGTTGTATTGGTACCCGCTTATTAAACGTGTAAGTGGTCGCTGAGGCGATGTCTTTAAAACTTCACGAGAAAATGTTTGAACTTTCTTTGTATACAATAATGCATCGTAAACCGTTTGATTTGAAAGTTTGTAATTTGTAGAATAAAAGTTACCTAAGAAATATTATAAACGGGTATTAACCAAGCTTGCTTAAACTCGATAAAGGTTATTCTTGAATAACTTTCTTCCAAAAAATGTTAATTATTTAAACAAACGGGGTTTAACGCAGATTGTTTATAAACGAAATCATTTCTTTACTCCTACAATGGTGCGAAGTTATCGCGGTACACGCAGAAAAAAAGTATGGTTGGGGTGACAATATTCGAAGAGGATCATACTATTGTTGGGTATATGTTTGTGGCAGAACAATATTATGATCCTCACAACATTTGTATGATTCACACATAACCATACTATGATCCCGACCACCATAGTATGATTCACCCACTACCATACTATGATCCTCACAACAATAGTATGATTCACACTCAACCATACTATTATCTTCACAACCATATTAAGATCCTCACAACCATAGTATGTTTCCCATAGTATGATCCTTACAACTATAGTATGATTCACACGCAACCATACTATGATCCTCACAACAATAGTATAATTCACACACAACCATACTATTATCTTCACAACCATATAATGATCCTCATAACCAGAGTATTTTTCTCATACGACCATAGTATGATCTTCACAACCATAGTATGATTCACACGCAACCATGCTATTATCCCTAAAACCATAGTATGATTCCCTCAACCATACTATGATCCCCAAAATTATTTATTAGGATTGGGTAGTTTTGTTATTCAAAAATAGAGATTTTTATGAAGCAAGTTATATTGAATTGCATTACAATAAGTTAATAGCCAGAATTGAGGCCATATTTTTATTGAACATTCCAATCAAGAAATAAAAATAAATATTCCAACGGCAGTCGAAAATTCTTTTAGTTCCCAGCAGGGGTGAATTCTACTTTACTATCCGTGAGCCCAAGAAACGAATGTGATTAAACCATGATCAATGGCTATATACGTAAGTGCAGGCAGATTTTAAATAATCGAAAACCTGTCAGTATTAGAGTATTTCACCGAACAAAGAAAACACGATAAAAAAACCCTCGAACAACCTTCCGATTGTTGTTTTTTTTTGAATGGACAACAACCATGCACTGTATCGTGTGTATATGTTTTTTTGTATATCAAAAAACATGCGCACACACATACATGTATGCTCTATAAAACCAGTTTTGTTATATTCATAGACGCAACCATACTGTATGATTGCCGTAATCAAATTATTGTTAACGTAAATTTTAAACAACAATACTTTTGTTGCACCAACCATGTTTATATGGTTGCTACAACCATATTTTCATTTCTAAATTTGGCAATAATACTATTGTTACATTTCAACAATATTAATATTGCCGCAATCATAATGTTGTCAAAATGAAATTCAAAAAGCAATACTACGGTTGCGACGAACATGCTTTTATTGTAGAGAACATATTATTGTTGCGGTGACCATAGTGTAACCATATCTTTTCTCTGCGTGTAGCAACCTCCCATGCTAGTTGCTAATATAATAAGACCAATATATATGGATGAAAGTATGTAGACAAACTTTTATTTACTTTAATCCTACGGTAGAGAGTATACAAATATATGTCACATTCGTCTTCGGCCCATTGTTGAAAAATTGGCCAAAGTTCGGCTACGACTTAAAGAGGACTGCGAGTTCGATATTTTATAATGTGAGTATAAAGAAAGTATAGAAGAGCCTTTTATTCGCACAGTTTAAATGTCCAAAATCGGCTTCTCACTTACAACAAGTGCAAAATCTTCTTGTGGTTGGCAAGAATCTTGCTTTAATAATAATTCCAACTCAACATCGTTAGCACATCTTTGGTCTACCCTTACCTTAATATCGTTGATGTTAAAGTTGTTGACTCAAAACATGCAAGAAATCGATTTTCATCCAATAAAGCTTAACTAAAATCTGCCCAATTATTTACTTATTTATAAGATATTACTTATGTATGTGCTTTTGCGGGGTTTTTGAAATGGAAAATCGCATAAGTTTATAAAAAAAACATAGGCTCATAGGAAGGTTTAGTACAGCCCAGTTATCCAGTTCAAAGTATGTATGTGCTATTTAAAGTGGGCTTTAAAAAATCGCCTGCTCTATTTCCCGACAACCCAACGATTGATTAAAATGCCAACATTTGCACGAGTTTTTATCGATAATTTCGCAATGCAGACTATTTAAATCAATTGTATAACGATTTATGCCCAAATGTTAAGTGGCCTTCGCCCATACTTTGTAATACATACTTGGTGTAACAACATATTTTGGCCTAATTTGTTGTTGCTCTTGGACAAATTGTGAAAAAAATGTTTTATTATTGTTTCTGGATTGTTGTTGTTTCTTGTTTTATTTTTTGAGTGAATAATTTAAATAACACGATTTTGTTTCAGCACAAATTCGAGATTTCTGCGCACACATGCTGACATATGCATACACCAGAGGAAACCATGCGGGTTTCAAGCCAAACCCGGCAACCGACAATGGTCAAGTTTTTGAATGACCTCACTTGTTTACACACTCGTATTTGGATGAAGGAATGAATGTAAATTTTATTTAAAAGATACACGGATGCTGCGCGATTTTTTCTTTTGTCACATGCATAGTTTGCGGATTTTGAAATATTTTGCCAATTTGTATAAAAAGCGAAAAATAGTGTTCCGTTGCCCGATGTTTGTGGGATTATAAGAAATTGCTGTTTGTTTTCCTTCGTCTAAAACAGCTACTTCGAAGCGCACCAAAAGCCCTATTATTCTTTCGTTGGCCGGGTGATGGACAGACCCCATTTGGCAGTTGTCCCAAGGCACCGGGCTAATACCTCTTTTACCCGTTTGCGCTTCTTTTATGTCTTCGTGGTTTTTTCTCTTTTCCACAAGCAAAAGAAGAAAATAAATAATGGCAACGATATAATTTCTTTGTTCGAAATGCGCTATTGTTGCTGAGGTGTATTTTGCGTGTTAGTTGGTTAATAATACCATGATTAACATACTACTACCTGCAAAAAGGCGATACCCCCTCGGTGGTTTTCGCTAGATCGTGTGTAATGTATGCAACATGTATAAATTAGCCAGCCAACACACGACGCTAGGCCCACTCTGCCAGGCCCGAATAAAAAAATAGGAAAAACTCCTCCAGAAATTTGTAAGTGTTGTTATTGTTTTAAAATTAAAATCAAACTATTTTAAATCAAAGTCATACCCGTTGCTCGGTCTGTAGTTAAAATGTTGTAATCGAAAATATCGTACAAAAATATACTCGTATACACTGCCATGTTCACATAGTTAATGTAAGACATGGCAAAAAAACAATAACAATTAAACTCTCATAAAATACAGATTTCGCATACATGACGGCTGGGTGGGCCATAATAAATTCAAAGTCAATGCCATTAAACACCAACAGTGTGAATAACAAACAGATCGACGAGTGCAGGCTGAGGTGGCATGTTGAACTCTGAAATTTGTGAGTTTTTTGAAATTGAATTTCTTATGAGTCTGAATAGACCTAGACCTACAGGTTTATGTGTAGCAGGTTTTCGAAAACATTTGAATATTTTTGTATATTAAAATCTAGGCAAAGGGAAAGGTATTCTTTAAAGATACTTTCATTTTCGTTTAATCTGTTGTTGTTTATTTAAAGGGCTATACCTTAATATTATTGGCGTTATTCTTACTAACGAGGAGCGTACAATAACGCTGGTAACACTAAAACAACTTAAGCAAGGGCTGACGTCATGCGGAGCCCTACACCTGACATACCGTAAATCATCTTGTATGCGATTTAAACAAGTTTAGATTTAATATGTGGCCTCTTGAGCAACTGATACTCAAATTGGGAAGGACCTCTATGTAAGGTCTATACGAGGGTTGCTATATATATTTCTGGCCTAGGCAACACTAAGTGTTGCCTGGCGCCGTCTGACATTTCCATTGGAAAGATCGACATTTTTTAGCATAAACGTACTCAGAACGTTTTGACGTGTTGTTTACAGTGACTTGAAAAAATCAATTTGGCAAAAAAAAACTCGTGAACATTTTCGTGCGATCATTTTTCACAACTTTCGTCGTGGATTATCACCACAAGAGTGCATCGATGAACTTAAATCTTTGTATAGCGATGAAGCACCATCCTATAGCACTGAGAAAAACTGGTTTAATGAATTCAATCACGAAGGTCGTGAAGGTCGTCCAAAAACGGCCGTTGTGCCAGAGAACATTGATGCCGTATGCGAGCTGATAATCCAAGGTCGTCATGTGACATACCGTAAGATGGAGGCATTCTTGGGCATTTCTTCTACCCGCATACATTCGATATTGCATGAACACCTGGCCGTAAAAAGGGTTTGTTATCGTTGGATCCCGCACAAATTGGCAATCGCTCAAAAAAAGGCTCGTGTCGATTGGTGCAAAGAAATTTTGAAAAAATACGATCGCGGTGCTTCCAAAGGCATTTATAAGATCGTCACAGGTGACGAATCATGGATCTATGCGAAGGAGCCCGAAACAAAACTGCAATCGACCGTGTGGGTCTTCGAAGACGAGCCAAATCCAACGAAAGTTGTTCGTGGAAGAAGAACTTCGAAGCAAATGGTCGCCTGTTTCTTCGACCAACCAGGTCATGTGGCGACTGTTCCGCTTGAGCAACGTAGGACGGTCAGTTCTGAGTGGTACACCACAATGTGTTTGCCTGAAGTCTTTGGAGAAATTCGAAAAACGAACAAGAGAAGACGAATGATTGTGCACCATGACAATGCGAGCTCTCACACTGCGCCAGGGCCTTTATGACCGGCCAAAACGTCGAATTGATGGGTAATCTGCCGTACACCCCTGACTTGGCACCCAATGACTTCTTTTATTCCTGCACATCAAGAAAAAATGCGTGGTCAACGATCTTCGTCGCCAGAAGATCCTGATGAAGCGTTCAAAAACCATGTTTTGGAGGTGTCTCAATCGGAGTGGAAAATTGGTTTGAGTGCATACAAAAGAGTATAAATCATGCTGGAGAATACTTTGAAAAACAATAATACCATTTTTGATGATAAATATTCGCATTTTCACTATTAGGCCAGAAATATATATAGCAGCTCTCGTATGGTACTATTTTTCCAGCGTGGATTACTTGTGGTCAATCAAAATAATTCATGGCGATCAAGAGTATGAGCAGACTTCATGTGTCGCAGTAGAACTTAATCGTGTGAAGTCTATTTCATAATATTGACCAATAACGTCCAATATAACCAGGGTTGTAAGCTATGTTTAGTACTGAGCCGAATTTGATTAAAATCGCATCATATGCCACGACAATCAAAAGAACAGACGATCTGAGCTTGTTTGTAGGATTATTAGTACGTCGGTAAATTCTAAATGTCACTAACTTTTCTACAGGATATTAGAGCTGATTTCATAGAAAACAAGTAAAAACTTTTTTAAGTTTAATCAGGCCGAATCTTATCCAGCGTTCCTGTGGTACTAAAATCTTTTGACCCATGTACCCGTACCTGATCTCAGCCAAAATTACTCTATATTCAAAATTTGCTTTCATTTGAGAATTGACTATTTATCGTCCTTTTAAACATGATGGACCAAAAAACGGTTACATGAGTCAAAACGGTTACAAGCTGAGCCGAATTTGATTAAAAGTGAATCTAGTGCAACGGCAATCAAATTTTATATAGGAAATTAAAGCTACTTTCAAAGAAAAAAGTTAAAATGTCTTAAAGTTCGACCAAACCGAATCTTATGTGCTTTCCAATGTCCCTACGGTACTAAAGTGCAAAAAATACTCCGTTTTTTTAGACCTTTTGGCCAATGGATCCAATCATAGCCAAAATTACTCTATATTTGAATTCCTAGAAAATTTTGCTTTTATTTAAGTACCAATATGCCCATATTGACTGTTGATCGCCGGTTTTGACCATGCGATTTTTGGGCCACATGAGTTAAAACGTCCGACAACTATGCTCTTATTTGTAGTACGGGTATTTAGTGCGTCTGAACTAACAGTATCCATTTTAACCATTGTCCGTCCATTAAAAATATGATTTGTTAGGCAAATACTCAAAGAAGTGTCTGTGGTACTTCAAGTCATTTAAAAGGAAAATTTTTTCCCTCCAGGGACTTAACCATTTCTGATTTCCTACCTGACGAGTCTTAACCAAAAACATCACTCTTATTGGAAAAATAGCTGGAAGATGAACCATTTTATATATAGGCACGCCCCATTTAGTAGAACCTATGGAAATTAATACATGGGTGCTTTGTAGTTAATGTAAATAGGATATATGTGACACGCAAAATAGAAGGGGACATAAGGTTAAAAACCCATTTTAAAGATTAGGTCCCTTTCTATTTCCGCTTAGAATCGTCGACTTCACTTTCATAAAACACGCATATGTCTGGGAGGGAACACTTTTGGGGCATGGGATCGGTCTCATTCGATGCTCAGATGTTGTCCACATCAAAAAAAAAAGTGAAAAGTTAATGAAAAGTTTTGTTCGGGAGAGCCATTTTAAAGATTAGGTCCCTTTCTATTTGCGCTTAGAATCGTCAACTTCACCTTCATAAAACGTGCATATCTCTGGGAGGGAACACTTTTGGTGCATGGGATCGGTCTCATTCGATGCTCAGATGTTGGCCACATCAAAAAAAGAAAAATTGTTTTTTTTACCCTTAGGTCCCTTTCGCTATGCGCTGTCACATATGTAAATAGGCTCTATGAGGATACATGTCAGTAGGAACAACCATCTGAAATTATATTACTTATTTAATAATTAAGAACGAAACCCGGCATTTCGGTTTTTCGGTCAAAAACGTGTTTCGAAAAAAACGACCGATATTCACGCTTCTGCTTCTGGAAAATATTTTACCATTGAGAAATAAAGCGATTGACCCCATTTTTAAACTCTTAGAATTCATTGGAATCAATTGTGATACAAAGAGGTTTGTTTTTTATTTAAAAAAATGGTAACATTTGGTTTTAGCAACATGGTTACGAACTCAAAATTATTTCCGTTTGAATTTGTAATGTCCAAATTTAAATGGGATGTATTTTTAGCCTAGGGTCTGTCACTCAAATTAAGCCAAATACCAAATCAAAAAATGGGCCTATTTTGTCCAAGATTGGAGGTTTGTCAATAGTAATAAACTATGCCAAATTTAATTGAAATCGGAATTAAAATGCGTTTTCCAGAGGGGTTGTGAGTAAATCGATTAAGAGAACTTTGTACAGAGGCTGTATGAAAACGTATACCGATATGAGCCAATTTGTATCTGTGTTTTTCATTAACGAACGGATTTTGTTAGCGTCCGTACATTATCTAAAAAACTTGATTTTGCCAAATTTCACGAAGATTGGACAACAATTGCGACCAGAAGTTTGATTGCAAGAATAGATAGACGTAAGAATTTACGAAATTCTGACCAAATCGGTTAAATTAACGATTTGACAGTAGCATTACTATTTTCAGCTTAACCAGACTTTTTATACAATCTTCGTATTACAGCAACAACAACAAAACCTGTAGTATAATTTTGCTTTCTTTGTTCCTAAAGAAACTCGTACCAAATAAACATTCAGCAACAATGTAAACAGCGGTCCGTTGGATTTCCTCAAACCCAACCAACAGAAATTGTACAAATGTGGGTTACTAAGGCGTATGACTAGTGTGAATTCTAAATACTCGTACCTCATGTTGTGCTGAAATTGGATCGCTTGCATATCGCAGATGATGTTCACCCGCTCAACTCACACTAGACGAAAACAAAATGTGAGCGATTTTGTAGTTTCGTTTTTTTTAATGTGATCGTTGGGTACGGGGTATTCTTTTCGGCCGGTAAGCCCTTATGTTATGGTACGAAAAAAGTATTAAATGTCATTCTGTATCATTAATCACGTTTTTTTTTTGATCGTATTCATATTGAACTCACATGTTTGGCATAATTCAAATAGTTTACACTTCATCAACATAAGATTGTGTGAGAATTATTTTCAACTTGTCTTGGCTTGTCTTGACTTCAAGGAATTTTTCCAGCTGAAACACTTGGTGTCGCCAAATATGATATCTGTTCAAGGAATTTGCCCGAAGAGATACAAAAATATAGGCAGACAATTGATTTCCCAACTTCTTTTTGTGCGAGTTTGAGTTTTATTGTTAGCACACGCACATACCGCGGCGAAAAACATAAACGCAAAATTGTCACACTTTTGGGAGCTGGAATTGGCTTGAATTCGATTTGCCTAACAAAAGACTTAGGCAACAAACTCGAATTGACATTTTTCGCCGGCCGGTGGTGTTTGACCAAAAGACTCAAGACACAAACTCGATAAGGCGTTTCTTTGCATTGTTCTCCATTTAGTCTAAAGACTTAGGAAACAAACGTGATATTCGTGTGAGATTCGCGAATGCGTTCAATTCAATTCGATTCGATTTGCATGGTTTTCTTTTTCTATTTGAAAGATTTTAATGGGTTTTTACCTAGTTAACGCATTTTAGTGGCAAATATTATGAAACTCCTCTGTTTTAATAATAGCCACGGATTCGGAGGAGAGTGTGTCATAATAGTGTTGCAGTTGTTGAGCTCGTTTTTTTGTAATCATCCGAAATAGTTGTGCTAGATTTAGATTACAGCTTTTGTTATGCCATTGGCGTTAGAAAGATTTAAGCGATGACCGCCTCTCGTTCTGTCTGTCCGTACATATTGATTTACAATCCATTCAGCGATCTGTAATGATTAGTAATGATTTGTTAAAAGCAAATAAAAAAACGAAGCAGGGAAATGTTTTTTATGTGTGGCCCTCCCACTGTTAGATACTTTAGATGAGTGCGGTATAAGTGATTTAATTAAATAACAAAATGTATGTATGTATACGATACAAAAATTAAGTGCAGTAAGCTCTGTGAATGAGAAAGACATCTAAATATTTCCCTTAATGAGTACGCTTGGTGAACGTTTGACGAACATGCAGCATTTTCGAGATTGCCATATTAGACAAATATTTATGAAATGCGGCCCTCCTACTTTAAGACACCCTAGATGAGTGGGGTATATGTGCCTTGATAAATCTAAAATGAACAGTACGAGGGAGAAAATGTAGGCTCTAGAAGATGGCGTGAAGTGAGCTCCGCCTTTAGTGTTCAGTTAAGCAGGAAGTAATTTTTGACTGTGTCTTTTAATGTCTTCGCTGCAAAGGTTGCAAAGGTTGACGAACCTGCAGATTTTTTTCCTGAATGCTGTGTCCCTTATGATCTTCTTAGAAAGATCCCTTAGGTGAATTACAGGACGTTACGATTGTGGACATCTGCATTAAGTGTCCAAAGTAGGTCCGTAAGAAATTCCAGAGCGGATCGAAGCTAAAAATCTGATTAAGAAAAGGGTTCCTTTTGACAATGTCTTAGAGAATACAAGAAAATGATTCATCATTAATTAAGACTGTTACATATTAACAATATCTCAGAGAATACCAGGGCTCATTACTAAGGCCACACTTCAACATTGAAAAGTGGAATCGTGGTTTTGCATCGGGTCATTTATACCGAATCTGTAAGTACAAAGGTATGTGTGTTGATATCATTTAAGTCGGTCATATCGTCTTAATTTCCTCGACTTGGTGGATGTCTGGTGGAACGCAGTGGTGCGATGGTTAGCGTGCACGACTATCGGTCACATTAACGCAGGTTCAAATCTGTAAACCTTTTTTTAGAAGCGGGGTTTTCACTTTGTAATGCCGTCGACTTAACAAGTAAGAGATTGATCTGCAAGCCTCGTAAAATGCATAAGGCACCGAAAAAAAATTCTTAATAGACAATCTTTTGTCCGCTATAAGCCAGTGGAGTCATTTGCCGAGTATCGTGTGACTCTTTCCTATGGGTTTCCATGAAGTTGTCTTGCTGGCATTTGTGCCATACAAGGTTTATTTGGTACCTTGTGGTATTAGTTTCAATATCATGAGGAGGTTGACAGTGCTGCCTAATAATTATTTTCCTGCAGGAGTGAAGAGCATAAGCAACTAAGAACAGCAACGTTCTCTAGGTACTATTGCTGATCATATGGGTATATCTAGAAGTGGCTACTGTAGAAGCTTTAACAACGATCCTGAAGTAAAATTGTCAGAAAAACATCTGCTGTGTAACTGTCCAAGTCTACAGAAACGATGACTTCTTGCCTACCTAGGGATCTGGTTTGTGTAGGTTGCTATCTCGGTCTCGTGTAGGCTGCTATCCAAGATAAGCTAAGGCTCTCTAAATACTTACTCATCCTTTTTCTTTCTTACATTATGACTTCTTCCTTTCTTAATTAATATGTTTAACAAAGACCCTGCTCATAACCGACGAGTGATGCTTACTCTCAAAAACGACCTAACCATTCAAGGTGATATAATGGAGATTTTTAGTATTTCTGCAGACCGAACATTTTTTGTGTTGACGGCGACTAGGCATTGGCATCATAATGCATTTTTGCATCAGATAACCTGACTCGAGGACTAGCTGCATGTGTTGTAATCCAGTTCCGTTTATGAGCACTTTAAACCCCTAGGCACTGAGTGAATAGTTTTATCATATGGTAAGTGAGGTCTGACCAGGGAGGGTCACCAGTCGTCTTGTCACATGGGAATTTAAACTGGGAGTTACCTTGATTATGTAAGATGGGGCCAGTTGGACATAGCCTTATTGGCCCTCAAATCGCTTTGAACAGAAAGAAAGCCATGTTAATGTACAGAGTGCTGATTAGGCCGTTACTTCTATGGGTAGGTATTTGTGTGTCTGCATACTTGGTTGATCACAACCGACGCCTCTATTTTAAGGTGAACAATTTTAAATTTCTATGAAAAGCGAACTGAAAGAAGTCTTTGGGTATAATGACACACCTGGAGTATCTATCAACTTTTTGCTTACAACCATACATCAGTAGGGTATTGAATGTCCCTCGTCCCTTATCAAGTTCATATTTGCGTGTTCTATAGGCAATTTGCTTAGAAGGTCGCTAATGCGATAACTTCACACTACTGTACAATAATATAAAAAATAAACATTTTTGAAAAGAAAGTTATTCATGAATAACCTTTAGCGGTTTAAGCAGGCTAGGTTATTACTCGCCTATACTCGTAGTATTTCTTGAATAACTTTTTTTCTACAAATTAAACATTTTTAAATCAAAAGGTTTATGGTGCATGCAGACAGTTCTTAAAAATTCAAAAAAATATTAGTTTTGTAACTACTTTCTTTATATTATTCTATTGAAATATTGGTTTAATATTGAAAATATAAACAAAAGTATTTGGTTTGAATTTCAGAAGCCAAAAAAAATTCCTAAAAATCTATCACATTAAGAATCATTTAGAGCATACTAGTATGAATAAAAAATAAAAAAGGTTGGACAAGTTAATACTACCATTAAACACGATCCCCCTATTAAACATGGATTTTAAAATATCTCCTATATCAACTGACAAAGTGTAAATATGTATATATAAGTATATACGAGGGCGACCGCAAAAGTAACTGGCCTAACATAAAAAGAACCGTTTTTTGGAATTATTATTATTTATTTTTCAACATAATCTCCTTCCAACTCAACACACTTCATCAAACGTTTTTCAAGTTTTTTAATTCCATCCGAAAAATAAGATTTTTCAAGACCTTCAAAATATGCCTCAGTTTCAGCAATAACCTCGCTATTGGACGAACATTTTTTGCCACCGAGAAATTTTTTTAAATTTGAAAACAAGAAATAATCAAAAGGAGCTTAATCTGGACTATATGGTGGATGCGGAGCAATTTCAAATCGTAATTCGGCCAGTTTTTGTTGAGTTAAAAATGCAGTGTGTGATAGAGCATTATCTTGATGAAAAATAACTTTTTTTTTTAAATGCGGTCGTTTTATCTTGATTTCTTCACTCAAACGATCCAATAATGCACAATAATATTCACTTTTTATAGTTTTTCCTTTCTCAAGATAATCAATAAATATTATACCCCTTGCATCCCAAAATACTGTGGCCATTACTTTTCCTGCTGACTTAACAGTTTTCGCCTTCTTGGGACCACTTTTACCAGCTTCTAACCATTGTTTTGACTGTTCTTTGCATTCTGGGATGTAGTGATGGATCCATGTTTCATCAACAGTTATGAATCGGCGCAAGAACTCTATTGGGTTACGCTGATAAATCGATAAAAGCTCCTCGGAATTGGTCCAACGGACGATTTTTTTGGGGCAAAGTCAACAAACGAGGCACCTTTTTCGCTGATAGCTTTTTCATGTAGAGTTCATCATGTAAAATACTCCAAACTTGTTTTTCGTGTATTTTAACAATATCAGCAAGTTCTCTGAGCTTTATTCGTCTATCTTTAGTCACTTCATTAAATATTTTTCTATGTTTTCAATAGTAGTAGCAGTTTTCGGTCTTCCAGAGCGTTGTTCATCTTCCGTACTTGTACGACCCATTTTAAATTGTTGAACCCAGGATTTCACGGGGGAGTATGATGGTGCATTATCACCATGAACAGAATCCAATTCATCTTTGATTAATTGTGGCGTATAACCTTTCATATAAAAGTGTTTAATTACCGCACGAAACTCTTTATTTTCCATTTTTCAAAAATTATAAAACTTGTTTACTTCAATCACCTGTAACAAAGAAAAAATCATTGAATATTTCGGAAATTTTGACAGATGGCTTATTAAAGATTGCTTTTAAAAAACAAAAAAAAAGTTGCTAGTAAAACAGAAAATGTGCCAGGCCAGTTAGTTTTGCGGTCGCCCTCGTATATCGTGTTTTAAGTAGTTTCTATCTATGCTATCATGGAAAAATGACTTCTGTTTGTCTGTTTCTATATTTTTAAAGACCTCCTTTTAATTATTTGAAGACCCATTCTAATTTTTTGTAAACTTATTTAAAACATTTCTTCAAAAGTGTGTATAGGTATTTAAGTTATTTTGGAATAATATATGAGAAGAGTCTCTAAATATTGTAAGTGATTTTGGAGTCCTCAACAATCGCTTAGCCATATAATTTAGTTTTAAAGAAATCTCAAAAATTATAGATTGTATAGTTGTTGCTCCAAATAGCTGTAGAGCCATTTTTCATTTCGTTAATGAAATCATTAAACATAGTTTGTGTTAAAAGACTTTTGTTATGTTTGACTATTTTGTGCAGGCAAAGCTTTATATTTTTAAATGATTTTTATAATAGCAAATCATATACAGATGTACGAACAAATCTATTGAAATATAATAAATATTCATTTTATCCCAGTCGAAAACGACATAAATAAATAATAAATTTATATTAGCCTTTCATAAAGTTTTATGACTTTTTTATATCTATGCAAAGTGTTTTTATTGTCAGACAAACAATGCACTGCTCATTCCAGATATTCGTCATGATTCACTTCCACCGACTAGTTCCCAAATGTTTATTCCAGAATCAACCAACATTTATGAGCTTTGGCTAAATTTGTTAGAACATTTTTGTATGACAAAAAGCATATGAACGTCATAAGATTCGTAAATAAAAACTAGTACAAATGTTTTAGTCTGTTGATCCGATTTACATATACCCTCACCTATGAATGGATTTTAAATTTGTCGGCCTCCATAGCCCGACGCGTACCGATTTGAATGAAATTTTGTAAAGGGTAGTTTGAGTGGGATGTACTAGACTAAACATATTGCAGAAAATAAAATTTAGCCGAAACTCATGCATTTGGAAAATGTTATGTGGATAGGATTATTTGTGTTGTTAGTGTGGGAGGTACAGGAAGGGGCATGCATAAGGATCCAATTTTTCGTTAGTAAGTCCAACTTACAGTCGAGTTCCTAATTCCCTATTTCCAAAAGAATTGTATGAAAAGCATTAAATTTATTATGCAAATATCAAAAATGGGTGAATGGTGCATTTGCTTTCGAGATACCAGAACAGGGCGTGTCATCAAATCTCTTTGGTACAAGCGAATAAAGCCATTTAAAAATATTATAAAGTTATAAATTAAGCGAACTGCATGCCTAGGAGACAAGTTATGTAGGTTTTAATCTGCACTGGAACAGGGTTATTTTTGTGGGAGATACCAGATGGGACGTGGCTAAGAGTCCTATTATTTGTCACCAAGTTAACCTATAACTCTGTAGATATTAAAATTTTACCAAAAGGGGTCAACTGGTGCATTTGCATGGGAGGTACCAAAAAGGGCGTGTCAACCACTACGTTTATATCAGGGTACAAAGCCCTTTTTAATAATATTGTGGTGCTTGTAATTTATGTGAATTTTAAACACTGGGTGACAAGTTATAGACGTTTTAATCTACACTAAAAGAAGGTCATTTGTGTAGGAGGTACGTGAAGGGGTGCGCCTAGGAATCCAATTATTAGTCACCAAGTTAACCTTATAACTCTATTCTTAAGTTTCGATTTTGAGATATATATAAGTAGGTCAGTAGCATTAAAGGTATTATAATTATTCCAAAAGTGGGCCGCGTTTTCATGGGAGGTACCTGAAGGGGCGAGTCAACAAATGTTTTCAATGGGAGAAAATTTATGTGGGTTCTAATCTGCACAGAAGCTGAGTCATTTGTGTGAGAGGTACCAGTGATGTGGCAAGAAATCCAATTATTTATTACCAAGTTAAGCCTATCACTCTGTTCTTAAGTATTCATGTTGGATGGGATCGTATGAATAGCTTTTAAAAAATTTGAAGAATAATACTAGGTTATGACGAGAGTTACCGTGCTAATCAGCCACGCTGACGGACTTGGCTTAAATGATTAATTAAGTCATGAAACGTATATGATCAACACATATGTAGGGCATTAAATGTTTTTTTGGTGCGTTACACATTTTGTCGAATGTATAAGGTTATAACAAACCTTAAATATATTGAAACAGTAGCAAAATTAAGATTTTTAATAACTTTTAATCTACAAACAACTGGAAAAGCCGAAAAGTACGAAATATATTTATTTGTTTATACCGAATCACCATTATAGCTTAACAAGAGGTTATTAAACTTTCGCTTCCAAAATCACTTCATCCTCAAGTTATCTTTAAATTAAATAGAATACAACCAATTACGCAAGCAATGACAATGTCTTGCCAAACATTCATTCCACAACAAATTTTTGTCACGTTTTCTGTCCAGTATCTCGATTGTACTACCAGTATTTTGTACTTTGCTACAAAATACAAATAAAACAAATCTCTTTTCATTTACAAGAGAAATAACAATACAAAATAAAACACATCACTTCTTAATTAAATTCAAACTTGGTCGATCTAACCGTTTTATTAGCCCATAATTCAGAAGCGTCTAACATTATATATGAGTCATTATATAAAGGTCGTCTTGTCACGTTTTGTTCACTTTCGTCTTTGACTCTCGCATCGAAATTATATTTCTATGCCAGTCGTCTACCACAAACAATGGCTAATCACTTGATTTCTATAATCAGCCGGCCGTTTGGACGGCTGTGCATAGGGTCTTAAATATGGGTCAAATCTTACAAAAAAGAGTTTTGATTTCTTTTGGAATTATTCGGTATTTTTTCAGTTTCATATTTACACCGAAGGCATGCGAGTATTGCAAAATCAAAACAAATCTAACTGATGAATTATGCATGAGATGTCTTCAAGTCATGTTCAAGGGGAGGGAAGAGAAGAACAAAACAGAGAAATGATATGCTTTTGTTTTCAAACAAAATAGTTTTAGAATTTATTGACTATGGCTTGTTAAGCTGTCAAATCAATTAATGTCTTTGAAATCAGAACATCTGAGAAGCTGGCTGTAATATAATACGCTTGCTCTGGTAATATTTGCATTGAGACAAAAGTTGCGAAAATTTTAAACAGATTATTTATTTGCGAAAAAAACTATAATTCATATTTTGGTGTATGGTTAGATCGATAATGGTGACATAGTGACCCATAAAAATCATTGGTTTCTAAAGTATATTTAATAATGCAAAAGATAGACGTGAAAACTCCCGGCCAAGATTTTTTCTAATGTCTTTTGTTCGGTGAGACTCACGCAATAGGGCGGTATAAATTAATTCCGTAGCTGTGTTTTGATTTCATTACTTCATTGCTAATTTTTGCAATTTAGTCAGAGAAATCCGCGAGTTATTTTGATATTTATACCCTCACCACATTGTGGTACAGAGGTATTATTTTTAAATATTTTTATTTATAATACCCTCAACTGAAGGAAGGATACTTAATTTGTCATTCCGTTTGCAACACTTTGAAATATTTGTTCAAGACTAAAGAGTATATATATTATGGATCGGCTTTAAATTCGAGTCTGATCTCTGCATGTCCGTCCGTGTGATTTTGATCCAAGCACGATAGCGGTCAAACAAATTAGACTAGGACCCTTTAGTCCCTCAAAAGTTTCCTTTTAGGGACGAAAGCGTAACGATTTTTATGCAAACGATATTAAATTTGTCATTCCGTTTACAACACTTTGAAATATTTAGCCAAGACTAAAGGGTATATGTATTATGGATCAGCTTAAACTTGAATCTGATCTCTGCATGTCCCTCCGTGTGATTTTGATCCTAGCACGATAGCGGTCAAACGAATAAGGCTAGGACCCTTTTTTTTGTTAAGTCCCTCAAAAGTTTCTTTTTAGTGACGAAAGCGTTACGATTTGTATGCAACCGATATAAAAGTTGTCATTCCGTTTGCAACACTTAAATATTTATCGGAGAATATAAAGTATATATCTAATGGATGGGATTAAAATTCGAATATGATCTATGCATGTCCGTCAGTGTGTTTTTGATACAAGCACGCTAGCGGTCAAACATATTAGGCTAGGACCTGTATTCCTTTAGTCTCTCATAACGTATCGGTTGTGTGAAGGGTACCAGAAGAGGCGTGGCTAAGATCTAGGAATTTTTCTCACCAAGTTCACCTTATAAATTGATTCTAAAATATTGATTATTAGTCAGATCATATGAATAGTGTTGAAGATATTGCAAAATTAGCAAAAGTGGGCGATATCGTGAATTTGCTTGGAAGGTACCAGAATGAGGCATGTCAACCACTTTTTTCGTATGCTCAATATATTACTTACTTAAAGTGAAGAAATGGTACATTTATGTAGAAATGTCGCAAGGGGCGTGGCAATATATTTATATTTCTTTCTCCTATACATATCTATTTTCAATCACAAAGGCAACTTTAGTAAAATATTACGACATGCTAAAATTAAAAACGATTTGTAACATTTTATTGTGCGAAACAGCCAAATGACTTTAAAAGTCATGATGCGGACTTGTCAAATACATATGAAGGGCCGAAAATGTTTTTTTCGATGCACTACACTTTCTGTTTTTGTATCTTTACCCTATATCAACAAATGATATAGGGTGAAGATTCAAAAAATCGATCCTCTATAGATATTTAAGAAATTAAAAAATGAACTTTGGAACTGCAGCCTTCAGAACTGATTTCTTTTTTTTAAGAGAAACAGGTTAACTTCAATTTCTAGGAAGTCTGGAAAGTCTGTAGCTTCAAGTCTGTTCCATTTACGAGGGCGACCGCAAAACTAACTGGCCTGGCACATTTTCTGTTTTACTAGCAACTTTTTTTTTGTTTTTTGAAAGCAATCTTTTATAAGCCATCTGTCAAAATTTCCGAAATATTTAATGATTATTTTCTTTGTTACAGGTGATTGAAGTAAACAAGTTTTATAATTTTTGAAAAATGGAAAATAAAGAGTTTCGTGCGGTAATAAAACACTTTTATATGAAAGGTTATACGCCACAATTAATCAAAGATGAATAGGATTCTGTGCATGGTGATAATGCACCATCATACTCCACCGTGAAATCCTGGGTTCAACAATTTAAAATGGGTCGTTCAAGTACGGAAGATGAACAACGCTCTGGAAGACCGAAAACTGCTACTACTACTGAAAACATTAGAAAAATATTTAATGAAGTGACTAAAGATAGACGAATAAAGCTCAGAGAACTTGCTGATATTGTTAAAATACACGAAAAACAAGTTTGGAGTATTTTACATGATGAACTCCACATGAAAAAGCTATCCGCGAAAAAGGTGCCGCGTTTGCTGACTTTGCCACAAAAAATCGTCCGTTGGACCAATTCCGAGGAGCTTTTAGCGATTTATCAGCGTAATCCAATAGAGTTCTTGCGCCGATTCATAACTGTTGATGAAACATGGATCCATTACTACATCCCAGAATGCAAAGAACAGTCAAAACAATGGATAGAAGCTGGTAAAAGTGGTCCCAAGAAGGCGAAAACTGTTAAGTCAGCAGGAAAAGTAATGGCCACAGTATTTTGGGTTGAAGGGGTATAATATTTATTAATTATCTTGAGAAAGGAAAAACTATAAATAGTGAATATTATTGTGCATTATTGGATCGGTTGAGTGAAGAAATCAAGATAAAACGACCGCATTTAGAAAAAAAAAGTTCTTTTTCATCAAGATAATGCTCCTTCACACACTGCATTTTTAACTCAACAAAAACTGGCCGAATTACGATTTGAAATTGCTCCGCATCCACCATATAGTCCAGATTTAGCTCCTTCTGATTATTTCTTGTTTCCAAATTTAAAAAAATTTCTTGGTGGCAAAAAATTTTCGTCCAAAAGCGAGGTTATTGCTAAAACTGAGGCATATTTTGAAGGTCTTGAAAAATCTTATTTTTTGGATGGAATTACAAAACTTGAAAAACGTTTGATGAAGTGTATTGAGTTGGAAGGAGATTAGGTTGAAAAATAAATAATAATAATTCCAAAAAAACGGTTCATTTTATGTTAGGTCAGTTACTTTTGCGGTCGCCCTCGTATGTGTATTTCCAGGATCTGAACGGGACACTCGTACACTTAAACTTTTTTTTTTAAATAATGTTTGCCTTTAATTTTAAGTTTTAAAACTTTTGCGAAAGAGACGTAAATTCCAGCAAGTATTTTTTTTTATTTTTTATAAAAACATTAAAAAAAAAGTTCTTGTTGTTTGACAAAGTTGATAATTATGTAAAGTTTGCTTTAATAACATATCTCTGTTTGTTTAAAAAAATTAAATTGGAATGTTAATAAAAACATCAAAATTAACGTATTTTGGCAAAATCCGAATTTCCATTTACAAAAGCAAATACAGTAGACGCTCCCAAATTAGAACCACTTTGTTTTTCGGGTGGTTCTAATTTCCGAAAAGTTCTAATTTCTGGACGTTTTTTTTATATTTACAAAAATAAGGCAAATTTGTATCCAATTTTGAGTATTTTATTAAGAAAAACGAAAACTTAAATAACATTTCAGTCAAACAATATCGCATAAATGTTTCAAACTTAAAATATTTCATTGAAGTAAAGGAAAATGTTATTATCCAACTGCTGGAATGCGGTGGCAGTGTAAATTATCATAGTTAGTTTTTGCGTAACACGTAATCTGTGAAAGTTGTTTATTTTTAGTTTTATTGGTTCTAATTTCCGAATTGTCAATGCATCAAAATGCTGGTTCTAATTTCTGAAAGTTCTAATTTGTGAGCTTCTACTGTACCAGTATTTTTTTGATTTAAGAGCAGTAATACAACATTTATTGTTGAACAGTGATTTTCTAAAACTATTGAAACAGAATTTTTTTTTCATGTTTCAATCGAACTGACAACTTAATTTGCGTTAATTCAGAAACCTCTTATTTAAATTGATAATTTGAAGGTAAAAAAATCAATTTTAAATTGAGAACTTTTTTTTTTAAATTGAGAAATTCCATTTTAAATTAAAAAAGTACTACTGAAAATTTTCATTTGGATTTGAAAAAAAACAATTTAAACTATATTTGATGCTAAGATTTTCCATTTCAAATTGACCAAATACTTATTTTAATGAAGAATTTTCCATTTTAAATTATGAAAATTCCAATATAAATTGATAAAAATCAATTTCTGATTGCAAATATCCACTGCAAATGAGAAGGTACTAGGTAAAATTTACAAAATTCCAATTGACATTGAGAATGTTTCATTTTAAATGTAGGAAACTTCAGTTGAAATTGAGAAAGTACAATTGAGAATTTTCATTTAAAATTAAAAAAATCCAATTGAAATTAAAAATTTCTAATTAAAAATTTCCAATTAAAATTGAGAGTTTCTATTCTAAAATGAGAAAATCTAATTGAATTTCAAACATAACAGTGTAAAAAATAAAAATTGAGAATTTCTGCTTGAGATTAAATAATTACAAATTGAAATTCAGAATTTTCCATTCCTAGTTAGATTGCCAATTTTAGAAACTCCTAATGAAATTGGTCATTTTCATTTCAAATTAAGCTAATGTTAATTTAATTTGTTCACTTCCATTCAATATTAAGATTTTTACTTTCAAACTGACAACATTTCAATTGAAATAAAGAAATTTCATATGAAATTGAGAAAAGAAGAAAAGAATTCAATTTAAGTTAAAAATTTCCAATTTAGTTAAGAAAAACTCTGAAGAAAGTTATGAATTTTCATTTGAAATTATGAACTTGAGAAATATTAGCTAAGTAATTTTATTTCCAAAAAAGAAAATTAACTGTGAAAATTTTAATTAAATATTAATATTGAATAAATCATGATTGAATTAATTTTACATAAAAATTAAAATTCAGATTCAGGCTTTTTAATGACCAATTTGTTAATAAAACTGCTAGTGATTTGGCCTCAATCCGTTAAATCCACCGCGTCCGAATTGTGTTAAAAAGATTTGTACCCAACATCATAGTTTGTAATGCACACAGATAGGCGATTTGTTTCCACAACCGAATGTTGCTGGTTGCACATACTATTCATGTATTCAATCGCTACCACCCAAAGTTGATTGTGTTCAGTAGAGGGCACTTACAAAATCGGTTGAAGAAACAAAGCAACGGTAAACTCAACTAATAAAGATGATTATTGGAACTGAATTTGTACATACTTAAGTCGTTTAATTTTGATTGTACTAAAATTATAGGTTTCGATTGGAATTCGATTGTCATAATAACGAACATTTGTTTACTGGACCAACAACTGGTTATATTTTACGTTTTCTTTTCATCTTCAGATTTTCAGCCAAAATTTAAAAGAATATTTGGTATTTCAGAAACTTTCAAATGCAATTTGAAAAAAAATTATTTAAATTCTCAAATATTTTAAATAATGATTCAATACATACTTCAATTTGTTGTTTTTTTTTTTGAATACTAAATATGCTTTCGTCAAAAACTAAGATATTGTAGTGACTAGAACGGATAAATTATTATAGAGATTATATTCTGATGTTGTGATAACCAATAATATGATACAGCAGTGTTTAGTTTACTGCTGTATCATATTACTACGCAAAAATCAACCAATTATTGGTACCAAAGTTATATGTACTTCCTAATCGACTGGTTGCCAAACACCAAGTTGTGGCAACCAACAGATTCATTGAAATTGGTTGGTATAACCGTTTTATTGGCTGTGAGTAACGTAATATTATCGTAGCTACCGAACCATGGAACCGTCAATGATTGCCACAGAAAGTGTGTTTACCCCACCGAATTTTCGTAGCTGCAACGATTTCCAACGGATTTTTTTCTATGTGTATGAACTGACATGTAGACTGTCGGTTTTATATTTCAATATTTTGAAATTTGAAATATTAAATTCAAACGGCTTTAGCACAAACCACTTGGTGGTCTATTGGTTCAATTAACTCTTGGGCAGAGAAATGTTACACAATTAAATGGAATATTAAATAGCCGCACAAGAGGCTTGTAAGCAATTTTCTGATCGCGTGAGAAACGCTGATGTTTTTTTTTTCTACCAATTATTTTGCCGCTTATTATTGTTTTTTGTATGTTGTTGTAGTAGCTCTTGTTACAATTATGCAATGTACGTAAATATTTATGGTAAAAGTAAGAAAAAGAAGAAGACAAACTTACCGCCCACACCGCCCATAAACAATAGCTCAAATTCATGGCAGTGAAATATTTGTAAACCGCAATTAAAAGACTTGTTTTTTCCACTTGTTTTGTCTGCTTCTTTAACACTACAAATTTTGCACTCCAAATTTTAATTTATTGCAATAAATCTTTTTTCTTCTTCTTTTTTAATTAAGGAAACTTTTTTCAAATTTTAAATATTTGCTCCAATAATGTTTGGCGATTCTGCTTTTTACACTTCCGTTACAAATCGAATGCACACGGCTATAATTATACTCTGGTTTGATTTTTGGGGCGAAAAAAACACCAAAACTCCCAAAATAAAAAACGCTCTTGTCTTTTCTTCTTCACTTTGTTTCCAAAACGTTGTAATTTCAATTTAGTGCACGAGCTTCTTCAGTATTGAGTTTTCATGATTTTTTAAATTCTGTTTTTTTTTTATTTTACTTTGTAATTGTTATCGTTGTTGTTTGTGGCTCTTTAATGTGTAATTTTACGTATCGTTAAGTGATTTATTTTGGAGCACGTTTAATTTTATTACAACAAATAAACAATTCATTCGATCGTTGTTGTTACAACTCAAACAAAATAGAAAAAACGCCAAAGCGAAACTTGGCTCTTCTTGTGGCCAGCGAACGCTTCTCAGTCAGTCGTCCACCCAAAAGCCAACAAACTGAAAGCCTAACACCGAAAACCGATAGAGAAGAAATAGCAGGGCAAAAACAAACTGCAGCTGCAGTAGCGCTTAGCCACTAACTAGAGTTAAATGCTTAAACGCCAAAATGTAATGTGTGAAACAAATGAGCTGATCGTCGTCGTTGTTTTGTTGTTGTTGGTTTTTGTATATTCAACTCGGTCCGTTTCGAAATACGAAAATTGATACGAAATTGAAATCGCGCACACGTCTGTTACTGTAGCTGGCTAAATCGCCACTAAATCCACGGCGTATTGAGAGTCTCGGTTTAAACTTGAAAACCGACAAAGCCAAGCCGGAGACGACAAACACACCGACCGACCGGCAGCGAAACAATTTGTGTGTGGCACCAGTCATCATGATAGAAAACGCTGGCGCTGTTGCCGCCGCCGCTGCTGCCTCTGCGGCCCATAGTAGCGGGCGATGATGTTGGCGGTGTTGCTGGTGGCAAATTCAGCTTCACTTTGAGTTTTCTTCGTTCATTTGTGTGAGTGTGCCTGTGTGCATGTTTGTATGTGTATTGTTTTTTCAAATCGTAAGGTATCAGATTCATACAATTTCAAATTTAAATTCCGAAACATTTGTGCGCGAATTCTACCCCCATCGCCAACGGATAGTCGGTGCTCTACCATTTCTACTAATATCGATTATTGTTTCAGGATTACACTAGCATACAAAACAAGTTAAAAAAGATGTTATCTTTGGTTCATCTTTACTTTGTATTCTCTATTAAAATGGTCTCATATTTTTAGTTCCTTCTTCTGTCGCTTCTTTGAACTAATTGCGCTGATTATACACGAAGAAATAAAGTATGGTTGGTGTAACAATATTCGCGGAGCATCATACTACTGTTGGTATATGGTTGTGGTACAACAATATTATGATCATCACAACAATAGTATGGTTCACACACAACCATATTACGATCCTCACAACAATAGTATGGTCCTCACAACAATAGAGTTATTCACACACAACCATACTATGATTTCCACAACCATATTATTATTCATACTCAACCATACTATGATCCTCATAACACTATGTTTAACATACAACCGTAGTATGATCCTCACAACCATAGCATGACTCACACAACAATACTATGATCCCCAAAATTTTTTGTATGGATTGGGTTAAGTTGTTATTCAACAATAAAGATTTTTATTGAGTAAATTATGGAAAAATAAAATTAAACTCTTAATGATAGGCACGATTTATTTACCAGTAGAAAAAAGTCATTTATTAAAACTATTTCAGTTATACTAATCCAAAGCAATTCGTTTGGAAAAAATTTAATTTAAATTAAAAAGTACTATTATTCCGTAAGATTCGTAACAATAACATTGTCAAATTAAAAACAATTTAATTACGATTTTGTCGGTATGATTGCCGTAATCTTATTATTATTGAAATAAAACCCAAAAAAATACATTTGTCGTACAAACCATGTTTATGTTGTTGCCACAAACATATTTTCATTTTTAAATTTGGCAACAATACTATTGTTACATTTTAACAATATTAATATTGCCGCAACCATACTATTGTCAAAATGAAATTCAAAAAACAAACTATGGTTGCGACGGCCAAACTTTTATTGCAGAGAACATACTATTGTTGCCGTGAACATATAGTAACCATATATTTTCTCTGCGTGTAATGTTCCTATTTTCAAGAGGTACAATCCAGACTTTCTGACGAATCTTTAGAGTTATTCGTTATAAATCGGGTTATCTTTTAATATTAGTAACCAAATAGGCGTACCAGTTCGTACAGTCCGAGCCCAAACTTAACGCTGATTTTGAAAACATTTGCATTCATAGAAACAAGTGTCACAAAATTTCATTTATCTTGAATGGCCAATAGTCAGTAAACGATTCTTAGGACTATAGGGATCATCGTTTGGGCCACAAGAGCTGAAACATCTAGCAACCATACCTTCTTTTTGGGTAAAAAGCACGTCTTAACTAACAGTATAATAGAGGGTGATCCATCTAGAGGTATTTTTCAGAACAAAAAAATATAAAAATTTAAATCAAGTGTGGAATCTTTATTGGTAATTTTAAAGGACATTTTATGGCATTTCTTTTTTGAAAATAATTACCTTCAAATGTTGTCAACTGTATTATGGAAATGAACGTTCGGTGAGAAACGGGAAGATACGCTGTTTTCTACCAAAATTTTGTTCAGTGATGAGGCCCATTTCTGACTCAACGGCAAAGTCAATAAACAAAATTGCCGCATGCGGGCTGAAGAGCAACAAGAAGAGGTTCAAGAGGTGCCATTATAGCCAAAGAAAACCACGGTTTGGTGCGGTTTAAGCTGGTGGAATCATCGGTGCATATTTTTTCAAAAATTATTATGGCCGGAACGTAACCGTGAATGGTGCTCGCTATCGCGCCATGATATCGATCTTAATGCTACCTGAAATTGAAGCCCGTAATATTGACGACACTTGGTTTCAACAGGACGGTGCCACTTGCCATACAGCTGCTCAAACATTGGATCTATTAAGAGGTCATTTCGAAGAGCAGCCAAATTTTCGTTTTGGACAAGTGAGTTGGCCACCTAGATCGAGTGATATCACACCTTTAGACATTTTTCTTTAGGGTTACGTAAAGCCCAAAGTCTATGCTGGAAGCCAACATTACGCGCGTCATTAAAGCCATACCGGTCGAAATGCTCGAACGATTTCTCATATCAACAACATACCTATATAAAAGTTTACCAACTACTATCATCATATCGGTATAAGTTCACGAGATTCAGCCTTTCATAGTTCAGGGCTGTATAGTAGGGTGGAGTGAAAACATGCTTTTTTTTAATTTGAAAAAGTTAACCTCGGAAAGAGATGTAGTCTGGGGTCCTAAAGAGGGGAAAAATAAAGAAAAAAATTTTGAGGGGTCGCTCCAAAATAAACAAATACACGTGTTTGAAGGCGTGAATTTTCCTAACCCCTGAACCGATTTTAAAGTTTTATGTCAATAAATGTTTGCAATAGCGTAAACAATGAAATAAGGGCATGAAAAAATTTAAAAAAATTTTTCTCATTGTTCAAAAATTTCAAAAAGTAAAATAAGTCAAATCGTCCCTTCTTCAGAAAATTGACTGAACAATGAAATCGCCACCAAAGCTACAAATATTAGTCGATTATCCCCATATTTGCATCAAATACTTTTGTTTAGGCACTGAACAAGCAAGCTCAAACTTTTAAATTTCGAATAAGTTAAGTCGTTAATTTTTAGGATTTTTCTAAAATCAACGCCAAAATAGCGATAATTTCCAAATTTCTAGGGAGTGGCGCGACCCCTAAAAATTTTTTTAAATTTTTTTCTTTATTTTTCCCCTCTTTAGGACCCCAGACTACATCTCTTTCCGAGGTTAACTTTTTTTTTTGAATTTCACTCCACCCTACTGTATAGGGCCCGCGTCCTTTTTCCAATTTTAAGTTAATAATTTCCTAGTCATAGATGTCATTCAGTTAAAATTTTATAACGATCGGTCCATCAGTTGGCGAACATGTGATTTTTATAAAGGGGGCGTGTTTCGATACATGCCAACATCATATGTTCCAACTACGATATCATCGTCACATCTCCTATAGTTCAAGAGATGTTGTCTTTTTAAGTTCTGGGTTTTGTGAGCGGTGCTACACCCCCTTGCAAATTATCCCCTAACATAGTCTATTAAAATTTTATAACGATCGGTTCATTACTATGGTAATGTTTAAAAGTGGCGTGGCACCGTTCACTTTCCTCTGGAATGTGTTTCGATCCATGCCAACATCATATGTTCCAAGTATATTCATTAGATATTTTCTTTTTAAGTTTATGTTTGTTGATGTTTCCAAAGGTAAACTAAGTTCATATGTGGGGAACATTTTGACCTCTTAACCGATCTAGCCCATTTTCAATACAAACCGTTACTGCCTCTTAACACATGTTTTAGCAAAATTGCTGCCACTTCGCTTCAAAAATGCGACCTGTTCTTGGCTTTCTACAGACAGACATGACAAGATCATTTTTGAATTTTGCTACAATTAAGAATATTTATACTTTAGGGGGTTTCGGCAGGTAATTCGAGGTGTTTCAAACGGAATGACATAGTTAATATACCCTCTATGATGGAGGGTTTAAAAGCAGGGGGCTATAGTATCCTACACAGTAGAGTACGGTTTTTAAACAATAGGTGTTGAGTTGTTATATGGAAGTTCATATACCATTTTCTATAGAAAAGCTCAAAGGTTCAAGTATTCTTAAATGACGATGTATTAATGAAATGACAACGCAGCGAAAAATTGCAAAAGGATATAACTCGACTTAACCGTGGTTAGTACAAGTGGGACAAAAGTTAAAAACTTTTATAACTTTTTCGTTTATATATTTTTTTTCTCAGATTATATAATATATAAAATGGATTTTTTTACACTAAGTAAGAAACATAATGTCACTTAAATGACCCCCGTTTTCAGCTTCGCAATGATGGGTTCATTTAAGATCATTTTCCATAACATCTTTCAAAATTCGTGACTGTAGCGTTCGTATTTCCGCAACAATGTTGACCTTGAGTTGAAGGATTGTCTTGGCCTTGTTCGTATACTGGCGATCGCGCTGGCCAAATAATTGCCGAATTTCTTTAAATTATTCGTTCTCCAAAAATTAGACTTAAAGGTGCCATTGTGTCTTGGGCTGTGGCTCCGTCCCGCTGAAACCACATCACAGGACGTAAAAAAATTTCTAACATAAACCGATACCGCTCTCCATTTCAGTTACAGCACTTCTATGTTCATTCTCGAAGAAGGAAGTCCCAATGATATTTGCAGAAGGGATCCCACACCATACTGTGCACCTAATGGGGTGCAATTGGCTTTGATGAAAGGCTCTTGGATTTCGAGAACCCCAGGACCTACAGTTTTGCTTATTAACAAAGCCATTCAAATGAAAATGAGCTTCATCACTCATGCGTTAAAATAATTGATCGCTGATTTATATAATAAAATTCTATTCTGGTTCTTTGTTCAGTTGTGAACCTCCATCATTTATTCTCCAAGTGTTATTTTTATAATCGGAAAAAAGTAAATGAAAAAATATATAAACGAAAAAGTTATTAAATTTGTTAACCCCATTTTTAAGCCCACCCTGTAGATGCGCTTAATAATTACCCACCACACCATGGGCGAAGTGGCCGTTAATATATGACGATAAACCATTCTACTCCAACTTTTCTTAAACTTTCCGTCCAGCCCCAAAAAAAGTAGATGCAATTTTGTCTTACAGTGTAATACTTAAGCAAACCAAAAAACTTTTCGTTGAATTCCCGTTAAAGTCATATCCTGACGTCATTTGAATCTATAGCTATTCTTAAACTTTTCGGCCACATTGGTGCAAAAAATCACCTTAAAATCAATTGTGTTTTATTATTTCATTGTAAGGTGTGTGTGATTTCATCTTAGACGCCCTCATCACATGCGCATAAAAACAGAACACCAACAACATCCAAAACTACACCACCCACCTCGAGTGTTTCGAATCGACGGCGGAATTAAGCGCGCATTACACCTTTCAATGGTGAACAACAGACAACACAAGTGTTGAACTCAGATTGCACTTAGAAGTTGTTGTTTCCTTTGTTGAGATTAATTATGACTGATTGGGGTGCTAATCGATGACTGATACAGATATTATTTCAGCGACCAACAAATCGACCCACCGAATAAATGCAAAAGGAAATTTAGCAACAGATCGAAATTGAGTTATTGATTCAATGTAAGAATAGCTGGCTGCACTGTTGTTGCGAACAGGGACTTATATTGTTTAATAATTCTGCGCAGTGGAACAGTTGCACGGTTTGATCGAATATTAAATACCCTACCTTTACTGTATTATACGAGGTTGAAGTACGTCGTATTGTTGAATCTTATCCATACTTAAAAGTGTATCATGGAGTTATACAATCGAGGCAATTCTTGTTTCAAAGTCAAGGCATACTTAAGCGATTAGAATTTCATATACGGCAATTTATCCATTCCTACTTTATCGATTTTTTAAAAAAAAATCGATGAATACTATTGGACGTTTTCAAGTTATGCGATTATTTCCATATAAGGTACTCTACATAATTGGAGATATTATAGCTAATTTTATTAAAGAAAGCACTCAATATTTAGTATCGATTTTCATTTTTGTGAAATCATTAAATTTGTTAATTGGTGTGATTACCGGCCTGTTCTATTCGTATGACACCGTGTTGTTTTGCTAAGTGTGTACGATATCATACAAAGAAAAAAAGATTATCGATTCAATTATAAAATTCAAACAAAAAATTAATTAGGAACCCTCTGATAAAACTAATTCACATATTAACTAAAATATTCCTACGTTGTTTATTAAAAATATTTTCAATTTCAGGCGATAAAGAGATTCACATATTGACATATTGATTTTTAAATAAAAACAGTTGTAAATTTGTAAAAATAAAAGTCGAAAACATTTTTTTCTTTTGAGGCGGTGACAAATTATGCTTATTTTATAGTTAGACTTGAGACCATATTTCTATTGAACATTGTATTCAAAAATGTATAGAAACCAAAACAATTTAAAAATCAGTCGACAAGTTTTAGTTGCAAGCAGCGGTGACTGCAGTGTCGTTGAGTGCTACTTTACCATCATCAGACCCCAAGCAACGAATGTGCTGTAGCCGTGATACCTTCAAATCATGTTTGCTACTTAAGTCTTATGTTATGTGCTTCAGAATTAAATATTAAAAAAAATTAAGACTGTGGATAAAAACACATATGTGACAGCGCATAGAGAGAGGAACCTAATTTTCAATTATTACTTTTTTTTTTGTTTGATGTGAACAACATCTAAGCATCGAATGAGACCGATCCCATGTACCAAAAGTGTTCCCTCCCAGAGAAAGTGATGGTACACCAAACATACACGTATTTAAATCTTTAAAATGGCTCTCCTGAACCAAACTGGTTTTTACCCTTAGGTCCCTTTCTATTTTGCCCGTCACATATAGTAGCTACATAAAGACGTTTTTGTTTAAAATAAGGATACAGCCTTTATTAAGTTCCTGTCACTGGACTTTTAATATTTAGCATATATGCAGTTCAAAAATACCAAAGAAGATAATTTATCCTTTTACACTGACTTACACACAGAGAGAAAATATTGCTGCTATACGGTCACGGCAAAAATATTATGTTCTTCGCAAGTAGAGTATGTTCGCCGCAACCATAGTATTGTTTATTAAATTACACTTTGATAATAGTATGATTGCCGCAATATTAATATTGTTGAAATGTAACAAAAGTATTTATAAGTATATTAAAAAATAAAAATACAGTTGTAGCAACAATACAAATATGGTTGATGCGACAAAAGTATTGTGTTTTGGGGGGTTTATGTTAACTATAATATGATGACGGCAATCATACTGTATGACTGAAATTTTTCTTCATTTGAATATGCTTTTTAGAAAAATGTAATTGTTACGGATCTAATAATTTTTTTTTTCAATTGTCTTTATTTGCGATCTGTCTTTTATCAATAAGCAAAATAGCTAAAATATATAATAGTACATAACAGAAATTTTGCATTCCCCATTGGGATACGTAAATATATACAAAAGGAAAATCTTTTTCTAATGTAACTTAAGTCAAAACTTGTTTAAATACGTACATATAATACATAGCAACTTTCTGAATGGTAAATCTAGTACATGAATACGTTGTAGTCTTCTTTTTTCATTGCTGTCGTCAATTAGAGAGATAGCTAAGGGATTAACGTGGTCACTTAGTCTTTGTAGATAGGTCTCACTAAATCTGCAGATCTCTTCGCTGACGGACGGTATATTCAGGTCTCTCCTAATTGTTTGGTTTTTGACAAACCATGGGGCATTTGTAATAAGCCTGAATGTTTTCGATTGAAATCTTTCAACGACGTCTATACTGGATCTGCTTGCGGTTCCCCAAAGCTGGATGCCATAGGTCCAAACTGGCTTAATAATGGCTTTGTATATTCGAATCATGTTATTAAGGTTGAGTTTCGACTTTGGTCCTAACAGCCAGTATAGTTTGCTAGTTTTTATTTTTATTTGATTCCGCTTCGCTTTAAAGTGATGTTTCCAGGTAAGTCTTCTATCCAGAGTAAGGCCAAGGTACTTTGGGTTTGGGTATTATTTCGTTGTTAATAGTAACTGGAGCACATACGCCGCGTCTCCAGGCAAAAGTAACATGATTTGATTTTGTGGATC
Source organism: Hydrotaea diabolus (assembly GCA_963513945.1). NCBI lineage: Eukaryota > Metazoa > Arthropoda > Insecta > Diptera > Muscidae > Hydrotaea > Hydrotaea diabolus. The sequence continues at coordinate 172,894,462 of OY740719.1, forward strand.
TAATAAAATGATGGTACTTTTTATATGGAAATAAAACATTTTCAAATAAACTGATTTGGCTTTGTTTAACTAAAATATTTGTAATAAAAACGCTTATGGTTTTTTAAACTAATTTTTTCTACTGTTAAATAAATCACTCCTATTATTTCGAATTTAATGTATTTTTAAATAATTTTCATAACTCAAATCTATGGTTGACCACTTAACCCAATTCTAATAAAAAATCTTAGGGATTATAGTATAACTGTCTGTGATCATACTATGGTTGTAGGGATCATAACATAGTTGCGTGTGAATCATACAATGGTTGTGGATGTGAGGATCATAGTATGGTTGTGGAGATCATAGCATGGTTGAGTGTGAATCACGCTATGGTTGTGGAGATCATGGTATGGTTATGTGTGAATCATGCTATTATTGTTAGTATCATAGTATGGTTGTATTTGAATCATACTATTGTTGTGAGGATCATAATCTTCTTGTACCACAACCATATACCCAACAGTAGTATGATGCTCTTCGAACTTTGTTGATTTTCTCATTCTAACCCATCTGCAGAAGCTAATCAAACCAGTCATTTCTTAGCATTACTGTGGTGTCCAAGAGTAATATACACACAGAAAAAAAGTTGTAATGGCAGATGATTTTAACTTTACCCCGAAGAGAATTTATTGTTCCAAATAGCAAATAGCAGTTATTTGTTGCGACTGAAATGTGCTGCTCCTTCAAATACAATTCTCCGAAGGCAAAACTTTTTACCAAACGCAATTGTCTATGCCGCAAGTACAATTCGGCAACTGCAGAAACCGTTTTCCAAACGCAATTGTCTTTGCCCCAAGTACAATTCGGCAAACACAGGAATTGTCTTACCAACTGTCTTTGCCCCAAGTACAGTTTGGCAAATGCAAAAACTGTATTACCTTTTTTAAATTTTACTTTTAATTATAAGAAATACAATGAGAAAAAGGATATAAAAGTTTTTCATCAATACCATAAAAGTGGTACCTTAGTGGGGATCTTTTCAAATATAAATATAATACATAGTAATAATAATAACTTATGACAAATGTTTGCAATTCTGAAAAAGAAAAATGTTGCAAGGTCAAGAGAATTTTTCAATTTTTTTTAATATTGCAACAGTAAAGTGATGTTATATTGGAAGTTTTCTAAAAAATTGGTTTCCACACTAAGTGTTGCCTGGCGCCATCTGACATTTCCATTGGAAAGTTTGACATTTTTTAGCATAACGTACTCAGAACGTTTTGACGTACGACCATCATTTGTATTGTTTACAGTGACTTGAAAAAATCAATTTGGCAAAAAAAATGGAATTAACTCGTAAACATTTTCGTGTGATAATTTTTCACATCTTTCGACGTGGATTATCACGACAAGAGTGCATCGATGAACTTAAATCTATCTATGGCGATGAAGCTCCGTCCTATAGCACTGTGAAAAACTGGTTTAATGAATTCAATCGTGGCCGAGGCTCGCTCAAAAACGAAGGTCGTGAAGGTCGTCCAAAACGGCCGGTGTTCCAGAGAACATTGATGCCGTGCGTGAACTGATAATGCAAGATCGTCATGTGACATACCGTGAGATAGAGGCATCCTTGGGCATTTCTTCCACCAGCATATATTCGATATTGCATGAACACCTGGCCGTAAAAAAGGTTTGTTCTCGTTGAATTCCGCACAATTTGACAATCGTTCAAAACAAGGCTCGTGTCGATAGTGCAAAGAAATTTTAAAAAAATACGATCGCGGTGCTTCAAAAGAAGTTTATAAGATCGTTACAGGTGACGAATCATGTATCTATGCGCATGAATCCGAAACAAAACAGCAATCGACCGTGTGGGTCTTCGAAGACGAATCTAATCCAACGAAAGTTGTTCGTGGAAGAAGCACTTCGAAGCAAATGGTCGCCTGTTTCTGCGACAAAACTGGTCATGTGGCGACTGTCCCGCTTGAGCAACGTAGGACGGTCAGTTCTGAGTGGTACACCACAATTTCTTTGCCTGAAGTCTTAAGAGAAATTCGAAAAACGAACAACAGAAGACGAATTATGGTACACCATGACAATGCGAGCTCTCACACATCGGCTCAAACCAGCGTCTTTTTGACCGGCCAAAACGTCGAATTGATGGGTCATCCGCCGTGCAGCCCTGACTTGGCAGCCAATGACATCTTTTTACTTCCGCAAACCAAGAAAAAAATTTCGTCGCCAGAAGAAAGTATATAAATCAATAAAACCATTTTTGATGATAATTACACAGTACATCAGCCAATCTGGGGGGTGAGAAATTCCAAGTCAGGGTGATGGTACTAGGTCAGTATATTAAAACCCTCAAAGGGTTTTGCGTTCGTATGTTTAATTAAGTGAAGTTGCTTAATTGTAAATAAAAGCAGAACGCGTTAATCGATTTCTATGATCTATGTCGCATTTTGTTTATAGGTTATGTGACTTCACGTGAAAGTTATAAGACTCTACACGTTTTTCCGTTTGGGATTTATATGTTAAAAAAAAAAAAAAAAAAATTTTTGGCAAAATTTTCTTCATAAATTTATTTCTAATTGCAAAAATGTTGATTTGGTAGAGAAACAGTATATTAATGGATTAAAGGAAATGTAATTATTAATTTTTCTCAATTTATTTCAGCAAAATCGAACTAGTCGTTCTCGAGTTATGTCAAACTACGTTTTTGCCAACATTTTACAACTAAGCGAAAAAACATCAAGATAAGGAAAAAATGTAAAAGGTCATAAAAAAATCTGGCACATACGAACGCAAAACCCTTTGAGGGTTTTAATATACTGACCTAGTACCATCACCCTGACTTTAAATTTCTCACCCCCAGACAATAACCCCAAAAATGTTCCACAGTGTTATTCGCAATCGTATGGAGCAAGCATTTTGTAATTTTATAATATCTCCTTTTTTGTAACAAACACCTTTAAAAATCAAACTGGATACTTAATGGCCGTTTGTGAAGTTACAGGACAAATTGGATTAACATTCTAAACTTGATAAATTAATATTTAAAATGTTTTCAAACTCATTCTTGGGTGCTGATTGAAGTTCGATCGGGCGCACTGCATAATAATGGTTCGTACTAAAACAAAATCAATCATTAAAATTAAATACCAACAATTTTTTTTTTAAATTAAAACAATCAACTAATTCACTTTGTTTTTTATAATGTTTTAGGAATTAAATCACTAAATTACTTACCTTATTTTCCACACGCCACTCATTCAGATTGTACCGAAAAATAATTTTTTCGCCAATTAGACTTCTTTTATTAAAAATTTCGTTGATGTCACTTAGTTCCATCAGTTTTAATTTTTCGTGTGTGTTTACACCGCACTCTAATAAAATTAATACGGTTTCGTCACTTAGAACCCATGCATTTAATAATTCAAATATTTCCGTTTCAAAGACATAAGGTTCAAAACTTTTCAGTGCATTGGGGTGGTCTTCAATTTTTTATAAGCACGTGCTAACCTAAACAGCGCTGTCAAACAACGTAACAAAATAAACTGGGGATGGCATTTGAAAAGAGAAGCCTTTTATTTTAACAACAACGATCCTTATTTGACGTAAATAATTTTTGTTTTTGTCTCAAATAAAAAATATTTAATTTTAGTAAATTGTTATTGGCATTCATTTTTCATTCACATTTAATTTAATGAAAATCGCATTTGGATCAAATTATTTTGTTCTTGAATTTTGTCAACTGCAATTTTGCTTCTTTTCATTTTTCTTCTTTTCTTCCTTTCTTCTTTTTATTTGCGTTTAATACAAAATGATCAACGCCAAAAAGTATTTGTCACAACTACAGTTTTTTTCTGTGTGTTGCCACGATTAACCTTGTCGGATAATCTTTGTAGCTAATTTTGGTCACAAAAAGTGTGAGCATGGAGCATAACCAAGGGCTTCTCATTGTTATTTAAACGTTTTAATTAATCGATTTTTTATGGCTTCGAAGGTAGTTAGACAAATACCACGTCTTCTCTATTTTATGCGCACAGCTTAATCAAGAGCGCGTAGGAGTTTTGTCAATATAGAGGGCATTCCACTGCATCGACTTGGTTAATTTCGTTTATTCTTGCACGTTAATTGTCCAAATGAAACATCACGACATTTATCACCACTTTGAATTGTACGTGGCAAAGCCGGTTACAACAATTTTATTTGGTTCATAAAAGAAATAGGAGTCCGATAAAAATTAGTTGTAGAAGTTGTGCAGATTTTGTCAGAAAAATAACCAAAAACTCTATAAGGCACAGATTTTCCAAGTAAGACTTGGCAGCAGAAGTCGCTGCCGCAATCCAACATGTGTCGACAAATCAGCGTCTGCGGAAGAAGCACGAAGAAAAGAGTAGGGTAAGGATGACATCAGCAGCATTCTATTGTCAGATATATGGTTGTGACAATCATATATAAACTTCCTACTATTATCATAGCATGGTTCTAGTAACAAAAATATTATTAGTATATTATTCAACAAAACCATATTAGAATCACAATATAAGAAAACTATAGTTCACACAACCATGTTATGATTTTTCTTCAACCATATTAAGATCCCACAACCATACTATGATCCCTCACAACCATATGGTGATTCACTTCCGATCATACTTTGATCCCCGCAACTATAGTACGCGGGCTGCTATATATATTTCTGGCCTAATAATGAAAATGCGAATATTTATCATCAAAAATAGTTTTATTGTTTTTCGAAGTATTCCCCAGCATGATTTACACAATTTTGCATGCGCTCAAACCAATTTCCGAAGCACTTATCCACTCCGATTGGGACACCTCCAAAACATGGTTCTTGAACGCTTCAACAGCATCTTCTGATGACGAAAATCGTTGACCAAGTATTTTTTTCTTGATGAAAAGAAGTCATTGGGTGCCAAGTCAGGGCTGTACAGCAGATGACCCATCAATGACGTTTAGCTCGCGTTGTCTTGTTCGTTTTTTGAATTCTCCGAAGACTTTAGGCAAACAAATTATGGTGTACCACTCCGAATTGACCGTCCTACGTTGCTCGAGTGGAACAATCGCCACATGACCAGTTTTGCCGAAGAAACAGGCGACCATTTGCTTCGAAGTGCTTCTTCCACGAACAACTTTCATTGGATTTGGCTTGTCTTGCTGTTTTGTTTCAGGCTCATACGCATAGATCCATGATTCGTCACCCGTGACGATCTTAAAAACGTCTTTTGAAGTACAGCGATATTTTTTTCATATTTTTATCAATATTTCTTTGCAACAATCGACACGAGCCTTTTTTTGAGCGATTGTCAATTTGTGCGGGATCCAACGAGAACAAACCTTTTTTACGGCCAGGTGTTCATGCAATGCCGAATGTATGCTGGTGGAAGAAATGCCCAAGGATGCCTCTATCTCACGGTATGTCACATGACGATCTTGCATTATCAGTTCACGCACGGCATCAATGTTCTCTGGCACAACGGCTTTTTTTGGACGACCTTCGTCATTGAACGAGCGTCGGCCACGATTGAATTCATTAAACCAGTTTTTCACAGTGCTATATGTTGGAGCTTCATCACCATACAAAGATTTAAGTTCATCGATGCACTCTTGTCCTGATAATCCACGTCGAAAGTTGTAGAAATTATCGCACGAAAATGTTCACGAGTTAATTCCATTTTTTTTTGCCAAACAACACAAATGATGGTCGTACGTCAAAACGTTCTGAGTACGTTTATGCTAAAAAATGTCAAACTTTCCAATGGAAATGTCAGATGGCGCCTAGGCCAGAAATATATATATAGCAACCCTCGTTCGATTCACACATAACAATTTTATAACTCCTACACAACTATACTTTGATACCCACAAACATAGAATGATTCACACGCAACCATGTTTAGATTCCCACAGCCATAGTATGATCCTACTCAACCATATTATGATCACCTAGAATTATTTGTTAGGATTGGGTTACATTATTATTTAACAGTAGAGGTTTTTATTAAGTAAATAATTTAAATATTCGGAGTATTTTTTTAACAATAGGAAAAAATGCGCTTAAAAGACCACTAAGACGTTAATTTAACATCGATTTCAACAAAAGTACGAGGGCGGTTCGGAAAGTTCTTAGCCTATCAATGAAAGAGAATAGTTAGTTTTTCAAAAATATTTTTATTTTTCAATATAATCTCCTGGAACTTCAATACACTTAGTCCAACGCTTATCTAGCAATTCTATCCCTTGATTAAAATAGTTTTCCTCAAGGTTTTCAAAATAGTGGTTTACCACTGTAATTGCATCTTCATTTGAGGTAAAACGCTTGCCAGCAAGGATTTTTTTTTAAATTTGGGAACAGGTAAAAGTCACTGGGAGCTAAATCAGGAGAATAAGGTGGGTGGTCAAGCAACTCGTACTTTAATTCGTTGATTTTAGCCATTGTTAAAACACTCTTGTGCGCTGGTGCGTTGTCTTGATGAAAAATTATTTTTTTGTGTTGTAAGCCAGGACGTTTTTTCTCGAATTTGTACATTTAATTGATCTAAAAGGTTGCAATAGTAATCTGTATTTATTGTTTTACCCTTTTGCAGATAGTCAATCAATAAAATAGCTTTGAAGTCCCAAAAACCGTTGCCATAACCTTACCAGCCGATTGAATTGTTTTTGCCTTTTTTGGGGCACTTCCTCCAGCTTCAGTCCATTGTTTGGATTGTTCTTTTGTCTCTGGAGTATAGATCCATGTCTCATCAACAGTTATGAAACGACGCTTAAAATCCATTTTATTTCGCTGAAAACGATCCAAACAAGCTTGAGAAATGTTCATTCTTATGCGTTTTTGGTCGACTGTTAACAAGTGTGGCACCCATCTTGCAGAAAGCTTTTTCATCTGTAGTTCTTCATGCAAAATTAAATGGACTCCATCATTTGAGATGCCCATGATATTAGCTATTTCACGCACTTTTATTCGTCGATCATTTAATACCATATCATGCACTTTGGCTACAATTTCTGTTGTTGTTGCTGTTTTTGGACGTCCACTACGTGGTTCATCTTCAATGCTTGTACGACCACGTTTAAATTCAGCAACCCAATTATTTACTGTTGCATATGAAGGAGCACTTTCACCTAACACATTCACCATATCATTATGAATTTCTTGTCCCGATAAACCTTTTTTATGTAAATATTTAATGACATTACGCATTTCTAATTTTCCCATTGTAAAAAAATCGCGGATGTGTCTTTTGTGAACACCTGTTTCTATATGAAGGAGTTGCCAGATCGAAACAAAATTTAACATGTGTTCATAGCAGAGATGGAAGTTTCCAAAACACTTAACTTTTTGTGCTAGGCCAAGAAGTTTCCGAACCGCCCTCGTATGTGTTTAGGTTGTTCAAATCGGCTGTAAAAAAAGTGCTGATAATTTTGAACTTTGTCATTTAATAATAAAATACAATATTATTCACATGACTATTATTCACAAACAATTGTCCAGTACATTTTTGATTGTTTCGGGTCAAATCTCTTCAATGACAACTTCGATTTCATGTTTTAGCGCTTCAGTTGTCTCTGCATGATTTTCGTAACATTTATCCTTAAAGGCTCCCCACAGGAAATAATCCAAATAGACATCACAATTTCAGCTGATTATTCGATTTTCAAAAACCCCCGTCTTGTTGATACCAAATGTCGTCCATGTCATACACTTGAATTTTTGGAAACAAAAAATTTGTTAAGTTTGGCGCGGTAACGCTCAACGTTTATGGCAACGGAGGCGCCTTGGTCATTTTCGAAATTTGTTAAGTTTGGCGCGGTAACGCTTTACGTTTATGGCAACGGCGGCGCCTTGCTCATTTTCGAAGAAATATAGCCCAATAATACTGCCAGCCCAAAATCCACACCAAACAGTGACTCTTTGTGGATGCATTGCCTTCTCAATAGTCACGTGTGGGTTCTCTGAACCCCATATGCGGCAATTTGGCTTATTGACATAGCCACCGAGATGAAAATGAGCTTCAGTTAAATTATGATTTTCGGTAAAATTCTTTATCTCCTGCTAAACCATCCATCGTCAGGCCATTGGACGATGCAAAAACGCATTGGATGGTGTTCCATTATTACGATAGCATATCAATAATTTTGAATAAAACACAGTTATTTTTTTTGCAAAAAAAATTATTTTTCTACATAGTATCCTTTTAGCTCAATACACTTAGTCCAATGTTTCTAAAATTGTTGTATCCCTTCCAATAATAGGATTTTTCGAGGTCCATAAAATAGGCATTTGTTTGATAAATAAGGTAATCGTTGGAGCTGAATCTCTTTCCACCGAGGTTTGGAAATAGGAAATAGTCACTGGGGGCTAAATCCGGAGAATATGGCGGCAGAGGTACCAATTCGTAACCCAATTCATGCAAATATGCCATTAAGACTGCACACGTGCATTATCTTCATGAAAACTAACTTTTTTCATGGCCATATGGCTTCTTTTTGTTAAGACCTCGTTTAATCGGTCCAATAAGTTAGCATAATAATCGCCGTTTATTGTTTCTCCCTTTTGAAGGTAATCGATGTGGATTATCCCGCGTGCATCCCAAAACGTAATCGTCATCACCTTATTGGCCGAAAAAGTCATCTGGCCTTCTTCAGAGCCGGCCCAGACTGCTGCTTAGTACCCGGAGTGTTGTAATGGATCCATATTTCATCCGCAGTTACAAAACGCCGCAAAAACTCATTCGAAATGCAAACAAACAACTCAAAACAGCCATAGAAGTTGTCACACGATTACGTTTAGGGTTAGTTGAGAGCAAAGGCGGCACCCAACTTGCAGACAGCTTTCTTTAAACCAACTGATCATGTAATATCGAAACCACACTGCCATATGAAATGCGTATGGCATCAACAATCTCACGCACTTTTACTCATCGATCGGTCAACACCATATCGTGGATTTTTTCGACATTTTCGGGTGTTTTGACCTCAATTGACCTTCCAGAACGTTTAGAGTCATTTTTTACTTGTGCGGCCACAACGAAAGTCAGTAAATCACTTTTCATTGAAATCAATGTTAGAGAGTCCCCATAGTTAAACAAGCTTTTCCTTAGTTTTTTTTTTTTGCAAAAAATAATATTTATTGAGCACTCGAAATTCACCTTTTTTCCATTGTTAACTAAATCGACGAGGTTGTATGTTTTAAACAGCTGTTAAACACAAACTAAATGACGGAACTCTTTCCAAATTTGACAGTAGTCTATTAACAGATGGTACTTGATGGGAGCAGTGCTGCATTTCATATAACTAAAAGGGAAGTTGGAAACGTCAGGGAATTATTAATATGCCCTCGTAAATGACAAAGTTTAACCTTTCTAATAAAACAAAAAAATTGAAAACTATTTTTTACAGCCGATTCAAATTTAAAATTTGAAATGACCCACCCTATATAATATATACGTTAGAGAGCTATATTATAGCTCTCTAACGTACATTGAAAAACACATTTTCTATCGATACAATATAGATTACGATATCAATGAATTTCCGAGGGTCTTTTTCGAGTTGATTTCAAAGCATTTTAAAAAACATCAAAAATTGAATTTTTAAAGAACGAACGAGGAACTCTGTTAAGTCAGCCCTAGTCGGCTTTGTTTTAAAACACACTGATTTGGCTAATTATATAATGGTCAATATGGCCATGATGACAAATAAGCATTAATTTTCACTTCAGTTTTAAGCAGCCCATAAACTGGGACATAAAACAGCCCCCCCCCCCCCTCTATCAAAAAGTCGTAAATCTAGAGTGTAGTACATAGTTTTGTAACAGATCCGCATGTGACACCATGCTGAGGCTCGTCGGTATAAGTGAACGATCACGATGGTTTCGGGCACTTGCCAATTGTAACCAAACTCACAGAGCATGAATGACAATAGACTTTTTTGGTCATTAAAAGTTTTGCGGTTGTTAATTTTTTGGCAAATCCCCCTCCAACACCCCATATCTACCTGCCTACGTGCGTACGCCAGATTCATTAAACCCGAAAGCCGGGCAAAGTTAGAGAATGAGTAAATCTAATTATTAAATCCGTAACAAAAAAATATGCATGGATAAATAAAAACAAATGGCATTTGTTTTCATTTTCTGTGAATTCAAACAAAACAGAAATCAGAAAAAAATACTCGAATTAATAATAATCACGAAAAAATATAACAACAACCAACAACAAAAAACGCAGAACAACAAATAAAAATAATAACAGCACTGGCGAAATATGTTCAAGTAAGTTTGATTTTTTTTTTGATTTTGGAAAGGTTTGCTCGCAAGCCAAATGAGCAATGTGGCAGATTTAATGAAGGTCATTCCATGATCACCCCTTAACGAATGAACAAAAAAAAATGCTCCCAATAGTTGAACAAAAAGAATATTTCGTTAAATACGTAATACTCCACTCACTATTTCAGCAGCTGCTGCTGACTGATCTGACAAAAGTTTTCTTTGTTGGTTAATCTATTTGCAGATTGTTAGCCATCCACAAGAGATATCAAAAAATTTAATTTTACACATCTGAACCACTGGTTTTTATTTTGTTTTTTTTTTTTTTTAAATTTTAATGAAATTCAGCCACCTACACTAATAATTTTTTTTGTGTAAACACTCAAAAAAAAGCGCCGACAATCAATTCAAAAATACAAAAAATCGATTTAAAAAAAATTGTGTCTTATAGACAATTTCCTGTACGTTTGCGAGTTTGTTTCCCTTCCTCTGGTGACTCAATCAAAAATTTTGCATGATCCAAGCCAATATGTGTAGAAAAACGACAGCATTAGTGGATTACATATTTGAACTGGCGCCAATTAATCCCTCGTAATTTGCACAAATGTTAGCTACACTGGCTGTTACTGCATAATTTCAATGCTACCGACGTCTGTCGTCGGTCTTTTTTGCCTTTTTACATATCTATTAATACTTATTTGAAGTGTGTGCGTGTAAATATTTTACATATCGTTGACATGTGTAGGCTGTTAATAACTACAATAATTCCCAGTCAAACGTTGTAATCGCTTTTTTTGTTTTGATTTTCTAATAAACCGGAAAATGTTGAGCAGAATTGTAATGTTTCCAGGTATGCTTTTAGAATATGATAAAGTTCTTCGGGATAAATGGTGGGATTGGGATGTGAAGCTTAACACATAACAATATTCACTCAGAGAAAAAAATCAGTTGGACATCGGTCTGAATTACAAAAATTCGGTTGTATAAACAGGCTTCCTGTTGCAATTACCAGCATTCCATGGTATTGATAGTGTAGACATTTGCCAATATCTTCAACAATTTTTATCCGAAATAAAAACTGCATTAAATTTTTCCTTTAAAAATCTTAAGTTTTTGAAAAAGCATTTAGGAGTCCTATAGCGACGAATCTGGCAAATCGAAGGGTATATTTTTTAAGTAAATTTGGCTTTCCCATTGCAGCAACACGAAATATTGATCATACACCCTATTACGTACAGGGTGGAGCGCCGTAATTTGCTTATTTGGGAATGAAATAAAAAAAATTATGAACCTTACAACAATTTATTTTATATTTTAATTATATTGAACAGTAAGGGAATTTTTATATTACAAGGTTTTAAATAGTGTATCTGACAAATGTCGACCTTCGCTATCCTTACACTGCTGCATACGTTTTCTGAAGTTTTAAGAAATCTAACAAGCATGTCAACTGGTATTCTGTCATTTTCAGCCTTAATAATGTTAATTAGGTCTTCCAAAGTGTTGGAACGGCTGATATACACCTTCGACATCAGGTAACCCCAAAGGAAAAAATCGCATGGGGCTAAGTCTGGTGAGCGTGCCGGCCAGTTCACATTACCCCTCAAAGAGATAAGCCGTCCAGGAAACTTTTGCCTCAAACAATTCATGGTAACCCTCGCTGTATGTGCAGTGGTACCATCCTGTTGGAACCATGTATCCTTTAGATGCATTGCCTCATGAGCCGGCTGAACAAATCTCTGTATCATAGTCAAGTACCGTTTGGAGTTCACAGTTACAGCAAGACGGTTAACCTTAAAACAGTAAGGGCAAATGATGACTACTCGTGTAATGGTGCCGTCCGAATGCAGAGGGTTCTGGTGAAGTTCTCTGGGGGCGAGTTTCATTCCAATACCGCATATATTGTTTGTTTACACAACCACTGAGGTGAAAATGTTCCTCATCACGAGGTACAAGAGGTCCGCCGTGTCAAATAGTCCAGTGCTGAAAATTGTTGGATCACGCACATTTTATACGGGTGAAAATCAGGTTCATCATGATGAATCCGGTGGAGAGATCGTCTGGTAATGCCAAGAGCAAGTGATTGCTTCTTAGCAGAGCGTTTCGGAGATTGCAGTACTGCTGCTCTAACTCTCTCGATGTTTTGTGGTGTTGTAATCCTACTCTCAGGTCCTCTTCGTACACATGACACATACGCTGCTGTTATCAATAAAGTTACCCAATTTACAATTGATTGCCGTCCAGGAGCACGTTCGCGAATCGTAAACGAAAAGCACGCTGCACTGCAATGATCGAGTGCGCATTTGAAAAATACGCTTGAACACAAAATGACCTCTCCTCATGTGTCCAATGCAAGGCAGACGAATACAAATCTCACGTCAGCCACTATAAGTCACGCACACACTCCACTCTCTTCGACTAAAAGTGCCGCCACAGCCTGCAGTGCAAAAAAGCAACTTACGGCGCTCCACCCTGTATAAACGAAAAGTTATTAAATTTTTAAACCCTATGGTAACTTTTGGTCCACCCTGTATATATCGGTAACATTGAAAAGATTAGCGGAAGATCTATCCAAAAACGTATTGATTCTACGAATCCGTTAACCCATTGCAAGGCTGCTAAAATATTAAATTTGTTCCTTGCGTGTACTTTTTACCGAGGTACATTTAGTCCCTTTAAGGAAAACCATTTTCCCCCTCGATCCATTTCGAGCATTAACGAGACCAAATAACTCATGACCATAAGCCATCATCCTGCAAAACTTCAGGATCCTAGGTTGATTCGTTTGACCGCTATCGTGCTTTAAACAGACAACACAAGACATGCAGCCTAAGCTGATGCAGAGTCCACTTCTAGGGGGGATTTAAAATTTTAAATTACGAGTACCTAAAAAAATTATTTTTGGGCTTAACTAAAAATCTTGCTGTTCTAGAACGAATTGACCGATTTGTACGATTTTCTTACATTGAACAGGAATTAACCGGCTCGAGACCTTTGCATCTTTTTTTGTATAGAAGACAAGTGTTTAAACAAATTGGTAAAGTGACATTGATTTCGTGGTCGATTTTTATTCTATTTCGGGTCAGAAAGCTTTGCAGCAATTTTAGTAATGAAGACTGAACTCTTTAAGACCAGGATCTCTATGAACTACTGTTGTAAATCTCACTTTTCAAGTTTTTTTAACAATTGCCTACGAAAATACAACTCACCTTTACCACCTCTACAGAGACTTCGCATTCAGAGCCATACATAGATTTTTTTACAATTTTTTTTTATAAAACTATATTTTTTTTAAAAAAGTTTTTATATTTTTTTATATAACGCGTGGTCCATTTCGAGGTTCCCTACTTTAAAAAAAACCCGGAAATTGATGGTCCATCCGTTGAGTCCAATTTTTGATGACTCGTTCGAGTATTTCCAAGGCCTGAATCGAAGCGGGTTTGTACGCATAAACTTTAGACTTTACATATCCCCACAGAAAAAAGTCTAACGGTGTGATATCACACGATCTCGGTGGCCAATCGACCGGCCCAAAACGTGCAATTATCTGCTCACCGAAGTGTTCTCTCAATAAATCCATTGATTGATGCGATGTGTGGGGAGTGGCGCCGTCTTGTTGAAACCAAATGTCGCCGAGATCACGAGCTTCAATTTCCGGCATCAAATAGTCGGCTATCATAATGGTCGCCATTGACGGTTACGTTCTCACCGGCATCATTTTTGAAAAAATATGGACCGATGATTCCACCGGTCCACAAAACACACCAAACCGTTGTTTTTTCTGGATGAGGTGGCAGCTCTTGAACCTATTCTGGTTGCTCTTCGTCCCTAATGCGGCAATTTTGCTTGTTTACATACCCATTGAGCCAGAAATGGGCCTCATCGCTGAACAAAATTTGGCTTGAAAACGTCGGATCTTCTTGGAACTTTTCAAGAGCCCATAGAGCGAAGCGATGTCGCTTGGAAACGTCGGGCGGGTTCAGTTCTTGCACAAGCTATATTTGGTAGCTTTCAAATTAAGATTTCGACGTAAAGTGCACTAAGTCGTTCCATACGTCAGTCCGAGTTGCTGGGAACGGCGCCGAATCGACTCTCCACGGTCTTGGTGTACACTCTCAGCTACGGCCGCTACGTTTTCTTCACTGCGTGCTGGACGTGGTCTATTCGGTCGAATATTATCCAATAATGAATGCTCTCAAGATGAGTGATAGTGTTGCGAATAGTACGCTCAGTAGGCTGATTATATTGACCATTAGTTGAAGGAAGTGCACGAAACACATTCCTTCCAGAAAGTGCGTTTTCGTAATAAAGTTGAACGATTTGTAAACGTTGTTCAGGCGTAAGTCTTTCCATGATGAAATGCCAAACAATACTAAACAAAAATAACATGACAGCATCTCTAGTATAAACATCTCTACTTGGATCATCCTTTATTTGAATTTTTTCCATATAATCATAGTTACCGATTTTTTACCAAATCTTTCGTTATCGCTTACCCCCAAAATACTCTTGGGAAGTATTAATGAAAATGTTCATGAGGATGGTGACCGGGTGCCGATCAACGCCAGTGTTTTGACTGATTTGTACGACATTTGTCACATATGAAAGAGAAATTTTACTATTTGTAATAAGTAGTCAAATTTTAATTTATAATAGAAACAGCTTTGGGCTCGTGTTTCCTTTGATCATTATTTTTTCCAAGAAAAACCAAAAAGTCATTCAAAAGGTAGACGAAAAGACTCCTGGTTGCCAGCAGAAGTGAAAAAAAATTTAACAATGTAAAAAAATTAAATTTAAAAAGAATTTGAACAGTTGTCATAGACATAGTTTTTTTCTTATGACCTAAATTTCGGTCTATACGTTCCAGACTAGAACAATTTTAAGTAAAGCCAAAAAGTGTATTTTTTGACCACATTGATTTTGTTTTGTATAAATTAGCTTTATTGCTCACGTTTGTATAACTTGCATTATTTGAGCTAGACTTACAAATAGTGTTTTATACTGCAGTTACTACAAATTTAAAGTTTCATTCAATGCGATCCAAAAAAAAAACTACAAATATATCCAAGCATCCGGTAAAACTTTTTTTTAAACTACAACAACCTACTACATCATAGGCCAGTTGACAACTGTTGTCAAACACTTTATTACGTATGTATAATCTATATAAGTATGTAGGTTTGTTGTGCCGTCCATCCGTCCGTCCGTCTAAAACCATTATTCCAAATAATGACAGATTTAGTGAAATCAATGACCACTTCTCAAAACACACCGCAACCATTCGGACATACCATCAGCGGCCAGCAGCCAACCAAACAGCAGTTCAATTTTAATGGCCAGCTGGACAGAACAGTTTCCACCCACATAAGCTAAAGAAAGACTCGACTCCGAAGGCGTTAGAAATTTAAATTTTAAAAACATTTTTTTTTCATATGAACTGAAAGTTACTTAGTCGCAAAAAAACAAGAACAAGAAAATAGAAATACAAAATAAGAAGACAATAAACAAATGCGAAAAAATAAGAGGAAAAAAACATGAACGTAACTAAATTTAGAAATTTCCTCATCTGGAGTTAACATCTTCGCATTGCTTTCTTTCCATTTCTCTATGGCGAGGCAAAACGAGGCACCGCTTTGGCGACACTGACGCAACATTCTTTTTGTATACAAATTTCGCACTCTGAAAGAAAGTGGTACAAACAAGAGAATTCCAAAATCTCCCCAATGATCATTAGCGAAAACACAATAAATAAATTATTGATTTACACGGTGTCAGCGAATTATCGTAGCGTACGACCATAATGAGTTTTTCCCAAAAGCCTAAGATGAGATGCTCGAAGAGACCACCTAATTTGTTGAGACGATAGATGGTTGGGCCTTTAGCCTTATTCTTGACGTTTCTTTTTCTTTTTTGTGAAGTTAGTGGCAATGCGATGTCATCGTCTCTAAAATTAGTTTCGATTAACAAAAACAACAAACAGACAGAAAGTATCGATAATAACCTCGCAAAAAACCGAAGTCCAAACTAACTTCATTACGTATTATTTGGGTATTTCCCTTTTGACAACTGCCCCCAAGCATTCTTTGCGCATTTGAATAACATCTTAATACTTTGAACTGTAATCATTATTATAAATAAAAAAATACACCAAGGCAGCAGCCACAAATAAACAAGCGCCCTGGTGACAAATGGGCCAAAAAGGGTCATTAGGTGAAATTAGTTGGTGACTTTCATAGAAACGATTGCATTGTTTCGTTTAAAAGAGAGAGAGAAAAGAGAATAAATTACTCAAAGCACATTCAAAACACCAGCCAGTGTGTCATTTGTAACATTCTAAATTCTAAGGTTGACGTAAGAATACACAGCGAAATTTGGCAAAGTATGTAAATATTGGTGCAAAAACATTCGCAGAGGAATGTTTAAAATATTATTTATTATTAGAAATTGAATCAGTCGTTTTTATTGGAATTTGACTTTATAGCTGGTGGAGCGACATTTGGGTCAAGTGTAAACTACCTTAAAACAAAAGTTGCCAATAAATCAAAACTAAGTTTGTTTACCTAATCCAGTTTCGATCAAAGACAAATCAAAACAATGCCAATTGTCTGAGTGCACCACTGAGAGGGTAATCTCACTTCTGACTAGAAACCGTGGGGTAAAGGTCCATTTAGTCTTGACGGTGGACGGTTGACGGTAGACAATCAGCTATTTCAGTTGGGGGTTGCATTTTGCATGTGTTAGAGGGAGATAACTACAGTTTGACGGTTGACGACGGTAGACTTCTGCAGGTTGCAGAATCAACCGTCAACCGTCGAGACTAAATGGGCCTTAACTGGTATGGTCTGTAGGGCAAAGATTATACACGAGGGTTGTTATTTATATTTTGGGTCCTGGCAATACTAGTGTTCCCAGATGCAAACTGGAACTTCCATTGAAAACTTTGATATTTTCGAAACAAGTTGATTTTAACACCCTTGTCTCGATAAACCACGCCGAAAATCGTAAAAAATCACCGCATGAAAATGTTCACGGGATAATTCCATTTTGAGATGACTGAGATGAATTTTTCCACACACTATAAACAAAACAATTCGCCTCAAATGACAAAACTTTCTGAGTGAAGTTATGCTATTTTTTACGATTTTCGGCGTGGTTTATCGAGACAAGGGTATTAAAATCAACTTGTTTCGACTTTTGGTGATGAAGCACCATCAAAAACCCCTGTTCATCGCTGGTATCCAGAGTGCAGTCTCGGACGCCGTTCGCTCCAGGATGAATTTCGTGAAGAAGTCCAACTTCGGTCAATTTGTCAGAAATAATCGATTCTGTGCGTGAAATGTTTAAGCAAGACCGACATGTGACATACAGTGAGATTGATGCATCATTGGGCATTAGTATGACAAACATCAATAAGATATTGCATTTTCATTTGGCCGTGAAAAAAAAATTGTTCTCGATGGATCCCACATAATTTGAAGAATGCTCAAAAAAAGGTTTGTATGGATTGGTGCAAAGAGATGTTGAAAAATTATAACTGCGGTAGCTCAAAGGCAGTGTATAACATTGTCACAGGTGACGAATCATGGATCTATGCATATGAACCCGAAACAAAACAGCAATCGACCGTATGGGTCTTTCAAGACGAGCCAAATCCAACAAAAGTTGTTAGTGGAAGAAGTACATCGAAGCATATGATAGCGTTTTTTCCGGTATAACCGGCCATGTTGTCACAGTGCCTTTAGTGGAACGTAGGACGTCCAATTCTGAGTGGTATACAACCATCTGTTTGCCAACAGTGTTCGAAGAAATTAGGAAAAATACAAAGAGAAGACAGATCATTTTGCATCGCGACAATGCGAGCTCTCACACATCAGCTGAAACGATGAGCTATTTGAATACACAAGATGTCGAATTGATGGGTCGTCCACCGTACAGCCTGATTTGACATCCAATGACTTCTTCTTATTCCATAGCATCAAGAAAAAAGCGTGGTCAACGTTTTTCATCGCCCGAAGCAGCTGTTGAAGCTTTCAAAAATCATGTTTTGGAGGTGTCTCAATCGGAGTGGAAAAAGTGCTTCGAAATTGGTTTGTGCGCATGCAAAAGTGTTTTGATCTTAAAGGGGAATATTTTTAAAAACAATAAAACCATTTCCAATGATAAATTATTGTGTTTTTATTGCCGGGCCCGAAATATAAATAGCAACCCTCGTATTAAGTAATGAGAAATGGGATAACTGTTGGTTGAAATAGCCATGCAGAAAGAAAATGGAAACCGTTTGGTAGAAGATATGTAAAGTACAATAAGGAAAAAGGTGTAAATTTAATCGTTATCACCAAAAATTACAAAATTCAATTAAAACAAATTAGGTGCTGATCAGAATGATGACAAACTGTGCAGTCTAGCAATAATGTTGCTGATAAAAAACATCGGGATTTCCTGTCGTGTACTAACAGATCACCTAGCTGCACCTTTAACTTTGTAATAACTTGAAGTTTCATTCATATGATGCACCATGAACCAATAAAGTTCTAAGCGAACTCTGAGCACAATTATGGAGGGTATAAACTGAAGGCGATTGAAGGGTTACCCATTCGAGATTCCATATGGTTTTTGTGTGAAACTATTTTTTATTAAATTAAATTACAAAATTTCAGAATCCGTTTACTTTAGCTCGATGTGGTCACCTTTTGTCTTGGCTATGGCATTTAAACAGTCAAAATGTAAGTTCCTTGCTGCTGTGATCTTCATGTATTTTTGCCCATTCCTGCGGTCCCCCAGTGGGTTAAAAAACATAAACTCGAAAATAAAAATATTTGGCGAGACAGCAGTGTGAGCTTAGTGAAGTTTTTTTTTTTGTGTTTCTTTATTTGCAATCTATCTTTAAGGACAATAGGCAAATCTGATTACTTAAGTGGGAAATAACTGGAATTATTCTAATTCAGTAAACTACAAATTTATTGCAGAACATTATTATTTTTTAAAATTGTTTGCATACATACTAAATGTTTATAACTATTTTAAAAAATATAAACAGTATTTATATGTTAATTAAATTAAAATATTAGTCAAATTTACATGTTTGCTAGATCCAGCAATTTTTTCTCTTAAGTCTTCTTGTTTCGTTGGTGTTATCTTCTAGAAAGGTGGCTAGGGGATTTGGGTGCTGATTTAGTCTTCCAAGATAATTTTCGCTGAAAACTTTCGTAGAATTTGGGTAAAAGAATAATTGATGTAACATATGCTGGCTTGTAAAAAAATTTTAGTGTGGCTCTGAAGGATAAATGAAAACACTTTCGTCTAACAGACTAAGACCGATTTTCTGAAATAATTTTTAGAATATTGAATTCTTTTCCTGGAATGACAAAATTAAATGTTGTCTCTAGAGTGGATCTAAGTGCGTCCATGGAGGACAGATGAAAATACTTTCGATGTTCGGACTACTGCCAGATTATTAATACTAGTAAAGGCTAGAATTCACCTGATATTTTAAATTTGGCGATAATTGCTCTAGAGTGGAAATTTGTACGTCCATGGGGACAAATACTTTCGTCTCTAAGATTACTCCCAGATTATTGCTACTACAAGGACATATCAACACTGCTCCCATCAAGTACCATCTGTTAATAGACTGTCAAATATTGAGACAGTTACGTCAATAAGTAAAATTTTGAGAGAGTTCCGTCAATTAGTTGGTGGATAACAGCTGTTCAAAACATACAACCTCGTGCATTTTGTTAACAACGGAAACAACTAAAATTCGAGTGCATATTAAAAAAAAAAATTCGAAAAAACCCGTCAATCATACCAGGACAAAGCTTGAGAAATACTATGGAGACTCTGCACTATCGATTTCAATGGTTAAAAAGTTGTTTACTGACATCGTTGTGGGCACACAAGTACAAATGACGCTGAACGTTCTGGGCGGCCAATTGAGGTCAATACACGATAATATCGTGCCAGATTATTAATACTAGTAAAGGCTAGAATTCACCTGATATTTTAAATTTGGCGATAATTGCTCTAGAGCGGATCTTTGTACGTCCATGGGGACAAATACTTTCGTCTCTAAGATTACTCCCAGATTATTGCTACTACAAGGACATATCAATAATTCCGTGACTTTTTCAACTTCCCTCGTAGTTATGTGAAATGCAACACTGCTCCCATCAAGTACCATCTGTTAATAGACTGTCAAATATTGAGACAGTTCCGTCAATAAGTAAAATTTTGAGAGAGTTCCGTCAATTAGTTGGTGGATAACAGCTGTTCAAAACATACAACCTCGTGGATTTTGTTAACAACGGAAACAACTAAAATTCGAGTGCATATTAAAAAAATTGCGAAAAAAAAAACAGTCAATCATACCAGGACAAAGCTTGAGAAATACTATGGAGACTCTGCACTATCGATTTCAATGGTAAAAAAGTGGTTTACTGACTATCGTTGGGGTTGCACAAGTACAAATGACGCTGAACGTTCTGGGCTGCCAATTGAGGTCAATACACGATATGGTGTTGGCCGTTCGAAGAGTAAAAGTGCGTAAGATTGCTGGTGCCATACGCATTTTATATGGCAGTGTGGTTTCGATTTTACATGATCAGTTGGGTTTAAAAAGCTGTCTGCAAGATGCATGCCGCGTTTACTCTAAATTGACCATAAACGAAGTCGTTTGACAACTTCAAAGGATTGTTTGGAGTTTTTAAACCGCAATTCGAATGAGTTTTAGCGGCGTTTTGTAACTGTACTCGTAGGTGAAACATGGATCCATAACAACACTCCGGAGATAAGCAGCATTCTAAACAATGGGTTACTTCGGGTGAACCGGCTTCGAAGAAGGCCAAGGTGACTTTGTCGGCCAATAAGGTGATGGCAACAGTTTTTTGGGATGCACGCGGAATAATCCACATCGATTATCTTTAAAAGGAAAAAACAATAAATTGCGAATATTATGCCAACTTATTGGAGCGATTTAACGAGGATTTAAAAAAACCGACCCCATATGGCCAAGAAAGAACTTCTTTTTCATCAAGATAATGCACGGGTGCACACGTGTGACTGTTTCCTATTCCCAAACCTTAAGAAATGGCTTGGTGGAAAGGTTAATGATCAAACAAATGTCTATTTTATGGTCCTCGAAAAAAACCTATATTTTGAAAGGGATACAAAAATTGGAGAAACGTTGGACTAAGTGTATTGAGCCAAAGGGAGATTATGTTGAATAATAGCTTTTTTTGGCAAAAAAAAAACTGTGTTTTAATCGAAAAGTCACGGAATTATTGATAGTATACACTAAAAACGCTAAAAGACCGATTTCTGAATTTTCAGAATATTGAATTCTTCACCTGGAATGTCAAAGAAAGAAGATACTGTTGGACTAGAAACATTTTAAAAGACCACCTCTAAGAACAACAGAAGTTTTGGTGGTCTCAATGCAGTTAAGGACCTGTTAAGGCTGTAAACAGTTACTTAAGTGGACAAGCCTTATATACCAACTCTAATCTCAGCAAAATCTACAAAAAAAAATCCATTTTTGATCCATATCGTCGTAAAACCGGCTTCAATTTGAGAACCCTTATGTCCAAATTTACCGGTGGTCCCTTTCATTAAACATAAGGCCCGTTTTTGGGCCCCTTCGGCGCCTGCATCCGATAATAATCTCAGCCAAAAATTTTAAATCTATCTTTATTTCAATTCGTAGTAAAAAATGCTTTAGTTTGGATACAATATTTACTATTGACATCCCGCTTAGACCATACGGTACATTTTTAAGGCCACATAAGCCGAAACATCCTTCAGCTATGCCCTTTTTTAGGCATATCAGGTGGATTTGTAAAACAAATACTCAAAAAAGAGTACTTTGCCTTGAGGTGAGCCTTCAAAGCCAAATTGTGTCCCCCTCCCTGGGCGGATTACCTTAAGCAATCATCAAGCTAAATTTCTGCTTTCCACAGACAAACAAACGTACGGACGGACATGGCGAGTTCGTCTTTGCGTTTTTGGAAGGTTAATAATATATATTCCTTATAGGGTCTTTGATCAATATTTCGAGGTGTTGCAAACGGAATGACAAATTTAGTGTAAAATCCCACGACAGCCGGTTCTGTTGACCGGATTGACCCGAAGAACAATTCTTCGGCCAAGGGCTGTCACCCCGGCACACAGTTGCCGCTACAACAACAACAACAAATTTAGTGTACCCATCCTTCGGTGGTGCGAGTTGAAAGATTATTTTATGTAGGCACCACGTTAATGTTGCACATTCTGGAAGTTAAATTTTCGAATGGATCATCACATCTCCAGTTGTGGCGATGCTGCTTCGGTGCGCCGTATACGACATCTCAGAGGATGCGTGACATGAAAGCGATCCATGGTAAGTCAATTTAGTCGATTGGATGGACGATAACGGTACCAACGCTTTCATTAATAATTTGCAGTTTGGTAAAATATTCTTTAAATTACATCAAATCATGCAAATTATTTTCAAAAATCATGTTTCAGCTCGGATATGTTACTGCCCACATATCCGAACTGAAACATGATTTTTGAAAATAATTTGCATGATTTGATGTAATTTAAAGAATATTTTACCAAACTGCAAACCAAATTAATGAAAGCGTTGGTAGTTAAGACCATTATCGGAGAGTAAAATCAGCTTTATGAGCTCCGCATAATGGGACGTTAAGAAAACAATTCATCATCTAGAGTACCACATAATATAACACACATATTTGACTTCTCAGATTACGAGATGTCAATGAAGGCTCGGGAGCCATGTATATGATATTAGTTTCCAATGATAATCGCATTGGGAGGTCCTTTGGTGGTTAAAAAAGTCGTGTCTCCCGCACAGCTCTTTGTAATAAAATTTAAGGCTTTGTTGTGCTTGGTTTTTCATAAGTGCATTGTAAGAGTAAACGTGCCTATCATATAAGAAAACCAAAGTTCAAATCAAGCCGGGTACATTTTTGAGCGGCAGATATTTCTCCTCGTAAATGACGGCGACTTTTCGAACAAGAAATTAATCTCAAAGCATTCAAAACGTATAAAATGCATTAGCCCTTTGAAGCTGGCATCAAACTAGAGGTCCCTGTCAGTGAGTGTAAGAGTTGTACAGGGCATAACTAATTACTGATTTAAGAAAATTTTTGTTAATAATTCCTTAATCGAATATTGAAAGTGTCATACACTTACTATAAAATATCATTGTAGCCATTTTGTAGCAAAGTGTATTCATTATATCCCAAGGAAAGTTCAACAATGCTCAAATAAAACAAAAGACTTAAGACACAAGCGTCCATAAAATCAAACTCTGATAAACGACTCTTTTGAATGGACCACAGAGAACTAACAAAAGTTGTACTTAATCTCCTCATAAGATGAATTGGCAGTAGTGGGAAATCCTTGCTTATTAACAGACTCAATCGAGTGTTTCCGTTAAGGTATTCCAAAAAACTTTTTGTGTGACTGACCTTAGATTCAAACGATAATAGTCCGTAGAGGTCTTTTAGATCGTGACTTCTTTCTTTAATAGGCGAGCTTCTATAATTCATTTTCCAATGACACATACATGAGCACTCGGTGAGAATCACACGTTCACTGCCAATTTCAAGCAATTATCAATATGTAGTTTTTCAATCATATACTTATATTGGATTTTTTTCAATCATTCAAAATTCTCATTTAGCACACAAAAGATAATAACAAATGGGAGATTGTTTTAATTGGAAAAAAATCCAAAATTAATTTTAATACGATCATGACTGACGATGATTAACAATACGTAAGCACCGTATGAGGCGTGGAATGTACTAAAAATCAACAACACCAACAACAAAATCGCAACAAGACTTAATTTCATATTCAAAATAGCACCCGCTATCGGTAGACATGGGCGATTCTTTAAAAGGAAAAACACGGAAAAATGCGTGCCAAACTAATAAATAAATATTCAGCAATATTTTAAACACCCCGCCTCCCGTTCATTAAATAAATAAATTAATTATATACCTACACACACATGCAATGTACATGTATGTACATGTGGAGACAATGTACATATATATAATAAAAAGTTTTAGTTGTAAAAAACTGCAAAAAAAAACAACAAGAGATGATTAGTTCATATCATTTAAAAACAAGTAAGAAAGGCTAAAGTCTGGAGTGGGCGGCTAGTAGATACGCTACACCACTGTGCTATATAATATAAAATACCGACCAGTCCAATTTCACCAGGGATCGTTATAGCTTGCAAATAACACACTAGGCTTTAATTGAGCATGATTGGATTTAAAATGTGGCTTAAAGAGCGGCAGGATCTTAAATCGGAAGGTACCTTTTTATGGGTCTACTTGAAAGCTTTGATTGGGTGCTACTTGATAGCAATGAATGGGGGCTAAGCCTTGAATGGTCTTAGCATGCCAATTTTGAGTAAGCTCTGATTTGAAATTTAACTGGTTGAGAGGCAGGGTCGCAAATCTAAAACGGACCTTGTTGTATGGGAGCTATTACTTACCTAATTCCTACAATATCCCATTGAGTAAGAAGGGGAAACTTCTCTTAAATCAGTAAACTGAGCACCACATAATTTTTATACTCACTGACCGGGACCTACAGTTTAAACTAGGCTTCGAACGGCTAAGGTATTTTATTGCGAAGATTTTACGTGGCTATGATATAAATCACTTGCTCGAAGAGTCGTCAGCATTTACGAGGTGGAAACCCGCTGCTAAAAAATTATTAAATGTTCTAAGCTATAGGCGCTATATCAAAAAATATTTCGTAAATCACTTTATTCAATTTGAAAAATGGGTTGTTAAATATGATCAGCCTCCATATCGAGGGTTTCCTTGCATGCAGTCTGTTAGGAAATATGGAACACATATGATCCACCTCCATCTGGGTTAATTATTGGTTGCTCATGGCGTAATGTTTGAAATTTGGGCATGATCAGGGTTAACTTGTGGTTTTTAGTGCTGCAGGACCTCAAGTCGGGAGTGACCATTGTCTGGGGGTTATTCGATAACATGGGCCGCTGTATATAAACTTGGGTTTTGATCGCTCACAGCGCTCTATTTGAAATTTGTTTAGAATTGGATGTTATATGTGACTTCTTAGGCAGTAGGTTCTGTAATCGGGAAGGACCTTTGTATGGGGGACATATGCAAATATAGAACGAAATTCAATTTTACCAGAGTTGAAGAGAAATTCAATTTTACCAGAGTCGGTTATTGGTGGTATTATCTGAGTTTTAGGCGGGGTTAATTTGTGGATTTTAAGACTGCAGGATACCAAGCCGGGACCAATTGCATCAGAATTTTGTATTGATCGTTCAAAACGCTCTGTAAGAGATTTGATGAGAATGGGATGTACTTAGTAGAGACATAAATACTGTTACACACGTTTTATGGTGTAAAATAAAGGTACTGAATGTTTTTGGACCAAATATTTTTTAAATATATTTATTGATGTATATTGTATCCAAAAAGAATCTACTTATTCAAAATGTCCGCCCTTTGCCTTTACACACGCCTTAAGTCGCACTGGCCAATCGTCAATAGCTGCACGAACCTCGTCCATTGGAAAATTCGCCACAGCTTGATCCAAAGCAGTCTAAAGAGATCCAATGTTGTTGTATCTTTTGTGACAAGCCTTGTCCTCTAAAACCGTCCACAATTTGTAATCCAATGGGTTCAAATCTGGACAGCCTGAGGGCCATTCTTCAGAGGAAATGAAGCTGGGGAATAGTTTCGAAGCCAGGTCTGGGACGTTTTAGCCTTATGGGCCGGCGCAGAATCCTGTTGGAAAGTCCATGACTGGTTTCGGAACAGGGAATTGTTAAGAGGCTTCACAACAGCTTCCAAAACGGTTTCTTGGTAAACTTTGGCCGATGTTTTGACTTCTTGTTCGCAGAAATGCAGGTCAGTGACCCCATCGTAAGAGACACCCTACCAAACCATAACCGAAGCTGGGTGATGACCCTTTTTCACCCTTGGGAATAGTTTGTATGCTTCTTTAGATGACCGCGCATTCGCTCTATCATTTTGCTTGTTAAATTTTTCCTGAACGGTTAAAAATTTGTTCATCGGTGAACAAAATTTTACTGTGCAAGTTATCAGCTGCAAAGCTGCAGTCAATATTTGTCCGGTACGTCGTTTGAAAGCCCCAAGTCCTAAGTGTTTTTTAATGATTCGGCTCATGGACTTTTGCGTGATATTCATCTCACGGGCCATGATTTTCTATTTTCGGAGCGGATTTCCCTGAATTCTTGATTTAACGGCTTTGATGACATGCGGTCGTTGAACAGAGCGTGGGCGGCCCGACCGGTGGCGGTCTTTTATATCTCCAGTCCCCTCAAACAGTTTTATGCATCGGTAGACGAACATGCGGATAATCCCCAGTGGCCGGAGCGTTTTGAAAATATCGCTTTTTTTCATTTCACACTTGAAAAGCGCTATTACAGCGATAAGGTTCTTATTATCTGACCACTCCATGATGGAAGTTGAAACAATTTTGAAATCTCGTTACAGACTAACGCTATTGAGGTTAGCTTTCAAAACCCATGTTACATTAAGGGAGTATGTTCAGTTCTACAATTGAAATGGGTGTGTTCAATGTTGTACCAGTATAAATACTGTAATAGGTGACTTCTATAGCTGCAGGTTATACGAGGAACATTGCCATTGGAAAATTTAACATTTTTTAGCATAAACGTGCTCAGAGCGTGTTGACGTCCAACCATCAATTGTGTTGTTTACAGTGACTTGAAAAAATAAATTTGGCAAACAAAATGCAATTAACTCGTGAACATTTTCGTGCGATCATTTTTCACAACTTTCGACGTGGATTATCACGACAACAGTGCATCGATGAACTTAAATCTTTGCATGGTAATGAAGCACCATCCTATAGCACTGGGAAAAACTGGTTTAATGAATTCAATCGTGGCCGACGCTCGCTCAAAGATGAAGGTCGTCCAAAAACGGCCGTTGTGCCAGAGAACATTGATGCCGTGCGTGAACTGATATTGCAAGATCGTTATGTAACATACCGTGAGATAGAGGCATCCTTGGGCATTTCTTCCACCAGCACACATTCGATATTGCATGAACACATGGCCGTCAAAAAGGTTTGTTCTCGTTGGATCCCGCACAATTTGACAATCGCTCAAAAAAAGGCTCGTGTCGATTGTTGCAAAGAAATTCTGAAAAACTACATTCGCGGTGCTTCAAAAGACGTTTATAAGATCGTCACAGGTGACGAATCATGGATCTATGCGTATGAGCCCGAAACAAAACAGCAATCGACCGCGTGGGTCTTCGAAGGCGAGCCAAATCCAACGAAAGTTGTTCGTGGAGGAAGCACTTCGAAGCAAATGGTCGCCTGTTTCTTCGACAAAACTGGTCATATGGCGACTGTTCCGCTTGAGCAACGTAGGACGGTCAATTCTGAGTGGTACACCACAATTTGTTTGCCGGAGTCTTTGGAGAAATTCGAAAAACGAACAAGAGAAGACGAATCATTGTGCACCATGACAATGCGAGCTCTCACACATCGGCTCAAACCAGCGCCTTTTTGATTGGCCAAAATGTCGAATTGATGGGTCATACGCCGTACACCCAATGACTTCTTTTTATTCCCGCACATCAAGAAAATAAATGCGTGGTCAACGATTTTCGTCGCCAGAAGATGCTATTGAAGCGTTCAAACCCCATGTTTTGGAGGTGTCTTAATCGGAGTGGACAAAGTGCTTCGACAAATGGTTTGAGCGCATGCAAAAATGTATAATTCATGCTGATGAATACTTTAAAAAACAATAAAACCATTTTTGATGATAAAAATCGCATTTTCATTATTAGGCCAGAAATATAAACAGCAGCCCTCATATGAGGTCTATATAAAAATATAGACCGATATTGTCTAGTTTATGCAGAGCTAGTTATTGGTCTCTTGTAATGTAGTATTTAAACACTAATTTAAGCACGATCGGAGTTATTTTTTGAGTTATAATGCTAGAAGGCCTCAAATCGGGAACGACCTTTGTGTGGAAGCTATTCAACTACATGGACACATAAAGTGTAATATCAGCGGTCGAATATTGGTCGCTTAAGGCGTTCTGTGCAAGATTTGCTTTCAGCAGAGCTAATTATTAAGATCGAATGTGGTTAACTTGTGGTTTTAGATGCTGGAAGGCATCTAATCGGGAAGGACCTTTGTGTGGAAGCTATTCAAATACATGGACCCATATAGTCTAATTACAGCAGTCGGATATTGGTCGCCCAAGGCGTTCTGTGCAAGATTTGGTCAAGTTTAGACTTAAAATGCAACGTCTAGAGCTGCAGGTCCTCTAGAACAATGCGAGAATGACCATTGTAAGATACTAAAACATGGGTTGATATAGACCAATTTTAATTGGGTTCATCCAAAATCTAAACAAAATCGGTTAATAATAAACGAAATCGGTTAATAATTGCAACCTGTTCGTAATTAACAAAGACAGATGGACAAACGGATGGACGACATCGCTCAATGATTCCATTGAAAAGCTAATTCTCCATTGATCTGCATAACAATCATGGGGTCTATCTCCTTTCCTTTAAGGTCTTACACACATCTACACTATATCGCAATACCCTGTACTTCAGAGTGGTGTAGGGTATAAATACTCGTACTACTCCAAAAAAAATCAATAAATAACGACAACAACAAAATTGATGCATGACTGACTGACTGACATCAATTCCGTTCGTATTGCGGAGGGGAAAAGTTCGTTATACACCAAAGTTCGAAATAGCAACAACAAAACATTGAATAACAATTAATATCCATTGATAATTTTGGCAAAGCTGAAGACGTAGAAGCCGAAAAACAACGGAACGAAAAGGAAACAGCTATCATGAGTACTACTCGTACTACGTCAGTCACTCATACCGGCATAGCAAAGCATATGTACATATGTAGCGATCAGCGATATCGATCGCCGATATTGTTCACCAATTTGTTGGCCTTTTTTTGCACCATCGTCAAAAAGGCACACTAAATTGTGTAACCCCCGAAAAAGAAAAAAAAATATTTGAAAAAAAAACAAAACGGAATGTAATGAAAATAAAGTCAAACATTACTTGCGGTTGCTTGTTCGGATATGAAATGGCACATGAGGCGTACATGCCACGATACAAAATGATATGATGTTAATACGTTTGGCCCGCCGCTGCGCTCAGCGGATAAGTGAAATCATTGTAAACGGATTACTTTGTATGCACAGTCGTACATGGCGATATTTTCCTTGCGGCAAAATGTTTTTCGTACAAAATGCTTCAAGTGTTTTATGTTTTGTTTTGTTTGCATTTTATAGATCGAGAGCGAGCTGGCTGGCTGTAATAAATAATCAATTTATGATCTAATATCGTAAATACGTGTCACTCTGGCGATGTGCAATTCTTTAAGAGTGCAATTCCGAATACCAGCCTTTGAAAAATATGACTAGATAAAGTGGAAAATAAGTTAAACATAATTGGCGGGGCGAGGGATTTCACGTGTCGTTTGCTTTGTCTAGTGTGCAACCTATGGTGGTGTTGCTGAAAACAAAAGACTTAAGACACAAGTGCTTACAGTGTTCCGATATGAATCCAGTGCTGGCCTCACCATACAAGCAGGCTTGGAATGTACGTAAGGCATCCCGAAGCGAAACGGGGACGTATTTCAAGTCAGCGGGTCTGACTAGGAGATACCCAACACCACTCTGCTATTGCTATTCAGAAGACTGTCCGTAATTTGGGCAATACCGGACAAAGTATGTCGTCGTAGTTCCCAGCAAAAGACCTATGTGTAAATTTTTGATTTTTTTAGTGACATATTTATGTACCCTCCATATCGTTTTTCGATATCTTTATTGGTTCAGGCTTTAGAAAAAGGCCTATGTGCATTTCTTTATAGTAATTATCATAAAATTAGCGTAGAAGGCCTATGTGTTTCTCTTCACATAGGACTTTTCAATATCCAAAACAATAATTCTTGTTTGTCTTTTATATATTGCCCATATAAGTAAAAGAAACTAAAGTGGCATTCAGTATGAAAAGCTCTAACTTCGGTTGAATCGAAGCGTTATACCCTCTACAAGGGTTTATGTTCAAAGCAAGAATCATTATAATTAGGTTTCTTTGAATGTGAGCTGAATTAAAACCTAGGCCATTAAATTAAATCATAGGTCCAGATCCTTATCAATTAATTTCCATTCCATAGAACTACTTTGTATTAAATTTTGTCCAAATCAGACTATAACTGTGGCTTCCAGAGCGGCCTAAAATCGGAAGGGGCCTTTGGATGAGGTCTATATAAAATCATGGACTGATATGGTCTAAATTATAAACAGTTGATTTCTATGCCATGAAACTACTTTGTGTCAAGTTCCGTCAAGATCAGACCGTACTCGTAAATGCAGTTCCTAAAGCCCCGGTACCTGAACTCTGGAAGGTACTATGTGTAAGGGGCTACATCAAAACATTTACCGATTTGGTCCATATTGATTCCTATAAGTAAATAGGCCTTGTCTAAAAGACTCTTCGTCAATTCCATGCGAAACCGATCACTTTTTACAAGTAGGTCTTCGATGTTGACGAATTTTTTTACATTGGTTCACTTTGGTGTTCAAAAAAAACACAGTTTGGTCTTTTTAGAAAACTTTAGAATTCTGAAAATTACAGCAGTTTAACATTTTCAATACGGTTTTTGGAAAAACTCATAACTTTTGTTCTAGTTATGATATTTGAGACATTTTTTTAAACAGTCAGCATAAAATCACAAAATATTTCTTTTTAAAAAAAAATTGCTTAAAAAAATTTTATATTTTGGAAATGGCCAACAAATTGAAAATCAGACTTCCCGACTCGGTAGAAGAGAGCGGAAACATGTGAACTGTTTTTCATGTCTGATGTGGCCCATTTTGATGTAAGCGGCAACATAAACAAACAAAATTGTCGAATATGGAATGCTTCAAATCCACTGACACTCCATGAAATGGAATTGCATGCACTTTGTGTCACTTTGTGGTGTGCAGTTTCATCACGCTGCATTACTTCTTCGAAGAAAACGGTCACACCGTTACGGTTACTGGATACCGTCACTTGAGTATGATGAGAGAGTTTTTCTATCCAGAATTACGCCGAATGTCTTAACTCTCCAAGAAGTAATGACCACTTGACTTTTTGGTAAGATGCCGCATGTGCATCAACGAGCAGGGGGGGGGGCATTTAAATTCCATTATTATTAATTTATTAATAAATAAGCCATATTTTATAAAATTGAATTAGCTTTAACATGAATAAAAGAAAAATTAATTCCATACACTGAAAAAAAAAGTTATTTGAGTTTCTTAATGTAGCCATATTTATCAGCCACCCTGTATGTTCCAATCACTGGTCGCTCATAACGTACCATGTACATTGGATTAAATGTTCAGCTTCTAGATCGGCAGGACCTCAAAACGGAAGAGGACTTTGTATAGGAGCTATTCAAAGCATGGACCATTTTTACTATTTTTCGCTACTAACATATTGTACCGCCAGAATCGGAGCTAATTAGTGGCTTCCCCAGCTATAGTTACTAAAATCTAGAAACATTCTGATGCACACAGAGAACAAAGTCGTTGCCACAACCGTTTTTTTTCCGCAACCGAATGATTAAGGTTACATGCACCACGAGAGTTGCATTAGAACAAAACAATTTATGAAGGTGCTCTGGGCCGATGTTGTAGTATCGGTCCAACAGTTATCATCACTAATAACCAGTTACAGGAACAAAATGTTTGCAAAACTAGTGGTTGCCACCTTATAACCTAAATACCTTATTCGCGTTTTATTGGTATGACCGATCAATAAGTTGTTAATACAGTACGATGATCATATTTATCATATTGTGGTATTTCTACTAGAATATCCATTATGAGTATAAGCATTTAGTGATCGCAACCGAAATTCCTCTTTTACAACCGAATTATTGTATATACAACCGTATACAACTATTTTTCTCTGTGTGTGGTACTTGTACCGACCCAGTAAACCAAATTTCCGACAATGACTGATATCAGAAATTTTTGAACAATATCTGAACTCTATCGATAATTCTTACCAAAATCGTTACAAATTCTGTTCGATTTGTCTGAGGATTTTTTTATTTATTATGTTAAGAAATATCTGAACCAATTCGGCCCGAATTCTGTTAGACTTGTCTGTGGGATTTTTATTAATTTTTTGTTCAGACTTCTCTTATCGAACTCGCAACGAATTCTGAACTATTTATCTGAGGTAGTCTATTCGTTTAAAATTTATATAGCCACTAAACATAGTTACAGCACAATTATTGCTTGCGAAACTGCAGACACCCCTGCCTGTAACTAAAAGTCTTTCCGAACGCTTTTTGAAAAGGTTTTACAACTTTTTTTTTTTGTAAAACAAAAGTATGTTCTTCTTTTTGATTGTTTACATTCAGAATTTACCATGACATAAGCTCAGAATTCGTTCAGAACTCGGTTCGTAATGTCGGTTAAAACATCAGAATTTAATAAGACTTAATGCCAGAATTCTGACCGAAGTCGTTCAGAATTAGTTCAGAATTCAATACGACAAATCGAAATTTCCTTTCGAATTTCCCAAGACTACAGTTCAGAACTCGGTCAGAAATCTGTTCGAAATGTCTGCAAAAACATCAGAATTCCTTCAGAGAAGTAGTTCAGAATTCGTGTCAACCCTCTCATATGTTTTTCGTTACGAACTCGCTAAGAATTCTGATCCGAAATTGGAACATTTTGCCGATTGTCGTACAGAATTCTGACCGAATTCTGAAGGTTTGGTTTGCTGGGGATATGCACCAAATATAGTGGGGTTAGTCGGTGGCCCACAATGTGTAATGTTTTATTGAAATCGGTTTACATTTGAAACCTGTACAATGATAACATTACGATTCACATAGAAAGAGCGACCGTTATCGCTCAATGGAATCAAATAGTGATTCTAAATCGATCAGTATATCAAAATAAGGAAATCTCACTAAACTTTTTAATTGAGATCGTTTTCGATTTTTTGACAATCCAAATTAATACTACTTTATAGGGTCCCCTATTTTATATTTAAGATTGACAAAATGAACATTTACTCCATATGTGCAAAAAAAAATTTCCTTTTAGGCTCCAACTTAAAAAAAATACCCCGACCTACTGTAAAAACTCGCAACCCTGCGGTTAAATGCAAAACAGCCATAGATTAAAAGATACGAAGGTAATTATGTATCGAAGTAATAGGCAACCGGACAACTCTATTAGATCGTCTGTACCCACTCGTAGATAAATGCATCAGGTAGATGTATGTACTCGTACGTATGGATGGATGTTAATCTGTTGAATCATTATCCACACAAGTCGATATTATATAGTAGAGTGTAGTGTAGCGCGCTGGTGTCGTAAACAAACAGATACAATTTTTATCTACTGAAACAAAAATTTAAAGTGTAACAACCATTACAAAACTGTCTGCACCTAAAACAAATAAGGCGAAACCAGAAAAAAATGTTTCAAGTTTCCATATAAAAATAGAAATGAATTAATAAATAAAAAAACACACAAACGAGATAAAAGCTCAGAAAGAAATAGGTTAAACGAAGTCATGAAATGCCAACAAATAGGTAAAATTCAGGTTATTTAAAATCAAGTGGCTGATTTTCATTTGTGATGTCATTGCGAGATCGGTCGGTCCTTAACCCTCCGTAAAGCACACGGCTCGTACGTCTTATTCGAATCTTGCCTAGTGTACCCAGATTTACCCTGCAAAAACTCACATTGCCAATACGGCATAACATTGGGTTAGGAAGCGAGGAAGTTTCGTTCCATTAGCACGATGTTAATTGTAAATAAAACAAAACGTTTTCGGAAAACTATCTAAATATTTTTTTTATTTTAATAGAACGAACTATGACAATTAGTATGTGTGAAAGAAAATATCGGCCACGGTTTCTGTGGCATACATCTATCCGATGGCCCATATATGCAATGACTCTGAGACATAATGGAGGTTTAATTTCGTTTATTTACAAAATGATCTAATCTCTTAGCTCTTAAATTGTTCTTGGCTTATTGACGTACACTTTTTCTTTTTAATATTCCCAATGAAAGAAGTCCAACGCTGTCAAATTACAAGATCGCGGCAGTCAATCAACATCGCCACGACGTGAGATAAAATGGCCATTGGATTTTTCGCACAAAAGAAACATAGTTTCGGTGGCTGTGTGGCAAGTGGCACCATCCTGTTGGAACCACATATCGTCCAGGTCCAAGTCCATATACTCAATTACGAGTACTGGCCACAAGAAGTCCGTTATCATCTCGCAATAGCGAACACTATTCACGGTATTTGCTTGACCGACCTCATTTTCGATGAAAAACGCTCCGATGACGTCGCCAGCGATAAACCGCACCAAACAGTCACTCTTTGTAGAAGCATCGGCTTTTTTAACAATCACTCGTGGATTCTCATTTGCCAAATGCGGAAATTCTGCTTGTTAACGAAGTGAACGAAATATATTTTGATTTGAACGCCTATTTTCGAGAGGCGTTAACAATCGTAAGGCGCTGCTCAATTGTGAACCTCTCCATGGTCAAACACTAAAACAAAGAAATCTCAAATGAAGGTATGCAAAAAATCTATAATTAAGGCTTGACTTTGAATTAACATCGTGCACTATGGTTGGATCACCCTTTATATAACCTGAAAAAGAGAAAATAAAACCAAAAACTTTATGAATTTGTGCCAACCTGTACTTATTTGCGACCCTATATTATTGATCGTCGTAAAATTCTAAGACGATTAAGCCATATCCGCCGTTTGTCGTTGAAAGCGCGATATTCGGCGAGGATGGCTTATAGTCAGAAGCTGAATGCGCGAAATCGGCATAGGAGAAAAAAGTTTTCTTTTTTTTCTAAGAGACTTAAGGTACCTATTTCCCACAGCATCCCATAAGAGAAATTAATAAACTTTGGAGGAGTTTTCAGTAATTTTGGGTGTCTACCTAAAGCTTATGGCGATGATAGTTGAAGTTTGCGGCATGATGATACTGCGGGATTATTGAAATGTTCAAAAATATTTAAACTGACAGTAAAGGTTACAAAATAATACATAATCATAATTACGAAAAAAGTAATTACTACCCTCCACCGTGAATTTACTACTAAAGTGGCACTTATCTTCCTTAAATCTTCAACATACTTTACACCCACACTTGAATACGTACTAAAACCGACTGTAACTTGAGTACACATGTTTGACGGTGGTACCATTAGAGCCAATAAAGCAATTTACTAACTTAAAAACAAAACAAAAATAAATTATTTTCTTAGAAAAAATCAAATTTTATACAAAATTAAAAAAAAAAAACAATTCCGAAAAAGTATAAATTTGTTATGTCGGTATCCTGCTATGATAGAATTCGTTCTGTGTTAATGTTAAAAAATATCGGATTTAATGTGTCCTCTAGAGAGTCAGGGTATCAATCAGGAAGTGTTTTTTGCCTTTAAGGTCTAATTGTAGCATTTTTTCCTCAAATCGGAAAAAATCTTGTGTGGGAGCTATATGAAAAAATTAGCTTTGTATGAAGGCTATTGGAACCAGTGGACCTTAAAAAACAAGTATACTTTTTCGGTATCTCAAAGACGATTAGGCAAGTAAGAGGTCAAACGAATTAAGCTACAACAGATGGTACCGTCTAAGATCCATAAACTGTTAGTGATTGAAATTGGGCTAAATATGCGAGCTCTTACACATCAGCTGAAACGATGGGCTATTTGGCCACTCAAGATGTCGAATTGACGGGCCATCCACTGTACAGCCCTGATTTGGCACTCAATGACTTCTTCTTATTCCCTAGCATCAAGAAAAAAATGCGTGGGCGACGTTTTTCATCGCCCGAAGCAGCTGCTGAAGCGTTCAAAAATCATGTTTTGGAAGTGTCTGGTCGTTCCACGGTGCGAATGTCCAAATCCACTGTGAAAGTTTAATAGGACTCCTACAGGCTGAACGATGTGTTTAATAGTTTTCTTTAATATACCGATCTAAAGGGTTCTTGTTAAACTTCTGGACATTAAAAAAAGTAAACAAATTATAAATAATGTGAAAAGTTCCGCCTGTAAAACTGTATTATAGGCAGAGTAAAACCTCAGCTTACGTTTCTTCGGGCAAATGTCCTAGTTCCGTCCTTTTCTCTAGCTTTGAGCTTTCCGCATAACAGCGAATTGCAGCGGGCACCTAGGTACCATTACTTTAAAAATGTTAGTTCGATATCAAGGTTTTACACATGGCTCTACTGGTGTATCAGGCATTTGATCGGAAACTACTGTCATGTCGGTCAACCTCAACCGTCACCTCAATTTTTCTTCGGTGATATGATTCGTAATCGCCTTTGATGTATTCGCCCAGCAATATCTAATAAATAGTTAAGCTTATTTACGACAGTTTTAATTGAGTGTCGACAAAATTTAAATACCAACTGTCTGGTTAAAATTTAAGAGTTTTATTTTCTATGCACATAAACCCATACACACTCAATACAGGGCACGCATTTTTTTGATGATGGCATTCTTTAAATATCAATTAGTGATAAGTACTTAGTAGGGACATAAATACTGTCAAACATTGAGCACACTGAACATACCCCGTTAATGTTTTGAAAGCTAACCTCAATAGCGTTAGTCTGTAACGATATTTTAAAATTGTTTCAACTTTCATCGTGGAGTGGTCAGATAATGAAAACCGTGTCGCTGTAATAGCGCTTTTCAAGTGTGAAATCAAAAAAAGCGATATTTTCAAAACGCTCCGGCCACTAGGGATAAGCCGCATGTTCGTCAACCGATGCATAAAACTGTTTGAGGACACTGGAGATGTAAAAGACCTCCACCGGTCGGGCCGCCCAGACTCTGTTCGAACACCGCATGTCATCAAAGCCGCTATATCAAGAATTCACAGAAATCCGCTCCGAAAACAGATAATCATGGCCCGTGATATGAATATCACGCAAAAGTCCATGAGTCTAATCATTAAAAAAGACTTGGGACTTGGGGCTATCAAACGACGTACCGGACATTTATTGACTGCAGCTTTAAAAAAAATAGGATGGAAAAATGCAAACGTCTTTTGGTGAAGCACGCTGATAATTTGCACAGAAAAATTTTGTTCACCGATGAAAAAATTTTTACCGTCCAGGAAAAATTTAACAAGCAAAATGATAGCGTATGCGCGGTTATCTAAGGAAGCATCTGAACTGATCCCACGGGTGGAAAAGGGTCATCAGTCATGTTTGGTCGGGTCTCTTACGATGGGGTCACTGACCTGCATTTCTGCGAACACGGAGTCAAAACATCGGCCAAAGTTTACTAAGAAACCGTTTTGGAAGCTGTTGTGAAGCCTCTTAACAATTCCCTGTTCCGAAACCAGTCATGGCCTTTCCATCAGGATTCTGCTCCGGCCCATAAGGCTAAAGCATCCCAGGCCTGGCTTCGAAACCATTTCCCAGCTTTATTTCCTCTGAAGAATGGCCCTCAGGCAGTCCAGATTTGAACCCATTGGATTACAAATTGTGGACGGTTTAGAGGACAAGGTTTGTCACAAAAGATATCCCAACATTGGATCTTTTAAGACTGCTTTGGTTCAAGCTGTGGCCAATTTTCCAATGGACGAGGTTCGTGCAGCTATTGCCGATTGAAGGCTTGTGTAAAGGCAAAAGGCGGACATTAAGAATAAGTAGTTTCTTTTTGAATACAATATACATCAATAAATATATTTAAAAACATTTGGTCTAAAACATTCAGTACTTTTTATTTTACAGCATAAAACGTGTGAAACAGTATTTATGTCCCTACTAAGTAGTTCAGCTTATTTATAAAAAAATTTAATTGAGTGATGATAAAATTAAGGTTTGTCTTTTTCTGTGTAGTTGGTATAAGTAAAATTCGGTCTTTCTGAAAGAATGAGGTAGTAATCACAGCTAAAAAGTGAGCTGTGTTTCTTTTTTAAGGTTTCTAAACTTGCAATTGTATGGAAGTTACCTGATTAGCAAGCGAGTTGGCCTCTGTCGCTTAGCGAACGAGTAAGAGTTCCCACACTTATTTTTCCAACAAAAAATCATATATGACACACCCTGCTTTATAGAAACATGGGCTTTTTGCTGTTTTAAGAAAAAAGGAATCAAAGAAAAATAGGTCTCATCGAAGAAATCGTATTGGATACTCGTACATCTGCACGAGATAGGATAAGAGAAATTTTACACATTTCTACAAAGCAAAAGTGTAGCAATTAATTAAATAACATTTCATTGATTATTCTATAACAATTTATAGTATTTTATTGCCTGTTTTACAACGATTGTTAGTAAATTCTCGTTGGTGTATAAGATACAAATTCACAAGATATTCTCCTAATTCATATTTAAATTTCTTTATTATTTCATATGCCTATAAATTCATTACACTTTTTTTTAAATATTACATTAGCCAATTTTTGAATTTGCTTTAACCACTATGAGTTTGTTTCGCCTTTTCCAGTTCTTTCTTGGCTGCCTTCATTCAATTTCTTTTCTTATTTCTATCCTATATTTAGAGCAAAGATTAAATCACTTACTTCTCTGTTCTCTCTTTTTGATCATAATAATTAGTAGCAAGATTTCGAGTCACTTTATGATCTCTGCTTTGGCTTTCCTCAGTAAAACCATAGCCAGATGTCCTACAACTGTTAATGGTGAATAAAAACCACTATTCGCTATTTCTTCAGCTTCAACCTAATATTGTGTAAGACAGAAACTTTAGAGAAATTTGACTTCGAATTTGTTGTCATAGAAGCTCACCACATAGCCTCTGTTCTGACATTATTTCATAAAGCCAAATCAGACTAAATACCCAATAGGAAATGAGGAATTAATTTATAATTTCAATATTTGAATTTTAAATCAAGTCAACTATATCTTAACTTATACAAAGGGACACAATGTTGCCATATTACTTTCAATTTTATCCAATGTTGCCAGATTACCACAGTGCAAACTTTCTAGGTATCTATGCTAGTTAGCTCAAAAGAGCACGGCTAGTGTATGGAACTTCTAGAATTTAGTCGGACTTAAAGTTAGTATTACTTAAAGGATACTGACAGATAGTCAGTTCAGTAAATGGCAAACTTAGTTCGGCAGTAAAATAGTCTTGTTAGTTTAAATTCTGATTAGAGCGATGCTTTCATCTACTGCGTAGGTGAGATGCAGAGATTTATAGGCTTTGTTTTCGTCTTTTCGCAAAAAAGTTCAATACACCGTAATTATTTTCAACCTTCCCACCACAATTTGAAATGCGTTACATGTATGAGAGAAGTGTGTGTACTTTTCCCATACCAAATTGATTGTTCTTATCATAATTGTATGGAATTATCAAAGATGCTTCTCCCATCACCACCAGCAACCAGAGACAATGGGTCAGAATACTAGAAGTAACTTGTCGAAGTACTGTCGAGAGGTACTCTGTACTACTAGTACTTGCAGTATGTGTACCTTTGGAAACGGATAAGTGCGCCATGTTGTGGTGTATGCTTTTCAGTTTCCAACCACAACCAACAATACGAGTACTCCTAACATGGATAGTATGTAGAGACATAATAATTATTACATGGCATAGACGTGTCTCCCACAACTCCTCCCCCTCCAGCACGTAAACAAAACGTTTAGAAACAAAACCAACAATCAATTTGTCGAAATGATTCGTGAAAATGCGTTTAAAACTAAATTTCTTGTTTTACATTAAATGATTGACGGTGTTGTGGCGTTATGGCGGCGTTATGGTTCAAATGTGACTATACTTGCTGCATGCATGCGCCACGCCACCTCGACTTGTCTTGGCTGCCTACTATCACGAAGGTTTCGCTTGGATTTCTGAAAACGAATATTCAGTGTGTAGTCTTTCCATTCTATTGCAGCCCATAAATTATCTTGGGGACATTTGGACAAGTATCGTAACGCATAAAGAATTTGTAACCAGAAATAAAAAAAATACAAAACAGAGCTTGACATGTGCGTTGTATTGCAGACACCATACAGCTGCTTTGGGCTAAGTAAAAAAAAAGAAACTTAACATGACAACATTGATGGGGGAGGACTTGCGATCAAATACTTCAATGCTGGAATATGTAGGGTCAAAAGTATCTTAAAAAAGTCTTTCATTAATAGGT
Organism: Hydrotaea diabolus; assembly: GCA_963513945.1. Lineage (NCBI taxonomy): Eukaryota > Metazoa > Arthropoda > Insecta > Diptera > Muscidae > Hydrotaea > Hydrotaea diabolus. The sequence continues at coordinate 172,934,974 of OY740719.1, forward strand.
TAGAGCACGGTACAATAAACAAGGTATAGCAACTAGCACAACAAACCAGCTCGCTTTACTGTCAAAACCACTTAAAGGAGAATGCCAAAAAAAATAATTTCTGAATGCGTTTTGACTAGGAATCAGAATTATATGCACTAATAAAGCGTGTTTTAAGCGCTTAAATATGCGCTTTAATTCAAAAAATGACCTTAAATATGCACCATTCTAGTGATACATATTACATATATTGGATCTGTTAACCCATTAAGAAGCGGTAGCAACATTTGTATTTTTCAAGACCTTTTACTAAAAATGGTTCACAACTGGAAAAATGCTTATTTTTAAGTATGTATTTATAGATATAGTTTTGTAGCCAATAAATTAACCTTTCATTTAACCCATTTTTAACCCTTAACCCTTCTAGAACAGAAGATAATATTCTTTATTTCTTTATTAAGAAAAAACGTCTTTTTCCAGTTAGAAAAAAACATTTATGAAGAATTTGTAACTTTTTTTCTTATATAGGGTGATCCATCTAGAGTTATTTTTTCAGAACAAAAAAAATAAAAATTCAAATAAAGTGTGGAATCTATTGGCAATTTGAAAGGACACTTTATGGCATTTATTTTTCGAAAATAATTACCTTCAAATGTTGGCCGCAACTACCCCCCAGGGTTTCCATTCTGAGGGTCCAATTTTGGATGACTCGTTCGAGCATTTCGACCGGTATGGCTTTAATGACACGCGTAATGTTGTCTTCCAAAACCTGAAATACCTCTAGATGTATCACCCTTTACATAGTTTTAACCCTTCTATAACAGGAGATAATACCCTTTTTATTTCAACATTTTATTTCTTATTTCATGCATTTCTTAATGATTTTCATGTATTTCTTACCTCCAAATCCATCCATCATCAACATTTTCTAGTGTAAAAAGCATCAGATGATGGCTTTTTGGGCAGAAATATTCCCCCTCATTTGGAATTCAGCCCCAGTTCCTTAAAAGAAATGGGATGGCCCCTCTGTCTTTATCGCTGAACAACTTTCGCAAATGCTACCACAGCGTCTACAAATGTTTCGTCTACAAATGTTGCCATATTGTTAGGAATTGGCAAGATCGATAATTCCATATCGAAAAAGACATACTCGTATGTAAATTTTTTGTGAAAATTTTGTCCAAGTTTTAAACAAAAACTTGAACTAAAATGCCAATATCTCCGGCATTTAAAGGGTTAAATTCCAAATCAAAGTCTCAAAGTCCAAAATGAAAGCTTAAAGTGTTGGCTACAAAATACCTTTAAATAGGCAAGTACCTTTAAATAGGCAATTTTCCGAGTTTTGACCTATTTTTCAAAGAAACTCTGGCCAAAAATATAAAGGGTGTTCCAAGAAGAGCGCAATTTTTAAATTTTAAATAAAACACAGATATTTAAGAAAAAATCGTGAAACTTTATTATATCGTAAAGTAGACAGAATGAGGTTATGTATGGAACAATATATCGTGCAGATGGCCGCCGCGGCTTTGCTGGCATGCACGCGATCTTTTAATGAAATTTTCAATGACCGTTTTGCATGAATGCTGCGGTATTTCATTAATGCAGCGTCCAATTTCGTCTTTTAAGGCTTGAGTCGTCGTCGGCTTATTCGCGTAAACCATCGACTTCAAAAAACCCCAAAGGAAAAAATCTAATGGTGTTAAATCGCACGATCTAGACGGCCAATTCTGATCTCCAAAACGCGAAATAACACGACCGGGAAATGACTGATGCAGCAATTGAATTGTTTCTCTGGCTGTATGACATGTGGCGCCGTCTTGTTGGAACCACATGCCCTCCACATTTATTTCTTCAATTCTAGGCAAGAAAAAACTGGTTATCATTTCACGATACCAAACACCATTGACTGTTTGCGCTTGACCTGAATCATTTTCATAAAAAAAAGGTCCAATGATTCCTCCAGCCCAAAAACCACACCACACAGTGACACGTTGAGGATGCATTTGCTTCTCGTGAATCACTCGAGGATTTTCCGCACCCCAAATGCGACAATTCTGCATATTGACGAAGCCATCAAGATGAAAATGGGCCTCGCCACTGAAGATGATTTTATCGGCAAAATCAGCATTTTCATGTTGTGTCTCCAATACCCAATTAACGAACTCCCTTCGCTGTCCATGGTCAGCTGGCTTCAGTTCCTGAGTCAATTGAATTTTGTATGCATGAAGATGCAAATCTTTCGTCAAAATTCAAAAAAAAATTTTTGACAATTGTTACTAAACTAGATTTGTTCCATTTTTTAATAATTTTTATTACACTAACTATTAAATATAGATAGTTTCAGTATCACTGATTATTTGATAAACAATCTTAAAAAATTGAGTATTATTTAAATTATTTTAAAGTGAGCCGGTCTCAAAAAATTCAACACTTTGGGAACGAAATTACAGCACTAACTTAAGAACTCGGTACATTTTTAAGGGAAGCAAGCTAAGCTTAGTACTTTTTGTTTTCTGCACTCAAACTAACATCGGGAACATCTGCAATTTGCACAATCTTTTGGAGTCCAAAAATCTTTTAAAGTATTGTTGAAGCTAAGGACAAGAATTTTAATTTTTACATCATTAATTTTATTAATTTGCGTGGCTATATATAGAACATGTCTTGTTTTTTTAATGACTCGCTTATTAATCCCTAATTTTAATATATTGACGCCAGCATGGTACAATAAAGAAGGTAGTGTTATGCTGTCAGCTGATTTACAGTTTTTTTTTCTCGTAGAAATTTAAACTTTCAAATTTGAAGTTTGACAACGACATATCTTGAAGTTTGTAAAGCTTTATTTTGATATCAAACATTCACAATAATAATCAAGCACTCAAAAAAATATTTGTTGGAATTTTCTTTTAGGTGACTGTGACAGTACAGCGAACTGTTTATTTATTGTTGTGCTAGTGACCATACCTCGTTTATTGTACCATGGACGCAAGTTACGATTTCACAAAATTGTTTTTAGTTTTGGTAGAGACTTTTTTTATTACTGACGGTGTTTAGGTAGTATAAAATAATATTGAAGTTCGAAAAAATAGGCTAAAAAGATTGTTTTTTGAGCACAATATGCACTAAAACCTATTATTTTAAATAAATATGCAATAAATCTTGAAATTGTAGGAATACCAAAATATGCAGAAAAAACGAATTTTCGGTAAAATTGGCAAAAATATGAACTAACAAAACAATGCCATTTTATTGCAAAATGATTGATTTGAAAAAAATTAAATCTAAGATACTTTTTCACTACCGAAAACAAATATGCAGAATTCAAATCCCTAGTTATAACTGTTTTGATATAGAATTCTAAGTTTAGAAACTTCATAAAACTACCACCTTTTTACCATAGAATAAGTTCGAGTATATATTCTGTCTTCACATTCAATACTTTATTTACATTTTCTTCTGCTTGGCTTGTAGATCAATTACACTAGGCAAAAAAATTTATAAAAAAAACTCTGGGGCAGAAGGTTTGATAGTCAACTTTAGTCGATTTGTTTAAGATGTAGAAATTATAGATACAGAAATTTCGATTTTTTGTTACAAAAAATTTCTTTGAGTTCTCTAAATTTTTTGTAGTCTTTACCAGTGTTGTATTTTAGTAATAACTCCACTATAGCGTATTAAAATACGCGTCCAACAAGCTAATAAACTTAACAATTCAATTAAATTGTAATAAGTTATTACAGATTTTAGGAACAACCTATGCCGCAAATTTAGTGTTGACCATTGTTTTTAGTTCGAAATCATTCCAATATATGTATTAGAGAAATGTATCAGTTTTTCTTTTGATGTACATATATAAGTAAGATGAATATTTTATTTTTGCAATTTTTTGAGAAAAAATAAAGAACGAATATAGTAGTGGTATTTTCTGTTAAGCCTCGATACGAATTTGATCCATTCATGTAAAAAACGCAAATACTGATTAAGCTTTAACAAATATTGCTAAAACTTTAACGGTATTGCTCAATCAGCTGTGGCAGAATGTCACAAAAAATGCAAATGTATAACAATTCGTCAAAGAAAATACTGGAATTTTTTTAATATACTAATAAAATACTGTACTGTATACTAATAAAATACTGTACTGTGTGGTCACAAAAGACATGGAATCCCTTAAACTATATTTGAAAGATATGGGCTGTCGTAAAGATTTCGTTGTCTTGGGCAACTTCTACGTAAAGGTGTAAAACTCTAGTATAGCGTCGTAGACAATGTTTAGGTATTATTATTTATTCCGGTGTTTTTGTCCCTTATTCACAGTAGGCAATTTTACTTGCGCCAATTTTTATGACTCCCTTTTCCATTTGTGTTCACAAAAGGCAATTCGGTTTCAGAAATTTTTATTTTCTTTATTCTATTTATTCTATTCTATTATATTCTGTGATTTATTCGTTCTGATTTTTGTGTTAAAAATACATCGGAAAATAAAAAAGTTGTTGATTCAATTAATTATAATTTATAAATATTATAAAAGTTATAAAAACAAAATGTCGAAAAACATTTATGTCATCTACACACTTCAAAAAGCACAAAGAATTTGGCAGTACGAGCAATTTTTGTCTCTACTACAAACGGAAAGTTGCGGCAATTAAAATTGCATATTGAGAATAGGAACTTTTATTAAGTTCTGTAGCGACTTGTAGCTTTTTTTGAACATTTCGTCCGTAGCAATTATTGCTTTGAAACAGTTGGCGACACTGCACTCTTTCTTTAAAAATAACAAAGTTCAAAGTTCTTTTTAACACTAACAAAGTTCCACCCATGGTACAATAAAGGTAGAGTTATGCTATCAGCTGATTCACCATTTTTTCTAGTAGAAATTGAAACTGTCAAATTTGGAATTCTTAAAGTTTGTAAAGCTACATTTCTAAATAAAACATTTCCAAAAATGTATTTTGGACATTTTCTTTTAATTGAGTTTGACAGTATGTATAGCGAACTGTTTCTATACCTCGTTTATTGTTCCGTTTTTTGTGTCTTTCAATCAGGCTGTGTGTGAAATAGAAACTTATTATCTAGCGGAGATTTTTAAAGTTTTTTTTTTGAAAAAATGCTGTGTATAGTGAATACATACATTTATTTTTACTCTGCTGTATTAAACGGGAAAGAAAAATATAAGGAAATACAAACAATCCCTCGACAGCCGGTTCTATGGACCGGATTGACCCAAAGAGCAATTCTTCGGCCAAGGGCTGTCACCCCGGCACGCAGTTGCCGCTACTACAACAACAACACAAGGAAATACGAATACTGAAATTGTTTTGTCGTTCTTAGTAATAATTATAATATTTGTCACAATTTACTACAGCTTCTGGGCTAGGGAAAATTTTGAAAAGAAATTTTTGGTATGTTGTACAAAAATAACAAAAACGCTAGCTGTTGTTTTAGACGCTGCGGCCAGCGATTGTGTTTGATCGTTAGAGCGTCAATACACACTGTAATCCCATTATACATATTTGCTTTGAAAGTTGGCAACAGTGTTGTCAAATAGAAAAATGACAGCGGCCGGATTGTTGTATCGCCTGCGTTCGTTCCTCTTCCTTTTGCCAATATTGGCATTAAATACAAATGGACAGGTGAATCCTAACCCAAATCCTGGTCATGTCGGTGTGCACCGTCGATTTGAATACAAATACTCGTTCAAACCACCGTACTTGGCTCAGAAAGACGGCACCGTTCCATTTTGGGAATACGGAGGAAGTAAGTATACAACAACAAAAGTCAGCATTTGACAAGACAGACACGTCAGAGAAAATTCAATTGCCATCTCAGCTTCTTGCGGATTAGCAATGGATACAAAAGAGATGGAAGAAGAACGAGCCAAATGTTGACAGAGTGGCAAAAGACCACTGGCAGTGATGTTTTTTTTGATTGTTGGCCACGCAAACAGCAGACTCCTTTTAGAAATGGCCCTTTGTAATGTGAATTTTCTTTTATTTGCTCATTCATAGATGCAATTGCCAGCTCAGAGAGCGTTCGTGTAGCTCCTTCATTGCGTTCGCAGAAAGGTGCCATATGGACGAAGAGCCCGACAAATTTTGACTGGTGGGAAGTTGAGATTGTATTCCGCATTACGGGACGTGGCCGCATTGGAGCTGATGGTTTGGCCTTTTGGTTCACAACCCAAAAAGGAGATTACAATGGCGCAGTTTTCGGATCTTCAGACCGTTGGAATGGTCTTGGTATTTTCTTTGATTCCTTCGATAACGACAATAAGCACAATAATCCCTATATTAGTGCTGTACTGAACGACGGAACCAAACAGTTTGATCATGCAAATGATGGTACTACTCAGCAGTTATCGGGTTGTCTACGTGACTTCCGTAACAAACCCTTCCCGACACGTGCTCGCATTGAATACTATAACAATGTGCTGACGGTGCTCTTCCACAATGGCATGACCAATAACAATGATGACTATGAGATGTGCTTGCGGGCCGACGGCGTTCAGCTACCGAAAAATGCCTACTTTGGCATATCGGCGGCCACAGGTGGTTTGGCTGACGATCATGATGTCTTCCATTTCTTGACGACATCATTGCATCCAGCTGGTCAGATAGTGGAGAACAAAGTACCTCAAGATAATGAGAAACTCTCACAAGAATATAAAGAGTATCAGGACAAGTTGGACAAACAGAAGCAAGAATATAAAAAGGAACATCCTGAAGATGTAAGTACACGCTATTTTATTTTGTATTCAGTATTACCCTTATTATGTCGATCAAACGATTTCTCTGAATATTGGCTTACTTAAAATTTAGGGGCTAAATTTATAAAAAAAAAAATTACGGAAGGTTTCAATTTCAAATTTTCTTTATAAAATTGTTTTTCAAACCTATTGTAAGTTTTTATAAATAAGAGGGCTATGTTTTTTTTACTTAGACAATATTTTTATTTTATTTTCAAAAGTTAACCTTATCTATTGATATCAGAAATTGATACCTTTCAGCATTGACGGAAATACTAGGACATATTCCGTTAAGGTTGACTTTACATTACAAAATTAATTTAGTATGAACTTTTTTCGAAAAAATTAGCAGAAACTTCAGCTTGTCATTTTGCAAATTTTCAAACCGCTATATCTCCTAAACTTTATGACATATTCTGGATCAAATAGCAGATTCGTGATAACCACCCAACAAATTATTAAATGGCGTTATTTGAATGTCAGTTAAGGCAAACAATTGTTTGTCAAATTTTCAAATCATTAAATTAGGGGAATCAAAAAATGCAATTTCAAAAAAGTAAAATAAGTTACATTTACATGCTCTACACGGTATGTGGTGTGATGGAAGTGCACACGACGCTCATGTCAGTTAATCCAGACTCAACCCCTGGTAAGAACATTTACTAAGTTTTCAGCGTCAGGCTTCCACTCGTAAATTCTGTCGACTTTATGAGTAAGGGACTTATCTCTGAGCCACTTCTCTACAAAAATCGCATAAGCCGTAGGTCTTAGTCAGTGAGTAGAAGAATTCAATCATGTACAGCATACTGATTTGAGAGAAGTTTCCCCTTGTTGTAGGATATATGTAAGTAAGTACACGATAATATTAGGAGCAATTTGAAAATCCGAAAATGTTAAAACAAAAATGACTATGCCTTATATGCATAGAATTCGGATCCCTAGTGAGTGATGGTCCCCATTTTGTCCTTTATGGGATTTTGAGGATAATTTGTATATATGGATTAAATTCTGAACCCCTGCTTCATATAAACTTACAATAGGTTTAAACTAAGCGTTGCAGATTAAAAAACAAAATTTAACTTTCAATCTTCCGTTAATACGAGTAATTGTATTTTTTTTAATTCAATCGCTAAATGCAGAAAGGTAACTTCTAAAAAACATTCATTCAAAAAAAATCAATTAAAACAGTGTAGTAAATTATATACTTATATAATCAGTAATAAATGCAAGTTTTATGTTCTGAGCTTGTAGAGGGGGCAACCGACTTTAATGTGAAGTTGTCTCAGGTGAAACTTTTACACTATTTTCCTATCAAGGTTCAAATTTTAATTATCTATTTAATTTGGACAAAAAATGTTAGTTGTTTCCTTTTTGAATAGAACAATTCAATCTGTTTAAACACATCGTCGTCGTTTTTCATGATTATAAGCCTGTGTTTTAAGGTGCAAAATTTAGACGGAGCGTTAGTTATAGTTGTTCAATGTTTCGTGTTTTTTACTTTTTAAAAAAAATTTAAATATGTAAAAGACCCTTTTAATTTCTGTGATTATATGCTTATCATTCCGAATGGAAGACACTGACGATATGGATAAACATTTTCACTACTAGCATACTGCCAAAATACAGGGTATCCGCCGGGAAGGTATACTACAGGGTGTCCGTCGGGAAGGTTTACTACTTTGTTTATAATTTTTGATTAAATGGAAGAGAATGGATCATATATTGATAAATGTTTTATTTAACTTCGGCAATTATGTATGGAATACAATATTCGATAAATGTCCGCCTTTTTTAGCCCTACAAATGCGAACCCTTTTGAGCACATTTTCATTACATTTAGCACGGCGTCGAACACTTTCTTGAGCAGCAGTAATGTTTTCAGCCGATCTTGCAGTACGTTGTGGTCCATGCTTGGGTTTATCAGCTACAGACCCTCTTCGAAATCATTCACTACACGATAAATAGTGCGTTTTGTTTGCACGTTGTTCCTCCCAAAAATTTCACGTAGCTTTCTCATCGTCACAGTAATCAATGATTGATTTTGATAAAAATGTCTAACGATTTATCGAATATTTTTCCAAAATAGATTTGCCACGTCTCTACTTCACGGCTGCCAAAAACGAGCTGTCAAGAGCTGTAAGGTTTACTAAAATAGTGGCAAAACAAAGTAGAATACCTTCCCGGCGGACACCCTGTATAAATGATTTTGGCGGAGAAGAGTTTATGTGCATTTTTTGCACACTCTTTAAGGCTCGAGCACACTGAAGCTTTTTTTTAAAAAACGACGCTTCTGCTTCGAAAAATGTGACACACTGTTTCCTACGATACCCCGCACAACACCGCTTTTAAATGCAAAAGCGTATTTGGTTTTGCAGCGTTTTTAATAAAAAAAAAAACGGCATACAGCATTTTAAATTTTTTCTGATGCGTATTTTTGGTCTATTTCGCTGCTTCACGGAAAAATAACGCACGCTTCAGATCGTTCGGGACTTTAAGTTATTTGAACTTTCCTTCGATTTTGAGATAAGGCATTGAAAAAGTTTTTTCGCAAAACAATTTTGTCGTTTTTTATGGAGACATTTGGATGCGCTTCAGCATAGTGTTTGGGGGAATGGATTGCGTTCTCCGCATAAAGTGAGTTTTAATAAAAAAAAAAAAAACTTTCAACTATGATCAAATCTTTTCATCGCAACAGCCAGTGAGTAAAAAAGTGCTTATAAAGGCAAATAGTTCCATCATGATAGCACCTGGTTAAAGAATTGCTGCTTTGGGTCGATTCGGTACATAGAACCTGGTATCGTGAAATCGCCAGGATGCCGGCTCCAAACGACATGACTTATAGATTTATCTCTTACGTGTTTAAACGACTGCATATACAAGGCGGACAACCATCCTCTGAATCAATATTTTAGATGTTCTTTCCAGAATTTGTACCTAGGCTTTCATTTATGATAGTCGTGCACACTAACATCTACCACGACAATTTTGACTGACATTTTTAAAATGTTTGAAAAAATAAAATTTCTTCACACACAAAAAATGGAAAAGTAGTTTCAGTGTTCATTTCAAAATTGCTTTCCGATTAAGAATGAAGGAAGTAGTAATATAAAATATTTTCAATATATTTTATGGCATGTAAGCATCAAATTTTTCTGATTTTTAATCAATGCTGATTTTGAACTTTAAGTTTGCAAATGGCAGACAAATCCTTTTTTAACAATTTTTTTTTAAATTTGTTATGACTATAAACCTGAAAGATTTATATCAAAATCGATCATTTCCAGATTATCCTGCAGAACTTTGTTATCCAAATGCAAAGGATTGCATTTAAGAAACGTGTTTTTATAAAGAACATTTAGGCAAAACATTAGGGCACAAAAAATAAATGCGGAATTAACAACGCATCTAATAGCAGCAATAGTGATTCAAATTGGAAGGGAGTTGGAGGCTTTAACAATACTTGGACCAAAATGGAGGAACTTGAAATCGGTTGATTAAGATCGGGACTCATATTTGGCTTCTTGTCGCAAACATGAAACATAGTCAAAGTATGCATGGTACTTTACAAGCGACCAATTATTTACTATGGTGAAATCTATTACAGGGTGGGTAAAACTTTAAATTTAAATCGGCTTTAATTTGAAACTGATATTTTTTTCAAATTTCTGGTTTTATTGAAAAGGTTGAACTTTTTTATTTAATAATGGAACACAATATCATTCATATGACTACCACTACTGGCTCGGCGCTACCTCATGCGATCAACCCAATTTTTCAGTACATTTTCGATTGTTTCAGGTCGAATCTCTTTAATGGCAACTTCGATTTCATGTTTCAACGCTTCAATTGTCTCTGGATGCTTTGCGTAACATTTATTCTTAACGGCTCCTCACAGAAAAAAAATTGTCATCACAATTGCGGCTGATTATTTGATTTTCAAAGACAGTGCGTAAAATATTGAAGGTTGCGCTTCGCTGGCTGTGCGACACGTGGCCTCCTCTTGTTGAAATCAATTTTCCTCCATGCCATTCTTTTGAATTTTTGGAAACAAAAATTCGATGAGCTTGGCGCGGTAATGCTCACCGTTGATGGTATCGCGGCTCCTTTCATTTTTGAAGAAAAATAGCCCAATGAGTCCAAAATCCACGCCAAACAGCGACTTGTTGTGGATGCATTGGCTTCTCAGTAGTCACGTGTCGGTTCTCTAAACTTTTGCTTATTGACATAGCCAACGAAATGAAAATGAGCTTCATCTGAAAACACGATTTTCGGCAAAATTCTTCATCTCCTGCCAAACAATCTTCAGTCCTTTGGGCAAAGCGAAAGCGCATCAGAAGTTGTTTTATTACACTGTGGAACATTTTTGGGGTTATTGTCTGGGGGGTAAGAAATTCCAAGTCAGGGTGATGGTACTAGGTCAGTATATTAAAACCCTCAATGGGTTTTGCGTTCGTATCTGCCAGTTTTTTTTTTTATGAAAATTAAGTAACTTCACTTAATTGTAAATAAAAGCATTTTATCGCACTATGTCGCATTTTGTTTATAGGTTATGTGACTTTACGTGGAAGTTATAAGACTCTACACGTTTTTCCGTTTGGGATTTATAACGCAAAACCCTTTGAGGGTTTTAATATACTGACCTAGTACCATCACCCTGACTTGGAATTTCTCACCCCCCCCAGATTGGCTGTTGTACTGTGTTATTAAATGACAAAGTTCAAACTTTAAAATAAAACCACAAATTGGAAAATATGTCAGGACTTTTTTGTGCAGCTGATTCAAATTTAAAATGTTAAATCGCCCACTCTTTACATAGGTCCGTATTTTTATATAGCCTCCACACAAAGGTCCATCCCTTTTTGAGGCCCTACTACTCTAGAAGTCACCTATTACATCCAATTCCAAACATAATGCGCAGAGAGCGTTGCGAGCGATCAATACTGGAGAAGTTGGACCATTGTGGTTCATGTTTTTGAACAGCTCCTACACAAAGTTACCTCCCGATTTAAGGTTTTGCCGTTTGAGAAATTACAAATTAAACTTACTTGTAACCTTAACTTATAACCGTTCCTATCGAATCTTGCTTATATTAGTCTATCTATACAAATTGTTGCTGTTGTAGCGGTGCCGGGGAGTCACCCTTTTGCCGAAGAATTCCTCCTTCGAGTCGATCCGGTGCATAGAACTGTCTGTCGTGGGATCGTTTTCTATGCAAATGACATTTCCTGCCGCTACACAGAAAACATTTTTAATTCGATCAATCAAGAATGAAGTCTAGAGCGTTAAAAGAGACCTAAAACTGTACCTGTTAAAATTATTACACGGTGTTCCATATAGCCCCAATGAAATATTACCCTCCGCTCTATTGTATAAAGTCCGACATTGAATTATTAAACTGCAGACAAAGGCGAGAATCCTCTGAACAACACAGTGGTGTAGGTTGTCTCATAGACGGTGCCGTCCCCCTTCACTTTTTTCTCGTTTTTTTTTCAATATAACTGATTCTTAAAGGTTTTTTGAGACCGAAAAAGTATAATTAGAAAGAAAAAGGTACATAATGAAAATGTGTTTTCAAATTTTAGTCTGCAAGTTGGGTCTTGTGGGTTAGCGGGCTTTGAAGAATTACTCCCTTCTTTAAATCTTAAAAAAAGGGGTTTTTTAATATTCCCATGGCACAGGTAGTGTCGACCATCAGCTGATTTTATATTATTTTCAGTGTGTTTACAACTGAAGCGGTCAAGTTTCCTTTTACTTGAAATGACATTTGAGCTTAACATTTTTCTAAACATTTTAAACAGCAACTTTGACAATTTCCTTGTAAAAACAAAAACAAATTGTTGTTCGTGTACTGATGTACTCGTTTTAGCTGATGCCACTACCTATATTATTGTGCGATGTCTAAGCCCAAACAACCTATTCTGGAACATATGGATAACTTCTCTTAAATTTGGGGATTACATGCTATTTGAGTAGTCGCTTAAAATGTATTAACTTCCACCATTCTGGGCAGTTCCAAAGTGTTAGTTTTTGCTTGGTGGTGATTCTTTAGTCGCCTCGGTCCGCTTACCGGTGATGCCATTTACAAAAAATTATAATACGATTTTCTTTTTCACTTTTCAGAAAGAAGATGACGAATGGGAGGAGTTTTACGAATCCGAAAATCAACGCGAGTTGCGCCAAATCTGGCAAGGACAAAGTCAAATTGCTGAACATATACGCGAACTTTCCCGAAAAATGGATGAAGTAATCGGCAGACAAGAGAACACCTTATCTTTGGTGTCACGTGGTATCGGTGGTGCGGCTCAACAACCCGTTGCCGGTGGTGCTCCACAAGTCCCAGTGGCTGTGGGCGGCACTATAACACGACCTGAGGTTGATCTCTTGGTGGCCAATCAAAATAATCTCTTGGCTACGGCCAGAGAACTGCGCTCTCTCGTCGGCGATATTCATGCTCGGGCCGATACGATTTTACAAAATCAACAACGTGCTCCAAGTGGCCAAGTACAGCCGGCAGCTGGCTATGACATTCAAGCGGTTATGGCAGAAATGCGCGATGGCATGAATCAAGTCAAACAGGGTATTACACACGTGGGCCAAAAGTGAGTATTCAAAAATATGATACACCCCAAATGTCGCTTTTGACTATAATACGATTATCTTATAGATTGGGAGCTGCTCCCCAAGCTCAAACGGTTTGCCCCACTGGCAACTGTGTAGGTGTCACATTGTTCCTTAGCGTAACGGCTGTGCAACTACTATTAGTCTTCCTTTACACTGTTTTCAAGTAAGTTGACTTTTACTTGTGCTCTTGTATTTGGTTCATTGAACATTTTTGTTTTTCTTTCAGGAGCAGAAGCGAAGCACAGGCTAAGAAATTCTATTAGGTCTATTACAATAAATTTTGCTAAAAGAGAAAACGATATACATACGATCCATGTTATATATTAATGATGATACGCCTACATTATGGTCGTCAATCGTTAATATGTGCATATTGGTTTTTAAGTTTTGTTTTTCCATAAGCTCACAATTATTATATTTGAGAAACAGTTTTGCTAACCGAACGAAAACCAGTCGCCGCGAAGAGAAAATCAACATCAAAGCCAAATCACGTTCTGTTCGTATGCATGTATACCGCCCAACAACAAAATAGACTGATTAGTCTTCACATAAGTCTAAAATAAATAGCATTTGGTACAGCAGGAAATTAGGAAAGCCATCTTTTCGGCCATGACTTGATTAGTTTTCAATTTGCTGCAAAAGCGATCATCGGGATTATCTCTACAAAGTGTTTAAAAATATTTTCACGTTTTATCTTCCAAACAGAATCATCATAAAATCCGCACGAAAATATTGTTGTTTTATTCTCTTTTTTAATTTTAATTTTAGCTCCTTTTTTAGTTTTAAAATGATTTCTTACAGTTCTAGACTGGATTTGTTGCCGTTGATACCTTGTGTTTTTTTTATTAGCTAAGTAGCGCTTCTTCCTATTGATATTTTTGAAAAATCCTAAATTGATTTCATTCTACAAAATGTGACTACATTCCAGTCTCTAAAGTGTTTACTTAACATTTCCTCTCTTTCTTGTTTTCTAAGAATTATAATTTGTCTTTTTTTACAATGATAATAAACCAAATTAGAAAATAACAAAATTATTTGAACAAGTGTTGTTATTTGGTTGTAACCAATTTTGTGTTCAACCTTCAATGGGGAAGTGTGATAATAATTATTTTGAAATGTCATATTTTCATCTTTTTCGTGTGAGTGCGGGATAGAGATTAAGAAGATAACCTTATGCCATGCCAAAAGTACATTAGTTTGTTTATCAATTCAGAATACTACGGAATCTGAACAAATTATTTCCATTAAATTTTATAACTCAACGAAGGGTGCTGACCGTTTAGTAAAATACTACTAGGTAAAATACACACTGACCTTAAATTTTATTTTAGTAAAACTCCGATCAACACCAAATTTTTTGGCATTAACAAACTTTTTTTTGCGGCGAACCAATTTTTTCTGAAATGGGCCTTTAAGTTTGGGTATATGATTCAGCATAACTGCGACGTTGTTTATACCCGAAGATTGGCCGGTTGACCGCACAATACATAATAGATCAAATTCGCTTTTCGCCCGTACTGTCCGTATGTGGAATCGACTTCCGACGAATGTATTTCCCACCAATTACGACATCCAGAAATTCAAGTCAAATGTCAATAAACATTACACCCTCTTTCCCACCTGAACTCCCTTACACTCACTCACCAACGGGGAGTGTTGGTAAAAAAAACGCATATAATTTAATGTTATGGCCAGAATTAAGCTTTATTATAAAAATAATGGTTTGCCATTATGTTTTATGTGTGGGGCTTATCTGCGTAGACAAGCGACTTCACATAACCCCACAAAAAATAGTCCAGCGCCGTTAAATCGCGGCGATCTCAAAGGCCCACGACGCGAGATAATGCGCTCACCAAAACTTTTTTTAATTAATTAATTGATTGTTTCGTTGGCTGTGTGGCATGCAAAGAACGAAAATTAACCGATTGCTACGGGAACCGTTCGCTGTTCGAGCGAAACCAATTCATTTAGTTTTAATGGTTTTGTATCATGACAACAAACGACACACGAAACATTTCGCCTCTGCCGAACAATACACGATTCGAAACACATAGCGATCCTTACGTTGAGTTGGAACGTTTTGTGTATTGGTTAGTGATCATGACAACAAACTAAACTTTTCATCATTTGGTTTTTTGGCACTGTCGATCACTAACCAATCGTTCAGTAGTTTTGTGTGTATGTATGAAAGCTGTGGGTTATAACCGATTGCTACGAGAACTGTTCGTTGTGACTCACAAGTTGTGAAACCGTTTCATTGGGTTTCGTGTTATGTTCTCGAGCTCTCTTGTTATTGTTTTGTGTATGGGTTTCACATCGCGATCATTAACTAAACAAAACGAAAAAAATATTTTGTGTGTGAAACAATTCAATCGTTAGTGGTTTTGGTTCACAAGTGATCGTAACAAAACCGAAATGAACAGTTCGTAAAGGTTAATTTTCGTACCCTGGTGGCATGTAGCTCCGTCTTGTTAAAACAAAGGTTGTCCACATTAACATCCTCCAATTCATGCACGAAAATGTCCATAATCACGGTTCTAGAACGTTCTCTGTTGATTGTAACAGTATGGACGGCTTCATTTTTACTGAAATATAGACCAAACAGTGACTTTTTAAGGAGGTAACGGCGCACAAAGGATTGAAATCCATCAAAAGTGGCGGCTAATTCATTTTTGATGTTTGTATTGAGTTTTAACAACTTACTGGGCGAAACCGCTTATATAGTCTTAAAGTATGAGATTTCAGCTAATACAACTCAGAATATCTTTTTGCAAATGTTTACAATTTGTTGACTTACGAGGGCGGTTCGGAAACTTCTTAGCTTAGCACAAAAAGCGCGGTATAAACAGAAAAAGTTAAGTGTTTTGGAAACTTCCATCTCTGCTATGAACACATGGTAAATTTTGTTTCGATCTGCCAACTCCTTCATATAGAAACAGGTGTTCACAAAAGACGCATCCGCGATTTTTTTACAATGGAAAAATTAGAAAAGCGTGGTGTCATTAAATATTTACAGTAGGTGAAAGTGCTCCTTCATATGCAACAGTAAAAAATTGGGTTGCTGAATTTAAACGTGGTCGTACAAGCATTGAAGATGAACCACGTAGTGGACGTCAAAAAACAGCAACAACAACAGAAATTGTAGCCAAAGTGCATGATATGGTATTAAATGATCGACGAATAAAAGTGCGTGAAATAGCTAATATCATGGGCATCTCAAATGATCGAGTCCATTTAATTTTGCACGAAGAACTACAGATGAAAAAGCTTTCTGCAAGAGGGGTGCCGGACTTGTTAACAGTCGACCAAAAACGCACAAGAATGAACATTTCTCAAGCTTGTTTGGATCGTTTTCAGCGAAATAAAATGGATTTTAAGCGTCGTTTCATAACTTTTGATGAGACATGGATCCACCACTATACTCCAGAGACAAAAGAACAATCCAAACAATAGACTGAAGCTGGAGGAAGTGCCCCAAAGAAGGCAAAAACAATTCAATCGGCTGGTAAGGTTATGGCAACGGTTTTTGGGACTTCAAAGGTATTTTAATGATTGACTATCTGCAAAAGGGTAAAACAATAAATTCAGAGTACTAGTGCAACCTTTTAGATCAATTAAATGTACAAATTCGAGAAAAACGTCCTGGCTTACAAAACAAAAAAATAATTTTTCATCAAGACAACGCACCAGCGCACAAGAGTGTTTTAACAATGGCTAAAATCAACGAATTAAAGTACGAGTTGCTTGACCACCCACCTTATTCTCCTGATTTAGCTCCCAGTGACTTTTACCTGTTCCCAAATCTAAAAAAATTCCTTGCTGGCAAGCGTTTTACCTCAAATGTAAACCACTATTTTGAAGACCTTGAGGAAAACTATTTTAATCAAGGGATAGAATTGCTAGATAAGCGTTGGACTAAGTGTTTTGAAGTTTCAGGAGATTATATTGAAAAATATTTTTGAAAAACTAACTATTCTCTTTCATAGATAGGCCGCCTCGTATTAAAGTTTTTGTAAAATAACTCCAGTTGCCAAAAATCTATGTTTAAAAAAGGCAATCTACAATCACTATTAGACCATACCACTGAGCGTATTGTTTTGATAAAAAATTCGGATTTTAATTTGTAAGACAATGAAGAACTTTCTAAGATGACTTTATACACTTAGTGGGTCCTTGATGGAAGTTCAGGACATAGTGCATATAAACAAGCCTTTAATGACATTAACGCCTCGTATTCTTCAGTATTTATAAGTATAACATCGATTGAACCATTGAAATTAGTTTGTAAAAATAAAATAATTTGGCAAAATCCTCGTCCGTCTTCTACTCGTTTTTGTAGGCCCTTGAAAATTGAATTTATGAAAGAAACGGTCAACAGTATTAAACTCGAAAATGAAAGAGTGGAGACTGAAATAAATGCTCTTGTCGATTCCGTAGTAGTAGTTGGAGAGAGAGAGAGAGTAGTGAAAGTTAATCATGAACTAATTCTTGTGATGATTGACGGCAAGGTCTGTAACGCTATTACAGTGGAAGACGTACACAACGTCCACACAATAGTGTTATATACTTATATGTAGAGCTACAAGCAAAGAGTTCAACAATATTGATGAAATGATTACAAAAGTTGTAAATACAGATACCATGGAGTTTGGTTTATCTGTCCTTCATGGCTGGATACGATTTTTGACCGTCTTATTCACTTCTCATATAAACTTCCGATTAAAAAATGGCAAACTAGGTGTGATGATGAAAAAAAAATTATTGCTGATATAAAAAAACGCATTCAAAGGGAATTCAAACAGAAAATTCGATTGATTGTTGACCAACTAAAACCAGGCTTTGGATACTCAAACGATGGATGGCGTTTTTTTAAGAATGCTGAAGTATCTGCAGAAATTACAAAAATTAATTTACAGTTGATAAAAAATATGCACACAATATTAAAAGTTGTTTCTAGTGGTATTGAGGTCAATATTGAAAAATTTTCAAATTTCGCTAGTGACACTGCCAGGATTTTTATTAAAAATTATCCATGGTGTTATATACCTCCTACTCTAAGTACTACCATGCCCGAAAATGCAAGGGGACGAAATGGCAGCGATTTGAAAATTTTGGGATTGGTGGTCGGAGGGTACAAGGGTGAAACTGCTAAGTTCTGAACCAGTTTTTTTTGTAAATATACAAAAACAAATAAATGTGTGTTTTAATTTCGCATCCAAAAAATTTTTTGCCGCACTTACTTAGCGGTAAAATAAATTCAATGAAAATGGGCGAAATCGGCCTAGGCTTTTTCCTTCGAAGAACTAAACGTACCTCAAAAAAATTAACCTTTTTTGATTAATTGCTCATAGTGGGGATATTTAAGATTCGGCCTGGCAGAACTTAAGCCTTTATTACTTATTTTAAAATTATCTGGACTTACAAAAATGCATTTTCCATGCGTTTAATATCGATTTAATGTAAGTTATGTGTGTAAAGTCATTCAATTTGAAAAAAGTTTCATTCTATTTACAAAAAGTTTAATTTGTAAAAATAGTTTCTTTTGAAAAGAGTTTAATTTAATTTGGAAAAGGTTTATTGCGGGGTGTTGCAAACGGAATGACTAATTTAGTATATACTCTATCCAATGGTAAAAAGTATAAAGAACCAACTTAAATTAACAGTTTACATCAAATAGCTAAGGATAGATATTAGATTTTTTTATTTTGGTCGGTCAAACGAAAAATAAAACGGTTATCACAGTATCTTATTTTTGTGTGTTTGAGTCCAATTTAGGTTGATGCCTTAAGCTGGCCATAGACGAACGATAAATTCGAGCAATTTGTTGGGTTTGTGGTCGCTTTTTTACGTCTGTGGGGTAGTTTGCGAACAAATTGCAAGTTTTTGAAACTTGCACGAAGCAGCTGCATCGGCCGCTGCTTCGTCGCACATGTTTTTTTTAAGTTTCCAATCAACAGAAAAAACCAATTGTTAAATAAAAAAATTTCTGCCACAAAATTCTGACAGAAGCACAAACCGAAGTTCAAACACAAAATGAACATGCGAGCGCGTCATCCGCTTCGTAGCATATGTTTACTCATCAACGTCGGCCGAATTATGATTTGTTCGAGCGTGTGTGGAGAAACGATATGCAATAAATCGCAGCAATAAATTTGCAAATCACACCAATAAATCGCTCGTCTATGGCCAGCTTTAACGACGGCATTCTCGAGCCGTTGTCTTCTTCCTCAGTCGGCGGCGGCAAATGTCTTGGGTGATACCGCTATTATCTTGCAGACTTTATACTCCAATCTAGTGTGGTGAAAAACATTGAAAAAAACATTGTGCTGTCAACGTTTTTGTTATTTTGGCGATTTTTCAATAATTAATCGCCGAAATAGTTTTTCGACGAATTCAAGTTCAATGACGTAGACAAATGAGAGACTTGTAAAAAAATGCCAATGTATTGCTATTTTAATCCACTGAACTTGTCATTTTTAAATTTTTTTTATTATTTTTTTTATAAAATTCGAGCAAAAATGGTTTATAAACTTTTTTTAAACATTATTTGCCAGTAATTGTCTGTTAGTTGCGGAAAACACTAATACCCTGTTTCTCTACGTCAAACGAAAACATGAGCGAACGAAAATCAGTCACTCGAATTAGACTCAATTTGCGTTTCTCATCAACGTAACATTTCGCTCGTCTGCTCTTACATGCGTCAACTATTGTATGTTACGTACATTTTTCAGATTTATTACATTTTTCTAAAAAATCCTACTAAATTGTATAGGAGTAAATACAACCACAGAACAAAATTAAAAAGACAAACATATAAACAAAACAAACGAAACTACAGAGTGGTTAAATTTTAAGGGCCGCTGTTGATTTGTCGAGCAAAAGAGCCATTGTTTCGTTAGCTGATTGACAAGTGGCACCGTCCTGTTGAAACTACATATCGTCCGCATCCATATCTTCCAATTCGGGCCATAAAAAGTTACGATAGCAAACAACATTCGCAGTAACTGCCTGACCGGCCTCATTTTGGAAGAAACGGCCCGATGATGTCGTTAGCCCGTTAACCGCACATAAACAGTCACTCTTTGTGGGTGCATTGTTTTTTCGACAATCACTCTTGGATTATCATTCGCCCAAATGCGGCAATTCTGCTTATTGACGAATCCACTGAGGTGAAAATGTATCATCATTGAAAATGACTTTCTTCGAAAATTGATTTTCATTTTCATAATTGATTTTCTGTATCTCTTGTTAAACCCTTACTTTTATTAATTTTGATTTCGATGTACTTTGGATCATCTCAAATCCTATGCTTTAATTATAAGATATTGCATCTTGTTGTATAGGATATTCACATAAAATGAATAAAATAGAAAAAAATAATAATAAGCCTGAATAACTTTAACGCGTTGCTCGCTTACGTATCTTCCATGGTTCAAATTGAACTAGTCTGAAATTGAAAAATATCAAATGAAATGCAGAAAAAACTAAACGTTTAGGTGTGGTTCACATTCAACATCGGCCCTTAAAATGTAACCACCTTTTATAAAATCGAACAAAACAAAAAAAAACAAACAAAATTTTCACAGCAAAACAAAAAAGATTGTGAATTCCGCCAAAGTACTTGTGGGATGTCCTCGGGAGTTGACCTTTAAGTAGACCTTCCATTTTTGCTATCCATTTTTATTTTACTGTTTTGCTTTCTCACTTATGTACTCGTACCTATATATTTTTGTCAGACGATAGTAAAATAGCAAGTGACTAATTTTGGCATTTGCTTCGCAG
Source organism: Hydrotaea diabolus (assembly GCA_963513945.1). Taxonomy (NCBI): domain Eukaryota; kingdom Metazoa; phylum Arthropoda; class Insecta; order Diptera; family Muscidae; genus Hydrotaea; species Hydrotaea diabolus. The sequence continues at coordinate 172,956,101 of OY740719.1, forward strand.
AGTTGACAACTGGTTCGAGCTAGAGAAACAGCTTTTTGCGAGAAAACGATTACGTGTTCTTTCGACTTGTCGTTCGAGTCATCGTTTGCATAAAATGTAACGAGAGAAACCCAAATCATATTTTTTTCGTGTACCAGGCGAACTTTCGACATTGAGAAACAGGTTATTAATGTTTGGGAAATGCTAGTGAAAAGGAAAAATTATGAAAACCCCAATTTTTGCTAGTGAAAAGGTAAAATGATGACAAAACAATTTTTTTCCTGTTCGTTTCTACGGTTGTAAACACATTTTAAATAATTTTTTTGAAGAAAATAGTTTGCATATTTAACATTTTTGAGATTTCTTTATTTCGGACTGACGAACGTAAAAATAAAACGGTTATTTTTTTGTATTTTGAGTCCTATTTAGGTTGATACCTTAACGTAGTTATTCTGGCGCCGTTGTCTACTGCCTCTAACGGCGCTGGCTAGGCTACTTCTATACTGTCATGGGCAATGCCGTTGTTATTTGCTGACTTTAATCTCTGTTACCACTAATCTAGTTTTTTCATATTTTGTCAACGAGATATTTATACATTTTGTAGTTTTTTTAAATAACTTTTTTACTCTACTTGCGTGCGAATATAACTGCAATAACAATGAGTAGTGGCAAACATTTGGCCAAAGGTTTGTAAATTGATCTGAAAACGAAAATTACTTGAAAAATACCGATGGATAGATGGGTGTGAGTCTGTTGAAGCCGTATTCTGATTGGAATGTAGAAACAAGATGCCGACTGAATGAGATTTGAAATTTGCGAGAAAAAACTAGTGGACCAGTATTTTTTTCCAATGACTCACGATTGTTATATTTATTCTTGCGCTCTTATTCATTATTAATCGGGACTATACAAAACTCATTGCGTCCTTCAAAACGAAAAAAAACAAGTAAAAACTGCGTTAAGTAAATCACTCAATCGCCGGCAATATTTGTTAGACACAAGGCGATGTTAATATTAATAGTATCGTAAAAGAATAAAATGCAAATGCACTTAACGTGGCACACACAACCTAGAAAGGAGCAAGAATGCAGCCACGTCCCTCAAAATGGGCCAATAATCGACTTGACAAAGGGGTAAGGACCCGAGCACTTTTATATACACACACAAGTTTTTTTTTATAAAAAAAACGGCTAAAGTGCAGCTTACGGGGCGTGACGAAATCTAAAATAAATTTTGCAGTCGTCTTTAGAATGCCTCGAGTATACGGAAAATATAGTGAATAAGGGCGCTTGGATCCAGGGAGCTGTCAGTGCCTTGAAAATGATACCGTCTACTCTCATAATAATGTGGGTACGAAAGGAAATTGCTCAAGGATTCGAAAAAAACAAAAAAAATACATGGGCGCGGCAGCAAAGGGCTATCAAGAACCAAAAAAGTGGATCGCGAGGCCCTTAAGATCCCAAAAAAATCCGCATTGTATGTATAAGAATTGCAAGCATGAAACATGGATGTGAGACAAAGGTAAAATTTCGTAGAGCCGCCCATATTCTAAAATGAAAATTAGATTTTTTTTTCCTGGATTAAAAGAATTTTACCTAAATGGGGAACTGTTCAATAGCAGAAAGCTTTAAAGTTCTGAGTCCCTAGACTACGCCTGTTCATAGCTAGAAGTCTCAAAATACCCGCCCGATTATGGAGGACGTGGCTTTTTTTTCTCGTGTCACATCCCATAAACCACTTTTGCCCCTAGCTCTTTTATATAAGTACATACATAAGGGGATATAAAACATAATAAATATATGGGCGTGGCTTAAGAAGGTGAACAACGTACTACTATTTTAGTTATTGAGGTCCACTTTAGATAAAGACTAGTTCACGCTAAAAATGCTATTGAGCGTTTAAATATTTTGTCTGCATTGTGACTAGAATAGGTCTAGCAGGACCCAAACTTGTCGGATTCGTGAAGAATGCTTATATAGGGTGATCCATCTAGAGGTATTTTTCAGAACCAAAAAAAGTATAAAAATTCAAATCAGGGAGGAAACTTTATTGGTAATTTGAAAGGGCACAACTTTTGCAAACACCCGTCTGTCCGGTCTTCTTGTAATCAAAGTAGTTTGTCCAGATGAAACAATCTCGGCGATGCTGAAAATATAACACATCTTAAAATATGAATGATTTAGCGTTACATACTTCTGTCATTAGAATTGTAGCAATTATTTTATTTTCGGCGTATTCTAAGCGACACAAATAAAAAATGCACAGGTTATCGATTTGCCAATAGTTCATAAATAAATGTTTTTCACATGATTTGGTGCCTGGGGTCGCTGTTGAAATAGAGGAAAATCGGTCCATAATCTTCCGATTTGCCAATTTGGTTTTTGGCGTTAATTCGCATACAGGTTGAGCATTGCTGAAAATCAACCAGAACGTTCCACGCTATTGTAAAGCCTCTATACAAATGTACTAACCGATTTGGGTTCTAACCGACCTAACAGCGGCAATTTCAATAAGATTTGAATTTAATCAAATTGGTTTGTGGCGTTTTTTAACGCATGGGATATTTATTGCTATGTCCCTTTATAAATGTACCTCATGGTTTGGAGTCTAACCGCCTCAACAGCTGAGGCGGTTAGACTCCAAACTTATTATTCCAAGATGCCGAGGTCGGTTCATGTTTTTTATGTGGCCCCCATACCAAGTAGCTCTATTAAGGGTCTACCTATCATAAAACGCTAGCTAAATTTCTCTAGCTGTCAAATGAAATTGGCATGTGAAGTTCTTTTAAACAAACGATATACTGTGAACAAAAGGGATTTAATCGGTCAAATAATCAATATTACCCCCTCACGAAGTAAGCACACGATTTGAGAACTAAACGACCCAAGACGAAAAATTCATCAAATTCTAATGAAATTTGATGCGATCAGTCCATTGTTTTTTAAATTTGGATCTTACCGATCTAAGAGCGGACATTTGCACTAGATTTTTATGAACTGTGCTGATTTGCGGCAGTCTTGTTCTAAATGAAAGATATACGCTTCTGGACGTAAAAATATGGTCACTAAGCCCTTTTAGAAGATCCTTCTTAATTATTATAAAAGCTTACTTGGAAAAATAAAAAAAAAACAATATAAATAGTTATTTTTGAAGTTGTGAATTACTCCACAAGCTAATAAGATAAGGTCTGTTCTTGTTTGTCATAGAGGAGAAGAAAAATAATTCAGCGAAGTTAAAGCAAACACTGCCGCTTGGGTAAGTATGGGAAAGTGATCGAGACTGTGGAGCAACAATTACTTTCTTGAAGATCTGGAAAATGCATTATCTTATTCAATGGCCTACAGAAGTCGTAGCGTAACTTAGCATAATCAATGGAATTCACAATGGACCCTAGATGGGTCACCAAGTAAATGTAGCACGTGACAAACTCTAAGCTTAAGACGGTTACAAATCATTCTTGCCCAAAATGGGGATACGTAATGCCTTCGCTCCACTATTTAAATATATACCACATATTTTCCGATCAATAATGAAAATTATATAAATTATTTTAATTTTTTCAAATTTCGTTCTCCGTTATAACTTGTCTATAAAAGGGCGTGGCGTCGCCAATGTCATCACAATGATGTATTTTTTTCGAGTCTTGAAATCGAGAACGAATTTGCTAGTACATGTACCAAATCTCTCCTCATTTCCCTTTTTGTTCCAGAGATTTAAACGACTTTTGTCACTAAGCTAAATTTCTTCCATTTTTTTAAGGTTCGACAAAACCTGAACTTCCTGATGATGGAAAACTACGACTGTATTCCATGCGCTTTTGTCCTTATGCTCATCGGGTGCATTTGGTATTGGATGCCAAAAAAGTACCTTACCACAGCATTTTCATTAATTTGAACGATAAACCAGAATGGTTGACCGATTATAGTCCATTGGGAAAAGTGCCAGCACTGCAACTCGTCAAGGAAGAGGGCAGTCCAGCTTTGATCGAATCACTGGTAATTGCTGAGTATTTGGATGAGAAATATCCGGAGCCCAAACTATTGCCTAGTGATCCTTTGAAAAAGGCACAGGATAAAATTCTCATTGAACGCTTTAATGCCGTCGTAGGTGCAATGTACAAGATATTTGTAAACCCCGAGGTATCGCCCGGTGCAATTACCGATGTCTCAACTGGCTTGGATATATTTGAAAAGGAATTACGTGCACGTGGTAGTCCCTTCTTTGGAGGCGATAAGCCCGGCATGCTGGATTACATGATATGGCCATGGTGTGAACGATCGGCCATGTTGAAATTCCTTCTCAACGACAAATATGAAATGGATAAAGAACGTTTTGAAAAACTGGTAATGCTTTTCGAATTTAATACAGTTGTACCTAAAAGCTTTATTAACGTTTTAATTTTCTTGCAGCTTAAATGGCGCGATCATATGGTCGAAGATGAGGCCGTTAAATGCTTCTATCTTGATGGCGAAACTCATGCCAAATTTATGAAGACCAGGCGCGAAGGCAATCCCGATTACGACATGCTTGTGTAAGCTTTCATATACATACACTAATATCACCCTTAATATTTTATTCACAATGTACTTCAAGAACTCTATGTCAGAGAGTTATTAACCATATTGCATATTATACATTTATATATATTAAGTCCTAAAATTTCACATTCCTATAAGGAATATAGGACCAACAACAGCCAATACATACACACGTATCGATATCATTTTTTTTAATAAACGCTTGCCAATGCCTATCTTCACTGGCTTGCAAACATTCCGAAATGCGCGTTCTCATGATTGTTTTTTCGTATTATCTTTTGTTGCAGAAATCCCTCTAAACGTCAACGCACCTGCTAGGCAGCTAAACCTTGTCCCACCTTCCCCTTACTTTTTTATTTATACGCTTTTAAAACGTATTCTTTCCTTATACAATTGGCAGGATAAACCTATCATTATGATCATTTTTTTATATAAATTTTAACACGTTTTGTATATAAAATAAATTGGATATTCATTGATTCATCTGAGGTTAAGGTAAAGAGAAATAAAAAGAAAAAAGTACGCATATTCCCTTTGGTGGCTTCCAGAGTGTTTTGCAATCCATCGAAAAATGTGTACATCACATAATTCTGTTAAATTTATATTTATTTGATTAAAGAAATTAAAGAAAATCAAAACAGATTATAGGTAAGGAAGCAGAGACAATACATAATGCTCGCAATTTCTGATATTAGATATATTTTTATTTCATTTTCAGTGTGATGCATTCGCAAATGTTTTTAATTAATTTAAATCAAATTATAAGTATAAGCTCAATTCAATATACATACTAAACTGTACTACGTATTTTCACGGACCGAAAATAGGCCGTGGTTTTCAGCGATTGTCTTTACTCGCCGAAAAGTAAAAAAAGATAATAAGGAAGAATTTTTAACATGGAGGTTGTGTGGTAACCTTTAATGAAACATACGAGGGTGTTGGGTATCCGTGTTTAAAGACTGGTGATGCTATAGCGGGTTGGCATTACCCTTGGCATCAAATTTTAAGCTGATTTATAGGTTAGTTTTTATATGCCAGCTCGTTGTAAAGATGAATGCTGTCTATGAGGATGCTTCGCCATCTATGACACAACTTTTAGGTATAGGTATAACGTATATACTTAGTAGGGACATTAATACTGTTACACACGTTTTATGCTGTAAAATAAAACGTACTGAACCAACGATTTTTTAATATATTTATTGATGTATATTGTATCCAAAAAGAATCTACTTATTCGAAATGTCCGCCTTTTGCCTTTACACACTCCTTAAGTCTCACTGGCCAATCGTCAATAGCTGCACGAACCTCGTCCATTGGAAAATTGGCCACAGCTCGAACCAAAGCAGTCTTAAGATATCCAATCTTGGGGTATCTTGTGACAAATCTTGTCCTCTAAAACCGTCCATAATTTGTAATGCAATCGGTTCAAATCTGGACTGTCTAAGGGCCGTTCTTCAGAGGAAATAAACACTGAAAAATTGTTTCGAAGCCAGGCCTGGGACGTTTTAGCCTTATGGGCCGGCGCAGAATCCTGCTGGAAAGTCCATGGCTGATTTTGGAACAGGGAATTGTTAAGAGACTTCACAACAGCTTTCAAAACGGTTTCTTGGTAAACTTTGGCCGATGTTTTGACTCTTTGTTCGCAGAAATGCATATCAGTGACCCCATCGTAAAAGACACCCCACCAAACCATGACTGAAGCTGGGTGATGACCCTTTTCCACCCTTAGGATCAGTTCAGATGCTTCCTTAGATGACCGCGCGTACACTCTATCATTTTGCTTGTTAAATTTTTCCTGAATGGTAAAAATTTTTTCATCGGTGAACAAAATTTTTCTGTGCAAGTTATCAGCGTGTTTCACCAAAAGACGTTTGCATTTTTCAATCCTATTTTTTTTAAAGCTGTAGTCAATAAATGTCCGGTACGTCGTTTGAAAGTCCCAAGTCTTTTTTAATGATTCGACTCATGGACTTTTACGTGATATTCATCTCACGGGCCATGATTTCCTGTTTTCGGAGCGGATTTCTGTGAATTCTTGATTTAACGGCTTTGATGACATGCGGTGTTCGAACAGAGCGTGGGCGGCCCGAGCGGTGGCGGTCTTTTACATCTCCAGTCTCCTCAAACAGTTTTATGCATCGGTAGACGAACATGCGGCTAATCCCTAGTGGCCGGAGCATTTTGAAAATATCGTTTTTTTCATTTCACACTTGAAAAGCGCTATTACAGCGATATGGTTCTCATTATCTGACCACTCCATGATGAAAGTTGAAACAATTTTAAAATCCCGTTACAGACTAACGATATTGAGGTTAGCTTTCAAAGCCCATATGACATTAACGGGGTATGTTCAGTTCTACTATTGAAATGGGTGTGTTCAATGTTGTAATAGTATTTATGCCCCTACTAAGTAAACGTGGTCGTAAGGAGCGCCAAATCCGCCCGGCAGTCGTTGTGGCCGAGGAAATCGTTAAAAAGTTCCGCAACATGATAGCAGAGGCCGCTGGCAGAACAGTAGTTAATATTTAACATTATAAGTTATGCATGAGAAAGGTGTCGGTTCGATTGCTGCCGCGTTTGCTTACGCTGGACAACAAGCGGATATGACTGTCAAAGTCGAAGCAGTGTTTGCATCTCTTTACACGAAATCCGCAGTAGTTTTTGCTTTAAGTCGTCACCAAAAATGAAACCTGGATCCAAATAATTAAACAGGGGAATTTTATGCATTTGCGTTTTTTTTATGGAAAGGTCGGAAAAGCTTTTAATGCTACACAAACTTGTTTCATCGAAAATCATTTGAAACATATAAACAATTTTTGCGTGTACAAGGTTAGATCAATAATTCCGTGACTTTTCGAATAAAATACTGTTTTTTGCAAAATAAAATATTGTTCAACATAATCCCCTTTTAGGTCAATACACTTAGTCCAACATTTCTCCAATTTTTGTATCCCTTCCAAAAAATAGGATTTTTCGAGGTCCATAAAATAGGCATTTGTTTGATGAATAATTTCATCGTTGCAGCTGAATCTCTTTCCACCGAGCTATTTCCTAAGGTTTGGAAATCCAAATAGGGGCTAAATCCGGAGAATATGGAATGGAGGACGTAAAAATTCGTTACCCAATTCATGCAATTTTGCCATTGAGACTACACACGTGTCTACCCGTGCATTATCTTGATGAAATGGTTATTGCAGCACGTATCTAGCAGACAGCTTTCTTAAACCCAACCGATCATGTAAAATCGAAACCACACTGCCATATAAACTGCGTAGGGCATCAATAATCTCACACACTTTTACTCTTCGATCGGCCAACACCATATCATGGATTTTTTCGACATTTTCGGGTGTATTGACCGCGCAGAACGTTCAGCGTCATTTGTACAACCAAGACGAAAGTCAGTAAACTACTTTTTAACCAATGAAATCGATGGTACAGAGTCCCCATAGTATTTATCGCGCTTTTCCTTGGTTTGATTGCCGGGTTTTTCCGCAAAAAATAATGTTTAATGAGCACTCGAAATTTACTCTTCCATTTTTAACAAAATTTACGAGAACATATGTTTTGAACAGCTGCTAAACACAAACTAAATGACGGAAATCTCAAAATTTGACAGTAGTCTATTAACAGATGGAACTTGATAGGAGCAGTGGGACATTTCATATAACTACGAGGGAAGTTGGAAACGTAACGGAATTATTGATCTGCCCACCCATATAGGGCGGGCAATTTAATATTTTTAATTTGAATCGGCTGTAAGAAAAAAGTCCTGACCACTTTTTTCAAATTTCTGGTTTTCCAATGCGTTTTCGCTTCTATGTTGTTGTAGCGGCAAACCGTACCGGGTGACAGCCCTTGGCCGAAGAATTGCTGCTTCGGATCGATCCGGTGCGTAGAACCGGCTGTCGTGGGATCGTCCAATGGGCTGATGATTGTTTGGCAGGAGATGAAGGATTTTCATCTCAGTAGCTACGTCAATAAGCAAAATTGCCTCATATGGGGTTTAGAGAACCCAAAAGTGACTAAAAGACAATGCATCCACAACGAGTCACTTTTTGGGCAGGCGGCATCAATGGGCCATTTTTCTTCGAAAGTGATCAAGGAGCCGCCGTCAACGGATAGCGTAAGCGCGCTATGCTCAACGAATTTTTGTTTCCACAAAATCAAGATAATGACATGCACGACATTTGGTTTCAAAAGACGGAGCCAGATTTTACACAGCCAACAGCCAACCATCGATATATTACGCACTGTTTTTGAAAATCAAATAATCTACCGAAATTATGATGCCAATTGGCCGCCTCGGGGCTGTGATTTGAGCCCTTTGAATTATTTTCTGTGGGGAGCCATTAAGGATACATTTTTTTCAAAGCATCCAAAGACAATTGAACATAAAATTCGAATTGAAACATGAAATCGAAGTTGCCATTGAAGAGATTGGACTCGAAACAATCGAAAATGTACAGAAAAATTGAGTTGATCGGATGAGGTACTGCCGAACCAGTTGTGGTAGTCATATGAATGATATTGTGTTCCATTATTAAAAGACAAAGTTCAACCATTCCAATAAAAACAGAAATTTGAAAAAAAACCAGTACTTTTTTTTTACAGTTGATTCAAATATATAACGTGTTTAATCGCCTATCCTAGTAGGGTGTCTCATGTTAGCCAACTCTTTTTAAGATTGCATTATTGTTCTTTAAGCGATTCATTTCTTTCCACGGATATACGATATATGAAATTGTAAAGATTTGGAGCGTGCTATCGCTTTTAAAATAAATTATAATTCAAGTATCATCTATCTGAGTCTGAAGACCAAGGACCAAGTATAAAGCGTTCTAGAGGTAAGAATCGACCTAGAATATAAAGTGGGGCAATATTCAAGTAAGTTTATAATTGCTATTGGCCTAGCATATCAAAGGGATCATCAATTTCAAATAGTCCCAGAATATCAGTTAGGCTAGGATTTTAAAGATTCAGTGTTGAACATGAAGTGGAAGAGGGTGTTGTGGTGCAACGGAATGAATTTTCATACAACGCGCCAGAACCGGGCGCACTTGCTAACGTGAAACCAAAGAAGGTTCATTTGGCAAGGTTTTGCAAGGATTTCTATATGTACTTTATACTTGTTGTTTGATGTCGCTCCGTTTCCAGATGTGGAAACGCGGTGTTAGTAATTTTAATACTTACAAGTTTGTGACCCCGACGTGATTAAGAAAAATCGGCAGTAATCATCTGATAATAATAGTACACCATATTGGTGTGATAAGGGAGTTCTTTCAAAACCATTGAAGTGTTTGGTTGTCTGATCTCCGCTCCATTTCCATATATGGAGTGCATAGGATACGCGGTGTTAGTAAATTTTGATGTCCCCGGCGTCATCAGGATTTCTTTCAAAACCATCGAAGTGCTTGGTTGTCTGATCTCCGCTCCGTTTCCATATGTGGAGTGCATAGGAAACGACCTTCATAATGTTATGTAAATTAGATATGCGGGAAAGTCTTAACGGCCTTCGTTTCTAAACCTCGATCATTTTAACATCAAAATTTAACAGAGAGTGGAACTTTTAGCGGAAAATCTATTTTGATCAAACAATTTAATTTTAATTTTCCTAGTCGCTTAATGGGGTTTTATTCCCAACTCGGTTTGGTTATATTTTCGATTTTAAGAAGTTTCAAGACGTAATTGTGTTCTCTTTAATTTATCGTAATTTTGCTACTACGAGGGTTGCTGTATATATTTCTGTCCTAATAATGAAAATGCGAATATTTATCATCAAAAATGGTTTTTATTATTTTTCAAAGTGTTCTCCAGCATGCAGTGTTCTTTTGCATGCGCTCAAACCAATTGTCGAATCACTTTTTCCACTCCGATTGAGCCACCTTCAAAACATGGTTTTTAAACGCTTCAACAGCATCTTCTGGCGACGAAAAGATGATGTCCGGGAATAAAAAGAAGTCATTGTTGGTGCTAAGTCAGGGCTGTACGGCGGATGGCCCATCAATTCGACGTTTTGGCCGGTCAAAAAGGCGCTGGTTTGAGCCGATGTGTGAGAGCTCGCATTGTCATGGTGCACAATGATTCGTCTTCTCTTTTTTGTTTTCGAATTTCTCCAAAGACTTCAGGCAAACAATTGTGGTGTACTCAGAATTGACCGTCCTACGGAACAGTCGCCACGTGGCCTGTTTTTTCGAAGAATCAGGCGACCATTTGCTTCGAAGTGCTCCCACGAACCATATATACCCCCACGAACAGCAATAGACCCACACGGTCTATTGCTGTTTTGTTTCGGTCTCATGCGCTTAGATCCATGATTCGTCACCTGTGACGATCTTAAAAACGTCTTTTGAAGCACCGCTATCGTATTTTCTCAAAATTTCTTTGCACCAATCGACAGTAGCCTTTGTTTTGAGCGATTGTCAAAATGTGCGAGATCCAACGAGAACAAACCTTTTTTACGGCCAGGTGTTCATGCAATATCGAATGTATGCTGGTGGAAGAAATGCCCAAGGATGCCTCTATCTCACGGTATGTCACATGACGATCTTGCATTATAAGTTTACGCGCGGCATCAATGTTCTCTGGCACAACTGCCGTTTTTGGACGACCTTCGTCTTTGAGCGAGCGTCGGCCGCGATTGAATTCATGAAACCAGTTTTTCACAGTGCTATAGGATGTTGCTTCATCGCCATACAAAGATTTAAGTTCATCGAGGCACTCTTGCCGTGATAATCCACGTCGAAAATTGTGAAAAATGATCGCACGAAAATGTTCACGAGTTAATTCCATTTTTTTGCCAAATTGATTTTTTCAAGTCACTGGAAACAACCCAAATGGTGGGCGTACGTCAAAACGTTCTGAGTACGATTATGCTCAAAAATGTCAAACTTTCCAATGGAAATGTCAGATGGCGCCAGGCAACACTTAGTGTTGCCTAGGCCAGAAATATATATAGAGCCCCTCGTAATTAAAATATAAAATATGTATATAAAACCAACATTGACCTTCTAAATCGGGCTTAACCGTTCACGCCGGTAAGGTCGAACAAAGAAACAAATTGTTAATAATTGGAGAAAAAGTTAAATTTTATTGTTAAAATCAAGTAAATATTCATGTTTTTTGTTTTTTTTTAAATTTTGTGACGATTACCAATGAACTGATTTTTTTTTAAAATGATCGTTTCGTTAAAATTCGTTAAACGATTTCGGTTAAGTTTTGTTTTAATAAAAATACACATTTATACTCATAGATTATACCTCGTTCAATATTCGTGTTTTTAGGCTGGAGACAATGTAGACCTTAAATATCCTAAAATAAGCCAAATAAAATAAGTATGACGACAAATTTAATATTTTTCAAAATACACACCTGTTGCATTTGTTTCGTTTATGCTGACGTTGGGAGAATTACCTAACACGGAAGTACTGTTCGGTAAATTGGAATTTGTGCTGCCACTCAAGGCTTGAACTCTTTGGGAATGCTGCTGCTGGAGATTACAGCTTAACTTCTTATGGTGGTTTGCATTGGAGGATGGTTGGCTGTAAGAAATTTCAAGAAAATGATATATGTTGAATACAGCACACCCGTTTAAAAGTTTTAAATTAAAAATGTTGGTCTCTTTAAATCGATTTTTTTCACATACGTTGTGAATATAAGACGTCGGTGGTTAAAATGATCTTTGCAAAATTCAAATACAATGTGATGTTATTCCTAAGCCTATTTTACTATGACTTAGCAATAACTCCCAACCAAACAATTAAAGTTGGTACTATAATTGCCCCTAAATTGTAAGGATTTCATCGAGACTTAAAGCCATATTTACAAAAACTTACGGAAGGACTTAAATTCCAATTTTCTTAATTTAAATGTTCTTTAAACCTATCTTAAATTGTTATACCCTCCATAGAATAGAGGGTATATATACATTATTGATGGTTTTCCAAAAGGGACATAACAATTTCGTATCTTCCTTATTCTGTCTTTTATCATTATTATGACTTGAACAGTTTTTATTCTGGTTCGGGATCATTTTAGTGAAATGTATTGGCTACGGTTGCCAGGCAGACTGTACAGCTGTTTCTAAACCCGCTAAGGTTTTTCTTCAACAGTCTTTGGCAACGATTACTTCGGCTACAAATCAAATGACTTATACGGGAGTCCTTTGCTTATAGTTATGTAAACGCACCCTCAAACATTTTTAATGATCTTTAAGTGTCAAAACGTTTGTCGATGTCAAAATTTTGAAAATGGTAAAGTTTACGTGCTAGCAACGTTTGGAAATCATTACAAACTACTACCGAAACTCTGAGTCGGCGGCAGAGTTTCACGACAAACCAGAATTTCATCTAAAATTCATCCTCAGCGATGAAGCTCATTTCTAGCTGAGTGGTTTTGTCAATAAACAAAATATGCTTTATTAGACACCAACAAGCCCACATGTGATTCATGATACACAATTGCATCCACCAAAACTACTGTGTGCTGTGGTTTTCATGCCGGAGCTGTGATTGGTCCGTATTTTTCCGTCGATAAAAACAATAGTCATGTTACCTTCAATGGAGAGCGCTATCGTGCCATGTTAGAAAATTATTTTTGGCCAGAATTGTATAAGCTTGACATCGCCACACAGCACGCGTTAAAATCGATTTACTGAAAGGCAAATTCGGCGAAAGTGTTATCTCGAAAAATATTTCATTCGAATGGCCACCTCGTTCATGCGAGTTAACGCCATAAGATTTATTTTTATGGGCCGCATTAAGTCATTGGGGTATGCCAACAACTTTAGACGATCTCAGAAACAACATTGCCAACGTTCCGGTCGAAATGAGTGCAAGTGTATATATTTATAAAACACATAATATTTAAACAATAGAGTTCAAAATTATTTCAGGTGAAGTGCAAATGTTACATTTTAAGAATGAAATTCGATATGACCACCACGAGCCTGTGTACCGAGATCTATTCTTTGGCCCAATCCACCTCTTAAAATGTAACATTTGCACTTCACCTGAAATAATTTTGAACTCTATTTTTTAAATATTCTGTGTTTTATAAATATATAAAATTGTTGTGTCCTTAATGGAAAACCCTGTATATTCTGAATAGTTCTATGTTAATATAGCCATGACCGTCTGTCTGGCTAGGAAACGCAAACTACAGGACGCACTTTTGAAGCTAGTTGGCTAAAATTTTACACCAAGTGTTGAAGGACTGATACGGTTGGTATTAAAAATGGACAAGGTCGGTCCAGAGATAAAAAATATTCCCCACACAAGGACTGAGTTAAACTCTGGAAAATCAACAACCCCTGAACTTAAAAACACTATATCTCATTAGAGATATGACGATCTTATAAGGAACATTTTAAGTTAACATGCATCGAAACACATCCTGAAAAAAAGTGAGCGGTGCAATGGCCTTTTTTAAGGATCGAATTTCTGGCCAAAGTAATGGAATGATCGTTATACAAGTTTAACAGAATGAAATCAATGATTAGCATACATATTTTGTTAAAACTTGACAAATAGGCTTGGCCCCGCTCATCCTGAACTTTGAAAGCCTATGTCCCGTGAACTACTACTGATATAACGATAGTTATACTCCGATAGAAAAGAGGAAGGTGCAACGCCCTCTTGCCAAATTATATATGTATATATATATACATTAAGCTTCTGTGCGGCCGAACTTAATTGTCCACTCGTTATAAATATGGGGGTTAGTTTAAAGGTCTATACTTATACAATGGCCGTGTTCAATTGGCAACGACCTCCTGCTAACGCGCACCATTGTACAAGAATATGTAAATGATTTGGTTGCAAAAAACTATACATAGTTTGCGTTCAAACCCATTTGTTTAATTTAATTAAAATTTTTGGGAAGAAAGTTATTCAAGAATGACCTTTAGCGAGTTAAGGCGTGCTTGGTTAATACTTATTTATAGTGTAGTTACTAATTTTCAAATCAAATGGATTTTAAAGCCAGTCAGTTAATTAATACAAAAAAGTATACAAAATTTGTCGTACACATTGGAAGCCATCACTTACTCGTTCAATAAGCGAGAACCAATAGAACACGCCTATTGTTATATAGGATCTTCTGAATTAGAGAGGACCTTTTATCATAGATTTCAAAGTGACTTGAAAGAATACCGATTGGACTGATTCGATCAAAGATTTGCGGGTATTATACATAGTTTATAATTGATATTAGATCACAATATTCCCGGTTACTCCGCCAGGCAAAAGTGTTCCTTAGTCCACCTGGCTTTTACAGCTTTCTTAGTATAGTTTGAATGCATTAAGGAATGCCACACAGTTGTTCCAAAGTGGATGCGTACTGTATTGTTAATGCCATTTACATTCTACACCACAACATGGTTCAGAGTATTATAACTTCTGACAGGAGATAGACCACCATTGGACCACCGATGGACTTAAAGCCACTATTCGATTTTATTTAGCAATGTCCGACCGTCAGTCCATCAATCGTCGTATTCAAAGTTCTGGGGTCATATCGTTGTTTTCATGTACTGTTTTCTCGAAGAAAATTTGCGCCTTGGTCAATTTTATGCGAAAGCACAAACCCTCTTGGAATTGTTCCATTTCGGTCCATGTTTTCATGTCCTCTACGATTCCAGAACCTACAGCTCTTGAAGGAAATAAAATCTGATTATAAAAAAAACGAACGAATGTTATAAGCGATCAATAGCCAACACAAAGTTATAGATGTCAGCCTTGAAGCAAAATATCCCAAAGCACTCGGCCGTAATGAAATCTCTACGGTGATGCTAAGGAAATTGGATTTACCGAAGGTTGAGTATTTACTTGTCCCTGGCCACAGTAGCAGTTCCCGATGTATGGAAAATTGCCAGAATGGTCGCTCTACTGAAATTGAGCAATGGTGCGAGTAAGAGAGAATCGTATAGACCGATTACCCTTCTTTCGCCGGTAGCGATGACACTTCCGAGCCTGACTGGAAAATTCCTAATTGCCGATCACCAACATAGCTTCCGTAAGCCACACAGTAGGACAACAGCTTTTCATGTCAGAACCCCGCGTATTAGTGGCGGACTCGACCTTATGACAGGGCTGTTCTCGTGGATGTTGTCTTTCGGCGGCCTTCTGTACGGTCAGGTCAGCCTTGCCACCTAATTTGAAGACATCGCCCACACTTTGTTTTAAGCGTTGGTGGGCGCCAGTCATTTGTGGAATTCAGATATAATCTGAATATAATTCAATTAAGGACATTGTCAACACGGCTCTCCCATTTTTTTTCAAGCGATGGTGGGAGCCCGTCATTTGCGGATTTCAGATATAAGAAACTATAAGAAATCTTCGGTATTTTTTATTTCCTATTCTCTGCAATTTCAAACTACTTGTGGCTTAGAAATCGTGTCTTTTGCGGACCACTGACCCAAAAATCGATGGCAACTGCATACTTTGCTGATCTTATCAGAAAATCCAATGGCACACTGTTTACTACATGGACTGCTGAGAACTGCGACTGTGTGTCTCCTTATGCCATCTGCGGACTACCTTTCAGAGGACACGAAGATCTTGCCCGCGCGACAATGCAACATGTTGTCAAAGCAGCATCTGCTGGGGTGCTATCATACGACCCAGCATTTTGTGGGTCGACATCCCCCTATCTGGGCATGTGGGGAGCGGTCCTTATGATCTAGAGTGGGAGGTGCAGTGCCTCAAGCGGGCCTCAATGGGCCCATGAGGCAAGTCTGACCGGCATCCACTCTGACGCAATCGCAAGCACTGTTAACAATTTCAGAGTGAAAACAGTGATTGGAGACCATCCTCCAGAGGTAGCCCAGCAGAAGGAGAGGCTACCATGAGAAACCAGGGTGGTATTGGCTCAGTTGTGATCTGGTTGATGTTGTCATCTGAATTCGTACTGGCCCTAAATTAAAAGCACACACACTTTTTTAGATGCCCGGCTTAGCTTACTTAGCTTGTTTCTAGGTCCCTGTGGACACACCTGGTCAAAGTCGACATCTTCCTAGACCTGGAAACTAGCCCGAAGCCCAAAGCGGCCAAAACAGACAGACAGAACTGCGCAGAAGTCTTAAAACTATTTGTGGCTTTTAGAGCGACGGAACCTCAAATCGTCAATGACCTTTGCGTGGGGGCTTATACAAATTAATGGCGGACGAGGTCCAATTTCACCAGAGTTGGTTATTATAACATCTTTTTTCTTTGTTTTATATTCTTTTTCAATTTTCTTCAGGAGCTGAAGGTTCTGAAATCGGGAGGACAAAACATGGACGGATTTGGACAAATTCTAAGATGGCTCGTTCTTGGCCTAAACTTGAACAATGCGCAAATTTTCTTTGAGACCGAACAGTACATGAAAACAACGACAGAAAGATGTCGACTATGACCGGATGTGTCCACAGGGGACTAAAGGTAACTCGTTAAAAAGTAATCTTTTGTACTTTTAAAAAGTACTTTTTTGTCCTTTTTAAAAGTACTCTTTTGTCCTTTTTAAAAGTACTCTTTTGTCCTTTTTAAAAGTACTCTTTTGTACTTTTAAAAAGTACTCTTTTGTACTTTTAAAAAGTACTCTTTTGTACTTTTAAAAAGTACTCTTTTGTACTTTTAAAAAGTAATCTTTTGTACTTTTAAAAAGTACTCCTTTGTACTTTTAAAAATTACTCTTTGGACTTTTTAAGTTCTCTTTTGTACTTTTTAAAAGTTATCTTTTGTTCTTTAAAAAACACTTTTGAACTATTAAAAAATACTCTTTTGAACTTTTAAAAGGTACTCTTTTCTACTTTTTAAGAATTTGCTTAACAAATCAAAGTTTTTTCTGAGATGGCTCGTTCTTGGCCTAAACTTGAACAATGCGCAAATTTTCTTTGAGACCTAACAGTACATGAAAACAACGATAGGAAGATGTCGACTATGAACGGGTGTGTCCACAGGGGACTAAAGGTAACTCGTTAAAAAGTACTCTTTTGTACTTTTAAAAAGTACTCTTTTGTACTTTTAAAAAGTACTCTTTGGACTTTTTAAAAGTTCTCTTTTGTACTTTTTAAAAATTATCTTTTGTTCTTTAAAAAAACGCTTTTGAACTATTAAAAAGTACTCTTTTGTCTATTTTAAAAGTAACCTTTTGTCCTTTTTAAAAGTAATCTTTTGTCCTTTTTAAAAGTACTCTTTTGTACTTTTGGACTTTTTAAAAGTTCTCTTTTGTACTTATCTTTTGTTCTTTAAAAAAAACTCTTTTGAACTATTAAAAAATACTCTCTTGTACTTTTAAAAAGTACTTTTTTCTACTTTTAAAAATAACTCTTTGGCACTTTTAAAAGGTACTCTTTTCTACTTTTTAAGAATTTGCTTAACAAATCAAAGTTTTTTCTGGGCAGACAGCTTTAAAAATGGGTATTGATAGTTGGGACGCTCTTAATACCTCAAAAAAGGCAAGTTGCTGGACTTTTTGCCTCATGTGTACCAAAAAACGTCCCGCATGTTTAAAACGGCAATTAATAGTCAATACAAACATATGGGTACTTAAATTAAAACAAATTTGGCTACTAATCCAAAAATAGTCATTTTGCGCTTTAGTAGCATAGAGACGGTGGAGGCTGTATGAGATTTTGCCTGACCGTGCTTAACGACGTTTTAACCAGTTTTTACTTTTTTTGTACATACTTTTTTTCGGCGTCCTTTTTATTGTTAAACATGGCCAATTCCACATCGGTATGTTGGCTGCTCATATGACGAACCCATTCTGCAGGAGTCTCAAATCGCCTAAAGAGAAAGGAACATTGAATTTTACAGACCAGGCTTCCCGTGCACTACTTACGTGGAACATAGATCGCATTGAAGACATACGTGATCTGCGGTGTTTTCTTGCTGCTAGAATATTTAAATAAAATTATTATAATTATTATTGGGATACATTTTGTGGTAAATGTTGCATTACCGATATTCTACGTCTCTTTTTTGGCACATACGACTTCGGTGGAAGGGTTGTTTCGCTCGCTGTGGAAGCATTAAATCCCGAAGAACATGGCGTGGCTGTATGGGTTTCCAAGTGTCTCAATAAAGACGCTTTATCCTCACATGTCATCTTGCAGATATCGCATGCAAAGTAGGACTCGAAATCATTTCCCATAGAGGTCGTCGCATGGGCATGGTTGGTAGACATTAACTGGCAAGCTTCAGCAGCGTCCATGTTAAGGGAAGAAGTTGAAGGTGGTGGCTCCGTTTTTATTTTTTGCATCTTGAACTCAGTATTGTTGCCTCCATTCTTTTTCGGTGGCTCGGCGAGGATGCCCTGATGATGCATTGAGTTGGAGGGGGCTAGCCAATCGGAGGGTTCTTCCTTAATCGACACATATGGCGCTTCGTGTACCTGTGCGTGGGCGGAGGGAGGTAGTGTTGGCGGCGATGGAACTTGTAACTGCTGCTGCATTTCTCCTTCTCTTATAATCGTCTTTTGTTTTGGACGCTGCTGTTGCTGTTGTGTCAGATGATTAGCGTAGTTGAAGCCGTCGCCAACATCATAATCTTGCATGCCCTCCACATGTTGTTCAGTGGCCAAATTGGTCACATGCATTTCTTGTTCATACAAATGTGAAGGATCCTCCTCTACACACTCGCTGGCACTTTGCTGCATATAGTCGCCCCTTTCGCTGCATTGGTCTGGGCAGTTTTTGCTACACATTATGGGACCATCAACACTTTGACTTTGGCTATCCCGTTGTAGCATAATGGGTGGAGCGTTTTCCGCCATACCCGGGCAGCCATTACAACCTATTTCGTTGCATATGGAAGATGATTCGTGCCTTAACACCGTCGTCGCCGTCTCTTGTGGATAGCAACATTTATCCCCAGGGTCTATGGCCACGTGCTTGTTGACGCTTATGGCATTGGATGACGTCATCTTGCCGATATTGACCGAGGATGGAACAGTTAGTGCAGTTAAAGGTTTCGTTGATTTTATAATCACTGGACTATTTTTGGACATGGCTGTAGCTCCAAGAGCTCTGGAAACCGTTTGTTGCTCCACCAAATAACGCACCGAAGTAGGGCCGCTGGTGTTTAGAGGTGGCATGCGAATTAGATTATATGTGGCGTTGCTCGAGGTCGGTGCATCTGTTCGATTTTGATGGGTATTCGCTACGGGCGGCGAAGTTCGGCATAATCCCCGAATCTTTAGTATTTCTCCGCCTTTTAGAACTTCGTTCAGAATATCGTTGGAGACCGTTGCTTCGCCAACGTACATGTACTGTACCAGGATTTGTATGGCACGATGACTCAAATCGGGTGGGAGGACAATATGGA
Organism: Hydrotaea diabolus; assembly: GCA_963513945.1. NCBI lineage: Eukaryota > Metazoa > Arthropoda > Insecta > Diptera > Muscidae > Hydrotaea > Hydrotaea diabolus. Next base: position 172,975,926 of record OY740719.1, read on the forward strand.
ACAGACCGTTGCCGGCTATTGGCGAGGTTTCAAATATGCTCGAAAAGAACTGACTACACGAACTCAGTATGAATTTATGAGCGGAAATGCCAACGGTGGGCATGGAACTATTCGATGCAGCTGTAGTGTTGGAGCTGTACAAAACCACATCGGCATATTTTTCGTTTCTGGTGGCGGCGGAGGATAAAAGAAAGAACTTAATTATATTTTATATTAAAAAAAAGAATTAATTTAAAACAGTTTCTATAATTGGAGATCACGGAAATTGGTGCATTAAAGAATTTTTTATTTTTGCTTTGCCAAACATGCCAAGTTTGCTATTATTAGGGAAATATGAACCTGGTTAAAGTACTGGGTTAAAGTACCTGGTTAAAGGGTTACTTGTGTGATAGTTATGCAAACTACCTATTTAACAGAGATAACGGGTGATTTATCTAGTGGTATTTTTTTATAGATTACGCGTGAGTTGTGTTAAAATTAATTTTTCAGTACTTCTTGCCATTTGATCATTGCAAGACTTACAACGCGAAACCGCGGTTTGTTTGGTGCGGTTTATGGGCTGGTGACCCCATCGGACAATATTTTTCCAAATTTGTATCAATCTAGAGGATTTTTTCAATAGGGTTTATTTCTCAGATTACTCGTGAGTTGTGATTAACTTTATTTTTTCTTTTTACCGTGAAAACTACGGTTTTCGAGCATTTTGCCATACCGGTCCAAATGCTCCAACGATTCATCCAAAATTGGACCCTCGGAATAAACACAAATGCGGCCAACATTTAAAGGAAATTATATTCAAAAAATAAATGGCATAAAATGTATAAGTATAAGGTTGATTCTGAGATTATGGGCCACTTTGTTGTCCTTGCTTGTTTCAAGCGGGAAAAATAAAATATATTATACTTTATTATTTACTATACAATAAATCTTTATAGGACCTTTTAAGTCTTTAAAATTGTTTTTCAAAAAAATTATTTGTTCTTCAAAAATTTCCTACCAAAGAGTTCAAATGTCATTACCCTGGTTGTGCCTAGCACTACTTTCAAAAATAATAATTATTTATTTAATAAAACCAGCCCATAGTAAAAAATAATATTTAATTAATTTTGTTGCTATTAACGATTATAATTTTTTATTCAATCTATATTTTTATGAACGTGTATTTTCTGTCCCTGAAAATACACAGTATTCCCCTGTAAAATCTAATATTAGCTAAAATTCAAATTCCAAACCAATCTTGATTTCAAGCCACTCAAATATGATTGAACATTACATGAAGTGGGTGCACATCTAATAGTTTTTTCGTCAACAGTCTTATTAAAATTAAGTAAGTCGTGCTTTTTCACTCGTTACGAACGTTCACACTTAAGTTGGCCATTCCCCGGTGTTGTTTTTTAAAAAGATAATTAATACTTTTTATAATTTTGCAAGTGTTTTTTTGTGTTTATAGCAAGTATAAACTTCCAGCTCAAGTCAATTTTGTAAGGGTAAGTACTTAAACAAACATTTCTGGGGGTTTTGTAGAAATTCATCATTCCCCTGCCAACATTTTTCACAGGGGAATGACGAGTAACAGATTTTTTCTTTTATTATTTTTACAAAAGAACTGAATTAAAATGAATTTGTTGATTTTAAAGAAAAAATACTATATATTTTATTGTCTTCGTCATTTCTCTGTTCAATTAGTCATTACCCTGGAGGTCATATTTTTAAATTGTTGCATGATTCCGTTAAAAATTAAAATTTACCTAAATTGAATATTAAATTCTGCAAAAAAAAATCGAATGCCAAAAATTTTGTCGAGTACGTTCAAATAAACTATTAAGATTCCACACTTGATTTGAATTTTTGTATTTTGAATAATCGATTTTGATCACCCTATAGACCCCAAAAATTGTTCTAAGTTTTTAAAGAAATTTGACATATCTGTGACATATCTATAAAACAGTATTTTAAATTAGTGGGTAAATTCTATGATATCCCAAGGACATTTAACGTTATTATCTATTGATAGGATACGTGCCAGACTGTACCGACTATGATACTCTAAAAAAAAGTGGGCCATTCGTCAAGTTCGTTCAGGCCGAATATTCATAGTCCTTTTAGTAAGAATTGTGTTTCAATGCAGCTTTGGCAGTATTTGAGAATGTGACAGTTAGTCGGGATCTACATTTACTCAAATCAATAGCAGGTGCATCATTGGATCTATAGGGAAATTTTGTTTTTTTTTATTGGGTATCCATGTTAGAAGAGACTTGTTTCTTAGCCCATAGGTCAATACCTTGAATTTAAAATATAGATAAAATGGTTTCGTTATGCAATTTTGATGGGTTTTCCGCATTCATAGGTCCATGTTCGAATGGGTCAGAATATGCTGTACAGTCACGAGCAAAATAAATAGGGTCACTAATAATCTTAACAAAATTTTAGACAAATTTCTATTATGAGTTCTTTTGAATAGGAATTGTTTTTAAAAATTGTAGTCTGGCAATGCTTTCCAAATTAAGACAATAGTAGTCTTCTTTTCAGATAACTAGCTTAGTTACCAGTTAGCAATATGTCATTCTGGCAACATTCAGCAACATTTTGAACAGATGGCAGCTTAAGCCCAAAAAAAGTTTGTTTATAAACAAAACAAAAAAGCAAATCAAATTGTGAAAAAACAATTTTGTTATTCCGTATAGTTGTTTTGTAAACATTTTATTGACAAATTTAATATCGTTCAGTACAGCATTAAACATGAACTCCAGACAAGGACAAGTAAGAATGATAATTATTTTATATGTAAAGCCTGGTACTAATTTCGTGAAAAACTTAGATATGTATATCACTTTATAAATTGTCAAGATTTTTTCAAATTTAAATTTTCTCCGCTATTTCACAGAACTTTATTGTTGAAGTTTGAGATTTTTTCACATGAAAAGGCGGACTTAGTAGCGGACTTTAGAGTATATGTACATGTTTTTAACATTGAATATTTGATAAAGATACTGGAGTTATTTATGCAAATGTGCTACATCAACACTGCGACCTTCTTGAACACATTACTTATATATTCTCTTCTAGCTCATCATCTTCAGCTCATTCGCAAGACTCAATACAATATATGAAAATAGTTTTTTCTATTTTCTTTCATTCTCTTCGTTTTCTTTCTGTATCAATAACATAAAACATACTTATGTATATGTTTTTGATTTTGTTATACAAGCCGGGTGTGTCATAATATTTTAATATTTGTTAAGAAAATAAGTCAGGTAACTCTAACTTGTTTCGTTTCCGAGTAGCAGTTAACTCGCTTGCTTACCGAGTAACTTCCATGTAAATGCTTGTTAAGTAACCTGAAAAGAACACGGCTAATATGGTACAACGACTAAAATGTCAACCGTAGGTGTGGATAAAAATAAAAATAGGGTCATCGGCAAATTGCATTTATACCAGATTGACCAGAAGGACAATACTTCGACTAAGAACTGTCATCCCGGCACACAGTTGCCGCTATAACAACAACAATATCCAATTATCATTTACAAAAATTAAAACTTTAAGGCGAGAAAAGTGTTTTGTAAGTTCTAATATATAACTGCAAAAGAAACTTTGAAAAATATCTTAATTACAAAATATTTAGTACCTAAAATATTGGTTGAGCAGCTATGCACTGTAGGACAGTGAGTGTTCCATCGTTTAAAATTTAAAAGATAAAGTTTAAACTGAAATTCAAATTGTCCAAAAAAAAACGTGGAAGATCGATGCAAGACAACAATAATTTATTTTGAAAGCTAAGCCGCAAAAAATTCTGCTGAAGAGGGTAAATCCTTGAGATGGGCAGATTAGCGTGAATCACGCGTGAACGTGAGTAAAATCTAATTTTACTCGCGTGAACGTGACCAAAAAAATCTTCGTGCGTGAGTGGAAAAAATTCGTGACTCACGAGCTTTTGCATTACAAAATTTGGCTTTACAAAGGACACTAAATTACCTTAACTTTTTAACCCCAATGAAAAACAGACTGAATTAAATTGTTGTTTTATAATAATAATTATAACATAAAGTGTTTTATTTAAAAAATATAAACTTTGCTTTATATTTCTTTTTTTTATTTAAAAATGTGATTTTTTTTGCGTGACTCACGTGATTCATGCGTGAACATGAGTTAAATTTAATTTTACTCACGTGAGCGAAACAAAATCGTCGTGCTCACGTGCCCATCTCTAGTAAATTCCCTTAATCTATTGGCCGCTCGGAAACCTTTTATGTCTCCTGAAGCGTTTAAAGCTAAACTGGGAGTTGAAATTTGTATTTTAACTGTGAGATGAGTCCAAAGCTACAAAAAACGACAGCGACAAAAAATTACATATAAAAATTGGGAATGTCCCATAATTATTTTTTCTAAAATAAAATTAGACATAGTATCTAAAAAAATAAAGACGAACCATGGTACAATAAACAAGGTATATTCAACAACAACAAAAGTAGTTCGCTAGATTGTCAAAGAAAGAGAATGCGTTTTTGCGAATTTTTGATAATAATTTTGAATGTTGGATAAAGAATTTTTCCTTTACAAACTTCAACAAACGCCACAGTCAAATTTCAAAATTGGCAATTTAAATTACTATGAGAAAAAATTTAAAAACAGCTGTAAGCATAACTATACCTTCTTTATTGTACCATGTACAATTATTGTCGCTCGACTAACAACCGTTAATACCTTTCCCGATTCAAAATACAGTAGAATCCCGTTAATTCGTAGTCGCAAGGGACAAGCGATTTTTTTTTGAAAATTACAGATGGTTTCGATTTTACAAGGTTTAAACAAGAAAAATACGAATTGAAGGATTTTTTAATTTATTTCACGGAACAGTCGTGCTGGTTGCTTTTAGCGTTTTACTGGACTGCCTGAAGATGTTTGCATAATAAATTTACACTTTAAACTGACCACGAAAAAAACAAATAAACTCATTCAAAAATGATAACAGTAAACGTTGCTGCATATTTGAGTATGTAGTTTTTTTTCGAATAGATGCTTTGCATAACGATTTACAACAGACCGTCAACAACAAATTATGATTTATAACAGGTTAAAAATAATTTCCGAAAGGATCAAAATATGATAACTACTTATATAACGACCGTTTGTGGCGAATTATTATACATTAATACAATAAGTAACGGATAAAATAACATCTCTTATAAGAAATTTTTGAAAAAAACTGTTTTAATTGCTTATAAGAGAAAATCGTATATTAGAAAACAGTTTGAGATATTTTTTAAATTCCTTATATCCGTTATCTACAGCAAAATATTAATTTTGTCTATAAACTAGTCTAATACTCACTTGTATAATGTTGCCACGGAAGAATTCAAATAAGTTGAGTGTGAATCCCATTTAAGATGATAATTTTCTGCAGTCATTTTGAAAAATTAACATCGGAACCTGAAAATATAACACATTGTCGATAAATAAATTAGTTCTGAGATAAAAAAATGTACAATTGTAAAAATTGCTAAATAGTGAGCAGAATTTTTGGGACCATGTTCATAAAAATTGTACAGAAGGTTTTAATTGATATTTCCGTTGTAAAAATTATCTTTCAATCAATTGTACGTTGTTAAGAATAAGGGCGTCAGCTTTTTAACGCGTCTGTCACACTTAAACGATTCTTAAAGTATTGGGCTTAGAAAAGTCTTTATGATATTTAATGTTAAATTTTCATTTCGACTTTGGTAACTAATACAATGTACGTGAAAGAAAATTAAATTTTACTTTCACAAACATTAAACTTCATCATACTCTTGTCTTTATAAGAAAAGAATGTACACTTGGAGCCCGAACACATCCATTTCGTTATCGCATAGCGAACAGCCCTTTGTCATGAATTTCATAGGCGAGAGCAAATTTAGTTGACGAATGTTTGTGACGGCAGGCGACAAGACGCCAACTTAATTTCATTTAAATTTTCTTCTCGTTTTTTTTAATTATTGTTGCCACTTATTAATAAAAACTGTAAGTGCTGAAAAGTGGGTTTCACCAGTATTTTCCAAACATCAAGTGTTTTACCCAACTATTTGGCATTTTCTAGCAAATGATATTTTAATTAATTTTTAATCAACTTCAATATGAAACAAATAATTTTTCCACAAAAAATGAATACTTTAGACAGCAGACTGTTGTTTTTGTTCGACAAAAAAAATTCATACGTAGTTCGCCATGCGACATGATTTTTTCACAAAAAGAAAGAAAATTTTAGACACCAGACTGTTGTGTTTGTTCCAGAAGAAAATTGCATACGTCGTTCGCTAAGCGACATTGTTGTGGTCGTGCCCTTAGTAGTAACCGGAATGTACGTTTTACAACACAGTGTGATTTAGGTTGAGCAAAGAAATGGACGTTTTAAGAGAACGGCAACATTGTCACCACATATCCAGTACAAATGGCAGATATGGCAGCACCTTGCCTTGTTTATATTTTTTGTGTATAATTACAATTTATAATTTTGTGAATTTGGGTTGAATCAAGCGGAATTTTACGTTGTTTTACGTTCGGGCATTGATAATTGCTTTGTGAATCGTCATTTGTCCTCGGAAAAGATACAATTTGTTAGAAAAATGTCTGCTTTTCATATAGATTTAGATTTGGATAAAAAGTTGGTGGAATTGATTAAGGCCAATCCCATGCTCTACGAGAAGGACCTAAGGAGTTCGCCCTATACGGATATGAAGAAGAAATTTGATTTGTGGAGTCACATAGCCCAATCGTTGGAAATAGAAAGTGAGTAGAGTTATTTTAACGCCTTGGCATACATGTGTTTTGTGCCTTTACAAAATCTTATTTGATGCATTCCATATTTGTAGCCAAGTACTGTCTCCTCCGGTGGAAAAGTTTGCGAGGCAAATATCGTCGGGAGAAGTCCAAATTAGGCAAAGAATCATCGTGGGAATTGTTTGAACAAATGAAATTCATTGATAAGCACATTAAATATCAAGGGTAAGTCTTCCAACTATTAAATGATCAATTAGAAAATACTTTATACACGTATGTCTGTCTATTTTTAATGCCACGGCTGATGTGGACACGCAGAACTCAACGGAATCTTAAAAGTCCGGAACATCAAAGTGTACCTTTTAATTACAATATGGAAGCAGAGCAACTTATAGAAGAGATTCATGAAGACGACGACGACCCTCTCCAGGAAGCGATGGACGAGCAAATAAGCACATTTGTACCTTACGGCAGAGAAAGGGTATTTCCCACGTCCTTATCCTCCGTAGTAACTGATGTCCAGAAGCCTGCTATTAGCTCTTCTAGTATACAATACAATGGGACCATGAAACGTGTTGAGGCCCTATTGGAAGGTTTGGGCGACCACAATCGAAGTAAAGCCGAAAAACGTATTGTGGCCTATTTGTGTAAGTGCCAGTTGAAAACGCTCAATAATGAAGATGTGGATGATGTTGATATATGAAGATATACAATGATTTAGCAGTAAGTAATAATTGGAATGTATTTGTGAGTATTGAATAGAACCTGACGAGACAATCAAGAAAGGACTGAGTCAAATTTTGCCCTCAATAAATCGAAAAGTTCTTTAAGCGATTGAGCAGAAAGTGGCGGGACGATGGGAATTTTTAATCGTGCGACCAATTAACACAACGATTCCTAACAACTGAAAGTCTACTCGATACTGCATTTTAAAATTTTTAAGATTATAATTGGTCTGACAAATAAATACGCAGTTTTAAAATTAATTACTAAAGGATTTTTTTCCTAGTTATTTTTATAGTTATAGTAGTGAGTTATTCACAATATTATTTCAAATGCATTTGTAGAGAAAAATATTTCATTATTGAAAAACTACTATTCAACAGATGATCACTATAGAAACATATAAAAAGCTATTGATGCATAGTTAACAATTAAAAAGCTATTAATTCCAGTTTTTTTGTTAAGTGCTATGCCTTTTAGGATGCACTTGTTGAACTATCGTTCTTCAACTAATTCGAAAATTAGTTGAAGAACGAATTATAACCATAAATCGTAATTAATAATTGGCAAATATAAAACCCATGTAAATTTTAACTTCCAATAGGGATATAATTTAATGCGCGTCCCGTATTTTCTCATTTTTTTGGAATTTCATGGGGTTGATCTTTACATTTTTTGATTTATATTAAACTTGATATTTCTCAAATAATGCATGTTTGATGAACTAAATAATGCAAAATGAAGATTTTAATACATATTTGTACAATCTTTTTCTATCGAAGTTTTATAAAAAATATATTCAAACATTGGAAATATATACATTAACAACGTGTAAACCGCGTCGTAATTCCAAAATGTATTTTAGAGTGCTTTAACTTGTATGAGGCCAAAAAAAATCCAATATATGAGCGTTTTAGAGAAATTCCTAAAACATTTCGGCGTTAGCTGGCTGCAACAGAAATTACCTTTAGAAGAATTCTCGAATTAATATTTTTGATAAAATAAATAACTACTTATAAATTTAATAGAACATAACTAAATGTAAGTTCTGCATTAAAATTTGTTTATTTTTAAAAAAAAAATCATGATATTCAAAAATAAATTGCGCATTTTTGATTTCATGGTACCATTGAAAATTACTATTTCAATTCTAAAAGTAACAAAAATTGGTATCATGAAAACAATGAATACCAGAAAATCAAACTAAGCTTTTATCATTTTTGCATGTTTTCTAACCATTAGGAATGCTAACAAAAACGGTTCCTAAAGCACTTTTTTTAGACGACACATTTAAAATCTTATTTTTAAAGCCAATAGTACATTTAAGTATAACATTCGAAGAATTTTGTATAAATTTCATTAAGGTGCCCCTCATAACTTGGTGCTGGGTCATCCGAAATCAAAATTATTTCCTTAAAAAAAAAACTTTAGCGTTAACTCGTAATTAATTTGTGAACAAAGTGTTTTGTATTTAGAAAAAATCAGTGCAGCAGTTTTGAAGTTATGAGCGGCACCGACTTTAAAAACGTGAGTTGCGGCAAAAACGATCCCAAGTTTTGAATAACACTGAGTCATGTTTGTGGCGCGGCTGCTTAAACTGCTGTATCTTCGTTAGTTATGCTACGATTAAAAGGTTCTCTATTTAAAAACGTTACACCCCCTTAACACAATGTACTAGAGTAAAACAAAATATTCTCCTAAGCGAGCATTTTCAAATGATTCCCCAATATCCGTGGAGTTAGAATATATATATATTTTTTTGATTTTTCCTAAAGAAAATTAAAACCTAAACAAAACTTAAAACAATTTTTTTTGTAACAACATTTTTCGTTTTACGAAGTTTTTCTAGTAAAAGAGCGATTTCTATTACTTAGGCTAACTTCTTCAGCTTCAAAAGTTTTGGAAACGTTACACCCCCTTAACACAATGTACTAGAGTAAAACAAAATATTCTCCTAAGCGAGCATTTTCAAATGATTCCCCAATATCCGTGGAGTTAGAATATATATATATTTTTTTGATTTTTCCTAAAGAAAATTAAAACCTAAACAAAACTTAAAACAATTTTTTTTGTAACAACATTTTTCGTTTTACGAAGTTTTTCTAGTAAAAGAGCGATTTCTATTACTTAGGCTAACTTCTTCAGCTTCAAAAGTTTTGGAATCTCAATTTTGAAGGAATCTCATTTGGTAATTCCAGAGCAGTGATTATAGATGATTTTAGCATATATATAAGTTCTCTGTTCATAAACTTTTGATTTATCTTTAATATTATTATTATGAATAACTACAAATCATAGACATTATAGATTTGGATTATATCGTAAAAATAAGCAAAATTGTAACACCATTGGACCGAATGATACTTATTTTGTATGAAATTTGTTTCAGATGGCTGACAAAATATACTATTTGCATTAAATCATAAATACTACTATAAGCGGTATGGCTTATTAACGAAATACTGTAATAAAATTGTATCAAGTAAAAAATGGCTAGGAAAGAAACAATAGCTCGATTAAATAAGTAGTTAGCCATATTAGAATGGCTTAATGAAAATAAAGTCGCTAGATTTACCCGAAAAGCTAAGTTGACAGCACAGTCTCCTGCATTATAATCAAATATAAATTAAATTCAACCGGACCAAACCAATAGCCGTTACTTGTTTGCTCTAGTGTTGCTCGTAATAAATCCACAATCAATTGAATAAAATAAACTGAAAGTCAAACAAAAAATAGTCTTTTTTTGCTTTAAAAATGTTGAGCTATTTTATTGCTTACCACTACGCTTATATGCATTTTTAAAAACTTTATTATCTCAAGATCGATGTTAATCGGACCACATAGTCGTATTAGCAAAAAGTTGACTCATTGACTTCACCACGTTGTTTAAAATTTCACTCCATTAATATTGATTTGTCTTACATGTGCGTATACATAACTAAACACGTACATACACGTTGTATCGGCCCCATGCTCCCGACTTGAACTTCATAACCATTTAACTAATCAAACCGACCTGCCAACCAACCCCTCAGCCGACAACAAAGTCCAGTCCCTGTATGGCTTTACACGATGCAATGTACACGAGAACATTCAACATAGGACTCTGCCGTTATGAAGAGAACAAATGGAAAACAAAAGTCGATATTTGTATGGTTTATTTCCAATTCATTGATATCACTCAGGTTCTGCAAGACACATTCACACTTACTCCCCACTCAATTGCTCCCTTTTTTGCCGTCAGTTTGCGCCCACCCGTCAACCATTACAATTGTGCTAAAAATGCCATGCGATGTATACAAAAACATCCTTGTTAAGTAAAGCAGCCACAAAATCGGCGGAAGACGAAGAGGGAAGTTGCCTTTGTCGCAGCCAAAAAAAAACTAAACGCGCCACGTAGCCCCAACAACGACAACAAAAGCAGCAGCACCCTTTTTACGAGTCACCAACCAAGTGCGAGGCATTAACACAAAATTTATTGATTGATTTTCAAATACACACACACACACCCAGAGCCACACAAAAATCAATAATTTGCAAAATTCCTCTTAGTTACAAGTAATTTCTTAAGGGGAATATATTGAGACAGTTTTTATATTAAGAGCTCACTTGCTTCTTATCTTGAGAAAATATCGTTCCAAGTTTTTGTTGTCACTTTTAACTGTATTTCAAAATTAAGCGCCTTTTTGAGAACTTTTAAATGTTAAGTCCAAACAGATGTCAGAGGAATTCTTTGCATTCCATCCAGACAGTTTTGCATCACCTTTTCCTTTTCTTGTTGTTGAATAAATGGAGTTTCTTCACTTGTAGTCTTGTAAAGGAGTTTGTTTTTTAAAATTTCTTTTTGTTAAAAAATGTTAATTGTTTTATATTTCTTGTTGTTGTCTGTGATAAATAAAAAAAAGGAAACTTCGTTGTACGTACACATACGTGCGTGTGGTATGCTCAAAAGTCAAAGTAAAAATGTTTGAGAGTCCTTGTTGTGCTGTATTTGGTTGGCGCTTTATTTATGCTGCTGCTTCTGCTTCACTGTGATGAACCTCCTTTTGGCGTCGTTGCCTTCGTTCGTCGATGTGTTGTAGTGGGCATTTTGCGCGCTTTGACTTGGTTTCTCTTTCTCTCTGTAGTCTGGTGACGTCCGTTCGACGACATCTCGGTTTCGCTCTTTCTCTCAGTTAATATACCACCCATGCGAGTAACCCCCAATTCATTATTACCGTTACAATTTCATTCTTTAATACTGTTGGTGGGGTCAGGTTGATTTGTTTTTGCAAACTGAGGTGTCAGTGTCTGTTGCTCCATCGTCGTGCGTGTGTGTGTCTGTGACATGCTGTTTTTTGTGTGCTGGTATTATTGATTTTTGTCGTTCGTGTACAATGAACTAAAGAGCTGCAAAACCTCAAATCGAAAGGGACCTATGTGTGGGAGCTATTCGAAAACAATGACCGTTGCTGGTAACGCGGTAACGGGTGTAATATATGGCTTGACGATCTGAGAGTTTTGAATTCGGGAAGGACCTTTGTTATGGGTATATACGAAAACATGAACCTATATGGTCCTGTTTCACCAGAGTTAATCAGTGGTTGCTCAAAACGTCCACACACAATTTGAGCGTGATCGGGCTTAATTTGTTTCTTCTAGAGCTGCATGACCTCCAATCGGAAAGGAGTTTTGAGTTGAACTATTCTAAAACATGGACCGATAGGTTTGTTCGAAATCGTATGTAATGTGTTGCTGTTAGACCTCTAGGTTTTAAATCGGAAAAAACATATCTATAAAATCAAAAAGTGGACTGCTTCGGACCAATTTCAATAGGGTTCTTCCTGGGCCCACTGTATGGTTTAGGGTATACAAATGTGTTATCCCCCTTTGGAAAAAAAACGGTCCAAGCTCTGTTATAGCTCCCATACAAATGTACCTCAAGATTTGAGGTCTGACCGACCTAAAAACAGAAAATTTCCGGCTAACAGCGGTTTGTGACGTTATTTTGCACACTGGATAAAAAAACAGTTTGGTTCCAAACTTTATATTGCCCATATACAGATGTTCCTCCCGATTTTAGGCCTAACGGATCTAACCGCGGTAAATTTCATGAGATTCAAACTTTGCTGAAAAAAGACCTTGTCGTTCCCAATATTGTTATAGCTTGAATACAGATCTATCTTACGATTTTGGGTCTAACTGCGAATTCGATCAAAATTAGACGAATTTTTTTTGTGTTAAGAATTTCCCTACTCGTTTTGCGTATTCTGTGGCTTTGTTATTCTTAAGCCAAATTAATGCTGTTTTGGAATCATTCATCGATGGTTAATATAAACCCCACCATCTGAGATTGTTAGCCTTTCTTTTAATAGGTAGTGGTTTAAATCGAAGGTAGCTGTAGCCAACTTTCGTGCGTCCTGCACGCTGGATGATTGTTTATTGTAGGCGCTCGTATAAATCATTGTTGTCTCTTAATTCTTATGTTCAGTCGGCACATATTAACCTACCAGTTTTCGTACTTTTTGATGCTAATCGCGCTAAACGTTCGCGTATATTTCGTTTTTTATCTTGATTGTGATTTTTTACGACATGAGTTACTAATCTAATAGACCTACGACAGGTTACTCGATTTTGAAGAATGTCATATACGCCGTTTCACTGACTTAAGTGTTTCATGTCAATAGCCCACACTATGGACGAACTTATTTAACAAATTGCTAGGTCTCCATGCTTTAATATAGCCCCCCTACAAATGTATCTTCCTTTGATGTGTGTCATTAATTCAAGATACAACTTTGAAAGTATAGCCCATACACTAAGATAAGAGTATGTAAAAGCGGTGATTACACTTCCTTACTCGTTTTAAGGACTAAGGTCATAACGATACTTTTTGGAATGTCCAAAAGTTCATAGACGTAACACCACGCTAATATATTCGGAGATTTCATCATGTATTCCATTAGTTTACTTTGCACAATCAAAACATTCCATCATTTTGGTTATGTTGAATGTTACTTTTCATATGACAGCAACTAAAAATATTTATTGTTATGATTTATAAAAAATCTGTGGGAAAACAAAATCAGTTCCCTGCAAAATTATTAGGAATATATGCGAAATATTTTACATGTACAATTTCCTCTATACGTTCGCATGCTCTTCGCTGTCCTTGGCGATTTTGGCCGATCTAACCTCAGTGTCGTCTTCTTTCTCATCTTCAGCCTCGGCACTTCTCTTTTCTGCTTTGGCTTCTTCATTTGGAACACTTGCTTCATTAGGAACATCCGTTGTTGGTGTTGTTGTCTCTTTTAATGCTGCCAGGCCTAACGTCGTTTGGTGTGCCGCTGACGTATCGCATTTCAGCAATTCACGCAACATCATTGTAGCATAAGCTGCTGTTGGCAGGCAAAAGTCCATGACTAAAGCTTCGAATTTATTGTCACCATCGCCACCCTTTCCCTTGAGGTCATCCAAAGTTTTTCCCTTCAGTAGTTCAAAGTCGGAAACAATAAGGGTCTCTTCAGGGGTAGAATACGAACGAAATTCCCAAGACATTTCGGTGGGCTTCAACAAAAGTTTACGGTATGCACCGGCCATGGAAAACGTTTTGACATTGTGTTTTAATTTTTCTGAAGTGAGATCATATTTGGCTAACATTTCCTCATACCAAGAAGCGACATCGTTGTTCGGGTAGGTAATATCGTGGCCAGGCAATGGTAAAACCACATCGTATATACTATAAACGCCGGAGTTTATTTCTTCTTCAGTCAAAGCTTTAACTTTACGTTTGAACACGGACTCTGTTGGTTCTGTGGCGTTGCCATTATCAGTGGTTTTATCGTCTTCTGTTTCGGTTTTTGTAGTGTCACTTTCGGCGTTTGTGTGTTCTTCTCTGTCGTCGCTTTCATCATCTTCATCCCCCTCCTCGGCATCAGCCGGTTCTTCTTGGGCCATTTCAGTTATTTCAATATCTTCGTCCAAATCATCTTTGTTGCGATACACTAGATCACCCGGTATGAGCTTAAGACCGAAATCCTTAATGCGCCGAGATGCAATCTCGTTGAATACCAGACTTTGGAAAGCATGAGGATATAAAAGTAACATATTGCGTGGAATCTGTAAAACAAAGTATAACGTATAATTTTTTCTCAATGTAAGCTTATTTCTTACCTTTCTCAAAGCAGTGGCATAATCACTTTCTCCAAATTGTGCCAGGCCGTCCAATAATTTCTTTTCTATAAAACGATCTGTACGAAACATATCAGCCGCAGCCTTAGAATTTCTCTCTTTCCACCAGAGCTCACGTATGGTCTTCAAGAAGGGCAAATCGTTTTCACGTGGCTTTAGAATCAGTTCACAGGCCAACTTGTAGTCTGCTCTCAGCAGGGCCACCCCAACTTCATATGTGGGTACTGTGGTGGAATTACCAAAGCGTTGCAGACCGAAATAGTTGATGAAACCATTTTTCTTTACATTCTCCAAGCTGGCTTCAATGTGTTCCCTTTCGCCGGTTAAATGTCTTAAGGCAATGCGAAAACGATTGCCCTTGAGTTGACCCAATTTCAAGACTTCTTTGTTGAACTCAAAGTTGCCGATTTTAACGCCATACATGTGCTTAATAGATCCGACAATTTGTCGCGGTGTTCGCTTTTTAATGCAGAACTTTTGAGTTGTTTTGGCCCTTTTGTCTTTGGTGCCGCAATAATTCACTTGGGATGGACGCAAACTAAAAGGAAAATAATATTGTCATTCAATAGGCTTAACAAAAACTTCATAAAAAATTGTGTTTAATAATTTGTCTGTACTCTTTTAGCAAAGGCTCGTACAGATTATCATATTTTATTGTTGAGGCCATAGTTTTATAACAAAGAAGTTTTGACCGGTAATAAGGCACCCACCGACCTTGCTGCTGTTCGCACGTTTGTGCAAACAGCTCGTGAGACTGGCATGCTAGTAGACAACATTGACAAGAATGTTGCTGGTGTATCCGGGACTGTGCGACTCAGTTATGGAAAATCGACTCGCCATCGTTCTCAAGACATCAGCATTCCACGCACCAGCCGGATGCGAGTTACGAACAAAGACCTTGCATTTAATTTCCGAATACGGGGTCCAGAAGACTGAGCAATTGAAGGCACACGGTTTGCACTTTGTTATCGCTTCTTGGATGGATGCCCATTCGAGATGGACGACGATTTTGCTTCAAATGATGTTCCAAAAATAATTGGAATATTTTTTCTAATATGCGATATAAGTGAATTTGTTTTCCTTTTAAGTTTTTAAAAAGAAACTAGATTTTTACTGATAAAATAAACTTGTTCTTCATAAAACTTAAAAGGACGATAGCGGCCAGACGAAATGACACGATGAAGGTTTATTGACAAAAGCTAGAAGGGATTGTACATAAGCGATATCGTCACAGAGGTGTCTAGGAAACTGCTAATTGGACACAGAGTGGAAAATGTTGCTCTTAAGGAATCTAAAAGTACATATTTGAAAGAGACGCTCTTACAACTCCAAAACGGGCACGATGGTTAAACTTATGGGCACATGTAACAAAATCCGGCTCGTATTGTTGTTGGCGGGTGGTTGTATGAAATATCGCTGGCAAACAAATCGAAAACGATTTATAGCCAAATGTTCTTTCAAACTTCCCTAAACATATCATTTGGAAAGGAAGGAAACTCCTCTGAATTAAATGGAGCTGGAAAGGAAGGATACTCCTCTGAATTCAATGGAGCTGGAAAGGAAGGAAACTCCTCTGAAATCAATGGAGCTGTGCACCATAAAATTCTTCTATTCACTGACCGAAATTGCTTGGAAACACTAAAACACTTTACAGAGAAACTTTTTTATGGTATAGAGTCGAATCTCCGGACTTTACGAAAATGAATGAATAATTAAAAATTTTTTCTGCACTTACTTTAATTTGTTCGCCATGCCTACTGCCACCTCACTTGTATCCAAATTCTCTTTGTGTACCAAAAAGTGAACATACTCCTCGGGGAAGGTCCAACGATTGCGATCGCGACCTTTGGGCTTCATGACTCTTATGAACTTCTTATCCTCCTCCTTTCCCAGCTCCTCGCCGCCAATAGTGGAGCTAACTAATTTGCCGTCATACAACTTCTTAATGATTTTATGGACTTGTGTACGTTTGTCCTTGTCCAACTCGGTGACGTCGACATGCAAAGCTGAATCTTGGGGATTAGTCGAATTGTCAAACTTGGCAGCTGCCAAGTCCTTAATTTGAAGCCAAACTTTCTCAGTGATTACATCCTTTACATCTTCTCGGGCAGTTTCCAACTCTTCAGGACTTAGGACTATAAAAAAACCAACATTGAAGATAGGGAAAATTCTATGCTATTAGCCGGTTACACTTACGTTCCTCTTTGGCCTCGGGTATTCCTAGGTCATTTAACTGCAAAATTTTGCCATCCAAATCAATTTCGTTAACGTGGAAATCGGAGAATCTCGACTTTAGAATACCTTTGAAACCCTCGCCTTCACTAACGTATTGAGTTATACCGACTTGATCCTCCTTCAATCCAACTTTAACCGTAAAATTATGTCTGCAACCGCAAGTTACAACAAAAAAACGCAAATCATTCCATAAAAATCTTACCTGTCGCGCTTAACAAATCCGTCCCTACGATCGGTTCGACGGTTATTGAAAGGTTTTCTGTTGTCATTATTGTGATATGGTTTCCTCAAATTTCTGTTATATCTTTTATTCACCTGCTTGCCCATTTTCTATTGTAAAAATATAATAAATCAATTACGAGTCAATGAAGAAAAACGTGCAGAATCCTTAGGCCGCGTCCAAAACAGATTAAATTTGTGGATTATGAATTTTTAGCAATGCCGGTATTCCGTTATTCGGTACTCTCTCTCTCATATATAAAGGCACCACCTAATAAGAATGCGTGTCGTGTATCCACCAGACTGTAGTGAGTATTCATTCCAATTAAAACCAAAACACAATAAATGTATGTGGGCATCGTATTTAGGCCTCATGCTTACTATTGTCCATTGCAAGTAAAGCTTACAAAAGCGTGGTACACACTATCGATCATGACTGACAGTCAAAAATTCATTAGTTTTAAATGATTGTTCACAGCGGTCACATTAGCATTCATGTTTGATGTTCAAACCATAAGTCATGTAGTAAAGTTTGAGTAATAAACATGGGAAATAAGCTAGCTGAAAAAATAACGAAAGTAAACAAAGAACCAAATGGGTAAAGGTCCAATTAGTCTTGACGGTGGAGGTTGATTCTGCAACCTGCAGAAGTCTACCGTCGTCAACCGTCAAACTGTAGTTATCTCCCTCTAACACATGCAAAATTCCACCCCTTACTGAAATAGCTGATTGCCTACCGTCAACCGTCGAGACTAAATGGGCATTAAATTAGAAATTATTTTCTTGTGCGCCTAAAAATCATTTTTATTTTTTAAACAATTTTTTATAACATAATGTACTTATATCATAATTAATAATGAACAAATTAAAAATTCAAATTTTTAAAAATGAATACTCACTTCATTCAACAATGTTGAATGGCCTCCAGTTGGTTTTTCGTAATTCATCAGGAATTTACAAAAGTCAAACCACCATATTTTTGGCTGGTACACATTTTCCGAGCCTGTATATGAGGACCTAATTGTGTTAATTTTTTTTTTCCTTCAGAGAGCACTTTTGTTTGCACTTGCTCTTTATAATTAATAACTCTCCGTACGCTTTATTTTTTACATCCCGCAACGTGTACTCTGGACTGGCTATGTCTTAGAGGCAACGCTGCATTTTAAAGCAGCATAAAAATTCCTTCATATAATGTTTTTCGCAGTCCATGCTCGCTTTTCAAATATGACCGCTGACTGTCACTCAACAGCAAACATTTTCGTGGTTGACGGTTGACTGACGGAAACGAATGGCCACACACGCAAACAAGAGAAATTTTAACAAAAATGTCAGTCATGATAGATAGTGTGTATTACGATAAAGACAAGGCAACATCCAATACTCAAAACGGCAGCCAACATTGATGTTTAGACTCGGGCATACAAAGTATTTATTTTTATTTTGCTACTTATTTTTAAACTTCCGAAAGTCTTAAAAACCATTGAAATATATGTCCAAAACATAGAATCAATGTATTACAGGGACTTCTATGCCGACACTTCTATGCCGACACTGCAAAACAAGTTCAATAGCCATGCAAATGTAATTATCAAGGAGTAACTGATATAAAGTAATTCAATGCACAATTGATTCTAGCATATATATAGAATTGAAAATTCAGTAGTAGTAATTAAGTAAGGTTTACAACAGTAGTTCTCATTCGTTTGGGAAGAGCATGGCCTTATAGAGTTCGGTTTTATTTTCAACAATTGCTGCAAGGCTTTCTGAAGAGGGTTGTCACGGACCCGAAATCATGATAAAAATAGTGTGCAGCCACGAAAATCAATGTCACTTTGCCATTTTTGTTGAAAACTTGTCTTCTACTTAAATATAGAAGCAAGAGGTCTTGAGTCGGTTTAATCCCTGTTCAATGTGTAAAAGCAACAGACCGAAATAAAACAAACGAGCTAAACATACGTACATGCACGGCGCGGCACACAGGTTGACATAGCCAACTAAACTCTTTTTACACCACACGTTGTAAAAGAAGTCTATTGATGGCTCTCGAAATGGAGTCTCTTTAGAGATGGTTAGAGTGAGTTGTATTTTCGTGGGCATTTGTGTGAAGAAAACTTGAAAAGTAAGGTTTACAACAGTAGTTCTCATTCGTTTGGGGAGAGCCTGGCCTTATAGAGTTCGGTTTTACTTTCAACAATTGCAGCAAGGCTTTCTGAAGGGGGTTGTCACGGACCCGAAATCATGATAAAAGTAGTGTGCAGCCACGAAAATCAATGTCACTTTGCCATTTTTGTTGAAAACATGACTTTAAATATAGAAGCAAGAGGTCTTGAGCCGGTTTAATCCGTTCAATTCTTGATATATTTAACTTTTTCTACATAATATTTTAAAATATTTTTCATTGTTTTTTACGAAAACGGGAGTTAGGAGAAACGTAACGTAAGAAAAAATATTCATTGTGCCCGTAGACTTATATGTCGTTTTTTTCATATTGAGTAGATTTCAGACTGACGAGCCTAAATCGTAACGTTAAAACTTTTTTTCACTTTCAAGTAAAAATAAAGTTAAAACTGGATTTAATAATCGTTTTTACATTTTGTTTGGTTTTCACAAACAAAAATAGGGAATAAAAAATTTAATTCGTAGCGCTAGTATCGTTTTATATTTTGTCATATCACAGCCAATGTCGATATTTTCTCGACATTTTGTTGCTTTCTGTCGAGTACACGTTTCGGAACCCAATTGAATTTCGGCTGTCAGTATATTTCGACGCGAAATTTAGGAAATTTGGGTAGCATTTGCCAATGGGATATTATAAAAATTTACCAACGTTGAAAAATAAATGCATGGCTAATTTTTTTTTTCTTAGCCCGGTGTAAAAGTATGCAGTTGTGAGGCGGCCTTCAAATCAATCGAACCATTTTCAATTTTACTACTGAATCAATAATAAAAAGCTTGGCAGTTGCAACCTAAGACGATATATTATAATTACAAGGTGGGCGCTGTGCATTTTCTACAAATTCTCGGGGTTTATTTTTTCACATTCGTTTGTACACAATCACAAGAACGTTAGAAAGTCAATATTACGTGTAAAATACTAACACTACAGCAAACGCTAAATTCGCACACTTTAAACACAAAAAAAGCATTTCCAAAATGATTTTTACTCATCTCTGTTTTTTGATTTCTCGTTAAAGCTCACATAGGCCATCTTAAACAGTTTATCGTCTTTGTTTTCAACTGCTTACTATTTGTATCTGGGTTTTTTGTGTTTCAATTATGACTTTCTTGCGTTCTAATTATTGTGTACAAACGAATGTGGAAAACTGAATCCCGAGAGTTTGTGCGTTACTGAAGTATGTTTTTCTACATTATTGCAAAGAAGAAGCAAATTTTCCAACTTTTACAATTTATCGTCTTCAATCATATTACCTTTCAAAAATTTCGTTAAACCTTATAATCGATTTTTACCATAATCGAAGTCGATATACGAACATCTAGTTTGCCTGCTCCAATTGTCAAATATTTTGTTGTCGGTGTTTTTAATTTAGAAGTCTGAAAAAGCAGGATAAATCATGGTTTATATACATTTTCCCTCGAATTTAACTGATGAGGAGCAGATGCTCCAGGCTAAATACCAAAAACTAAAGAAAAAGGTATGTTACCAAAAGTAGAGTTCCCAAGAACCTTATAAAAACATCCATTTACATTTCTTTAGAAAAAGGCGCTGCAACTTATGAAGGCTCCAAAACAAGAACCCGAGAAGCCAGCGTTAAAGCGACCCACCGACGCAAGAGATGCCCGTGAAGTAGCACGCAAACTTATTAAGAGTGGGGCCATACCAGCTATACAAAAGCAGCAAACGAAACAAGACCAAACATCCTTTAAAAGACCCAAGGGTCAAGAGCGCAAGAGGGTGCCGGAAACTTCGGTGGCGGCATATCAGCCATTTTCGTCTACACAAAATGATGTGGCCCAAGAGACCATAATAAGTGAAATCATCAAAGAAGAACCACGCATGCAAAATCTGTACCAACATTTTGCAACCGAACGCGACCGTGAAGAGCGTGGTCTCAACGACAAAAGTCCTATGGATCCTGCACAAGGTGCTGATAAACCTCGAGCAGGGAACACTATCTTTGTTTCTGGCAACAAGGTGACAGAGGAGTATTTAAAGAAAACGTTCAATGATTATGGAACTATTGTCAATGTCTCCATGGAAATCGAAAAGGGGTATGCTTTACAAAGCATTTTAACGATCTCAGTTGAAATATATTTTTTAATTTTAGTCGTGGGTTTGTTACGTTTGCAAAGCCAGAATCGGCTGATCGTGCCATAGCTGAAATGCATGGTAAAAGCGTGAATGGCATTAACTTGCAGGTCCAATTGGCCCGCCGTCAACCTCAAATAGAACCTATAAATGATGCCTCATCTTCAGCGGTCTGGTCTTCAATTGGTATGGTAGATCTGAAAGATATTCGTTTAGAGTTTTTTACCTCTTTTATTGTGTATTTTCTTTACAGCTGCCAGCAAGTCACAAAAGGGCAGTCATAAAGATCGACGCAAGAGTGTTCATTATGATGACTTCCTTTAAAGCACCAATTTTTACTTATACGTATTCCCAACAATCAACTAGCATTTAAGTTTAGCAAGTAAGACGTAAGTACCATAAACATTTAATGTCAGATTTGCTACGACCATATTGATTTGCCTGAATGCCCACATGATGGGTATTTTGAACAAAATATGTTATGCTTTTAGCATTGCTAATTATGTTCCGGAACTACTTAGACCATTTTAATAAGTTTCCAACTTAATTTATTTTAGCGTCATTACTCAGTCTTGATCATAGATACCCTTCTTATTATAAATATATATAACGATATTTATTATCAAGCATAGGGTGCTCGTAATCTGGGAGTTATGCTTCGTCAACAACAAAATACATTAAGGAGCCTTTCAAAAGTTTGGGGCAATGTGGGAAAAATGCAATTGTTCCATTTGTAATTGTAAATCGTTATCGGCTTTGCATGTGTGAACACATTTCTTAGCATTTTTTTAAGATTAGAATTTGAATTGGAAATGCCTATTCATAAACTATATATTGCGGTCCTAAACCGGCTTTTTTATTTCACTTATACTATGTCTTGGAAACCATGAATAAGTTTCCCCTGGGAAGGATCCGCTCTATGAAATAATAATTGGACAATTTTAAAATCGGTTATGTTTGTGGATATATTCGCATTTAAAGTTTTTTTTAAGTTGGGAAATCCTGTATTGCTTAGCCAATTATTTGAAAGAATATTTATGTCTCCTCCTTCCACTAGGCTTATTTTTTCTAAAAGGTGGTTAAATTTTAAGGTCCTGTTGATTTTTAATAAAACACAAATTATTTAGAAAATTATTGTCATTTCTTTTTATTATGATAATTGGAACAAAATATCGGCCAAATGGCCGCTGCGACCTCGGCGGCACACCTCCATCTGATGGTCCAAATTTTCGATGACGCTGAGGCTTAATTGGGGTTCTATGCCGTTAATGTGCCGAATTATCTCATCCTTTAGCTCCTAAATTGGCTTATCGACGTACACCTTTCCTTTCAAATAACCCCCAAAAAAGGAAGTCCAGCGGTGTCAAATCACATGATCATGGCGGCCAATTAACATCGCCACGACGTGAGATAACACGGCCGTTGAATTTGTCGCCCAAAATAGCCATTGTTTCGTTAGCTGTGTGTCAAGTGGAACCGTCCTGTTGAAACCACATATCGTCCACATCCATATCTTCCAATTCGGGCCATAAAAAGTTCGTTATCATCTCACGATAGCGAACACCATTCACAGTAACAGTCTGACCACCTCATTTTGGAAAAAATACGGCCCGATGATGCCGCCATATGCACCAAACAGTCAGTTTGTGGGTGCATTGTTTTTTCGGCAATCACTCTTGGATTATCATTCTTCCAAATGCGGCAATTCTGCTTATTGACGAATCCACTGAGGTAAAAATGTGCCTCATCACTGAAGATGATTTTCTTCGAAAATTGATCATCTACTTCATAATAAGCCTGAATAATTTAACGCGTTGCTCGCTTGTGTATCTGTCCATGGTTGAAATTGAGTTAGTCTAAAATTGAGAAATATCAAATGAAATGCAGAAAAAAACTAGACGTTTAGGTGTGGTTTACATTCAGCATCGGCCCATAAAATTTAACCACTAACTTTAACTTAACTTTATAAACAATTAGACAATTTAACATTCGAGGTTGTTTTTCATGTGCCAATTAAGCAGACATTTGTAATGGATGAATGTATCACCTGTTTTTTTATTATATGTAGTACAGTGTTCAAAATAATCACCCTGATTATGTAAGGCGTAGTTGTGTCGTATTTTAGACGTTTTTTAAAAATGGTATTATGTATGGCGAAAACGACAAAAATACGACTCTGAAATAAAATCTATTACAAATATTGGTATTATGTATGTCGTAATAAAATGTCAAATTGGGCATTTATTGGCGTTTAAGTTTTTGTGCCCGACAGCTCTGTCGACAGACTGTTTCATAATATTAAAAAAACTTTAATTATTGTTTTACCCTGTGTTTTTTCAATCTGTTACAAAATCTTTGCTGTCGAAAATTTTACATAATACCAAAAAATTTAAAAAACGACTACGACTACGCCTGCTGTCGGAAAACGACTACGCCTTACATAATCAGGGTGAATAAACGATAAATGTAGCTTGAAAATGTTTACCGCTTTCATGCCTACACGAGTTTTAAATGTTTTAAATTGTCTTTAAACCTGCTCTTGTTCGACAAAAGAGTTTTTAAATAATATTTTCATGTTTTTGACTCATTTTATTATTTTTTACATTATATAGGGTTATCCATCTAGAGGTATTTTTTCAGAACAAAATAATTACAAAAATTCAAATCAAGTGTGGAATCTTTATTGGTAATTTGAAAGGACATTTTATGGCATTTATTTTTCGAATATAATTTCCTTCAAATGTTGGCCGCAACTAGGACTCAGGGTTTCCATTCTGATGGTCCAATTTTGGATGACTCGTTCGAGCATTTCGACCGGTATGGATTTAATGACACGCGTAATGTTGGCTTCCAAAACCTGAATCGTAGCGGGTTTGTCAGCATAGACTTTGGACTTCATCCCCAAAGAAAAATGTCTAAAGGTGTGATATCACACCTTCTAGGCGGCCAAATCAAAACATGAAATTAGCTGCTTTTCGAAATGACTTCTCAGTAGATCAATTGTTTAAGCAGCTGTATGGCAAGCGGCACCGTCCTGTTGAAACCAAGTGTCGTCAAGTTTACGGACTTCAATTTCAGGTAGCACCGATGATTCCACCAGCTTATAAACCGCACCAAACCGTGGTTTTCTCTGGGTATAATGACACTTCTTGAACCTCATCTTGTTGCTCTTCAGCCCAGATGCGGCAATTTTGTTTATTGACTTTGCCGTTGAGCCAGAAATGGGCCTCATCACTGAACAAAATTTTGATCGAAAACAACGGATCTTCCCGTTTCTCACCGAATGTTCATTTCCATAATACAGTTGCCAACATTTGAAGGCAATTATTTACAAAAAATAAACGCCATAACATGTTCTTTTAAATACCAATAAAGATTCCACACTTGATTTGAATTTGTATATTTTTTTTTGTTCTGATTTAATACCTCTAGATGGATCACCCTATACTTTTTGTAAACTCGCATTATTCGGTATGTAATAAAATCCGATCGATTTTATTTGAATTCGATTTGGTACGTACATTTTGAGTAAATCGGAATATATTTGATTTTAATGGATTGCTTTCAGTTCTTGTACAGTACATCAATATTTTGAGTTTTTTTGCCATATTAAACAAAATTTCGTTTGAAATCTCATATCTAGAACAAAACGAATTACATAGTTCGATTTCCATCACATACCGGTTCACAAACTCGGTTCTTGCAAACCCAATTTAAATTGTCAAGTTAGTCTGCATAAAAACGATGAATGATTAAAACCAGCGTACAAATAAGCAGTAAATACTCTAATTCCCATTTAGTAAAAATGACCAAAATCAAATAAAATGGGAATCCCCTTTATACGCCCACAATGACATGCTCATTAGGCTACATTAGTGTGGTCTATCTAATTCGACTTCCGTTTTGTTATAAGTATATGTACAGGGTGTGGGGATTGTAGTTTTAGCTATTGAAAGTGTTATAAATTTTTTTTTTGAATTTTTTATTGAAAATTTATTCTATTATTTAAAACATAGTAGAGTATAAAAATTTATTTAAAATATATCCCCTTTTAGCTTCGATAATTCGATCGATAATTTTTAACAAAGAGTTGTAGGATGCACGTATGTGGTTTTGAGGAAGTCTCGTTTCTCGTTGTAGACCGCGTCTTTATTGCGTCAATATACATATATTTTGTGTTAGAACCTTAATGGAACCAAAATACCCCCAATACATGGGGTTACTATCCGGTGAATTTGAAAACCACTGTTTAGCCGAAATTAAATTAGGATTGTTCTTTTTTAAGCAGTCCTGAGTCACGCGTGCCTTATACCATATCCGGTCATTTTGTTTGTTTACCTATTGCTTTAATGGGGAATTTTTCTAGTAATTAATTTCTTGGTAATTACTAAAACGACTGCTCTTTGCAGTCATTATACTCGTAGTATTGACTTGGGTGAAAGGTTTTGTGCCTTTTCACCAAACGCTACGGTCAGATATTGCGAGATTTGCGGCTAATTTCCTAGCACTCTGCCTGGAACTTCTTCCAAAACTTGCCCTTCTTTTGGGACCATTTCTGACAATGATGGTGGCCATGCCTTTTTAAAACACTACCATTCTCTTTGTATCGTTTTATGGTCCGATACACACACATTTTATTAGAATTTACTTTTTTTAGTTCTTGGACTATCGCTGGACACGATTTTTTTTTAGCAAAATAAAGCGAAATCAATCTATTCGGCTTGAGTTCCATGTCATATTAAATTAATTTCGCAAAACTTAAAACTTTGGTAATCTTGCAAACAATGTAAAAATGTATTGTCATTCAAAAAACTGATATGTCAAGTTGCAAATAGTAACACTTCAATCCCCACACCCTGTACTTAAATGTTTTGGAGTTTGCTCTACCCGTGATTATAATGTTGCAATTGAGATTGTAGTTTGTCAGTAAATCTTAAGCGGTTAGTAATAGTTTGCAAGCGTTGTAGAAGTTGTGAAGCCGCATTCCAGGTTTCACACCCATACCGTTGTGTTATAGTAACCCTGAAAATAAAAATTCGTATTTTTGTTTGTCGCGATTTTGATAGCATTAGCGTAGTATTCACCCTGATTATGTAAGGCGTAGTCGTTTTCCGACAGCAGGCGTAGTCGTAGTCGTTTTTTAAATTTTTTGGTATTATGTAAAATTTTCGACAGCAAAGATTTTGTAACAGATTGAAAAAACACAGGGTAAAACAATCACCCTGATTATGTAAGGCGTAGTCGTTTTCCGACAGCAGGCGTAGTCGTAGTCGTTTTTTAAATTTTTTGGTATTATGTAAAATTTTCGACAGCAAAGATTTTGTAACAGATTGAAAAAACACAGGGTAAAACAATAATTAAAGTTTTTTTAATATTATGAAACAGTCTGTCGACAGAGCTGTCGGGCACAAAAACTTAAATGCCAATAAATGCCCAATTTGACATTTTATTACGACATACATAATACCAATATTTGTAATAGATTTTATTTCAGAGTCGTATTTTTGTCGTTTTCGCCATACATAATACCATTTTTAAAAAACGTCTAAAATACGACACAACTACGCCTTACATAATCAGGGTGAATAATTAAAGTTTTTTTAATATTATGAAACAGTCTGTCGACAGAGCTGTCGGGCACAAAAACTTAAACGCCAATAAATGCCCAATTTGACATTTTATTACGACATACATAATACCAATATTTGTAATAGATTTTATTTCAGAGTCGTATTTTTGTCGTTTTCGCCATACATAATACCATTTTTAAAAAACGTCTAAAATACGACACAACTACGCCTTACATAATCAGGGTGATTATTCTTAGCCTGGCAAATACGATTCGAGATCAAAGTCGACTATCTGCTTATTTTCCCATGTGAAAGTCGACTCGGAAAATCGATTAATATAGGGTGATCCAGGTATAATAGAGGTATTTTTTCAGAACTAGAAAAAATACAAAAATTCAAATCAAGTGCGGAATCTTTATTGGTAATTTGAAAGGACATTTTATGGCATCTATTTTTTGAAAATAATTACCTTCAAATGTTGGCAACTGTATTATGGAAATGAGCCTTCGGTGGGAAACGGAAAGAATCGCTGTTTTCGACCAAAATTTTGTTGAGTGATGAGGAAGTCAATAAACAAAATTGCCGCATTTGGGCTGAAGAGCAAGAAGAACAGGTCCAAGAGGTGTCATTTCATCCAGAGAAAACCACGGTTTGGTGCGGTTTATCAGCTGGTGGAATCTTCAGTCCATATTTTTTTAAAAAATGATGACGACCCGGACATGACCGTGAATGGTGCTTGCTATCCGCCATGATATCGATATTTATGCTACCTGAAATTGAAGCCCGTAATTTGATGACACTTGTTTTCACCAGGACGATGCCACTTGCCATACAGCTGCTCAAAGAATGGATCTATTGAGAGGTCATTTCGAAAAACAGCTAATTTCACGTTTTGGACAGGTGTGTTGGCCGCCTAGATCGTGTGATATCACACCTTTAGACATTTTTCTTTGGGGTTACGTAAAGTCCAAAGTCTATGCTGACAAACCAGCTGCGATTCAAGTTTTGGAAGCCAACGACTTCACTTTCATAAAACGCGCATATCTCTGGGAGGGAACACTTTTGGGGCATGGGATCGGTCTCATTCGATGCCCAGATGTTGTCCACATCAAAAAAAAGTGAAAATTAATTTTTTTTACCCTTAGGTCCCTTTCTCTATGCGCTGTCAAATATTGTATCCAACAATAATCTACTTATTCGAAATTGCCGCCTTTTTCCTTTACACATGCCTTAAGTCGCACTGGCCAATCGTCTATAGCTGCACGAACCTCGTCCATTGGAAAATTGGCCACAGCTCGAACTAAAACAGTCGTAAGAGATCCAATGTTGGGGTATCTTTTGTGACAAACCTTGTCCTCTAAAAATTTGTAACCCAATGGGTTCAAATCTGGATTGCCTGAGGGCCATTCTTCAGAGGAAATGAACGCTGGCAAATTGTTTCGAAGCCAGGCCTGGGACGTTTTAGCCTTATGGGCCGTCGCAGAATCCTGCTGAAAAGTCCTTGGCTGGTTTTGGAACAGGGAATTGTTAAGAGGCTTCACAACAGTTTCTTAATAAACTTTGGCCGATGTTTTGACTCCTTGTTCGCAGAAATGCAGGTCAGTGACCCCATCGTAAAAGACACACCACCAAACCATGACTGAAGCTGGGTGATGACCCTTTTCCACCCTTGGGATCAGTTCAGATGCTTCCTTAGCTGACCGCGCATACACTCTATCATTTTGCTTGTTAAATTTTTCCTGAACGGTAAACATTTTTTCATCGGTGAACCAAATTTTTCTGTGCAAGTTATCAGCGTGCTTCACCAAAAGACGTTTGCATTTTTCAATCCTATTTTTTAAGCTGCCGGCAATAAATGTCCGGTACGTCGTTTGAAAGCCCCAAGTCCCAAGTCTTTTTTAATGATTCGACTCATGGACTTTTGCGTAATATTCATCTCACGGGCCATGATTTTCTGTTTTCGTAGCGGATTTCTGTGAATTCTTGATTTAACTGTGAATTCTTGATTTGATGACATGCGGTGTTTGAACAGAGCGTGGGCGGCCCGACCGGTGGCGGTCTTTTACATCTCCAGTCTCCTCAAACAGTTTTATGCATCGGTAGACGAACATGCGGCTAATCCCTAGTGGCCGGAGCGTTTTGAAAAATATACGGTTCTCATTATCTGACCACTCCATGATGAAAGACTAACGCTATTGAGGTTAGCTTTCAAAACCCATATGACATTAACAGGGTATGTTCAGTTCTACTATTGTAATGAGTGTGTTCAATGTTGTAACCGTATTTATGTCCCTACTAAGTATTTTTTTGTTATAGAAAAATACCTCTTGATGGATCGCCCTACAGAACCCTCAGAGGCGTGTTGTAGTGTGTACGATAGTTAAACAAGTTAACCCAGGTTCAAATATGGGGAACATGATCAGTGAGTACAAGAATTTTGTATAGCATATCCACTGCTTAACAGAAGTTGTTTCGATCTGCCCTTTCTCTAGGCCTAAATTATAAAAAGTTGGCCAATTATACGAAATTTGTTTCCACTGCTTTAACAGAAGCCTGTCCTCTCTCTAGGCCTAAATTAAAAAAAAAAACTGGCCAATTATACCAAATTTGTTCCCGAGTGTCATGTTTCACTTTTGGTAAAAAGTCGGAAGCCCTTTTAAATGAAAGTAATCATTTTGTTGAATTTTATAGGTTTTTATTTTCAAAAATTCTCGAATTTTATACTAACATTTGCAAAACTAAATGTTAATCTCTTTTTATTTTTGGTTGTTCTTGTTTATTTCCAAAACTTTAACAAATAACAATAATAATAGTAATAAATAAATAGTATATCATCAATTATTCAACAAAAAAAAAAAAACAAAACAAAAAGAAACTTAAAAAATTTCTCCAATGAAAAAATAAATAAATAAAATTAATTCAAATAAAAATAACAAATTGGTGAGGGTGCTTGCTGCTGCCCTTAAGTACACAAAATCAAAATCAAAAAATATTTATGCAATTCTTTTGTTTGTTTGTATAATATTTTTATAACAGTAATAATCATAATCATAGTATTGTAATATTAATAATAGTAGAGTAGTAGTAGTTAATAATAGTATTTAAGTTGTTTGGTTGTTGTTGTAGTAACATGAAAATTACCGAAAATAAACTCGTTTACAAACTCTAGAAGTAGAGTTTACACATTCTGCATGTGTGTAATTAAGTATGTAGGTCGTATGATAATTTGGTAAAGGGGTTTCTTAGTTGCTTTGTAGAAAAATCTTGTAAAAAAAATGTCGGTGTAAAATGTTTTTTTTTTGGTTCTGTTTTTGTATTCTTCCTTTTCTTTTGCTGAAAAAGGTATAGAGGCGGTCGTGATGTGTATGCGTGTCAAGTTTTTATTTTAACTAATAGAATTTCGTCCTTCTTCAGCTATGTCGTTTAAAAGGCCACATTTTGTAATTGAAACAGTTCCATGGTTTCGAGGTGCGGAAAAAATGCATATCGAACAATGATTTCACCTTATCTCTCATGTGATACTTTAACTAACTAACGACAAAAAATGTTTGTGTATGTGTAATTCTACGATTGGCGTCCCTCTTGGCCGGGTGGATTGAAGTAGTCCCAGTGGTGCGTGTGAACATTGCGGCCGGTCAGCAAAAATATCAGCACCACAAAGGTAATGACAATAAAGAGCACAGCCAGAGCAGGCACGTGACTACTGTTTACAGTGGTGGAATCTTCTACTCCCTCCTTGGGCTCCTTGCCCCGAACATAATCGGTCAGTTGATTGATAATTTTGGCTAAGGACAAACTGCAGGCGGTGATGAATTTACGGCCAGCCTTGGCGACACCTTGTGGATCTTCGGCGGTGGGCGTGCGTGTACTGCGTGTGCGTCTTCGACGGGGCACCTCATCTGCGCTTTCTTCTGTTTTTGACTCATCGACCTCGGGAGAATCGGAACGCTTGTGCCGATGACGTTGCGTGGAGCGGTTGATCTCCGACAAAGCTTGATCGGCCATACCTGCTTGGGCTCGGTGAAGATTGTAGAAGGCCAATGGGGCTAATGACTGTAGATACTCTGCTGTGGGAAACGGTGCTGGCAGAATTCCTGGTTGAGTGCTTACAGCTTGAGCTGGTGTCGCTGTTTCTGCTTCGGTCTGTGTTTGTTCGTCTGTATTTTGCACTGGCATGGCATCGGTTTGTTTCTTGGCCGACGCGGTCGCCTCTAAATCCCTTAATCGTGGTGGTTTTGGTGGTGGCACCGCTTCTCTCACCGGACTGGGTTCGGTACTGTTCTGCAGACTAGTTTGAGTTTCCACTGTTAGGTGCTGAGAGCGCTCCGTTTGACGTACCCGCTCCACAATGTCCTCTATTAGGCCGGGAGGCAGTTCTATGTTTTTCACCACAATATTGCCCGATTTACATTCGAGCTCTTCGGCACTTATTTGTTGGCCATGCAACTGGGAGACCATTATCTGGCCAGCTTGCAAGGCATGCACCCTTAAACGCTCCACCTCCAAATCTCCTAAGCGAGCGGGTAGTTGTGATGCGGCAGACTCTTCGGACTTAGCTACCGTTTGCAGGGGAGTCAGTTCTTTGCTTTCTACCGGTGGTTCTTGTTCGTCTTCAATACGTGTGGGTGTTGGCTCAATGGCAGTGGTAGATTTTCTACGTGGCGGTGGTAGAGGAGGTTCTTCATCTATTGGGGTTTCCACGCGATATTCTTTAGGCAAGGGTGTGAATTCCTTCTCGAAGGGTGCTTCTTCGTCTTCGTCAAGTTCCTCCCTCTCGGACGGCATTTCATCGATATCGAACTTTGTTGCCTCTCTTTCGGATGGCATGTCTTCCAGGTCGGACCGTAGGTCTTCCCTTTCTGATGTCACATCTTCTAGGTCGGATCTTAGTTCCTCTATATCACTTAGTTGCCAGGGCTCTTTAACAATATCTTCCCTATCACTAGTTTCCCACTTTTCCGATTGTTCTTCTCTGTCACTGTCTTTTATTTCCTCCCTTGAAACACTGGGCGAGGGCTCCTGAGAAGTGGTTTGCGTTTCCATAAGCTGGCGGCCAATTTCATCTAATTCATCGCGATACCTTTGTAAGGTACGTTCAACCTCTTCGTCGGTTTGTTGGGTTTCTTGGTCGGAGGCTAGGGTACCCAAGGCTTCATCTATATCGGTAGAACTGGGAGCATAGCTGGCCTCACTTACGGGTATATGTGGTTGCTCCTTTGTGTCAGAGATCAGGCTATGTTGTGAACTGTCCGAGAGAAGGCCTTCCCGCCTCAGTTCCTCTTCTTCCAATTCCAGATCGTCTATGGGCCGTACAATTAGGGAAGCGGCTAGCATGGTCTCATTGTTGTCCTTAAGCACGGATGTGGACGACTGGCGTTCTACAACTATGGCCGACGGCGTTTGGGGTCTACTCAAAGACTTTGCTTGCGACGAGGCTCGCGATCTTTCCGAAAGACTTCTTTGGTTAGCATCTCGGAAGCGTTGCAAACCTTTGGCCAATTGCTCGCTATCGATGACCTGATGATTGACCGTTTCGAGTTCCTTTTCCAGCTCTTCCTGTAGCATATCTTCTATGGTCTTGGGAATTATTCTGGGTTCGATAACTTTCATATCATCGGTGATTTCAAACTCTTCACACACAAAATCGTCCGGCAGCGGATCGGTTTGTGTCGAAGCTTCGACCTCTTCGAAATGACTGCCCGTATCTTCGGGGTCAATGCCATCTACAACGTCAACTTCATCGGATCCGTATTGCAAGGCTTCAGAACCCTTGCTGGCGGAACGATTGCGCTTCTCTCGGGGTGGTCTTGGTGGCGGTGGCAGCGGTCGATATTTCATTCTATTGATAATTTCACCCGACTGCAGATCACGTGGTGATTCGGGACGTCCATTGAATCCAGGCTCCTCGTAATCGTCTTCGATGTAACTAAAAGAAGTTTAAATTTAGAATTAGCAACGCCATCTGCATGTCAGAGCAACATAAACTCATGCCATTAACAACAACGTTTAAATTATACAGAAGTTTAAAATTAAAAAATCCAAAAAATTATAAAAGCTTCGCATTTAAATTTACCGAATGTGAAAAGTTTATTAATGTTTTCTAGTGGGTGGATGGGTGGGTAGTATAATGTGATTAACGAACGAACGCAGTCTTAGAGATTAGAGAATGGCATGGTCTTGCAGAACCAAACCACAGTGGTTACTTTCGGACACTGTGTCTTAAGGCGGCATGGCATGTATTATGTTTGTCTTAAGTTGTATTGTATGTCAATATGTAAAGTTAGGCGGCGACAAAGGAAGAGACAAAAATAAATTATTTAAATTAAACAAAATTATTAAACTAAACCAAATAACAAATTTTCTGCTTAAGGTTAGGATGTAAAACAAAATGGAAACGAAAACCATAAACGGCTCTACACAATTAAGCTAGCTAGCTGGTTGTATCTTACGTTGGGCGAGCATCTAAACTAAGGGCCGATTGACGGATCGTCGGCATGACAATGTCAGAGACGGGCGTATATCCTCGGGGTGGGGGAGGTCGTTCGGGTGGTGGCGGCGTACTTCGTTTAGTTCTCATATTGGGCATAGTGGCAAAACGATCTCCGGGCGAGTGTGAGAATCTCTTGCGCCTGGCGGGTGGAGTGGGCTTTGGCACTTGTTCCTTACGTACTACAGCATAGCTATTTCGGGCGGAAAAAGGATTAGGGGACCCTTGGCAAAATATGAGCGGTAACAAAAAAACAAACTCACCCATCATTTTCCAACATTTCAATCACGAATTTGTCTGCTTCGACATCGGCAGCATGGTCATGTTGTTCCAAGGAGATGGCACCACGCGATGCCTGATCTTCCTGATCGTAATTTGAAGCCGTCTTACGTGTTGATATAGAGTCCGAATATTTGTCGGGCGTGGCAAGGGGTACATGATGATATTCATGTTCAGTGCGATAAACGATTACCTAGAAATTTAAATTGTTATTATTATAATATTAAAATGAACTATTAAAAATGGTTAAGTTTTACAACTTAAACGTACACAAGTCTTCTATAGTAGGCGTGTTTTACATGACAAGTGAAAAACCACCTTAAAATACCTGTTGGCGATTTATTTTTTTTTATTTTTTATTTTTTAATAAAAAAATACTTTAAAACTTTTGATTCCTGGAAAATATTGAAGAGAATGCGTTAAGCGTGCTTCGACAAAATTAAGCGGACGTAAGGGAGCCCGATGAGAGTAAGAGGGTTGCCTGGCGCCATCTGACATTTCCATTGCAAAGTTTGACATTTTTTAGCATAAACGTACTTAAAACGTTTTGACGTACGACCATCATTTGTGTTGTCTGCAGTGACATGAAAAAATCAATTTGGCAAAAAAATGGAATAAACTCGTGAAGATTTTCGTGCGATCATTTTTTACAACTTTCGACGTGGATTATCACGACAAGAGTGCATCGATGAACTTAAATCTTTGTATGGCGATGAAGCACCATCCTATAGCACTGTGAAAAACTATGCCAGAGGTCGTCCAAAAACGGTCGTTGTGCCAGAGATCATTGATGCCGTGAGTGAACTGATAATGCAAAATCGTCATGTGACATACCGTGAGATAGAGGCATCCTTCGGCATTTCTTCCACCATTCGATACATTCGATATTGCATGAACACCTGGCCGTAAAAAAAGTTTTTTCTAGTTGGATCCCGCACAATTTGACAATCGCTCCAAAAAAGGCTCGTGCCGATTGGCGCAACGAAATTTTGAAAAAATACGATCGCGGTGCTTCAAAAGACGTTTATAAGATCGCCACAGGTGACGAATCTTGGATCTATGCGTATGATCGCGAAACAAAACAACAATCGACCGTGTGGGTTTTCTAAGACAAGCCAAATCCAACGAAAGTTGTTTGTGGAAGAAGCACTTCGAAGCAAATGGTCGCCTGTTTCTTTGGCCAGACTGGTCATGTGGCGACTGTTCCGCTTGAGCAACGTAGGACTATAAATTCTGAGTGGTACACCACTATTTGTTTGCCTGAAGTCTTCGGAAATTTCGAAAAGAGATGACGAATCATTTTACACCATGACAATGCGACCTCTCACACATCGGCTTAAATCAGCGACTTTTGGACCGACAAAAACGTCGAATTGATGGGTCATCCGCCTTACAGCCCTGACTTGGCACCCAATGACTTCCATTTTATTCCCGCACGCCAAGAAAAAAAATGCGTGGTCAAAGATTTTTGTCGCCAGAAGATGCTGCTGAAACGTTCAAAAACCATGCTTTGGAGGTGTCGCAATTGGAGTGGAAAAAGTGCTTCGACAATTGGTTTAAGCGCATGCAAAAGTGTATAAATCATGCTGGAGAATACTTTGAAAAACAATTAAACCATTTTTGTTGATAATTATTCGCATTTTCATTATTAGGCCAAAAATATATGTAGCAGCCCTCGTTTATATGTTGAATAATTGTTTTCCTAAACCAAACTATTCTTGACGCATATACAACACATTTTTAGTATTATTGATGACGGCTTCAAATTCAGGCTTTATCGGGGTTTTAAGCGGTGTTTTCCCGCTTGTCAGAAAAACACGACTATTATCGCTGAGTTTAAAAGCGATCTGTCAACTTTTTTTGCCTGCAGCCAAAGACAGTTTTACATTTAAGACTCGAATTTCAATATTAACGACTTTGTATCGTAAAGACGTCTCAGCAACTCGAAGGTCCCGGTCACAGATTTTAAACAAGTTCCCAGTTTCTCCCTAATTTACTTGTCAGGCGATAGGTGAGGTCGTGGGAGAACGACAACTTATAAAAGAGCTAAATTATTTTCAAATGAAACATCGCAAATGAGTTGCTAAAGTACTGCAGAGAAAGTCCACTCGGATTTATCGAAAGCACATGCCACATTTTTGAAAAGCTCATGTCATTTTGCCAATGGCTTAATGGTGTAACTTATATGAATGGTGCACTCAAATGAATAGCGTCGCTCATAAGAATGGTGGTACTTCTTTTAATGGTGTTCGCTGATAATTTCGTCGAGTCTATTAACTGACTAGATATTATTTAGGTGTTATGATGCTTTTAGAGGTCGAGATTATTCCCGAAATAGAGCGCAGGGAATTGTTGCAGATCTCACAAATCTCTTTGTGACCTAGTGGCTTTTTACTGCTATCGATACTATGACTACCGTTTAGGTAAATTAAAAAAATAAACTAAAATTTCCAGAAAGATGGCTGGATTTTTCTCTGGAAATAAATACTTAAAATGATCCTTTTTTAAAGGATTTATTCTTCTGATTTCCCAATTATCTAGTAAAACGAAAGCAAGTCTGATCTTTTGTGAGTTGTATCGAATACTAGTTGGTCGCATTCAAAACTACTTGATCTAATAATTCTCATTAACTTCATGCCATGACATTGACCACTCAAGTTCAACTATTCAATGTCTGATTTCTTTCCTTCAATCCCAGATGAAATTTAATAAGCAGGGATTAGGCCTTAACCCCTAGAGCTACAAAAAGGAACAGATGTTCTTTTGTGTTCATCACCAACGACTCAACACAATCCGACAGATAGTCCAGTCAATTACATTATAGCTTAAAAAAACAAATATGCGGTTAGACTTTCATATATACTTACATCTTCGGTTGGCTGCAAAAAGCTATTCGACACCGAGCGTCCTCCAAAACCATTGATATAAGAATCCTTATCCATAGAATTGTCGCGACGTCTCTTCTGACGTCTCGGTGGTTGTGGCCGTGAAACATCATCGCCCTCATCGAGCCGGTGCTCGTGTCGCACGGGTATATTTTCCTTTTCGGACACATTCAAATCATTCCACACTCCACTAACACCTTCGTGCGAGGGTTCGCGCAGATACTCATCGTCCATATACTTGACCTCTTGACTGTCCATGGAATATTTACTGCGACTTCTGCCCTTACGCATTGGACGACGTGGGACGCCAAAGTAATCGCTGCCATTGTGCGACAGCGAAAAGTCATCGCCATATTCATCGAAAACTTGTGAATCGTTTTCGGGTTGATAGGTTTTATGGAGTCGTCGAGGTTTGGGTGGCGGAACATCATAGTCGCCGTAATCACTTGTCTGGCCCACATGCTGCAAAGCGTTGATCGGCTTATCGTAATCGTTGCGGAAGGCATTACGGATGTATTGGTTAATTTCGATATTGTCCTGTGAGATGCCACGTTTGCGCAAAAAGAACTCATCTTCGCCGATTTCCTCCAAAACCACTTTTTTGCCCGAACTTGCAGTCGATTGGGTGTCGTGCCGTCCCATATCGTCGTTTTGATATTTCAAATAACTGGCTTCTGCTTCCATTTCTGCTTTGCGTAGCAAAATATTCTTCTGAATTTCTCGATCCGTCCAGCCTACAGCGTCTTTACTGTCCTCCGAACGGACATCGGAATCTTGGTGGACCATGGGGCGACGTTTAAATTCTCCTGAGCGTAAATTTGAGATTTCATGAATGGCGCGATTCTCCTCATCGAACTCAGCAAATTGCTTATTGTCCGCTACACCGCCAAGAATGCCCATGCTGGGTTCCTCGCTAACAGTATCCTCAAGATCTTCGCGCATGCGCCTTTCCAAGGAAGACTCTCTTTCGAAGCTCTCCTGTTCACTGCCATAGCGACGATAGCGCGAACCTTCACTGTCATTGTAGCTAACATCGGAAAACTTGTCAGCCCAGCGAGAACGCACAGGTCCTGGACCTCGATCTCCCTGAGGGGAACTAGACGATTCCACAGAGGGTTGGGTTTCGGTGCTCGGTATGACGCTGGTAGCTTCGGTAGCTGTGCCAGTACCGAATGAAGACTCAACTTCTACGGGCTTCTTTTTCTTCCGGAGCGCTCTGGGGTATGTGCCAAAGTTGAAATCGAACAATTTCTTTTGCGGTGAAGCGGGCTCAGTTGATTTCTTGGCAGTTTCGGAAACTTCTACGGACATATCTTCATCGGCGGGGCTGGTTTCGGACTCCTTAAATGATTTACTTCTGCCCAGCTTTATGGCGGACATTTCGGGAAATTTAAATTTGCTCATATCGGGCTTAGTGAACTTGGTAAATTCGGGACGTTTGAAATCCTTGAACTTTGACATATCGGGCCGTTTAATTTCGGGCATTTTGATTTTAGAAAATTCTGGGGCCTTAAACTTTCTACGCTCCTTGGCTTTCGGACTGCCCGATGGTGATTTCTTAGGAGTGGGCTTAAGTTTGGTCCTCAGCTTGCCTGCTTGGGTCTTGAGGCCCATTTGCATTTTGCGCGTGCGGTCTTGAGCCGAAGCCATAAAACTTTTCATGCCGGTTTTTGGCGGTTCAGCCTCGTCCAACTTTTCATCGATCTGCGGCGGTACAGCTTCCACTTCAATTTCCGTTTGTGGTGTGGGTAGTGGTACAGGCTTGAAGAACTGATCTTCAATTTCTCTCTGCATTTGCTCGGCGGCTTTCATATGATCCTCCGCGGATGCGGCTGCTGTATGAGATTCTTTTGGAGGTTGATCCTTATTATCAGAAGACTTCTGGTCTTCTGTAGAAGGCATTCCAATAGGTTCGTATTCATGATCGCTATAAAGAGAAACCGTTTAATTAGTTTGGTGGACTTGAACGGAAAGGATTTCTACAGATCAAAGACATAGAGAGAGAGAGAGAGAGAGAGACAGCGGAGAACAACACTGAAGGAAGCATAAGCGTGTTTAAGAAAAAATGAATGTGTGCATGTACATGTATGTGGGTGCTGGAGGGTTAAAACAAATGTGATTCCTGGGATTTGGGACCGTTTGATGCGTTCGTTCTCTTACCGCGAGAAGTAGGTCCTATCTAAGAAATCCGTTTTGGTTGGAGGTTTGGAGGGGGAACTATTTTCGAATTCGCTTAGGCGTGACTTGCGTTCTTCAAAGTGAAAACTAACGGTTTTGGTCATTCGCGCCGTGGACAAGTTGTCCTGAGACCCCCCTAAATGCTGACGATCTTGTGATTGCGTGCGTCCATCGAGGAAATTCTGTTTGGTTTGCTGCTGCATTGGCCGCTGCTCCGAAGGCGATCGCAGGCCGTGCATGTGCCTGTTTCGGTCGGGTGAGACACTATGAGGCAAACTGCCGCTGCTGTCCATCATGATTGGAGCCGAAAAGAGTGGTTTACCCTGCATTTCAGGATGGTGGTGTATGGACGGCTCTCGGCTCCAGCTAGCCTGTGATTCAGGATGTTGGCGTATTGAGGGTTCTTTGCTCCAACTTCTAATATTTAAGCCTCGATCTTGGCTGGACACCTCGGCAGTTATGTTGCCATGATCCAGAGAGAATTGAGAACTTGCCGACCGGCCCACAATTACGGGTGCAAATGCTTCGCCTATGCTCATGGATACATGTTCCGATTCCGGAAAATCGTCACGGCTACTCAGTGATTTTGGTACGGAGGGCGATTTAATTAGAACCGGTGCTGGTGCTGGCGCTGGGGGCGCTGCTGGTGGCTTTCCCGGTTTTGCCATATACTGATCCATCTCATCGACCTTAAGGGAAAATGTTTCCATAACTCGAATGCTCATCGGCTCCGCTTCAGCTTTATTTGTTATAACTGCACTCGATCCCGACATAATTGGCGACGGCATCGGCTTTTGTTTGGAAAATACCGACATAACTTGAGCTTTTTGCAAAACCGGCGATGGTGACTTCTCGTGGTTTTGCCATTGCCATTCTTGGAAAATATTGAGGGCATTCTGAAGGCTGATGGGACAGGTGATGGTGATCTTTCGCGATGTCCCCCATTCTTGTCCTTGGAGAGAAACGAGGGCATTCTCAGGATTGAAGGTGCGGGCGAAGGTGACCGTTCACGTGTCATTACAGAGGGTTCTGGAAATTCTGGTTCTTCTTTAGTCTTGGAGGAAAAAAACGATTTTATGCGACTGGAATAAGAGGGTTTTGAAGTTTCTTCGGTTCCTATTTGGATTTCATTTTCAGCGGCCATTTTCTTAGTTCTGGAAGGTGATGACTGCCTTTCGGGTGAATGTCCGCGTTTTTAATTGTTGGGAATTCTCCGAGGGAACTTGTAAGCTATCCAATTCCCGTGCGGGCGAAAAACGTTCCATTTGCCTCCTGGGCGATAATCGTTCCATTTGCATGGTAGACGTTGTAGGTTCAATTTGCCGGGCAGGCGATAAACGTTCCATTCGCGTGTCTGACACCGAAGGTTCCATTTGTCGGACAGGCGAGAAACGTTGCATTTGTCTCGCTGGCGATTTGGATTTGGCACGACTTCTAGCCTTTTCTCCTCCTCCCGGACCAGCTTGTCAATATTCACCGTCTTGACATACATATTGATATCGATTCTGGTTTCTTCGTCTACATTGAGTGGTATCCGCGGTACATCTTCCACCAGCGGCGGACTAAGACGTTCTATTTTTTATATTGTCCACTATATCCTCGACATTGTGGGCGCTAGCAATTGCTTCCAATTCGGCGACAGTTTCTTCGAGAGCATCCCGTGGTTTCATGGCCATTTTCTTGGGAGCCGTGTATATTGGCTGTGCGGCGGTGATTGGCCTTTGCATTTGCATGTTTGGCTGTTCCACAAGAGTCGAATTTTCATCGAATGTTTTGTATTTGGACATATCGATGGGGCGATTTTGGGGCATCGTTTCGCCGGGCAGGGCCGAAGAGAAGACATTAACCCTGCTGTCGTCTGGCCTCATATAGTCCACCGACATTGGTGGCTTGGCAATGCGAAAGTCGACGTCTCCCTCTGCAGCCGGCGGCGAGGGGGATCTCAATGGCGTAAAATTTCGCTGGAACGATGGCGGTTGATCCGACATCTGGGGCAAGGGTGTGGGATTGATAACATTTATCTGCGGTGACATATGAGAAATGTCCACATTGGATGCTCTGCGGCTGGCACTCACCGAACGTTGTTCACGTCGTTTCGGTGTGCCAATATTTATGTCAGCCACAAAGAGACCTCCCTTGGAAGGAGAGCGTGAGATACGCCTTAAAGAGCGTACGCTATGCATTGAAAGAGTTTCGGGATCACGATGACCACTGGCATTGGACATGCGATCCACTGAGGTAAAGCGTTGCCGTTGCAAGCCACCGGACATTTGATGTGGATCATCGTCGGAGATGCTGCGCACCACTAGACCGCGTGATTTAGCCGTCTCTTCCAATTCCGGGTATTTTTCCACAAATGAAATGTCCACCGAAGCCGAGGCCTGATCCCAAGAACGATGCTTACCCACACTGCGCATAGAATGCCGATCCGGATCCGGTTGAGTAATGCGTTCTCCCGCCAAAAGTCGACGATCACCGCTTATGCTCTGCATGGCCATCGGTGCTCGTATGCCGTGAGCATCTCGCTCCAAGCCCTCGAAAGACATGTCCACACATTGAGCATCATGATGTAACTCAAGCTTCGAGCTTGGCCTAGAGTCGACCGGATTAATGCGTTCGGGTAGCAGAGAGTCACATTGAAAATACTGGCACGCACAGCGAACATCGAGAGTAATGCCACTTGAGCTTTCGTTGCGCGACACGAAGTGTTTCTTCTCGAGTGGCAAAGCACCCACCGAAGCCGAACGCCTCGTACTCATTTTGGGAGCGTAAAATTATTGCTTAGCAGCTTTTGACACTGTTTGGGTTTTCGGTGAAATGACACACACACGCGTTTCTCATTTCGTTAAAACGAATAGGGGAAAACACGTACGTCGTACACACCGCCACAACGCAAAACGTCACTTTATGTTTGTCGTCCGCGGAGATTTTTGCAAAAGATCTGTTTGTGTTATTCGTTGTCGTCGTTGCTTGTATCTTCCTCCGTATGTCGTCTGTCGATTATAACTTTTCTTGACTGTTGAGGCTATTTTTAATACCTCCGACCGACAGACCAAATGAATGCTTCGAGGGTGAACATATAATTTATTTTTCTTTTCTTTTCGTATATTTTTCTTTTATAAAGAAGTTTCACTCATCATTTCAATACAAATAATAACTTTTGTGAACAATTTTTTCCAAATCACATCGTTTTGTAATACTTTTTCCCACTCCCGACCAATTGGCACAAAAAACTTAAAGACTACAACACTTATTTCCAATTTAAAAAAAAATATATATTCGATTCGATAGAGTTTGCAGAAGGAAAGAAAAAGCAAAAGAAAATATGCACGTATGTTTTTTTCTATTTCGACCGTTCTATCCCCATCTTAATGGCTGCAAATTTCGGCCAGGACTGAAAGCTTTTTCGTCGGCAGTTTTGAAAAATTTAGCAAGTAAAATGAATTCGTAATTTTGTTTTCATCTATCTTTTTTTTCGACGATTTGTCGTTGGTCTTGCCGTTCAACTTTGTTGTTGGTTGTCGTCTCATAGTTTTTGGTACATAGAAGAGATAGACCAAATGTTCCTCCAATGGTTGGATGGATTCATTGTGTTCGTCGTCAGCTCTTTAGGTTCGTCGCGTGAACACACTAGAAAATATTTGAGAGCATTTTTACACACATATTATTTAAATTCAAATAATTTTACTTGTTAATTTTTCTTTTTTTTCGGTTCTTCTTCTGCTTCTTGTGTGTAATTTTTCATTAGCATCGATGCCAAGTGGCCGTTTTAGAAGATTTAGCCATAACCAGACAAGAGCACAGTGTTTTACCAAGTGTAGAAAATTGTATTGAATGTGAAGTGGCCAGTATTTGAAAATATTAAATACATTCTTGATTTTTTGGGATCATAATGCTAGGCGAATATGACATATGTCTAGAAGGACTATTTGTGAAGTCTACCATAGGATGGAGTGCATAGCATAACCTATTTTGTCATTCCGTTCATAACACTACAAAGTGCTAAACAGAGGTTTTAAAATTATAAGTATTCATGATCGAATAAATATTCAGGATCGCAATATTCGTGATGGTCGTAAGTCTTACAATATCGCAAGATCATCTGCCTATCGTGTTGAACTATTGCCAAATTATTGCCTGCTTAATATTGAAATGAGCGTTATTTTAGTTTCTTGTGAGATCTGTGGGACCTTGTTGTCCAAAAAATCGGTTTTTATGTCCTAACAAAGGTTTACTTAATTACAAGGTTCGTTAAATATCGTAACGATTTGATACAAGATAAATCATTCAAGATATTTGAATGATTTATCTTGCTTGTTTTCGTACACCTAAGGGATCCAAAATAAGGCCTTATGAT
This sequence comes from Hydrotaea diabolus, assembly GCA_963513945.1. Classification (NCBI taxonomy): domain Eukaryota; kingdom Metazoa; phylum Arthropoda; class Insecta; order Diptera; family Muscidae; genus Hydrotaea; species Hydrotaea diabolus. The sequence goes on from OY740719.1 coordinate 173,019,052, forward strand.
GAATACCAACGATCTGTATAAGCTATAAAAACATATGTGTTTTTAAATTAAAGAAAATCTCAGTGCGAAACCCAGCATATATTCATTTCATAGATCGGACTAAAATTGCAAAGCGTGCCCATAAGACTCTAACTTTGAAGAGAACAGCATTGCCTCTAATTATATTATCAAGCCCAATGAACCAACAACAAGGACTTTTAAAATTCGACCATTGCAATTAAGTCAAACTCTCTTTAGACAAAAACCATACAGTTTCTGTGATACTACGAGGGCTGCTATATATATATATATTTCTGGCCTCATAATGAAAATGCGAATATTTATCATCAGAAATGGTTTTATTGTTTTTCAAAGTATTCTCCAGCATGATTTATACACTTTTGCATGCGCTCAAATCAATTGTCGAAGCACTTTTTCCACTCCGATTGAGACACCGCCAAAACTTGGTTTTAGGACGCTTCAACAGCATCTTCTGGCGACAGAAATCGTTGACCACGCATTTTTTTCTTGATGTGCGGGAATAAAAAGAAGTCATTGGGTGCCAAGTCAGGGTTGTACGGCGGATGACCCATCAATTCGACGTTTTGGCCGGTCAAAAAGGCGCTGGTTTGAGCCGATGTGTGAGAGCTCGCATTGTCATGGTGCACAAAGAATCATTCTTCTCTTGTTCGTTTTTCGAATTTCTCCGAAGACTTCAGGCAAACAAATTGTGGTGTGCCACTCAGAATTGCCGTCCTAAGTTGCTCAAGGGGAACAGTCGCCACATGTCCAGTTTTGCCGAAGAAACAGATGCCCATTTGCTTCGAAGAGCTGCTTCCACAAACAACTTTCGTTGGATTTGGCTCGTCTTCGAAGACCCACACGATCGATTGCTGTTTTTTTCGGGCTCATACACTTAAATCCATGATTTATCACCTGTGACGATCTTATAGACGTCTTTTGACTAATGTTGGTGGAAGAAATGTCCAAGGATGCCTCTATCTCACGGTATGTCACATGACGATCTTGCAGTTCACGCACGGCATCAATGTTCTCTGATTGATTTTTTCAAGTCACTGTAAACAACAATGATGGTCGTACGTCAAAACGTTCTGAGTATGTTTATGCTAAAAAATGTCAAACTTTCCAATGGAAATGTTAGATGGTGGTTGCCTGGGCCAGAAATATATATAGCAACCCTCGTATCAATCATTACATTTTAAATTTTAGAATCCAAAGCGTCAAATGGCTGGAAGAATTATATGTTCCATGTACAGGATTAACTTTAAGCCGAAAGACACTGGGACAAAAAGTTTGAATTCACTTTTAGCTATATTTCTAGTCACATGTTTCGAAAATTACAATGCACCAACTTACATTCGGTTAAATTGACTCATATTAGATAGAACAAGCAACCGCAATATTATGCTTGAGGCAATGAATCCCTTCTCGATGTGTACGGACTTCCCTCTAGATCGCATTAGGGTTAAAAACGAGCGATCTTCTTGATTAGTGTCAACTGTGGACGAGATCGAGCCCGACTCTTGAAATGTCTTGGACGGATTAAAGTCGCTCGGTCCTGTTGTTCCATCTAGTGCTTGCATTTTAAATCTTATGTGGTTTGAGACAGCAGCATATCTTTTCCGCTCGAAATATTGACAGAAAATCACGAAAATAATGTCAATGCTGTGTAGCCCAAACATTGTGTTTATTGAAAAGAAGTTGTAGCCGAAATGAGGCACACACAGCGTCTGCTGCACGCAAGTTTGTGCAAACATTTCCTAGGGCTGGCGTTCACTCTCACAGTGCCAGTAGTCGTATGGTGAGCACTGACTAGACTTTGGCTGCCGCAGCCGAGAAAGTTCGACTTAGTCCTGAAACATCGACACGCCATCATTCTCAGCAACTCTACGTTTCACGCACTAGCCTAATGCGAATTTTGCATAAAGACTTTGCATTACTAGCTTACAAGGTCCAAATAACTAAGCAATGATGGAATCATCCGCGTCGTTATCACTACTCCGTTAGAGCCTTAGAGAAGCTTTAAAAGTTATATTTTCTAACACAGCGCATTTTATTTTCGTTTACATGCAAAACTGCCGCAGCTGCGATGAGAACACCCATCATTGCACGTGATCGTCGAGAAGCCAATGACAATTTTGAAGCTAAGGCATCATTAGCCCATTTTTTTTAAATACTTCGGCACACCACAATTTTGGTCAAAGGTCAGGGCTATAAAGGCACAATAAACCACTTTTGTGGCCGGAGATTGAAGAAATGGCCTTGATCATCTTGAGTCTTAGTCGCATGCCCTATATCTCACGCGGCAATCAATCTTCTGCGTGGAAATTTTGGTAATCAAAATTGGAAATGTCAATTTACCAACTCCGAGCTAGGCTTTTTGTGCGCTACCGTGAATGACCTTTGTTATGCGAACCAAAAAGTATCAAACAACAAGAGGTAAAGGGTGGTAAAATTTTAAGGGCCGAAGTTGACTTGTCGCGCAAAAGAACCATTATTCCGTTAGCTGTGTGGCAAGTGGCGCCGTCCTGTTGAAACCACATATCGTCCACATCCATATCTTCCAAGTCGGCCATGAAAGGTCCGTTATCGTCTCACGATAGCGAACACCATTCACAGTAACTGCCTGACCGGCCTCTTTTAAAAAAAAATACGGCCCGATGATGCCGCCAGCCCATAAACCGCACCAAACTCTCTCTCTCTCTCTTTGTGGGTTGCCCAAATGCGGCGACGAGTCCACTGAGGTGAAAATGTGCCTCATCGCTGAAGATTATTTTCTTCGAAAATTGTCTTTTATTTTCATAATAAGCCTGCATTACTTTGGCACGTTGTTCGCTTGTGTATCTTTACATGGTTCAAATTGAGTTAGTCTGAAACTGAGAAATATCAAATGAAATGCAGAAAAAAACTTGACGTTTAGGTGTGGTTCACATTCAACATCGGCCCTTAAAATTTAACCACCCTTTATAATCGGAGAATTCACATTGAGTTCACGTACACGAAATGGGCAAAAGTCAATATTTAAATATGCTTAAACAGACAGTTCAATGGCATCTTTCAAAATATTTCCAATGCAAAAGGAAAGAAATTAATTGATTTAAAATATTTCATATATTATTCAATTACAATTCATATCTTTTTTGTCTAATTTTGACGTAAACCTCCATATCATCCACTTGAGCTTAAACTCGCCGCAAGTCTTGAATTTGCCGATAATACCTCTTTATTATACCTACGATTCAGGCCCTTAGAACGAATATCACCAAAAGCCATAAGTGAGATAGAGCCATAAACAATCTTCAAGGTCTTGAAATGCTGGGTTGACAGAAGGCGGTACTGCAAAGACTGCTGGGGCAGCCACAGGAAAGAAATTGTAATCCATAATTAATAGGAATTTAAAATTAAAAAAAATTTAGTTTTTTTTAAATGTTGAAAACCAAACATAGACTTTGTCAACTATTGTTAGAAACGATTCCTCAAAAATTTGGTGGCGGTTTGAAGTATGACAGTGAAACCCAGCAAACAATTGGAATGATGTGATATACCACTCATAGAAATAATAGATTTTATGGTAGAAGTAGCTTTAAAACAAAGCCAGATTCAATTTGATTAAATTTATTATGCTTTTTATTTTTTGGCCACCCTAGTGCGGTGACTAATTTCATTCGTCGAACTTGTCGCTGTGAATAAAGTATCCTATCGTAGCTAATAAAAAGTGTTTAGTAAAAATTAATTTAAATTAATATTTAATCGAAATAAATAATATGCCAACGGAACGTACGATTTTGTAAAACAGAATTCTAATTTAGATTTACTTGTCTTTTTTTAACTTTGTGGTTATGATCTTTAGATTTTCGGCAAAAATTATGAAAAAGTTGCAAAAGTTAAAAAAACATATAATTAATGATTGAAATAACATTTCCTTTCTATAAAATAACTTAAACGCGAACAATTCATTGTTTGTTTGTATACAAAGATCATTAAAATTATTATAGACTACATGTTCCGTTTCCAGACTTTGCACGCTAGACGGGGATATACATATGTAAGCCATGTGTGAGGAAAAATTCCCAAGCGATAATAGAGTTTGCAGATGCGGAAATACGTCAACATGAACTTATAATAATAGATGTCTAAAATAATAAATTGTCTTTGTTTATATCAAAGAAGTAAAAAAGGCAATTTGTTCCGCCGGATCGAATCTTATGAACCCTTTACCATGAATGCGTTATTGATATAGAAATTCTAGTCTGAGTCCGCGCTTTAATCTCAATACAAATATTCAAAAAAAATCATGAGCATCATGAGCAAAATTTAATTTTTTTCCAAGTAATATAAGTAGTAGGAACAAACATTTCCATTAATTATGGAATACAACTTTGTTCAAGTGGCTGTCTCGGCTGGATTCGTAGTAGCCACTTCAATTAAATTTTCGAAGATATTGCTGATGGTTTCGGGCTAAGCTCACGGATTACTTGAAAGATATTGGCCTTTCGTGCTTGAATCGTTTCTGGATTGCCGACATAACATCAGCTCTTTACGGTTCCCCAGAAAGTCCCAAGGGTTAAATCGCAGATCAGATGCGGCCAATTAACATCGCCTAGAAGGCTAGTAACGCTCGCTAAAAGATTGATTCTGCCATAACCTTAGTGGCACTACGCGCTGCCCTGCTGGACCTAGAGAACGTCTAAATTCATGTCTTCAATTTAAGTAAAAAAAATTGGAGAACATTGTTCTGTAACGCCCACCGTTGACCAAAACGTTTTTAGAAGAAAAATTACTCATAAATTGGCCCAATGATGCCATCGCCCAATTGGCTGCTCCACAATAACTTGCAGGTTTTTTCCAGCCCCAGGTGCGGAAATGTTCTTTCTTTACAAAGCCGAGGTGAAAAAGTGTCTAGTCAGATAAGATGATTTTTCGCCCAAAATCGCAATTTGGGCTCTAAGGCTGACTTTCTGTCAAGATTTCGAGATGGAAAAAGCTGTCAATTTCATCATAATGTATGATTAAAAAAGCAAGTCGCTATTTGCCCACCCGTTGTAGGCATCTCAAAATTAAAATCTTACACTTCTCCCAATGTAGTTCCCATACATTTAATTCAGTCCAAACAAAAAGAGCAAGAATCTTAAACCTTTCCACATGTACATATGTCTTATAGTCGGCGATCGGTTGATATTAAAAATGGACTAAATCGGACAAGGTTCCGCTTTGGAGGTCAAATAAAAGTCCTGAACAAATTTTTAATTTTGGGACATTTTTGCTATGTAATTTTATAAATTAACTTGTAAAGCGACACTTTTTGTGGTTGGCATAGATTCCTTAACCTTGGTGAATGACCGCTCCCTAATATAAATATTGAAATATGGGTATCCAGAAACGGTTAAATCCTCTCACAAATCCAAATATGTACCTATATTTAACATTTGAAACTATTCAGAATATCACATTAATTTTACGATTTTTGAGACCTTAGCCTATGCCAGCAATGATATTTGGATTAATTTGGCTGAATTGAAGACTGACCAAATATCATATTAATTTTACAACTCTAAATATTTCTAGTCCTTTGCCCATGGGTCTTAGGTCTTTAAGGTGGACATGAACATATGGGTACACAGAAACAATGCAATTTTATGAAGATCCAGAATATTACTTAGTAGGTACATAAATACTGCTACTACATTGAACACACCCATTTCAATAGTAGAACTGAACATACCCCGTTAATGTCATATGGGGTTTGAAAGCTAACCTCAATAGCGTTAATCTGTAACGGGATTTTAAAATTGTTTCAACTTTCATCATAGAGTGGTCAGATAATGAGAACCGTATCGCTGTAATAGCGCTTTTCAAGTGTGAAATGAAAAACAGCGATATTTTCAAAACGCTCCGGCCACTAGGGATAAGCCGCATGTTCTTCTACCGATGCGTAAAACTGTTTGAGGAGACTGGAGATGTGAAAGACCGCCACCGGTCGGGCCGCCCACGCTCTGTTCGAACGCCGTTAAATCAAGAATTCACAGAAATCCGCTCCGAAAACAGAAAATCATGGCCCGTGATATGAATATCACGCAAAAGCCCATGAGTCGAATCATTAAAAAAGACTTGGGACTTGGGGCTTTTAAACGACGTACCGGACATTTATTGACTGCAGCTTTAAAAAAAAATAGGATTGAAAAATGCAAACGTTAAGCACGCTGTAACTTGCACAGAAAAACTTTGATCACCGATGAAAAAATGTTTACCGTTCAGGAAAAACTTAACAAGCAAAATGATAGAGTGTATGCGCGGTCATCTAAGGAAGCATCTGAACTGATCCCAAGGGTGGAAAAGGGTCATCACCCAGCTTCAGTCACGGTTTGGTGGAGTGTCTCTTACGATGGGGTCACTGACCTGCATTACTGCGAACAAGGAGTCAAAACATCGGCCAAAGTTTACCTAGAAACCGTTTTGGAAGCTGTTGTGAAGCCTCTTAACAATTCCCTGTTCCAAAACCAGCCATGGACTTTTCAGCAGGATTCTGCGTCGGCCCATAAGGCTAAAACGTCCCAGGCCTGGCTTCGAAACAATTTGCCAGCGTTCATTTCCTCTGAAGAATGGCCTTCAGGCAGTCCAGATTTGAACCCGTTGGATTACAAATTTTGGACGGTTTTAGAGGACAAGGTTTGTCACAAAAGATACCCCAACATTGGATCTCTTAAGACTGCTTTGGTTCGAGCTGTGGCCAATTTTCCAATGGACGAGGTTCGTGCAGCTATTGACGATTGGTCAGTGCGACTTAAGGCGTGTGTAAAGGCAAATGGCGGACATTGCGAATAAATAGATTCTTTTTGGATACAATATACATCAATAAATATATTAAAAATATTTGGTTTCAAAAACATTCAGTACTTTTTGTTAAACAGCATAAAACGTGTGTAACAGTATTTATGTCCCTACTTGGTGCATTATCTTTAGAATTTGGCTGATTGGATGCCTTGACCTGTTACGTGGTCTAATGCAATGGTCCCAAATGCAATGTACGAAGACTTAAAATTCGAATATGTACGTAAATTAAAGATTTTGCCCAATTTTTCACTCATAGCCCAAAAATCGGCATCCTTTATCCATGGGTATTTATCGGTATCAAAAACTACAAAAATGTTCGTCATGAATCCGCAAATAATATTAGTTCTCCAATTCAACTACATTTGAGGTATTGGCCTATAAATTAATGGTCCCTAGAGTGCCGAAAATGAGGTCCCTTCAAACTTGGACATGGGGTTACTCATTAACAGTGGAATTTTCTCACAAATCTCTGGTTTAACTTACAAGATTTGTCTACATTAAAGGCCGCAATCTGCGGGCTCCCTAGGGCCCCCTCAGCATTGGACATGGATTTTTCCAACACAATGATATTAAAGAATTTCTGCGGGACAACGGTTTCTTGGGCCCTAAAAATGAGTTCTGTCAAACATGGATCCAACGCAATCCATGGCAGGGAGTAAAAAAGCTTCGGCCCAGTCGAACGAATTGTCCACTTGTTTTAATTCACGTTTTCTTTCAAAAAAAACCTATATTCCTACAAATCTGTTTAAAAACAAAATTCCAATATTATCAGATGCGACCGAGTCAGCCTCAGACTCATTTTGTTAGTGAAAAAAAACCATACTTTTTTTGACGACATTTTTTTAAAATTTCAAAGACGAGTACATTTCCTTTCCTTGCAAAATACTTGGTTGCTTCAAGGATTAAAATTCGTATTTATCATAGGGCGTAATAGCCTATAAGTATACACACCAAGCGATCGTTTAACTTCATAATTTTATAGATATTTTGCCCCTTGTATTCAAAATACTCTTTCATATACTCGTACATTTTACGCATGTAATGGGTGGTCCAAGTAGAGATTCTTTTTTCAATAGCCTTTTTGACGGATCACGTGTGAGTCGTGTCATGCTGTCATGTTATTTCTGTTTAGTATTGTTTGACATTTCATCATGGAAAGACTTACGCCTGAACAACGTTTACAAATCGTTCAACTTTATTACGAAAATTCACGTTCTGTGAGGAATGTGTTTTGTGCACTTTGTTCAACTTATGGTCAACATAATCGGCCTACTGAGCGTACTATTCGCAACACCATCACATATCTTATTCTATAATATTCATTATTCTATAATATTCGACCGAATAGACCACGTCCAGCACGCAGTGGAAAAAATGTAGCGGCCGTAGCTGAAAGTGTACACCAAGCCTGTGAAGAGTCGATTCGGCGCCCTTCGCTGCAACTCGGATTGACGTATTGAACTACTTGGCGCATTTACGTCGAGATCTTAAATTGAAAGAGTACAAAATACAGCTTCTGCAAGAAATGAAGCCGCCCGACGTTCCCAAACGACATCGCTTCGGCCAATGTTTTTTTGTTCAGCGATGAGGCCCATTTCTGTCTCAATGGGAATGTAAACAACCAAAATTGCTGCATTTGGGACGAAGCACAACCAGAAGAGGTTCAAGAGCTGTTCCAGAAAAAACAACGGTTTGTTGTGGTGTGTGGGCCGTTGGAATCATCGGTCCATATTTCTTCAAAAATGATGCCGGTGTGAACGTAACCGTCAATGGCGACCATTATCGTGCCATGCTAACCGACTATTTGATGCCTGAAAGTGAAGCTAGTGATCTCGGCGACATTCGTTTTCAACAAAACGGCGCCACTTCCCACACATCGCATCAATCAATGGATTTATTGAGAGAACACTTCGGTGAGCAGATAATTTCACGTTTTGGGCCGGTCGATTGGTCACCAAGATCGTGTCATATCACACCGTTAGACTTTTTCCTTTGGGGATATGCAAAGTCTAAAGTTTATGCGACAAACCGGCTTCGATTCAGGCCTTGGTGCAAAACATCACGCGTGTCATTCGCCAGTTACCAGTCGAAATGCTCGAATGAGTCATCGAAAATTGGACTCAACGGATGAACCATCTGAGACGTAGCCGCGGCCAACATTTGATAGACATAATCTTCTAAAAATTAATGCCAAAAAATGTTCTTTCAAATGATAATAAACATTCCCCATTCAATTTAAATTTTCTGTGTTTTTTTCTTTAAATAAGCAGGGAACCTCGAAATGGATCACGCGTTATAAACAATAATTTCTGTCTTAAAATTTAACATATTCGCCCTGATCACGGTTGTCGTTGTCCAAATACGACTTGAGTATCTTTTGTCGAATTACTACAAAATCAACACTTGTCATATATAATGTGATCAGGGCCATTATATAGTTAACGGCTTGGTCGATCGAGTCGGCTAACAGCTGTAGACGCAGGCAGCCAATTGATTCGGCGGCGGCTCAAACAGTTACCGACTGCAAGTCGATCGGCATCGCTCTCTGTAAGTAAAGCCATGGATGGTTCATTCACAAAAACAATGGAGATTTGTTCCACCCATTTACAATCCCAAGCGGCGCATGACCATAAGCCATCAAATTGGATTTTCTTAAATGTTGCGGAATGAAAAATATTTGAAATTGCTTTCGTCGCTATACTCGTACATACATTGTAGTGATCGTTGGAAAACACGGTGCTTAAATACTTGAAATACTGTACTGTGCAGATGTTCGTCATGAGCGGTGCCAAAAAAATACGCCTTCATTTGACACCCGCTTATCGGTGGTCAACAAAATTGCCAACAAAAAAATAAATAGAAGAAAAATGCACCGAACATAATGTGTAGACAGACGACAATGATTTCCTCCTTAAGAGCATATACTGCGTTTTTCTTTTGCATACATAAATCTGGCGTGAGAGTGGGTGGATGGGACAGAAGACACACGCACACACATACGTACACTAGTATTTTGTTTGGTGAAATAGTAAAACCCATAACCAGGACTAGGACCACCAGCACAGTTACCACATTGCTTACCTTTGGGTTATTCATGCAGCACTTGGAAAGTCGATCTATTGGAATGAAATCAACTAAGAGGTCTACTACTACAGCAGGAAGGTGTTAGACGCAGGCGGAGTTGGGAGGCAAAACGCTTGGGGCCGCGTTTGCGTTTTGGTTTGCTGCGATAGCGCAGTGTTAGTAACAGTTTCATTAGGATGGTGAAGAATGTGTATTGTCTGAAAGATGACATTTGATGTGTTTTTTCAAGTATATGTACATCGAAAGAGATAGAGGAAGATAGAGAGAGAGAGAGAGAATGAAAAGGGGGTAGCGGAGGAAGTGTGTAGTCAGTGTAGATTAGTGTCGTTAAAATTAAAATTAGAAAATCAAAATATTCATTGTAAAATAAAAAGTTTTAAAGAGATCAACACAGCCGACTGTGTGTGTGGGGTTAAATTTAGAATGTGTTCTACATACTTGGTGGTGTTCTTCCACTTGTTGGCCTCCTTGGCGGCTTCCATTTGCTCGGCGGGCAATTCAATGTCCTCGCGATGGGGATCGGCTTCATCTTCCACATGAGAGAATGTTACCTTCCTACTATCGGAAGGTGCCGGCGAAGCTTCCTTTTTCAAAGATGGCCTCATATCGCCGCTTGTAGATTCCTGCTGACGCTGCATCTGAGATTTTATATCCAAATGAGTCGAGGATTCTGCTGCCTCTTCGGTCATCTCCTCGACCTCGTCCTGCTCTTCTTCGGTTACGGGTTGCAATTGTGTTTTACTGCGGTCCTCATCGGATGACGCTGAGTCTATAGAGGAAATGGGAGCCAAAAGAGTATTTGACTTCCTTTCCGGTGTGGCACGCTCGGTTAGGGCTATGGCCTCTTCTTCACTGCTACCCATGCGATCGAGGGGTATGGTATGTTTGGCAGACGCTACTTCTTTGACAGCACTACTGTCCTGGGTGGCCAACGACTGCTTTAGGGCATCCACCGAGGTGGCATCTAAAATAAACCGAAGTTCTTCGGCCGCCGCCAGGGCGACATCATCGGGATGATCGATTTCTTCATACACATGTTCTCTACGCAGACGTGGAGCTTTTTTGGGCGGTTTGTTTAAGTCATCGTCAGCTTCTGTCTCTGTTTTGGCAGACATTTCTTCATTTGCCCTTGTATTGGCCGCCACTTCACTTATCTCTATAATTTCTTCTGGTTTCACAATGCTGCTCAGTGGCTCTTCGCTGTCCTCGTGGCGGCCCAAACGTTTTCGGCTGGGCGATTCGTCGAGTTCCTGTATTTCCAAGACATCATCGGAATCCTGTTTTTCAATAAAATGCGGTATATCACTTCTTTGGGCCTTGGGCGAACTTTTCAGTTTTATTATCTTCGGTTCTTCGTCGGGTATGGGAGCTACTTTGTCGTCTTTGCCCAAATGGAGGCGCTTAATATTTAAACGCTTCTTCTGGCGATCAGCCATGATCTTTAGCTTCTTCATGATGGAGAAACAGCGAGGATTCTTGGGGTGCTCGTAAATTGGATGTTCCGGAGGGCCTGGTACTTTTTCTAGGCTTTGCTGAAGACTGCCTGCGTTGGTAAACGAATCGGGCAGCGATTGAGCGTCGTCGTTGGTGCGGGCACCGTAGCGACGTCGTCTGAAAAGTCGGCGAACTTTATTGAAGCGATTTGCAGCTTTTGACTTGGCTGTGGCTAAAACGGAATCGGAAACGCAGGAGAAACTTTCACTGTGCAAACTGTGATTTTCGAGATCCGATTCCCGTGGCAGGTGGTGTTCCGAATGGTGACCTTCTTCTTCCTCCTCCTCTTCGGATAGTTCTTGCAAATACGGATGGGTCTCTTGTATCAAAACCTGATCGTCAATGCGTACTTTTTTGTTTGACTTGGGTGATTCGGATAGAAAACGAATTTCCTGGGACTTTCGGAGCATCAACACTAACTCGGGTTCTTCATCTGGACCCAGTGGTCGTTTATACAGATGCGTCCAAGGATAACCTCCCTGAAATTGAAGCAATTTAAAGGTTGTACAGGCAAATAACTACCCTCTTCTCTAGTCTACTTACCCTTTCTCGGGCCCTTCTTAGGTCTTCCCAGCGGTATGTTTGTAAAGGCACTGGGGGTTTGTCCGTGTTGGTCTGAACCAAATACTTTTTCAACGACTGATAATACTCCCTTTTGCAGTCTAAGGCTAATTTTTCGGCATCACTTGACTCGGAGCCTTGCAGGGCCGGCAGCGAGTCTATGAATAGTTTGCGTTCAGCCTCTTCGGAAGCAGTTTTCGGAGATGGCACAGTAATAAGTTTGAGATGACCAGCCGCTGGAGGTTTTAGGCTTGACGCAACTTCCTTACTTTGCGAATCTAAAATGCTGGTAACTTCGGATATCTGCTGATCGACAACCTGTGAGAGTTGGGACTCTGTACGACTTTGTTCTCCGTCCAGTTGGTCTTCGGACGCTTTCTCAATGTCATCGGTAATCTGAGACGAATGAGGTTGGTTATCTTCTTCGCTTGGTTCTTCCGTGTTTTTGTGTGTATCGTGTTTTTCTGGTATAACCAGGTCAGTTCCTTTGTAGTTGTTCGTTTCGAAGGCCTTGACGATTTCCTCTTCGATGTCTTGTAGCAATTGTTGAGCAGCCTTCTCGATATCTTCCTTGTTCACATGCAAGTCGCCGTTGAGGTAGGCCCCGGCTATAATCTGCTCAATTTGAGCTGCTTGCAAAGGATCATCGGTTTCAATGAGCTGTTCGATTGGTTGCTTCGTTACAACTTCGGCTGGCTGGACTTCGATTACTGTGCGTACATTGTCCTTGGTTTCCACTTTAGAGCAACCGACTTGTAATTCATCTTCGACCGGCTGCAATTCGTTGATGCCCACACTTTCTTTACAGGGAGTGGCTTCGTTTAGGGTTTCTATTAAATGAGATTCGATGTCGAGGATATTATTTTTAATGCTTGGTGGCGGTGATGGAGACGGAGATGCGGCAAATCCCTCGTGCTCCTCCGGTCCGACGTCCTCCAGATAGGGTTCGGTGTTGCAGTCTTTGGTTGGTGTGGTAGGGAGTTTGCTACCCGTTTGAGGGCTTGAAATGGGGGCGGATGTGGTGACGGCGGCGTTTGTCTTAACTAAATGATCTGTTTCGGTACTAGAACTACTGACTAGGTTCTTAACGCTAGAGCTTGCATCGTCTTTGTGCAATATGAAATCCTCCGAGGATTGCTGCGACACATTCAACGGGTTTTCATTGACGTCGTCCTTTTGCTGTGACGGCTGCTTGTGTTGGTTTTTGCTTTCTTCTGTGGCATTTAACGGACTAAGTACTTGAAGAATTGCGGGTTGTTCAAAGGAACATTCATTGGAACCAGGTAATGACACTGCAATTGAAAGAAGAAGAATAATAATGAGCAATTGGAAAAACATTTAAAGGCATTTATTTATGGAGCGAAATACAAAAAGTGTTTTGGTCTAAAACGTTGATTGGAATGTTTTTGCAATAATGTAAGGTTTAGACATACATGGGAAAATGATTTAAACATCAATACCGGACGTAAGTGTACTCAAACCTTGGGGAGTTGTAGTAAAGTATAGATTAAAGTTCGTGATATAAGACACGAATGATTTTAAAGTACAGTGGGTTCCCGATTTAACAGACAATACTATTTGTTTCAACCAACATTACTTATTTTAAACGGAAACGATTGTATTGTCAGATTGAGTCAATAATCCGAGTATCGAGAGGGTTCTTAAAACGGTGAAGATAGACTCGCTATCAATCTCTACAGCTAAACATTTCACGCAACAGCCTAACGCGAAGATCTCCTTGCACAAAGACCTCGCGCTATTTGCTTACATGATCCAATTTATTTAGCAATTCTTTATCGTTTTTATGTTATGGGCTCACAGCTCGAAATGGATAGCTATTTTAAGAAAAATTGTCCGGGAATCGGTGCTGATTTTAAATCGATGGCAAAATTGGCCTATTTTTTTTAAATGCCGCAAGAAGCGTCATTTCGTTTAACGAATAGCGCTACAGAAACAAAGGACAAGGAGTTAAACGCTCTTTAGTTTTTACCGAGTAAATCAAGTAAGCATGATAAGCTAATGGGAATTCAATCGTAGCAGCCACGGGAATGAAATTGTGTTTCGCAAATAATGTAAAAGTGTGCTCCAATTTTATTTCAATTATTTACATTTGATAGCTTATTTGTCGTTTTTTGAGTTCCAGGTTTCGTAAGTTTAAGCTCAAAACTTAGGCAGATGGTAAAATAGCACTGGTAATCATAGAGAGGATGACGTCCCTTTTGACTAATGAATGATGCAAACTATGGAAAACTTTTATACTCTGTTGTTTGTAACGCCTTAAAATAATGGAGATAGGCTCTTTGTTTAGTATACCGATCGATACAAAAATTCTATGCCATTTAGCGATATTCGATGTTATGAACCGATTTTGATGAAACTTGTTACATTTTTCAAGTTTGCGCCAAGTGTGAATCCTATTGATGCTGGTTCACATCGGTTCATGCCCGATTTTACAACCTACAGCTGTGAAAGGTATTAATTATATCTAATTCCACCATATTTTGAACAAAGCGTGGCAAGAAACTAGAACCTCTGGCAAAAGTTTACTATATTAGTTACCCCATCACACTTAAGTTCAACATGGTGCGTTATCACTAAACAAATATTAAATCTTTTGAAACTGGACCTTATCCATGTCCATATGTGACAGCACATAGTGAAAGGGACCTAAGGGTAAAAAAAAATCAATTTTCACTTTTTTTTGATGTGGACAACATCTGAGACCGACATCGGTCAACATCGAATGAGACCGATCCCATGCCACAATGTGTTCTCTCCCAGCGATATGCGCGTTTTATGAAAGTGATGGTACACCAAAGTTACACGTATTTAAATCTTTAAAATGGCTCTCCTGAACAAAACTGGTTTCTACCCTTAGGTCCCTTTCTATTTTGAGCGTCACATATCTTCGTATAGCCCCAAAGCAAAGGTCGTTCCCGGTTCAGAATCTACAGCTTTAAAAGCTACATATTGCTTCAAATTAAGGCCAAATTTTAACAAAGGTCCCTTTCGATTTGAGAAACTGCAGCTCTAAAAGCCACAAATTATACCTGATTACGCTCAATTTTACATACAAAGTCCTTCGCGATTTTACCATAACCAATAAGTCGGTTATACCAAACAAATTCAGTAAAACTACTACTAATAAGGTACATGTTACTTTGGTAACAATAATTGGAACAATAATTGTAACATAAACACTGCAACAAAATTGCGAAATTAGAAAGGAGAATGATTTTTTATTGAAATGAAAGACTTAGGTTAATATTGTCATTTTTAAAAAGACGGCTCTGGTAGGTTTTATGGGCCAAGGAAATTTTAGTTTGCAACGCTTTACCCTATAAAATACGTTAAAATGACATCAGTAGAATCGTACGGTGTTTTTTTCGTAGAACATTTTTTTGACCCTCTATTCCAATTTGATACATAAAATCGTTTTATTTGAACTTTATAAGATACGAGTACGAAAGTTAAAACCAAGTTTTAAAAAAAACAGCTCATATATCAAACAACAGAATACATTTTTCAAATATTAAGCAAAGATTAAATAAAAAAGTAAGCCTTATATGTATAAGTATACCCTCCTCCGTCCGTCCCTCCACTAAAAAGCACGAAACAAATGGTTCATTTTTTGGCCTATGTGTTCATCCTATTTCGGTTATTTAGATAACCGAATACATAAAATTTAACCATCAGCTAGCCCGCATTTAAATAGTTCTAATAGCCAATAACCTATAACAACAACCACTACTTCTACAAATTAACTTCCAATTATCATCCTAATTAGTTAGGATTGCCGATACTCTCTCTTCAACTGATACTGTTAGTTACCACTAATGCAAATTGGTGTGTACCCAATCAATATTCGGTTGAACCGATGGAATACATGGGTAGTAAGTGAAACCACCAACATTCGGTTGGCAAATATTTGGTTGTGGCCACAAATCTGTACTCTGTGTGCAAGTTAAGAATTATTATTGGCTTCATTAGAACTTATATCTGGATTTTTAAGG
Organism: Hydrotaea diabolus; assembly: GCA_963513945.1. NCBI lineage: Eukaryota > Metazoa > Arthropoda > Insecta > Diptera > Muscidae > Hydrotaea > Hydrotaea diabolus. Next base: position 173,035,035 of record OY740719.1, read on the forward strand.
AAATTTTGTTGTTTTTTAATATGTATGTATGCTCGCGTTCGAAGCGGTATGATCTTTCAGCTCCTTGGCTAATAGGCTCCTCGATGCTATATTCCTTGATCTTGATTCTCACACCTTGGTCTAAATTAAAGTTAAATTAAGTTTGTTTAGTAAATTACATTTTACGGTTCTATTGAATTTCTCAATTTATTTGGGCATCCATTGAACAACTTGAACTCTCCGAGAATTTTTCGTAACTGTGTGCTAATTTGCTAGATTTAGCAATTTCTATTACAACTCACATGTTTTGCATATTCCATTTCCAATCAGTTTTATTTGCTAGCACTTTTCGTATACCTAGAATGCGGATATAGAAAAAGACAACAACAACACCAAGTATGTAAACAAGGCAACAATTACACATATTATGTGTTTATAACAGTAAATATGTATAAGTAATGATCTATCTGGCCTTTTTATCTCTCTCACTCTCTGTCTCTCTCTCTATGATGAATGCGGCGGATTACATAAGATACAGTATATTTTTGGAGACTACACTTTCTGTTTATTGACAGCTAGAGAGAGAGAGAGTGAGAGTGATAGAGAGCGCGCGCAGAAGGAGAGGCCCGTTCATTGATGACAGAGAATTTATAGAGAATGATGGATGAATGAAATGAATAGAAGACGATATAAAAATGGCCAAGTGTAATATGAAATAATGGCCAAAAGACAAGTCTGGGTGTCGGTGCGTCTGTCTCTCCGTCTACTTCGATTAAATTGACTTCTTTCCTATCTTGGCAATGTGTTTTTTTATTTTTTTGTGATAGAAACAAAAAAATACGTTTTATAAAAGTCCATGGCCCTAAGACAATGGGTATGTGTGCGAATGCAGTTATTTACACCTATATACCCACACATACAATCACAGGTTAATGCAGTATGGTCCACCTAGTAGTTGCTTTTTTAAATCATATGTTGTTATGACAGTTCTTTTTCGCTCCTAACCTTGCAGAAATCAGTAATCTTAAGAAATAAATTGAACAGCCTTAAGAAATAACTAAAAAACAAAAAAATCTGACCAGTGGTTCAGAATTTAGCAATATTACCCTAGTACCCTCCGACTATCAATCCGAAAATTTTTAAACCGCTGCCATTCCGCCCCTTGCATTCTCGGGCATGGTCGTAGATACACATATTTGCATTAAAAAGAACCAAGGACTACGCTGGTGAAATTTGTCCAGTCGTAAATGAATCACCCTGTGGTTTTCTGTACACAAAGTCATTTTTATATTATTTAACTCTAGGATTGAGTTATCGAGTTAGCGATCTCATAAGCGAGTTGCTAATAGAACACAAAAGTCAACGCTGCGCAGCCCAAAAAATGCGTTAATTGAAAATTCTTTTCGGTCGAAATTTGGCAACCACAGCGCCTGCTGCACGCAAGTGTGTGCGAAAAGTTCATGAGAAATTTGGCAACCACAAGTTTGGGCAAAAATTTTATGGACTGGCATGATAGTGGAGAACACTTACTACATTCTCTGTCGTCGTACGGAGCGCAGTAATGAGCATGTGGCTGCCGTATCCAAGAATGTAAGGCTAAGTTCTGGAATATCGACACACCATCGATCTGAACATTTAATATTTCGCGCAATAGCCAGATGCACTTCCACGCAAGATCCAATTGACTTAGCAACTTAATTTTCAACTAGCAACTCTGGCCTGGAAGGCGGCAAGAACCAACCAAATTAGGCCAGCTTGTGGAAATGACGTGCTTTAGCTGTCATTTCCATACAACAAAAAGCCGATTTCGTTTAGTAATAAGAGTATAAGCTTTTCGGTAAAATCTGAAGTTCATGCTACATTAAATTGAACATCAATATTGGCTTCGTTTTGGTTCTCAGTATGAACCTTAAAATAAATCAAGAATTTGCTAAAAAATGAATTTTGTCTGACGAAACGCGCTTTCATATTGACGGCTATGTTAACACGGAAGTCATCGTTGAACATGCTTCTGGAAGAGCCATTTCTGTTTACGTCGAGCGCAACTGAGAAATAATAAACAAGTTTTTGTGGCTGGCATGGACGTACATTGTTTTTTTGCGCTCCAAATAGCCGTCTCGGCTATGTCAATTTGAGCTCCATTGTGATGGTGTTAAACTATTTTGTGGGCTTTCGTAGAGCACCGATGTCATGAAAACAATCAGTTAACTAATCGGAGCGTAAGTATAAATATCGTAAGAACCAGAAAAATTAGGTCGATAGGGTACGCTACCCAAACCCGTGGCAGGCACATCGATGCAATTGGTTTCAAAAGACCAATACGATTTAAAAAAAAATTGTTTAAATCTGTTGATTTTTAAAAAGCCGCTTGCATTTGGACCACCCTGTATTTTGTGATATTGTGCAGCAAAGTAATAGACACAATTTCAGACATGTTCGAAAAATGTTTGGACGATTGATAGCGTTGTGGTGCTTTTAGAATTGTTTTTCTTTTTCTAACTTTTTCCTCTTCATTTGAATACAAATTTTGATGTTCGGCCAAAAAGTCTTCAAAGCATGGTGGCGCAATTACGAAATTTTTTTATTTCATGTACACACATCTACAGGTTTTTTTCTATATTTTTTTTTGCATTGACAAAATACTGTATGGAACACATTTCGGGTATGGAATACACATATACACACACGCACAGAGTGTGGACTGACTACACTGTGGGGTGGGCTGTTGGTCGACAACCGTGGACGGTGCCTGACCCTGTTTTTTTTTGTAAAAACATACTTGATATTCTTTTTCTCAAAAATGATTTATCACAAATTCTGTGCGTGGTTAACTAAAGTAGGTAGGCAGGAAGGCCCCTGAGACATTTTCACCTTGTTTGTTTATGAGTCAGCAGCAGCAAAAGTAAATTCGTTTCCAATGCTGGACGGCCGAGAACGAACGAACGCACGCGACGTAGCCCTTCCAGCTTCCGCGATTTTCTTTTCCTCGCGTGTAATTGTAAGTGTTTGAGGGCTTTTTTGCTTCTTTGTTCCAATAATGAAAATGAAACTAAACGGAAAACCAACTCGCCAATATATGAGAATAGACCGCTCCGTTCGTACCGTGCAGATTTCAACTACTAAATTGTAGATTCATTTTGTATGACCCCAAATATGCTGCTGTTTTGTTTTTCTTTTTCGTTCTGGGTTGGCTCTGTTTTTTTTCTTTCGGTTTCTTACGCTAATCTGAGGAGCGGCCGCATGTTCCCCAAAAGAAAATCGGTATCGGCATCTGCGGCAGACGCCGTAGAGATACTGTAAGAGCAGCAGCAATAACAACAACAACAATAGCGAACAACATATGATGCTAATATTTCTCTTGTTCTCATTTCAAAATTTTGTGGCACGATTTTTTCCCTTTTACTCGCCACAGTTGCTGGTGTTTGTTGTTGCCGCTGTTCATTTCTTGTTTGTTTGTTTTTTTTTTTTTTTTCAAATTTCACATACTGTGCAATGATCGCACCTGCGTTTCGCCCGCCACCCTAGTTTAGACCAGCATCTTCAAATGCACAGTGGCGTGAAACACTACCTAAAGAGGAGTATTATACTCGTATTTGGGCATAGTTTCGATATTTATCTGCGAATTCTCATAAAAAAGTGCCCCATGAAGTTAATTTATTTTCTTAAATGCTGGTTTTAAGTTTTTAAAATTTTCAGATTAATAGTTTATTTTTAAAGCGCTTATAAAAAGTTTTTAGCGCATATAATTCCGATCCTTTATAATAATAAAAGCCGCAGAAAAAATACTTTATTATTATGTTATACGAGGGTTGCTTTTTTTTATATTTCGGGTCCGGCAATAAAAACACAATAATTTATCATTGGAAAAGGTTTTGTTGTTTAAAATATTCTCCTAATAGATCAATCCACTTTTGCATGCACAGGAACCAATTTTTGAAGCACTTTCTTCACTCCGATCTGAAAACTTGATTTCTGAACGCTTCAACAGCTGCTTCGGGCGATGAAAAACGTTGACACGTGTTTTTCTTGAGGGATTAGAAGAAGTCATTGGGTGCCAAATCAGGGCTGTACGGTGGATGGCCCATCAATTCGACATCTTGAGTGGTCAAATAGCTCATCGTTTCACTGTTGACCATCCTACGTTCCACTAAAGGCACTGTGGCAACATGGCCGGTTATACAAGTACCAAAAAAACTTACATCATTTTCTTTGGCTCACATGGTCGATAGCTGTTTTATTTTGGGTTCATATGCATAGATCCATGATTCGTCACCTGTCACAATGTTATAAGTACAATGCCTTTGAGCTACCGCAGTTAAACCTTTTTAACATATCTTTGCACCAACCCATACGAGCCTTTTTTTAGCATTCGTTAAATTATGTGGGATCCAACGAGAACAAATTTTTTCACGGCCAAATAAACATGCAATATCTTATTGATGCTTGTCATACTAATGTCCAAGGATGCCCCAATCTCACTGTATGTCACCTGTTGGTCTTGCTTAATCAGTTCACGCACAGCATCGATGGTTTCTGGCAAGGTGACCGAAGTTGGATGTTCTTGACGAAACTCAACCTGGAGCGAACGGCGTCCGAGACTGAACTTTTGGTACCAGCTATTAACAGTGGTTTTTGATGGTGCTTCATCGCCAAAAGTCGAAACAAGTTGTCTCGATAACCCACGCCGAAAATCGTAAAAAATCATCGATCGAAAATGTTCACGGGATAATTCCATTTTTTGACTGAGATGATTTTTTCAACGCACTGTAAACAAAACAATTCGCCCTCAAATGACAAAATGTTCTGAGTGAAGTTATGCTAAAAAATGTCAAGGTTTCCAATGGAAGTTTGCATCTATGAACACTAGGAACACCCTCGTACCAATGTAGGCGAACCTTTCCAATAATTTAATACATGTTAAAGATTACATAATCATAATAGAAAATCCGAAATCATGTTTGCACTTTAGCACAAAAAATCTTCTTAATATAAATAACTAATTCCTATGAATTTCAAATGGTTATTTATTTTCAAAAAAAATAAATAACCATATTGGGATATTGGCAATATTGTTTTAAAATTTGTTAAAAAAAGGCTGTTCAAATTTTAAAATTTGCAGCAAGGCTTTCTGAAGAGGGTTGTCACGGACCCGAAATCATGATAAAAGTAGTGTGCAGCCACGAAAATCAATGTCACTTTGCCATTTTGTTAAAAACTTGTCTTCTATTTAAATATAGAAGCAAGAGGTCTTGAGCCGGTTTAATCCCTGTTCAAAATTTGGAATTTTCAAAACAAATGGTTTTTATCTCGTATGTAGAAAATATCTTTAAAAAAGTGCACATGCGTACATACATAAGTTGGTTTTTGCAAAAAGTTGTTATAATATCACTTTAACATAAAAGGAAGTATTTGGTTGTTTAAAAAAACACGCCTAGTATTTCGTTTGTGTTAATTTTAATTTAAATAAAAAACAAACAAAATGAAATGTAAATATTGCCAAACAACTTTATTTCCACAACACTGTGCAAAGCTAGAGATGATTTCCTGCAAAACATACATTCTCTGCTCTAAAAACCTCTGCCGGGATCAGTTGATAACAATCGTTGGAATCGTATGCCCATTGTGGAACCACTGTAAAACGATCCATTTACGTTGTTTGTTTTCAAAACCAGCTAGCCAGCCACAAGTTAAGTTGGGCGTTTTGCACTACGATATGTGTTCATGATATTGTACACAGTGTGAACGTAAATATTTTAGCACACGCCAAAAAATAAGTAGAAAAATTGAAACAAAAAATAAAACATTAGATAAATATGAATACATTTATTATTAGAGTGTGTTGTTATTGTTGCCCCCCTCCTCCCTACTTGGTTAAATATTTTACAGAAATAATTATTTTGTATCTACAAGAGGAGATGCGGCGTTTCACGTTTATCTAGAGCGAACCACACATTCGCACGACGCACACAAGTCAACCGAAATTATTTAAATAATTGATTTTGTATGTACACGCAGACATTTTTTGTTAATCAATTTTGATATCTCCTCTTTTTGTTGATATTTTTCATTGATAAAAATTTAAAAGAAACACAGACACTGTCCTAAATTAAAAGGCCCCCTCGAGCAGTGGTGAATGAATGCAGAATTGCATTACGTACGTTGTACGCGGTAGCGTATAAGTATTTCTCACTATAAGTTGCTCATACGTCATCAGCATTGCATTTTCTCAGTTGCAATAGGCGCGTTTGATTGACGCAAACTTATAAAGCATCTAAGTGGCCGTTGGGGCGATAATTTCAAATCTTTGTCAAAATATCTTAAAATGTTATTGACTTCAAAAAAGTGTGTACTACAACATGAGGCATTAAATTAAATCTTAAGAAAAATTGTTCATTTCAAAAATAACTAAAGCGAATAACGAGCCAGCTCGATTAAAATCGCTAGACAGATTCCTTGTTACCTTTTTTTATTTAAAAAAGCGTGGGTTTTGACACAGATACCTATTATTTTTTGTAAAGGTAAAGATTTTTTTTGTCACTATTCAAAAAAACCACCTAACCCAGTTGCCAAACAAAATACGTCACATCTTTTTAAATACCCCCACGCAGAGATAAAATATGGTTACTATGTGGTCACTGCAATAATAATTTGTTATCCACAATAATAGTATGTTCGTCGCAACCATAGTATTGTTAACTGAATTCAATTTTGACAATAGTATAATTGCCGCAAAATCAATAATGTTGAAATGTAACAATAGTATTATTGCCAAATTTAAGAAATTAAAATAAGGTTGTAGCAACAATATAAATATGGTTGGTGCGACAAAAGTATTGTTTTTGGGTTTTATGTTAACAATATATGATATGATTGAAATTTTCTTCATTTGAATATGCTTTATAGAACAATGTTATTGTTACGGATCTAATGCAATAATAGTATTTTTTGTAAAGAAAATAAAATTGTTCAAACAAATTGCTGTGGCTTTGTTTAACTGAAATATTTTTAATAAAAAGTCTTACGTTTTTTAAACTGTTAATTAAGACACTCCCATTATTTTGAATTTATAATTCAAATATTTTGTTGACCACTTAGCCTAATTCTATAAATAATTTTGGGGATCATAGTATAATTGTGCGTGTTCTTACTATGGTTGTAGGGATCATAAAATAGTTGCGTGTGAGCCATTCTATGGTTGTATCTGAAACATACTATGGTTGTGAGGATCATAGTATGGTTGAGTGTGGTCATACTATGGTTCTGGGGATCATAATATCGTTATGTTTTGAGGATAATAGTATGGTTGTTAGGATCCTAGTATGGTTGTATTAGAATTATACCATAGTTGTGAGGATAATAATATCCACAACCATAGACCCAACAATAGTAGGATCCTCTTCGAATATTGTTATCCCAACTATACTTTTTTCTACGTGAATATACGATATGCCGACTAATAAGGTACTTGTGTCTCGAGCAGGAGTTCAAAAACAAAGCCGCAGAAACTGTCATAATACCGTCGGAGCTATATAAGACCGTTAGAGACGAGATGATAGGGCCGAACGCTTGCAAGGAAAGCAAGACCGTTTGCTTCAGACCGAATCAAATATTTACACTGCGCCAAAAGGACTATGAGACTGCATTCGACACTCAGATAAGGAATAATTTATTTAAAACCATGCCTGAGTGCTTTTAAATTCTTAGTTTAAATTGAAAGTGACCTCTCATAAACATTTGATACGATAAGAGAGTGACAGCTTATCGTGTAATCGCTCAACATCTAATGGAAAAATTATTATGGTGGCAACAACAGTTAGTCTTTATAAAGCTGAATATCCATGGCTCTACATGCCAAGTTCGGCATGTTGGGAGTGACCTTTCTGAAACATTCACTACGATAAGTGGGTGAGAGCTAATCGTGTAAGGACAAGAACAAAATGCTGCTGGCAACTGAAAAGACCGTTTCGGCCGGCAGTTGTAACGTCAAGGTAGAAGGGAATTTTTATACCTCAAATTCGCCATAAACTAAAAGAAATATTTGCTATTTTGGGCTAAAGAGCAGAGCTCTTTCCCTCTCTCTCTCTCTCTCTCTCTCTCTCTCTCTCTCTCTCGGAAGATTAAGATTACACTGATTCTGATACTACTCGTGCTTTTATATGGCACCAAAGCACGGGTGCGATCAAACGCGGATAAAAGTTTATTGGCAGTCTTCAAGAGAAAAATCCTTCGCAAAAACCACGGTTCCTGATGCGTAGGCGGGAAGTACATGCGCCGTTCGAATCGTGGGCTGTATCCCGACATGAATGTAGTTAAGCGCATGTAATGCATCTATTGCACTGGCTTTGATATGTCGGTCGAATTGAACGCTCTAGCCAGAAAGGCGTTAGACGATTACTACCACGAAAAGCGCAGACAGAAAAGACTGAGATTCCGATGGAGAAAACAAGTGTAGGATGATGCGAAAATTATTCTTGATGTAGTAGATAACGAATAAAAAGTCAAGAAATGCAACAAATCTTTGTTTCTTATATGTGACAGCGCATAGAGAAAGGGACCTAAGGGAAAAAAAAATCAATTTTCACTTTTTTTTGATGTGCACAACATCTGAGCATCGAATGAGACCGATCCCATGCCCCAAAAGTGTTCCCTCCCAGAGATATGCGGGTTTTATGAAAGTGAAGTCGACGATTCTACATCAAAGATACACGTATTTAAATCTTTAAAATGGCTCTCCTGAACAAAACTGGTTTTTACTCTTAGGTCCCTTTCTATTTTGCGCGTCACATATGCATTATTTTTTTTCTTATAAGCAATTAAAAACAGTTAGTATGCAAAAATTATTTTTATTTTTTTTAAATTAAGTTCTTATATTTGTTACTTACTGCAGTGAAAACTAAGGCCTAACACCGAAGTGCTTATAAATCATTTGCTCAGCAGTCTAGAACGAGAGCCTTACTAAGTAAGTCAACTAGAAGTGAACGCTAAACAATTATTTCCAAATTCAATGCCATTCAAATTCAAAGAATCTAATGCCGCTTGTTAAAAATGCTATCCTTTGCCAACTAATAAAAAATCCTTGTATTGTCTAAAAGTTTTGTTTTACAAATTTTGCGAAATGATATTGTAAAAATTTTATATTTAATTTATTAATTTTGGAAATGGTGTAAGCTAAAAGACATGCGCTAACATATTAATTTGGCACGCGCAATTCTTTCCAAATTTAATGTTATGTATAGAATTTGAGATGAGTAAATTTAATAGAGCGCTACATATTCATTTGGGTATGTGTCCTTCAGCTGTACTGTCAATGTGGGGCAGACGCACAGTAGGAGAATACGTAAAGTTTTTGGAAATAATTCAGTTCATTTAAAGGGCTAAGTACGTATTTTCCTCAATATGAGTTAAGGAAGAAACGGGAATTTTTCAAGGTATAATTGACCTAGCAATTAAAGGCACACGATCATCCGTTTTGTTATCGCTTCTCAAAAATAGCTTGAAGCCCAAGCATAAATAAAGACTGAGTTTCTTTTTTAGTATCTTCGTAAACTTTTGCTAACCACATAAACGCATAAAACGAGATTTTTCAGGGTTTTCACTTTGTCAATTTTCCAAAATTTTATGTAATATTTTTAATTTGCTTTCTTTCTTTATACCTATTTATTCTGGCTCATTTTTTATTTTGTTTGGGAAAAATAAACAAAAACTTTTGCTTCGAAATGTCAAAACCGAAGAAATTTTCAAAAAGTTGATTGTTGGGCAACTTTTTTCTCTTTTTTTTCTTAACGGCAAATCAAGTTTCCTATGTGTGTACTTCCTTATACGTGGGTTGCTATATATTTCTGGCCTAGACAACACTAAGTGTTGCCTGGCACCATCTGACATTTCCATTGGAAAGTTTGACATTTTTTTTAGCATAAACGTACTCAGTTTTGACGTACGACCATCATTTGTGTTGTTTAAAGTGACTTGAAAAAATCAATTTGGCAAAAAAATGGAATTAACTCGTGAACATTTTCGTGCGATCATTTTTTACAACTTTCGAGTGGATTATTACGAAAAGAGTGCGTTGATGAACTTAAATCTTTGTATGGCGATGAAGCACCATCCTATAGCACTGTGAAAAACTGGATTAATAAATTCAATCGTGGCCGAATGTCGTCCAAAAACGGCCAGAGAACATTGTAACATGCGTGAACTGATAATGCAAGATCGTCATGTGACATACCGTGAGATAGAGGCATCCTTGGGCATTTCATTCACCAGCATACATTCGATATTGCATGAACACCTGGCCGTAAAAAAGGTTTGTTCTCGTTGGATCCCGCTCAGTTTGACAATCGCTCAAAATAAGGCTCGTGTCGATTGGTGCAAAGAAATTTTGAAAAATACGATCGCAGTGCATCAAAAGGTGCTTCAAAAGACGTTTATAAGATCACCACAGGTGACGAATCATGTATCTATGCGTATGAGCCCGAAACAAAACAGCAGTCGACCGTGTGGGTCTTCGAAGACGAGCCAAATCCAACGACAGTTGTTCGTGGAAGAAGCACTTCGAAGCAAATGGTCGCCTGTTTCTTCGGCTAAACCGGTGATGTGGCGACTGTTCCGCTTGAGCAACGTAGGATGGTCAATTCTGAGTGGTACACCACAATACGAGGGCGACCGCAAAAGTAACTGGCCTAACATAAAAAGAACCGTTTTTTTTGGAATTATTATTATTTATTTTTCAACATAATCTCCTTCCAACTCAATACACTTCATCAAACTGTTTTCAAGTTTTTTAATTCCATCCGAAAAATAAGATTTTTCAAGACCTTCAAAATATGCCTCAGTTTCAGCAATAACCTCGCTATTGGACGACAACTTTTTGCCACTGAGAAATTTTTTAAATTAAAAAACAAGAAATAATCAGAAGGAGCTAAATCTGGACTATATGGTGGATGCGAAGCAATTTCAAATCGTAATTCGGCCATTTTTTGTTGAGTTAAAAATGCAGTGTGTGAAGGAGCATTATCTTGATGAAAAAAGAACGTTTTTTTCTAAATGTGGTCGTTTTATCTTGATTTCTTCACTCAACCGATCCAATAATGCATAATAATATTAACTATTTACAGTTTTTCCTTTCTCAATATAATCAATAAATATTATACCCCTTGCATCCCAAAATACTGTGGCCATTACTTTTCCTGCTGACTTAACAGTTTTCGCCTTCTTGGGACCACTTTTACCAGCTTCTATCCATTGTTTTGACTGTTCTTTGCATTCTGAGATGTAGTGATGGATCCATGTTTCATCAACAGTTATGAATCGGCGCAAGAACTCTATTGGATTACGCTGATAAATCGCTAAAAGCTCCTCGGAATTGGTCCAACGGACGATTTTTTGGGGCAAAGTCAACAAACGCAGCACATATCTTGCGGATAGCTTTTTCATGTGGAGTAAAATACTCCAAACTTGTTTTTCGTGTATTTTAACAATATCAGCAGATTGCTATAAAAGATTGCTTTTTAAAAAAAAAAAAAGTTGCTAGTAAAACAGAAAATGTGCCAGGCCAGTTAGTTTTGCGGTCGCCCTCGTATGTTTGCCTGAAGTCTTCGGAGAAATTCAATAAACGAGCAAGAGAAGATACTTTGAAAAACAATAAAAACCATTTTTAATGAGAAATATTCGCATTTTCATATTAGTTCAGAAATATATATAGCAGACCTCGTAGTAAAATTTTTTTGAAGCCTATAAGGTTATAAAATTTGCAGGTTCTTTAGTAAACCCAAAAAAAATCACAAAAAGACAAAAAATAGCAGATTTAAAGAGTTTGAATCTTTGAATTTCGAAAAGCTATTAATTTGATCGGAAACCGAATAAAGTATATAAATTATTGATAATCCAAAATTCTAAACGGTGTAGAAATGTCCATCCATTCCATGAGTCCGTCTGTGTATCTGTTAAAAGCAGGATAGCGGTTAAACCAATCAAGCTAGGATCCTAAAATTTGCTGTTTAGGATTTTAAATGACAAAGGCATAGGTGAAAAAATATCTCCTTTAAGGGACTAAAGGTACCACGGAAAAAGTACACTTTTTGAGTATTGGCTTAACAAATCATAATGTTTTGTGGACGAATAAGGGTTAAAATTGGCACTGTTAGTTGGAATGCATTAAATAACTCAAATGAGTTGTGACCTAAAAAAACGCCCCGTATGGTCAAAACGAGTGATCAATAGTCAATATGGACATATGGGTACTGAAATTAAAGCAAATATGGCTATCAGTTCAAATATAGAGTAATTTTAAAGTTTTGACAGAGAAAGGAAAAGGACGTATGGGCCGAAAGGGCTCACAAAATGGGACGACGGGTAAAAAGGTCTTTATTTGTTCTTATTAAAATAATTATTTTTTATTAAACTGTTAGGGTTTATTATTTTAATGAATCGGAAAATCTCTAGTCAAACAAACAGAAAAGCAATTTTGGAGCCTTTTCTGTTCTAAATTTAACAGGTTCTTCAATAAATCAGAAGAAAAAGAGGAAAGACAAAAAAATTGTTTTTAAAGTCGTTATTTGCACGCAGAGAAAAGTTATGGTTTCTATATGATCACGGCAACAATAGTATGTTCTTTGCAATAAAAGAATGATATTGGCAATCATAGTATTGTTTTTTGAATTTCATTTTAACAATAATATGATTGCGGCAATATTAATATTGTTGAAATGTAACAATAGTATTGTTGCCAAATTTAAAAATTAAAATATGGTTATAGCAACAATATATATATGGTTGGTGCGACAAAACTGTTGTTTTTTTGGTTTTATGTTAACAATAATATGATTACGGCAATAATACCGACGAAATCATAATATTTTTTTAATTTGACAATGTTATTGTTACGTATCTTACGCAATAACAGTACGTTTTATATGTAAATTAAATATTTTTTTATAAGTGCATCTTTTTCTACTAGTAAATAAATTACTCGTATTGTTAAGAGTTTAATGTATTTTTACATAATTTGCTTAACAAAAATCTCTGTTGTTTAATAACAACTTAATTCAATTCTTACAAACAATTTTGTGGATTATAGTATGATTGTGTGTGAGTCTTACTATGGTTGTGAGAATCATGCTATGGTGGTATGGTAAACATGCTATGGTTATGAGGATCATAACATAGTTGTAGGAATCATAGAATGGTTGAGTGTGAATAATAATATGGTTGTGGGGATCATAGTATGGTTGAGTGTGAATAATAATATGATTGTGGGGATCATAGTATGGTTGTGTGTGAATAATTCTTTTGTTGTGAGGACCATAATATTGTTGTGGGGATCATAGTATGGTTGTGTGTGAACTATACTAATGTTGTGATGATTTTAGTATTGTTGTGCCACAACCATATAACCGACAATAGTATGATGCTGTTCGAATATTGTTATCCCAACCATACTTTTTTTCTGCGTGTGGGAAATTTCTAGTCAAACAAACAGTACAGAAATATTGAAGCCCATTTTATTATAAATTTTACAAGTTCTTCAATAAATGCCAAAAAAAAAGACAATACAAATTAGTCAACAATTGTTTTTAAAGTCGTAATTCGTGAAATTTCTAGTGAAATAAACTGGTTCTTCAATGAAAACAGAGAAAAGACAATTTGGGTCAAAAAATATTTTTAAAGATTTTAAACGTTAAATTTCGTTAAGCTTTAAATCTTACGATTATTTATTCTTTTGAATTTAAAGATGTACTCGTATGTTTTTCCAGCTAAATGCATTAACATTTCATACGTGCTTTTGTGTGAAATTTCCAAAAATTATTTCTAGACTACAGTGAATGACCGTTATTGATTTTCTTTGAATTTCAAAGTCAAGGTCATTTATTTCCCTTCAGCCATGAAAAGCGGCTGATTTGTTCTGTTCTGATTCAAGTAGTCATCGACAAAAAGACGAACAGACATACAAACAATATACGCCGGATAGTTTAACATAAGAGCCTCGTTTTCAAGCTCATACAAGAAAAATAAAGAAAATCACGCTCAATCATGCCTAACGAATGTTGCTAGTGTATGGACTTACACACAGCGTACTTCAACAAGAGCTTCTCAGAGCTTTTCAAGAGCTGAAGAACATCTTTTGATGGATACACTTGGTTGGCAGTTCCAATTCACTGATCACCACTAATCACTACTTATTAACCCCTTAAAAGGCGTACCTTTTCAAGCATACCCGTACATGTGAGGCCTGATAAGCAGCTGGTATTTATGTCTGCCTGTGTGTGTGTGCGTATTTCAAATTATCGCCAATTTTAGTTCCGGCCGCGAAATGCTGTCATTCATGACTTACACCGATTACGTCAAGTTTTGATTTTAATTTGCGTTTCTTGTTTGTTGTCAATAAAACGCTTCAAAACACTTCAATTACGACGAAATAGCACTTTCGTTTCGTAAATACATAAAAGTAAATTGAAAACATTTATGAATAAAATTGAAAAAACAATTTACAAAATCACAACGTCAATCTAAATTTAACTATTTAATGGGTCCCATAAAAATTGAAACCACATCACCAGTTGCTTTCGTTTCAATCTTCTCAATCTTTTTACACTTTAAATGCTTCTTAATTGAAAAATATGTCCATCATTTTACCGTTCTAGTTTTTTCTTGTTGTTGTTTTGCGAAAACTCACCGTAATTGTTGACCACACTAAAGAACATATAAATCATAATTTAAAACGTTTTTAAAAACATAACGACGAACGAATCCAACAACCAAACTCAACATATTTACAAAAACAGAAAAAAAGAAATTAAAAATTCGCTTTCTTGCTCTTCTTCGAAACCGGACCCACACAATCCAAAATCATGCGAAAATTTTGGGTTCCTCATTCACCACGACATCTTTACGGTCTAATCATGCTTTACGTACTAATGTCGAGTACTCTGAAGCACAGCAAGAAAACTAGACAATATTTGCCCAATAACCGACACCAAAACACAACAGCATTTCTAACAACTACGCCATCGCCACCGACTGACTGACTGCCACCATCGGCGTCACTGTCATAATCGGCAAACGGGTATAGAGCGTAGACACTCTTGCCGGTTGTAAAAACAAAACCATCGTTATTTTCCCATTAAAAAAAGTCTAATGAATTCATTTCAATCAAAAAGGGCGGTGTGATAAGTTTGATACCACTGCTAATGGCAATTGCACTCCTAACACTTGTTGAGTGGTCTTAAAATAAGTGTAGAGGTTTCAGGCGGCTTCTGGCTTCTCACTTTGGTTTAAAAAGTTTGAAGCTTATATTCGCTTATCATGCAGTGCTCTACAATAGCCGTGTTCATTTCAGGTAAATAGCTTAGTTAGTTAGTTTGCAATTAGGTCATCGGTCAATATTGAACAAAATTGACAGTATTGAAGACTGTGGCAACTAGCTTTTCATTTAACCTTAAAATCCGCTTGTGATCCGAAATCTTAGCCAAATTTTAAAAATCTATTTATATCAGGATTTTGAAATAGGAAAAAACAATAACGTTGATTATCGCTATTCTCATATTTACGCAATGGTAGCTTGTTTGGACCATAAGTATCGTTTTTGAACCCCTGTGTTCCCTGAGTCCGAGTCCCAATCACTGCCAAATAATATAAGTACAATAAAATTAATTTTTGTATTCGTAACAAAATCGGTTGTGATTTCAGTATTCTACTGGTTGCTATATACGATATATTTCTGGCCTAGACAACTCTAAGTGTTGCCTGGCGCCATCTGAAATTTCAATTGGAAAGTTAGACATTTTTTAGCATAATCGTACTCAGAACGTTTTGACGTACGGCCACCATTTGTGTTGTTTCCAGTGACTTGAAAAAATCAATTTGGCAAAAAAATTGAATTAACTCGTGAACATTTTCGTGCGATCATTTTTTACAACTTTCGAGTGGATTATCACGACAAGAGTGCATCAATGAACTTAAATCTTTGTATGGCGATGAAGCACCATCCTATAGCACTGTGAAAAACTGGTTTAATGAATTCAATCGTGGCCGACGCTCGCTCAAAGACAAAGGTCGTCCAAAAACGGCCGTTGTGCCAGAGAACATTGATGCCGTGCTTGAACTGATAATGCAAGATCGTCATGTGACATACCGTAAGATAGAGACATCCTTCGGCATTTCTTCCGCCTGCATACATTCGATATTGCATGAACACCTGGCCAAAAAAAAGGTTTGTTCTCGTTGGATCTCGCACAATTTGACAATCGCTCAAAAAAAGACTCGTGTCGATTGGTGCAAAGAAACTTTGAAAAAATACGATCGCTGTGCTTCGAAACACGTTTATAAGGTCGTCACTGGTGACGAATCATGGATCTATGCGTATGAGCCCGATACAAAGCAGCAATCGACCGTGTGGGTCTTCGAAGACGAGCCAAGATGGGTCATCCGCCGTACAGCCCGACTTGGTACCCAATGACTTCTTTTTGATCCCGCACATCAAGAAAAAATGCGTGGTCAACGATTTTCGTCGCCAGAAGCAGCTTGGAGGTGTCCCAATCCCAAAATTAGATTATTTTTTTAAAGAAATTCAGTACTAAAAGAAACTCAGGGGTACAAAAAATTGGTTAAATTGCTAGCAGTTTGCAAGATGTAGAAACAATTTTCGTTCGAAATTTCCCAGAATTTCTTCTTCTGAAAAGGCGATCTTAGTGCCAGACTTTAAAGTTTTTTTTTAGCTTTAGACCTATTTCTCATATATTATTTTTCTCACAGATAAATTTTATTAATACTTATATGAACACCTATTGTTGCCTTTCCAGGATGAGAAAAGCAGTTTTCCGGTTCGTTTTCATGTGGAAAATGGTTGGCAACTCTCATTTATGTATAAAGGAAAAAATCTGAAAGGCATTAATTTATAAACTACACTTATCACACTATCCTCTTATCTTGTATGTTTTCTTGTCATATGATTGCCAGATCGACTCTCAAATAAATACGTTTGCTTGCAGCAGCAGCGTAACAGCAAACAACCTTTTTCCATTTGCATGTGTGATTGGTTTCTAATAATTTTTCTACAATTTCGAAAACCATTAGAGTGTGACCGTTCAATCTGACGGCTCGGCTGCACTGTTGACTTTGGAAAATGTTATTGAATTTTCGCATATTATTTTTTAAAGACTGCGAAATTCTGAGATTAACCCTTATCAGGCTGCTTATTAAAAAAAATCGTCATCAAATATTCTTTTTCCTATATAAGTACGTTTATTGATTTGTAGCGCATTCTTCCACATTTCATCCATAGCGATTTTTGCTTCGGGGCAGTCGGCAATACTGCTATAATTTAAAACAGACTCGCGATGATACGTTTTGAGTATACGTCATTATAAATACATCATACACTTACATTGGAACACTTTTAATGTGACATTTTGGTTCTTTTTCATAATTCGCAACAGCGTTATCTTAAAAAATTAATTTCAAATGAATTCCTTTACGTTTTAAATGTAATATTCTGAATTTCAAAATGAGAATTCTTCATTTCATCTAATTGAATTTTAATTTTCGCGTTTTGAATTTCACATAGAAATGTTTTAATTTTCAATTCAAATGAAATATTCATAATATCAATTGATGTTATTTTATTTGAAAAAATTTATAAATTGCAAATAGAATATTCCGAATTTTAAATGGAATATTCCGAATGTGAAATAGAATATTTTTAATTTTAAGTTAATTTCAAATAGAACATATGGGATTTTTAATTGGAATCGTTTGAACATAAAATAAAATATTCTAAAGTATTTTGAATTTAAAATAGAGTATTCTGAATTACGAGGGCTGCTATATATATTTCTGGCCTAATAATGAAAATGCGAATATTTCTCATTAAAAATTGTTTTATTGTTTTTCAAAGTATTCTTCAGCATGATTTATACACTTTTGCATGCGCTCAAACCAATTGTCGAAGCACTTTTTCCACTCCGATTGAGACACCTCCAAAACATGGTTTTGAACAGCATCTTCTGGCGACGTAAATCGTTGACCACGCCTTTTTTTCTTGATGTGCGGGAATAAAAAGAAGCCATTGGGTGCCAAGTCAGGGCTGTAGTGCGGATGACCCATCCATTCGACGTTTTGGCCGAACGCTTTAACAACATCTTCTGGCGACGTAAATCGTTGATCACGCATTTTTTCTTCATGTGCGGGAATAAAAAGAAGTCATTTGGTGCAAAGTCAGGGCTGTACGGCGGATGACCCATCCATTCGACGTTTTGGCCGTTCAAAAGGGCGCTGGTTTGAGCCGATGTGTAAAAGCTCGCATTGTCATGGTGCACAATGATTCGTCTTCTCTTGTTCGTTTTTCGAATTTCTCCCAAGACTTCAGGCAAAAAAATTGTGGTGTACCACTCAGAATAGAATGTCCTACGTTGCTCAAGCGGAACAGTCGCCACATGACCAGTTTTGCCGAAGAAACAGACGACCACTTGCTTCGAAGTGCTTCTTCCACGAACAACTTACGTTGGATTTGGCTCGTCTTCGAAAACCCACACGGTCGATTGCTGTTTAGTTTCGGGCTCATACGCATAGATCCATGATTCGTCACCTGTGGCGATCTTATAAACGTCTTTAAAAGCACCGCGATCATATTTTTTCAAAATTTCGTTGCGCCAATCGACACGAGCCTTTTTTTGAGTGATTGTCAAATTGTGCGGGATCCAACGAGAAAAAAAAAACTTTTACGGCCAGGTGTTCATGCAATATCGAATGTATGCTGGTGGAGGAAATGCCCAAGGATGCCTCTATCTCACGGTGTATATCACATGACGATCTTGCATTATCAGTTCACGCATGGCATTAATGTTCTCTGGCACAACGGCCGTTTTTGGACGATCTTCGTCTTTGAGCGAGCGTCGGCCACGATAGAATTCATTAAACCAGTTTTTCACAGTGTTATAGGATGGTGCTTCATCGCCATACAAAGTTCATTGATGAACTCTTGGCGTGATAATCCACGTTAAAAGTAGTGAAAAATGATCGCACGAAAATTTTCACGAGTTAATTCCATTTTTTTTGCCAAATTGATTTTTTTTCAAGTCACTGTAAACAACACCTAACATCTTCGTCGACCTATGGGTCACAGCACCCGGACGCAATGACGAAACTCTTCTAACTTTTCGGGTTTGAACTAAGCCACAACGGCACTCTCCGAAGGGCCGCATCTACCACAATTCCCATGTGGTTGCCCAGAATTTTCGGAATTACAATTAAAAACGGAGTAAAACATTCTCTCTTGAGACATATTGATAACTTTTGTTTGATATAGCCATAATACCTAATAGTCGGTTCTGATTTTGGCGAAAATAATCAGTTTTGGTGATATTGGACTACATCAGCTTTTGTTATGGAATAGACCCCAAACAAGTTGCCTCGCCACCACTCAAAACGTCATTTTTTTGAGTATTTAAATACGAGTAATGCCTTTTTGGCGGCTTCGTTGTATTTGCTTAATCATGTATAAGTATAGACACTGCTTCTTGCAGTCAGTTGCACCTCTTCATTTCCTTTAATTTTTCAGTTTTCTATCTTTGTTTACCATTGAATCTTTGAAGTCTAAAATTCCTTGTTCGATTATATTCAACATTATCGTCCAATTAATTGTACGTCTTATTTGATTTAATTAATGATTGTATATATGATTTAACTTAATAATTCATTTAGTGAATTTGTGAAGGAGACAATATAGGTTTTGAACTTTTCGAAATTTTCGACAAATTGTCCACTTGCATTTTTTTATTTTCTAATTAGAGTCCTTGTTCCTAACTGTGGTCTAAGCGTCAATGTAAACATTAAAAAATTTGTATACAAAAATTTACATTTTTATGTTTGAGAGTATTCGGTTCGGTTGTTTTGTTTAATAAATTCGGTTACGCAATAAATTTAAAAACAAAATATTTCCCTAAAAAAGTAGTATTCATTAAAATGGTCCAAGTATCTGTAATGCCTACAGAATGTTGCACTTCGTAACCAGTATTTGTTTTCTTAGTTGCCAACTAGTATAGCCGTTCAAATTAAAAATACATTATTCTTAAAAATAGGGTCCACAGACCACGACACCCCATGTAACTTTGTAATCTATGATACGAGTGAATGAGTTTATGCGTAAATCGCCTTGTCTTGCTTTGCTTCTATGTTTTTCTATTCTGTTTTTTTAACCCGATTCTAAACATAGAATCGAATATAAAAAATGTTTTAGCCGAAGCTTTTGGCACAAGGTCAAAACTACCAGCAATAGCCAGCGGCAGTGGCTGTGGCAGTGGCAGCAAGAAGCACAACACTGACGCCGCCTGTACTCACTCGTGTATTTAGTCAGTCGCATTCGTATTTTTATCAATTTTCATTCGTTGCGTCCGTCCACAAGTCAGTCAGCCCGTCAGCGAGTGTCATGATGTCGAAAAGTTTGTTTAACTTGTCGTTTTGTAAACATGCGAGTAAGTTCAGTGTACACACGCCCGAGTATTTACAAACATACATTCGACGACAAACACGAAGCAACAGTTGAAAATATTTTCTTTTCCAAATTCGAATACTACAAAAAACAGCTGAGCTGAGCAAGCGCCTTTCGTTTATCGTAGATAGCAGCAATAATACTTTGAACTATAGGAAAACTACAAGTACGCGAATATCTACGTAAATTCATTAGGGTGTCCCGCAAAAATGTATATAGCTGGCCATTAGGAATACCTTTTATGTACACCAAATATATTTCGTTTTTTCTTTTATAGATTTATAAAGTTGCTGCATACTCGTATATTGACATAAGCTATCCATTTGCTATCGGTTCATAGGAATACTATCCATTTGCACTACAATAATACATTTAGCTAAGAAGAATTACCAATTGTTTATAATCTTAATGGATATTCAGTTCAACATACCACCTAGGGGTCTCCGACCAGTATTTCAAAGTGAATATACCCCCAATTATATATGGAGGCCATAAAACCACCCTTTATAATGATTAATCATTTTTTCGGTGTTAAAAGTAATGTTAAATAAAACAAACATAAACTATAATTTAATTTAAACTTTAGTTTCATTATAAAACTTGGGTCCTGTTATTATAAGAGGGCGGATCAATAATTCCCTGACCTTTAAAAAACACTTTTTTGCACCAAAAATGTTTCAATTTCAACAATTTTTCCTTTACCTAATACACTTAGTCCAAAATTTTTCCAATTTTTGTATTCCTTTCAAAAAATAGGATTTTTCGAAGTCAATAATAAAGGAATTTGTTTGATCAATAATTTATCGTTGGCGAGCAATTTCTTTAGGTTTGAAAATTGAAAATAGTCACTGGGGCCGGAGAATAGCGCGGATGAGGTACCAATTTGAAACTCAATTCATGCAAATTTCCCATGGAGACTGCACACGTGTGCACCCGTGCACGTAGAAAAAAGTATGGTTGGGATGACAATATTCGTAAAGCTTCATAATATTGTTGGGTATATGGTTGTGGTATAAATATATGTGGCCCGGCCTATGAAAAGGTCTTTTTCAATGCAAAGCACAAACCAGTGTCTGACCGAAAAAAAATCGTGTGAGTGCTCAGATTTAAAAGCAATGCTGAACGAGTAGGACGTGTGTCGCTTGTGAATAATGTATATCGCAGAAGAATTTAGCGATGTTTTTCACCACACGAAAGAGCGTTTCAAAAACTATCGAAACCAAAATAAAATGGAAATTTTTTTTTTTGAGATATAAGCCACCTTTTTATAGGCCGGGTCACATATTATTATCCTCACAACAATAGAATAAATGAAATACAACCATACAATGATCCTCACAACCATAATATGATCCCTACAACAATAGTATGATTCACACTTAACCATACTATGATCTCCACAACCATGTTATGGTTTTCACAACCATAGTGTGTTTCACATACAACCATAGTATGATCCTCACAAGCATAGTATGATTCACACGGAACCATGTTATGATCCCTACAACCATAGTATGAGCACACATACTTTGATATCCAAAGTTATTTATTACAATTGGGTTAAGTTGTCAAAGATAGATTTAAATAATGAACATTTTTTAAAAAAACTATTAAATTCAAAATAATAGTAGTGATTTATTTAACAGTAGATAAAATCAGTTTATATAAACGTAAGCGTTTTAATTAAAAATATTTTAGTTAAACAAAGCCAAAGCAGTTTGTTTTAAGAGTTTTAATTCCCATATAAAAAGTAATGTTATATCCGTTATAGTATTAGATCCGTAACAATAGCATTGTTCTAAAAAGCATATGCAAATGAAGAAAAATTATAATCATACAGTATGATTGCCGTAATCATATTATTGTTAACATAAAATCCAAAAAACAATACCTTCTGTCGCACCAACCATGTTTATTTTGTTGCTACAACCATATTTTCATTTTTAAATAAGGCAATAATACTATTGCTACATTTTAACAATATTAGTATTGCGGCAATCAATACTATGGTTGCGACGAACATACTTTTATTGCGGAGAACATAATATTATTGCAGTGACCATATAGTAACTATATTTTTTTTTGATGAAAAATAATTTTTTTTCTTGGCCATGTAAGGTCGTTTTTTAAAATCCTTGTTAAATCGGGTTCTTCCCTTTTAATGATAATCAATGTAGATTATCCCGCGTACATCCCAAAAAACAGTTGCCATTACCTTAATGGCCGACAAAGTCATGTTGGCCTTCTTCGGAGCCGGTTCACCCGGAGAAAGCCATTGTTTAGGCTGCTGCTTGGTCTCCGGAGTGTTGTAATGGATCCATGTTTCATCCACAATTACAAAACGCCACAAAAACTCATTCAAGTTTCGGTTAAACAAGTACGAAAAATCCTTTGAAGTTGTTACACGATTACGTTTATGGTCAATTGAGAGCTAACGCGGCACGCATCTTGCAGACAGCTTTATTAAACCTAACTAACCATGTGAAATCGAAACCACACTGCCATATAAAATGCGTATGACATCAACAATCTCAAGCACTTTTACTCTTCGAACGGCCAACACCATATCGTGGAATTTTTTGACATTTTCGGGTGTATTGACCTCAATTGGCCGTCCAGAAGGTTCAACGTCATTTCTACTTGTGCGATCACAACGAAAGTCAGTAAATCACTTTTTTACCATGGAAATCGATGGTGCAGAGTTCCCATAGTATTTATCAAGCCTTTCCTCGGTTTGATTGATGGTTTTTTTCCGCACTCGAGCACTCGAAATACACTTTTTTCAGTTTTTAACAAAATCCACGAGGTTGTATGTTGTGAACAGCTGTTAAACACAAACTAAATGACGGAACTCTCTCAAAATTCGACAGTAGTCTATTAACAGATGGTACTTAATGGGAGCAGTGTTGCATTTTATATAACTACGAGGAAAGTTAAAAAAGTCACGAATTATTTATATGCCCTCATATTAAAATACAACCGCCTCTGGACGGAATCATTTGAATCAGTCGATTCCTTTGAGATAACGTTTGACAACTTTTTCGCACATTTCGGGTGGTACGTATATCGTGCATAACTTAACGAATGTTGGTTCTGGAATTATCCGCGTGATAGACCCAAAAAAAGTTGCTCCGCCTTACAACTCTTAATATAAAAAGCCGTATCTCATGAACGAGTGGAGAAATGGCGTGATATTTGATACAAATTCGCTCAATATGCAATGAAGCAAAGTGAAATAAATGCCAATTTTTCAACAACAAAAAAGTGATCTTCTAAGAAGCGAATTTCCATCTGTCTGAATGATTTCGTGAATACACAATGTTGTCGAATTTGGAGCTTAGAAAATACTCATGCGACGCATAAGAAAAAAAAACAACCATTACGATTTTCAGGACAAATTATCTCAAGGAGTTCTCATGTCAATTGGCCACCAAGGTCATGTGATTTAACGACGTATGATTTTTTTCTTTAGGATTTTGTGAAATCTCCGGTTTATGAGAATAAACCAGTAACAGTTTTTGAGCTTAAATACGAGATGTAAAGCGTTATCGGTGAGATACAGATACAACTTTGTAAAAAGGTCATATACATTTTGATAAAAAAAAGAGTATTGACCTGTCAACAGAGCCGTGGGGCCATTTGACAGATATTTTTATCCATGTTTAATCGAAATACTCGTATGTCTTTACAATTTAATAAAAAATCACAGCTATCTCAAAAACCCGTGTTCTTATATTAAAATGAAAAAGTGGTTTTTACTAAGACACCCTTTATATAAACATATTCCCTGATAGAGGGTACATTCAATTCGGACCAGCCGACGTGTATTTATTCACTTGTTGCTTAGAAAATATTAAGATTAGAGTCACGAACAGTTTTGCCCGTTTTATTCCTAAACAAGTAAAAAACGTCGTTAAGATCGGCCAGGTTCATGCGCTATTAAAGCGCAAAACAATGGTTCGTTTTTTGTGCCTTTTGGTCCATGCGTCCATCCTTTATCTTATTAAATGACAATGTTCAACCTTTCTAATAAAACCAGAGATTTGAAAAATAATCAGTACTTTTTTTTACAGCCGATTCAACATAAAAATTTTAAATTGACCACCCTGTAGGTGAACCGAATACATAAAATTTAACCATCAGTTGATCCAATTAAGTTATGCCTGCAGTAATGCCAACCGAATTCAAAGGGATCATAAAACCAATAATCTATAACAACAACTAACACATGTAACAATTCAGTTCCAATAATCATCTTTATTAGTTGGGGTATCCGAAAGTTTGTCTCCCCCATCATCAGTTCCCTTTAGTGACACCTGCCGTGTATACAACCAAAATTAGGTTGTAGCGATGGAACACATCGATGGTACGTGCAACGTAAAGAAAATTTTTACAAAGAAAATTTAAATTTTCGACCTCCTAAAATTTTATAAATTCTTTTGAAAAATGTTTCTCCAACCTCCTATTATTGAAAAATAACAACAGTCGCACTACTCAGCCTTTCGCAGCAGCCCACAATTTTGTCCCTGCTTCGTTCTCTGTTGAGGGTACTCTGATCCGCCAGACCATAGCATTTTTTACTTATGGTTTTCTAATTATGTTCAAGTGAATTGCCATTAAATACACAATTAAAATTGAATCTTCAGTGCTATTTTAGAATTTTCATGCGAATTTTCACATATTTAATGAACATTCCGATAATCCACATTTGATAACCTTCAGACAATCGAATTAAAAACATATCACATACATATACGGGGTGATTCATTCACGACTGGACCAATTTCACCAGCCATTCCTTGGCTCATTTTATGAAAATATGTCCATGACGACCTGGCGAAATTTATCCAGTACTGAATGAATCACCCTGTATATGTCTCTGGGTACATGGATATATGTTCGTATAAATACGAGGGTTGCTTTATATATTTCTGGCCTAGGCAACACTAAGACGTTTCCATTGGAAAGTTTGACGTTTTTTAGCATAAACGTACTCAGAACGTTGGTGCTGTTTACAGTGACCTGAAAAAACAATTTGGCAAAAAATGGAATTAACTCGTGAACATTTTCGTGCTATCATTTTTCACAACTTTCGATGTGGATTATCACGACAAGAGTACATCGATGAACTTAAATCTTTGTATGGCGATAAAGCACCATCCTATAGCACTGTGAAATACTGGTTTAATGAATTTAATCGTGGCCGATGCTCGCTCAAAGACGAAGGTAGTGAAGGTCGTCGGGCCAGAGAACATTGATGCCGTGCGTGAAGTGATAATGCAACATCATCATGTCACATACCGTGAGTAGAGGCATCCTTGAGCATTTCTTCCACCAGCATACATTCGATATTGCATGAACACCTGGCCGTAAAAAAGGTTTGTTCTCGTTGGATCTCGCACAATTTGACAATCGCTCAAAAAAGGCTCGTGTCGATTGGTGCAAAAGAAATTTTCAAAAAATACGATCGCGGTGTTTCAAAAGACGTTTATAAGATCGTCACAGGTGACGAATCATGGATCTATGCGTATGAGCCCGAAACAAAACTGCAATCGACCGTGTGGGTCTTCGAAGACGTGCCAAATCCAACGAAAGATGTTCGTGTATGAAGCACTTCGAAGCAAATGGTCGCCTGTTTTTTCGACAAAACTGGCCATGTGGACTGTTCCGCTTGAGCAACGAAGGAGGTCAATTCTGAGTGGTACACTACTATTAGTTTGCCTGAAGTCTTCGAATTCGAGGAATTCGAAAAAGGAACAGAGAAGACGAATCATTGTGCACCATGACAATGCAGGCTCTGACACATCGGCTCAAACCAGCGCCTTTTTGACCGGCCAAAACGTCGAATTAATAATGGGTCATCCGCCGTACAGCCCTGACATGGCACCAAATGATTTCTTTTAATTCCCGCACATCAAGAAAAAAAAATTCGCCTCCAGAAGATGCTGCTGATGCGTTCAAAAACCATGTTTTGGAGGTGTCTCAATCGGAGTGGAAAAAGTGCTTTCACAATTGGTTTGATCGCATGCAAAAGTGTATAAATCAAGCTGGAGAATACTTTGAAAAACAATAAAACCATTTTTGATGATAGATATTCGCATTTTCATTATTAGGCCAGAAATACATATAGCAGCCCTCGATCGAGTAACCAACAGCACGATAATACACATTTGATAACCTTAAGACAATCGTATTGAACACATATCACACATATTTTCATGTAAATATGTTTATTTTTTGGAACATGGCTAAATCGAGCCCTAACCTCTTATTTTAGCTTAAGAGTGTTGTACAATTTTCTATCGAATTTCAATAAAAAGCGAGTGGCGCTTACGCCTTTTTCGCGGTAAGGGCTCGATATGCTCGTATAATTATTTAGTACTTCTTAAATTAATGAGGAAATTCATGTTAATTATTACTGTGAAAAATTATAAAAATGATCAATTTATGAATTCAAGCTATAAATGTCTGTGAAGATAATAAAATCCACTTACAAAATATCACATGATCGAAAACATATTTCCACTTCAACACTTTACTTTCAGTGCTACCGCAAACCCAAGTTCTAAAGTTCCTACAATTGATTTATTTTAAATAAACAACACATTTACAAACAATGACCAGTATTTACAAAAGACCGAGTTGGGTGGAAAAACACATTTCAAATACACTACAGAGCTACGACAGCGCTTGTATGCGCTGTGAACTTTGCATGGAAGTGTTGCAAATGTGGACCAATTACAATACAATGTCCACAATCCGCAATAGAACGTCGGAAGAGCTGGGCATTTAATTGTTTAATTCAAATTAATACGGACTTATTGGTAGGCGCTGCACACTGCTGATCTACCGGTTCAAGTTTTGATTACATAATTAAAGTTAAAGGTGGTAAGTGAACAAAAAATAAACAAATCTGTTGGCAATTAGCCCATATTCAAACTTGTTTATCCAAATTATTATCGATTAATCGCTCGCAAATGCAAGAATAATAACAACGAACGAGTAAGCACCACCAGCACCACCAATTGCCAGCCACTGGTGCTTGATGTGCCACTTTTATCAATTTGCACTTTGAATTTTTTTTCACAATAGATTCGAACACTTATATCGTACTCGTATGCATAAGACGTTGTATCGAATGTTCGATAGTCAATAATTAGAGTGTTTTGGCTAAAAGCTTCAATTAGAACAATGATGAATAGGCTAAAGTGTACGAATGTTTGTATGTACGCGTATGTTAGTTAATCGCCTTTCCATTTGGCAACAAAATCAATTATGACTTGTACTAGTACGTTCAGTCATTGTGTCGATTATTATTATTATTCTCGTCTTTATAGTCGACATAACGTTTATCATCTACACAATGGATATTTTAAGATTTCTTAACAAATGTTAATAACACTCTGGAATAATGACAAGAAAAAAAAAGAAATTGAATACAAAATTATATGACAAATGATTCCAAGAGAACATGGCCATACAAACTGGCGTGTGACCAGTAGACGTACATTGTGTTCCCTCTACTGTAGCGTTTCTCAAATCAGTCATGTTTACCATTATATGCATTATATTTGTCATACAGCCGCCGTTACCTGCTTAGAATTCTTTTTTTCTCCAATAATGAATTAATTGCGGGCCGCCGTGGTGGAATTTGTTAAAATTTTGATGAAAATTAATAAAATTTAAAAATTTTATTATTTAAATTATTAAATTCATTAATATAATTAAAATTAGTAATTCCTCCTTAAAATATGACGAGCAAGTGATTTTTCTCTAAGCCATGTCAAAAATTCTCTATAAATTTCTATTTTTTAAATTCTTTGTACATAGGGAACATATTGGCTTTATGCATCATAAAACGTTTGATTTCAAATAATTTGTAGAAAAAAAGTTTTCCTAGAAATACCATAAGCGAGCTATAATCAATCTCGCTTTAACTCGCTTTAGGTTATTCTTGTTTAACTTTATTCCCAAAAGTTTTAATTATTTAAAACAAACTGCACGCAGAAAAAAAGTATGGTTGGGGTGACAATATTCGAAGAGGATCATACTATTGTTGGGTATATGGTTGTGACACAACAAAATTATGATCCTCACAACAATAGTATAATTCACACATAACCATACTATGATCCCCACAATCATAGTATGATTCACACTCAACCATACTATGAACTCCACAACCATACTATGATCCTCACAACAATAGTATGATTCACACTCAACCATACTATTATCTTCATAACCATATTATGATCCTCACAACCATAGTATGCTTCTGATACAACCATAGTATGATCCTAACAACCATATTCTGTTTCTCATACAACCATACTATGATCCCCACAACCATAGTATGATTCACACTCAACCATACTATGATCCCTTAAATTATTTATTAGGATTGGTTATTGTTGTTATTCAAAAATAGAGATTTTTATTAAGTATGTTATTTTAAATTGCAATCCTATTAGTTCATAGCCAGATTTGATGCCATGTTTTTATTAAACATTTCATTCAACAAACAAAAAAATATATTCCAACGGTCAAAAATACTTTTAGTTGCCAGCAGGGGTGAATGCGACTTCACCATCCGTAGACACCAAGTAACGAATGTGATAAAACCATGATCAATGGCTATATACTTAAGTGCGGGCAGATTTTAAATAAACGAGAACCAGTCGGTATTAGAGTATTTCACCGAACAAAGTAAACACAATAAAAATCCCTCGAACTACCTTCCGATTGTTCTTGTTTTTTTTAATGGGCAGCAACCATTCACTGTATTGTATGTATGTGTTTTTTTTTGTATATCGAAAAAACATACGCACATACACACATACATGCTCTATAAAACCTTTTTTGTTATGTTCATAGTCGCAACCATACTGTATGATTTTCGTAATAAAATTATTGTTAACGTAAATTTTAAACAACAATACCTTTGTTTCACCAACCATGTTTATATGGTTGCTACAACCATATTTTCATTTCTAAATTTGGCAATAATACTATTGTTACATTTCAACAATAGCAATATTGTCGTAATCATACTAACAGAACATATTATTGTTGCGGTGGCCATAGTGTAACCATATATTTTCTCTGCGTGTGGTTTTAACTTAAATTGTCTTAAGTTTTCTGTAAACAAAATCCTTTTTATATATTTGTACAATGGAATAAAGTTTTCGCATTAGCGACCTCCTACGCGCAGAGAAAACATATACTTACACTATGGTCACCGCAACAATAGTATGTTCTCTACAATAAAATCATGTTCGTCGCAATTATAGTATTATTTTTTTAATTTCATTTTGACAAAAGTATGATTGCGACAATATTACTATTGTTGAAATGTAACAATAGTATTATTGCCAAATTTAGAAATGAAAATATGGTTGTAGCAACCATATAAACATGGTTGGTGCTACAAAAGTATTGTTGTTTGAAATTTACGTTTACCATAATATGATTACGACAATCATGCAGTGTGGTTGCGACTATGTACATAACAAAACGGGTTTTATAGAGCATACATGTATGTGTGTGCGTATGTTTTTTTGATATACAAAAAAACACATACACACGGTACAGTAAATGGTTGCTGTACATTAAAAAAAGCAACAGCAATCGGAAGGTGGTTCGAGGGATTTTAATTGTGTTTACTTTGTTCGGTGAAATACTCTAATACCGACTGGTTCTCGTTTATTTAAAATCTGCCTGCACGGAAGTATAAAGCCATTGATCATGGTTTAATCAAATTCGATACTTGGTGTCTACGGATGGTGAAGCCGCATTCACCCCTGCTGGCAACTAAAAGTATTTTTGACCGTTGGAATATATATTTTTGTTTCTTGAATGAAATTTTTAATAAAAACATGGCGTCAAATCTGGCTATGAACTAATAGAAATGTAATTTAAAATAACATACTTAATAAAAATCTCTATTTCTGAATTACAACAATAACGAATCCTTATAAATAATTTAAGGGATCATAGTATGGTTGAGCGTGAATCATACTATGGTTGTGGGAATCATAGTATGGTTGCGTGTGAATCATACTATGATTGTATGAGAAACATACTATGGTTGTGAGGATCATAACATGGTTGTGGATATCATAGTATGGTTGAGTGTGAATCATACTATGGTTGTGGGGATCAAGTATGGTTATGTGTGAATCATACTATTGTTGTGAGGATCATAATATTGTTGTGTCACAACCATATACCCAACAATAGTATGATCCTCTTCGAATATTGTCACCCCAACCATACTTTTTTTCTGCGTGTTTTTTTTCTTAAGGTTATTCTTTTTTAACTTTCTTCCAAAAGTTTTAATTATTTAAAACAAACTGGTTTTAACTTAAATTGTCTTAAGTTTTCTGTAAATAAAATTATTTTTATATTTTTGTACAATGGAGTAAAGTTATCGCATTAGCGACCTCCCAAGCGAGTTGCCAATATCTAAAACAACTCTTCGTGAAACAGCTGTTCACTACTTTGGGACTTGTAATGGTAGTCTTACCAAAAAACATAAGAACTCGAGTTAGAACTTTGAACTTCGAACACGTTTTCAATCGGACACATTGTATTAAAGGTAACTCGCATAGGAGGTATCTAAAGCAACTTCACACCATTGAACAGAAATATAAAAATGATTTTGTTTACAGAAAACAATAGACAATTTGCGTTAAAATCCGTTTGGAAAGAAATTTAATCAAGAACAACTTTTAGGGATTTTACGCTTATAGTATTTCTTAAAAAACGTTTTCTACAAATTAAAAATTGTCAAATCAAGCGGTTTATGATTTATAAAGCCAATCAGTTCTTTATACAAATAAATTTAAGAAATTTCTTGTCAAATTATGAATTTATCTAGAGACTCGTTTAATAAGCGAGTTCCAGTAGAACACGCCCATTAACATGAAATTAAAAAAAAACTAGAAATCAGATCCCACACAACATGAATTTTAAAAATGCCAAATTTTTCGCATACTTATAACTAATTAAAAAAAAGCAAAAAAAAACTTGGTCAACTTTGGCCATAACCTTATATTCCCCCTTCATCCCTATGATACTACGAGTAGAGCGCAAAAATGGTCCATTTTTGGGAAAGCTCATGCGTTCGTCCCTAATCTCAAATTTAATCTCAAAACTACTCTAAATTTGGATTCGCAGCAGAATTTGCTTTAAGTACCCATGTGTCCATATTGACTTTTAATTGCCCGTTCTAACTATGCGGGACTCTTTTTAGGCCACATAGGCCAAAACCCATTATCATAAAAAATTTCAAAATTTCCTAGTTTGATTCATTTGACCGCTATCGTGCTTTCAACAGACAAATGGACGGAGGGAAGAACTGACACGCGGACAAAGGGCGGAGATGGCAAGATCGTCTTAGGATTTTACGAGGATCAAGAATATATAAGTATATTCTATTTTTGGGTCTCCAATCAAGATATCGTGGTGTGCAAACGGAATAACAAATTTATTATACCATACAACCTTCGCTATCCGCAATTCGTAAATTTAGCCGTGACAACGTTTTTTACTCTAGATTGCGTTGTAGTATGGCATTGACAGTATTGGGGGATATGTCGTTGTTGTTGTAGCGACACGGGCCCTGGGCAAAGAATTGCTTCTCTGCGACGTTCCGTTGCACAGAACAAGTTTTTGTAGGCTCGTGATATGGTTGTTGGTGCTGGGCCCATGTTTGCCAGAACAACAGCTAAGCTAATTTCACGTTTTGGACAGGTGAGTTGGCCGCCTAGATCGAGTGATATCACACCTTTAGACATTTTTCTTTGGGGTTACGTTAAGTCCAAAGTGTATGCAGACAAACCAGCTACGATTCAGGTTTTGGAAGCCAACATTACGCGTGTCATTAATGCCATACCGGTCGAAATGCTCGAACGAATCATCCAAAATTGGACCCTCTGAATGGAAACCCTGAGGCGCAGTTGCGGCCAACATTTGAAGAAAATTATATTCAAAAAATAAATGCCATAAAATGTCCTTTCCAACTACCAATAAAGATGCCACACTTGATTTGAATTTTTATATATATTTTCGTTCTGAAAAAATACCTCTAGATGGATCACCGTATATCACCCATTAAAGATCGCGTGGTTAAATTTCACAACCTTTGAGCTTATAAGCGAGCTATACGGGAGATTTGTTTCTTACAAAAATTATCTTTGTATTTATCACTTAAATTTTCCTCTCACACATAATCGTGATACCGTCCTAAAAGAAGTTTCCCCAAAAAAATTAGGTTGATTTTTCGATAGCTTTTGGTATGAGGAAAAAAGTGTCACTTCGACATATCAAAAAAATCGTTTTTTTTTTACTTTTTTTCAACTTTTATTTTTAAAGTTTTTCAGTAGGTAAAAAAATATATTTTTTTTAAATACAGTCAACACGCGAGAACGAGAACTAATTAATGTTAAGGGTGTTTATGTTTGCAATTTCGTTCACGTTTTCGAATCCTTAAATTGCTAAAATTGCCTTTTTATTGCTTAATTGAATTTATATAAATAAATTTAAAATTTAATTGTAATATTTAATTGTAATTTATTTAATTGTAAATTTAATTGTAATAACATCAGCAATATACGTACAAGTATTTGTTTGTAACACAAAATAAAAAAAAAACTTTAAGCAAAAAAATGCTCTTAAAAACAAATAATTTATTGAATAAAAAAAATCATATTTAAAAAATAAATTTTGTGCAAAGAAAATCTAAAATTCGTTGCCCAAAAAATAATATATAAACAATGAAATAACTACAATATGGTGTCCATATTTCTGGATCGTTAATGTTTTTGAATGTTCACGTTTCCGCGAGTTGGCTTGTATTACCTTTCTAAGGTACCTGCTAAAAAAAACCTAAAGATAAAATTAAGAAAAAGTGAAAAAATTAAAATGTGGGTGTCTCGAAAGTTATTTTTAGATATGTAGACAAATTTTTGTCCATACAAATCGGCGTAATATACATACAAAAAATTATAAGATTATTGTCAATATCGTTGTCGGCTGGTTTTTTAATTTGGCTGAGAAACTTTAAAAATATAGGTTTAAGGTTAAAAACCGGTCCTTCGTGCTTTTGATGATAGTTTCACATATTGACATTTGAATACTAAATAGTTATTTATTAAATACTAAATAATGAGGGTAATTGGGTAATTGACATTGGAGAAAACAAAAGAGCTGTTTTCATGCCAACACACACATTTTTCTTTGTAGATTTATCTGCAAATTGAAATTTTCTGTGAATATGGGACTTAAGTTGTTATGACTTTTTCATGAATTTGTTGCCATAGCACATTAAATGCACCACCCAAAAATTGGGCCTCATTTACACATACATACAAGTATTACGTATCATGTATTTGTATGATTCTATTAATGAAGATGATGAATGCGAATCTGCACAGTTCTCGTGCCGGCTGGTATGATTGTTTTTCAATGAAATTGCATGAAACATGGACCATTTCACACGAATGACATCACATACACAGTATGTGGGGTATGGTAAATATGTTGCGATACATAAACAAATTGTACGAATATATTCATAGATATGGGCCACTCCACAGATGAAGACATTTTATGAGATAACAAGAACCAACACTAATGATGTCATTGCAGCCGAGACTACAATGGAAACAATTGTGACTATGAAACGCACAAAACAATTGATTGATTCCACTTGATGGGAATGGGAGACGACACGGCGACGAGGTCGATGTCGACCATCCAACTCTACAACTATTTACGAGTACTAGACAATTGATGCAAAATGATGACAGCAACATTTTACTAGCAGACACAAGACACAACTTCTGACTGCACATACAGTCGAGTCAAGCACATCTCTACGAGGCACACGAAGAGACAGATGGGATGGAAGTGTGACTGCACTCCCAAATGGTGGAATAGTTGAAACATTAAAGAAAGAAAAACGAAAAACGTTACCCATAACTGGTGCCATACAAATCAGAAATTTCGCCAACGATGTGCTCGTACTGTGCAAAGGCATCAAGCCAGTGGCTGCAAAGGGAGGGAAAGAAAGTGAGTACAATTGAAAGGGATTAATGCGATTATTCGTTGCTACAAGTCATTGTTGTTGATGCAATTGCTGCAGCGCTTTCAAAAAAAAATAATTGTAATCATTGTCTAAAATTATCATGATTTCTAAACATTTTGTATAACAAAGGCCCTGTAACAATAAAGAAATTTAAGCTCTAGCCAAAAGAGAAAAACGCGAAAGTTTATTTCCTGGTTTAGATGTAAGTGAAAAAGAATTTAAGACCGGTGCGAAACACAAAAATATTTCGATTTCTATTGAAATATTACATATTTCTGTGATTAGAAAAATTTTATAATTGTTTTCGATAGTACCGAAACTATATCGATAGTACCGAGCATAACGGAATCGAAAATCAAACGGAATGTTTTTGAAAAGCGGTCACACAAAATATTTCATTGTGCTCCGTATTGACAGATTTGGTACGGAGCAAAACGTAAACGAAAATGTTTGAATAAATGTTTAGTTTAAAACAATTATGAGGGTGGTACTGAGCAAAACGTAAATGCAACTTATCATTATGGCTCCTAAAATGCAATCGGGGGGTTTTTTTTTTTAAAAACTGACTCCCAAAAAGACCTATAAATAATTCAACAATTTTTTATAAGCATTTTATTTTTGCTACAAGCTGGCCATACTTGATGCAGAGCATAAATAAAAATACGAGTATTCCTGCACATAATACAAAATACACATGTTTGTTTGTAAAAAGATGGTCAGGGCTGTCATAGCTACCGATGTTGTCACTATTGGTTTTGAAAACAATAAGAAAAAATGCTTTGTTGCCATGAAAACCAACCTTATCGGTTTTATCAGCAACAGCTGATTCGAACATTGGTTTTATTTACGTTTGAAATGGACAAAACCATCTTGGTTTCATGACAACATAAGAAACCAAAATTGGTTTGCAAAAACGACATGGTTTCTATGAAAGCCCTGATAAAACAACAATTTTAAACAAATCGTTTAAATTAGTTTATCGAAACTTCTTTCAGGAAACTTTCAAGTTCTGCTCCGTACTGGGCTTAAACTAAAAAAATATAAATTTATATTTTTCCACTGCAGATTACATTTTTTATTAAACATTCCGAAGTATTTGAATGATTTTGCACTTTACTTCTGTTCAATTGTTATTTTGATGATCACATTTCGCAGCCAGCAATCATTCCTTTGGAGCTTATGACAAAGATAAGATTATATGTACTGTTACACCCCTAGAAGCACGTATACGAGTACCTCAGTGTAGTTGCATAATTTTCTAACATCGACGACCTGTTGGGGAGGGAGAGGTGGTAAAGAAATCGTACATACGTAAAAACCAGTGGCGAGGCTTGTGTTATTTCAAGTAGTTAAAAGTTCCATATTTCTTTTTACAAGTATTTTCAGTATAAATAATACAGGGTGTCTGTCATTTTGGTAAACATTAGTATTGACATTTCATATTTGGCAATCGTGAAGTAGAGACGTGGCGATATTTTATGAAATAATATTCGATAATAATATTACCTGTTCATAGAACGAATTATTCTCTTAATGAACCTATAACTAGAGCAATGAAAGAGTTTAATAGTATCTCCAATCAGAACATTGATTTGTTTGATTCGTTATGTAATTTTATTAATAACTTAGATTTAATTTACTTTTAGATGTAAGAAATAGTCTGTAAGGAATTTGTACTTCCATAGACTTAAATAAATAAATAAATAATCGTTAAACATTTTATCAACATCAATCATCAATTACTGCGACGATGAGAAAGTTACGTAAAATTTTTAGGAGAAACAACGTGCCAACAAAAAGCACTATTTATCGTGTAGTGACGGGTCTGTAGCTGACAGGCCGAAGCATGGGCCACAAAGTACTGCAATATCCGCTGAAAACATTACTGCTGCTCAAGAAAGAGTTCAAAACAATCCTTCAACCTCTATTCGACGCCGTGGTGAATGTAATAAAAAAATTGGCTAAAAAGGACTCGTATTTGTGAGGCGGACATTTATCTGATATTGTATTCCAAACATAATTGCCGACATTAAATAAAACATTTATCAATATAAGATCCATTCTCTTGCATTTAATCAAAAATTATAAACAAACAAAGTAGTATACCTTCCCGACGGACACCCTGTAGTATACCTTCCCGGCGGACACCATGTATTTATGCCCTCAACACCCTATACTTAAAACGGAATTTGAATTAATAAATCTCCGCAACACGATGTTTCATCCTAAATTGTCACTTTATATTTCGATCTGGCTTACGAACGTTTATCAAATGGCCCTCGCGATCATGTACTCGTCCATTAACAATCCTCTTTTTTTCTCTCTCAGGCTTCGTTAAGTCCTTAGACTTTGCCAAAGAGCCAAGTACTTTTCAGGGTTATATTTCCATGAGAGAAAAATTGAAAACGTAAGTCCAAAGTCGATATTAAAAGTAGTTTGTATTGCATGAGTATGACAACTCTTCTTGGATTTTTTTTTTTAATTATTTATTAATCCAAAGAATACATGTCAATCTTACGTAGGATATGTTACAGTAGTTTGAGTTTTATCACAAGAATATTTCAGCAATTGGAGATACATTGTTGTTTTTTAGGAAATTTATTTCGTTATAATAATTTAGAAGGTAAAAAGGATAAGAAAAACCTTATTCTGTAATTTTTCAACTTTGAGGGTCAAACAAAACCATTGTTTTAAGGATGCCGCTATTATTTGCTTGACTTTATGGAATACATATTCCAATGCTTTTTTTTATAAGATAATTGAATTTAATTTGTGCAGATTTAGCATAATGTTTATCATAATCTTTTCATTCATTCCTTGTTGGAATTTATTTCGCAAATGCCATCATGAACCGTTCGGTTTAAATCATCTGAAGTTTATACGAAAGTTCTCAAAATGTCTTGACCATATTTAATAGTGGCCGTTTCTTTTGAACATTATGACCTTTATTAAGTAACAGATTTCAGATTTCCTTAGTAAAATTGGTTTTTATTTAAGTTTATACTTGTTCTTGTTCGCTTGTTTTGACATAACCCACGGTTTTTGGGACTCTTGATTTCATTAGTCAACCTCAGCCAAATCCATAATTGGAACCTCAGTAAAATCGATTTTAATTTGAATAAACATTGTTTACTATTAATCGCTTGTGTTAAGCAATCGTATTTTTTTGGGTCCATACGTCCAAAGCGGATGAACGAATTAAGGTAGGATCCTGCAATTTTGCACAATAATGGCTTATTTAAGTTGTTTGGGATTATAAATAGGCGAAATCAGAACAGGGACTTGACCGGCGCCATCTGACCATCAACGTACTCATGATGGTAGTACGATAGAGGCACCCTTAGGCATTTCTTTTACCAGCATACATTCGATATTGCATGAACACTTGGCCGTAAAATAGGTTTGTTCTCGTTGGATCCCGCACAATTTGACAATCGCTCAAAAAAAGACTCGTGTCGATTCGTGCAATAAAATTTTGAAAAAAAATACGATCGTGGTGCTTCAAAAGACGTTTATAAGATCGTCACAGGTGAAAAATCATGGATCTATGCGTATGAGCCCGAAATAAAACAACAATCAACCGTGTATGTCTTCGAAGACGATCCAAATCCAACGAAAGTTGTTCGTGGAAGAAGCACTTCAAAGCAAGTGGTCGCCTGTTTCTTCGTGCGACTGTTCCGCTTGAGCAACGCAGGACGGTCAATTCTGAGTGGTACACCACAATTTGGAGAAATTCGAAAAAAGAACAAGAGAAGACGAATCATTTTGCACCATGACAATGCGAGCTCTTACACATCGGCACACAATGATTTCTTTTTATTCCCGCACATCAAGAAAAAAAATGCGGGGTCAACGATTTTCGTCGCCAGAAGGTGCTGTTGACGCGCTCAAAAACCATTTTTTTGAGGTGTCTCAATCGGAGCTTCTACAATTGGTTTGAGCGTATAAATCATGCTGGAGAATACTTTGAAAAACAATAAAACCATTTGGATGATAAATATTCGCATTTTCATTATCAGGCCAGAAATATATATAGCAGCCCTCGTACACAATGAGAAACAATGTTGTCATATAACTCTCAATTCTGTTCAATGTTGCAAGGTTACCATATTGTAAATTAACTGGCTAACTAATCTAGTTACTCCAAAAGAACACGACTATTACTTTGTGGTCAGTGTGTTTAGATATTATATCGCCCTCTGATTTGAGAGAGTTTCCGGTATATCAGTTAAGATGATGTTGAAGGAATTGAGTAAGATTTTCATTTAATATTTGACATAGAATTTGACATTTTCATAATTTTGGGAGTTTGCAAAACTAGCTGGCACCCAAAACCACATAGGGTTGCCAAGCCTTACATGAATTTTATATTGAATTTTATTTCGCAGTATAATAAAGCGTTATTCTCTGGAAATGCCTGATTGACTAAAATACTACAAAGCCTCGCCACTGCTACAAAAACTACGTATGTATGAATGTGTTCCAAATTGGATTTCGTCATCTCCGGAGAAGTGTCATGTAAGTCATGAGGGTATTATTTACATACCTTCAATGTGCGGCTTTTCCCCAACGGTTCCTTTTCCTGTTGCATGATCCTCCTCCATGATGCTGGTTTCGAGTGTGTGTTGAATTACTCGTATTTGAAAAACAAAACACTTTAAAGGAGTTTAATGTGTCCGTTGGTGATGACACAAAACCACAGTATATTTTTGTTATATTTTTAAATTTCGTTTACTTGAGGTTTACATATACGCCCGCATAAATACTTCGTTACTTATTTTACGTCAACTGTAGAAAAGTGTTTTTCTTTTGTCGATATTTTGCACATACGCACGCACATTCGTGGGGGAAAATACGCTTATACTACTAGCGAACATAGGTAGGTTTGTTGGTTGCTCGGATTATTATTCTGTCGCCTTCGCCTGTGTAGAGAGAAGATGACAATTTTATTTTCTTAGATGAATTTACTTTTTTCTGTTTTTATATTTTTTCTTTTCCGCCGATATATGTATGTACATACATGCATATGTATGAATCCACACATGTATTTATATTTATATATACTATGTAGGCATATATCGTATATTTTGTTTTTTCTTTCAATTTTATTTTATTTTCGCTTGTTCCGTTAAAATTATTTTGAATTTTGTGTATGAATTCATTTTTTCTTTAGCTTTTTAGTTATTTTTAAATATGATGATTTAATTTATATTCACATTTTAAAAAAATATTCACTTAATTATATATGTACATATGAATATATATTTCTTCTGGTGGCGGTGGAAAAGCAATACAATTTTAACAAGAAAGTAATTAAAAAATATATTAACTAAAGCTAGTACAACAAGAGTTAAGAACAAAAGTTCTGACTCCCGTTTAGATTAGACGATGGACGGACACTAAAACCACTCGACCAGTTAGCGTTTGTTTTTTTTGTTGAAGTTCAAGTGAACAATTGAAGCTTTTTGTTGCCTGTTTTCGTCGTTGCCGTCGTCATTATCAAGATAGAAAAAAAGTTAACTTTTAACAAAAAAATATAAAAACAACAACAAATAAATTCTCACACATTTACTATCGACTGAGACGACATAAGTTAAACAATTAGCAATCATAAAAAAAGTTGTTTTTTTTTTAAAAAAAAGTTTAAATAAAAATCTCACACACAAAAAAAAACACTTTTATTTACACCGGTGTAAAAAATAAAAATTAAATAAAATATTCGTTATCAAGTCGTTATAATGATGATCTTGTCGTTATGAAAATTAGCGGAGGTGGTGGAAATTTCCAAAAAAAATAATTTGCACCAAATGTTCTTTTTTTCTTTTTCTTTTTTGATTGAACATGAGCTGATGATCGTCGTTGCGCGAGCTTTTATGGACTGATGGTGATCGCCGCCAAACAGATCATAAGCAAAACTATTGATGATGCTTTTGTTGGGTTGGTTGGTTATTTGGGTGGCTCTAAGTACTTGAACCGTTTTCACTATTTATTCATCATTATTTATATTATTATCGTTATTAACGTCATATTCAATTATGGCTAATGGTGGGTCCTCACTCACTAGCCGGCCGTCGCGTTTTCTTTGCACTAAATGTTAGTGGGGGAATAAAAACCATGTCCATATGTCCGAATTTGAAGATTTTTTTGACGTTCTTCTTCTTCCCGTTAAATTTCAATTTGAAAAACGGTCGTGGCTGGGCTGGCTGTCTTTCAATCGCGTTCTACCGTAAGAATGAGTGAGTAACGTAATGATGTCGAGTAGATGAGGAGTAGACTACTACAGTCAATTTGTTTGTTCCACAATCAATTTTTGTCCGCGTTCGAAAGTGTCTCTGTATGTGTAAGTTTGTCTATGTGCGAATTTTCTTCATGTGCTCCGGCTTTTTTTATTTCTGTCGTTTATTCGCTTGTTGCTTCTGTTTCGTTTGTCGTTACGGCAATCACAGTGGGGCGTTTTTTTGAATAAGGGTTTTTTACATTTCCGGCAAACTTTTACTTAACATATATGAGCTGTGTTCTTTTCGGTTTACTAAACTAGCATTTGTATGGAAGTTACTCGGTTAGCAAGCGAGTTGGCCTCAACTCGCTAAAGAAACGAGTTAGAGTTACCATACTTATTTTAATACAAAAAAATCATCAGTGTCACACCCTGCTTTACAAAACCATATGATTTTTGCTATGTATACTAAAAAATAATCAGAAAAGAAGATATCTTATCGGCGAATTCATGAAACGAAAAATTAACTCGAACTAATAATTCAAGAAAATTTTACACATTCTTAAAAAGCAAAAGTGTGGCTTTTTATTGATTAATATCTCTTGCATTGTATGATTGCAATTTATTGATTTTATTGCTTGCTTTCGCCGAATTCGGCGAAGAATCCTCTCGTGTTAATTTATTTTTGGTGTAATCATAGATAAACAATGTTGCCATATTACTCACAATAGATAATTGTTTAATGTTGCCAGATGACCATATTGCAAAGCAACTAGTTAACTAAGCTAGTAACCTCAAAAGAACACGGAAAATGGAAATCACAAAATATTTGGCCATTTTTGATTGGCCATTTTGAATTGGAATTGGCATGTGAAAATAACGCTTGCATTGAAGTTTCATGCTTAAGAGAACGTTGCCTTCGGTAACTCAAAAGTGTCAAAATTCCAGTGGCATTTTTAACTTGCTGTCACTTATTTTAAAGAACACAACGTGAATATGCTGCACTTATTAAGAAAAGCGTGGTGTGACTTGCACGCGCTGTCTGTCACATCAAACAGTTTTAACATAAATAATTAAAATCATTTTGTTTAAATATAAGTTTCTTTTAACAACGATTGGGCTTTGTTGTGACAGTATAAAATTGGTAAGCTTTCTGAAAACTTTTTACATTCGTTTTCGAATTAATTATTGCTTAGTACTACGGTTACTTTTCCACTTTTCCCCAACGGTTACTGAAATATTCAGCTATTGTCAATTAAATAAAAGAATATTTTTTTGTTTTCGCAAAAAAAAACTCTTAAACGATTTTTTAAATTTGTTAAAAGCTTATTTTTAATAAATTGATTTAAGATGTTCATTATATGTTGTTTACACACTAATGTTTATTAACACCCCATTAAAGAACAAGTGGAACTCTTCTTTCAATTTAGTAAGCTGTACACGATATAATTCTTAAACTCATTGAACAGGTTCTACCGCTGAACGCCGGCTATATAAAGCATTTGCATTTTATTCACCAGTTTTTGCATGGATTAAAAATAAATAGAAACCTATCGCTGAAATTTGTTAAAGATTTTTTTTTTACCGGGAGATGAACCTAAGTTTACTTGTATGACCGTCTTGCAAACTAACCATCAGTACGGCGGCCCACCATATGTGACAGCGCATAGAGAAAGGGACCTAAGGGTAAAAAAAAAAATTTCATTTTTTTTGTTTGATGTGGACAACATCTGAGCATCGAATGAGACCGATCCCATGCCCCAAAAGTGTTCCCTCCCAGAGATATGCGCGTTTTATGAAAGTGGTGGTACACCAAAGATACACGTATTTAAATCATGAACATCAAGAGGGTGCATCGGCCAGTAGGGTTCTCTCGAATTCCTCAAGCCGTCGATAAAAAAAACAATAAATTGTAATAAAATAAAAAGGGAATGTAATAAAATCCAGCACGTCACAGAAACTTTGTACTGTGTCAAATTGAATTAATAGCAAACCATTGGTCCGTAAATTGGGAGCAGGCCCGTAAATTGGGAGCTTCATTTATATAAGAGACCATGTTCGTCCTTGTTTAAAATGTACACAATGTTACGAGATCGGTTCATATTTACGATTCACTTATATTACAACGTAGATGCACAAGCTAACGGACAGGCACAGCTAAATGAGTTTTCTGATTTAATCGGTATAATAAAAAGGTGTCGTTCTCCTGTGTTACACCCAACCACATGAGTTTTGTATGTCATCCAGGGACATTTTTTGGCACAAAACAATATACATACATTACATATACATTTTTCTATTAGTCTGTGAAATTGAGTAAAAATTTAGTTTTATGAAGGATGATTTCTAAAATTTAAGACACAAAAATCAAAAAACCGAATTTGAGAACCATTTGAGGGGACTAATGTTTTTGCGGTAAACTAACTTATTACCAGGCTTTAGAAATGAAAGTTGAAATCTCTTTTCTCGATCCACCCTAGTGATCGGTAACTATTTGTTGGTGCTGCACATTACGTCCTCACAAGCAGGGTTCCCAGATTTGGGGATTTGTCCCCAACCTTGGGGATTTAGAGTGCCTAAAAAGGACAAAAAAAATGCGATTGGGGATGGGGATTTTACTGGGGATTTATAAAATTTTTTTGGGGATATTTTAGGGATTTATAATGAATTTTAAACACATTTATACTTGATAAAAATTCGTCAACATGTTTGAAACATTTCAACATAGAAACACTGAAAAAAAACAAGAAACTTTTTACGCGACAACTTTTATTTAGGTTGGCCCAATACGAATTTAAGTATTAAATATTCCATATGGCAACT
This sequence comes from Hydrotaea diabolus, assembly GCA_963513945.1. Taxonomy (NCBI): domain Eukaryota; kingdom Metazoa; phylum Arthropoda; class Insecta; order Diptera; family Muscidae; genus Hydrotaea; species Hydrotaea diabolus. The sequence goes on from OY740719.1 coordinate 173,078,628, forward strand.
GTTGTAATAGAGAAACAAAGAAGAAAAGAAAATAGACAAAAAGGAAAGAAAATAGCATCTTGCAACGAAAAAGAACAAATTATCAAAAATGTCTTCAATCAGAAGAGTTTTTAACAAAGACTGGACAAATGAAAGTTGGGCCAAAGGTAAGTTTTTACTAAGATAGTGTAAATAAGTTATTATATAAGTATTACCATGCTATGTATGTATTTGCAATATATTTAAAGGGTGGTTGAAATCAATACGAGATGCACCTGTGGCACAACAATCAACAACAAAAACCTCGTGGTGTTCTGCTTGCAATTTATGATTGGAATCGCATAAAAAAGACCTGCGGAAGCATTCCGAAACTAAACGCCACAAAAACAACATGGCAATAATACACACTTACCCATCGCTTTCCGACTGTGGTATGTATTTTATTTATATATGTATCTGAAACAAATATACATAAATATATAATTCCTTTTTATTTCAGGTGTTGTGCCTATTTCCAATGTGTCAAAAATATTAGACATTAGCCAAGCATACAGCTATTGCATCTATTGACCATTTAAGTGAACTGCTGAAAACTGCAGCAACACAATCTAATCCCTTCGAAAATATTAAACTGCACCGAACGAAATGTAGCGCAATTATAAAATCTGTTGTTGGCCCAACAATTATCGAGGAGCTTGTGCAAGATATAGGAAACTCTAGATATTCCCTGATTGTCGATAAGTCAACAGATGTTTCAAAAATGAAATGGTTTTGTATATGCATACGCTATTTTAGCGAGAAGAAAGGTAAAATTGTTAATGACTTTGTTGGAATATTTATAGTAGAAGAAGCAAATGGTGAAAATCTCTATAAGAGTATTAAAGACTACATAAAAAACATAGGTTTGAAAATGTCAAACATGTTGGCAATTGGAACGGATGGTGGAAGCAATTTATGTAGCAAGAATAAATCATTATTTGCGCATTTAAAAAAAGATATACCCAAACTTATCCTAATAAAGTGTACGTGTCACTCCCTCCATCTATGTTGTTCGAAAGCGTCCAAAGTAATTCCTAGTACTGCGGAATTTATTGTAAAAGAACTTTATGGATATTTTAGCAAAAGTTCTTTGAGAAACGTAGAATACAGGCGGGCATTTGAATTAATAAATACAGGCAATGACAGCATCAGATACCGAAAACTTGTACAACTGTCAAATACTCGGTGGCTAGCTTATGGAGGTGCAGTCAGACGTGTCCTAGAACAGTGGACTGAATTAAAATATTACTTTTCAATCACTAGTACTAAAGAAAAAGACCATATGGCTAAATTGATACATCAGGGAATGAATGATGACAAAAATAGACTCTTTTTAATTTTTATTAATCCGATTATTAACGAAATGAATCAATTGAATTTGGATTTTCAGTCTGATTCTGTTGATTCTGGAAGTTTATATGACAAAATGTATCAAACTCTTATTTCGACTTGCGCTAAGGTTTTTACACCAGCAGCTATGAACTGCTTAAAAAATATGGAAGATATAAGCGATGATTTAATTATTGAAGAAACTATGTTACTTCCGATAAGTGCAGTAGATTTTGGTTCTGAATTCGAAAGTGAATTAATAAATAGTAAATTGGAAATTGTCGAAAAAACAATGTTAAAAGAAACCTGTTTTCAGTATTTTATTAATTTAATAAAGGAAATGATAGAACGTTTTCCTACAAATATGAAAATCTTTAAGCAATTCCAGCAGTTTACTATTAGCCAATGCGCAAGTTCAGTAAGACATTTAAAGTTTGCTAATATAAAAGATGTATTGCAAAATTTTATGGATAAAGAAATTCCAATATATGTTTATGAGTCGCAGTGGAATAAACTCCCCTTTTCCGATTGGAACGCACTTTTTCAAGACAAAATGCCTACGAACCTGTTAGAATTTTGGCCTAAAGTATACAGTTTTCAGAACGCGTCTGGCACATATCATTATAAGGAATTGGCACAAGCAGTTCTAAATATGCTTAGCATCCCAACAAGCAATGCATGCATCGAACGCGTATTTTCAATTATGTCATTGACAAAAACAAAACTTCGCAGCAGAATACAATACGAACTATTAGAATCTTTACTAAGAGTAAATATATACTTTAACATAAATGACAATTGCTGTCAGTCTTTTACGCCTTCAAAAGAAATGTTAAATAAATTTAATTCCAAATGTATGTATGTATAGTATTTCACAAACCAAGGATAATGATAATGAATCAGAAGTTTATGAACTAATGAATTTTTAAAATACATATCTATAACTTTATTGTAAATTGTTTTCAAAAAACTAAATTTTTAATATGTTTTGTTTATATATATTATATATATAAAACAATCTTTTCTTTCGAAACTGAAAACTGATCTCCATTTAAATATAATTTGACTTTTTGTTATTTTTTTATTTAATAAGTTATTTACATGAATATGTTTTTATGTTTGAATTGTTATGTTTCTTATGTTTGAATTGTTTTTAATAAATAAATTGCATTGTATTTAAGGACAACAGGGGATTTTTTAATTAAAAATATTTGGGGGAAAAATGGGGATTTATCAATAAAATAAATTTGGGGACAAATGGGGATTTATAAGTAAAATTTTGGGGACGGAAAAAAAAATTATCTGGGAACCCTGCTCACAAGTAATCTGTCTTCATGCCAGTTGGCTTCAAAATCTAAACAGAACCCCTATACCACTTTAGCTATGCATCTGTGAAAAAGCTTAACAGTAAATTCTCGTTTCATAAAAATATTTACCCCACTGTGCGACACAACGTATTTTTGAGTTTATTACCGCGCCGGCCTTTAAAGATATCGGACAGGCATTCACAGTCAACACAACAGAACGGCCGAGTGAGTGAGTGAGTATTGATGCCACACCACAGTCATTTGAATGTCCGCGGCTGTATGCTAATGTTAGTCGTCGTGCTAGACTTTAGTATGACCCACGTAGGTATTCATGCAAGTGTGTGTACACTGTGCAGTGCTAGTGTGTCTGTATGCATTAACACGAAGTGTATGTGTATTTTCTACACATCGTGCCGAAATACCGGTGATAATTTTGTGTGCAACGCTGTGTAGTGTGAAAAGTTTTTGCACCGAGTGTGCTTTTTGGAATAACATTTCAGTGTTGATTCTTTCTTTTTTCTATTGGCTGGCATTCATGCTTTTTCTCCCAGAGTGTCCTCCTGTTATCTTTCAGAAAGTGCACAATATTATTAATAGAATATCGATGTATGCCTGCGTATGTGTATGTGACATTTGTTATTTTAGAAAAAATAGTGGAACACCGTGTGTCGAGATTCAGACGGTGTTTTTTTATTTTATTTCATTTGCATACGTGAGCAATTGCAAAGCACCACCTGCCTCATCGCTCCCCCCGAAACAGGTCAAAGATGTATACGATTTCTAAGCAACGGGTAATTTCAATAAAAGCATAAATGCAACTTAGATGACATACGGTTTGTTTGGATCTACTGGGGTTCTCCTGTAAAATAAATTGTCAGGGCCTATTCATGGTACCTTAAATGAGGTATAGTTATTAGCCCAACCACAAATAAATAGTTTGCTGTACTGTCTAAGAAAGAAAATGCCAAAAATAAATACTTTTGAATAATTGATGATTATATACTCATGTTGAAATGACTTGATTTAAAAATTAATTTGTCAAATTTAATATGTTAAAGTTTAAATTTCTCTAAGAAAAATTTTTATTGTACCATCTATATTGTACCATTGGCCTATTTAGAGTGACGAAAACTACACAACTTTCAATTAAAATACAGAAAAAATTTAAATTAAAAAGCGTAAACTGAGGCGTAAACTGATATTGAGAAAAGAAACATTGAAATTTAGAAACGTCAATTGAAATTTAGAAATGAAGATTTATATTGACAAAATGCAAATTGAAATTGGGATGATCAGTCAGGATCATTAATGTCATCCTCAAAAATACGATCCACGGGAGGGTATACGTATTAGCATGTAGTCTATACGGTACGTTAACAATTAATGGTTAGTCGATCGTACAGGCGATTATGTCGATCATAAAACGATCGTAGCAAATTAGCAATCATTGTTTTGTCCTTACACACAGAAAAAAAGTATGGTTGTGGTGACAATATTCGAAGAGGATCATACATTGTTGGGTATATGGTTGTGCCACAACAATATTATGATCCTCCCAACAATAGTATTATTCACACACAACCATACTATGATCCTCACAACCATAGTATGATTCACACTCAACCATACTATTATCTCCACAACCATATTATGATCCTCACAACCATAGTATTTTTCTCAAACAACCATAGTATGATCTTCACAACCATACTATGATCCCCAAAATTATTTATTAGGATTGGGTAATGTGGTTATTAAAAAATAGAGATTTTAATCAAGCAAGTTATTTTAAATTTCATTACAATTAGTTTATAGCCAAATTTGAGGCCTTGCTTTTATTGAACATTTCCTTCAAAAACAAAAATATATATATTCCAACGGCAGTCAAAATACTTTTAGATGCTAGCTGGGGAAAATGCTACTTTACCAACCGTAGACCCCAAGTAACGAATGTGATTAAACCATGATCAATGGCTATATACTTAAGTGCAGTCAGATTTTAAAAAAACGAGAGCCAATCGGCATTAGGGTATTTCACCAAACAAAATAAACACAATAAAAATCCCTCGAACGACCTTCCGATTGTTGTTTTTTAAATGGACAGCAACCATGCACTGTATCGGGTGCATGTGCTTTTTTTGTACACGCAGAAAAAAAGTATGGTTGGGGTAACAATATTCGAAGAGCACCATACTATTGTTGGTTATATGGTTGTGGCACAACAATATTATGATCATAACAACAATAGTATAGTTCACACACAACCATACTATAGAATCATTCACACACAACCATACTATGATCCCCACAACCATATTATTTTTCACATTCAACCATACTATGATCCCCACAACCATATTATGATCCTCATAACCATAGTATGTTTAACGTACAAACATAATATGATCCTCACAACCATAGTATGACTTACGCAAAACCATACTATGATCCCCAAAATTGTTTGTAATGACTGGAATAAGCTGTTATTCAACAATAAAGAATTTTTATTAAGGAAGTTATGTAACAATAGGAGTGATTTTTTTAACAGTAACAAAATTCATTTATTAAAACTATTTTAGTTATACTAATCCGTATTATTGCGTAAGAATCATAAAAAATAACATTGTCAAATTAAAAAAATAAGGTTTTGCCGGTATGATTGCCGTCATCATGTTATTGTTAACATAAAAACCATGAACATAATACTTTTGTCTCACCAACCATATTTATATTGTTGCTACAGCCATATTTTCATTTTTAAATTTGGCAACAATACTTTTGTTACATTTCAACAATAATAATATTGCCGCAATTATACTATTGTCAAAATGAAATTCAAAAAACAATAATATGGTAGCGACGACCATACTTTTACTGCAGAGAACATACTATTGTTGCCGTGACCATATAGTAACCATATCTTTTCTCTGCGTGTATACCAAAAAAAAACATACGCACATACATGTATGTGTGCTCTATAAAACCTGTTTTGTTATGTTTATAGTCGCAACCATACGGTATGATTGCCGTAATCATATTATTGTTAACGTAAATTTTAAACAACAATACTTTTGTTGCATCAACCATGTTTATATGGTTGCTATAACCAAATTTTCATTTCTAAATTTGGCAATAATACAATTGTTACATTTCAACAATATGAATATTGCGGCAAACATACCATTGTCAAAATTAAATTCAGAAAACAATACTATGGTTTCGACGAACATACTTTTATTGCGGAGAACATATTATTATTTCCCTGACCATATACTAACCATATTTTTTCTCTGCGTGTAGCCTATTCATGCTGAAATGGCAAAACGAACTGAGCTCAATTCATAATAATGCCGCAGGATCTGATCAATTTGTGATCGTTTAATGATCGTTTATGAGATGGTAAAAACTCTTTGTCAATTATCAGTGTACCATAAGCAATGACGATAAATTGTTAAAGATGTACGATTTGAGCTTTATCGAGAAATCGAAAAAAAGAGATGAGTAAAAAACCTTTTGGGAATGCGGTTTTTTTGTTTAAAGTGTACGAATTTAGTGTTTACTGTGTTTCAACTTTGATTTTCTACCGTTCGAATGTGGAAAAATAAACCGAGAATTTGTACGTTACTGGAGTGTGTTTTTCTACATTGTTGCAAAGTAAAAACTTGGAAATGGTCTTTGAGCAGAAGTACAAAATTGGAAGTTGGAAGGGAAGATATCGATACCTAATCAGTATCAAAACTAAAGTTCTGGAAATCGATTTCATTGCATCTTTATAAACCTATTTATATGGCAAGATTTATCGACCGCATATAAGATTTAACGATTTATAATTTTTTTGTTTGAAATCGCTTGGCACCACGAATTATCGTGCAAATTTGCTTCAAGCGATTAAAGAGTATTTTTAACCCCTTACAAATCAAGGTACAAGTCCTGCGTTATATGCTTTAAATCAAGAAACTACTGCAAGCTGTTTACGGCTAAAATAAAGTTTTGTTTTACAAAAACGGGAACATTTTGATTCGTTACAAAACTTTCTTGTTTTAGAGTATCCACGTGTTCATAGTTGAAGCGAAATTATCTTCAAGATAATTACATATTTAAGGGTTTTCATTGTTTCTAAGAGCCCATGCCTTTGTTAACCGGGAAATTCACCCAAATCTTAAAAAATATTTCGTTCACAAGAACATTTTGTTGCATTTTGGCGATGTTTGACGGGACCTTACATTCGGGACCTTGTGTATGTCAAATTAAAGTCTTATTTAGTTCCGTAAGGAAATTGCATATATTTTGAGATACCCATTGTTAAAGGGGGACCCATTGGACGCCTTGTGCCCGTAGATCCACACCGGAAATTTAGCCAATTCTTAATTCTCAGTGCAACTTGGAATAGTGAGAAACTTCAGTGTTACTGAGTACGCATATGATTTTAGGCGCCATATGGTCAAGATCCCTTAATTTAGCCGAATCGTAGAATTTATGTTATACTTATATTTCGATTCGTGGCAAAATTTCATTGTTTTTACTACGCGTATGTCCATAATTAAAGGGGAATCTGTCTACGTCTCTTGATACCATATGAACCGAGTTCCAAACTATCTTAAATGTGGGTTTATATTTAGATTTGGGAGAAATTTTTACTCTTTCTGGATACCTACTTGTACCCGAATGTTAGGAAACTATTTTCGAGCTTGTAGGGTTCCAAATTTAGTCGATTGGCAGAGTTAAGGTTGAATTCAGATTTGTGACAAATTTTCATTATTTCTGTTCCTTTTTAACGCCAACTGATCTACGACTAAAAGACTTATATGTGGTAAGTTAGAAGACTACAGCTCTTTTCATTAGACCAAATCTTGCTTTTAACAAATTGAAGGGCATGACAACATCGAATTTTACGACGACCAATAATATAAATACTAGTATATACTTCATAGGGTCGCAGATAAGTTGGATGTTGATGGTTGAGATTATTTAAACACACTCTGCGTTTTCTGCGGTTAATGCCAAGAACGGAAGTTTATTGAAACCATACCACTGTGCTATAGAATTTTTGAAAATAAATATTGGGTCTCCAAAGGCCACATTCAAAATCATGAAGACGTCGATTATCTAGTGAATTGGATACTTTTTAACGTAATATAAGATCTAAAATCTTGATGTTCTGTAATATTTTATGCGAGTAGTAGTAAACTACAGGGAGGAACGCGGTAATTTGCCTTTTTTGCACTGCGGGCACTGTTGGTCAAAGAGAGTGAAGAGTGTGTGTGGCTTATAGTGGCTGACGGGAGAGTTGTATTCGATTGCTTTTCAGTTGCCATCATGCATAAGAAACGTGAAAAGAGGTCATTTTGTGCTGAAACGTATTTTTCAAATGCGCACTCGATTATTACAGTACAGTGTGCTTTTCATTTACGAAGGTCGACATTTGCCAGATACACTATTTAAAACCATGTAATTTAAATTTTACTTACTGTTCAATATAATTAAAATATAAAATAAATTTAAGGTTCACAATTTTTGTATTTCATTCCCATACAGCTGCGCTCAAAATAATAGTAGTGGATATTAAATTATTAAGAATAATGAAAAAAATTTATTAAGAACTCCATTAATTATTGAATACATATATTTTTCTTAAAGAATATTAAAATAAAAATAATTTTAAAAATCAATGACATAGAATTCATCCGACTTTAGAAGCATATTGGTTAGGTTTTGGATTCTCTCTCAAATTTGGCCGCTCAAAATAATAGTAGTGCTCGGAACATTTGTCACAAAAGTGTATGAAATCCTTCGGTACTATATTTTTTGTTTTTAATTAATAATTAATAAGGGTACTAAATTATATTAGTACTTGGTTGCGTGGCCTTTGTTTCCAATTACGGCCGCACAGCGCCTAGGCATCGAGTCCACAAGATGTTGACATCTTTGGTCAGGAATTGAACTCCAAGCTTGCTTGACGACTTCCCAAAGTTGAGATACGCTTGTTGGTTGAGATTGGGCAACTGCCTTCTTCACGTCGCACCACAAATTCTCAATTGGATTGAGGTCTGGGGACTGTGCTGGCCATTCAAGAACATTTATATTGTTAGCGTGGAACCAATCTTTCGCCACTTTACTGGTGTGCTTTGGGTCGTTGTCCTGCTGAAAGACCCAAATCAATGGCATATCTTCACTGGCATATGGTAGCATTACTTCCTGCATAATATGGACGTAGAGATGCCTATCCATGATCTCCTTGATCCAATATATGGGCCCAACACCATAATAAGAGAAGCATGCCCAAATCATTATGGAAGCACCTCCGTGTTTTATAGTTTTGGTCGTGAACTTGGGATTGTACTCGGTGTTTGGAGGTCGCCGGACGTATTGTCTTGATCCCTTTCCGCCATAAAGAACTATTTTCGATTCGTCCGTCCATAAAATGTTCCTCCATTTTTGTACTGGCCAATCCATATGTTCTTGGGCAAATTTAATTCTTTTTGACACATGTTTTTTTGAAAGAAGGGGGACTTTTCTTGGACTGTGAGCAGCTAAATTATTTTCAAATAAACGTCTTCGTATTGTTTGTACGCTTGCGTTCACACCTAACTCGTCTTTTATTTTTTTGGAGCTCGAAAAAGGATTCTGCTTTGTGTACCTTACCACACGAGTAATTAATTTATTCGACATAACTTGTGGGCGTCCGCGAGTTTTAGGTCGAGCGGTAAATTTAATTGCGTTGCATATCATAGTTGGTGAACAACCTACAATATTTTGCACTTCTTTGTAAGTTTTACCCTCTGAAATTAATTTTTTAATGAGAGTACGCTGCTCCGAACTGCAGTGCTTGCCCCGTCCCATTCTAAGGAATATTAATAAATTTAAATAATTCAAAATCTATTTAAATTAATATAAAATTCCAATAAACACCTTTTGGTAATATTTCCTTTGCACAATTGCTCTTTTTCGCAATATTTTACCAAGCACTACTATTATTTTGGTCCCTCAAAAACCAGCACTGTTGTCAAAATGTCAAATTTTTACAACAACGATAACATAAGAGTTTAAAGTAACGGCATATTTTTATTATGCACACTCCAAGAAATGAAGTTGCAAAAGAAAAAGATGAAATAAAATGTAAATGAAAGAAACAAAAGAAGAAGAATTTATTTTAGTGCAGCACTACTATTATTTTGAGCGCAACTGTATAAGCAAATTACCGCGCTCCACCCTGTACAATGCAAAAAAGCTTATTTGAATCTCTTTAAAATCTCATCGTCGCTGACTACGGCCCTACACTTTTTGATACATTTAAGTAAATACAATCAATAGAAATATTTTATATTTTTTTGCTAGTTATGCCCATTTTACAGCTAAGGATATATTCATTGTATATGCATATGTTCTCGTGACATGTGTATGAACACTGATCGATACATACTAACATTTGAACGTACCAACATACATAAGTACATATGCACGCATGATATAAGAATCGTTGCCAAAAATACAATTTGAAAACGTCTACGAACTCGTTCAACTTTGTGACATTTTAGATGTTGTTTTGTTTTGTCTTTTTGCTGTTGTTGGATTCGAAATTGATTCATTATAGTCAAATGCATTCGATTTCACTCAATTCAATTGATTGAAATACCAAGTATGTAGAATAAGAATTAAAAATATATATAAATAAATCTTATTCAAGCATCTAATAAGGAATCTAACAAAACAGAAAAAAGTTTGTACGGAGTTCATTATGGCACTGGTAGATTTTGTCACCCTTCTTACAACTAACAGTGGTTTGTGTCAGATTGATCCGCGCGTCCAGTATTTAACAATAAAAATGGCTTGGATGGAACCGACACCACTCTGCTAACCAGAAGACTCCACGACTCTGTCCGGCATTTTAGAAAAGTCGGTCTAAATATAAGTATATGACTTCCAACACGGAAGGGATTTATTGCACGGAGGCTATATGAAAACGTAGACCGATATTGTCGAAATTCATCAGAGTTAGTTACGAGTATAGGTTGCAACTGCCTCAGTTTACATGATTTCAAAATGGAAAGGACTTTTATACAAGCGGCTATCAAAAGAAAACCCATTAAAATCTTGCTTCAATGGGGTGTGTTGTAAGTCCCTTGCTAAATTTGAGCAAGATCGGATTTATTATGTGACTTCTAAAGATATAGGGCCGCAAATTCAGGGATTTTCTAAAATCGTCAGCCGATTAGGTCCCAAATTACGAAGATTGATCAAAGGTTATATTTAATGCGATGTTCTTAATTTGAACAAGGTTACTGTAAAATATAGAATGTACGCAATTTAGTCAATTTCGAATTTAATATGTCGCTTTCATATCTGGAGGTTCTGAAATCGGAAAAGACCTTTATATGATAACAAAACATCCGAACGATTTGGTCCATGGCCCAACCCTGAATTAGGTAAAAAGCTTTGTCAAAATTTTTTCATATTTGCGACCTGTACTTTTCGTACAATGAAGCCTTGCTCGTTTGGAGAAACTAGCTTAGCTACCTAGTTTGTTTACAATATCGTAATCTGGCAACATTGAACGAAATTTGTAATATAAATAGGTCAACCTCTTTTTTTTTCTTTTTGTATAGATCACCGAGAATTAAACAACAAGAGGTTTTATAAGCTAGTTTGTCGAAAGCAGAAAATATAAAATAAACAATATAAAAATCGTAATAAGAAAATCAAAGTAAATTTTAGCCGTGTTCTTTTAAGGTAACTATTTTAGATATCTAGTTAGTTTGACCCATGGCAGTCTGGCAACACCGAAAAAAGTTAAGAGTAATATGGCAACATTTTCTCTCTTTGTTTACACCAAAGAAATTTTAACATCAACAGGGTTTGTTGACGAATACGTCAAAAGCAATTAATAAAATCTGTAAATTATAATGAAATGTAATAAATTTATTAATTGCTACACTTTAGTTTTATAAAAACATGTACACATTTTTTTAACTATCAGTTTAAGTTAATTTATATCTTCACTTATCCCATCTCTCGCTGATGAACTCAATTCGAATTCGCCGAATAATACATAACAAAAACATATGTTTTAAAATAACATATGTTTTTCAATATCTAGGCGAATTAACGATTTTGCAATAGATTTCCATTGATTGGTTTGTGCATTTTGGTAAAAAAAATTTGTTTTCTATATATTTTGGTTAAAGAAAAGATTTAAATCCATATTTTGTCTAAATACCATATTTTATGCATGTGTTTCTAAAACATCAACAAAATCGGTTGAAATCATATCGCACTTCTTCAACAAAGGGGTTTAACTCAAGTCAATCATTTAGACAATTAAAAAAGAGAGCTGGATTAACGCTTTATCCTATGGTGAAGAGTATAGAAAGTAAATTATCCTTAAAACCACATCTAGTAACAAAACTTTAATAACTTTTTTAAGAAAGGGGCGACTTTGTTAACCAGTTACAAAAAAACATTTAAATGTGTTTCCAGAGATTTGTGCACACAACGAACTGATTTGTTGCTACAACCGAATTTTTTGCCAACCCAATGTTTGTGGTTGCGCGTACGTTTCATGTATTCCATCGCTACACCGGAATGCTCATTGGGAACACGTCAATTTTCCGTAGTGTGAACTGGAGTTATTTTTTTGCCAACCCGATGTTGGTGGTTGCGCGTACGTTTCATGCATTCAATCGCTACACCGGAATGCTCATTGGGAACACGTCAATTTTCCGTTGTGTGAACTGGCATTATTTTTTGAACAGGCAAAGTATTGGTGACCCTTACTAATTAAGATAATCATTTTAACTGAATTTATACCCGTATTGGTTGTTGTTATAGATTATTGGCTATAAGTACTCTTTGAATTCGGTTGTCATTACCACGAGATTTTATTGGCTGAACCTGGATTAACGTTTATCCTATGATGAAGAGTATATAAAGTAAATTATCCTCAAAACCACATCTATTATCGAAACGTTAATAACTTTTTTAAGAAAGGGGCGACTTTGTTAACCAGTTACAAAAAAACATGTAAATGTGTTTCCAGAGATTTGTGCACACAGCGAACTGATTTGTTGCCACAACCGAATTTTTTGCCAATCCAATGTTGGTGGTTGCGCGTACGTTTCATGTATTCCATCGCTACACCGGAATGCTCATTGGGAACACGTCAATTTTCCGTAGTGTGAACTGGCATTATTTTTTTGCCAACCCAATGTTGGTGGTTGCACGTACGTTTCATGTATTCAATCGCTACACCGGAATGCTCATTGGGAACACGTCAATTTTCCGTTGTGTGAACTGGCATTATTTTTTAAACAGACAAAGTATTGGTGAGCCTTACTAATTAAGATAATCATTTTAACTGAATTTATACCTGTATTGGTTATTGTTATAGATTTTTGGCTATAAGTACTCTTTGAATTCGGTTGTCATTACCACGAGATTTTATTGGCTGAACTATTTGATGGTTACATTTTATGTATTAGGTTATCTGACCGAAAAAAATTTTGTTTTAAATTTTTTATATTTATATTTTTTTATTTATATTTAACGATTTAACAAAATATTTATTTTGTTATTTGAATTATGAGTAGGTTTTTTTAAAAGTTGGTTTTGTACTTTCCAATGTAATAAAGTTTGTATGAACAATAGGGTGATGACTTTTTGATTTTTTTTCTCTAAAATTATTTCCTGTTGCACAAATGAATGAACTTTTGCCTACTAATGACAAAAATAAAGTTTATTCCTTTAAATATTAAAAAAGGTCACGCACAAACAACTTTGAAATTATATTTTTGTGAAAAATTTAATTTTTTTCTTTTTTTAAATCATAAAAATCCAAAACGGAAAAAAGAGTCAAGTCTTTTAACTTTCACGAAAAGCCACAACAAAATGAGACATAGATCATAGAAATCGATGAACGTATTTAAGGTGTGTTTTTTATTGGGGTATAGAACTTTAAGTTGGCATCACTTTTTTAACTGGCGGCCATTTTGTCAGCTGTCAAGTGATTAATATTTAGTTTGGTTTGCCATTTCATCATGAACAGGTTGACAAAAGAACAACGCTTGCAAATCGTGCAAATTTATTTCGAAAGTAATGGTTCAGTTCGCGAAGTTCACCGCAAGCTCCGTCCATTTTATGGTCGACATAATCGTCCATCAGAGCAATTAATTCGGTTAACCATGGATCGGTTAACATGGACCATTGGATTATTTTCTTTGGGGATATGTGAAGTCGCTCGTCTACGCCAACAAACCAGAAACACGTTAGGGGACTTGGAAGCCAACATTAGTGGCGTTATTGCCAACATACGGCCCCATATGCTCGAAAAAGTGGTTGAAAATTGGACCTGTAGAATTGGCTTTATTCGAGCCAGCCGCGGCGGCCACATGCCCGAAATCATATTTAAACATTAATGGCATAAAATTATCCTTCCAATAAAGCCAAATTGATGGACATTAAAACGATTTTCTTGTGTTTTATTTCAATTCGAAGTTCTATACCTCAATAAAAAACACCCTTTACAATTAAGTGAAGGTATCTCATTTTGAATCGAATGTATCTCTTTGAAAAAAACGACGACTTTTTTTTTGACTCTCAGAATTAAAAAAAAATGTATGAACAAAAGGTTATTTCATTTATATAATTGCTCATAAATATAAATTTATGCTGAATTGCTTTTCGTGACTTCAAAAAATCGCCCAAACTGCTGATAAATAAAAATTTTAAAATCCTTATATGTAAGATTTTATCTAATCTTTAATAAAAACTCAACAAAATATGATACAGGGAAACGAGGTTGTATAAAAGTCATCACCCTAATAAACAAGTGTAAAAATTTTCTGTTAGTAAAATGGGTCAAACTTTTTTTTATATAGGACGAAATGAACCCATTTTTCTTAAAGATGTTCTGATATTATTATGGTCAATCAATACATAAATGATAAAACAATTAAGTGGTACAATTTATCCCACAGACGACAATTTTTAAAATTTTTTTAAAGAAAAGAACACGCACCAACTTTAATTAATTGGAGAACATTTTTGTAGACCATGAAAAAACTCCTGTTAAAGAACCATTTTTTTAAATTTTCTTTACTTTAACGAAAAAGGGACACTCCAATTTTAGAGATAGGATGTTAAAATGTTCTACTAAAATAAAGTTCATATGATTTTATTAAGGCTTCGCATCACGAAAATTAGCTGAACGAAGCAATAATTACTACTTTTTAACATTTTTCATGCGGTATAGCGTTGCAAAATAAAAATTTGCACCTACCTTTTGGGAATTCTTTCATTTGCATACGATTTTACTTAAGAAATCGCATCACGAAAATTAGCTAAACAGAGGAATATTTACTTTTTTGAACTTAATTTCATACGGTATAGCGTTGCAAAATAAAAAAAATCCTCGGCCCATAAAAAAACAACTAGGACCTACCACGGCCGTCCTTTTTTAAATTATTTTATTTCCAGAAGAATTAATTCTCCCTCCGAGAAAGTCCGAAATGTTTTTGCATCGTGTAATATGTTACAACAGCGAACTAAACGGGGTTTGGTTACTAAAAATAATTTATCTGTTGTCACCACCACAAGTTGGTATCACGTACTTGATAATTGGCAGGTTGTTATAACCACCAGTTGTAGCAACCAATAGTTTTACTAAATTCTGTTATACCAACGAAATTCAGTAAAACCGACGTATTGGCTGTATAATTATAAGTATCGTAACATTATTAAAGCTACCATCTTATGGTAAATCGAACCATGTAACCATCAATAACATGGAATGTTAGTGGTTGCAACAGAAAGTGTGTTTATTTGTTCGAATATTTGTCGGTAATAAACTGACTGAATGAAGGCGGAAATAACGCAAACACACAGAGAAAAATTCTGTTGGAAATCGGTCCAACTGATTTTTTTCTCTGAGTGTGACCCCTTCATTTATTCAGTTTAATATATGTGACGCGCAAAATAGAAAGGGACCTAAGGTTAAAAACCAGTTTTGTTCAGGAGAGCCATTCTAAAGATAAGGTCCCTTTAGAATCGTCGACTTCACTTTCATTAAACGCGCATATCCCTGGGAGGGAACACTTTTGGGGCATGGGATCGGTCTCATTCGATGCTCAGATGTTGTCCACATCAAAAAAAAGTGAAAAGTTGATGAAAAGTTTTGTTCAGGAGAGCCATTTTAAAGATTAGGTCCCTTTCTATTTGCGCTTAGAATCGTCGACTTCACTTTCATAAATATCTCATATCTCTGGGAGGGAACACTTTTGGGGCATTCGATGCTCAGATGTTGTCCACATCAAAAAAAGAAAAAAAATGAAAACTGATTTTTTTAACCTTATTTCCCTTTCTCTATACGCTGTCACATATGGAAAGAAATTGATGAAGCGTTAAAGATGCAGTGCACTCCATCGTGTTGGTTGTATCGACAGGACAAACATGATTTTAAATTTTTTTTTTCAATTATTTTAGTTTTAATCCTTTTCGAAAACATGCACTGTATTTCTTAGTATAGATGTAATGTACCTGCATCTGACGTGCAAATGTGCATCGTTCCCAATAAACTATTGATTTAATAAATCCACATGAGGTAATCGATAATTGCGTGGCCGTAGAAACACAAGCCCCACCAGAATGACATTGGCAAATATAAATTGTTGTCTGAGGTCACATGTGTTCCACTTGCAACAATTTGACACTGACACACACACACACATAAACACATTCAACAAGGGTGGAGAATAAGTGGAAGCTGCATTGCATATTCCTAAATCCTTGTTGCACTCACTCTTAAAATATTATCTTAAAATTGGTTTTCCAATCTGCTCTGTAACCCGCTTTCGTCAACACAAGTTATCTTTTTTAACAAGCCGCCTTAGTCGATACTCGTATTTCTTTTTTTAAACGAAATTATTTGAATTTTTTGTTTTTTGTTTTGGTGTTTTTGTTTTAATTAAGCTCGAAACACTGTGTTTGTAAAGTAAACTGTCGAAATTCTGTCTAAATGCGGTTTCGTCAAAACTCACCCGGCACCGACTCGTTGGCGGTGTGTGCGTGTGGGCAGTGAACCAACGTTGTTTGTGGGCCTTTTATTTTACTTTTTTGTTTGCCCCTAAATCCACCGGTAAAAAAAAACGTCAATTTCTACTGTAGAGTCATGCGCATTTGTCAAAGTTGGAGACTTTGCGAGTCGTGTCTCCTCAGTGCATTGAAATGCATCACCCTCATGATAATGATTGTTTCTATTGTCATCACCAACAGAGAGAGCATACTTCGCGTCCCTTCCCTGTGGTGCTGTGGCAAGTACATCGGTTTATTCACCCATTATGTCTGTCCGACGTTAACAATTTCGACAACTCAAGTGCAAATGTTCTTGTTGGTAAATATTTACATTATGTACTTACATATGTACGTTCATGTACACATGTACTTGTAGAGATTTCTATGCTGCCACTACGCGATTGAATAACGCTTGTTATGCTCAACATTCCACTTGACTTCAAGTTCATTATCAGCATAAATGCACGAACGTCGTACGGCGAAAAGGACATGCAAAAATAGTTATGCTGTAAATAGTTCAACGTCTCAACTAAGTCGGAAGTAGTAGGGTTCTAACAATCGATATTTAAAGTTTTATCTTAAAATCGGTGATACTTTCGCTCGTTTTATATCGAGCTTTCTTAGAGATCGCACTATAAGAGTTGTTGTAGATGGGTTCTCATCCAACAAACATAGGCTTACTGCAGGAGTACCACAGGGCTCTGTCCTTTCTCCCTCTTTATTTTTAATTTTCATTGATGATCTGTTGGGTCAGGCCGTGAATCCAATCTACTCCTTTGCGGATGACAGTAACCTATGTCATTCATATTCATTCGACCGTAGACCGAGTCTTCAAGATATTGAAGGCAAAAGGCGAATTATGGATGAGACACTTGGTCGGGATTTACTGGCCATTTCCGAATGGGGTCGAGTGAATAGAGTAGATTTTAATGCGCGTAAGACACAGTGCTGCTTGTTGTCTCACAAGCGATTCGCTGACCCAAAAATATCGTCAATTTCTATCGATGGTACGGATATTGAACAATCAGAAGCTCTTGATGTTCTGGGCATGAAAATACAATGTGACGCTCGTTGGGCGAGACATGTATTCGAAGTGTCGAAAGAAGCACTCAAGTGCATAGGCTTCTTAAAGCGGTGCAAGAAATATTTCACTCCTTCTGATCTTTTCAATATCTATACAACTTACATCAGGCCGAAGATGGAATACAACTCCCATATATGGGCAGGTGCTCCAAAATCATCCTTGGAGCTACTTGACCGTGTTCAAAGGAGAGCGATGGTGCTGATAGGTGACAGTAGGGTATCCAACTCTATTGTTTCCCTTGAGCATCGTCGGAATGTGGGTTGCGTGACGCTGTTCTATCGTTACTTTCATGGTGTGTGTTCGTCAGACATCCGTCGCCTTATTCCTGACGTGAGGATGTTCGGCAGGGATACGCGACTTTCTAGGAATTCACATCCGTTTGTTATCGATTGGCCAGTTGACCGCACTATACACTACAGATCAAATTCGTTTTTCGCTCGTACAGTCCGTATGTGGAATCGACTTCCGGCAAATGTGTTTCCCACTAATTGCGACATCCAGAAGTTCAAGACAAGTGTCAATAAACATTATTCCCTCTTTCCCCCCTCCGATCCTTTACTTTCCACTCGCCAACGCAATGCACCGCATGTATAGGGGGCATCCCCTGAGTGTTGGTTATTTAAAAAAAAAAAAAAACGAGACATTAGTTAAATTTCTTTGTATACAAGAACTGATTGGCTTTATGCATCATAAACCGTTTGATTTCAAAATTTTTAATTTGTAGAAAAAAAATATTCAAGAATTACTAAAAGCGAGTAATTACCGAGCTCGCTTAAACTCGCTAAAGATTATTCTTGACTAACTTTGTTCCCAAAAATTTTAATTATTTAAAACCAACGGATTTTAACGCTAATTGCCTATAATTTTCTGCAAACAAAATCATTTTTATATTTTTGTACAACGATTTAAAGTTATCGCGTTAGCGACCTTCTTAGCGAGTTACCATTAGAAAACGACCAATATAGTGACTTGACTTGTAAGGAGTTAAGAAAGTTGCTTGAAATAAAAATTGGTATGTTGTAAAGCGAATCTGACCATATTTTGACTCTACCTACTTAATTTCGTGACCTGGCCCCTTTTTAAATTACCTTTAAAAATGAAATTTTCTTTTAATAACATTTTCTGTTTTATGCTCCTGGTCAAATAAATGACCTATTGTAATGGAACAGAGCCGATAAGTGGACTCTGCATTAAATTAATTTTGAAAATTGTTTTTTACACAGGAGATATTAAAAGTTTTAGGCAATTTTCTTCCATTTTTTCCAAAGATTTTTATGAAATTCAAAATAAATCACTAATTTTTTTTGTTATTGTTTTTACACAGGAGATATTAAAAGTGTTACGCAGTTATTTTTTTCAATAGATTTTTATGAAATTCAAAATAAATCGCTCATTTTTATTTTGGTCAACAATTTTAGAGTCCCATTAAAAAGTTATACTATTCTTCGGTACCGTTTGAATCCATTAAGAATAATAATCTGGTGCAAATCATAATAAATCATAGAGAACACAGGAGATATTAAAAGTTTTACGCAATTTTTTTTCCAAAGATTTTTATGAAATTCAAAATAAATCACTAATTTTTTTTTACACAGGAGATAATAAAAGTATTACGCAATTATTTTTTTCAATAGATTTTTATGAAATTTAAAATAAATCGCAGCCAAAATAAAAAATATTCAACAATTTTAGAGTACCATTAAAAAGTTATACTATTCTTCGGTACCGTTTGAAACCATTAAAAATAATAATCTGGTGCAAATGATAATAAATCATAGAGAATTTAGAGAATTTTAATTTATTTTGAACGAAAATAAATCTAAATAAAATAAAAATATTTAAATAAAAACGAAAACTGTTTACAGATATTTTGAAAAATCTTTCAATATCTCGAGCGTTAAAACTTGCTTCCTGATTGCTCCTTTCTATTAACACTTGTTATTTATTAGACTAAAGTATACAGGATGATTCATTCACGACTGGAAAAATTTTCGGAAAACAAACCGACCACTGGTTCAGAACGTAGCAATTTTACCCCAGTACCCTCTGACCACCAATCCGAAAATTGTTTAAAACCGCTGCCATTTCGTCCCCTTGCATTTTCGGGATGGTCGTAGATGGACATTTTTTCATGAAATAAGGCAAGGAATACGCTGGTGAAATTTGTCCAGTCGGGAATAAATCACCCTGTATAATCGAAATGGTTGTTTAAGGAATATTCAGTTTTAAATGTTTTTTTTTTTAACTGGTCTTTATTTCTAGAGGTGAACTTTAGTCTTTATTTCTAGAGGTGAACATTTGCAACTTTGGTTTGAAGGCACTCTTAGCAATAGTTGTCCCATGCAGCAGTGACCGAATAAATGTTATTTACGAAAATTTAAAATACCACTTTGAAGCCAAACGAAATCAGCTAGAAACAGGAATTTTGCACTACGATGGTTTATACGTTGCTTGGTATTGTAAATGAACTTATTTATTTTAGGAGTTAAAAAAATATATCCAGAAGGTACTAAAAGTACCCCTTAATTAGTAAAGGATTGTATAAGTATTGGGTGAAACATTTAAAATTTTAAATTTGAATCGGCTGTAAAAATAAGAACTGATAACTTTTCAAATTTCTGGTTTTATTGAAAAGGTTGAACTTTGTCATTTAATAATGGAACACCTTCCAATGCGTTTTCGCTTTTCCCATTAAAGTGAAGATTGTTTAGCAGGAGATAAAGAATTTTATCGAAAAAAAGGTGTTTTCAAATGAAGCTCATTTTCATCTTAGTGGCTATGTCAATAAGCAAAATTGTCGCTCACGTGAATATTGAGAAGCCAATGAATGCATCAACCACTAGTCAGTGTTTGGTGTGGATTTTGGGCTGTTACCGTTAAAAATTCAAGAGAACAACAACATGGGCGACATTTGGTTTCAACAATACGAGGCCCCATGTCACACAGCCAACGCAACCATCGAGATTTTACGCACTGTTTTTGAAAATCAAATAATCTGAAATTGTGATGTCAATATGCCGCCTCAGAGCTGTGATTTCAGTTCTTTGGTTTATTTTCTGTGAGGAGCCATTAATGACAAATTATTTAAGCACCCAGCGAAAATTGCATTGTTGAAACAAAAAAATCGAAGTTGCCTTTGAAGAAATTCGACCCGAAACACCGGAAATGTACTGAAAGTTTACGCACTGTTTTTGAAAATCGAAAAATCAACCGAAATTGTAAGTCAATTGGCCGCCTCTGAGCTATGGTTTGAGCCCTTTGGATTATTTTTTGTGAGGAGCCATTAATGATAAATGTTAGGCAAAGCACCCAGAGACATTTGCACTGTTGAAACATAAAATCAAAGTTGCCTTTGAAGGAATTCGACCCGAAACATCGAAAATGTACTGAAAAATTGTGTGGATCGGATGAGTTACTGCCGAGTCAGTTGTGGTACTCATATAATTGATATTGCGTTCAATTATGTAATGACAAACTTCAACCTTTCCAATAAAAAACAGAAATTTTTAGAAATTATCAGTACATTTCTGAAGTCACCCACCGTGCGTTAAGAACATATAAAGGGTGGTTAAATTTTAAGAGCCGATTGGCAAGTGGCACCGTCCTGTTGAAACCACATATCGTCCACATCCATATCTTACAATTAGGGCCATAAAAAGTTTGTTATCATCTCACGATAACGAACACCATACACAATAACTGTCTGACCGACCTAATTTTGAAAAAATTAGACCCGATGATGACACCAGCCCATAAACCGCACCAAACTGTCACTCTTTGTGGGTGCATTGTTTTTTCGACAATCACTCTTGAATTATCATTCGCCCAAATTCGGCAATTCTGCTTATTGACGAATCCACTGAGGTGAAAATGTGCCTCATCACAGAAGATGATTTTCTTCGAAAATTGATTTTCATAATAAGCCTGAATAACTTTAGCGCGTTGCTCGCTTGTAAATCTTTCAAATTGAGTTAGTCTGAAATTGAGAAATATCAAATGAAATGCAGAAAAAATTTGACGTTTAGGTGTAGTTCACATACAACATCGGCCCTTAAAATTTAACCACCGTTTACATATTTGCATGCATTTACAACTTATCAGAAGATTTTATAGGCTGTTTCCACTACGGTCGCGTCCACGTCCGCTTCCAAAAATCAATGAACGCGCGTTAAAGCCTATACAAAAAACATAGGCATTTAGGTATGGGAAAAAGTCGCGTTTATATAGGATGCGTTTTGCGATCAGTCGCGTTTACTATAAATTCGATTATTTTTGCAATCGAAACCCTATTAATGGCAACACCGCAAATTGCACATCCCTATTAAAACAGCTGTTTATCAGAATAAACATAAAGCGCTGCTGCTACTGCACATTCCCATTAGGCGCAATACCATTTATCCTTATTTTCCACTGCGGTTAGCAAAATAATATCATGTTGTGACATTATCATGGAGTTAGATAATGTCACAACACAAAAATATTAAACTTTTCGCACCGCAAAAAAAAACAAATAAACGCAAACAACTGTTTGAACGCAAACGCAAATAAACGCAAACAACTGTTTGAACGCAAACGTGGACGCAAAACACAATGGAAACACATTCCAAATTTTCGATAAATCGTTGACGCGGACGTGGACGCGACCGTAGTGGAAACAGCCTATTAAGCTTTCAATGTAAACACATAAGCTTCAAACGCGGAAGTTAAATATTCTGACCAAACAATCATCAAAACACATATTTAGTTTCAGGTGGTTAAGGAGGTCGATTCTCTTCCTGTGATACTGTGAAATGGAAAAAGTTTTTATTTTCTTACGAGAAATGTGTTTTTTATTCCTTTTTAGAGAAAATTATTTTTCAAAAATATATCACATAAAAATTGTTTTAACAAAACAACGCTTTTCACTTAAGAATGGTTCAGTTTGAATTTGCTTATACAAAATCTATGCATATCTTTTAAAATAAAACTCGATTTGTTAAATGTATTATATCAAATTAATTTATATTGTTTCATAATTCTGATAATTAATTATTTTAATTGCAATGCTTCGGTAAAAATTTCGGACTTTCTTCATTTCGTTAAGTTTGAACAACTTGTCCTTGGTACATCACCACACACCTTATGACTTTTAATTACAGAGTTTTCTTTCGATTTTGAAGTTTTGCCATATTTCTTTAATTTTTGTTTGGTGATAGCCTAAAATGTTTCAATTTCAAAATTTCTCATATATTCAGGTTTACAGTGTTAAAAAAAACCACTTCATTGTATTTTTAGAGTAGTGACTGGATGCCAAATCTGGCCAAAATTTAAATGGCGCTCAGTGGCCTCCAATAAAGGGCAAAAGACGTTTTTCAGACATTTATGTCATCGTCGAATGCGTTACAAATGGACGACTTTTGAGGTCACTAAACCTGCCAAATCATTACTTCTTTTTCCAAATTATCATACATACATTGCTAAATATATTTCTGGCCTAGGCAAAACTAAGTGTTGCCTGGCGCCATCTAACATTTCCATTGGAAAGTTTGACATTTTTTTAGCAAAAACGTACTCAGAACGTTTTGACGTACGAACATCATTTGTGTTGTTTACAGTGACTTAAAAAAATCAATTTGGCAAAAAAAAATGGAATTAACTCGTGGACATTTTCGTGCGATCATTTTTCACAACTTTTGACGTGGATTATCACGACAAGAGTGCATCGATGAACTTAAATCTTTGTATGGCGATGAAGCACCATCCTATAGCACTGTGAAACACTTGCTTAATGAGTTCAATCGTGGTCAACGCTCGCTTAAAGACGAAGGTAGTAAAGGTCGTCCAAAAACGGCCGTTGAGCCAGAGAACATTGATGCCGTGCATGAACTGATAATGCAAGATTGTGAGATAGAGACATCCTTGGGCATTTCTTCCACCAGCATATATTTGATATTGCATGAACACCTGGCAGTAAAAAAAGGTTTGTTTTCGTTGGATCCCTCACAATTTGTAATCGCTCAAAAAAAAAGGCTCGTGTCGATTGGTGCAAAGAACATTTGGAAAAATACGATCGCGGTGCTTCAAAAGACGTTTATAAGATCGTCACAGGTGACGAATCATGGATCTATGCGTATGAGCCCGAAACAAAACCGCAATCGACCGTGTGGGTCTTCGAAGACGAGCCAAATCTAACGAAAGTTATTCGTTGAAGAAGCACTTCGAACAAATGGTCGCCTGTGTGGTGACTGTTCCGCTTAAGCAACGTAGGACGTTTATTCTGAGTTGTACACCACAATTTGTTTGTTTGAAGTCTTCGGAGAAATTCGAAAAACGAACAAGAAAAAACGAATCATTGTGCACCATGACAACGCGAGCAAAACTGGTCATCTGGTGACTGTTCCGCTTAAGCAACGTAGGACGGTCAATTCTGAGTGGTACACCACAATTTGTTTGCCTGAAGTCTTCGGAGAAATTCGAAAAACGAACAAGAGAAGACGAATCAATGTGCACCATGACAATGCGAGCTCTCACACATCGGCTCAAACCAGCGCCGTTTTGACCGGCCAAAACGTCGAATTGATGGGTCTTTCGCCGTACAGCCCTGACTTGGCACCCAATGTATTCTTTTTATTCCCGTACATCAATAAAAAAATGCGTGGTCAACGATTTTTGTCGCCAGAAGATGCTGTTGATGTGTTCAAAGCCATGTTTTGGAGGTGTCTCAATCGTAGTGGAAGAAGTGCTTCGACAATTGGTTTGAGCGCATGCTGGAGAATACTTTGAAAAACAATAAAACCATTTTTGATGATAAATATTCGCATTTTCATTATTAGGCCAGAAATATATATAGCAGCCCTCGTAGTGTGCTATTTAAGAACTAATTCGTTTCCTCGTAAATATTTAAAATGAATTTTTCTTTGAAATTATTTTTATATGTTCTCTTATGCTTGAGAATTCTGTTTGCTATCTTTGTTCTTGTTGCTATGTCTTTTTCTTTGTCATCTGTTAGTGTCTGGACCCAATATTCGAGATCCGAGGTTTACGGTGGACATGTTTTTATTTGAAACCGGTACTGCAAATTTTGGTGCAAGAGTAAAAAGCCATTTTTGTTCTTTAAAATGTATGTTGGTATTGTTGACAACCCAGGATGTGTTAAATGTTAAGTTATATTCTTTTAACTTTTCATTTGTTAGGTGTTGTATCTTCTTGAAGAGTGGTTTCTTGTTTCTTGATATAATACTTGTATATCTGTTATTCTGTCTTCTGATGAAATTACCGTATATTCTGTAATACAAATTTAAAACAATCTTTCTGGAATTTATGTCCCGTTCGTGAAAGTTACAAATGGGTTTCAAAAACGAACAATTGAAGACATTTCAGAAAATATCTTTACCATGAAAGCTTTTTTAATTAGTCGAATACTCGTACAGTTAAACAAATTTTACTTCCAAATATTACTAGAAAATTCTTTGATTTTTTAATTTATCCACATACCGACAAAAATTACTTCAATTTTTGGACGAGTTCGCGATCTAACTCGTATCGTATTACTCGTATTTGGAGAATGTTAAAGTTAAACCATTTGCATTTCGCACTCAAATATGGTGCTCCACTAGGGGCGCTGTAATCGTGAATATTTCGCGACCAAATAATAACTGAAACATTCTTTAGTGTACCATTACAAGCGTTATCTAAATTTCTTTAAAAAAGAGTTAGTTTATATACTATAATAACAATAACAATAATATAATTAATTTCTTATTAAAAAAAACAAGCTTTCATTTAAATATGTTAACAGAAAAAGAATCAAACCTCAGCTGTAATACGAGGGCTGTTATATATGTATATTTCTGGCCTAATAATGAAAATGCGAATATTTATCATCAAAAATGGTTTTATTGTATCTCAAAGTATTTTCCAGGATGATTTATACACTTTTGCATGCGCTCAAACCAATTGTCAAAGCACTTTTTCCACTCCGATTGAGACACTTCCAAAACATGGTTTTTGAACGCTTCAACAGCATCTTCTGTCGACGAAAATCGTTGACCACGCATTTTTTTCTTAATGTGCGGGAATAAAAAGAAGTCATTGGGTGCCAAGTCAGGGCTGTACGGCGGATGACCCATCAATTCGACGTTTTGGTCGGTCAAAAAGGCGCTGGTTTGAGTCGATGTGTGAGAGGTCGCATTGTCATGGTGCACAATAATTCGTCTTCTCTTGTTCGTTTTTCGAATTTCTCCGAAGACTTCAGGCAAACAAATTGTGTTGTACCACTCAGAATGGACCGTCCTACGATGCTCAAGCGAAACAGTCGCCACATGACCAGTTTTGCCGAAGAAACAGAAACATTTGCTTCGAAGTGCTTCTTCTACGAATAACTTTCGTTGGATTTGCCTCGTCTTCGAAGACCCACACGGTCGATGGCTGTTTTGTTTCGGGCTCATACGCATAGATCCATGATTCGTCACCTGTGACGATCTTATAAACGTCTTTTGAAGCACCGCGATCGTATTTTTTCAAAATTTCTTTGCATCAATCGACACGAGCCTATTTTTGGGCAATTGTCAAATTGTGCGGGATCCAACGAAAACAAACTTTTTTTACGGCCAGGTGTTCATGCAATATTAAATAAATGCTGGTGGAAGAAATACCAAAGGATGCCTCTATCTCACGGTATGTCGCATGACAATCTTGCATTTTCAGTTCACTCACGGCATCAATGTTATCTAGCACAACGGCCGTTTTTGGAAGAACTTCACGACCTTCGTCTTTGAGCTAACGCCGCCACAATTGAATTCATTAAACCAGTTTTTCACAGAGCTATAGGATGGTGCTTCATTGCCATTCAATGATTTAAGTTCATCGATGCACTCTTGTCGTGATAATCCACGTCGAAAGTTGTGAAAAATGATCGCACGAAAATGTTCACGAGTTAATTCGATATTTTTGCCAAATTGATTTTTTCAAGTCACTGTAAACAACACAAATGATGGTCGTACGTCAAAACGTTCTAAGTACGTTTATGCTTAAAACTGTCAAACTTTCCAATGGAAATGTCAGGAAATGCCAGGCAACACTTAGTGTTGTCTAGGCCAGAAATATATATAGCAATCCCTGTATAACAATTATTAACGAAAATGATGTTTTATTAAAAAAAACAAGCTTTCATTTAAATATTTTAACAAAAACTAGATTTTGTAATACTAAACAAAAATTCCTCTGCGGTTGTTTTGAAACTAAATAATATAGTTTTCCTCTTAAACGAAAAAGCAGTTTAAAGGAAAGCGGCCGTTACGCGTTCGTATGAATCTCGTACATATTGTTTGGCCATCACTGTTCTTGTGCTTACTCGACACAGCTCTCAATTTCTCTCTGCCATTGTTGCCTCTCACATGTTTAAAATGATCATAAATCTTAAAAGAATTTTTCATTAATACATTTAATTTTAAATTTGTTTTGTGTGGATCGGATATTTTATATCAAAATTGTTGTTATTTACACAAGCGAAATGTAGATACAATTACATATTCGTGAATTAATATTGGCCAGTTCCCTACTTTTAGTTTATGTTAAGTTGGCAACCCACCAGCTGATTGTACGATCGAAGAGGTTAGATAATTTAATGCAAAATACATTCGACAAACAACCTTTAGACTAGTCTTACGCCGTGGACGTACTTTTCATTTAAATTCGTGTCAAAAATTGCGATGGCTTTACGCTTTGCTACCCAACATTTGAAATTCGTAGGCCGTAGACTGGCTCTGCCACAGCCAATTGTGGCGCCTCTATGCGCTAGAGGACTGACATACTATCCCGTAAATGACAACATTTATGGTCTGGATGAAGAAAAGCAAAAGTTGCGGGAGACAGCCTTTCAATTCTTCCAAAAAGAGCTGGCACCTTTTGCCAAGGACATTGACAAGACCGATAATTTCCCGTAAGTGGTCGACGAAACGAGTTGAAATCCACCTGTTGAAATCATTCCATTGACATTTATAGAGAAATTCGCAATTTCTGGAAGAAAATGGGAGACTTGGGATTCTTGGGCATTACCGCAGAACCGGATTACGGCGGTACGGGTGGCTCTTATTTGGATCATTGCATTATAATGGAAGAAATTTCGCGGTAAGAGATAAACCTATGAAGAACGGCCTTTAGTCTTTGATTTTTGTTTTTCACCCTATAGTGCTGCTGGCGGCATTGCTTTATCTTATGGAGCCCATTCCAATTTGTGCATCAACCAATTAACCAAAAACGCCACTCCCGAACAGAAGGAGAAATATTTACCCAAACTGTGCAGCGGTGAACACATCGGTGGCTTGGCCATGTCAGAGCCTGGAGCCGGATCTGATGTTGTGTCCATGAAATTGCGAGCCGAACGTAAGGGTGACTATTACGTGCTTAATGGCAGCAAATTTTGGATTACCAACGGTTCCGTGGCTGATACCTTAGTTGTTTATGCCAAAACCGATTCAAGTGGCGCCGATAAGCATGGCATTACCGCCTTCATTATTGAAACTGCTTCGGAGGGCTTCAGTGTTGCCCAGAAACTGGATAAGCTGGGTATGCGTGGCAGTCCCACATGTGAGTTGGTCTTCCAAGATCTTAAAGTGCCGGCCAAAAATATATTGGGCAAGGAAAATAGGGGTGTGTATGTACTGATGTCCGGATTGGATTTCGAACGTCTGGTGTTGGCTGCCGGACCTGTGGGCCTTATGCAAGCTGCCGTGGACACCTCCTTTGACTATGCCCATCAACGCAAACAGAAGGGCCAGCTGGTTGGTGAATTCCAGCTGATGCAGGGCAAAATGGCCGATATGTATACCACTCTCAGTGCCTGTCGTTCGTATTTGTACAGTGTGGCACGGGCCTGCGATGCCGGTCATAACAGTTCCAAAGATTGTGCTGGAGTGATTCTATACTGCGCTGAAAAGGCCACACAAGTGGCATTGGATTCCATACAAATTCTTGGCGGCAATGGTTATATCAACGAGTATCCCACTGGTCGCATAATGCGCGATGCTAAATTGTATGAAATTGGAGCGGGTACTTCGGAAATTCGCCGCTGGCTAATTGGCCGCCAATTGAATTTGGAATATAAGTAAATAACGCAGGGAGGTCTGCTCAAAGTTTTTTTTTCTAAATTACAATTGATTTTGCATAGACAACAGGAATTCAAATTTTGTAAGAAAAAGGGAGATACATATAGTCCTAAATTCACGTTTTAAGAAAATTGATATCATAGCTACAAGGATAGATTATTGAATTCCTAGAAAATCTTAAACATAACACCGAATGTCTATCGCAGATGTTTGCAATTGTAGTTTATAAACCCTGTCCTCTTGCAATTTTAATTTAATCTTACAAGATCACGTATGAGTTCAGCCACTTAACTGTCATTATTGAGAGTACATTTTTCCTATTTTACACTTGTAAGACTAATGAATGCATTTATTTAATCGTTTCTGTAATATTTTTTAACCCAAATTACCTGATTGTATGTTTATGTATATTTAAATATATGTCTATAGCAAAATATTTTCGAAAAGCATTTGGTTTATTATTCGATTCAATTTTAGACCAGTGAGTCAAAATCTTAGATTTAAACGCAGATTATGGTAACGAAAATTTATACATTGTCCTATATTTAAACCCCTTTAACGGCGCATAAAAGTTGGCTCTATGATTTAAAATACGGTTTCTTTTTCTTAAATGCGTTTATATTCTTTTGATTGTTGATGTATCTGTTTGTTTGCGTCGTGGACTTTGAACTGCTTTGTTCGCCGGTACGAGTATTTACGTTGTGTACTGGGCCGTATTTGACAACATATACAATTTGCTACCGGCCGCAAATTTAAATTACATTTCATACTAATTCCCTTCTGGGTTGAAAAGTATTTATCATTCGGACAAAATCTTTATTTGGCCAAATCCGTTTAATGACTAAGTGTCCTTACATCCATTTCCGTCTGTTTTTTTTTTTTTAAATTTGAAAGGAGTTACCGATCTTTTTTAAATATTAAATGTTGTAAATTTTTTTCAAAACTGCCACTTCTGGTTCCACACAGACCCATACATATATTATTTCGCTCACTTTTGGTATTCCTGTAGCTTTTTTAATACTTTTCATGAGCTAATAAAATAAGAAAATCGATGGCAAAAAACCCTTACCGCACTCTTTCTATTACCTCCTACTCAAAGATTTAAACCAGCACAGATTTTAGCCCTCCAAACTTTTCCTCAAATGCATGGTATTTGCTTAAATTGTTAACTTCTCAATATTTTTATGGCAGCTTTGCTTTTAAATGGTTTTGAGATTGTAAACTCCCCAATATTTTTATGGCAGCTTTGCTTGTGAGTAGTAAACAGGCCCCATAGTGGTAGCTTCTATGAAAATTCTCCAACCTGGCCACTTTGGTATTCGCATATCTTTAATACAGATCATGTACCACTGCTAAAAATTAGTATTTAAAAAACAAGTACCGAGTACTATTGCTGAAGAAAACTTGGATCCATAATCACAGCCCTTTTGGCATCTTCCACACACATAAGATTATTTTAGCTTAGATTGAAATCCACATAATATTTTTCCAAATGCCATACTTTCACTTTAATTGAGCATTTTGCGATAGCTTCAGCACTCTGTGAAACAGGATTATTATTAAGTTAGTTTCATGGCAAATGTTTGTGAGTAACAAAAAAAAAGTGTGCTAGACCCAGACGTCGACACAGCATCATCAGTCGATTGTACGAGTATTTAACGTTTCCTGTCTCTGAGTTCGTCCATCCTCCTTCGGAGCTAAAAACAACAGATAGCAAATTTTGTTCGATCTTCATGAAATTTGGCAAAAGTAGGTTTTTTTTTGGATTAAAGACGAACAGCATTAATATTAAAGAAACTCGGTTTAGATGTAGCTCCCACGTCTATGGTCAACCGATTTTATGTCTTTAGCTCGAAAAGCCACATATTACATCTATTCTTGATGCAATGTGTCACAAGTAAGTTTTTTTGTACAAAGATCGGACGTTATTAAAATCAGGGCTGTAGAGTCGGAGTTTTGTAAATCTGACCAAAATCTAAAGCAGAAGTCAAAAAAATGTGCTCGACTCGGCGAGGTTAAAATCTTATCAAATGAAAAAATTAAATTTTTAAGAATTGCTGTTGTACATAACGTTAACGAGGTAAGGTTAAATTGAAAATTATTTAAATTATAAGTTATACCTCGGAAACTAGACAAACTTATCAAATTAGCTCGACATTAAGTAATTTCTCTTAACTGAAAGTTACAAACTTAACATGATCAATGAAAAAGAAAAGCTTCTAAAGGTATTCGTTCAACCTTTCCAATGAAACCAGAAATTTGAAAAAATATCTTTTTTTACAGCCGATTCAAATTTTAAATTGCCCAATCTGTACTTTAACCTTTAGTTTTAATAATAACACTAGTCAACAGTCAAAATGTACTCGGGATGCGATAATTTTTTCTGTGTAGATAACCTTGACATGAGCTCGAAAAACGCAATAAAAAATTTTTTTTTCGTATGGTTTTTGTTTTATTTATTTTTTTTTAAATTTAAAAAATTTTTTTTTGGTTAATTTGTTTCGTCCGGCATAACTCGGGAACCACTAGCCCGATTTAATTGAATTAAATTTTAAAAAATTTAAAATTACAATTCCCTTAATCTGTTCATATATTGTTTTCCTATACAAGCAACAGTTTCCAAGTTAAAAATGAATATATAAAGGAAAAAACTTATTTTTTGCCTAAAGATTTAAATTTTTTTTTTTAAAAAATCCATAAAAAATCCAAAATGAAAAAAAAATGTCGATGCACGCGTTTTGCTTTTATTCGCAATTGAGTAAAGGTATGAATTTCAAATCATATATTTTTGTCATATATTTTTGTCACCCAACAAATTTTAATTTTTTTTGTATTAAAAAAGAAAAAACCTCACCATAGACAAAGTTGTGCATATGTCGAGCAAATTTTTGAAATTCATACCTTTACTCAATTGCGAATAAAAGTTGAATAAGATAAAAATAACAATGTGCCTTTTTTAAAAGAATTAAGCAGGTTTTTTCCCGAAAGTTCATTCGAAGTCATATTAACCTTAACCTTTCGTTTAACTAATTTTAAGACGTTTTAACCCTTTATTAAAAAAATACCTTTTATTAAAAAATACAAAATTATTAATTTTTCGCCTGTGGCGCAATTTTCGATTCAAACCTAATTTATTTCTGTTTTCATGCATTTCGTAATGATTTTCATGTATATCTTACCTCTAAATTCATCCATCAGCAACATTTTCTAGTATAACAAGCCTCAGTTGATGGTCTTTTTGGCCGAATTATTCCCCTTTTTTTTGAAATTAATCCCTAAACCTTTAAAATATTTATTGTTCGGGCAGGGATGGCCCATCTATCTTAATTGCTGAACAATTTTCGCAATTCCCGACTGTTTTTCATATTTATTTTACTACACTTTACGTTTCTAACGAGTTTTATAGAATTAAACATTTCTCCGTTACTAAAAGAAATGCTACCACAACATGCAATTTCGTCTACAAATATTGCCATATTGTAAGAAAATGGCAAGATTGAAAGTTAAATATCGGAAAAAGATCTATGCCAATTTTTTGTGAAAATTTTGTCTAAATATTGCGCAAAAACTGAAACTAAAAAGCCAATATCTCCGGCGTTCAAAGGGTTAAATTCCAAATCAAAGTCTCAAAGGAAAACTTAAAGTGTTAGCTATAAACTAGTAGAAAGAAATAAGTACCTTTAAATAGGCAATTTTGCGAGTTTTGACCTATTTTTCACAGAAACTCGGGTCAAAAATATACAAAATGACAATGGGTTAAAGGATCCATAAAATTTATATACCGTTTGAAAGGTATTTTCATAAGCTTTCTGACGATTCCCATATCGCCTAGGTCCAAATGTCGCAGATATATCCTGTTGTAGATCCGAAGTTTTGGGTCCCGTAACTCGAAAAATAAAGGTTGCCGCCAACTTTTTTTAAATTATTTGTTTTCAATAGCCTACAGGGCCATACATTTTTTTTGACTATTTTTACTAAACTAGATTTTTCCTCAGGTGGTTTTACCGACACGTGCGTAAATGTTGTTTTTAAAAGTCGAAAGTGAAAAATATTCTTAAGCGGCAGTTGTTAGACCGTATTGAGAGTAAATCTCTGCTTAATGATTGTCAATGTGGTTTCCGGAACGATAGAAGTACCTCTGCTCTCTTAATTGGCCTTACTGACTCAATAAGGAAAAAAGGAAAAAATGTGTATGGTTTTGTCTTTGGATTTAGAAAAAGCCTTCGATGGGGAAGATTATGGAATTTTGATAAATAAATTGCATAAAGATTATGGACTTGGGAAAAATGCCTGTAGTTTAATGCTTTCTTATTTTTGTGGTAGAAAGCAGTTTGTCCGTGTCAATGGAGTCGCATCGTCTGTTTTGTCTGTTAGGAGTGGGGCCCCTCAAGGCTCTGTTCTTGGTCCAATTTTGTTTGTGCTGTTAATTAATGACCATTTCAAAAGTCTAGGCCATAGGTGTACACCATACTCATTTGCTGGTGAGGTTCAGCTATTATTTTGCGGAGAAATCTAGTATTTGGATGTTTTACAAGCCAAAACTAATTACGAGGGCGGTTCGGAAAGTTCTTAGCCTATCAATGAAAGAGAATAGTTAAATTTTCAAAAATATTTTTATTTTTCAATATAATCTCCTGAAACTTCAATACACTTAGTCCAACGCTTATCTAGCAATTCTATCCCTTGATTAAAATAGTTTTCCTCAAGGTCTTCAAAATAGTGGTTTACAACTGTAATTGCATCTTCATTTGAGGTAAAACGCTTGCCAGCAAGGAATTTTTTTAGATTTGGGAACAGGTTAAAGTCACTGGGAGCTAAATCAGGAGAATAAGGTGGGTGGTCAACAACTCGTACTTTAATTCGTTGATTTTAGCCATTGTTAAAACACTCTTGTGCGTGAAAAATTATTTTTTTGTGTTGTAAGCCAGGACGTTTTTCTCGAATTTGTATATTTAATTGATCTTAAAGGTTGCAATAGTACCCTGAATATATTGTTTTACCCTTTTGCAGATAGTCAATCAATAAAATACCTTTGAAGTCCCAAAAAAAAAACGTTGAAATAACCTTACCAGCCGATTGAATTGTTTTTGCCTTCTTTGGGGCACTTCCTCCAGCCTCAGTCCATTGTTTGGATTGTTCTTTTGTCTCTGGAGTATAGTGGTGGATCCATGTCTCATCAACAGTTATGAAACGACGCTTAAAA
Source organism: Hydrotaea diabolus (assembly GCA_963513945.1). Taxonomy (NCBI): domain Eukaryota; kingdom Metazoa; phylum Arthropoda; class Insecta; order Diptera; family Muscidae; genus Hydrotaea; species Hydrotaea diabolus. The sequence goes on from OY740719.1 coordinate 173,112,714, forward strand.
TCCATTTTATTTCGCTGAAAATCCAAACAAGCTTGAGAAATGTTCATTCTTATGCGTTTTTGGTCGACTGTTAACAAGTGCGGCACCCTTCTTGCAGAAAGCTTTTTCTTCTGTAGTTCTTCATGCAAAATTAAATGGACTCGATCATTTGAGATGCCCATGATATTAGCTATTTCACGCACTTATATTCATCGATCATTTAATACCATATCATGCACTTTGGCTACAATTTCTGTTGTTTTTGCTGTTTTTGGACGTCCACTACGTGGTTCATCTTCAATGCTTGTACGACCACGTTTAAATTCAGCAACCCAATTTTTTACTGTTGCATATGAAGGACCACTTTCACCTAACACATTCACCATATCATTATGAATTTCTTGTCCCGATAAACCTTTTTTATGTAAATATTTAATGACACCACGCATTTCTAATTTTTCCATTGTAAAAAAATCGCGGATGCGTCTTTTGTGAACACCTGTTTCTATATGAAGGAGTTGCCAGATCGAAACAAAATTTAACATGTGTTCATAGCAGAGATGGAAGTTTCCAAAACACTTAACTTTTTTCTGTTTATACCGCGCTTTTTGTGCTAGGCTAAGAAGTTTCCGAACCGCCCTCGTATGTTTTAAAATTATTGAAACAATTATTAAAACAAAGACAATACTGTTTTCATCATCATCTTCTATCAACCTAGATTTGCAGTACAATGGTACGTCTATAGAATTCGTTCAGAGTGTTACGTGTTTGGGAATAGTACTGGATAACAAATGTTGCTTTGAGCAGCATATTCGCAGTATTGCTTCACGCATTACTTTCACATTTCGTCAACTATACAACACCAATTTAGTTTTACCTCGTTGGGTAAAAACAAAACTGGTTCATGGCTTAATTATGCCAAATATTTTGTACTGCCTAGAGGTATATACAGAAACTACTCAAAGTAATGTGAATATTATAAAGACAGTGCTTCATAGAGTTATGCTCTATGTATATTCTGTTAAACCGTATGCTCACATATCGTCGTTTGTGAATGACTTTTTAGGCTGTTCCTTTGTGGAATTTGTGCAACTTTTTTTTACAAGATATACAAACTTTAATCTCTTTTGTTCCTAGCAAATTCATTTGTCTTCAGTCACTCAATTCGCAACAGACAGTTAATTATTCCAAAGGTAACACCGCTTATGGATCGATCATTCCTCGTAAGAGTAGCCCGACTATTTAACATTTTGCCAAGCAGTTTAATTTGTCTTCCATGACATTTCGTAAACATTTAATGGAACATTTTCGTTCAAGTACAGAGTAATGCTTTTACTTATATGTTTTTTTCTTTGGTTTCTTGATTATCACTTATATGCTTTCATCAAGTTTTTTCTCTCTCTCTCTCTCTTTTATTAGGAAAAATTAGGATTATTTTAATTTATATTATTTTTTTTTTGATTTTATACCAAATTTTTTGCTAGTAGTTTATGATGTTCTATTTAACATTTTGATGCATATTGTAATTTAGCTTTAATAGGCCCCAATGGGCTTCGAATTACATGCCAATAAAGAAATGAAATGAATATGCACGTCCTGGAAAAGTCAGACTAATTTTGATGTTTACTTTCCATGTCGTACGCTGAAGACAATAGACTTTAGTTCGAGTAGAGAAATATTGTTTCACAAACATACCAAAATCAGCTGACTGTCATGTTAGAGATGTGGTTTTATTACAATTTTCTATAAGCTGTCGCCGCCAGTATGAATGTCTAAGAGGTGTTTATGTGACGTTGACGAAGACACGTGATTATGTGGACCCAAAAACATGATCGTTAGAACCAAAAATAAAATCAGGATTATTTAAAAACGTGAAAACTGGCCCTATTTCCTGAATTTGATAAGGTTTAGCCCAGGCCTTAAACACATTTTTTGTTTTAATTTTTTATTTAAATCTTTATTTTTTATACACAAAATGACAAAAAAAAGTACACATACACATAAAGAATAAAACTTTCTTGTATAAGACATATGCGAAAGGGAGCGATCGGTCATAGGTACGTATATATACAAAAAAAAAACTATTTAGAAGACAGAGTAAATTCAGATCAAATTCGTGCTCAAGACAACGACTCTTAATTACAAATTGAAATTGAATACAGACCAACGAATGGCTGTAGAAATTTACATACATGCATGCATTAAACAAAATATAAAAATAAATTAAACAATGATGGTACAATATTTATTTTTGTTTTGCAAGAAGAGGGAGTTTTAGTTCTTAGGTATTATTAAATGTTATTTGATTTGTTGTTTTAGAAATGTATTAGTAGTAGGGGTAGTTGAAGTAATTGAGTAATTTGTTATTAGTAGTAATTATAAACCATAGTTTTTTATTATTTTAATTTTTGTTTTTTCGTTAGTATCATTCAAAATTATTGGCAAAAACATTGGCATTACAAACAATGTGTGTAAGTGTGGTGTGGGTGGTGGTTTGTGTCTGAAAAAATTATAGATTTTGTTTATTTTTGTTTATAAGTTATCGGTATATATCTGTATACATATATAAAATGGTTATGATCTAATTTGTTACACTTAAAAAGCACTTTTGGCAAATCAAACTTTTGTTTTGTTTTCATTAATATTATTATTCAAATTATTATTATTCCTCCATCAAACTTCTGTTAGTAGGGTGGGTTTCCATCATTTTTCCAAGCGAAAACTGTGCGATTCGGTTTTCTTTTCGGTTCTTGTCTCCGAAGTGGTGGTAAATGATTTACGCTCCATCACACGCTGTGTCATCGATGTCAAACGTTGCGAACCTTGATCGATGAGACTCATTTTTCCCGTTTCTGTATTGAGTGTCATTTGACTAAAGCTTGAATCCAATGGTTTAACGCCCAAATCGGAGGTTTTATCATAATTACGGGTTTCATATCTAGAAGAAGAGCACATAAAGGAGTACAATTAGTAGGGATACAATATTTTTGAAATGTTAAATGTTTTAGTAGAACCAAGTAAGAGCTCCAAATAATGGCCTTCGAATTGTATGGAAATTACGACTCGAATGTCTTTACTTAAGCCCAGTTCAATAAAGGCTACTTGCAGTAGTTTTGGCGAACAGATAATCATATGAAATAAATTACGTGAGTTATTGCTTGATAGGCGATTTGCTGCTTTAGCTGCTATTCGCATATTAGTACTTTGAAATGCTGCGCATTGGTAGGTGTTGTTATAAAAAGAGTACAGCTTATATTTCGCTGAAAAGCAGAAGATGTGAGAATTATTTCAAGTCCCATCGTTCGTTTCGTAGATAAGCGCGAACTGGAGAAGTTTATATGTGACAGCGCATGGAGAAAGGGACCTAAGGGTAAAAAAAAATCAATTTTCACTTTTATTGTTGATGTGGACAGCATCTGAGCATCGAATAAGACCGATGCCATGCCCCAAAAATGTTCCCTCCCAGAGATATGCGCGTTTTATGAAAGTGATGGTACACCAAAGATTTAAATCTTTAAAATGAAAACAAACCCTTAGGTCCCTTTCTTTTTTGCGCATCACATATATTGAAAGAGAAAAAACTGAGTTAAGGCAATTAGTAGACCGATATTGATAGCAAGCCTTTGATCAATAATATAGTATCCTGATATTTAAAACCAGTAAACCAGATTGAGCCGACTTACATCTGCCCTCAACCGTTTTAAAGTTTATTGAAATTGAAGAAAATCGGTTCAGACTTAGATATAGTTCCCACGCATATGTTTAACAAAAAAAACAGAGTTTAGGTTTACTTAGTGTGTCGACATTGATAGCAAGCCTTTGATCAATAATATATTATCCTGATATTTATAAACAATAAAGAAAATTCAGTTCATTCAGCCGACTCAACCGTTTTAGAGTTTATCTGTGCTGCTCCATTTCTCGAGAAAATTTTCAAAAGAACTGAAGTGGGATATTTGCGCAGATTTACTGAATAGGCGTGATTAGATTTTAAATATACCGTGGGATATTTGCGCAGATTTACTGAATAGGCTTGATTAGATTTTAAATATACCGTCCTCAAGTCAAACTTCATATAGTCAGCCCTATTTCTGTTGTTGATGAAGATGAAGTCTTCTCTCGTCGTCTTTTATAATTTGTTGTTCCAGAAGGCGTTGTCGTCATTAATCGATAACTATTGTCACATATAGGGTAGGCCATTTAAATTGGCTGTAAAAAAAGTACTCATAATTTTTTTTTTGAAATTTCTGGATATATTAGAAAGATTGAACTTTGTCATTTAATAATAGACCACCCTCCGATGCGTTTTCGTTTCGCGCAATGAGTTGAAGATTGTTTGGCTGGAAAAGAAGAATTTTACTGAAAAATCGTGTTTTCAGAAGAAGCTAATTTTCATCTCGGTGGCTATGTCGATAAGCAAAATTTGCCGCATATGGGGTTAAGAGAACCTAGCGCGACTATTGAGAAGCCATAGCATCCACCTCTAGTCACTGTTTATAGGCCATTTTTCAATTTAGCCATTATTGGACCAATTTTCTTCGAAAATGAGCTACCGTCAACGGTAAGCGTAAACGCGACAAGCTCAGCGCATTTTTGTTTCCAAAAATTCAAGTGAATGACATGGACGACATTTAGTTTCAACAAGACGGGGCCATAAGTCACTCAGCCAACGCAAGCATCGATATTTTACGCAATATTTTTTTTTTGAAAATCGAATAATCAGGGGAAATTAATTGTAATGCCAATTGATCGACACGGAGCCCTTTGGATTATTTTCTGTGGGGAGCCATTAAGAATAAATGTTATGCAAAGCATCCAGAGACAATTGAAGTGTTGAAACATGAAATCCAAGTTGCCATCAAAGAGATTCGACCCGAAATAATCAAAAATGTACTGAAAAACTGGGTTGATCGGATCAGGTACTGCTGCGCCAGTTGTGGTAGTCATATAAATGATATTGTGTTCCGTTATTAAATGAAAAATACAACCTATCCAGTAAAACCAGAAAATTGAAGAAATTGTCAGGATTATTTTTTACAGCCGATTTAAAATGTTAATCACCCACCCTGTTAAGGAAGCCCTTATTTGGGCCACCGGACAATATTTACCGGGACTGAAATATTAAAAAAATAGGCTCGAAATACGTCAAGTCCTGACGATTTTAGTGTTCCCAGATGCAAACTGGAACTTTCATTGGAAACTTTGACATTTTTTAGCAAAACTTTACTCCAAACGTTTTGTCATTTGAGGGCGAATTGTTTTGTTTACAGTGTGTTGAAAAATTCATTTCAGTCAAAAAATGGAATTATCCCGTGAACATTTTCGTGCGATGATTTTTTACGATTTTCGACGTTGGTTAGCGAGACAAGAGTGTTTAAATCAACTTGTTTCGACTTTTGGCGATGAAGCACCATGAAAAACCACTGTTAATCGCTGGTACCAAGAGTTCAGTCTCGGACGACTTTCGCTCCAGGATAAATTTCGTGAAGGAGTACAACTTCGGCCACTTTGCCAGAAACCATCGATGCTGTGCGTGAACTGATTAAGCAAGACCGACATGTGACATACCGTGAGATTAAGGTATCCTTGGGCATTAGTATGACAAGCATCAATAAGATATTGCATGTTCATTTGGCCGTGAAAAAACGTTGTTCTCGTTGGATCTAAAATAATTCACGAATGCTCAAAAAAAGGCTCGTATGGATTGGTGCAAAGAGATGTTGAAAAACTATAACTGCGATAGCTCAAAGGCAGTGTATAACATTGTCTTAGGTGACGAATCATGGGTCTATGCATATGAACCCGAAACAGAACAGCAATCGACCGTATGGTTCTTTCAAGACGAGCCAAATCCAACAAAAGTTGTTCGTGGAAGAAGTAGATCGAAGCAAATGATTGCGTTTTTTTCGGTATAACCGGCCATATTGCCACAGTGCCTTTGGTGGAACGTAGGAGGTCAATTCTGAGTGGTATATGATCATCTGTCTGCCAACAGTGTTCGAAGAAATGAGCAAAGATAATAAGAGAAGACGGATCATTTTGCATCACGACAATGCTAGCTCTCACACATCAGCTGAAACGACGAGCTATTTGACCACTCAAGATGTCGAATTGATGGGCCATCCACCGTACAGCACTGATTTGGCACCCAATGACTTCTTCTTATTATCCCTAACATCAAGAAAAAAATGCGTGGTCAACGTTTTTCATCGCCCGAATTAGCTGTTGAAGCGTTCAAAAATCACGTTTTGGAGGTGTCTCAATCGGAGTGGAAAAAGTGCTTCGAAAATTGGTTTGTGCGCATGCAAATGTGTATTGATCTCAAAGGGGAATATTTTGAAGAACAATAAAACAATTTCCAATGATAAATTGTTGTGTTTTTATAGCCGTATCCGATATATAAATAGTAACGCTCGTATAACTAAAAGACCACATGGCGAAAATAATTTTAAAGAACTCGCACTAAAACAGATCGATTTAAAATTGAAATGGTCCTTCGCAAAATATTTTAGAATTGGAAGAATGTTTGGTGTTTCAAACGAATGCTTTTGTAAAGTCAAATGTGAATTTCTCAAAATTAACTCGTAATGAATACATTTGGATTTAAGAGCTGAAGATTAAAAAGCGTCGTCGAATAGGGATTTAGCGGCTCCAGACCTATTGTATCCATCAGGTCTGTCATAGAAACCAATGTTGTCAATATTGGTTTTAAAAACTATAAGAAAAAATCCTTTGGTGTCATGAAAACCAATGTTTTCGGTTTTTATCAGCTGATTCGAACATTGGTTTTATTTACATTCGAAATGGACAAAACCAACTTGGTTTCATGACACCAAATAAAACCAACATTGGTTTGCAAAAACGACAATAAGCAAAACCGGCATGGATTCTATGACAGCCCTGAATATTTTAATAGAAGACAAGTTTTTAGCAAAATGGCAGAGTGACATTGTTTTTCGTGGCTGCACACGTATTCTGTCGTGATTTCGGGTCTGTGACGAACTTCATCATAAAGCTTCGCAGCAATTGTTGAAAGAAAAACCGAACTCTTTAAGTTCTGTTTCTCACCGAACGAATGAGAACTACTGTAGCAAATCTCACTTTTCATGTTTTCTTTACACAATTGCCCACGATAATACAATTCACTCTTACCATCTCTACAGAGACTCCCCCTTTTAAATACATTTGCAGAGGATGATGAACGATTTTGTTAACAATTGATCTCACTTACCTCGATGTGTAACCTTCGTAGTTTTGTCCCGGATATGAGTTGTTGCTGGTTATTTGCACCACACCGCCTTGACCGAAGGTCTTATCGTGTAAATCCTGGACGCAAGCTTCCAAGTTACGATTGACCTGCTGATTTAGTCCCGAACTTACTGCCGTCGCTGTTGTAAGCTGTTGTTGAGAATTGGTGGATGATCTTAATGAAGTTTGACTTTCAAAGTTTTGTTTCGGATAACTATTGTTAGTGGGTGTTAAAGGACTAGATGGTAGTGAGACACGACCGCCACCGTTTGTGCCACTTGTGGTTACCGGACTGCCGGGATAGGGGCGCGGCACAGCGTTAGCGGTTAGTTTGGGATTGGATCTGAACGTGTGTGTGGCGGTTTGCATATTTGAAATGGTCGTTGACAAAGGTGGAGGAGGTGGTGGGAAGGCAGTTGTATCTGTATCCAACTGACTGTGATTCATTGGTGGTGGGGAAACGGCACCTGGATGATGGAAGTGCTGAGGATTGGTGGCATAATTATAGTGATGTTTAGTTTGTTGCTGTTGTTGCTGATAACTCATATAACTAGGTGAGGCCGGTGGCTCCATATGACCATATGCACCAGCCGCCGGAGAACGTGTAAGAGTCTACGACAAAGAAATGGTAAATACATGTAGGTTAGTGTTGTTACTGTTACACCGGCTATTTTGTTACATGATGAGATTATTCAAAACAATTACAATAACGTTTACATGATCATTAATAATTATTTAAACCCACAGAGAAATGAATACGAATACCGGTAGTACCTATCATCGAGACATAGCGATTATGTTATGTTGCGATGGCAAGTGTTTTCAGTTATTAAAATTGGTTAGGAAATGTTACTTTTTGAAATTAACAAAAATATTCAATGTCTTTAAAATTAAACAAGTTGTCTATGTAGAAGTTTTAAATATTTTCTAGAGAGATAGATGTTAGTTTAAATCAGTTTACATTGGTTTTAAATACAAGTTGTGAAGTGTGTCCTTTTCTGTGTGTGTTTGTCCACATGAAATGTAAATCAGAAATTTTGTTTCTCATTGTATCTGTGTATGAAAGTCTTGAAATTAAACATTTAGAACAACTAAAGAATGATTACGAACGTAATAGTTTGGAATGTGTAAAGCAATAACTCATACATTGTTCTGACTCTTGCTGAGGGTTCCATATGTCGACTGAGCATACTCCGAATCGCTCTCGTCCGTGGTAAAGCCGGGAACATTCTTTCGCTGACGGGCATGACGTATGAGTACTAGCTTTTGGCGCGCCTCCTCCAATTGTTTCTCCATGCGCAGAACATCGGAACGGGCGTTGATTTCCTGGGCCATGCCATCAACCATGGATGTATTGATTTTCAATGTACGCTCCTCTTCCACCTCGAGACCCTGTTGGGCAGCGCGCACCAGATTATCGGTTGATTTGATGACAGCATTACCAGCGGCCTGCAAACGTCTACCGGCTTCAGAGTTGGGATTCGATTTCACCTTGCAGGCAATCAAGAGTTGAGCCGTAGAGGCGGCCACCTGTTTGGCGGTGGATATAAGCATTTCTTCGGTGCCATTGCCACGAACAAGATTTTGGGCAGCCTCCACCAGACTGTGGGTGGCAGCGGCCACCAAACGAGCAGCAGATATTAAACCTTCGGACCATTGGCCATCATCGGAGGAGGTTAGAGGACGATTGGATACTTTGCCCTGGTCGATTAACTCACGCTGGGCGGCATTAGCGGCGCGTACTAAAGCGGAAGATGCGGCCATAATGCCTTTGGCAGCCTCCAAAATCATTTCGTCGAATTTCATATTTTGATCGAGTTCAATCTGGTGGATGGAAAAGAAGATGGGAGTAGAGAAATGTTAAAATTAATTAAGGAATCAAACAAAAACAATTATTATATTTCGAAGATTTTCTACGCATAGGCTAACGAGATCCGCTTTAAAAGGATTTCTACAAAATTTTCATACAAAAACTTTGAAGACCACAAAATTTTATTTGACTGAAATTCTATACAATTGGCGTAGATAAATTGTTACAGATTTCGAGTCAAAATCTGGTAAATCAGGATTTCGTTTGAATATGCAAAGAAGGGGGTTTTATAAAATAAATAAAAAAAACATATTTCTTAGATTTTAAAATTACATGAATGTTAAAGTTTTGAAAATAAATGCACTGACACCACTTTTACTTAGATTCTATATATTAATAGATGAATGAGGATAGAATGTCTTCCTGTTAGGGTTGTTTGTTAGTTGTTTAAGTGATGAATCACAGTAGTAATATGTTTGATTCCTGGGTGAAAGTACAAATGCAACAACCAAGAATATCAAACATATCTTACTGGAATTATCTAGGAAGTTAAAATATGTATAAAGCAATTTTCTTTTGAGACACGCACATACACTTAGGAACAGATCTATTATAGGAGGTGTCAAGCAATATATTTTCATTGGAAATCGGATTGAATATATACTCGTATTTTCGAAAACCACTGGAAACTCGAGGATTCTATTCGTACTGCAAAAATTGTATTTCGTACTGAAATACTATTTTTTCCATTTAGGTAAACCATGAATAAAATATTAATCAATGTCTTTTCGTAACGAATGGCACTCCAGGTTCCAGTGGGTTATGGGTTATGCCAGCAAGTAATATTTCGCAAACAATGTTGAGTTTTGAAATCATAATTTCTGTTTGCGTTGTCCAAGATAGATTAAATTTTATAGGCCAATTTATATGACTTTTTATCGCTTGAATATGGACACAAAATCGTACTTACTTAGAGCAACATTGTTTGCGAAAGTCTATTTGGTTTTGCCTTGCATCTAAAGATGCAATATTTCTTGCTGCAGTTTTAAACCTCTAAAACAAATGATTTTCCAATCGAAAATTAATTGCAAAATACCAGCGTTTTGAAAAATAAATTAGTTTAACACCATCACCACAATCACATACCAAACCATTTTATAAGCTATAACATATTAGAAAATCAGAAGTGTTTTGAAAATCATGCTTGATAAAAGGCGATCTAAAAGGAGTGTCAATTAAAAATGAAATATTTTCACATTTCAGAAGTTTTGTTTAAGCCAATTTCTATTTAATTGACACGCCTTTAAGCAATTTCGATCAAGGTATTATCTTCAAAACATTACTCCGGTAACATGTTATATAAGTTTCACTTGTTATATGGCTTATATATAAGTACACTTAAGTAACTTAGTTCTAAATATACTTCTTAGGTTAGAATATAATTCGTACACTCACCTTAACATCATCATTACGTCTTGGCCTTAGCGAAGCCAATTTCTTGGCAGCCGCATCAATGGAAGCAGCAGCACCTAAGAGCTCATTTTCGGCTATAACTGTGGGATCTTCGGGATCTATCCAATCGGAGCCTTTGAGCAAACCAGCCATAGCCACCAAATCGGTAACACATTTGGCCACACGCCGCGATAAATGCATACGATCATCGGCCGAACAGTTGTGTAAAATGCCAATAAGTAATTCGCGATAGGACTCGCCTACGGCGGCACCAGCTTCCAGAGTACGTTGTCGCAATTCATCGGTCTCAGCACAATTCCAGGCTACACAGCGGCAGACCAATAACATTTCCGAAATCGAACGGCGTCCCGTATTGGCCGCCGTCATAATGTCCTCTTGCAAATTGGAAGCACCAGAAGCCACGGCTTTCGAGGTGGCCAAAGTAACATTCTTAGTGACGCGTATCAAGTCCTCGGGTGTAACATTGGTATTACTCGTCGGTGGTGGTGAATGCATGGCCTATGATAGATTATCAAATTGGAGAATCAAAGAAATATAATCACTTTGGACAAAGGAAAAAAATGTAATATCTTACCCTGATCTCTTGTGCTATGGCTTCTACAGTCGATTCCATGGCCCTTGTTCCTCGGGTGTGTTCATCCTCCACAGCTTTGACGGTTTTCAGCAGTGATGATACATTCAAAACCATCACCTGTACGTGTAGATATTTTGGGTTCACAGCAACATTAGGGGAAAAGTGTCAAGTTCGATTATAAGAATTACAGAAGAATAGTACAGAGTACAGTGGGTACAATGGCATTTGTAACTACTTGTAGTGTAACGTTGAATATTTTGCTTTCAATATTTGTGGATGTCGCATGTGGAAAATATAATTTCGGCACTTTATATTGAATTTTTTAATTGAAATGAAACACAATTTTTCCGGTCGAAATATAAGGTTATGATACGAATTCTGTATTTATTTGTACTTATGTTGAATAATGTATATTCTATAGAGAGACAAAGGGAAGGAGATGCCAGAAATGTGACTAGATGTGTGATGTTCGACATTCTGCGGGGTACTAGTGTGGATGGCGTATTTGAAAAACCTAAATTTTAATTATTTCCGATATACCCTATGTAGTGTTAATAATATTTTCAGGAGTATAATTTTCGCAGTCGTGACTGAGTAAACGATTAAGGCTAGTCATAAAACCTAGATTTTTAGTTTAGACTAGGAAACAGAAATAGGAAATAGAATATAGAAAACTCATAAAATCTAGTTTCTGTACGATAAATTCTGAAAGAGAGAACGTTTAGCAGATAGCTGGAACATTCCATGACAATTTGATGCAGAATTTCAAGAAAACAATAGAATATTTCCTATAAAAGTTGTGGGCATTTAAACCAGGGTTGACTTATGTAATAGTCCTGCACAAAAATTACTGCATCACAGCGGTCTAATTTTCCAAGACTCAGTTCCCTCTACATCCCATTAAATAGCAACAGGGAATCTTTTTTCAAATCAGCATTAAATAATTTTAAAACTCACAGACTACTTTTTTAAGTCGGCTTCGAACTTCTATTGTATTTCTTAGGCAGATCGTGATATCTTTCCAAAAGTAGTTGTGGTAAAATTCCAAAACAACTCTACGAACTTCTATGAAGTCATTTTTAAATTGCCTGACGAATCATGGAAAAATGTAAGGACAACACGTAGCAAAACAAGAGATCCCCAAAAGCTTCTAAGAAAGGTCGTAGGAAAAGTTCAAGGGAAGTTATGTTGAAATTTTAAGAAAAGTATTGAGTTTAATAAAATATTTAATGCACCGTAGATCTCATTAGGTATTATAGAAGTTGGTCACTTGTCTGGAAACTAATACGTTACAACAATTCCTGTGGCTCATAGTTTTCTTATCCCGTAAAACTGGTCTATTCGAGTTTAGTAAGGTAACATTTTACAGTATAGTACTGTTCTGTGCTGATTACAGGACAATTTAGGAGGAAACATTGTAAAACCAAGCACATCGCATATTTAAAAGGCAGATAATATTGTATAAATGATCTATTGGGAATAAAAAATTTTAAAACAGAGATATAAAATTATAAACAGAACCACTGCCCCCTTTCTTTTCTATAAATCTGTTCTATGTCATCATGAGTTGTGTAAATTTTAATTCAAATCCTATAATTTTTTTGAATCAAAAAACGAGCCCAATTTCGTACCCCGAGAGAAGAGATAGAGAAATACTTCGGTGGTCTGTACGATGAGGAAGCCATGTCAATGTACAACACGGTTCTAGACCGTGTCAATGTATGCCAATGTACAACACGGTTCTAGACTGTGTCAATGTATACCAATGTACAACACGGTTCTAGACCGTAAAGCCTATTTGTGAACCCTTGTGTCTGCACATGTACTATAACACGAACGATGCCAGTCCCTTGTTTTATAAATCGCAAACTTGTTTTATAAATCGCAAAGTCTTTGACTACTAGGTCTTACCGTAGACTTAAGTCTGATACCACGGGTAGTTCGGATCCCCCAAAACTGTTGTTCTGACCTGCCTAGTTTGTGCGACTCTGCAGGCAGTATCGTGGATTAGGTGGTTTGAACTCAAATCACGAGAAATGCTTTGTTTGTCATCGCAACCGAGTGCTGAGACCCATAGAGCAGCAAGAGATGCTATATAGGCACTGACCCTTTACGAGTACTTGGGAGAGGTTATGTGCACATACAATTCTTTGAATTGGTACCGACGTGATCTGGCCCTGAGCTGTCCTAAATGGGCACCGGCCGTCGCTTGTTGGCGTGCTCCAGTGCGATTGTGCGCCACGTTTGAAGCTATAACGGCGAGAACTATTAAAAACAAAAACGCCTCCTGTTAATCTATTCCTAAAGGGCCCAAATTTAATTTTAAATGACGTTCACTTCCAAGTTATATTTAAAAACGACTGAATACTTTACGGATATTACATTATTTTTAATTGTTTTAATGATAGAGCACATATGACAATAGCAGTTTTGAATTAATAGTCCAAATTAAAATTTATGAAGTACTACAGCGTGTCCGCCAGGAAGGTATACTACTTTGTTTTGCCGCCATTTTGGTAAAGACTTGACAGTTTACATTTGGCAGTCGTGAAGTAGAGACGTGGCAAATTTGTTAGGTTAAAATATTCGATAAATCGTTAAACATTTTATAAAATCAATTATCGATTACTGTGATAATGAGAAAGTTACGTGAAATTTTTGGGAGAAACAACGTGCCAACAAAACGCACTATTTATCGTGTAGTGAATGATTTCGAAGAAAACATTACTGCTTACAATCCATCAACCTCAATTTGTCGCCGTGCTGAATGTAATAAAAAATGTGCTGAAAAGGGCTCGCATTTGTAAGGCTAACAATGGCGGACATTTATCTGACATTGTATTTCATACATAATTGCCGACATTAAATAAAACATTTATCAATATAAGATCCAGTCTCTTTCATTTAATCAAAAATTATAAACAAACAAAGTAGTATACCTTCCCGACGGACATCCTGTATACCCATAAAAGAAAAAAACTTGTTTATCTATCACAAGTTCGTTTAATTTTATATGACGTTATTCAAATACGACTGTGAAAATTAAATCTCCGAATTTAAAGTACTTTGCGGACATTTTTTTTTAATTTAAGGATTTATTAAGAAAAAACACATGACGATCGCGATATTTAAATAGAATATAATTGTTTGCATAAAATGTCCATAAAAGGCAAAAACTTATAAAGCTATTCCTAAAGAGCCCATGTTTGTTCTATTTTAAATGATGTTCACTTTCAAGGTTTATTAAACTACGACAGCGTAAATTAAACCTCCGAATTTAAAATACTTGACGGATTTTTATTTCGAGTTTAGTGATCGAACACACACGACAGCCTCGATGTTTAATTAACATTCCAAATTATGGTTTATTAAGTAAAATTTCCATAATAAAAAATCTACCTAAAGGTCAGAGCAAGAACACTTGCAAATCGGTAAACTCTAGATGTGACAATGAATGTCTCATAGTAAAACAAAAGTATAGGTGCCCTCCGCTGGAATAATCCAAATGTTTCTTAGGCCGTCTTCATCTTAGAAAAGCCTTTATAAATCGTATTAAATTGTTTTACAACAAAAATGACTCAAATTGTATGTGATATAAATCCCCCGATTCCATAGAATAATAGAATAGTCTAAGCATCTACACAAAATAAAAATGATTATGTGTAAATATGTAATAAGCATAATCAATATATGTATATATTTACTATAAGCTAAGCTTTTGAGTGATAAACATGGCAAATATATGACCTTAGGGTTGGCTGCAAAACTTTAAAATCGTAGACAAAATTGACGAAGGCGTCAAAGCGAATTGAAATGAGTAATTTTCACCTTTGAATTGTATTAATAAAATTACCGAGACTCTAAATTTCAATCTTCGTTTTTTATAAAAAAACGAAATTATACATTTCAATTCGAAAAGACACTCCTGCTTCCTAGACTAATTCGAAAAATATGAAAAAATGCATTTATTTCTTAAGGACGAACTGCTCATAAAATAATGGCGCAGAAACACTTAGATGGATTTAGAGAGAAATTAAGTATACAGAAGACAGACAGAGAGATGGGGTGGGGTGGGGAGACGCTCAATATCCATTGTCTGATGATTGCTGACTTATGTGGTTAGTTTCGATAGCGGCAGTTTTGCACAATTCTTTAAGCGTCTGTATTCAAAACGAATTGGAATGAGAATAATGAAATAAACAAAAAAAAACAATTTAATCAACATCTTCATCTTACTTCTTTTTTTTTGGTTTAAATGGAAAGTGCTAATATTAATAATTTTGACCAAAAACTTAGTGGCGAGAGATAAAACGAGAGAGGATGAAACACATAATCACACACACAAAGAAAGAGAAAACATAAGCAGCAGCGCACCAGCAGCAGTAGAAGAGAAGTGTGTTTGTGAGATAACAAAACAGTAAAAGAGAGAGAAAAAATAGCATTATCCTTTTTTTTAGCTTTAGTATAACATCCATCCATTAAAAAAATGTGTTAGATTTCGAACGTCTTCCTTAAGGACCACCTTAAAAAAAAACAAACCCTTTGACGATGTAAGGAAGGAGTTAATTAAGAGACACTGATGACACAGACACAAAAAAATTGTTCGTTTAAAAATGCGTGCAGTGATTTGCGGTGAATTGACAGGTGCAACAACAAATATTGTGGATATTGTTAAGGGGGGTCTCAAACAAAGACAGCTGGGATAAAAGCCCTCATCACCACTTTGGATAGCTTCAAATATGTTTCAGATAGCTTCACTTTTTCATTTCACATCACCTAAATTTTATGAACATGCTATAACGGAAAATGTTGAAGCAATTAGGCCACACTGGATCATATTTAAAGACATTTACAATTTGAATGATTCCAAGACACACACTTCTATCCTAGCAGACTTTGTTTGAGTTCCCCATCACAATCTGTTGCTCCTTATTTGAAGTTAATGAAATGATTGCAAGATTTGATTTGACAAAAATTAGTGATTGAATTGACTGATTGTTGGTGGTGACATAGCCATACTCTGGAAATGGTTTTTAAGATTTATGAACATAGTACGCATTACCAATTTGAGAGCTTTTAAAAATTGTTGAGGAGGGGAGTGTAAGTGCAAAGATACCAGTTATCATAAACCTTCTTTTCTTGAGATGTTTTTTTGTAAGTTTTTAAAAATTATCCGGTGAAATAAAGTGAAAAATCACGACATTTAAAGCGTTACACTTAAGTAGTTTGTTAAGCTTGTTTTGTTTTAAAGGTAAAATAAAAGGGGATTAGCTTGGAATCCCTTTGAGAATAGGAAAAAACAGTAAGAAAATGCAGAACTTACCCTAGCACTTTCTTTCAAGTCTTGCATGGAAGGATCATTTATGGGTTTGCCCGAAGCCAACTTGGTGGCATTGATCAGATCACCCAAAGCGGAGGCCACATCTTTGACGGCATTGATCACCATAACCTGGGAATCGGGTTGAGACGAGCCCAACGAGCAGGCACCCAACTTAACAGCCTCAGCCAATTGCACTGAAAACGAAAATAGCCATTAAACTCACATTACCTAACACTTTATGGTTCCGCCTTACCTATAGTGGTGACAGCATTTTGTGCTGCATTCGCCAACTGATCTTGCGTTCCGGCTGCTCCGGTTACCAACACCTTGGTATCTTCGACCAAAGCTTTAGCCGTTTGCAAGATGTGTTCACGATGATCAGCAAAGCTACTATCACGGTCCGAGTGCAAAGTGCCAGCTGTTGCAAACATAATCGTTGTATCCAAGTCACCAATAATTCCCGAAATGGTATGAGCCGCATTAATGCAGGCCTGCGTGCCACGGGAGCCCGCCTGTAGGGCGGCCAAAATTTGCGCCACCTTCTCGCAGACATCCCGGGCATTACGTGATATTTCATTTTGGTGTGCGGTATCACCGGGACGTGCTCCACCGGCACTCGATTTAATCATAGAGCTGACGGTGCGGCCCAAATCAATGACAGTAGTGCGTATACGCATGGCCACATCGGGCGATGTGGTGGTAGTCGAAGCACCCACCGAATCCTGTGTAAGTTGGGTGTAATGCTTAGCCATGTCCACAGCCAGTTGTGGCATCAATTGGGGTTCAATGGTCGACTTGGCATTCGTCTCGTTGGCCAAGCGTGCGATTTCCTTGGCCGTCTGGACCATGCGTGTTTGGTAGTCCACAAACGAGTCGGAGTATGAGGCATTCAACAACGACTGACGTTTGTCGGTTAGTCGAGTAATAGCACGATTCACTTGCTCCATCAGTCCGGTAACAACTCCGGTTTCGGCATTGATTTTCTCCACCGTTTGTGTCAACTCCTGTGTAGCTTCGCGTGTATTTTCTATGGCTTCGTCCAATCTGGGATGGGCGTGTGTAGCACGTGGATTACCGGCAGATTCCTTGGCAGCTTGCACCAATTGCTGGGCACTTTCTACCACCGATTTTGTTTGATTGATCAGGCTCATCTGTTGATTGGTATGCACAATGTGAGTACAAGCTCCAATGCCGCCATTAACCATGGGCACCACATAACGAGAGATTTCCCCTACAGCATGGCCCAATTGTTCGGCATTGTTTTTACCAGCCAGGCGAATGGGTTCCAGCTTGTCCATTAATTCAGCTGCAGAATTCAATGTCTGTCCCGAGAAGCCATGCAAGTTGTTGTCACGTCGTTGCGACAGACCTTGGGCATTTACAGCCATAGCACAGCTGTCCAATTCACGCATACATGTGCCCAAGGTTTGCAAAACTTGATCGCATTGGGCTTGGCCTGGCGCCTTTTCTCTGATGTTGTCGACTAAACGTTTCACCGATTCGGATACGGGTGTTGAAGCATTGGACAGTTTCTGCCACACCGGTGGATCGTCTGGTGACAAGGCTAACAATTTGGCAGCCTTAACCATTTCTATGACACCGTCGATGACACCTTTGCCAGCATTCAAAACCGGGTCTTGGGCTTTTCTGCCCTCAGCGGATATTTTGGCAGGGATCGATATGAAATCGGGACTAGAGGCATATTGACGCACAGCTTTTACAGATTCCAACAACGGTTCCACCAAGCGAGCTCCTGATGGCTGCGATGGATCATCTTCGATGGCTTTGATTTCCTGCACCAAATTGGAAGTGGCAGTGGCTACTTGTTTTGCCAACACAATAAATTCGTTTTTGGCCGATGGATTATTGGTATTCATGCTAGCCTGACGGCAAATCGAGCACAAATAGCTGGTATGCTTGGCTATTACAGTCAAGGCTGAAATCTTCTGTTGCTTGGACGACTGAGGACTGCTTACGACATCGCAATGTTGGCGTATGCCCTGGTAGGCCCATGTCAATTGTGCCTGATCTATAATTCCGGGACGTCCCGCAATACTGCTGGGATGAGAAACACCAATCAAATAGGCTGCCTGGGCAGATGATTCTATTAAACCACGAATGGACTCGGAAACACTGTTCACCGATTTGGCAAAGTCAGCGTGATTAGACTGTTTGGCATTGTTGATCATTTCGGAGAAGGCATAACCCAAGTTACGAGATTTAGCAGTGGCGGCTTCGACACAATCGAAATAGCCCTGATCGTTGACGGGCTCGTGGGGATACTCCAACATCACACGCAATGCTTCAATGTTACGAGTAGCATTGTCGCACTCCTTTTGACCCGTTGCTGATTGTATGCTAGCATCGACCAACTTATTAATGCTCTCGGTGACACTGCGTGCGGCAGCATGCAGAAGATTCTTCGAGTTGGGTTGGCCAGGATCGGCAGCAATCGATTTGGCGGTGGATAACAGAGAGCACGACTGGGTGGAGACGTTGCGCAAGCAATCAATCATATCGGTGCGCACATCCTCGTCTTGATTTTGGCCAGCCATTTCCATGGACACGGACAGTAAGTCTCTATAATTCGTAGCAAAGTTATTGCTAGTTTCGGCCAACCGAGCAGGACTAGCGTACGCTTGGACAATTTGACCTCCGGATGCACTTAGACTTTCAGACACTTGCTTCAGTTCGCCTTGCAATGTATTGTAGCTACGATTGGATGGTGGGAATTCGCTCATCGAAAGAATTTCACTCAACTCACTGACGTTGCGCAGAGCTTGATCTACCTCACGCTGACCGGGTATGCAATCAACGGTCTTGGACAAAGCTTCGGTAACATCGCGGCCCGCTTGTGTCAATGCCGTATGATCGCCCATGTTTTGCAATGTTTTCTGGGCCTCTTCGATAAGGCGAGCCGAACTCAAGACGACGTCATCGGCACAATCAATAACGGCCGAATTTCCAGTGGTGGCAGCAACTCCATGCACACTCTTGGTGAAGTCGCCCAAAGCCAAAGCTGTATCTCTGCCCGCTATACCAGCGTACATACGTTGTCCCTGCAACACGGAAGAAATCAAACGACTTAAAGCAATGCCAACATTCTTTGTAGATACGCGCAACTGCTGGGCGGTATTTTCCACCGTCTCTCCGGGTAGGGGTCTCAGCAATCCCGATTGTGCAGCATTACGGGTGTCATCTAGGACATTGTGCAAGTTACGTACTGCCTCCAGGGCTGATTCTAATTCTTGGCCACCACAAGCTTCTCGAGCTCTCTGAGCTGCCGAGTTTAGTTCCGAGACAGTTTGTCCCAAATACAAAGCACTCTTCGACAGCTGAGTGGCAGCTGGAATATCAGTAACTGTTGGTTGCAAGGCACGAGCAGAGCGTGACACTTGAATGGCTGGTTCGATGAATTGTTCGGAGGCTTCGATCAAATTGAATTGAGCATTATAGTCATCGGGATGGCCCCGAGTGGTTTTGACGGCTGTCACCAACCGCGGTATGGTGTCGGCGGCCCGTTTGCAATCTTGGAGTAAAGACTCTTTAGTTTGATGGTCATCGCTGTGTTGTACGGCATTCTGAGCGGCAGATATACATTGGGTGGCAGCCGAAGCAGCTTGTTTGGAACAGTATTCCAGGCGACGTATTAAGTTACGCTTAATGGCCGGCGTATTGGCTGTGGTGGTGGTGATCTCACGCAATTCTTCAGCAGCCCTACGCAAAGCATTCTGATTGTCGGTGTCGTGAGGATGGCTGGAACAGAGACGAGCAGCTTCAACCAGTTTAGCGGTGGCATCGGCCAACTGTTTGGCCGCTGACAAAAGGCGTCTTTGCATATCAGCATCTTGCTGTTGATCGGCCTCTCCCTTAATGCTTTGGATCAGTTGAGCCGTAGCTTGACCCAGTGTCTTTGCATGGCGGACCATTTCTTGAGGATCGTGCGAAGATACCAAAATATCAGTGCTGATGATGACATTCTCCACGGGGCTCATCTCTTGGCTCGAACGGTTGGCGTATTCCCGCGAACTTAACTTGACGTGTTCCAACATATCACTGAGGCTCTTTGAAACATCTCGAGCGGCGGCCAGTAAATCGGTTTTCAATTGCGGATCATTGGTGGCCTCATGGCACACTTCACACAGACTATTGACGGCTTTGGCAACATTGCGGGCAGCCCCCTCTAGCTGTTCACGGCAAGCGGCATTGTGCAATGTAGGAGCTACTACTTTAGCACAGGCTACCAGTTGACTGGTGGCCAAAGCACACTGACTAGCAGCCCCTATGACACGATTACGAGATTCAACATCTTCACAACTGGCAGCAATCGATTTAGCCCTGAGTACCAAGGCAGCAGTGGTATTGGCGACAGCTTTGGCCAAAGCCAAAAGCATATCTTGCAAGTCCCGATTTTCGGGTACATCCTCTTCGGCAATTGTGCTAAGGACATACGTGGTAGCCTCACCAACACGACTGGCAGCATTGATGAGATTTTGTGGTGGTTCTTTATTTTCCGGTTCGGCAGCTTTCAACAAATCACTGAAAGCATTGCACAGATTACGAGCGGCATCCAAAAGTTTATCACCGCTGGTATCATCTTCCATCAAGGCGGCTATCAGGCGGACCTCCTTGGTCACCTGTGGTATGGTCTGGGCAATCTGCGACACTGAAGCCGATATGGCTTCTGTGTCAACTTCATCGGGTTGAGTGGCGGTAATAATTTGTGCGGTAGCAGCACTCATAGTGGCGACATGACTAGTGACCGCTTGTTTCGAGGTGTCCAAAGTATTTTCGCGCCATTCGATGGAACGCAAGTCATTGCCTAACTCCTGTATGGGAGCCTTTAAATGGGGGGAAATTAGAGAAATATAAAGTTATAGCACGAAAGGAAGTACAAAAGTTAAGAAATTGTGGCAAGTGGTGTAGCCTACCTTTGTTCTCAACTCTTCATCGGCACGTGTTAGGACTTCCTGGCCAGCTGAGATATAGCCCAGCAAGGCTCGTTGAGGTTCAGTAAGATTCACAGAACTAATGCGTACTTCCTTAGACTATAAAACAAAATAAAACAATAATTAGCGGGTACAATATTTGAAATAAATGGAAGGGTTTTATAGAACTTTAGTGGATTTTCAAGAAAACCTACATTGTGAAACTTTGAAATCGTGTCTATTTGGTTTTTTGGTTCGTTAACAAATAGCAGCATTGTTTTTTTTTGGATAAGGAAAGAAGAATTTTGTGAAATTTGTTAATTTACTTTTTTATAATGAAAGAAGAGAACAGAAAAATGTGCGCTTTTCTTATTTGATAAGATTTGATTGAGTGGAAATGCAAATGTGGAAAACAAAAACGGCAATGGCAACTTAAAATAGAACGATACGATTCGAAATGATGAATAATATTAGAATGAAATAATAACCAAAAATATATGCTAACTTACCGTGGGCGGTTGATGGGCATGGTTAACTTGCCCAACAAAGGCGCCATATTGCACAGTTTGTAATTCGCCTTGTGTATACGATTTCTCGCCTAATAAATATATAATACAAATATACAAAGAAAATTAAAAATAAAAATATAAAACTAAAGATAGATTACAATACTAATTTAAAAAGAAAACCGTTTAAGAAAAAAATACTCTGCAAAAGCCCCAATCTGCACAGGGATTCATAGAAGGGTTAACCTAGCATGGACTTGGTTTTGTGGTTTAAACTAACTTTCCAGCAATTTGTACCAGAGGATTTTGAAAGAGTGACTAACTTCACAAGCATTAGGTAAAGATTTTGTTCGCTAACTTATGGGTGAAAGGCCCCAGTTTAATCGTCATGAATTAGATGTTCAAAATTTTTTTTAAAACTTCGGTTTCGATTAGCCCGAAAAATTCACTTTACCAGCAAAAATCTGCTTGTCGGATTCGATTTAATGGACTCGTACACCAAGGATCAATTTTAAAAGGACTCATAAGCTTCGAAGTTCAAGGGTAAAATGAAGAACGCATAGATGCCCAGGAGGGAATACATAGAAAGTTAGGTAAGCGGCACACTTCTTGTAACCATCACAAGATAGCATCAACAATATTGAGCAAGACAAGTGTTCAGACTTAACGTTATATTTGATACATAATCAGAATGCCAGGGTTCTGTGCTATGTGTGCAGTCGTGCTTAGCTTGCACGACTACTTTAAAATTAAACCCAGGGTTAAATCCGGGTAAGAACATTAGAAAAATGCCGGCGACTTAACATATACGAGATAAATCTTTAAGTCATGTAAATACTTCTCTATAAATGTATAAGCTTGAAGCCGCCTTTAAACAGTTGGTCCCGTTCAGTGAGTTTAAAAAAGGTATCGTGCACAGCTTACAAGTTTTAAAGAAATGCCCCTTAATGGGCCTAAAATAACGACTGATTGCTTTCATAGTCATTACCAGTTTAACTCTAAAGTTAGCATCGTTATTTTAAAAGATCTTTTAATTTAGCTTTTTACAATACATGAATATTTTAAATAGAATATATTTATTTAAAAAAAATATAATAAAGCTACAAAAAAGCGTAACTAAAAAATTCTACTTCAAATAAGTGCCTTACAAATATTTGGATAAACACTTGGAATTTTGCAAGTTTTCTTTTTGTCTTCCAAATATTGGTAGTAGCTGAAATAATTGACTTACCATCGTCGGCCCGCATCATGCCCGGATGAGCCAAAGATTCTGTGTTGATCTTTCCGATTTTATTCGTTTCATGTTGCAAAAACGTAGCTCTGGGAATAACAAAGTTGACAAACATTAATATTAACCTCTTAGAGTAACCTTTGGTTTAACTTACTTGGAAGGTGCCACAGATTCTTCCACCATTGTTGATCCCTCGTCGCCCTCGATGCCAAAGTGATCCTTGGTCTGTTTCTTTTTCAAGATGATATCAATATAACCCGCAATGAGTTGAACAATTTGTTCGGCCTCAGTAGTTTGCACGGAATAATACTGATTGGCATAGTCACCAAAATCGAGGGTGAAGGTGTTGGGCGACGCACCCCAACGACGTACCGTGGTCAAGGGCCAAGAAACTAGAATTTCTTTGGTACGTTCGTCCAGGCGCAAGACAGAATCTTTGGTAACACCCAACAGGCGGGGCACCAGTTTGTTTTTGCCATTCATTTTCTCCTTAACTAAAAAGAAGGTAACACCATAGGTGGGCAGCTCACGGGCAGTTTTGGTATACAAGACCTTGGCATCGATTTCAGAGAGATCAACATGTGTCTTATGTTCAGCAAAGACCTTCTTTTCGATGTTCTTGACGCGAACATACGATTGGGGTAAAAAGTCCTTTAAACTGTAGAGCGAAAACGAACAAACGGAAATTGTAAGAAAGTTAAGATTGACGATAAAAACAAGGCAAACTTACTCTAAAAATCCCGGTTTATGTTTAGCTTCATTATGGGGTCCAAATTGTATGTGGACTTGTATGCCAGCAAATTCACAAGCTAAAAATAAAGGTGAAATAGGATGGCGTTAGTATTTCTCTTAATGTTGTGTTTTGTGTAGGATTATTAACATAAAAAAATTAATCCAGATTAATTTTCTCTAGTGTGATTGTATTAATCTTGGAATCACGTTTGCAGCTGTCAACTACTAGTGATAATCGAGATTGTTATTTGTAAAAAAGATCAAAAGATCAAAGTGACAGATAATCCAAAAGAGAGTTAGGTTATGTTTAGATTACAAACTATTATCGCGATTATCTCTTGGAAGTAGACATTAACTAGATTGGTTTAATCTCAATATGACGATTATTGGGATTCCATTTCTATTTCAAGGCTTTGATTACAGTTGCTGATGATTGGTTAAATCGCGATAAGACAATAATCGGTATTAAATTTCTTCAGAAAACATAGATAAACCATAGCCTTAACAAAGTTTTAGAATATTTGTCATTTTGACAGTTTCTACTGTATATCGAGATTATGGTTAACGCCTACCTTTTTCTTGTGTAACCGGGTGGGTGCCATCCAAAATAGTGTCTCGAGCCTGTACGTATAACAAATTAAGTTGTACCGGGTCACGTGAGTCGATGTTTTGATCGGAAAAGAAGAAACGGCGTCGCAGCAACACCGTCTCGGACTCATCTATGCCCTGCTCACGCAAGGTCTTACCCACGTCAACCCAATTAACTAAACAAAGCGGAAGAAAACAAGGTTTTTTGTTAGTTAGGATGTCTAATTAAACGGTTTATTGGGTTATCTTTTTACTTACTGTCATCGGTTTTCAGTTTTTTGCGTAAACTTTCCATCTTAGCATCGCGATCTTTTTCCGTAAATTTACGCCGCAGTGTCAAGGTTCCAAATTTATTATCCGGCAAATTTTCATTTTGCGATTCCGTATCCTCGCGTACCAAACCATACTCCTCATGATTGGTTATGCCGATTTTCGTGCAAATCACAACCATCAGCTGGGAGACCGGCTGAGAGTCATCGACCAAAATCGTTTTAACAGCACCATCTAACATACGAACGCGTAGGGTACGTAATTTGCGTCGGTATTCCAAAGTATCCTGGTTGTGTAAAATGTAATAGCCCAAGGTGCGGCCATTCTCCAACCATACACCCTGTTGATTTTGTTCATCCGAGATGAAGAGGCCATATTCGCTGGCTGCAAAAGGAAATAGAACAAAATCAATTATCAACATCCTCCTCATCATCATCGTCATCATCATGAGATTATTGTATACAAATATTGATTTTTGTTTGGTTATCCCTTGTGTTACTTACGTTGTCCCTGAACAGCTTCAGCGAATTTATCTCGGATTATTTTGCAGGCATCGAATACTGTGGTATTGGGATGAAATTGTATGGTTTTCGTTACACGTCCACCCTCCAATTGTATACGTAACGATAATGTTGACATTTTTCTTTTTCAGCCTGTTCCACTTCGCCTTTGTCGTTCTCTCTTTTCTCGTTTCCTTTGATACGAATTCGTTGGACGTGGATGTGGCTGCTGATGTCAGTAGTGGCGGTGGTGTTGGTGGTGGAAGTGGTAGTGTTGGTGGTGTAATGAATAATACTAAGGCAGACGGTATTCTATTTCTCCTTACAGTAATAAAAGGCACTGCAAAACAGATGGAAAAGAGAAAAAGACATGTAGAGAAAATATTGAAATTACTGGAAATCAAAAGAGTACATGGCAAAAAACTAAATTTCTGATTTCATATTTGAATGTGGAAAATAAAAGGGGTCGAGACCTAATTTCAAAGATATTTTACAGTAGCTTACCAACATAAATCAAAGCAGATAAATAGATTTGATCGTAATGACTTTTCTTTTGTTTTCATTAATTTGAAACTATTTATATCAGGGATAAGACCGAAATTCAATAAATATCAAGCCCTTTCTTTTATTGCAAAAGCCGGATCGATGTGCAAAATATTAGGGACCTTAAACTCGTTAATATACGAATATATCAGGACAACAGAAGGACCTAATTGTAAATAGTTTAACGATATCCTACTAACTGGTTAAATGATTATAACGATTTTTTCTGTTTCCAGAAATTCAAATCTGACCATTTATGTGAGAGGTCGAAATAAAAAATATGTCTAGTTTAGAGCCATCATTGCAATGGAAGTAAGACCTAAAAACATTAATATATTTAATCGGTTTCTGCAATCAATGTCTTAAATCAAAATTTCGGACTAAGAGTACCAAAAACCAATGTGTCTTTTGTAACTGTTGTTTATCTGTAAATCTGTCATCACTGTACTTCGCAGAAAGATAGATCCTCCAATTCTTTCAGATAGTATTCTCCCAGAATTTTCAAATAAACTAACAAGACTGTTTTTATTAAATAAATTCGTCTGAGACGAAACAAACTGTCCTATAGACGAAACAAAAATATTTTAGGTTTTTGTCAATCAGATGAATTTGTCCAAGTCCCATGGCACAATAAAGAAGGTAGAGTTTTGCTAACAGCTGATTTCAAACTATTTCTTGTAATAATTTAAATATTCAATTTTGAAATTTGACAATGGCGTTTGTTGAAGTTTGAAAAGGAAATATTCTTTATCCAACATTCACAACTATCATCAAACATTCACAAAAATGTATTTTTGGCATTCTCTTTCAAGTGACTTTGACAATCTAGAGAACTAATTTTGTTGTTGGGCTAATGACTATACCTGGTTTATTGTACCATGTTAAAGTCGTTCAAATATGCTAGGAAAATATTTTCAGTTTAAATTTGAATGTTTAATTTATCGTTCGTTATTTGAAGGATATGAACAAAAACTAAAACGAAAAAGGCAAAAAATTAAGGGAAATGGAGTGTCGTTTCAGCAAGAGAATAGCACGCCCTTTGTATGCTGGTTAGTGTGCACAATTATCTCCGAAGAAATCCAGGTTCAAAGCCAGTACAAGGAAATGAAGACGTCACCAGTGTGGTAGTTAATCTGCGCGACAATTTCTCCTGGCTCGAACACTGGGAAAATTTATTCAAAATTTTCAATGAGTTTTTTTTAGTTTTACCACGTCATTTTGAAAAAAGTGCTTTCTATAAAAATATTGATGGAATAAGTCATGAGCCGGTTTTAATATCTGTCCAATTTGGTTTCAGGCTAATAAAGAAATTATGTTGTCATAGCTCAAGGACTTGATAAAAGTTTCTGTCTGACCTTCAAAGGATTAATACGGAAAACTTTAATATACAAAATTCAAGATTTGCATTGATCAACTCAGTAAATAATATTAATTTTGATGCGATTGTGTGAACAATTTTGCTCTTATTATATTAAACTCCTGCAGCCATAGTATGATAGACAGTGGGCGAAACTATTACAGCGGCCCTTTTAAAAACTAAAAAAATGCCAGCGAATTTCAAGTTTTCTAAACCAAGTACGAAGCAGTACTTCTTCGTAGCCGGTTTTAATCGTTAGCTTAGTCAGTAAGCAAACGATTAATATCGTGCATAGGTCACTGCTTTGAGAACAGTTTCTTTCGCTTTTTTATATTGGGATGTTGAGGAAAATACGTAAGTGTATCTCGTAAGATATCGGTGACGTTTGATGGTGATCCATAACTTTCGGTCGATTTTTGCACTGCGTCAAACATAAAAAAATCACTTCAACGCTCTTTGTTACAAGGTATGTGACCCCCACGTTATTATTGTCGACAAGCCAATGCATCTACAGAGTTTGGTGCAGATTGTGGAGTGGTGGCATGATTGGACCATTTTTCTTCGAAAAGGAGGCTGGGAACAACGTTGCGGTCAACGGTGAGCGTTACATAACCATGTGATCCACCTTTTTTTTTACTGAAATGAAAGACATGGATTAGGACGACCTCTGGTTCATGCAGGATGGCGCTCCCTGTCACACAGTCCATGCCAAAATCGATCTTTTGCACACAAAATTCCCAAATCGTGTTAGAAGCCGTCTTGATGAAGTCAATTGGCCGGCTCGGAGCTGTGTTTGACCCCTTTTGATTTTTTTTTGGTGATCAGTGAAGGATCGCTGTTATGCCAACAAGCCAAATACGATTGAAGCACTTAAGGCCAATATCATCCAAGTTATTCGTAAGCTACAGCATAGAACCATCGGCAAGGTCTTGAAAAATTGGAGTGACAGAATACGCTACAGCGAAGCCAGCTGAGGCAGCCACTTGAACGAAGTAGTGTTCCATAACTAATCTGAATGTGTGTTCTACAAATAAAGCCATAATACTTGGAAAACATTTTATTTTGTTCATTCTATTGCCAGTTTGAAAAAGAAATTTGTATATGGCCTGCCCTGTAATTTTTTGATGTAAACAAGAACTTTGTCATGTTTTAGTTAAAGAAGTGGCAATTCCTATAGTGATTCTGAGCCTCTTGGTAATACACGAACTCGTTAATTATTTGGGGGCTGGTTATATATTTGAACTGAGAAGAGATTAAACGCCAATTGCTTCGGAATGTTGATAACCAAGAAGGGATTTATTAGTGCAGTTTGTTTCGGTAATCCCATTTGATAAAGGCAAAAATTCTAAAGCAACTCATAAAACATTTCCTCAGGCAGTCTTGTTTTCGTACAAGTCTTAGAAGACGTTTTTTTAAGAAAATCTTTTCAAATTTTAGCAGGCTCATTTTTTTCTTACCAAGAATTAGCAAAAAAAAGAAACGCTAGTCTACGAGAATAAAGTCCATTTTGAAATGTAAACTCAATTCCAATTTTTGTGAAAGTGTAGTCTATTACACCAATTATTTTGAGGGAATGAAGTCATTAAGTGTGAACTTTCTCAACAGGGACTCTGAGTATTTGCTAGAGATCTACATTTACTTAAGATGACAACAGTCTAGTTGTAGGATTTGGTTATATGTTAATAGTAATGGCAACTCCGTTTTTGAACCTGTAAAGAACACAAATAGAATGTCAAAATAATACTGGGGGGCTACAATTAATGCTATGACAACTGCAGTTTTCTCCAAACTGTAGTTTTTAGAGAACGAGAGGTATGACAACTTGTCCAATGAACAAACATGGAAAACATGGAAAAAATTAGTTTTATTTAATTCATGAAGAAAGACTGACCAATCAGCGCAGTCAAAAACGACATAAACAAATAATACCATGTTTACTTTTACTGAAATCTAATTTTCTTGTTCAACTACAATTTCATTCAAATCCTAGCTGTTTCAGAGTAACTTTTGACTTTTACATTTGAGGGTATGTGTACCAGAATTTTCTTTCAGGGCAGTTAACATCAGACATAAAATGAAGACGATGACCACCCTTATAGTATACTTTGGAGTTTATTTTGAAGAAGCTAAATCATATAATGGGGTACCGATAATGCAGCAATAATTGAGACTATTTAGATAAAACCCCTCCATATATCGGGGTTATTAACAAATTGTGGTGGTAACTCTGGTCCATGAGGGCTAACAAAAAGTAACAATTTTCATTAAGAGGTTCTTTATTCTCCATATCTGCGGTTCTTGTATGCGATAGGGATGTGTCAATATTTAAATCAACTCAAATAAACAGTTCAACGATGTTTTGCAAATGGAGCAATGTATGAGTTTAATGTATTTCATTTATTATTGTATTTTTATTTAATGATCTAATTGACTAATATTGAACCCCATCTCATGTACATGAGCTTGGATTCGCCGATGACATCTCTTGTAGTATGATTCTTTTTGGGGCTGACAAGAAAACCGAGTGACAAACATAAATCTGTGGTGGGTATATAAGTAAAATCAACCTGCTACATCTACTGCGGTACGTCTGCCTTTGCAAACATTATTCTGCTACAATGCCTCTGATTATCCTTCAACTAAAAATCTGGTTCCTCTGTAGAATAATATCCCAATGAAGGAATAGGAAATAAGTGTTCCTTTTTAGCTACAAATTTATTAAATTTCCAGCGATTTTCCCTTGATATTTTTTCAGTGAGTAACCTTTGACTTTTACATTTGAGGCTGCTTGGTGTTATACCACCATTTTCTTTCAGTGCAGTTGACATCAGCCGTAAAGCGATGACGACGAACGACCGTAAATATGACACAGATTTTCCTTTTGTCATTCTGCATTTTGTTTTGTTATAAGCTTTAGAATCAACATCGATTTAGACGGAACGCTTGCTGCTGCTACTTTCCGTTTCCAAGTACAAAAATGCCCCTGTACAACTTGGTGAGCGGCGGTGAAAAGCGTGCTGATGCGATGGGGTTCGTATGAGAACCCACCCTTACGCGTTGGGATGGATGAACAGTGGCAGGCACACACGAGTGTGGGACTGATTTTCTTGTTTGTGACAAGGCTTGGTTTGATTTTGCTGCTTTTACTTTGAGATACTATTTATATACAAGATATTCTGTGTGCGTGAAGAAACAATGGGCCACACAGCTAGCCTTGTCAGAAGCAGAAGCAGCAGAAAAGACTCCTGGAAAAATGAAGCACACACAGATAATGAACGAACGAAAGGAAAATAGTTCAACACCCCTAAAATAATGTATGTATGAAGGGTATAAAGAAATTGAAATAAAATCTTTTTCCAAGATGAAAAGCGTTTTTCAGTTTTGCCAAGTAACTAATTTTTGTTAAATTTCCTTTAGAATCTTTAGTTTTTATTGTTTAGTAGAGCTTTGAGCCGGTTGGCTTGCAAGGATACTTCCTTTACTGTGTATTGTTTTACCAAAATTTTAATATTCCAGTTGAGAATTTCACAATTTTATGTTTCTTTGCTTATGTGTTCCTTATCACACAGGGATGCTACTGTGTGGTGGCCACCCAAAATCAATATCCTTATATTCGAAAACCTTTTAAAAGGATACTTTTAGTTTTCTAAAAGCTTTATAGTGTTATTTAGTTTTAACTAGTTTTATTTTATTTTTGTTTAAGAAAAGTTTCAATATATTACTTGTTTTTTGGCCAGATGTATCCATATTTTAAAAGAATTTCTTTATATTCTTCTTATTTTATCTTCACAATTTTTTTTTTTATTTTTTGCTAATTTATTTTTATTTTTTTTATTTTTAGAACCGCGATGTTTCTGGCTAACGCACCCAAATAATACTGAAACCATTTGAGGTAAAGCCCATCGTACACAGCGGCATTTTGGCAAAGATACAATTCATGTGGACCCAGCCGCCGTGTTTTACATTTTAAGGGATGCTGTATTGTTCTTTTGGGGGGTTAGTAACTCGCTCTTCTTTGCGCTCTTCCTCTCTGCTCAACAGAGCATGCGCGCTCTACAGCTTGCTGATAAAGTTCTCATCTTATTGCAAAAAAATCACTTCTCACCATAACCACCCTGTCGCAAAGTATAATTCGGAGTGGAGAATAACTTCATTTCTACCGAAACATGTACAGAAAAGAAATCTACACAATTCGCATATGGATTGGAGTATTTTTTCGGGTTAATCTTTAACAAATTCACAAACTCGTCGAAAATTCAATGTACATACGAGTATGACGATAATGACACTGACAGTGAGTAGACCAGGAGAGGTAACCTAAAACCGTCCAGCCGGTTTGGGTAGTGGTTGACAAGTTCACTTCATTAAAAGGGGTTAATGACCAAAACCTAAACAAAACAAAATGTGTTGGATTTCAAAACGGGCAGGAGGGCATAACAGAACATATTATGTGGACGTCGTCATCTTTCTTTGTCATTTGTTTTGTTTTTTTTTTTGGCGAATTGGTGTCCCAACTGCTCAAGTTCTAATGGAGCAACAAGCACAACAAGTGGATGGTTGGATATTGATTTAATCTCTCATCTTCCCCACCCTGCACGAAGCAAAATGGTAGGGATAGGAGGTAAACTCTTAAAAGTTGTCTACTTTATGACATCTCATTTGTGGACGAACAGAAGAAACGATGGAGCTTCATAATAATCTGGAGCTACATAAACAAATATCAAGTTACTCCTCGCTCTTCATCCCTGTACCTAGAATATACTGCCCCCTTCTTCGAAAAAAAACTGCCAGCTTTACTTAGAGATGTGACATCATTTTTCAACGTAATAGAATAGCAATAATGAATGATCCATCCGAATTGAGATGTTGGGAAATAATAGTTAAGCAAACACATAAAAACAAATGTAAATAGCTGGAAATAATGGTTATAGTCTACAAACTTGAGAATGCGCTACACTAGAGCTTTTCAGCGAAATAGATATTATTACTTATGTTGTGGATATAGAATTTTTAATGGTTCAGTTTACATCTTAGAAATTAAATGATAACACGTAGATTATGAAAACTCGCCATGAAACATACTTTAGAATTCCATCTAAAAACAAATTATGACAAAATAATTTGATAACACAGACATGGCTGGAGCATTTAGAAGGCCGAGTGTCATAGTAATGTTGCGGGCAACGCGTACTATGGCATATGCTATGGGGCAACCCCTTTATTATGTTGTCAGTTGCTCAATGTAGAGATAAGAAAAAAGCCGTAAGAGAAGTAACCAAATCAGTCTATCAGGCAATGTAAGATGATAAATATCGGAGTGGGCTTAACCACAAGTTATTTGTCGCTACTTCCAAAATTGAGAATCTCTTTTTTAGGGTACATTTACGATGCGAGCTTTATTTGGGTAAAAAATATGAGTGTTTTAACTGACAAGCTAAACAATCTGGTTTTTTTCGTTGCGTCTTAATTAAGCGGTTTTTCGCAGTAACGCTTATTTTTGTCGCTTAGAGATATTAACAAAACTTTGAGCTTTTGGTTGAGCAGTGCAACCAAATAGATTTTTAAATTGAGTTTTGATGTTGTCGGGACAACCTGTTAAATTTGGCCTAGAATCAAAAAGGCAATGTAAGATAATAAATATCGGAGTGGACTTAACCACAACATAAAGTAATTTTTTGCTACTCTCAAAATTGAGAATCTCTTTTTTAAGGTACATTTACGATGCCAGCTTTATTAGGTTAACAATAGGATTGTTTGAATTGACAAGCTAAATAACCTGTTTTTTTTTGGGAGATTATTTTTCGTTGCGTCTTAATTAAGCGGTTTTTCGCAGCTGCACTTATTTTTGTCGCTTAGAGATATTAACAAAACTTAGAGCTTTAAGCTTTGTAGATATCAATGGGCAGTGCAACCAAATAGATTTTTTGCTTAGAGATGTTAACTAAACTTAGAGCTTTAAGCTTTGTAGATATCAGTGGGCAGTGCAACCAAATAGATTTTTAAATTGATTTTCGATGTTTTCTAGACAGCCTGTTAATTTTGGCCTAGAATCAAAATGTAATGCTATTGATATGATACGATATTGAAAAGCTTTAATTGTTTGTAAAAAAACAGTGGACAGTGAAACCAAATAGACTTATATTTATTTTTAATATTTTCTGGACAGCCTGTTGTTTTGGTTGATTTTGAAAGTTTTTAAAATAATAAACACATTTCTTGAATCGAAATGGACGGAAGATATTAATAGTGAGCAAAATTTCATATCAAACTCATGGTGTACTTAAAGTATTTAAATTTGAGTTGCTTTTATTTATGACTTTCACAATATTAAAGATTTTTTTCTGTATCGTCAGGTAATGGTTATGTTATAAAAGAATAGATTGCATATCCTATTTATCTTTTTAAATTTCATGTTAATCTGGATTATACACGACGTTCATTATTGAAATTTGAAATGAATTTGAATAAATATAAGTTTTAGTTTGATGTTTCTGTATTTTTTTTTAACTAAAAAACTTTACATTGTCTTCTTTGCCATGAGCAGTGTGATAGATATGCTAAAGTGTTGCTAAAAATCGCTTAGCGTAAATGCGTTTTATTTGTTATTAAACTAGCGAAATTGTTAGCTTGTCAAATAAAATATGCCTAAAACATACAAATCGTCAAACAAATGTGATCATTTTAATTTAAGATAAGTACTACGTTTGCTTTTTTGGGCGAACAACTGTTAAAATACATTTTTAAAACTATACTTCGAGATGATTGTTGCCAAATAATATTGGGTTCGACTAACGAAATGTGAACAGTATGTTGCTAGCTACATTTGCATTTCTATGCGAAAAATTTACATTCATTTTGTACCGAAACAGCAAGTGGATATTTTTCAAAAGAACTAATAAATATGAAACTAAATAAAAAAACAAGCTGATACGATTTTCTTTTTGCAGACATAAAAAACGCTGACAGCGGTTCAGAAAAATAGTTTGAGAATAAGGCACACAAGTTTTAAAGTGTTGCCGAAATGGTAGGTACGTATTAAATCAAAATTATTATTATTAGCTTTAATAGGCCCTGTTTGATTGAATAAGGTTTCTAAACTAGAATGTGTATGAATGTTACTCGGATAGCAAACGAGTTCGCTTATGAAACGGATCAAATATTATCAGAGTTTGTGGCGAGCACAGTCATACATGACGCACCCTGTTTCCATAGCAAAATGGAAAAACATTGTTTTTGTTATCGATATATCGAAAAAGGGAAATATAAAAAAATTCTTAGGAAATTTAAATAATTTAAAATATGTTTAGCAAAGTTAGTTTTTTTAACAGAACAATTTTTACATGAAGTCGGCAGCATTTTGTAGTTGAAACCACCGCGAAAATTTGTCAGATGTTTTTAACCGGATTTTAACTTGGGTAAAATGTATGCGGTGTTCATGCTTAGGACCTTATATTCTAAGGCAGACCACTTTTACATTTTAAACAGTTGAATAAATAAGGATTTGCATGTTTTAATGATTACCAAGAATTAAAAAGTAGTTGGACATATTTTGAATTTAATATGCCTATCAATTTTGAGGGTTATGTTTTTTAATCATTTTAACAACAGTTTTCGTATTTTGTATAACAACTAAAACTAGCTGCACATATTTAAAATTCAATATGTGTATTTAATTTGAAACTGCACTTTTCCAACAACGATTTTCGTCATTACAGTTAAGCATAACAGTTACGATTTTTTCTAATATCAGCTTAACATATTTTGATAAAATTATGTTAATCAATTACAACTTTTGTAAAATCAGCTAGACATATTTTGAAGTCAGTATGCGTGTTAATTTTGAAAAATTTGTTTCGCAGAATATTTTAAAACTGATTTATGTTATTAGTAAAACAGTTACACATTTTGTAATATCAGCTGGACATATTTTAAATTAAATATGCACAATATTTCAGAGACTAGAGTCTTCCAATTACAATTTTTGTAAAATCTGCTAGACATATTTTGAAGTCAATATGCCTGTTAATTTTGAAAATTGTGTTTCGCAAAATATTTTAAAAATGATTTATGTTATTAGTAAAACAGTTACACATTTTATAAAATCAGCTGGAGATATTTTGAATTCAATATGTATTTTATTCCAGCGACATGTGTTTTTCAATTACAATTTTTGTAAAATCAACTAGACATATTTTGATGTCAATATGCGTGTTAATTTTGTTTCGCAAAATATTTTAAAACTTATGTTATTGGTAAAACAGTTAAACATTTTGTAATATAAAAAATGCTTATTATTTCAGACTTGTGTTTTCCAAGTTGCTGTACATATTTTAATTTCAATAAGTATATTCATTTTAAGACTAGTGTTTTTTTAAACGTTTTAAGAAAGATTTTTGTAATTGTCATGACAATTAAATTATTTGTAATATTGGTAAATAAAAAAGGATAATAAGATTAGAGAAAATTCGAAGAACCCTATTTTAAATGATCTTGAATTAGGCAGGAATATTAATTTGAAAGGAATAGCTATATTAGATGTTTTGACTTAATCCTACGTTTACATCATAAATCGCGAAATTGACTTAACAGTGGACGTTGATAAACGTTTTTTTAAAACATTAGCCTATCGAGAATTCTAGTTTTAAATAAATAATTCTACGATAATTTTATAATGGAGAATTTTAGTTTTTAAATTGTTAACTTACTGTGTGTTTTTAATCTATTAAAGCTGTTGAACTCAACAAAATGTTCTTTGTTCGAAACAAACGAAAGAAGGCACATTCTGGCGAAGGCAGAAAGCAAAGGCATCTTTGTTTCGAGTCGATGGTTGATTTACAAAAAAAGCAAAATTACCACCGTTTACCCCCAGTCGAAGCTATGATTCGGAATTATTCCCCCACTTGGCTAGCGTCGCAATCCCTCAATATGGTGCGATTAAGGGACGACTAAACTAAACTGCCGAGGAATTGAATCTATGTTTCGCGGGGTTTCTATACTATAGGCACGTTTGTGGTGACGCGACAAAACGTTTCGTTTCTTTTTCTCAAAACGACAACGTTTTCAAAAGGTTTATTTATAACAATGTAACGTAGTAGTATTTAAAACAAAACGAAGCAGTATAACAGTTTTAGTAGTAGTAATATAACAAGTATGTGGTGTCTTTTTGAAAAATACACCACCGGTAGTATAACGGATATTGTCAATTTCAAAAAATGACAATTGTTTATTTTTGTTTTTTTTTTGGGGGGGTTTTTGTTTTTAAGGCGGCATTTGGTGGTTTTTAAAGTTAAGGCACGTTTTGTATTAAAGCAATATTGGAGTTTAAAACATTTTTAAAAGAGTTTTCTTTAACTTGGGGAGTTTTTGGTTTTGAGAAAAAAAGGCACTTCACAAAAAACAAAGCTTGTGTTTCTATATTTAATCGTATACATAAGGCACTTTATAAACGAAACGATTCGAAACGAAATTAAAAATGTTAAGTTTTTTTTTGTTTTCGCGGAACACTTGACGCTGTGTGCGTGTTTTCACTTAAGTTACGGAGACTTGACGGAGGACACTTGTTTCCAGGCAAGTGGTTAACTGATGACTGTTTCAACTATTTTGGATGGCTGGCTGACTGGCCGGCTGGCTGCTGGCTCGTTTAGATTGGACTTGCTGATGTCCTTTTCGATCTGTGGTTAGGCCTAGAATGATGTGTTATGTTGACGACACATCGTGGGCTTCTGTCGGATAATTCATTCATCCTCCTAGTCCTTTACAATTGACGACGACAAACAATCGTCTAGTATGGCTTAATCGGCGCATGCTCCACACACAATACGATGATATTTCTGCCGTTGGCAGGCGTTGCGAACTAAGATCCTTAAGGCACACTCGCCGCATAGACAAGTACTCGTATAGAGTGAAAGTACACACAACGAGTGCATGAGTGTTAACGTGCACAAAGCAGTGCCTGAGATCATTGCCTTAAGGGAAGAAAAGAGTGAGTGAGTTTATCTCTACTTTCCCCACCCCAACCCAAAGGGGGTGGAAAACTCAACTCGAGTAATTTTGCAAAAACTATTAAGCATATCTCATACCTACAAATACCACAGTGGTCTTCCTTATCATTCCGGGAGTGGGCTAGGAGGAGGGGGGTAAGCAAAAACACACCATGAAATTTTGATGCGGATTATGCTCAAAACACCGCACGAGTGACAAGTGCTTTTCATCCTCTCGACTGGCTGGCTGGCTGACTGACTGACTCTGACATCATAATCGTCACCATCAGCCATTCAGCCAGCAAGTCAGGCCGCAGCATCACGTGAATATCTCCAACTGTGTACAGAGTAAGGGTAACCGAATCGTGTAGTGCGGAGGGGCACCCTGCCTAGTATTCCCTTTCGAGAAGTTATATAACTTTAGTTGTTTTTTTTTTGCTTCTTTTACTTTTTAGCATAGTAATGAATAATCACATCACTACTGAACGAGCAGAAAACATTTGCAACCTTTAGTAAAAAAAAAAGAAAACGTAGCGACACAACAAAAAAAGTGTGAAAAATGCGTCAAGACGCAGCAGGGTTTCGTTGGGCAAAAACATGTTTAATCTATTAATGCCCGCCACGATTGTCATCTAATTAGTTTGTCAATTTTCAATTTTCAAACATGAAAATACACTTTTTGTTTCTCCCTCTACTAAGCAGGGAAAACATCAACACTGCACTTTGCAACTAATGATCCGTTGATTAATGGAAAACTCAGGCGAGAAACGATTATATTTGCATAGGCTAGCATTCGAATAAGGCCGTGATGAGATGACAAAAATCATTTTTAAACGCCAATGTATTGCACACAGGGAAGGACATTAGCAGTAATAGGATTCTGTAAAATACTGGAACGTATCAACTATTTCTTTTTTGCGAATATACGAGTACTTGTCAGATAACATTTTGTTAATAGAATACCTTAATTAAATATAATACACAAATAAGATATATTGAAAATATTTCTTTAATAAAATCAGTTTTAGATAACAGCATAAAAAAGGTATTACTTATACAAAAAAAAAACGCATACACACAAAGAAAAACTCAGTTGGAAATAGGTGCAGACTACAAATGTACTCTTAACGTCGACAAATTTTAATTCTAGTCGTGCTTAAAATATCGCTAATATTTTGTTGTTTGGTCCCTTAAGCCCACGCGTCCAACCCAAATCTCAACTCTAAACTTCAAAGCTATATTTGAGTACAATTATGTCCATATTGACAGTTGATCACCCGTTTTGATCATGCGGGGCATCCAGCAACTATGTCCTATTTTAATATTTTCTATTATAGGATGGGATTATATGTATACAGGATAATTCATTCACGACTGGACAAATTTCACCAGCGTATTCCTTGGCTCATTTCACGAAAATATGTCCATCTACGAACATCAATGCAAGGGGAGAGTGTAGCTGTTGAAATTTTTTCGATAGGTGAAACAGTAGGCGGAAGAATGCCCTACCTCTTACCTTTCCAAAATAATCTAAATGAATCCCAGAGGTCCTACCGTTCAAATGTTATGACTATTTGCAAAAAATGATTTGTTCTAATTTACAAAAACAAATAAATGAGTGCTGCTATTTTGCTTACAAAAAAAAAATACTTTTCTGTCAAATAGTCATAACTTTGCAACGGTAAGACCCCTGGGCTTCGTAATGTTCGGGGACATATAGGTATATGTACCTAAATTTAAGATTTGGACCAATTTAGGATACGTGCCATACAGACACATGTGACCCAAAAATCTACATGCGTGAACAATGGACTTATGGGTAGTACAAAATAATAAACTTTCGTCACGAAGCAGAATATAACATTAATTTTACGATTCGAAGAAAAGGCCTTGACCCATGGTTGTCTAGTCCCATATAGACCCAAGTGACCAAAAATCGGCCTGCGTGGACTATGGACATGTTGGTATCAAAAAAAACAATAAAATTTCGCCACGAATTAGATAATCTCATTTACGAGTTTTGAGACCTTGACTCGTAGGGTAAGGTCCCTAGGGCATCGAAAATGGACAATACTTTAGGTACTTAGAAACAGTGGATTTTTTAAAGAATCTGAATATGACATTAATTTTACGATTCGGCTGAAATGGAGGCCTTGAATTATTGGCGTGGTTTATGGGCCCTGGAGCCTAAAAACCATCAACCAATGTTTGGGAGCATATGGGTAGCCGAAAACAGTGACATTTTCTAAAACATTTAAATACATACCAATTTTTAAGATTTGTAAAAAATTTAGAACTGGGACAACGGCACCATTGGTTTTTTTCCACAAAGATTTACGCTGTTTTCCAGGAATATATTTTGAAAGCATTTGTGTAAACTTTATACCCGAAAGCCATAGTTTGTAAAGCAACGCTAAATACACTGATTATTTCCTCAAGGAGGAAAGTGCAGCCAACTTTTGATTGTTGGTTATGCCGTCTAGCAGTATTTCCGCTCTTGGTATTTCCCGAACTAGGTTTAGGAATATTAAATAGTAAACACATCTTATTTATAAATTTTCTTGTATTTCCATTGCTTGTTGTACAACAACTATTATACTGTTAAATACGTGGACCTCAATAGACGAAAATTGTTTAGTCGGCATGTGCCAATGTTTTGGCAATGTGCCAAATGAAAAAAAGTGTGCGTTCACTGTGACTCAAAAACTATTTTACCAATAATCTTGCGCGACATTTAACCACAACAATAATACAAATTATAAAACAAAATAGGAAATCGACCAAACACGATCGAACCTAAAAAGGTGCACTTATGACAAATAGTATGTAAAACATCAACAACCACATCATAAATGTTAACTTCTACAATTTACTTCTATTAAATTAGACACAGACTGACCACAAAATAATACTTTTTAGTTTGTACATACCTTTTACTATCATTTAAAGTTTATAGACTCATAATTTTTGAACAATTGACTTAAAGTCCCAAAAAACACCCACTGTGTAATGAGGCGCAAATTCCTTAAATACACTTTTTGCAGAAAATGTTATCTTTAATCGCTAACAGCTGAGCGAGTATTGAAAACAACAAAGGCAAAACCGCCAATTTCCTCAATAAATCTTCCGTAATCGATAAAATGTCAAACATTTATCGATTTTTAAGTTTTCATTATTGACTTCAGCGCCGCTAGAATAGTGATTTCGGGTAGTGTTAAATGCATCAATTAAACGCGAAGCAAA
Organism: Hydrotaea diabolus; assembly: GCA_963513945.1. NCBI lineage: Eukaryota > Metazoa > Arthropoda > Insecta > Diptera > Muscidae > Hydrotaea > Hydrotaea diabolus. The sequence goes on from OY740719.1 coordinate 173,152,996, forward strand.
TCTCTATAAAGAGTACCGGTTTACTTTTTTTGTTAAAATTTTCTATTCTCTGAGAATGGTCGTGAAATACGAAGAAGATTTAAACTACCATCTTTTATTTTCTACATGACCTCGAGCCTGACAATTTAGAAAAATGTAAATATATATAATAGGGTTAACTAAAATAAAATAACAACAGTATTTTTAATTTATAAAAAAATTATAGCCAAACTATCATGGGGTGGCAACTTTTAGGCTACCTTATAATTTGTTTTCTTTCACAGACATCACCAGAAACGCTATAGACTGGAGTCTAAAAAAACTACAAATCAACGCAGAGATTGCAAATAAAAACAGGCTTAATTCTTGTTAGCGGTTTTCATCGCCCGAAGCAGCTGTTGAAGTGTTCAAAAATCATAATTTGGAGGTATCTCAATCAGAGTGAAAAAAGTGCTTTGAAAATTGGTTTGTGCGCATGCAAAAGTGTATTAATCTGGGGAACATTTTGAAAAATAATTAAACCTTCTTCAATGATATATTATTGTGTTTTTATTGCCGGACCCGAAACATAAATAGCAACCATCGTAAAAGGTTTTTTAGAATTACTTGTAGACCATTTAAATTTTTAAAATTTTTAGTTTGAACTGCCGATTACAAATTTGACGTTAAAAGGTAGATAAACATTCATATTTAATTTACATTTAAATGCTACACGCTCAAATAAAATTGGGAAATACTAGAAACTTACTTCCAAATTAGTGAGACTTTATCGCAAACTGTAAGAACTTTTCGTTGTAAATTTTTAAGAAGAGATCGGCCCTTCGTTTAATATTTGCTTTAATTTGGGAAGCGAATTCATGAGGATATATCGGTATTGGACACACCAACCCCGAGTACGTTCCCGTTCGGTGCGTTGAATTGTAAACATTGCTGCTGTGCCTGAAATGTCCAAGCGCACCCATCAGCATCAACTCTTTCTCGTTCTAAGAAACATTTCTCGCACTTCTTTGAGAAGGATTTTACATAAAGACCTCGATGTGAAGGCTTAAAAAGTTCAATTGGTCCATAAACTGAAGCCTAATGACCATGCGATGCGTTTTCGCTTCGTCCACTGGGCAGAAGATTGTATGGCAGGAGTTGAAGCTCATGCTCATCTCGGTGGCTATGTCAATAAGCAAAATTGCCGCATATGGGGTTCAGAGAACCCACACGTGACAATTGAGAAGCCAATGCATCCACAACGAGCCACTGTTTGGTGTGGATTTTGGGTTGGCGGCATCATTGGGCCATTTTTCTTCGTAGATGAGCAAGGAGCCGCCGGTGAGCGTTAGCATACCAAGCTCAACGAATTTTTGTTTCCAAAAAATTCAAGAGAACGACATGGACAACATTTGGTTTCAACAAGACGGGGCCTCATGTCAGACAGCCAACGCAGCCACCTATATTTTACGCACTATTTTTAAAAATCGATATATAAGGCGAAATTGTGATGTCAATTGGCCGCCTCGGAGCTGTAATTTAAATCCTTTTGATTATTTTCAGTGGGGAGCCATTAAGGATAAATGTTACGCAAAGCATCCAAAGACAATTGAAATCGAAGTTGCCATTGAAGAGATTCGACCCGAAACAATCGAAAATGTACTGAATAAGTGGGTTGATCGGATGAGGTACTGCCAGAGCCAGTCGTGGTTGTCATATTAATGATATTGTGTTCCATTATTAGAAGACAAAGTTCAACCTTTCCAATAGAACCAGAAATTTAAAAAAATATAAGTACTTCTTTTTTACAGCCGATTCAAATTTTAAATGCCCACCCTGTATAACCACAATTTATAACATTATCGTATTTAGGACATAAAACCATAGTTTTGAGATGAAATAAACTGACAATTTCTTTAAATATTTGACAGAACATATGATTTTCCCACACATAGATCGGACATCCATGAGATGTACAGACGTTAGTATTTATTTATTTAGTTAGAAAAAAAACGATATTTAAGCCGAGTATGTATTACAAATTTGGCTTTTACTTTGTGAAATCCTTGGCGTTTGTCACAAACAGAAAAAAGAGATGAAGAGCAGCTAAAAAAAAAAGAAGAAAAAAGACAACAACAGCGAGATAAAAACATTTATCAACAACACCGACCAACAACAACCAGGGGCGCACTCATAAAGAATCAGCCATAAAAATCTCAATTGGCGCGACAATGTGGAGCCAAGCGGCCATTTTGTTTTCTGTGTAACACAGCACAGCAAATATGCTTGTGTACAAAATTTAACGTTCATTCGTAACGTTCGTCCTTTTTTGAAAGGATACGTACGTACATAGTTGTGTACATATGTATGTAATATGTACATATGTACATCCACTGTATCTCAATCTCGACATCTCTATCTGAACTATGTGTGTGTTCTAAAGAGTGTGTGTGTGTGTTCAAGGAGTATGTATGAGAAGGATGTTTTTTTTGTTTTCTTATGGTTGTTTGACAGGGTGGGGGAAACTTTGAGATGCGCCATTTTGGAGCCTCTTTTATACGACGACAAAATTATGGAAGGGCCATCATCCATGTATGGTGTGGTAAATAATATATACATTTACATAGAGCTATGCACATACAAATGTACGAGTATGTAAGTATGCAATGTAGACAAAATGTAAAAGAATAAATTTTTATTTTATGTGATGTATCAACGCAAAATTCATCCATTCAACATTACAAGACAACAAATGGCATTTAAAACGTAGCCTTTTATAATTTTGCAAATGTCCTAGAAAAGAGGACACTGTCGAGATGTGTGGGCGTATGTGAATTTATTTAGAAATACTGGTAATTTATATCCTTTGTCCAGTCTACTTCTCACGAAATGGTTTTTTTGACTGCTGGCTTAGCTTCAAATCGTTATTCGACGAATTTTATAGAAAATTGGCTCGAACTCTGTATAAGTCTAATAAACGCAAATTAACTTGGGTAAAAACCAACTAATGTGATAAACAGCCAACCACGAAATAAACCAAGATGCCCATTTGAGCTGATCAGCCGAAAAATATAAATGATGAAGTATCAAACCTAACTAAATATTTTGACGTTGGAAACTTTGTAATAAAAATGTCATTCCGACTAGGGTTCTATAAATCGATTTTCGACTAATCGGATATTGAATAGTAGCGTTGCCACTTCTACCCCATGTGAGAGATTTATTTTCGCATGCAGGACTTATTGCTATTCAAATTCGAAGCCAAATTTCTCCAAAACAATAAATATAATTATCTTTTTGCGATCAATTGATGCGAACATGTGGTTCCATGTGTATAAATCAACTGCTTTAAAAAATAAACTTTCTTTTAAAAGTTTTTAAATGTAGGATGGGCCATTTAAATTTGAATCGGATGTAAAAAAAAGTACTTATTACTGGTTTTATTAGAAAGGTTGTACTTTCATTTCATGGGACACCATCCGATACTTTTTTGCTTCGCCCAATGGCTAGAGATTGTTTGGCAGGAGATAAAAAATTTTGCCAAAAAAATGTGTTTTCAGATAAAGCTCATTTTCATCTCGGTGGCTATGTCAATAAGCGAAATTGCCGCATATGGGGTTCTGAGAACCACACGAGGCTACTGAGAAGCCACTGCATCCACAACAAATCACTGTGCAAGTAGCCGCCGTTACTGTCAACGGTGAGCGTAACCGCGCCAAGCTCAACGAATTTTTGTGACTTGAACAGTCACAAAAATTCGTTGACCTTTAAGTTGTTTCTTTTTCAGAATCAACGTAAAAAAAATTGTTTCCAAAAATTCAAGAGAATTACATGGACGTCATTTGGTTTCAACAAGACGGGACCACATGCCACGCAGCCATCGATATTTATGCACTGATTTTGAAAATCGAATAATCAGCCGAAATTGTTATGACAATTAGCCGTCTCGGAGCTCTGACCGCAAAACTAACTGGCCTGGCACATTTTCTGTTTTACGAGCAACTTTTTTTGTTTTTTAAAAGCAATCTTTTATAAGCCATCTGTCAAAATTTTCGAAATATTTAATGCTTATTTTCTTTGTTACAGGTGATTGAAGTAAACAAGTTTTATAATTTTTGAAAAATGGAAAATAAAAAGTTTCGTGCGGTAATTAAACACTTTTTTTATAAGGGTTATACGCCGCAATTAATCAAAGATGAATTGGATTCTGTTCATGGTGATAATGCACCATCATACTCCACCGTGAAATCCTGGGTTTAACAATTTAAAATGGGTCGTTCAAGTACGAAAGATGAACAACGCTCTGGAAGACCAAAAACTGCTACTACTATTGAAAACATTAGAAAAATATTTAATGAAGTGACTAAATTAACGAATAAAGCTCAGAAAACTTGCTGATATTGTTAAAATACACGAAAAACAAGTTTGGAGTATTTTACATGATGAACTCCACATGAAGAAGCTATCCGCAAGATGGGTGCCGCGTTTGTTGACTTTGCCCCAAAAAATCGTCCGTTGGACCAATTTAGAGGAGCTTTTAGCGATTTATCAGCGTAGTCCAATAGAGTTCTTGCACCGATTCATAACTGTTGATGAAACATGGATCCATCACTACATCCCAGAATGCAAAGAACAGTCAAAACAATGGATAGGAGCTGGTAAAAGTGGTCCCAAGAAGGCGAAACTGTTAAGTCAGCAGGAAAAGTAATGGCCACAGTATTTTGGGATGCAAGATTATAATATTTATTGATTATCTTGAGAAAGGAAAAACTATAAATAGTGAATATTATTGTGCATTTAGAAAAAAAGTTCTTTTTCATCAAGATAATGCTCCTTCACACACTGCATTTTTAACTCAACAAAAACTGGCCGAATTACGATTTGAAATTGCTCCGCATCCACCATATAGTCCAGATTTAGCTCCTTCTGATTATTTCTTGTTTCCAAATTAAAAAAAATTCTCGGTGGCAAAAAATTTTCCTCCAATAGCGAGGATATTGCTGAAACTGAGGCATATTTTGAAGGTCTTGAAAAATCTTATTTTTCGGATGGAATTAAAAAACCTGAAAAACGTTTGATGAAGAGTTGGAAGGAGATTATGTTGAAAAATAAATAATAATAATTCCAAAAAAAAACGGTCCTTTTTATGTTAGGCCAGTTACTTTTGCGGTCGCCCTCGTAAAAAAAATTGTTTCTAAAAATTCAAGAGAATTACATGGACGACATTTGGTTTCAACAAGACGGGGCCACATGCCACGCAGCCATCGATATTTATGCACTGATTTTGAAAATCGAATAATCAGCCGAAATTGTTATATCAATTGGCCGCCTCGGAGCTCTGATTTAAGCCCTTTGGATTATTTTTTGTGGGGAGCCATTATATACATATAATGTTACGTGCAAAGCATCCAGGGCAAATGAAGCATCCAGGGCAATGAAAGCATCCAGGGCAAAACGTGACAAATTTCCCTACACGATATTTACTAACTTCAAATTAATTATTAAACTATTATGTGATGTACCTTGACCAAACGAATAATGCAGAGGTTCTTCTTTTTGGGGCTACTTTCGCAAGCAATTATCAGAATTGAGTCCCGAATCAATCACCTGAAAAATGTTGTACTGTGTTATTAACTGACAAATTTCAACCTTTCCTATAAAACCAAAAATTCTAAAAAAATATCCGTAATTTTTTTTAACAGCCGATTCAAATCTAAAATTTTAAATCGCCCACCCTGTACTTGAATGTAAAAATTTTCAAACTTTATGTATTACCTGATGTTTATTAGTCTTTTAGTAAGTCTTATTTTTTGCAAAATATTGCATTTTATTTACCTAAAGAAAAAAGTAGAAAGGTCGACTTAAATCGACTATTGTACTCAAGAGACTAACAGTCGACTTCTTATTTATTTGCAATAGTCGAAAAGTCGACTTTTAGTCTTACGTAAGTATATAATCCTAAGACCGAATCATTGTTATCAAAGTACATTTGAGACGTTCAAAGCTGGCATTAAGCGTAGGTAGCGATCAGTAAGTACAAGAATTATATAGTGTTTGATAATTTAAGAAAGTTTCCCCTTTTTTATCCTAAAAGGATGTTGATGGTATTAAGTACGCCTGGAGTCATCAAAAAAAAATAATCCTCCCGAACGAGGTCCATTATAATTTATTCCACAAGTGGTTGACCAAGCATCGCTGCATCGACAAAGACATTGGTGCGGATAATGGCAAGACGTATTTTGAACTAATTTCCCTTGAAATGATGATGAAGACAGTCAATACAGTTCGGTATAGATTGATCCCAACCGTTATTCTGTGATCAAATCTCGACAACATCGATAGAATGGACTTTCTGTGACTTGAACTCGGCAACTTAATCTTGGCTCCAGCAGAACGGCGCTTCATGCCATACAAGCGACGCAACGCCCGAAGTTGTGGAGGAATCTTATAGCGGGCATTCGTTAGTTCGCCACCGTAATCATTGACATGCCAACTTTAGATTACTTTCTCCGTGGCTACATTCTGTTCTTTAGCCACGCGGTGCTATTGTCGGAATGACACTGCGCATATTAAATCGAGTCAGCAAAAATTGGACCGACTGTATAAATCACTGCCGACGATTACGAGGCAGCCAATTGAATGATACGAGAAATAATGGTTATTTGCCTAAGGCTGATACTAAGCACGTCGGCGAAAACATTTTAAACAAGAATCTTTTCTCGATTGTCAAACCTTTAATAAAAAGTACAATAAAAATCCTCTTCATGAATTATCTTACGAGCAGCAACCCTAAATTGATTCTTAAAAACTTGGGCTTAAAACGCACTTTATAAAATAGAATAAATGGACGGACTTTAATACGAAACTGTGATACGAAACTGTGACGTTTAATTATTGTATCTTTAATGTCCAAAGAATATCGAAATTAAACAATAATAAAAATTATAAAATAACAACATTGATCTTTAGCTTTTCTAATTTTTTTTAAATTATATATAATATAACTGTACTTACCTCACAATTCGTTTAGACAATTCTTAAAATATGTATAAATCCAAAATAAAAAGACGTTTCAAAAATATGCAAAATGCTTAAAGCATTTGTCGTTCGTTACAAAAAAGCAATCCGTGTTCGTGTTTTGTGTACTAATGGATGATAATGTTATCTGCAAAAAAAATTAAAAAAAAAAAAAATTTTATTAATAACACTAGCCAACAGTCGTTTTGTTATTTGGTTCTAGCATAATTTTTCTCATTGATTTTGACCTACTAAACACGAAAATGAGTTTTAAAAATTTTTCTGTCGATTGGTTTTCGAGATACAAATTTTTGAACTTTTTTTTTTAAATTTTTGGAGGTACACTTACAATTTTGAGCATATCTTTCGTCTTCTTTGACCTATTTGATCCTACTACTACTCAAATTAAAGAAAATTGAGCCGTCATTTTCGTGTTTAGTAGGTCAAAATCAATGGGAAAAAGTATGCTAGAAACAAATAACAGAGAAAATTTTGTTATTTGTGACCTAGTGTAATCATTATTAATTAAAAATACTAATATGGTTCACTAAAAACACTAGATGAAACAACAATTTATCACTTTCTGCACATGTGTAGACCACATATTTTGAAATTCTGAGTCTAAAGCAGTTGTTGAAATTTGTAAAAATAAAACGATTCAAAATTGAAAATTTTCAATTTTACCATCGATTCACCTTGGCCAACCAGTATACCGTATATCAGCCACTGTGGTGGACGCATTTAAACATTCTGCGGTCGGCATGCCTTCCTAAAATCATAACTGTGTCACACTTATAATTTAATGTGGATAAGTATTTTGTAATCATGTCTTAAAGTCGGCTCAACCTACAATTATACACTTTTGAGTTGAAAAGATTGCACGTGTGAACACTTTAGATCTTAAGCCAACAATTGTACGAAGATTGGTGCGAAGTTAAAAAGAATAGCCGCAAAAGTGACCAGTACTGCAGAAAATCCAGAAATTTGAATTCGTCGCCTATCAGCTCAAATGTGCAGTTCAACTGGACCTACAGTGGTAGACATTAACGAGTGTTTGCTAATACGGTGCCGGAAATCTTGCCGGAATGTCCGAATTGCAGCGAAAACATAATTTTTATCGGCCGAGGCTTATTTTTGGTTTAGCTGTTATGGCAACAAGAAAACTCATCCCAAAAGTTGAGTTAGAGTACGATGCACAAAGCTTTATTGTTTGAATGGGATTAATAAATAAGCCGTCGTGGTGTGACGCTTACATGTGCAGGGCTATCGTACATGTAAACTTACGTTTAGGTATTCCAAATTTCAGATGACCAAAAAATGCATTTCTGGGCTTCACTTAAAATCTTGCTTTTTTTGGAAAAAATGAACCTAAATTTCTAAAAGTCAATAATCGGTTAGACGATGTTTTGTTGCAAAAAATTAAAAAAGTCGATAACGATTTCGTTTCCGATTTTATCAAATATGTTCCCAAACATTTGTACCACTGTTCCCAAACATTTTTATGCTTATGTGCAAATATATATTTGTTTGCACCCAAACATGTATGCAGTATTGTTTCTAAAAATTCATATGTTTTTATTCAAACATTTATATGTTTGCACCCAAACATTAATATATTTGTAGATATCTAAGCAGGCATAAATACATGCCTACTTGTTGAAATCCTATGTTTCGCAAACATACAATACATTTTGCCGTTGGTGTTACAATCGGAAAGACATATTAAGTATACCATTTACCCTCTGGTGGAGCTTACAAATATGTAAAAGTTATTAAAATCTCGAAATATACTTTTTAATAGTCGGAAGTCGACTTTTAACATATTTTTTGTTATAATAAAAGTCGAAAGTAGACTTTTAACTTTAACATAACCCTTAATTGAGAAATTCGTTCGAAATTAAGGACACACGAAAAATAAAAATGTTTGTGAAAATTTGCATCCGGTACCGATCAACGACAGTGTTTTGCTCATAACTTCAACAATTGCACACAGAAAAAAAGTATGTTTGTGGTGACAATATTCGAAGAGAATCATACTATTGTTGGGTATATGGTTGTGCCACAACAATATTATGATCCTCACAACAATAGTATTATTCACACACAACCATACTATGATCCTCACAACCATAGTATGATTCACACTCAACCATACTATTATCTCCACAACCATATTATGATCCTCACAACCATAGTATTTTTCTCAAACAACCATAGTATGATCTTCACAACCATAGTATGATTCACACGCAACCATGCTATTATTCATACAACCATAGTATGATTCACTCAACCATACTATGATCCCCAAAATTATTTATTGGAATTGGGTAATGTTGTTATTAAAAAATAGAGATTTTAATCAAGCAAGTTATTTTAAATTTCATTACAATTAGTTCATAGCCAAATTTGAGGCCTTGCTTTTATTGAACATTTCATTCAAGAAACAAAAGTATATATTCCAACTGCAGTCGAAAATACTTTTAGTTTCCAGCTGGGGAAAATGCTACTTCACCAACCGTAGACCCCAAGTAACGAATGTGATTAAACCATGATTAATGGCTATATACTTAAGTGCAGTCAGATTTTAAAAAAACGAGAGCCAATCGGCAGTAGAGTATTTCACCAAACACCTTCCGATTGTTGTTTTTTAAAATGGACAACAACTATGCACTGTATCGTGTGCATGTGTTTTTTTTGGTATACCAAACATACGCACACACATATATGTGTGCTCTATAAAACCTAGTTTGTTATGTTTATAGTCGCAACCATACGGTATGATTGCCGTAATAATATTATTGTTAACGTAAATTTTAAACAACGATACTTTTGTTGCATCAACCATGTTTAAATGGTTGCTATAACCATATTTTCATTTCTAAATTTGGCAATAATACTATTGTTACATTTCAACAATGTGAATATTGCGGCAATCATACCATTGTCAAAATTAAATTCAGAAAACAATACTATGGTTGCGACGAACATACTTTTATTGCGGAGAACATATTATTATTGCCGTGACCATATACTAACCATATTTTTTCTCTGCGTGTGTGACGGCCCCGAAAATCTACTTATTGTTTTGGATTTGTTAAATTTATGCGCAAGTTTGGAAGTACTTTTACAAGTAGGCGTAGCAATAAATAAAAGTTTTAAAAAAATAAAATTTGACAACATAATATAGATCGTAGTGTTCTCTTTTATATCACCCAGATGTCGTACTAATCGACCAACGCATTCCAGAACAGAAAGATTTTAATAAAACATATTTTTTGCTACATAAAATTTTTAAAAATGTCCTGCTGGATTTGTGGTTTTTCAAAATGTTTGTTTGTTTTATTTGGATTGTAAAAACCGTTCGTTCATTGATTCTCCAAATCAGCCGGGCAATTGTGATTTTCTATAAAAGCTGTTTGTTTGAGGTTACTAAGCTAGCATTTGTATGGAAGTTAGGCGTTAAGCAAGCGATTTGGCTTGGGGTCGCTAAAGAATCGAGTGAGAGAAAAAAATACAAAAACATGTGTTTTTTTTTATTTGTACTAAAAAAGAATAAAGCAACAAGAGTTATTGTCGGCGAATTTGTATCGATTGCACACAATGTTTTAAGTGAATATTTAAACAACCCAAACGTATTATTCAAAGGCATTTTACACATATTTACGAATATATATTGTCTCTGTGGACGCATCCAGTTCAAATGGCGCGTTTCCTCCACCTGGATATCGAAGCAGATCCTCCATAGACGAACCAGACTTCAAAATAAATATATTGTTGTTACAACAAATATTTACAATTAATCGATTTATTTTTAATTTTATCTCAATTTAGAGTAATTTATTTGTTTTTGACGAATTTGCGGAAAAAAATCAATTTTAAAGATAAACAATGTTTCCATATTCTTTTCAACTTTGTTTAATGTTGCCAGATGACCATTTTGCTAACTAACTACAAACCAAAAAAAAAACAGGGCTAATGTTGATTGATATCAAACAATCGTGAAAAAGTTTGGATCGCGAAAGTGTTCATTTACAATTTCTTTGATATTCTTATGCAATCGCAGTTGTATTTTTTCTTAACAATTAACGTTATAGTTATTGTTTAATAGACTTCACAACGAAAAAAAACTACATCATTGAAAACGACAGCAATCCATTGTAAAATAATCCTGCTGAATTTCTTTCAAATGCAATCTTTGAAATCTAAAACTAGTTACACAAGTGACAACCGCCAAGTGCAACGTGTTGCAGCAACATGCTTGGTTTGTTTACAACACAGCTGTCTACACATTTTCACACAAACTAACGTTTGCTTAAACATGACTGTGTTGCAGCAACGGTAGCCTCGTGTGTATCTAGCATTAGGGAAATAGTTGGTTATTATCATTGGGTTATTACTAGCAATGATTTCTGTTTTCACCGGCGTAATTTATAAAAATTAAACTTTCTACGAACCCAAACGAACGAAGCAAACAATGATGATCAATAAACTGTGTGCAAATACCACAAAATTCTAACCGCAAGAAAATATTTCCTTCATTAACACACTCTCTCTCACTCTCTATCTCTTTCTCTCCAGATATCTTCCATGCTCTTTGAAAAGAAAACCACAGTCGACGGAAAAAAATCTCAAAAGAAGAAGAGAAATGGTATATGTTGAAGCTGCCAAAAATGATATGCAACAATCTTGGCTTTACCGTATTTTGACAGAAGACAACATGTCAACATCCACAAGCGACACAACGACCAGAGATGCCACCACACACACACACACACACAAACATATTTCCCACAACATCGCATTAAGGAAGTAACGGGGAAAACTTCTCTCATATCACGCCACCATAATGCGCGTCACAAAAATAATGATGGTGATGCGTTTGCTCACATTTATTTGTTTATAGGCAGTCAACAACAACAAAAGCAGAAGATATCACCACGACTTCTATTTGTTGTAAGAATTCCTTCTTTCCGATACTCGCACAAACACCCGTACTTTAAATATGAGTGCACCTTTGTATGGCTGTATTACTTTGTATTTTTTTTATAATAAACAACTGTAAATACGAGGATCGTGCGAGAATGAATCAGTTTTTCATACTCTCTCCCAAGGGTTGGCTTAAGCTGGCCATAGACGTGCGACTTGTGTCTACGATTTGTGTCTTTACCTTTTCTCCACACACGTGCAACATTTTCATTTTGTGGTTGACGTTGACGAGTAAGCATGGGTGACAAAGCGGATGATGCAATTGCGCTTTTGGGATTTATTCAAATTGCAACTTGCTCTCTTAAAACTTCAAAGAACTCTGATAAAAATTCCTTACTGGCCATTTTGAGCTCTTCACTATTTGATGTTTCAAGAACAACTGAAACTACGAAATGTATAAATGTGTGATCACAACCCCATACACGTAGACACAAATCCCAAGTTGATGAAAAGTTTTAGCAACCTGGGGATTTGTGTGATCACAGCGCCATACACGTGCAACACGACGTCGAGCACACACAAGTCATAGACACAAATCGCACGTCTATGGCCAGCTTTATACCCATAAACATTGCAAATAGACATAGGGAAAAAACGTTAGTATACTTTTTAGGTCCTTAAGCTACGAAGCAGAAAGAGAAATTAATTTGCAAAATTAAGAAAACAGAGCCTCGTAGTGGCAAGTATCAAAGAAGACCCACAAATATCGTTCTAGAGCCGATATTGTTCAAAGGCCATTATTAAATAGTTTACCCAGCTTGCTTTGCGGTTGAATGCGGGCCTACATCCGGTATTGTGCCTATTTATCACCGTGAAAATGATAAATAGGCGCTGAATATGTCGACCATTAATCACACACAGGGAAAAAATAAGTTAGCAATAGGTTAGAACTACAAAAAATCCGTTGCAAAAGAAGAACTTCAGTTGCAATCACCAAAAGGTTATACTCGTAAGGGAAATTCGGTTCGACAAACCACACGATGATATTTATGATCATCAAATTGTTCACACAACTAACTGGTCGGTCATACCAATATGATGCGGAAAAGGTTGCTACAACTGGTGGTTCTGGCGACCGATAGTTTTGGAAAAATGTTGTTGTAACCAAACATTGGTGTTGAAAACTTATATATCGTATCATTGTAACTAAAAAGGGTTATTTAATGATATTTTTTGGTTTCTAAATGCGTTATAAAATAATTCCTTTATTACTGACTTTAAGCTAATCAATTATTCTAATTACAAATCTTCCATCGTCTTTTCCTTGACATGACAGCAAACACTTTTTTGTCTCAGATAAAAATTTTTGAATTTTTTCGTTGAACAAGTACGGCATGTGTATTTAAAGATCCAAATATTCTTTCCAGGAGTTTCAGATTTTTTGTGTGTTCCACCTATAGTTTAGCTCCAGTGTATGAAAATTACAGAGCACCAACTTACATTCGTTTGTACTGATGGAACACTCGAGGTTAATGCAACCTCAATCATTAGGTTGTGGCAACAAATCTGTACTCTGTGTGCAAAATTTTGAAAAAATCATCTTTTTGAATGATGAACGTTTTTGGTTTAGCGGCTTTCTCAACAACAAAAATTTCCATTTCAGAGCAAACACTGTCCACAAGTATGGAACGAATTTCATTCCCGTCAACGGTTTTAGGTACAAAGCGCTGTTAAACGACTTTCGATCAGAGCTCAATAACATCAATATATCCGAGCCGTGGCTCCAACATGACAGCAATACCTGCCATTCAAGCAGCAACGCTTAAAGGTGTTAATGAGGTAATTAGTCGACTGGATCATCTTACGTCAAACGATCAATAATTGGATGCTGAGATTTTACAACAAATAAACAGCTTTGAACGCGCATATCTCTGGGAGGGAACAATTTTGGGGCATGGGATCGGTCTCATTCGATGCTCAGATGTTGTCCACATCAAAAAAAAAAGTGAAAAGTTGATGAAAAGTTTCGTTCAGGAGAGCCATTCTAAAGATTATGTCCCTATGTTTATGTTCATAAAAAGCGCATATCTCTGGAAGGGAACACTTTTGGGGCATGGGATCGGTATCATTCGATGCTCAGATGTTGTCCACATCAAAAAAAGAATAAAATGAAAATTGATTTTTTACCCTTAGGTACCTTTCTCTATGCGCTGTCACATATGTAGATCGTTTAATAAGTAGACACCTTATCGGCAGCACACATATATGGTACCAATGAGCCGTCCTACTCCAACGGCGAAACGTGCGTCTAACGGAGGGTGAAATGTTTGTTTTATGCCCGCTAGCAGAACTTTTCTTACCCATATGACAAACAACAACAAACCTGGTCTTATTAGCTCGAGGAGTAAATCACTCAACAGTTATGCAAACGCGATAGTTATTGTTATTATATTTTAAATGTTAATTGTACTTATGATATCATGTCATCCAATTCAATAGTAAATCATGACAAAAAATTTTATACTTCTATTAAAATAAGTGATTTTCTAGTTAAACTGTTTTTAAAGGGACACTTTCGTGTCTTTATGTCAACGCACCCTAAAGAATTCACATCAACTCCTTAACTGTAGAAGGAGATTCAACGCTGTATTACCGAATTTTGACCCAACCTCACCCGACTTATTGTGTGACCCTCATAGACATACAAACATCTGTACATATGAATGTGAGTAGGTATAAATAGTAATAGATATCAATAAGTAACCACAAAGGCGAAAAGTGTAGGTACATACTTTGACTCCGATTTGTACTCCAGCTAACATTACCTATTGGTGCCACCAGCGGTTGTAATAAATAACGTGCGTGCGTGTGTGTGATGTGATAGAAAAAAGCATTAACCAAAAAAACGCACTAGAATAAAACCAGAAAGTGGCCTTGCTACCAAATAAGCGATTGAGTCTAAGAAGAAGAATAAGGCGGTTTACTGCTGCACTTCGCCAACATTGGCGATAATCGAATACTAGAAATACTTGCACACACACACAGTCTCACATGTGACATACGAGTATCATATGATATTCAATCAGCATCGTCACACAGATAGAAAGAGAGAGAGAGATAGAGAGAGCGAGCCCGAGGGAGAGTTGCCTTCAGTTGTTTACCTCAAACAAACCATATAAACAAATAAAAGAAAGACAAGCCAGAAAGACTGACAGACAAGCAGAAATGCGAAAGGCAAAGGAATGCGGTACAAAGCCTTAATTAGTTAAAGTGGCAAAACGAAAAAAGTCATGCTGATGATTGACACTAACATCCATGCAGTGAGTGCGGACGATATATGGTATACATATGAGCGTGTGCTACCCATCTAGCAAATATTTCCAATATTTCTAATGGCTGGATAGTATCTGAAGCTTGATCAGATAAGTAACAGAATCGATAAAAATTTTTAATAAAAAAAAAAAAAAACAGATTGAATACGTTTGAAACTTTTAGCGAACCCTACACAAATAAATAAATATTTTATTTCGATCTAAACCAAAATATATTTGTACGACTGAGCATATAAAAATTATTTTGGTAGACATGAATGCAAACATACAAATGTTTGAATGCAATCATATTTAACATTTCCAATATAAGGCCGCATTCGACACGCGTACGAGAAAAATTATACGAAACCTTGTCTGAGTATCCCTACGGGAAATGCAGAGTCGATTACCCTGAATGTACAGAATCGAGGATGGGTGTGAAAAGAACCTGTCACAGAACTGCTTCGGTAAGGATAAAATGGTGTCAATTACTTGAAATTTTAAAGTCGTCAAACAGATTTTACATATCCGCGGTTTTTAGATATCTTTTAAACAACATCCACTTTGAGCGGATCTATTCAAATTTGAATGAAAATTTACATGCAGGTAAAATTTTTCAAACAATTTGGGTAGGGAAGGATGGGTATCCTTTGATGAACACAAAATGACCCGTTCGGTTCCTGTCCTTTTTGATTAGTACCGTGATATATTACATGGTATCTGAGTAGTGTCAATTGACTCCCTTTAATGACAGAGCCATGTACAATTACCGGTTGTTTTCTAATAGTTGGGTCGGTACTGGAACCAGTCCCTGTCCATGAGGGACCTATCACTGGTTCTGTGCCGGCCCAATTTCCCGCAGGGATGGGATACGAACAAAACTTGTGCGCCTTTGTAAAGGTGCACTGAGTAATACTGAATTCTCAGTTAATATTTAAAAAGTCCCTCCGCAATATTCTCCTTACACTTTTCGTGTTACTTCTTACTCTTAAATGAAGAGAATTTTGAAAAAAAGGTTTTTAAAAGGACCACAAATAATACAAAGTGTCACATGCTCGTCGCGTAAGCAGGTGGCATAAACGTTGTCGGTAGGACAGAACATGATGTAACCAAAGATTTGTAATAAATTAGGTCTGATTGT
Organism: Hydrotaea diabolus; assembly: GCA_963513945.1. NCBI lineage: Eukaryota > Metazoa > Arthropoda > Insecta > Diptera > Muscidae > Hydrotaea > Hydrotaea diabolus. The sequence goes on from OY740719.1 coordinate 173,169,352, forward strand.
TGTTTAGGAGAAGAAAAATTTATTGCTGGCAACTGCTAGAGAGGCGTCGCACAGCAGGACAAAATACTGGAAAATGTAGACCCGAATAAGCCTTCGGATCACGAAATTTTTATATTATTTTTCAAAATTGTAACTATAATTTAAGAAATGCAAAGTCCTGTCCACTTTTTACAGGGCTATGTAAAGTCATTGTTTTAGGCCGGCAAAACTCTTGAATTAATAGGGAATTTTTTCTAAAGTAACTCCTAGACACTTTACAATTGTTGTTCAAGGTGGTTGGGGTAACAATATTCGAAGAGCATCATACTATTGTTGGTTATATGGTTGTGGCACAATAATATTATGATCATCACAATAATAGTATGGTTCACACACAACCATACTATGATCCCCATAACAATATTATGGTCCTCACAACAATAGAATTATTCACACACAACCATACTATGATCCTCACAACCATATTATTATTCACATTCAACCATACTATGATCCCAACAACCATATTATGATCTTCATAACCATAGTATGTATAACGTACAACCATAGTATGATTCTTACAACCGTAGTATGACTTACACACAATCATACTATGATTCCCAAAGTTTTTTGTAAAGATTGGGTTAAGTTTTTATTAAACAATAGAGAATTTTATTATGTAAGCTATGTAAATATAGGAGTGATTTATTAAACAATTAAAAAATGTATTTATTAAAAACATTTCAGTTATATTAATTCGTAGTTTGTTTCGAAAAAATTTAATTATTTTTATTATTATTATTTAATTATTTTTATTAACATTGTCAAATTAAAAAAAAATACAATTTTGCCGGTATGATTGCCGTAATCATGTTATGTTAACAAAGAACCCATGAAAACAATACTTTTGTTCCACCAACTATACTTATATTGTTGCTACAACCATATTTTCATTTTTAAATTTGGCAACAATGCTATTGTTGCATTTCAACAGTATTAATATTGACGCAATCATACTATTGTCAAACTGAAATTCAAAAAACAATACTATGGTTGCGAAGACCATACTTTTATTGCAGAGAACATACTATTGTTGCCGTGGTTACTATATCCATATCTTTTCCCTGCGTGTGTATTATATCCGACACTCTCTTTAAATGTTGTTCTATGTGTACCCAAAAACAATGACATTTTATTACAAATCCAAAAAGTGCTTTTACTTTTTAGATATGGCCACATTTAAAACTTGACTTATGGGCCCTTGGGACGACTTTTCGAAGCAAAAAACGTGCCCTCTTTCGACACAAGGATACTCAATAACAATGAAATTTCCGGAGAAACCCAACCTTTCTTTGAGTTTTAATACTGGTCCTAATTTGGGAACCGCCCTAACAGCGAAAAAGACTTAAGCGAAAAATATTACAAGAGAGGGGTTTTTTGCGGTCAAGCAAAAAGGCGTGTAGCGATTACGATACAACTGAATTTGCATTATCTTTTTTAAATACAGGGTGGAGCGCGGTAATTTGCTTATTTGGGAATGAAAAAAAAAAACAATTATGAACCTAAGAACAATTTATTTTATATTTTAATTATATTAAACAGTAAGGGAATTGTTAAATTACATGGTTTTAAATGGTGTATCTGGAAAATATCTGGCGGCCTTTGCTATTCACACACTGATACATACGTTTTTTGAAGTTTTCATGAACTCTTACAATCATGTCGACTGGTATTCAGCCAATTTCAGCCTAAATATTGTTAATTAGGTCTTCCAAGGTGTTGGGACGGTTGATATACACCATCGACTCCTGGTAACAGCAAAGGAAAAAATCGCATGGGGCTAAGCCTGGTGAGCGTGCCGGTTAGTTCACATCATCCCTCAAAGAGATAAGCCGTCCAGGAAACATTTGTCTCAAACAATTTATGGTAACCCTCGCTGTGTGTGCAGTGGCACCATCCTGTTGCAACCATGTATTCTCTAGTTGCATTGCCTCAAGAGCCGGCTGTATTCTGTATCATACACAAGTACCGATCGGATTTCACAGTTACGACAAGATGGTTATCCTAGAAAAAGTAAGGCCCAATGATGCCAACTCCTGATATGGCGCAACACACAGTGACGCGGTCCGAATGCAGAGGTCTCTGGTGAAGTTCTCTGGGGTTTGTTTCACTCCAGTACCGCATATTTGGGGGAACAGCGAATCGTAAACGAAAAGCACGCTGCACTGCAATGACCGAGTGCGCATTTGAAAATACGCTTCAACACAAAATGAACTCTCCTCACGTGTCCAATGCATGATGGAAACTGAAAGGCAGACGAATACAAATCTCCCGTCAGCACATTCTCCACTCTCTTCGACCAACAGTGCCGACACAGCCTGCAGTGCAAAAAACAAATTACCGCGCTCCTCCCTGTATTAATATTTAATTGACAAAATATTTTCGGTAAATGGTATACAATTATATACACATTACGAGGGCTGCTATATATATTTCTGGCCTAATAATGAAAATGCGAATATTTATCATCAAAAGTGGTTTTATTGTTTTTCAAAGTGTTCTCCAGCACGATTTATACACTTTTGCATGCGCTCAAACCAAATGTCGAAGCAGTTTTTCCACTCCGATTGAGACACCTCCAAAACATGGTTTTTGAACGCTTCAACAGCATCTTCTGGCGACGAAAATTGTTGATCACGCATTTTTTTCTTGATGTGCGGAGTAAAAATAAAGTCATTGGGTGCCAAGTCAGGGCTGTACGGTGGATGACCCATCAATTCGACGTTTTGGTCGGTCAAAAAGGCGCTGGTTTGAGCCGATGTGTGAGAGCTTGCATTGTCATGGTGTACAATGTTACGTCTTCTCTTGTTCGTTTTTCGAATTTCTCCGAGGACCTCTGGCAAACAAATTGTGGTGTACCACTCAGAATTGACCGTCCTACGTTGCTCAAGCGGAACAGTCGCCACATGACCAGTTTTGCCGAAGAAACAGGCAACCATTTGCTTCAAATTGCTTCTTTGTCGAACAATTTCGTCGGATTTGGCTCGTCTTCGAAGCCCCACACGGTCGATTGCTGTTTTGTTTCGGGCTCATACACATAGATCGATGATTCGTCACCTGTGACGATCTTATAAACGTCTTTTGAAGCACCGCGATCGTATTTTTTTAAAATTTCTTTGCACCAATCGACACGAACCTTTTTTTGAGCGATTGTCAAATTGTGCGGGATCCAAAGAAAACAAACCTGTTTTACGGCCAGGTGTTCATGCAATATCGAATGTATGCTGGTGGAAGAAATGCCCAAGGATGCCTCTTTCTCACGGTATGTCACATGACGATCTTGCATTATCAGTTTACGCACGGCATCAATGTTCTCTGGCACAACGACCGTTTTTCCAAATTTCCAATGGAAATGTCAGATGACGTCAGGAAGTGTTGCCTAGGCCAGAAATATATATATAGCAACCCTCGTATACGGCTTAGAGCCCAGTCTCTAAAAAGTACTCGAGCTGTCTTTAAACTGTAGGCACCGATCGGTGAGTAAGACTTACATGACATGATTCACAACGACCTAAAAATAAATTAAAAACAGGAACAAAGCAATTTTTAAACCATGCAAGATTTATCTTTTTTGCGCCACTAAGAAAACTCTACAATTGGTACACGCTTTCAAAGAATTCAAATGCCATTAATAGTTAATTTGGCATTGCTAAAAAAACAATTCGGCGTTAAACAATTACAAATTTCACGGTAAGGCGGCACTAAGAAATGAATGAAATATTTCTTTTTGTAATTTCACTTATCAGCGTGAAATTATTAATCATTTTTAAATGGAATTCAAAATCAATTTCAGTTTTTAACTGGTTTTAATTTATTATTTTCGCAATCATTCATACTCTAATTCATGCAGGTTTTTTTTCTTACTTTCAAATAGAAAGCATAGAAAACCAAAAAAAACATTGCCATTTGTTGCCATCATAGAAACGCTGGCTGGCTGGCTGGCTGGCTGGCGGCGGCGGACGCGACAAGAATTGATGTGAAATTTCAATTTGAATTTTATTTTTACTTCACCTTCACCTAATGCTAATCTAAACTGCTCCGAGTGGCACAGACGATTCGATGGTTTTTATTTTGTTTTCCATCTGCGTTTTCAGTTAAATGATGATCTTGTAGAGCAGAGCGTATTGCCAATGATGATGATCTGGCAGAAGTTGCGCCGCTACACCCTGCCCTCGAGGCAGGCGAACAGTCACACGCTCAGCCAGCATCATTTTGATGAATCATTGAATCATTTTTAGAAACTCTTTCGTATAGGCAAATATTCAACAAGACGACGATAAAATGATGATCATGCTAAAGGGGATGATGATGATGAGGAGGATGACGACGACGACGATCATACTGTGTGTGATGACTGACTGACTGACCACAACGGAAGTGTGGCTGGCGTTGAAATTGTTTGTTTTTCTCTCGTTTTCTTTCTTCTTTTTTTGCAAGCGTTTTATTATAAACCATCATCATTATTATTATTAAAGTCATTATTATCAACGCTCATAAGGGGTCCTATTATCTGCCAACTTTTCGACATAAGTAGGTCCTCTTTAATTGAGAAATTGTAGCAAATTTGATTGTACCCAAAAAAATGTTTTTTTTTTCTGATAAATTTTATGGTTTGTTTTAAATTGAGGTGAACTGAGTCAGATACAAGATTGGGAGCAGCTATTTTGGATTTTGCCCTAAGCACCTATAGGGGGAAATGTATTTACAAAAAAAATGTATATACAGGGTGTCCACCGGTAAGGTTTACTACTTTGTTTTGCCGCCATTTTGGTAAACATTCTGAAACAGTCTGACAGTTCATATTTGGCAATCGTGAAGTAGAGACATGGCAAATTTATTATGGAAAAATATTGGATAAATCGTTAAACATATCAAAATCAATCATCGATTACTGTAACGCTGAGAAAGTTTCGTCAAATTCAACCTCAATTCGACGCCGTTCTGACTGAAATGAAAAATGTGCTCAAAAAAGCTCGCATTAGTGAGGCTAACAGAGGCCGACATTTATCTGAATTTGTATTCCATACATAATTGCCGACATTAAATAAAACATTTATCAATATAAAATCCATTCTCTTGCATTTAATCAAGAATTATAAACAAACAAAGTAGTATACCTTCCCGGTGGAAACCCCGTATAAACAAAACAAAAATGTAAGTAATAACAAATAAACGTTAAATATTTATTTTTGGATTGTGCAAACAATTATTAGTCATAGATACTAATAATTGTTTCACAACTTTTGGTTATGAAGTATGTACTTTCCACTTAATTTGATGACAAAGTCGCAGACAATACTAGGTTGCATAGTGAACAATTCATACGATGGTTGATATATATATTTCTGGCCTAGGCAACACTAAGTGTTGCCTGGCGCCTTCGGACATTTCCATTTCAAAGTTTGACATTTTTTAGCATAAACGTACTCAGAACGTTTTGACGTACGACCATCATTTGTGTTGTTTACAGTGACTAGAAAAAATCAATTTGGCAAACAAAATGGAATTAACTCGTGAATCATTTTCCACAACTCTCGACGTGGATTAGCACGTCAATAATGCGTCGATAAAATTAAATCTTTGTATGGCGATGAAGCACCATCCTATAGCACTGTCAAAAACTGGTTTAATGAATTCAATCGTGGCCGACGCTCGCTCAAAGACGGAGGTCGTCCAAAAACGGCCGTTGTGCCAGAGAACATTGACGTCGTGCGTGAACTGAAAATGCAAAATCGTCATGTGAAGTAGCGTGAGATAGAGGCATCCTTGGGCATTTCTTCCACCAGCATACATTCGATATTGCAGGAACACCTGACCGTAAAAAAGGTTTGTTCTCGTTAGATCCCACACAATTTGACAATCGCTCAAAAAAGGCTCGTGTCGATTGGTGCAAAGATATTTTGAAAACATACGATCGCGGTGGTTTAAAAGACGTTTATAAGATCGTCACAGGTGACGAATCATAGATCTATGCGTATGAGCCCGAAACAAAACAGCAATCGACCGCGTGGGTCTTCGAAGACGAGGCAAATCCAACGAAAGTTATTCGTAGAAGAAGCACTTTGAAGCAAATTGTCGCTTGGTTCTTCGGCAAAACCGGTCATGTGGCAACTGTTCCACTTGAGCAGCGTAGGACGGCCAATTCTGAGTGGTACACCACAATTTGTTTGCTTGAAGTCTTGGCAGAAATTCGAAAAACGAACAAGATAAAACGAATCATTGTTTACACACACATCGGCTCAAACCAGCGCCTTTTTGTCCGGCCAAAACGTCGAATTGATGGGTCATCCGTCTTATAGGCCTGACTTGGCACCCAAAAACTTCTTTTTATTCCCGCACATCAAGAAAAAAATGCGTGGTCAATGATTTTCGACGCCAGAAGATGCTGTTGAAGCGTTCAAAAACCATGTTTTTGAGGTGTCTCAATCGGAGTGGAAAAAGTGCTTCGAAAATTGGTTTGAGCGCATGCAAAAGTGTATAAATCATGCTGGAAAATACTATGGAAAACAATAAAATCATTTTTGATGATAAATATTCGCATTTTCATTATTAGGCCAGAAATATGTATAGCAGCCCTCGTATCATAGTATTCAACAATTCCATTTATTGTGCAGACTCAGACACTGTAGATGAACGACGAGGAATAAAGCCGACGAGATGGAAAACTTGCCGCTGAAAAATGTAAGATGTTCTTAGCCGGAGACGAACCTGGGGTTGTGCGATAATCGATTACGGTCCAGCAAATAAATGATGCACATATTTAGTAATAAGCATGGTATGCGGTTTCCTGGATGTTGCGAACAAAAGCGCTTTACACATTGAACAGGGATTAAACCGGCTCAAGACCTCTTGCTTCTATATTTAAATAGAAGACAAGTTTTTAACAAAATGGCAAAGTGACATTGATTTTCGTGGCTGCACGCTGCTTTTATCATGATTTCGGGTCCGTTACAACCCTCTTCAGAAAGCTTTGCTGCAATTGTTGAAAGTAAAACCGAACTCTATAAGGCCAGGCTCTCCCCAAACGAATGAGAACTACTGTTGTAAACCTTACTTTTCAAGTTTTCTTCACACAATTGCCCACGAAAACGCTAAATTGGAAGTACAGGGTTTTCCATAAGCTATCTATTCTTTGGGCCCAATTTTCCACCACTCTTGCACACATATCGACTCAATTATACCTCCGGCATGAAAACCACAGCACACAGTCGTTTTTTGCTAATGCAATTTCTTCTCTTGAAGCACATGTGGGTTTGTTGCTGTCCAATAACGCATATTTTGTTTATTGACAAAACCACTCAGCCAGAAATGAGCTTCGTCGCTGATGATGATTTTTCGATGAAATTCTGGATTTTCGTGCCAGGGCCCAATCGGAGAAGTTTCGACGTGTCTAATAATCAACTGGCTTTAGTTCTTGAATCAGTTTGATCTTGTAAGGATGAGGGCTGAAATATTTTCGCAAAATACGCCACGGTGTGGAGTTGAGAGATGCCCAATTCATGAGAACGATGGGGAATCGATTAATTTGGCTCATTTAGAAGGAATACACTTACGGCTGCGATATTTCCGTCACTTCAAGCGGTACAGCGTCTCTTTGGCGCCGGAACATGCAAAAGTGAATATTTGGATGGAAATGTATCCACTATAGCACGCACAGCCTATCGGGTGGGCGATTATTACGGCCAAAATTGGAGTAAGCGCTCTTAAAGTTGCGACCACCGACTGAGAATTTCGGTAGTAATTTTTAGTGATTTCTAAACGTTGCTCGTAAGTGAACTTTACCATGACGAAAAGTGCTAACGTTTTGACCCTAAAAGATCATTAAAAATGTTTGAAGGTGCGTTGACATAAAGATATGAAATTCTTATGTCGCTATTGGAAAACCCGTTACATGGCAGGGCGGTAAGGCTAGCGGGACACTCAAGTGAAGAAAATCTTTGTAAAGTGTTGCCTAGGCCAGAAATACGTATATATAGCAACACTCGTATACGGCTTAGAGCCCAGTCTCTAAAAAGTACGCTGGAAGACTGCTCTAGCCGCTCGAGCTGACTTTAAACTGTAGGCACCAATAGGTGAGAAAGACTTATATGACATGATTCACAACGACCTAAAAATTAATTTTAATTAATTTTCTAAACCAGGCAAGATTTATTTTTTTTGTGGCACTTAAGAAAGGTCTAAAGTTGGTACATGTTTTTAATGAATTGAAATGCCATTAATAGTAAATTTAGGATTGCTAAGAAACAATTTATTTAACGATTACAAATTTCACGGATTGCTAAGAAACAATTTATTTAACGATTACAAATTTCACGGCAAGGCGGCACTAAGAAATGAATGAAATATTTCGTTTTATAACTTCACTTATCAGCGTGAAATTATTAAATGAGATTCAAAATCAATTTCAGCTTTTAACTGGTTTAAATTTATTATTTTTGAAATCATTCATACTCTAAGAAGAAAATCTTTGTAAAGTTAAAGAAGTGCTCAATTCGTAATCGTAACTTTTAGAATTTTAATATAAGCTAAAACAAATAATTTTTTAGAATTAAATTAAGGGTCAGTGAAGAAATTTTGGCAATCTAAAGAGCCAATTCTTGTAGACTTTACTAGTAGGTTGATGGATCTACGCCAAATTAAAATTATAAGACAGGGTGGGGATTTTTTAATTCTAGCTTAACAGAAGAATCAAGAAAATCCTAGCTGAGCCATCAAAGCAGTTAGTCTTGAAATATTGCATAGTAGTATTCGGCAAAATAATATTCGCTGAGACAGAATTATTGTAATATAAAGAAAAATAATGACAACATAGCTTACTAATTCATGAGATGGATGACCCATCCCCCTTTTTTCCTGATGGCCAAAAATTATTTCAATCTCGTAAATGTATGCAGAACCATTTGCCACCACAACTAACTTATCTGAACATCGCAAAAGTCTTCGACAAGATTTAAGATTTTCGCAATATTTTATGGTTATATTATACAAAAGAATACAAAGTTGTAAGTGCCTTGGTACATTAAATGCCTTTTCCCAAATACTAAACATGTGTAATTTGTCCAAAACAAAAAAAAAAACTATTACAAACAGCAAAGTTTGCCAAAATTATTTATGGCGGACCTACCAAAACGTCATGACAACCATTTTGGATACTGTGCGATTTTATAGACAATTGTCGTCGTCGTCGCTCTGTTTCTTATGTGGTGCGTGTTTGCGTATGTTTCGGAAATAAAGAGACATGTAAGTTTAAATTTGAATTTGATTTTTTAGTAACATTACTTAGCTTGGAGATAGCTTGCTACTGGTGCTGTTGTGTTTGTTGGTGTTGCGGCTAATGGCAGTGTTGCCAGAGTTTAGGTGCCCGACTGTCGGGAGCCAAAAACTTTTTTTCTGTTTGTTTCTGATGTTGTTGCTATTTGCTGCGACAACTGTGTAATACGCCACATGGTGGTGAAGCTGGTGATAACCCAATGTGGCGGTGTAGCGATGGTGTGCCCACACGTTCAATCCTTACCCAGCCAGCCAGCCAGCGAACCGAATAAAAAAGAAGACAAAAAGGAAAAAACAAGCAGCCGCAGCAGCATTGCCACTAACAACAACAGCAAACACTTGTCAACAACATATTTGAGCGCACAGCCATAAATGAAATAATGTGTGCGTCGTCCTCTTGCTCCTCGCCGACGTCCTCACCGCCCTCTTAGCACACACACACAACAACTGCGGCATCGAACACGGCAGGGAACGAAGAGATCGACGATGACACCGACATTTAAAAAGAAAACAAGGAAAAACATCTTCAAGTAGAAGCCAGAACTGGAAAAATGTGAGTCAACACACGACTTCAGTTGGAAAATGGCAAAGATATCAATAAAAGCAACTTGGGTAAGTAAAAGCGGAAGGAAGTAAATGTCGCCAGGATGTTTTCAAAGGGTGGTTCCTCTTCTTCTTCTCTGCATGTGTGTGAGTGCGGCCTATGCATACATACGCAAATACAACGTGGTCGAACTGAATATGATTGTGTCGTAAATTGTTCCCGATTTATTGTTAATAAAAGTCTCATAACAATAAAAGACTCGAAAAACTTTTTAAAGAAATGTCCAAGGGAAAAAGCTTTTAGAAATGATATTATTTTTCTTCCTTTTTTCAGACGATTTCGTTTTTTTACACTGGAGGGCATAAGTATTGCTATATAAAGCAAAATAGCGAAATTTAAGGCGTTGTAACTGAAAAAACGCCACCATAACATTTTGATTCACGATCTCAAAATAACCGAAATAACTTGGAATGATACAACTTTTGTAAAGGGTTTACAGAGTAAAAGTCCCTCAAAAAAAAACCTAAATTTCTTATACAGAAAAAAGAGTAGAAGGTACACAGATAAAATGCAACCCTTAAATTCCAACCAAAAATTTGTGTGAATTTGTTTACCAATCAATTAAAAATTTCGGAAATAAGCTATTTATCAGATATTGCAATGATATTTATTGAATGGAAACAACAATAAAATTCATGCACTGTATCGTGTGTTTTAGTATGTTTACAGTGCGAGGGACTTTAAGTGTGTTCAGTGGAAAACTCTACCGCCGGCAGTTCTCGTTAAATGCGACACTGCCAGTTTTGGCTACGGTTGCCAGGCAGACAGGCTGTACAGCTGTTTCTAAACCCGCCAAGGTTTTTCATCAGCAGTCTTTGGCAACGGTTACTTCGGCTACAAATCAAATGACTTATACGGGAGTCTTACTATAATTAATGAGAATTATTCTTTGCGTATAGTCTTCGAACTGTGCGAAGAGTAATCTTCCTAGCCCAATATCATTTCCACCAATTCTGTTTCGCATGAGCTTTCTAAAAAAGAAACAACCTGAATAAAAACTGTTCAAGTCATAAAATAAAAATTGTATCTCCTTACGAATTTGAATCGGCTGGTTTTTCAAATTTCTGGTGTTAATGGAAAGGTTGAAGCTTGTCATTTAATAATGGAACACCATTCGGTGCGTTTTCGCTTCGTCCAATGGGCTGAAGATTGTTTGGCAAAATATGAAGAATTTTACCGAAAAATCGTTTTTTCAAATGAAGTTCATTATCTTCTCGGTGGGTATGCAATAAAAAAATTTGCCGCATATGGGGTTTGAGAAGACACTAGGGACTATTGAGAAGCCAATGCATCCACAACAAGTCACTGTTTGGTGTGGCATCATTAGACCATTTTTCTTCAAAAATTAGCAAGAAGCCACCATTACCGTCAACGGTAAGCATTACCGCGCCATGATCAACGAATGTTTTCAAAAAGTTAAAAGAATGACATGGACGACATTTAGTTTCAACAAAACGGGACCATTGATATTTTACGCAGTATTTAAAAATCGAATACTAAGCCGAAATTGTGACGCCTTAAAGCTGTGAGTTGAGCCATTTGGAATATTTTTGTAAAAATCCATTAATTACGCAAAGCATCTAGAGACAATTGAAGCTTTGAAACATGAAATGAAAGTTGCCATTGAAGAGATTCGACACGAAACAATCGAAAATGTATTGAAAAATTGGGTTGATCGGATGAGGTACTGCCGAGCAAGTTGTAGTAGTCATATGAATAATATTGTGGTCAATGACAAAGTTCATTTAAAAATTGATCAGTCCTTTTTTTAAACCGATTTATAAGTAATCCATAAAATGTTAAATCTCCCAAACTGTATATTCTTTGAGCTTGTAAACGTAATCAAGAATAGATTTGGGTTTTTACCTGAAAACTAGAAGGCAAATTTCATTATTTTTGCATTTTTTATATTGATTTATATTTTGGTCCAATACCTATTATTTCTTAATCTCAAGTTACGTACAGTTCCATCAGTTCGTTCATACGAATACGATGTCACCTCGTTTTAATGATATGGAAATAAGGTGAGTCAATTACATTTAAAACATAGATATGAAAGGTAGTGCTCCCTGCACGCAGAGAAAATAAATGGTTACTATATGGTTATGGCAACAATAGTTCTCTGCAATAAAAATATGTTCAGCGCAACCATAGGCTTGAATTTCATTATGACAATAGTATAGTTGTATCAATATTAATATTGTTAAAATGTAACAAAAGTTTAATTTTTAAATTTAAAAATGAAAATATTGTTCTAGCAACGGTATAAATATGGTTGGTGCGGCAAAATTATTGTTTTTTGCGTTTAATGTTAACAATAACATGATTATGGCAATCATACCATATGGCTGTAATTTGTCCTAATTCGAATTCGGTTTTTAGAACAATGTCATTGTTACGAATCTTATGTGTTAATATTACTTTTTATATGAAAATTAAAATTAATTTAACTAATTTTTTTTTTACTGTTAAGCAATACACTCCTATTGTTATGAATTTAATGTATTTTTATATATTTATATAATACAAATCTCTATTGTTGACAACAAAACCCAATACTAATAAATAACTTTATGAATCATAGTATGGTTAAGTGCGATCATACTATGGTTGTTCAGATCATCATATGAAAAGAATACTATAGTTGTAAGGATCATACCGTGGTTGTATGTGAAACATAATATGGTTGTGGGGATCATAGTATGGTTGAGTGTGAATCATACTATGGTTGTAAGAATCATAGAATGGTTGTGTGTGAATAATACTACTGTAGTGCGAATCATAATATAGTTGTGCCACAACCATATACCCAACAATATTATGATGCTCTTCGAATATTGTTATCCTAACCATACTTTCTTTCTTCGTGTGGCTTACAATAAGAACATACAGGAACAAAAACATTTTATATAAGTATATTTGGTAGCATTATATAAGTACTCGTAGTTTTGTTTAAAAATATTTTTTTCTTTTTTGAGTTATCCTATTTAAACGTTCCAATATTTTTTTAAATATAGATTCTTTTATTTAGTATTTACAAAATTTCCTGTTTGTCTGTGAGAAACATTGAGTAAATTAATTCTTGGCTATGTTTTACTACAGAATTTCCGTTTGAACCCTGCCATAGTGTACCACACCCACCACTTATGACCGCCAGTGTATGTGCGTGACACAAATTACAAAAGTAAACATAACATCGGGCACAATTCACCGAGAGAGTAAAAAACGCCATAAGTAACCGTTAAAGTAACAGTAACAAATGTAAACAAATCCAATTGACTGAAATCAATCATATCAAAGACGGCCAACTCACCACTCAGGCAGCCAGCTAACGCAATTCAACTCTCAACCCCCTTTTATTAGCACAATTATGTTTGTTTGTTTGTCGTTTTCGTCCTCGTCCCACCCCCACCATTAGTCAATTTTTAGCACTTTGCGGTCGTTAAGTTAATCTTTCAGAGTGTAGATATAGATAGATTTGCTTTTACTCATCTCATCTTCCACTGTCATTGTCATTGTCCTGTTTCATTGTGCTGTCTTGTCTCATTGTGAAGGGTTACTGCGTATAAGTGTGTGTGTGTGTGTGTGTGCGCACGAGTGATTGTGCCTCAGAGTGTATGCATTTCATCATTCTTACAAAAGAGACAAATGAATGGAATGAGCTGGATGGGCGGGAGAGGTAGATGGGCGGCGGTCTGATGATTATCAGAGCCCACTTTTAATTTGCCTTATTGTTGTGTGTGTAGTGCCGTCTTGTTACAACTGTGAATTTCCTTTTTTAATTGAAATCTCATACATACTCACACTGATTTAGTTGTAATGCACTTGTTCTCGATTTGGTGTGTGCCTTTTCTCTCTATCTCTCTCGAAGCTCCTTCTGTGTGTGGGTTTATAAGTGAATTTGTTTAGCTATACTCAAATTACTTATCAAATATTATCGACAAAAAAAACAACAAACAATAGCGGTGTATGCGAGTGACATTAAGACATCATCACATGTTGACGACACATACGCACGCATGCATGCAGAAACATTACAAAGCATAGGATGCGTGTGTTCAAATGTACGAGCGTGCGTGTGTATGTCTATTTGGACGTCTTCGCTCACTCTCCCACATTTCGTAAGCATTTGTTGTTTACAGAAGATATCAGGGGATCTTATCGCATTATTAAATATATAATAAGTTCATTACTAATTAAAAGGTGGTGTATATTTTCACCACTCCCCAACAAAAGAGCAAAAAATCCCACGTTACTTACGGCCTTCATTAAGGACAACAAAAGACGCATATTTGCGATTTATTACTGTTATTAACGTCTTGTTTTGGGAGGCTATAGATTTAGATTAGAACTCAGTTTATATTTGTTTTCAGCCGAATGGCAGTGGTTTGGTAGTCATGCTATCAGTCGTCGCGTGGATCCACGTTTTGACCACCGTTTGACTTAACAGCTATGCAAATAATTAAAAAACGAGAAAGACAGGCAACATTGTTTTGAAAAAAAAGGTTGACTGCTCCACGGTAGGGTTCTACGGGGTGATTCTTTCACGACTGTACAAATTTCCCCAGCATATTCCTTGGCTCATTTCATCAAAATGTGTCCATCTACGACCATGCCCGAAAATGCATGGGACGAAATGGCAGCGGTTTGAAAATTTTCGGATTGGTGGTCGGAGGGTACTAGGGTAAAATTGCTAAAAAATAATAATTTTTATTATTTTAAAGGCGAACTGATAAACACCGAACTCAGACCATTGAAGAGGATAGCATATGGGCATTACCAGCGGAAGGTCCACCGAGACGAAAAAATCAACAGTGCTTAAGAAAAATTCTGTTTCGATATTTAAAAAAAAACTGTTTAACAATCAATGTCTTACTGCTTATTATTATAGTATGAAATACTCACCTTTGCTTTTGTCACTAGAAAATCGGCTTCAACTTGAAATTATGCTTAAATACGTTAATTTTAATGTTTTTAATTTAGTAATTCTCATTGAGCATAATTTTTTGTAAAAACCGCCAATCAAACAAAGGAAAAGCTCGATAAATACTATGGGGACTCTGCACCATCGATTTCAATGGTAGAAAACTGGTGTAATGACTTTCGTTGTGGTCGCACAAGTACAAATGACGCTGAACGATCAGGACAGCCAATTGAGGCCAATACAGCCGAATATGTCGAAAAAATCCACGATATGGCGTTGGCCGATCGAAGAGTAAAAACCATTCGCATATCATATGGCATTGTGGTTTCGATTTTACATAATCAGTTGGGTTTAAGAATGCTGTCTTCAAAGTGCGTGCCGCGGTTACCATTTCATCAAGATAATGTACCGCTGCACACGTGTGCACTCTCAATGGCAAAATTGCATGAATTGGTACCTCATCTCCCATATTCTCCGGATTATGCCTCCAGTGAATATTTCCAAACCTAAAAAAATGTCTCGGTGGAAAGAGATTCCTTTTTGAAAGGAATACAAAAATTGGAGAAACGTTGGACTAAGTGTATTGAGCTTAAAGAAGATTCTGTTGCTAGAATTTATGTATGTCCCGTTCGTGAAAGTCACAAATGTCTTTAATAAACGAACGATTGACATTTCAGAAAATAACTTTATCATGAAAGCTTTATAAATTAGTCCATTATAGTTTAACAAACTTACTACCAAATATTGCGAGAAAAGTCGTTGATTTTATAATTTTTCAACATTCCTGCAAAATGACTTTCATTTGTTGTCCCGTTCGCAATCTAACGGTTATCTTAAGTATTTGAAGATCGTTGAAGTTATACAATTTGCATTTTACACTCAAATGCAGTGCTACTGAAAAGCAATGAAGTCTTAAATAAGAGCTTAAAAAATGTTAGAATGTTAAAAGCGTACTAGTGTCCCATTCGCGATCCTGAAAATACCCATTTGGGGGTTTCATGCCAAAAGTCTAAGCACTAGGCACAAAAAAAGCCATAATTTCGGCAATGGTATCGCCATACTGAAAGCAAACCCTGTTTGTCGTAATACAAACACTCATCCAATACTTGTAGGGAGAACAATGGACCTTATTACTGAATTGTTAACAAAAGGACGTTGAAGTAAATGAACATTGTTATTAGCATAAATATGCAGTAGGAAAAAGGGTAGCGTCCACAGCATACCAAGTTAAAATTTTTTCACGAGCCAACAAATTTTTAAACCTCAATAGACCATTTATAATATCCTAACATATTTCTGTTTCTTCTATGTAAGAGGGCGATCCATCTAGAGGTATTTTTTCAGAACAAAAAAATATAAAAATTCAAATCAAGTGAGGAATCTTCATCGGTAATTTGAAAGGACATTTTATGGCATTTATTTTTTTAATATAATTTCCTTCAATTGTTGGCCGCAACTACGCCTCAGGGTTTCTGAGGGTAAAACTTTGGATGACTCGTTCGAACATTTCGAGCGGTATGGTTTCAATGAAACGCGTATTGTTGGCTTCCATAACCTGAATCGTAGCTGGTTTGTCAGCATAGACTTTGGACTTAACGTAACCCCAAAGAAAATGCCTAAAGGTGTGATATCTCTCGATCTAGGCGGCCAACTCACCTGTCCAAATCGTGAAATTAGTTGCTTTTCGAAAGGACCTCTCAATAGGTCCATTGTTTAAGCGGCTGTATGGCAAGTGGCACCGTCCTGTTGAAACCAAGTGTCGTCAAGATTACGGGTTTCAAGTTCAGATAGCAAAAAGTCCGATATCATGGCGCGTTAGCGAGCACCATTCACGGTAACGTCCCTGCCATTGTCATTTTTAAAAAAATGTGGACCGATGATTCAACCAGCCCACATTACGCAACCTCTTCTTGTTGCTCTTCAGCCCAAATGCGGCAATTTTGTTTATTGACTTAGCCGTTAAGCCAGAAAGCCTCATCACTGAAGAAAATTTTGGTCGAAAACAGCGGATCTTCCCGTTTCTCACCGAACGCTCATTTCCAAAATACAGTTGCCAAACTTGAAGATAATTACTTTCAAAAAATAAATGCCATAAAGAATCCTTTCAAATTACCAATAAAGATTCCACAACTGATTTGAATTTTTATATTTTTTTTGTTTGAAAAATACCTCTAGATGGATCACCATATATATATCGATTTTTTTTTGGTTACAACGCAAATTTGCTGGAAAAGATGCCAATCGGGTTGATGTCCAAAATCACTTTCTATTTTTGTAATGTCCGCTACGCGTACTTTCGGCGCGAATATTGTTTTCCTGAAAAAATAGTTAAGTAAAAAAGTAAATGCCATTTTAAAGTATGTACTCTCGAAGAAGTGGTGCTTCTAAAAGTTTCAGGAAAACATAGCATTCAGAACGCCAACGGAATTAATATTAGGCGCGAATATTATTGCCTTAAAAATAGTTAAGTAAAAAAGTAAATGCCCTTTTAAAGTACTCCCAAAGAAGTGGTGGTTCTAAAAGTTTCAGGTAAACAAAGCATGCAGAACTCCAACGGGATTAATATCAGGAAAATATTCAAGCCTTAGAATGTAAAGTCCGGAACACAGTATTTACCCATATGTAAAAAAGTCTCTATTTAATGAAGTAGCCTTTCAAAGCCCATATAAAACCGGTGCCGTTCAGTGAGTATACGAATGCACATCTTACCGATTTGAGAGAAAGTTTCCCCTTGCCCCTAATGGGATGTTGCAGCACTTAAGTAAGTACGTAATTATTATTTTTGTTTGTCATTTTGCTTTCAAAAACTGCCTTATTTAAAACATTTCAAACAACGTCAGTAGATCAACTTTGAGCCACTGTGCCACTGCATTAAATCAAAATAACAACAAATAAAAAAAGCATTTTTTTTATAAATAGATAATAAAAGAGAGAGAAAAATTAATAAAGACAAACACACAATAGCAGATAATAAATTATTAATAAATATCCAAGTTCTGAGAAAAAGAAAAGAAACAAATGATTTTCATTCATCACTCTATCAATATTTGCGAGAAAATGTAACTGTGTATGTGCGTGTGGGCATTTGCACATGTGTTCGCAAATGCACTAAACGGCAAACGAACTAAACAGGAAGGAGGTGGTGCGAAGAATGTAAAAAATTCATAATAAAAAGATCCATACTCAGTATTTACGGGTCGAGTACACTCTTTAAGATAACAAATGAATGGAAGAATCCACACAGAGGCATACATATGTATATACACCACAGAGACATACATATGTACATTAGGGATACAACCAATTTTTTGGCATAGTACCATGAGGTCAACCATGTCCTAGTAACCACGAAAATCATAATCTTTTGTAATTTTTCTGGAAAAAGTTCACGCACCAATTGGTTTTTCTAAACAGCTGTAAAAAAAATTATTTAAAAATTTATGATTTTGTTTATTTTTTTTAATTTTTTTTTTTATTTTTATTATTTTTTAAATTACTGAAAGTTACATATATATGTACTCGTATAATAAAAATATGAAAAATTTTGAGTTAGTTATTGAAAGATAAAAATTTATTAGCATTATGAGAGATTATTCGTTACACATTTTTATTTTTTTTCGTTAAAAAAGGTTAAAGATGCGTTTTGGTTTGCTGGAAAAATCTCTTACCATCTGTAAATATTAATGCAATTTCATACTTAAGTTTTTTTTTTATTTTAAATAAACATATTATTAAGTTTTCTTAACCAAAAAGAAAATTAAAATTTTTCAAAACTTCATCGCGGTTGGTGCGTGAACTTTTTTGACCTTAGCGAAAAAATAAATATACGTTCCCTTATAGTTTTTTATGCTCTATTGGACTGTGCTATGCCAATTTTGATATTTTAAAAAATTGTTAAAAAGTTGTATCCCTAATGTACATATATACACCGTCCTCGTCTATACTCGTCTGATTGACTTGACTACTGGGCTCGCCGTCTTCATTGCAGTAGCCAAAGTAAGAGAGAGAACGAGAGAGAGAGAGAGAGAGAGAGAAGCAATAAAATGTACGAGTTTTAATTGAATAAGTGAAGTTTTTCACTTTTTCTTCTAATTTAGCACAGTTTGCAAAATGCTGTGCAGCTGTCGTTGCTGGCGGAATATCACTCGCTTCGAAAGAAGGCAAAAAATTCACAACAAATAAATGGTGTTGAAAGTATGTACAGGGTGCGGCAAATGTCGCGAGCTCGATATAATAATTATTTAGTAAAAGTCGCGAAGGGATTTGAAATAATAATAACTTTTCTAATATAATTTTTCTCCCCTTTTCTTTAGGACTTGTAAAATAAATCTGGGAGATTACACCGTTATCCAACCAGCCAAAATCTTAGAATTTTTTTTTTGAACATCATCGATCAATAATTTAAACTCAACGAGCCTATCGTCGTCATTTTAATGGGCGGAATTCACCCTCCGAATCAATGATTCGACGCTTAGTGACGAGATTTCTGGAACAAGGCACAGTGAGGGATCTTCTACGAAGCGAAAGACCACGTTCTGTAATTAATGCAGGAAATATTCAACGCTTTTAGGAGGATATTGAGGTGAATCCTGAAACATCAACTCGAAGGCGCTCTGCTCAGCTGCTAATGTCTGGCAGGTCCTTACGCAGAATATAAGGGAGAAATTTACATCTTTTTTCCATACAAGGTGCAGTTAGTGCAACACCTAAAGCCAGGGGATCCCCAAGAACGAATAATTTATGCACTTCGCTCTCAAAAATTGGTCAGAGAACATAATGAATTCATTCATTATCTTATAATGAGCGATGAAGCCCCTTTCCACTTAAATGGTTATGTAAACAAACAGAACTGTAGAAGATGGGGTACTGAGAACCCAAGGGTTCTTCATCAGCGAAAATTACATCCAATTAAATGTACAGTATGGTGCGCAATTACGTCCCAAAGAATTATTGGACCATTTTTTTTTCGAAGATAACAATGGCAATGCTGTACCTGTAAATGGCACGCGATACTGTTATGGCCTATTTTGTTGGAACCACATCTCCGGTTCCAACAAGATGGAGCCACCGCACATACTGCTCGAACCACTACACGCAGAAAAAAAGTATGGTTGGGGTGACAATATTCGAAGGGGATTATACTATTGTTGGGTATATGGTTGTGGCACAACAATATTATGATCCTCACAACAATAGTATGATTCACACATAACCATACTATGATCCCCACAACCATAATATCTGTGGTCACAAGGCATAACAGCATAAGTGTGTTTTTGCAACTTTTCAGGAGAGCATTTTAAAGTTTAAATTGATATAGGAAAAATGTTTATTGACTTATTTGATTTATCTCACCGCAAATTTCTCAGACATTAAAAGGGAAATGAATTTATGTAAAAACAATAATATATTTATTTTAATTTTAAATGTTATTGATTAAAAACGAAGTTATGCTGTTATTCCTTTTTAAATAAATTAAGTTATAGAGACACACCTCGACTTATGTCGTTCTTACAAAACGTATTATATTCTGTATTGTAACACACCTCGACTTATGTCGATCTTACAAAACGCATTATATTCTCTCAACTCGAGTTATGTTTTTATTCCAACATTCCAAACTAACATATTTGTCCGTAATGAGAAGTAGTTGACCTATTTGCAATGAAATTAAACATCAAATAAACGCTTTTATGTTCAAATATTTATTTGTATATGTATTTTATTAATAAAATACGTAAAATTGAAATTGAGTTCAGTCTCATTTCTTGTTTAATTAATACATTTACAAAAAATTGCTTTATTTAAACATACACTTTAAATTTTTTTTAGTAAAATACGTAAAATTAAAATTGAGTTCAATCTCTGGAATAAAAAATTATGAATTAAATTTTGGCAATAGTTATTTGTGCTTTAAATGTTGTCCTTATTTAATCATCTTCGGCTATATCTGGATTGGTGTTTGGAATGTTACCATCATTTAAATTTTTATAGAAGTCGTGGAAGCATGGATCAATTAAATCAAGAATACTTAAAAGATCCGCCTTTTTTTCTTTCGAGATAATATGTAGCTTTGTAACTTGTTCTAAATCAGATGACACAAGCGAAATTACCCCACGTTTTAATACACAAAGACTTTCAAACGGTTCGTTATCGTTTAATGACGTCTTATACTGTATGTAACCAAATTTATTATTGCTGTACCTTAACCATTTTACATCTGACCATGAAAACTTGCCGCCATTTTCATTTAACTTTCTCCAAACAAACTTATTTTTCGATAAAGACCCAAAGTCATAAAAATTTTTTACTTTCCATTTCTATAACACAAAATTTATTTTTCGTACCCATTGATCGGACAAACTGGTACCAGTCACGAGGGTGGTGAATTTTTTGGTATGTTTTCTTTTTTTTCTCTATGACTGCGTGATCTACATCACACTCCATGTGTGTGTGTCCTGGCACTAAAAATTTGTGGTCAATGGTTTTGATGTGCGGATTGTTTTGAAGATATAGCATGAACATAGCGCTTACATAAGAATTTTTATTTTGTCCAGCACATGAGTCGCTATAAAAAATTAATGTATCGACGTTATCAGGTAATGAGCTAAGGTGTTTGAATAAGCACGATGAAATTTCGTTTCCGCCTCTTCGACCAGTCGCTTCATGCCACATATAGCAGTATGGCTCGTTGGTTTCACAGTCATGTACAGTCAAATTAAATGTAAATAATTGTCTTTTATAATAGCAAATAGATGTTTTCAAATATGGTGTTGGAAGACATTGTTGTAGGTCAAAGGCATATGTCTTTACATTTTTGTTTGACTTTGCAATATTTTTATCTTTCTCCTTTGATTTATAAGCAAATTCTGCTAAATCATGATGTTCAGCCTGGTTTGCTCTTATTTGAACATATAACTCATTATTTTTATCCGTGTATTCCAGCTTGGCTTTAAAAATATCGCACTTACTACAAGTGTCGAGCTTTGGTTGTTTAAATTTTAAATTCATTGTGTGAAATATTTCTGAATATTTTGATACACTTACCAAGGTTTCGTTTTGATTGCAAAATAGTTCATGCATTTTACTGATAGAAAGATCCGAGCTCAGATATTTCCTCTCTGAGTCTCTTCGGCAGTAATGGCTTTCATATGCAGGAAAGCTCAAAATATGTGCTTTTATTAACGAAATCTGTGAATCAGTAAATTTATTTTTTGGTGTCAATGATCCACGTCGATCAGAAAGTTCAATGTTTGGAAAATTAATTTTTTTGGAAATAACGCTTCTGATAAAACTTTTAGTTTCTCCAAAACAACAGATGAAGCACATCTGGCAAACATTAATTCTATTTCCATTAACTTCCAAATAATAATAGTTAGTGTTACTTCTGTTTTTTGGATTTCTCGTACTTTTGATATTTGTTTGCGTCCTTTTTTCTGATATTTCAATCAGCGATGAAATGTATATAACTCGTTCATTGTATGATCCAAGACTCCAATATTTTTTAAAAATCATGTTTTGCTCCTCAAATAGTATTTTATCTCTACATTTTTTCCTGCATGATCCCATAGGAACACATTTTCTTTCATCAATTACCTTTCCAAGTTGTGTAGTATATGATTTCCCTGAGTTGCGGTTCTTCTTTCTCTCTTTTCTTGACTTAGAAATTTCAGTGTGCGTCTCAATAGATTCTGAGACATGGGAGCTTTTTTTTGGTGTGGAAGCTCTGAGTCTTCTCTGGACTAGCTTCAGAAGATTCAGAGATGTGAGAAATTTCGGTAGATGAAAGTATGAAATCTCGGTCCTTCACCGAATCGTCGGAATCAAAATCAATATAGCTAGATTCCTCAAAATATTCCGGTAAAGAAGTTTGCGGTAAAGAAGTTTGCAGTGGAGTATTCTTGACAAAAGCTGCATAAATTTCAGAGCTACAGTTGTTTAAAGGGCTATTAAAGCTCGATTCAGTTTCATTATCAACACATGGCGTAAAAAATGTATTTTCGAAAAATATATCGCCGATTGCGGAAAATATACTGTTCTCGCATAAGTATTTCGAAGGCCACTGGTTAATCTTAAATTTTATTTGCTTCTCATCTGTGTTCCCTTAATGTATTTTCTCCGCCATCCTTAAAATTCTTGCTGAACTTAACGCTTAAGTTAAAATCTAATTAGGAAATATTAATTTAAGTATTAAGTATTTAAGTATTCACAATTTAACATTAACTTACTATTAATAAATTTAATTTTACTTAATTTGAGCACTACCTACTATGTAGGCATGAAATAATACTATTCTAATTATATTATCGAAGATCGAACTATCGCTTTCAAACGGTGTATTGACGCCCACTACACTGCGAGCAACTTCGTAGCCCGATTTGCTACGCTTCGTGCGACCCTGTGTCTAATGTGCCATGCAGTGAAGACGTAGCCTTGGCTGCATTGTTAACTTATACTTTTAAGAACGAAAGTTAATATTAAACCTTAATCATTTTAAAATTCATAGTATTTAGTGGTTTTATAAAAGCATATTTTAAAAAAAGGTGTTAATTTGTCTTTGGAATACAAGCATAACAAGATATATTTTTCCAGTTTGATTGAATTCAATTTTGATATAACAACATAATTAAAGATATGTCCCTAAATTGGAAGAACCATAATTTTGAATAACAGCACTTTTTGAGATATGTGTGCCAATTGGCAATAATAGATTTTGGAATAACAACACTTTTTGAGATATGTGTGCCAATTGGCAATATTAGATTTTGGAACAACAGCATAAGTTGAGTTACTTTTATCCTAGGTCTTAAGTTCAATTTGGAATAAAAACACTACTCAGATATGTTGTTATGGCTTCCTATGACTTACCTCTTCAGCAGTTCGAAGTTGACTGAGGAATAGAAACACAAGTATTGTTGTGCTGTTATTCCATTTGTAATGAAGTGACACAGCGACATATGCTAATAAATCTTGCCTTATATCTCGATAACTAAACAAGGTATCAGGACCAAAATTTGCCACAATATGTAATCGAATATGGGGAACCCCATGGTACTATTAACTCAATTTTAGCATATCTCGAGTTATGCTGTTATGCCTTGAGACCACAGATATGATTTACACTTAACCATACTATGATCTCCACAACCATGCTATGATCCTCGCAACAATAGTATGATTCACACTCAACCATATTATAATCTCCACAGCCATATTATGATCCTCACAACCATATTATATTTTTATACAACCAAAGTATGATCCTCACAACCATAGTATGATTCACAAGAATCATACTATGATCCCCACAACTATAGTATGATTCACACTCATATCTTTTCTCTGCGTGCAAGCACCTCCTAATGGAGATTTTTGGCAAACGTTTAATTTAGATAAATTCAGCATTCAATTTCCCTGCCCGTTCGCCGGATTTAACAGCATCTTGTTATTTCCTTTGGGTATATTTAAAAGAGAGGGTGTACTTAAACCCAGAACCCTAGAACAGCTAGAATATGCGGGCCGAAATAAGAGCGTTGCAACCATATATTCTGATTCGTGTAATGGAAAAAGCTCAACGCTGCGCGGCTGAAATTGGTGTTCACTTACGTGACGTAATCTTTCTCACAAAAATTTTAAAAATCTACAGATATATTTATTATTTTATTATTTTGTAAGAAAAATAAATTTAAATTAAAAATGAAATATGTTTTGACTGTTTGGAAACCCCTTCGTGACTTTTGCCGCACCCTGTACTTGTGTACATACAAGTAGATTTTAAACGAGTACTAAACGTCTGTCCATCGTCTATACATACGTCTGTCCTTCCTTCATACAATGTTAAATCAATTTATTCAATTCTAGACAATCATTGCAAACTCAATGCCGAGGTGGAGGAGACACTATTATTCCGTGCTTTAGAGTAACAAATTTTGTAAGCAAGTGTAAAATTTTGTTTATTTTATTTATACGAGCGTAGCTGACTGCCGTTCATTGAACGCATGTAGTTGAACGCATTATTAAGAGTGAAATACACTCTTCTATCACGAGGGGCGTTCAGTTCAACGCGATATAAGATGGAACTTGATAACTTTATTATGAAAATGTCAGCATTGCTTAAGAACCATTCCTTTGCTTGTAGAACGATTTCGCTCAATCACCCTATTCCCAAAAGACGATAAATCTGTCGGATGAAATATTATTTCCGCATTCTGACTGGTATATAATAAAATGCCATTGGGTTGACAAAACATATTATAAGAGTAACTACAATAGATTACATAGCTGCCAAGATTATTGTAAAGGGTGTATTTTATTGAGGTATAGAACTTCGAATTGAAATAAAACACAAGAAAATCGTTTTAATGTCCATCAATTTGGCTTTATTGGAAGGATAATTTTATGCCATTAACGTTTAAATATGATTTCGGGCATGTGGCCGCCGCGTCTGGCTCGAATAAAGCCAATTCTACAGGTCCAATTTTCAACCACTTTTTCGAGCATATGGGGCCGTATGTTGGCAATAACGCCACGAATGATGGCTTCCAAGTCCCCTAACGTTTCTGGTTTGTTGGCGTAGACGAGCGACTTCACATATCCCCAAAGAAAATAATCCAATGGTGTCAAATCACACGATCTTGGTGGCCAATTGACAGGTCCATTCCGCGAAATTATGCGCTCATCGAATGTTTCCTTCAATAATTCGATTGTGACGTGCGCTGTGTGGCATGTAGCGCCGTCTTGTTGGAACCACAACTCATCCACATTCATGCCATCCAATTCGGGAACAAAATAGTCGGTTATCATGGGTCTATACCGGTCTCCATTAACGGTAACTGACTCTCCAGCATTATTTCGGAAGAAGTATGGCCCAATGACTCCACCAGCCCATAGAGCACACCAAACAGTCAGTTTTTGTGGATGTAATGGCGTCTCAGGGGTCTCATGTGGATTCTCTTCACTCCAAATGCGGCAATTTTGCTTGTTGACGTAGCCATTCAACCAAAAATGAGCCTCATCGCTGAACAAAATTTTGTGATGAAAATCAGCATCGAGATGAATCTCATTTTCGGCCCATTTTGCAAGCGTTGTTCTTTTGTCAACCTGTTCATGATGAAATGGCAAACCAAACTAAATATTAATCACTTGACAGCTGACAAAATGGCCACCAGTTAAAAAAGTGATGCCAACTTAAAGTTCTATACCCCAATAAAAAACACCCTTTATATGACCAATGCATTTAATAAAGAAGTATTTGCATGGCCGAGGTTAAAATCCCGTAACTGGAAATTATACCACGTTCTACACGGACTTGAACCTGACTTACTTCTGTAAGAGTCGGGCATAGTAACCTTCTTACAACGACGGCCCATTACTTTTCAAATTATGTGAAAACGCCTGCCTTACACAAATGCGGTTGTTAGTAAAATCTGACACGATTAAGTATCGATCATTAGTATCTTCATATTTATTACTTTGCTTTGAGGTAAGGGCCCATTGACGCTTTTCTCCAAGCTGTGTAATTGAACCTCTGGTAGTCTTAAAATAACGATTAAAATTTACAATGTACAGAACATTCTTATCCATGCCGATATTGCAACTTCTTATATTTTTGGAACATTTACAAATTTTCCCAAAAAATATTTCATTCATTTTTGCCGGAAGTTCAAAAATACGCTGCATAAGAAGTTTCATTATTTTGTCCACTACGGGTGGGTCGCCGTGGTAAGATGTTATTGTGCAAATTTGTTGTAACAACCGAATGTGTTGTCAACCAAATTGCAGGAACTATTCAGTTTTTATCAGTACAAACGAATGTTGATTGTTGTATATGCAGTTTTCAGTAAATGAAGCTAAAAGTGTCGCTAACAGTGAAAAAGTACTGGAACATAAATTTTCAGGGTCTTAATATCCATGTATTGTACTTGTAATTTAAAAGTTAACAATCTGTCTGCCTTCACAAAAGTATGTAGTCGAAAACATAAAGACGATTTGAGTGGAAACTAAAAAAAAAGAATTTAACGTGGATTTTTTTCGATTTAAAATTTTTATATTTTAAAACGATACTCTTACCATTTTTTTAAACAAGTTCATTCCATAATTAAAAATTGTATGTTATCGTCCCCAATAATGGGTTAACGCAATTAATTGTTTGCAAAACCATACGATTTTTTCGAACACGTGGAGTTAAAAGGGTTCTTGCGAACCTCGATGTAAATAAAAACACGGGCTCGGATGGTATTTCGGCACTTGTTCTATGTAAGTGCTCTTAGACGCTAGCCCGTCCATTACGCAACCTTTTTAACCATGCTTACCGTGCGGGAGCCTTCCCAGCGTGTTAAAAGGTTGCGAACGTCCAACCGATCCCTAAAAAGGTTGAAGCCAATAATTCTGCGAATTATCAGCCAATTGCGATTTGCTCTGCGCTCTCCAAGGTAATGAAGAGCATGGTGAACCGCCATCTTGTGAGGTATTTAGAGAACCACGACTTGCTTAGTGATCGAAATTATGGCTTCCGTAGAAATTGCTTTACCAGAGACCTGATGGTGTTCTTGTCGAAGCGTTGATGTCGGTCTATCCACCAGTTTGGTGAGAGTAAAAAGATGATAAAATGGTTTCTCTTCTGGTCCTGTTAGATCACAGCAAAGCCTTCGACACTGTGGACCACAACATACTTATCTCCAAACTGAAAAATCTTTTTTTTTTCCAACACTGCTTGCAATCTTTTGTCCTCGTACTTATCTTATCGATCACAAATTGTTATTGTTGGTAGTCTACGCTCGAATGCTCTAAGTGTCTCTCGGGGCGTCCCCCAAGGATCCATTCTCGGCCCACTTCTCTTTTCTATCTACTTTAACGACCTCCCTGATGTCCCGGAAACATGTAATATGCAAATGTATGCCGACGATGTGCAGCTCTACACTTGCGCTAAATCAACAGATGTTCATTCACGCATTTCGCTCATAAACAACGATTTAGATTTAATTTATAAATGGGCTAATAATAACGGATTGCGCCTCAATCCCTCCAAAACAAAATTAATTGCAATAAGCAGAAGAGCTGTTCGTATACATTACAACGTTATGCTTGACAATACTATGATAGATTGTATTCAGACATCATCAAATCTGGGAATAGCCTTTAACTCAAAACTTACATGGACAAATCACATTAATGGAACTGTCGGTAAGGTGCGAGGAATGCTGAGAAATGTATGGGCAGTTCGAACTTCTACTCCGTTTCAAATTAGAATGTTGTTAGCAAAATCATATCTAATCCCAACACTTCTCTATGGGTTCAGAAATATTCGCCAATTGCGACTCAGAAGACAGTCGGAAACTAAATGTGGCTTACAATGATATTGCAAGATATATTTTTAACAGAAAGCGATACGGCCGAATTTCTGAGTTTTCATATCAAATATTTAACATATGTTTTGAGAATTTACTCAAAGTCAAATGTATTTTACTACTCCATAAAATCATTAATAACAAAGAGCCTGAGTATCTTTTTAACCGCTTAAAATTCGCTCGATCCAATCGGGGAATGAAATTTTTCTTTCCGAGAATTAAGAGTCTAACATCTGAACGACAATTCTTTGTGTATAGTACACGTCTCTGGAACAATCTCCCGTCAAGCCTTCAAGTCATAAGCAATGTAACAACTTTTAAAAAGGAGCTACTTAATTTCTATAAATAGTAAATTTGTATATTATTAGTTTTAGTACAACCTTATTCAAACTATGTAATTGTAATTTGATTGTAATATTATTAAAATTTCCCAAAATGTTAATCTTACAATCCACTAAGCCCGCACTAGAATATATAAGATGTTACATCCTGTAGTGCGTGGTTAAACAAAATAAAAAAGGTCATGGCTCTGGCTCCAAGGCCTTTGATAGAGTCTGGTACGGTGCACTCATATCAAAGTTGATCGCTTTTGGTGTTGGTAATACGTTTGCTCGATTTATATCGAACTTTCTTAGAGATCGCACTATTAGAGTTGTTGTAGGTGGGTTCTCATCCAACACACATAGGCTTACCGCAGGTGTATCACAAGGCTCTGTACTTTCTCCCTCTTTATTTCTTATTTTCATTGACAAACTCCGATCTTACGACAGCAACCACTGTCATTCATATTCATTCGAACGTAAGCCAAGTCTTCAAGATATTGAAGACAAAAGGCGAATTATGGATGGCCGGGATCTACTGGCCATTTTCGAATGGGGTCAAGTGAATAGAGTAGATTTTAATACGCGTGTGTCTTACCAGCGATTCGCTGACTCAACAATATCTTCAGTTTCTATCGATGGTATGGATATTGAACAATCAGAAACTCTTGATGTTCTGGGCATGAAAATACAATGTGACTGACGATCGTTGGGCGAGACATGTATTTGAAGTGTTGAAAGAAGCACTCAAGTGCATAGGCTTTTTCAAGCGTTGCAAGAAATATTTCACTCCTTCTGATCTTTTCAATATCCATACAACTTACATCAGGCCGAAGAAGAAATAAAACTTCCCATGGGTAAAGGCTCCAAAATCATCATAGGTTTTTTAAAGCGTTACAAGAAATATTTCACTCCTTCTGATCTTTTCAATATCCATACAACTTACATCAGGCCGAAGAAGAAATAAAACTTCCATATATGGGTAAGTGCTCCAAAATCATCATTGGAACTACTTGACCGTAGTCAAAGGAGAGTGATGGTGCTGATAGGTGACAGTAGGGTATCCAAATCTATTGTTTACCTTGAGCATCGTCGGAATTTGGGTTGCGTGACGCTGTTCATGGTGTGTTTATCAAATATCCGTCGCCTTATTCCAGAAGTGAGGATGTTCGGCAGTGATAAGCGACTTTCTAGGAATTCACACCCGTTTATTATCGATTGGCCAGTTGACCGCACTTTACACTACAGATCAAATTCGTTTTTCGATTTTGCCTTTTTATGATTGAAGGCTATGAATCGTTAATCAGTTGGTAGCCGAACTATTTTACTAATTTCGTTGCGAAAATTTGCTCAATAACACTGCCAACAATGGATATTTTCTACTGTGCACCCTACCTTCTACAAAACCTTACACTCATCATCTCCTTTGGTTTATTCGTAAAAATAAGTATTCTCTTAAATAAACAAATGCCGTAAAGCAAATAAAAGTGTATGACTAAATTTGAGTACGACAGTGCAGCGGTGTGCGTGAATTTTAAGGGGAGTTCGCAGATGAGCTTTGCTTGCATTTAGCTAATTTAAATACATGAACTTGTATTCATGCATATGTGTTTAGTTGTGTGTGAGTAAGAGCGTAAGCATTTACAATTTTAGTCATATTTCTCTCCTCCACTCTGGCCTTATTCGATGAATTACAACAAACTTGACGTAATCATCGGCATCGGCATAAACAGCCAAAGGAAACAAACCATCAAAAAAAATTGTCTGATTTTAGATGCAAAATAATGGATTTTGACAGATTTTGTTGTTGTTTTTCTTTTTTGTAGATCAAACTCAAAAAAAGTGAAGAATGATGTGATGGATAGATTGATAGAAACTACATAGAATTGTGAGATATGCTACCGCTGATTGTCTGCCTTACTAAATTACGCCCACTTTTTCATTAAAAAAAATGTTGTTTTGAAAAAGAGAAATTGTGTTTTATTTGTTTTTACTTTTTTTGCTCACAGTATTTGAAGGCAAAAAAACATTGAATATATGAGAATTTGGATGACGTCAGGGTGGCTATTCATTGAAATCAAGTTGAATTATTTGTAAAATACAAAATTTTATCGAACTACGATTAATTTCAGTTTTAAGCAGTTTTTTGAGTAATATAGGCAAAGGTAAAATCAGATTTGGATCAAGAGGAAAGCGAACAAAGCTTGGAGTATATTAAAATGTATCTGACAATAGATATTTCCAACTTTAGTCACTCACAGCTATGGTGCTAAGCTGTGAGTGTCTAAAGTTGGAAATATTTATTGTCAGATACATTTTAATATTATCCAAGCTAAAAATCACTTCTGTTTACGTAGTGTATGTAAAATTTAAATTTGCACAGTTAGAAATGCCAGATTTAATGAAAAATTTTACAATTCTTCCAGATGCATTTAAAAAAAACAATGTATTTATTAATTAAACAACGAAAGGTCTGTCAAAAAGTGATTTTAAAACTGAAATTCAATAATTAATCACAGTAAATCAGTGCCATAAATTACAGACCAAGATTTGAATATTAAACAGGCATGAATTTCAGATATGGTGAATTGAGTTGGTTGTAAAAGTTTCCATACAAATTTTATGACACATCCGTAAATATCATAATTCACATACATACGAGTATTGTTATCTTAATGTACGTACAACATAAAATATATCGTATATTTCCAAAACTAATCCAAAATTCCTTACAGCCCATGCACATTTCTTATATTTTTTTCAAACACCTTTCAAACCAATAATTTCCCAATTGAAAATTACACACAAAAACAAAAAAAAAACCTGTGAACACTTGTACGTGTACCCACCAAAAATAGCTGGGCTGCATTTGGACTTAAAAGACGCCTCCGCGTCAAACTAGCGACAGCCAACAACATGTCTCTCGGTCGGTCGGTCCGTCCGTCTGTCCCTCCAGCGTACACACAAAATGTTGTTTATTCAATGAAATGTACGATATAATACGAAAGAAAAGTCTTTGATATTGAACAAACTACATACAGCACCATGGTGGCATACTCGTAGTAGATTTAAATTTAAATCTAGCTGTTGGACGAAAGTTTTCTGTTCTGTTGCGAGAGGTGTATGAAAATGGCAAGAAATAAATAGATGTCTCTTAAAATACCTATAGAGTTTGTATTTGTTTCGTTTATACCAAGGGAATCTGTTAATACTTTAATTGTAGACCTAGGTTTATAATGAAAGTCATATGTTTCAAAGCAGGGATGCAAACCGAACCCGAACCGACTTTGAACCGAACCATATAATTTTTAAAGCCATTAACCGAACCAAAAACCAAACCGCTTTTAGAACAATTTGTCGAACCGAACAAAAAAACACAAAATACTCGTATTATAAAAAAAAGTGGTTCCGTTCACAACAAAATTCACTGTTTGTTTCAAATTAAATAAATATTAATTTTACTTTTGTTAATAATAAGTGTTATTCTTGTATTTAAGAGGGCTGCTATATATATATTTCTGGCCTAATAATGAAAATGCTAATATTTATCCTTAAAAATGGTTTTATTGTTTTTCAAAGTATTCTCCAGCATGATTTATACACTTTTGCATGCGCTTAACCCAATTGTCGAAGCATTTTTTCCACTCCGATTGAGACACCTCCAAAACATGGTTTTTGAACGCTTTAACAGCATCTTCTGGCAACGAAAATTGTTGACCTCGCATTTTTTTCTTGATGTGCGGAAATAAAAAGAAATCATTGGTTGCCAAGTCAGGCCGGACGGCGGATGGCCCATCAATTCGACGTTTTGGTCGGTCAAAAAGGAGCTGGTTTGAGCTGATGTCTGAGAGCTCGCATTGTCATGGTGCACAAATAAATATTAATTTTACTTTTGTTAATAATAAGTGTTATTCTCAAAATTATCAAAAATGGATTTATTGTTTTTCAAAGTATTCTCCAGCATGATTTATACACTTTTGCATGCGCTTAACCCAATTGTCGAAGCATTTTTTCCACTCCGATTGAGACACCTCCAAAACATGGTTTTTGAACGCTTTAACAGCATCTTCTGGCAACGAAAATTGTTGACCTCGCATTTTTTTCTTGATGTGCGGAATTAAAAGTAAGTCATTGGGTGCCAAGTCAGGGCTATACGGCGGATTACCCATCAATTCGACGTTTTGTCCGGTCAAAACGGCGCTGGTTTGAGCCGATGTGTGAGAGCTCGCATTGTCATGGTGCACAAAGATTCGTCTTCTCTTGTTCGTTTTTCGAATTTCTTCGAAGACTTCAGCAAACAAATTGTGGTGTACCACTCAGAATTGACCGTCCTTCGTTGCTCAAGCGGAACAGTCGCCACATGACCAGTTTTGTCGAAGAAAGGCGACCATTTGCTTCGAAGTGCTTCTTCCACGAATAACTTTCGTTGGATTTGACTCGTCTTCGAAGACCCACACGGTCGATTGCTGCTTTGTTTCGGGCTCATACGCATAGATCCATGATTCGTCACCTGTGACTATCTTATAAACGTCTTTTGAAGCACCGCGATCGTATTTTTTCAAAATTTCTTTGCACCAATCGACACGAGCCTTTTTTTTGAGCGATTGTCAAATTGTGCGGGGTCCAACGAGAACAAACCTTTTTTACGGTCAGGTGTTCATGCAATATCGAATGTATGCTGGTGGAAGAAATGCCCAAGGATGACTCTATCTCACGGTATGTCACATGACGATCTTGCATTATCATTTAACGCACGGCATCAATGTTCTCTGGCACAACGACCGTTTTTGGACGACCTTCGTCTTTGAGCAAGCGTTGGTCACGATTGAATTCATTTAACCAGTTTTTCACAGTGCTATAGGATGGTGCTTCATCGCCATACGTGATATTCCACGTCGAAAGTTGTGAAAAATGATCGCACGAAAATGTTCAAGAGTTAATTCCATTTTTTTGCCAAATTTATTTTTTCAAGTCAATGTAAACAACACAAATGATGGTCGTACGTCAGAACGTTCTGAGTACGTTTATGCTAAAAAATGTCAAAATTTCCCATGGAAATGTCAGATGGCGCCACTAAGTGTTGCTTAGGCCAGACCAGAAATATATATAGTAACTCTCGTATGATTAAAATATAAAATAAATTAACTAAGGTTCATAATTAATTATTATTATAATTATTTCGTTCCCAAATAAGCAAATTACCGCCTTTCACCCTGTATTATTAAACCAATTTTGAATCATTGAAGTCAATCAGAAGCAGGCATAGTAGCGTCCGTAGAGCAAACGAAGTTGGAATAAACCCATCTCATTGGAATTTTTTCAACGATTTCAAATATGCTTCTATTAATGTGTCTTAAGGTTTTTTTTCAATTGCTGAACTGAACCTACCTACCATTGAACAAGTTCTGAAGTGGAACCCAAACATGTTTCAAAGTTTTCAAAAAAATTTGATATTTTTGGTAGTGGTGCAGAAAACAGAAAATAGCTTTTACCGGAACTTAAAAGGGATCTTAAGAATCTTTTTATCAAAATTTGAAATTAGTTTTTTTTAAAAAAAAGAAGAAAGAAATTAATCTTCAAATTGTTTCTTTTCAATTATAGCTTCAATATTTATTGCCTTAACTCGAGTTTCAAGTCAAAACATTTTTTTTCTAGATTTTTGTAAAACCGCTAAGTCGTTAATATTAAAACGTTATCCAACAAAATCAACTTTTTTACTTATTGAAAATATAACGGTTTCTTTTAATAGAAAATTTATTTTTTAAAAAAAATATTTAATGAATTCAGCTGGATTTAACGTATTTTAGCAATTTTTTTAGTTTTTATTTCTTAACCTCACTTAATTTTTTTGGCTGTCAAGTTGACTACGCCTAATGTGTCAACCATTTCTCATCCAGAACATACCACACTCCTGCCTATTCACTTCTATTTGATTCAAAATATGTACATGAACATGATGAGTAAGAGGTGAGAGAAATTAAAAATAACTTTTAATGGCCAAACACGTCCAAACGTACGTATGCATGTTGATTTTACGATAATTTCCAACACATGGAAAAAGCATGCCTATATAAAGATTAAAACAATACAAATAAAAGACAGAACAAGAAAAAAAACATTATAAACACGTACGCACAATGGCAATGTCAAAAACAACAAAATATGCATTAAGCTTTTCCAAAAAAAAAATCCATTCTGAAGAAAATTTATGTTTCCGAAAGCAGGTTTTTTAACCATTGAAACTAATAAAAAATATTTACGACATGTTGAAATTTTTAGGATGTAAACTAAATGCAGTGCAGTCTGGGGAATTCAGCGGAGTTCTGGAATGACAGACATTATGGCATAGTTTGGGGAACACAAATTACTTTGGTTGACATTTGATTTCAATAAATCTAGCAGTTTGGTCGTTTTCTTTTTTTTTAGCTCAAATGTTGTTGCTTGAATTTCTAAAGAATTTCGTACGTTCTTTTGAAACTTAAAGAAATATAAGGCAAATCATTCATAGAATTTTTTTATATTAAAAAAATATTTTTGATTAAATTTTTTTAATATCGAGGCTAACAAACTATTTAAAATGCAGTTTTCCATCTCGTAACGCCGACGACTTTACAAGAAAGAGATTAATCTCTAAGCCATGTAAAAAATTCTCCATAAAATGTATTAGTCATTCGAAATCGGCGTTAAAAAACGTAGTAAAACAAAAGATAAACAATAATATTCCGGTCAGTGAGTATACGATTTCTATAGCAATCAGCTTAAAGATCCCATTGCTCTTAATGGGTTGTTGAGGGATTAAGATAGGGTCTTTTATTCAAATTGTCATATTTCCTTATTACTATATAATTTTTTCCTAACTCCAACAAGTGAATCAATCCTTTTGCGTAATATTGCTGTTCAATTTTTTTCTTTCACGTAGTCTTCTTTCACGTGACTCCGTATTGGCGCCAGCAATACTACTAACAATCGAACTGCAATCTACTTAATGTTGACGCATCTGTCGAATTTTATTCCTGCTTTCCCGACAATGCAGGTTTAATTTATTTGTACACCTGAATCATGTAGCATAAAGATCGATATCATGGCGTAATAGCGAGCACCATTCACGGCTACGTTCCGGCCATCATAATTTTTGAAAAAAAAAAATTGCACCGATGGATGATTCCACCAGCTAATAAACCGCACCAAACAGTGGTTTTCTCTGGGTATAGTGGCACCTCTTGAACTTCTTTTTGGAAATTTTGTTTATTGACCTTGCCGTTGAGCCTCATCTCTGAACAAAATTTTGGTCAAAAGCAGTGGATCTTCCCGTTTCTCACCGAACGCTCATTTCCATAATACAGTTGCGAACATTTAAAGGTAATTATTTTTAAAAAATAAATGCCGTAAAATGTCCTTTCAAATTACCAATAAAGATTCCACACTTGATTTGAATTTTTATATTTTTTGTTCTGAAAAAATACCTCTAGATGGAACACCCTATACATTACATGAAACCATTTTCTGTCATCGATTAACAACTATACGCAATATATCGTAATAGTTTCTTTATATTTTTTATATATTTTATATCAAGTCATTACTGTAGTTTATTTTATGTCTATTGTTCGAACCTGAAAAATTGAAGCTTCAGGGTGGGCGATTTAAGATTTTAAATTTGAATCGACTGCAAATAAATACTGATAGTTATTTCAAATTTCTGTTTTTTTTGAAACTGTTGAACTGTGTCATTAAATAATGGAACACAATTTTATTTATATGACTACAACAACTGGCTCGGCAGTACCTCATGCCATCAACCCAATTTTTCAGTACATTTTCGATTGTTTTGGGTTCAAATCTCTTCAATAGCTACTTTAATTCATGTTTTAACGCTTTAATTGTCTCTGGATGCTTTAAGTAACATATGTATGTATGCCATTAATGGCTCCCCACAGAAATAAATCCAAAGGGCTTAAATTATAGCCCTGATGCGGCCAATTGACATCACAATTTCGACTGATTATTTGATTTTCAAAAACAGCGCGTAAAATATCGATGGTTGCGTCGGCTGTGGTTCCGTCTTGTTGAAACCAAATGTCGTCCATGCAATTCTCTTGAATTTTTGGAAACAAAAATTCGTTGAGCATAGCGCGGTAGCGATCACAGTTGACTGTAACGGCGGCGGCACCTTGCTCACTTCTAAAGAAAAATGACCCAATGATGCCGCCAGCCCAAAATCCACACCACACAGTGACTTGTTGTTGGCATTGGCTTCCTAATAGTCACGTGTGACTTCTCTGAACCCCATATTTTGCTTATTGACATAGCCACCGAGCTGAAATTGAGCTTCATCTGAAAACACAATTTTTCGCTAAAATTCTTCATCTCCTGCCAAACAATCTTCAGCCCATTGGACGAAGCAAAAACGCATCGGATGGTGTTCCATGTAAGAAAATTCTTTTTGGCCATAATAGGATGAGTTTGACATCGCCGATATGTGGCTTCAACAAAACAGTGCCACTAGTCACACAGCACGCGTTACAATAGATTTACCGAAAGGCAACTTCGGTGAACGTGTTATTTCGAGATATGGTCTGGCCGAATGGCCACCTCGTTCGTGCGATTTAAAGCCATTTCATTTCTTTTTATGGGGCCACATCAAGTCATGTAACATTTGCACTACACCTGCAATAAATTTGAACTCTATATGTTTAATGTTCTGTGGAAAACCCTGTACATAGGAAAATATCGATCCGATCTTATTATGAAACTGATTTGACGACTTTCAAGTAATGTATATCTATAGATATCGACATATGAACTCTTTATTCCTATATTCCAACTAAAACAGATGATGTTGCGTTTGCTTTAACTCTGACTTACTATTCCATCCCTCTATGACAAACAACAACAAACCTGATCTTATCAGCTTGCCGAGTAATTCCTTTTTTAAAAATAATACCACAAAATGATCACAACAAACCAAAACAAAACTCAAAACTATTTTAATTATACTAGGCACATGATTTAATGGAATTTCCTAAAATCTACGAATGACTCATTTCCATGAGTCGTACCTTTCAACATTTTAATTTTGATTCAACGAAAGAAACAATTTGTGTCTTTCGTCAAAGGATTTTTCGATATGCTTATAACCATATGGAAATGGATTACTTCATTTCCTCTATACATAAATCTTTTAATATTAAAACATTATTTATACATACATTATTCTCAAAATGTTTAAACAATAATAATAACAATAAGCATAAAAGAACGAAATGAAACAGACAACAAAAATAATACTTACAAAAAATCAAAATATGTTTTTTATCTTTTTTCTGGTGGCAATTCTCGTCGTTTAAATATAGTTTTTTTTAGAAAAAATACACACAAAAAATCACGAAATCATATACCAACAAACTTGAAATTATAAAAAAGAGAATGAGAGAGAAAATAAATACACAAATTAAAAATCAGCATATGTTTTTTTTTTTGTGGAGGCAAATTAAGAAGGAGAAAAAAAACATGAAAAAAAACACACGCGGCGGCAGCGGCGGCGACGACGGCATCAGCCCCAAAAAGATGAGGTAATTTTTGTTGATTTTGAACAAAATTTATTGGGTTTATTAAAAAAAAATACAGAATATTTTCGAATAAATATTTAACTAAAAACCGAAAAAACACAATTTGTGAGCTGAAAATAATAGATCTTTGTTTTTTTTTAATTTTTTAGCAAATATTAAAAAAACATTTGTTTTTTACTTTAAAAATATTTTTTCCGTTTTTGTTGGATATTTAAATATTTTTTTTCTTTTGTTATATAACTGCACTTTATAATTTTTTTACTATTTTTTCTAGCTTAAATCTGGTTTATTTTTTTATTTCAAGTTATGCTACTGGCTTTGTTTTCATTTCGAATTCCATTTAACCGGCCCAATTGCGTAGGGGTAGGAAGTTGGCTAAAAAAATAAATGGCCATGGAACAAGTTGATAACATACAAAAACAACGTACAAACGAAACGAATTAAATGAATTAATATCTAAACTGAAAACATTTGGCATTACGACATTGTAGCGTAGACACCGACAGCAGCACTTGTGAATGGTTTTAAGACACGATACCCGACACGACGAATTGATTTGGATCGTTTTTTCTTCGATCTCTCAAGTGGTGGCATGGAATGTGGCAAATTAAAAAAAAAACAAGAACAACACCCACAACAAAACAATCAGTTGAATATTCGAATGCAGAATCTTAAAAGTGATACTACAATTGTTTTCCAATTGAAAAGCCTGCTCCTTCTTGCATAGAATAGAATTTTCCAAACATGAACTAATCCCGTTGAAAACAAAAAAACATTCACACATCACATCATCGGAACCGAAAATCCATATGTTGCGCCCGTTATTATCAACACCAAAAACCACACACGCACACCATACAAACAAATTCTGACGTCGCGGTAATGATTGTTGTGGGCCCTCAGGGCGGGCGGAGGAGGGAGGTGTAGCACAGTAGGTAATGCTTATTATACCAACCTACCCACCCATCACTTCACATGTCTGAGCAATTCGTTGTTGTTGTTTTTTTTGTTTTAATTACTCTAGCACTACCTACTATTTATTGTTAGTAAAGAGCGCGTACCGTTTAGTCATTCGTTTGTCTTGCACGTTTTACCCGCTAATTCTTACTAACGCGTACTTTAAGTAGCAGACTACACAAACTAACTGAATCAAGCAGTGAGTCGCACTAAGCTCATATGGGTCCTCGGTCACCTAAACGAACGACATAGTAGAGAGAGAGCGGCAGAGCACAACAATGCACTGCTCTCCCCCAGACAGGGAGCCCAACAAAGCCCCCAAAAACGAAGTCTCTTTAATTCTCCCCTACTCAAAGACATTTCCCACGCTCTTTCTCAGTGCTGCTCGGAGCAAGATGATGTTACTTCACATGATCTCTGTAGTCAACAAAGTGATTTTAAAGATCATTTATTATGCTCAGCAATTGGAGCATATAATAATCACAAACACGCACACACACAAGCACGCATGATACTACCCAACAAACCAGTCCCTAAGCGTAATATAACTAAATTGGAGAATACACTTACTACTAGCAAATTTCTACAACTTTTCTTAAACATACATCATTTGAACCCATAGATTTCGTAACAAAGAAAAATAAACACAAAGTCGTCAACTATACGCTGCTTGCTTCACACAAGAAACAAAAAAACCCAAAGTCGTTGCGACGTATATGATGTGCCGTTATTTGTACACGTGCATTTTGTTTTCTTTGTTAAAGTTCTCAGTTGTTTTGTTCATGTTGAATTGTAAAGTTGGAGTAACAAAAAAGTGAAAATTAAAGAGAAGTAAAAAAGTGAATAAATTAAAGAGAAGTAAAAAAGTGATGAAATAAAGTTTGTATGTAAAAGTAAAATAAAATATATAGAACTATAAAAAAATGTCTTACAAAGCTGACATTTCCAAGCCTGTTTAAAGCTTATATTTCTAAGCTTGTTCAAAGCTTACATTTGTAAGCTTGTTCAAAGCTTACATTTCTAAGCTTATTGTATATTATAGACTAGCAAGCTTATAACAGGGTTCAATTTTGTTTATTATATAATTGTTACCAAGCGTATTACTATAGTTTTCACTAACGTTTTCTAAGCTTAAGGCTTATGATAGTAAGTTTGTTACAAGTTATTTCTAAATGGTTTTGGTTTGTTGGGTAACTCATAACTCAGTATGCATGTGTGAACGAACTCATACAAATGCAATTAATGTATGAGATAATAAATAGAAATAATATGTGTGTTTTATATACCAGAAACAAATCTTATAGATAAAAAACACACTATTTTATTAGATTTGTTGCTTTTTTGTGTGGTATGCTTCTGTTCTGGAGAGAAGTCAAGTGTTTTTGTAGTCAAATGCAAATAAATCTTGACGATGGCAACAAACAAAAAAAGAGCATGTATAATTTATTGATCTCTTATTGTTCGCCTTCGAAGAATAAACATGACGAATTCGTACGATTTGATATGTGCACGACGAGTATACGGTGGTGGTTGCTGCTTACAAATGGAGCCTCGGGTTATTAAAACTACAGCCGATAAAACGAATTGAATAGCCCTGATAGTAGACTTTTCAAAATCATAAAACTAGCGCTTTTTGCGCTTGTTTTCCCTGTAAAG
Source organism: Hydrotaea diabolus (assembly GCA_963513945.1). Lineage (NCBI taxonomy): Eukaryota > Metazoa > Arthropoda > Insecta > Diptera > Muscidae > Hydrotaea > Hydrotaea diabolus. The sequence continues at coordinate 173,210,037 of OY740719.1, forward strand.
GATGGTCCAACCATGGGGCTTCATGTTGATTGTGAGTCACATCTGCAAGATTTTTGCCCAACTTAATTTGATATTTCTTTGTTTCACAGTTTATGGTAGTAGACCTTTTCTAAATTATAAAACTAGCGGTTTTTGTGCTTGTTTTCCCTGTAAAGGGTGGTCCAACCATGAGGCATCATGTTGATTGTGAGTCACATCTGCAAGATTTTTGCCCAACTTAATTTTATATTTCTTTGTTTCACAGTTTCAGCGCAGAGCGTTAAGATTGCTGAACCTTTTTTTTCCAAAATGGGCGTTTAAATCGAAATACATTTCGTGTACTTCGTGATTTTTTGGTCAGAATAATCGTCCAATTGTGTCCACAATCGGAAAATTTAAAAACACCTGCGCATGCTCGCCAAGTTATTTCGGACATTGTTCTGTCCTCGGGCAGTACTTCCAAATTTATAATGGAAAATTATTCGATAAATCGTTAAACATTTTATCAAAATTAATCATCGATTACTGTGACGATGAGAAAAACGCACTATTTATCGTGTTGTGAATGATTTCGAAGAAAGAGGGTCTGTAGCATGGACCACAACGAACTGCAAGATCGGCTGAAAACATTACTGCTGCTCAAGAAAGTGTACAAAACAATCCATCAACCTCAATTCGACGCCGCGCTCAGGAATGTAATGAAATATGTGCTCAAAAGGGCTACCAGAGGCAGATATTTATCTGATATTGTATTCCATACATAATTGCCGACATTTAATAAAACAAAACAGATTACTCCAAAATTGTTTTATTTGGTGGCAATGGGTCACGTTGATACGTTGGAACACCGCCTAATGTCGAATAAAACCCAAATTATGCGATAAAAACTATTAAACGTGGTGGGTCTAGTCTAGTGGTATGGGCATGCTTCTCTTATTATGGTGAAGAACCCATACATTTGATAAGAAGCAGAATGGATAAAACCATTTATGTTAATATTCTGCAAGAAGTTAGGCTACCCTATCGTCACAGTTATCGATGATTGATTTTGATTAAATGTTTTATGTCCATAATAAATTTGCCACGGGTCTTCTTCACTTCTGCAAAATATGAACTGTCCAGACTAATGTTTACCAAAATGGCGGCAAAACAAACCAGTATACCTTACCGGCGGACACCCTGTACAATTAAAACAAATTATTTATTTCAGCCCTTATGTCATTAATGAAAATACCAAACGGCTAAAGCATTTAACAGAGCACCAGAGCCGGTTCTATGCAACGGATCGACCCGACGGAAGAATTCTTCGGCCTGTCATCTCGGCACTATGTGCCGCCACAACAAAAAAAACCGAGCAGCTTTTATAAGGCTTAGAGATTAATCTTTAATCGTAAGTCGCCGACACGCATGAGTAAGAAAAAAACTGATCATTTCATCAAGGGGTCATCTCTCCTTAAGAATTATGCTTGGGCATGGCCTCTAGAGCGGCGGGAACTTAAATCGAGAGTGGTCTTAGTGTAAAAGCAATCAAGTGCCAATAAGGTACAATTGGTCGCTTAGTGTTCGTCTTTAACGTTCTAAAAGAAATTAAAGCATAATTAAACTTCACAAGTGGCTTCTCGTTCTGCAAAATTGAAGAACGGAGGGGCGTTAGTATTATAAAGGGTGGTTAAATTTGAAGGGCCGATGTTGAAGGTGAACCACACCTAAACATCAAGTTTTTTTCTGCATTTCATTTGATATTTCTCAATTTCAGACTAACTCAATTTGAACTATGGAAAGATACAACGGTCAGAATGGTGGCAAGAAATGGCAACAGTGGATTATCAATTTTCGAAAAAAAAAATCATCTTCAGTGATGAGGCACATTTTCACCTCAGTAGATTCGTCAATAAGCAGAATTGCCGCATTTGGGCGAATGCTAATCCAAGAGTGATTGTCGATAAAACAAGGCACCCACAAAGAGTGACAGTTTGGTGCGGTTTATGGGCTGGCGGCGTCATCGGGCCGTATTTTTTCCCAAAATGAGGCCGGTCAGGCAGTTACTGTGAATGGTGTTCGCTATCGTGACATGATAATGAACTTTTCATGGCCCTAATTGGAAGATATGAATGTGGACGATATGAGGTTTCAAAAGGGCGGTGCCACTTGCCACACAGCTATGGAAACAACGGCTCCTTTGCGCGGCAAATTCAATGGCCGTGTTATCTCACGTCGTGGCGATGTTAATTGCCCGCCAAGATCATGTGATTTGACACCGTTGGACTTCTTTCTTTGGGGTTGTTTGAAAGAAAAGGTTACGTCGATAAGCCAGCTACAATTCAAGAGCTAAAAATAATGAGATAATTCGGCACATTAACGGCATAGAACCTCAATTATGCCTCAGCGTCATCGAAAACTTGAACCAACGGATGGAGGTGTTCCGCCGAGGTCGCGTCGGCCATTTGGCCGATATTTTGTTCCATACATAACTGAACCACACCAATATTATTATATTAAAAAGAAATGACAATAATTACCTAAATCAACATCGGCCCTTAAAATTTAACCACCCTTATTCAAAACATTGATCAATGTAGACCAATTTCAATAGCTTTCTTGCTTTACAAAAACCAGTTAAATGTGGGATTTACTTGTGTGATAGTCGTTCATATTAACTAGCACAGCACGGCGTAGTTAAAACTATTATTGGCAGATTATCTTAACCGCGGAAAATTTTAAACCTAGTCACGCCGCATTCAGTACCGCCTTTGTAAACGGATTTTCCATAAGCTATATCCCGAAGAGGATTTAAGAAATTAACCAAATTAACCTTGAAAGATATAAATGTGGACATTTTTTCTAGAAGTACGGCTATACTTGTCACACAGCGAATATTACAAAGATCACTATGCATTAACCATATCAGAGTAGGAGTTTATCACGCGGAGGCAACGTGAAATGCCTACCAATATTTTTAATTTAGGCGCATTTATGCTTCAGTTATTGAAAATTGAACATCACTCTTCCGTGCCACCGTGCAACACAATGTGATTTGACCTCTCAAATAAAAAAAGGAATTCTTTAATTAAGTATGACTAAATAGTAAAACATTTTCTAACAATTCTTACATATCAGAAGCTGTCATCGTTACCAATGCCATTCAGCTGTCCAAATATTCAGTAAGGTTCGCCATTTCGCCAAACATCGTTTTAAGTCTGAACGTGCGGCAATTTTTAAAAAAAATACATGAAAATCCGATCACTTAAGCCGCATCAGGGCCCAGCCAATTCTTCGCGCCGAAGAAAAGACTGGCCGAAAGTACACTATTATGGTTTTAACCACTTACTAGATAGATAATGATGCGAAATTTAGAAAACTTACTTGCAGTGGCGGCCAGTAAGTAACAAAAAAATCCGGCGGCCAGTAGCAAGAAATCAGACTTTTCTTTATAATATTTTAACTTCAAATATTTTTAACTGTCCTCTAAATAATACGTATTGCTTAAATTTATGATGTGCTTTCATTTATTTTCGGCGGTTGGGAAATACATATAAGTTTTATTTAAACGTAGTGACAACGCATGCCGTAAAAAATTTTCTAGACTCACCCAGAGCAATTAATTCGGTAAGTATACTAACATTGAAATTGTTTTCAGCTCTATAACACGTTTTTTTTATCATTATTTTTTATGGCAAAATACCTAACACCGAAATCTGAAATTCTCCAATAACTAAAGTATTGATACCCATGTACCCGATTTTGATGTGGCCGAAGAGATTGTGGGTTCCAAGTTCCAATAACAAGGAAGAGGATTGCATATGGTTGCTCGTTGACAAGAAATAAATCACTTTTCGCGAAAAAGGCCATAACGATGGCAATGGTGTTCCAATCCAATTGAAGGACTATCTGAAGACACCGCCTGTTTGTCGCAAATCAAACCCTGAGAACAATAAAAATCGGGTACCTATTTATTGCAAAATAGAGAAAAACGTTGTCAATCGTTGCCACTTCTGTCCTGTGTGCAAGATTATTTACGCATTTATTTATTTATTGCAACTTAAATTCGGAGACAAAATTCAAAATTTTAATATTTATTTATCTGCTTTAAATCAATTGATGAGGACATGTATATTTATCGACTTCTTTAAGAATTTAACTTTGTTTTAAACGTTTTCAAAAACTTGATTATGAATAATGTACAAACTACTTGATTAACCTGACCTGATTAAAAAACTAATAATTTTAATCACTCTTATTTCTGAAATGAAAGTTTTTTATACAAAGAAAAATTGTTTTTTATTCCAACTTATTGCGTTTTCATTTCCCTAAGCAAAAAGTCGTCTTTAAGCGTTATTTTACTACTAAAAAGTCTCAAAGCCGGCTTTTGATGTTTTTGTAGTGGCCGAAAAGTCGACTTTTAGTCTTAAGTATGTAACCCTACGTATTCTGCACATGCAGAAGAGTAGAGTATAAAAAGTGCCAACGCCCAACTACAGCCATTTCCCTAGTTTATTTTTGAATAACAAACAAGCCACCATTCATAGCTATGAATTTGATTGCATTCTTAGAGTCTACAAATGGAGACATTTACTTGACTTTTGATTGGAAAAAAATGTTCCATTCTTAGACAAAAGACTAAAACCGGACTGTCTGTCGGTTAATGACAACACTTTTAAAAAAACCCGACAATCGGGAGTTTCTAAATACGGTTTTGAAGAAAACTCGAAATGCCTGTTTTCTGAAAACCCCGGGTTTTTGTACAGTCCAATCCTGCTGCTCTGGAAACCGCTTTTTACATCAAATTATGCTCAATATTTTCATATTGAATTTAATTTTACAAAATATACTTTATTTAGGAACCATAACTTTGATAATTGTTATTTTAGTTGTTGTTGTAGCGGCTCACGTACTACCGGGGTGACAGCCCTTGGCTGAAGATTGCTGCTTCCGGTAAATCTGGTGCCTGGAACCGTCTGTCGTGGGATTGAATTATTAGTTTTGTAATTCATGGTGGTATATACATATAGGATTTGGCCCGGACGAACTTAACGACGGTTTTTTCTTGTTAAACTTTAGTCGCAAATAAAAGTTCAAGCCCGATTTGAGGACGTACCTCTACAGAAATTTCATATCAGGTTAGATTGACACAATTTGTAACAAACTCTACTAAATGTGGCCCAAGGCTTGATAAAAATGTCCATATATAGGGTGGGACATTTATAATTTTAAATTTAAATCGGCTGTAAAAAAAAGTACTGATAATTTTTTAAATTTCTGGTTTTATAGAAAGGTTGAACTTTGTCATTTAATAATGGAACACCATTCGATGCGTTGTCGCTTCGCCCAATGGGCTGATGATTGTTTGGCAGGAGATCAAGAATTTTACCGAAAAATCGTATTTTTAGATGAAACTCATTTTTATCTCGGTGGCTATGTCAATAAGCATATGTGACGCGCAAAATAGAAAGGGACCTAAGGGTAAAAACCAGTTTTGTTCAGGAAAGCCATTTTAAAGATTAAAATACGTGTATCTTTGGTGTACCATCACTTTCATAAAACGCGCATATCTCTGGGAGGGAACACTTTTGGGGCATGGGATCGGTCTCATTCGATGCTCAGATGTTGTCCCCATCAAAAAAAAAGTGAAAATTTATTTTTTTTACCCTTAGGTCCCTTTCTCTATGCTCTGTTACATATGGAGTTCAGAGAACCACACGTAACTATTGAGAAACAAATGCATTAACAATGAGTCACTGGACTAGCGGCATCATTGGGCCATTTTTCTTCGAAAATGTGCAAGGAGCCGTCCTTACCGTCAACGGTGAGCGTTAACGCTCCATTCTCAACGAATTTTTATTTATAAAAATTCAAGAGATTGACATGAACGACATTGATGATCCAATGAATGATCCAACAAGACGGAGTCAAACAGCCATCGATGTTTTACGCACTGTTTTTGGGATTCGAATAATCAATCAGCCGAAGTTGTAATGTTTATTGGCCGCCTCGGAGCTGTGATTTGAGCCCTTGGATTATTTTCTGTGGGGAACCATTAAGAATGAATGTTACGCAAAGCATTCAGAGACAATTGAAGCGTTGAAACATAAAATCGAATTTGCCATTGACCCGAAACAATCGACATACACTGCAAAATCAGGTTGATCAGATGAGGTACTGCCGGGCCAGTTGTGGTAGCCATGTGAATGATATTGTGTTCCATTATTAAATGACAAAGTTCAACCTATGCAATAAAAAGAGAAATTTGAAAAAAATTTAGTACTATTTTTTACAGCCGATTCAAATTATAAGTTGCCCAGCTTGAACGGCCACATTTATCAACAAACTCTGATAAATGTGGCCCAAGGCTTGATAAAATGTCCATATCATAGTTATCATATCCAGTTTTTAAAATCATTCCAATGGGACGTTATGCTATAGGCAAGTACGAGGGTTGATATATATATTTCTGGCCTAGGCAACACTAAATGTGGCCTGGCGCCATCTGACATTTTTGGAAAGTTATGCGTTTTTAGCATAAACGCTCGCTCAAAGACGAAGGTCGTCCCAAAACGGCCGTTGTGCCAGAGAACATTGATGCGGTGCGTGCACTGATAATGCAAGATCGCCATGTGACATACCGTGAGATAGAGGCATTCTTGGGCATTTCTTCCAACAGTATACATTTAATATTGCATGAACACCTGACGGTAAAACAGATTTGTTCTCCTCGGGTCCCGCCCAGTTTGACAATAGCTCAAAAAAAGGCTGGTGTCGATTGGTGCAAAGAAATTTTGAAAAAAAAATACGATCGCGGTGCTTCAAAAGACATTTAAAAGATCGTCACAGGTGACGAATCATGGGTCTATGCGTATGAGCCCGAAACAAAACAGCAATCGACCGTGTGGGTCTTCGAAGACGAGCCATATTCAACGAAAGTTGTTCGTGAATGAAACAGTTCGAAGCAAATGGTCGCCTGTTTCCTCAGCAAAACTGGTTATGTGGCGACTGTTCCGCCTAAGCACGTAGGACGATCAATTCTGAGTGGTACACCACAATTTGTTTGCCTGAAGTCTTCGGAGAAATTCGAAAAACGAGCAAGAGAAGACGAATCATTGTGCACCATGCCGATGCGAGCTCTCACAAATCGGCTCAAACCAGCGCCTGTTTTACCGGCCAAAACGTCGAATTGATGGGTCATCCGTCTTATAGGCCTAACTGGGCACCCAATGACTTCTTTTTATTGCCACACACCAAGAAAAAAATGCGTGGTCAACGATTTTCTTCGCCAGAAGATGCTGTTGAAGCATTAAAAAACCATGTTTGGAGGTGTCTCAATCGGAGTGGAAAAATAGCTTCGACAATTGACTTGAGCGCATGCAAAAGTGTATAAATCATGCTGGAGAATACTTTGAAAAACAATGAAACCATTTTTGATGATAACCATTTTTGATGATAAATATAAACATTCTCATGATTAGGCCAGAGATATATAGCAGCCCTCGTATATACATAGTTTTATACCCTAAAAAATTGCATACCACTGTCCACGAGCAACGCTACCGCCTTAACCAATAGTCAATAACTATCGCTTTTTATTACTTTCCATGTTGAAAGCGCCTACACGCAGAACTTCCACCCATCCAAAAGTGTCGTCGTATACCTCACACTGACTACCCGAAAGGAATCAATATGCCATAACTCTGCATGCCATTTTGGATAGTTGCGATTTAAAAGAAAGTAAGTGTTGATTGGAAGGCTTTGTGTGCTTACATTCGAAGCCACTTTCAAAGTTGCCGAACCGTGTTGGGCTGGGTGCGGTGGCCAGGCACCATGCAAGCTGCCCATACCAGGCCACACTCATAGTGCAGTCGAGGCACAAAATCGCACTTAATTTCTTCCGACTCACAATTGTTGTTATCAATTAAAGCCATACAAACCAGCCAACCAAAGTAACAGCATTTAATGTGATTTGCATAAAAATACAATACTCTCTGTTCTCTCCCCCTATCTCCTGTCGGCCCTAGCCCACCGTTTGTGGTGGGTACTGTTGTTGCTGTGGCGGATTTTGTAGTTCTTTCTTTCTTAAATTCTTTTTCATTTTTTGCTTGCATATAATAAGCGTAAATTATGGATACCGCCGTCATTAGGTGGCGTCAACGGTGACTACTCCCTATGCGGTGACATGTCCGTTTGTCCGTCCGCTCTTCCAACCATCCTAGAACGCTCATGGGTAGAGAGAGGCATGGGGCAGCAAGCGGTACACACAAATTTACAAACACACAGAATTGTTGAACACTCATCATAAATGTTTTTATCATCTTTTCTTTGATTGTTGTTGCTGTTGTTTTCTTTAGATTTCGTCATATGCATACAAAAAAAAGCACCCAACTGGACTTTTGTGGTTTTATTATAGATATAAGCGAGTGTGGAGGAGTGTGTGTGGTTGTGGGTTTAAGCTGGATAGGGTAAGAAGGAGAGGGAATATCGTAGGTCACCACCTCACCCTTACAGTTGTTTAGCTTTTTGATGTTCCCTCGAACTCTGCCCCTAAAAAGGGTTTCATTAATTTCAGGTAATTTGCACTAATCGTCACAATTTGTTCCATAAGGTCCGTCTACTACCCACTTTTCTTTGCCAATATTTCCAATTTCCTCTTAATAGAATAGATAATTTTTTATCAGCTTTACTTTTAATTTTTGTCTTGAGTTCTATTTCTTTATGCGGGCGGAATTGGAATTGTATTTTTCTTCAATCGAACTGACGCAGGTGAAAATGTTTCATTGAATTTAAACGCAGCACTTGTATTGTTTCTTTTATATGCTCTTATTGTCGCGTTGAACGGAAGGGAAACTCACTTTATTTTGAAATAACACAATGATTTAGTTACTTAATTATTTTGTTGAAAACTTATTTATTAATCGTCGTCATTTGTTCATTTGTGGGAAACTAAAAAAAACAATTTGTGTGCAACACTAATGGTTACTTTGGTTATTCACAGTAACGAATAGTTTGCTTTGTTTTGGGTTTACACTAACACAGGGTTGTTCGTTGTTTTTGCAGCAGAGTGATATTCCACCTAGAAGGTGGAAAAAGTTTAAAAAGTTATTTATCTATTTTGACTTTCGAATATTCTAATAAAAGTCCACGAATGGAACGACAAAAAGTGAAATCACATGCGGAAGAGACCACAAAATGTTATACAGGTTAGCAAGATTCAGCCGGCTTTCATAACTTATTTTTCTTACATACATACATACATACATATAAATTTTAAAGGCCGATGTTGATTTTGAATAAAACACAAATTCTTTAGGAAATTATTGTCATTTCTTTTTATTATGATAATATTGATATGGTTCAATTATTCCTGTAGTTATATATCATAGCTCTCATGCTATTTGCGATTTATAACTTATTGAGTTAGCGAAATATTCAGATTCTTTCGAAATCTTCTAAATATAAATGTTTGCTATTCAGAACAAAAGTTTGTAATAAAGGGTGGTCCAACTACAGCGCACTATGTTAATTGTAAATAAAACAAAAAAATTTCAGATAATTATCTTTATATTTTCTATTATGATAGGAGGATCTATGACAATAGAGTGTGTAAAACAAAATGTCGAGCCAAATGCTCGCCACGGCATCGGTGGCATACCTCTACCCGATAGTCCATATTTTCAATGACTATGGAAGTTCAATGTCGTTAATGTGCCAAATTATCTCATTTAAATAGTTTTAGCCTTTAAATTGTTTTATGCTTATTGACGTTCACTTTTTTTGTAAATTCCCCTAATAGAAAAGTCTAACGGTGTCCAACCACATGATTGATACATTGTTTCGTCCATATTCTCAATTTCTGGCAGCAAGAAGTCCGTTATCATCTCTCGATAGCGAACACTATTCACGAGTCAAGGATGACGGCTCTTCTGCCAAACTATCGCGAAAACCTAAATGTTTTCCGCAGAACGAACTGGGCGAGCATATATAGGTTGATCCATCTAGAGGTATTTTTTCAGAAAAAAATATAAAAATTCAAATTCAAAATTGTGGAATCTTTATTGGAAGATCCGCTGTTTTCGACCAAAATTTTGTTCAGTGCTGAGGCCCATTTCTGGCTCAACGGCAAAGTCAATAAACAAAATTGCCGCATTTGGGCTGAAGAGCAACAAGAAGAGGTTCAAGAGGTGCCATATAGCCAGAGAAAACCACGGTTTGGTGCGGCTTATAAGCTGGTGGAATCATCGGTGCATATTTTTTCAAAAATGATGATGGCCGGAACGTAACCGTGAATAGTACTCGCTATCGCGCTATGATATGGAACTTAATGCTGCCTTAAAATGGAACCCATAATCTTGACGACACTTGGTTTCAACAGGACGGTGCCACTTGCCATACAGCTGCTCAAACAATGGATCTATTGAGAGGTCATTTTGAAAAGCAGCTAAGTTCACGTTTAAGATAGGTGAGTTGGCCGCCTAGATCGAGTGATATCACACCTTTAGACATTTTTCTTTGGGGTTACGTAAAGTCCAAAGTCTATGCTGACAAACCAGCCGTGATTCAGGTCTTTGAAGCCAACATTACGCGTGTCATTCACGCCATACCGGTCGAAATGCTTCAATATGTCATCCAAAATTGCAACCTCAGAATGGACACCCTGAGGCGTAGCATAAATAGCTTGGATATAATGGCACCTCTTGAACCTCTTCTAGTTCCTCTTTAGCCCAAATGCGGCAGTCAGTCGCGGCGAACAGTCGCGTCCAAAATTGCAACCTCAGAATGGACACCCTGAGGCGTAGCATAAATTGCTTGGATATAATGGCACCTCTTGAACCTCTTCTAGTTCCTCTTTAGCACAAATGCGGCAGACAGTCGCGGCGAACAGTCGCGACATGACCAGTTTTGACGAAGATACAGGCGACCATTTGCTTCGAAGTGCTTCTTCCACGAACAACATTCGTTGGATTTGACTCGTCTTCAAAGACTCACACGATCGATTGCGGTTTTGTTTCGGTCTTATACGCATAGATCCATGATTCGTCACCTGTGACGATCTTAAAAACGTCTTATGAAGCACCGGGATCTATTTTTTTTTTAATTTCTTTGCACCATTTGACACGAGCCTTTTTTTGAGCGACTGTCAAATTGTGCTGGATCCCGCGAAAACAAACCTTTTTTACGCCCAGGTGTTCATGCAATATCGAATGTATGCAGGTGGAAGAAATGCCCAAAGATGCCTCTATCTCACGGTATGTCACATGACGATCTTGCATTATCAGTTCACGCACGGCATCAATGTTCTCTGGCACAACGGCCGTTTTTGGACGACCTTCGTCTTTGAGCGAGTGTCGCCCACGATTGAATTCATTAAACAAGTTTTTCACAGTGCTATAGGATGGTCCCAGCAAACCAAACGTTCAGAATTCGGTCAGAATTCTGTACGACAATCGGCAAAATGTTCCGATTTCTTACCGAATTCGTAACGAAAAACATATGATAGGGTTGACAAAAATTCTGAACCACTTCTCTGAAAAAAAAATCCTCAGATAAATCGAACAGAATTCGTAACGATTTCAGTAAGAATTCTCGATAGAGTTCAGACATTGTTCATAATTGTCTGATGTCAAACATTGTCGGCAAATTTGGTTTACTGGGGTGCTTCATCGCCATACAAAGATTTAAGTTCATCGATGCACTCTGATAATCCACGTCGAAAGTTGTGAAAAATTATTACACGAAATGTTCACGAGTTAATTCCATTGTTTGCCATTTTTCCCTCAAAAGGAAACTATTTCCTTTTTTTCCGATTTGAATATAAGACATAAAATAATGTGGGAAGCTGCTCAGTGTCTCAGTATCGTTTTTTACTGTCTTTTGAAACTTTTAGGAAATTTTTATTCGACAGATAACTCCTTAAACATTTTTCCAGTTTCATTTTCAATCAAATCGGCTACAGTAAATAGATAAAATAGATAAAAGTTCTAAAAAAAATAAAATTAGGTAAACAAAAACGTTAAAAATCTTGATAAGATATTGGCAGGTATAGGTATATAAAAATTGGACTTAAAGAGGACACTTTCAACTTTCTGCTACTGGAACATCTCTTTAATCCCTTTTGACCCTCTGAAGTTCGATTTCTTTAAAATTTTAATCAGACTAAAATTCAGTGCCTGTGAAAATATATAATAAGACACCACGTGTAAACAGTACAGTAATATAGGGTGATCCATATACAGGTATTTTTTCAGAACAAAAAATAAATAAAAAATTCACATCAAATGTTTATTGGTAATTTAAAAGGACATTTTAGGGCATTTATTTTTTGAATATAATTTCCTTCAGACTAAAATTCAGTGCCTGTGAAAAAATATAATAAGACACCACGTGTAAACAGTACAGTAATATAGGGTGATCCATCTACAGGTATTTTTTAAGAACAAAAAAAATATAAAAGAACAAAAAAAACAAAAAATAATATAAAAATTCAAATCAAAAGGACATTTTATGGCATTTATTTTTTGAATATAATTTCCTTCAAATGTTAACCGCAACTGCTCCTCAGGGTTTCCATTCTGAGAGTCCAATTTTGGATGACTCTATCGAGCATTTCGACTGGTATGGCTTTAATGACACGCGTAGGGTTGGCTTCCAAACCTGAATCGTAGCTGGTTTGTCAGCATAGACTTTGGACTTTACGTAACCCTAAAGAAAAATGTGATATCACTCGATCTAGGCTGCCAACTCACCTGTCCAAAACGAAATGACCTCTCATTAGATTCATTGCTTGAGCAGCTGTATGGCAAGTGGCACCGTCCTGTTGAAACCAAGTGTCGTCAAGATTACGGGCTTTAATTTCACGTAGCGTGAATATCGATATCCCATTCCCATTCAGCCGCATTCACGGTTACGTTCCGGCCATCATGATTTTTAAAAAATATGCACCAATGATAAACCGCACCAAACCGTGGTTTTCTCAGGGTATAGTGACACCTCTTGAACCTCTTCTTGTTGCTCTTCAGCCCAAATGCGGCAATTTTTTTTATTGACTTTGCTGTTGATCCAGAAATGGGCCTCATCACTGAACAAAATTTTGGTCGAAAACAGCGGATCTTACCGTTTCTCACCGAACGCTCATTTCCATAATGCAGTTGCCAACATTTGAAGGTAATTATTTTCAAAAAATAAATGCCTTAAAATGTCCTTTCAAAAAACCAATAAAGATTTCACACTTGATTTGAATTTTAATTTTTTTTGTTCTGAAAAAATACCTCTAGATGGATCACCCATTACAATATACCATTTCTAAATTTTTTTAGAAATCGGCGAAGTCAAAAAATTAGACTTTTGGCCAGTACATTTAAATTCTAAACCACCGGCACTATCATGTCAGTTAATCCAGGTTTAACTTCTGGTAAGAACATCTGACAATTTTTCATCTGCGGGATTCCACCTCGTAAATGCCGGCGACTTTACGATTAAGCGATTAATCTCTAAGCCATGTTAAAACTGCTCTATAAAATAAATGAATACTCGTAAATGTTATCTCTAGAAAAATACTGTCCTTTTATTCAAAAGTCATTGTTGGATACGCCCACTGACAAAAGTTAGAGTGGCGGTGAGCAGATCGTTGATTGCGAGATCCCTCACATTCATCTGTAGGCAATTTTCGACGCCTAGCTGCTTCTGGAAATTAATTGCTCTGCAAATTGGGCCCATAGAGCATAGTCTGGAAATTGTTAGTTATGTTCCTTTTCAATTGTGCTGACGACGACTAATATTTGAATTCTTAAAGTATCCATAAAAATCTATAATAACTTGTGTAATTTAAAGTAACAGCGTTGCGAGACTTGCGTATCGTTTGTATTTGTAGCAATCGCCATTATTTTTAATGTCCTTTCGAAACTTGTCGAAGGGGATGTAATACGCACATACATACTCGTACATACTATATACGAATTTTTATATACATATTTACTTTATCTAAATCTGAATGTACAAATACATATTTATATGTTCTTTTTTCTGTTTTGTTTTTATTTATGATTAATAGTTCTGATAAAATGGCAAAAACTTCCCGTTTTAATTCTATACTGAGACTTACTACCCTCCCCCTCGTCATAGAGCTCTGCAGTAAAACTCACAAATTTCAATGGTCTTGACAAATTTATATCGCTGTCTTTCCCCCTTCAACGACAGTACGAAAAAAAGAAGATGAAAAAAACCCGAAAATTTTGCAAACGATCGTCATTTCCGCTGGAAGTTGGAAAGACGAACAAAAACAACAACAACGCACTCCCCCAGTCGACCAGAAGGAAACGCACCGAAAAGGCGAAGAAAAGCCGTTAAGAGAATGAATAGTCGAATAAGTTTATGCCAAAAGGATGATGACGCCACAGCACACAAGGAACAAACATAAAAGAAGTTTCCAGAAAAAAAGTTTCACTGCCAAAATGTTTGATTGCCGAAGAATCTTCGAGGTTTAGACTGGTGGATGGGTGAAAAACGCCTGCGAATCGCACAAAAAAAAGTATGCCGGACAAAACTTTCGATTGCCGAAGAATCTTAAGAGTATCGCCTGAAAGATGATTGTAGTCGCAGACAAATCGGAAGTATCCCGCTAAAAGTTTGACATATTGGATGTATCTCTTGGAGAATGAATATAACTTTCAGCGATTCGCATGCGAATTTCATGTTAGACAAAGCGGGCACATAAAATAGGTAAGTTTTGATTGAGAGATTGTACTTATAATTTCATAGCATCATAAAAATAATTCGGGCATTTAATACGATTTGGCAGGAATTGAATTGAATGTACGCTAGTCTATCCTAACTTATTGTTGTAAGTGAATAGTGGACCTTTGGTGGACCTTTTGGTGTTTGGTGTTTTTCGGCTTGAGGTCATTTATTAAAACTCGTTGTTCTATGTGTTGTTAGATTCTTAAATATTGGGATAATATTTTTTCGATCATCTTCAGGGGTTGTCAATTAACAAAACAATGTCGCCCGTCTGATTGTCGCTGTCAGTTGATATTAAACAACACATAAAACAACGAGTTTAAATAAATGACCTAAAGCCGAAAAATAATTTTATAAAATCCTAACTTATTTTTATTTTCTAACACAAAGCTATGGTTACAATAGAAATTATAATCGTGATTATCGCAGCCAGCCTGACAGTTGACCATTTTTTGAATCACAATCGGAAGAATTGATTTCTAATGCCTTAGATTCCACTGTTGGAATTACGCGGTGTTAGAGTCTTTATTGAAAGCTATTAATTTCGTTTCGCGGATATGTAATTTTAATTTTCAATATTTTTTAAAAATGAACTTCTAGAAACAGAAGCTATTATTTCAAAACATTGGCCGATATACAATATTCTTAATATAGTTCGTCTATATATATTGCTAGGTAGCACAAAGTGTTGGCTTAGGTAACACTAAGTGTTGTCTGGCGCCATCTGACATTTCCATTGGAAAGTTTGACATTTTTTAGCATAAACGTACTCAGACCGTTTTGACGTACGATCATCATAAGTGACAGCGCATAGAGAAAGGGACCTAAGGGTAAAAAAATCTATTTTCATTTTTTTCTTCTTTTTTTGATGTGGGCAACATCGAATGAGACCGATCCCATGCCCCAAAAGTGTTCCTTCCCAGAGATATGCGCGTTTTATGAAAGTGAAGTCGACGATTCTAAGCGCAAATAGAAAAGGACCTAATCTTTAAAATTGCTCTCCTGAACAAAACTTTTCATCAACTTTTCATTTTTTTTTTGATGTGGACAACATCTGAGCATCGAATGAGACCGATCCCATGCCCCAAAAGTGTTCCCTCCCAGAGATATGCGCGTTTTATGAAAGTGATGTCGACGATTCTAAGCGCAAATAGAAAGGGACCTAATCTTTAAAATGGCTCTCCTGAACAAAACTGGTTTTTAACCTTAGGTCCCTTTCTATTTTGCGCGTCACATATGTGTTGTTTACAGTGACTTGAAAAAATCAATTTGGCAAAAAAATTAAATTAACTCGTGAAATTTTCGTGCGATCATTTTTCACAACTTTCGACGTGGATCACGACAAGAGTGCATCGATGAACTTAAATCTTTTTATGGCAATGAAGCACCATACTATAGCACTGTGAAAAACTGGTTTAATGAATTCAATCGTGGCCGACGCTCGCTCAAAGACGAAGGTCGTGAAGGTCGTCCTAAAACGGCCGTTGTGCCAGAGAACATTGATGCCGTGCGTAAACTGATAATAAAAGATCATCTGATGTGACATACCGTGAGATAGAGGCATCCTTGGGCATTTCTTCCACCAGCAGACATTCGATATTGCATGAATACCTGGCCGTAAAAAAGGTTTGTTCTCGTTGGATCCCGCACAATTTGACAATCGCTCAAAAAAAGGCTCGTGTAGATTGGTTCAAAGAAATTTTGAAAAAATACGATCGCAGTGCTTCAAAAGACATTTATAAGATCGTCACAGGTGACGAATCATGGTTCTATGCGTATGAGCCCGAAGCAAAACAGCAATCGACCGTGTGGGTCTTTGAAGACGATCCAAATCCAACGAAAGTTGTTCGTGGAAGAAGCACTTAGAAGCAAATGATAGCGTGTTTCTTCGGTAAAACTGGTCATGTGGCTACTGTTCCGCTTGAGCGACGTAGGACGGTCAATTCTAAGCGGTACACCACAATTTGTTTGCCTGAAGTCTTCGGAGAAATTCGAAAAACGAACAAAAAAAGACGAATCAATGTGCACCATGACAATGCGAGCTCTGACACATCGGCTCAAACCAACGCCTTTTTGACCGGACAAAACGTCGAATTGATCATCCGCCGTACAGCCCGGACTTGGCATCCAAAGACTTTACTTTATTCACGCACATCAAGAAAAAAATGCGTGGTCAACGATTTTCGTCGCCAGAAGATGCCGTTGAATGGTTCAAAAACCATGTTTTGGAGGTCTCTCAATCGGAGTGGAAAAAGTGCTTCGACAATTGGTTTGAGCGCATGCTAAAGTTTATAAATCACGCTGGAGCATACCTTGAAAAACAATAAAACCATTTGTGATGATACTTTCATTACTAGGCCAGAAATATCGTATGGTTCAAATCCAAACAATGGCAAAGTTTTGTAAAAATCAGTTCATTTTTGCGACGATAGATGGACATTGTTTTTTAATCTCTTATGCCCCAGACGGTATTATTACAATTCCTCGGCAGTTCAATTTTGTAGCATTATTGGTTACTACCCGCATCTATTGCTTGGCATTCATAATTCTAACTAATTTTCTACTCTATCGTTTATCTATTGCTTAATACAGAGCAGTAAATTAACCCCTCTTTTTATCGTTTTCAGTCCCTTTACCGTTTTTATACCCTCCAGCGAAGGGAAATGCCGGTTATCAAAAACCCCGTTTTTGGACACTCTAATTGGAAACCCCATTAAGTTTTCGTATAAATTCCTAACCTCCATTAAATTGTAAAACAATCAGGCCATGTCGGTGTGTCTGTTGAAAGCACGATAGATATCAAATGAAATAACCTAGGATCCTGAAATTTTGCATAATGATAGGGACTTTTTTTTGGGTATTTGTTTAAAAAATCGTAGTTTGGGTAAATTGAGTACTGTTAGTTGGGGCGCATTAAATACCTCAAAAACGGCGTAGCTGCTAGACTTTTTGAAAAAACGTCCGGCATGGTCAAAACGGGATACTCAAATTTAAGCAAATTTTGCAACGAAAGCAATTTTAGTCATTTGAAAGTTTTGGCTGAGACAAGGGACCGAAAGGGCCCAAAAACACACTTTTTCCGCATTATTAGCGTATGGACGGTATATGTGACAGCGCATAGAGAAAGGGACATAAGGTTAAAAAATCAGTTTTCACTTTTTTTGATGTGGACAACATCTGAGCATCAAATGAGACCGATCCCATGCCCCAAAAGTGTTCCCTCCCAGAGATATGCGCGTTTTATGAAAGTGATGGTACACCAAAGATGCACGTGTTTAAATCTTTAAAATGGCTCTCCTGAACAAAACTGGGTTTTACCCTTACGTCCCTTTCTATTTTGCGCGTCACATAAAAGGATTGACCTTGTCCAACTTAACGTTGTTTTTACATGTTTCATTAAATTTTACAATTTTTTTGAGCGTAACTTTCTTAACTGTTTTGGGACATTTGCATCAAATATTTTTTCCAAGCTCAATTAAAATATTAAGCGTGTTTTAAGTGACAAATAAAATGCATTTGGCACCAAGCCGTTTAAGAGTTCTTTAATTTGGCTTCACATTTGGGGGGTTTTTGTGATAAAAAAAAACATCGAAGCGTTAAATTAAAAATATAAAATGGAGATGCATTAATAAAGCCTTAATTAACAGGACGAATCTAAATCCAAGTCACCTGCAATTTCTTCAATTTGTGAAAGTCATAGGTGAATGCCACGAAAACGAACAGTGCCACATAAGTTTGACAAGAAATTAGGATTAACATGATTGGAGATGCATTATTTGAGCCTTAATTTACAGGACGAATCTAAATTAAAGTCATCAAGAAATTAAGCTTATCGAATATTGTTTTCGTTTATTTCTTCTCATAGTATGTTTCATTGAAATATGTTCTTCTCTTAGTCACATTTTAAATTAATGATAGCCACACTTTTAGGTGCTATGCCTTAAAGGCACAGAAAACATAAATAAATCAATAATAAAATAGATTTGGCAGCTCTGTCTTCTGACAGCTACTAAAACTACGTTTTACGTCCAGACAATTTTGAAGACAATAAACTTTTTAGCAACTTTCGTTGGTGTCGGACTTTTTGCTGCCTGAAATTGAAGCCCGTATTCTTGACGTAATTTGGTTTCAACAGGACGGTGGCACTTGCCATACAATTGCTAAAACAATGGATCTATTGAAATATAATTTTGAAGAGCATCTAATTTTACGTTTTGGACCAGTGATATCACACCTACAACAATTTTTTTTGGGGCTAAGTAAAGTCCAAATTCTATGCTGACAAACCAGCTACGATTTAGGCTTTGGAAGCCAACATTTTGTGTGTCATTAACGCCATACCGGTCGAAATGCTCGAACGAGTCATCTAAAATTTGACTCTCAGAGTAGACACCCTGAGGCGTAGTAGCGCTCAACATTTGAAGGAAATTTTATTCAAAAAAATGGCATAAAATTTCCTTTCGAATGAACAATAAAGATTCCACACTTGATTTCAATTTTTGCATTTTTTTATTTTGGAAAAATTAACTCTTGTTTCACCCTATATTTACCACAATCAAGAATAAAAATATTTTTTTTTTAAAATTTTCCAACATTTGCGATTATGTTTCAAAAATTTCAAAATTGCGGTGTTCAGAAAGTCAGTTATAAAGACAATGAAAAACGTGTAGGTGCATGTATTAGTAAAAAGTGTCAATGTATTGGTATTGTTTTTTTAGTTTCTCAAAAAAAAAAACACGTCTGTTAATCAGGTTTTGCACGTTTTTTATTCCTTTTATCTACATTTTTATTTTTTATGCCATCCTGTAAATACTTCTTTTGTTGTTTTGCGTCCCTTTTTGCCACATTTATATTTTCAATGACACCCTGTTGTTTAAACACTCTTGTTTCACCTTTTAACATTTCGCTCGTTTTGTTCTTTTTTATCCAGATTTTCTTTTAAGCCATCTTGTTGATTTGATGCCTTTACGTTTGTTATGCTATCATCATAATTTGATATTGAGTTTTTCACAATCTTCTATTTTCTAAAGGATGCCATAAAAAATAGATTCAATCTTTTATTTTCTATGGCACCCTGTTGATTTTAAATTGTTTACCCGATTTTTCCCTTTTTATTCCTATTTATATTTTTAATGGCACTTGTTGATTTTAAATGGATTATATTTCATTATATTTCAGACGTTTTGGCACTTCTTTGTTCTTTCGGCTTTTACTATTTCGTCCGTTTTCTCCTGTCTTTCCCTTTTGTATCGCTATTTATATTTTTTACGTAATACTGTTGATTTGAAATTGTTTTCGAAAGTATTTGTATTTCACCTTTTACTATTTCGCCCGTTTTCCCCTTTTGTGCCCTTTTATCACCATTTCTTTTTTCTACGCTTTAATCCTGATTATTATTTTTTAAAATGTTTTTGTATATCACCCGTTTATTGCCTTTTCCCGATATAACCCAACATTATTTTTCTGTAGCACCCTGTTGATTTCATATTTTTCGTATTCTAGTGGCAACTCGCTTTGTAGGTCGCTAACGCGATAACTTGACACCATGGTACAAGAAAAGGAAATGATTTTGAGCGGTACATAGAAAATATACGCTCATCGCCTGAGCGTATATTTTCTATCGAGCTCCTCGAACTTAATATTACTGGTATAAACGTCAATTTGTTTGCTGGGATATGAACGAAAGACCGAGCATAATTAAAGTTGAACAAATCGACAACTTGTAAAAAAGGCATAAAAGAAATGCAAATATACACACATACGCCCACAAGAGGGAACGGGTATTGCGATATCCACTATAAGTTTGTCAAAGTCATTCGTCCGCATTTTCTCGAATGGAGGTGGTAGAAGTGGAGCATTTCCACGAAATTCAATACATTATTTAAGTATCCGAGCGACTGCTACTCGATGCGAAATGAGCAAACAATGAAATCAACATATCCCGTGGATGGACAGACAGACGGATGGGCGTCTTGCTGCGTAGCGGAAAATAAGCAAATCATGTTATCCTTAAAAGGCACAGTAGTCTCGTACCTACAGTATATACTTCTCATTAGATTAAACATTTTTTCAAGACTTCTGAACTGGTTTTTTTAGAAAGTCTCTTTTAAAAAAGATCGATTGTAAAAAGTAAAAAAAAGCTTTAGTCCTTACCCGACACCACTCCGTTTTTCGAAAAAATGAGATAGGGTATTAAAACGTTCGAAGAAATAAAAATACTTTTATAATTATGTACTACTTTTTAATTACTTTCATCCGGTACAGCGTTGTAAAAAAATGTTCTTGGCGCAAAAAGCAATAAGTGGGACCTACCAGTGCCGTTCATTTGAGAATTTCCTATATTCAGTCAGTCTTTCATTTCTAGAGAAATCTTCAAACCCCCGAGAAAGTCCAAATCATTTTGTTTAGTTACAACAGCGAAATAAATGGGGTCTAAAGTAGTTACATAGAATTTTTCTTTTGTCATCACCAATTATTAATTGCTATATAGGCAACACCAAGTGTTGTCTGGAGCCATCTGAGATTTCCATTGGAAAGTTTGACATTTCTTAGCATAAATGTACTCAGAGCGTTTTGACGTACGACATCATTTGTGTTGTTTACAGTGACGTGAAAAAATCAAAAATGAACATTTTCGTGCGATCATTTTTCACAACTTTCGACGTGGATTATCATGACAAGAGTCCATCCTATAGCACTGTGAGAAACTGGTTTAATGAATTCAATAGTGGCCGACGCTCGCTCAATGACGAAGTTCGTGAAAGTCGTCCAAAAACGTCGTCCAAAGTCGTCAGAGAACATTGATGTCATGTGACATTTGTGGTTTGTTCTTGTTGGATCCCGGTCAAAAAAAGGCTCGTGTCGATTTCCAGCAAATCAAACCTTTAAATTCGGTCAGAATTCTGTACGACAATCGGCAAAATGTTCCGATTTCGGATCAGAATTCTGAGCGAGTTCGTTATGAAAAACATATGAGAGGGTTGACACGAATTCTGAACTACTTCTCTGAGGGAATTCGGATGTTTTTGCAGACATTTCAAACCGATTTCTGACCGAATTCTGAACTGTAGTCTTGGGAAATACGAAAGGAAATTTCGATTTGTCGTATCGAATTCTGAACTAATTCTGAATGACTTCGGTCAGAATTCTGGCATTAAGTCTTATTAAACTCTGATGTTTTTACCGACATTACGAACCGAACTCTGAACGAATTCTGAGCTTATGTCATGGTAAGTTCTGAATGTAAACAATCAAAAAGAAGAAAATATTTTTGTTCTACAAAAAAAAGTTGTAAAACATTTTCAAAAAGCGTTCGGAAAGACTTTTAGTTACAAGCAGGGGTGCCTGCAGTTTCGCAAGCAATAATTGTGCTGTAACTATGCTAAGTGGTTCAGTGGCTATAAACTTAAGGGCAACCAGTTTTGCATTTAACGAGAACTACCGACAGTAGAGTTTTCCTCCGAACACAATAAAAATCCCTCGCACAGATAAGCTAACCAAACGTTCAGAATTTAAATTTGAAATACAAAAAATACCTCAGACAAACAGTTAAGAATTCGTTCAGAATTAGTTCTGAACACAAAAACAACAACTGTAAAATATGAAGCAAATAACAAAAATTTTAAACGAATAGACTTCCTCAGATAAATAGTTCAGAATTCGAGTTCGATAAGAGAAGTCTGAAAAAAAAATTAATATAAATCCCACAGACAAGTCTAACAGAATTCGGGCTAAATTCGTTCAGATATTTCTTAACATAATAAATAAAAAATCCTCAGACAAATCGAACAGAATTTGTAACGATTTCGTTAAGAATTCTCGATAGAGTTCAGATATTGTTCAGAATTGTCTGATATCAGACATTTTCGGCAAATTTGGTTTACTGGGTTGGTGCAGAGAAATTTTTAAAAAAATACGTCGCGGTGCTTCAAAAGACGTTTATAAGATCGTCACAGGTGACGAATCATGGATCTATGCGTATGAGCCCGAAACAGAACAGCGACCGTGTGGGTTGTCGAAGACGAGCCAAATCCAACTTGTTCGTGGAAGAAGCACTTAGAAGCAAATGGTTGCCTGTTTCTTCGGCAAAACTGGTCATGTGGCGCCTGTTCCGTTTGAGCAGCGTAGGAGGTCAATTCTGAGTGGTACCCCACAATTTGTTTGCCTAAAGTCTTCGGAGAAATTCGAAAAATGAACAAGAAGTCAAAGACGAATCGTTGTGCACCATGACAATGCGAGCTCTCACAAATCGGCTCAAACCAGCAGCTTTTTGACCAGCAAAAACGTCGAATTGGTCATCCGCACAGCCCTGACATGGGACCCAATGACTTCTACTTATTCGCCAGACGATGCTGTTGAAGCGTTCAATAACCATGTTTTGGAGGTGTCTCAATCGGAGTGGAATACGTGCTTCGACAATGGATTTGAGCGCATGCAAAAGTGTATAAATCATACTGTGGAAAACAATAAAACCATTTTTGATGATAAATATTCGCATTTTCATTATATGGCCAGAAGTATATATAGCAGCACTCGTACACTGTTCTGCAACAAAATCCTTTTTTGGACGAAACCAACTGTTCCCAATGTAAAATGATCTCCGGAAAAGGAACTGAGTGTCCGTTTTGCCCCACTACGTATATGTGACGCGCAAAATAGAAAGGGACCTAAGGTTAAAAACCAGTTTTGTTCAGGAGAGCCATTTTAATGATTAGGTCCCTTTCTTAGAATCGTCGATTTCACTTTCATTAAACGCGCATATCTCTGGGAGGGAACACTTTTAGGGCATGGGATCGGTCTCATTCGATGCTCAGATGTTGGCCACATCAAAAAAAGTGAAAAGTTGATGAAAAGTTTTGTTCAGGAGAGCCATTTTAAAGATTAGGTCCCTTTCTATTTGCGCTTAGAATCGTCGACTTCACCTTCATAAAACGCGCATATCTCTGGCAGATAACACTTTTGGGGCATGGGATCGGTTTCATTCGATGCTCAGATGTTGGCCACATCAAAAATTGATTTTTTTACCCTTAGGTTCCTTTCTCTATTCTGACTTTTTTCATTATAAGTAATTTTCTTAAACCTTCACTTAAAAATAAGCAATATTATTTGTTAAAAAATCATAATTTATTAATCATAATATATAAAATTCGAATAACAATTGTGAAAGTTACAGCTAAAAGAAGTAAATACAAATTTTGTTTGCTATGTTAACAAATTTGGTTTTCAACTGCCAATTGTACCCCAATTATCGAGCTCACCCAAACGTTTTAGCATAAAATCATGAAGACTGTTCCATTCTCAACGTGGTATATTTTTTGATAATCCGACGAAAATTGAATGAGTTATAGCAGTATTTGTGAAAAATAAAAGGATTCAGTTGGTTTCGACCAAAGGAGGGCTCATATAGGAGGGGTGGAGGAGGTAGAACAGTGTTATTAGTACCAAAGTAACATGTACTTCGAAATTGGTTGTTTGTCACAACTACCACTTGTGGCATCCCATAGTTTTTCCGAATTCGGTTGGTATAACCGACTTGTTGGCTGTAAGTATCGTAATATTATTGTAGCAACCATCTTATGGTATGTCGAACCATGTAACCATCATTACCATGGAATGTTGGTAATTGCTACAGAAAATATCCAACCGAATATTTGTAGTTCAGACTGTTTTTTGGAAGACTTCAAACACTGTGCTACTTTCTATAAGTATTGATACCCCGAATAGACAGAGGTACATATGTGACGCGTAAAATAGAAAGGGACCTAAGTTTAAAAACCAGTTTTGTTCAGGAGAGCCATTTTAAAGATTTAAATACGTGTATCTTTGGTGTACCATCACTTTCATAAAACGCGCATATCTCTGGGAGGGAACACTTTTGGGGCATGGGGTCTCATTCGATGCTCAGATGTTGTCCACATCAAAAAAATAAGTGAAAATTGATTTGTTTACCCTTAGGTCCCTTTCTCTATGCGCTGTCACATATACAAAAATATGAAGAACAAATCCAACATTCGAGAAGGACAAAAGATGACGACGCTAAAGAAGACATAAAATTGAATTAATATCAATCGGACGCCTGTCGTTAACTTCCGCAAACAACGCTTCGCAAGTCCGGCCATATCCTTTTAATTTAGTTCTGCCCATGGCGGAAGTGAAAGAAAGGAGAAAGTACGACGCGCGTATCATGCTAGGACGTATGCATGCATGCATAGCTTTGTCTTAACTCTCTGCTGCGAAATAATGAATATGAAGTGATGGGAATCAATATGACAAAATACAACAACGACAAAAACGAAAAATAAATTTCTTTCTAAGCGTTACAAAATAACTTTAACAAATAAGCGTAGCAAACACAAAACAAAATGATGCGTTTTCACATACGCGCCAACGGCGGCCGATTGTCACCCGTTTTCGGCTTGAGCAGAAGAAAATGCTGGGAGATGAGCCGGCGTCGCCGTCATTGGCAGGGTCCGTTCGGCCCTTTTCTTTTAAGTGTTGTGGCTGCAACAACACAGAAGAAGATTTCTGCTTTTCCACTTTGTAAACCATAAATCTCTGTTTTCCCAAAACATTGGGGGTTGTCTTTTAGTCATCCGACGATGAGTGTGTGCGTGCGTGCGAGCGGGCTTGGAAACATATCACAACATCACACCACACAGCATGTATGCGATGCGATGCGCTGTCATATGATTTGACTTGTTTCGCCCTCCCCAGCTTTTGTTGGAATTGTTTTATTTTATTCGTCTTCTTCTTTAGTTCCGGTACTTTAAGTCTTCGGCCATGGTCAGAGATTTATGTTTCCAAATGGAAACTCAATTCTCACATTATGCTTTAAATTGCATTCGAAGGCCCCTTGGGGGAATAGTGACGTGGTTGACTTGACCATACCATGCCAACCAATCAGCCAACGCTCTAATTATGCGATCTTCCGTTTTATCACTGACCAACTACTCACTAGAGAGCTGTGATAATTTGGACTTTTTCCTGTAATTTAATGGACAAAATGTGATTTATTTCTCAAGCAAAATACAACCTTTTTTTTGTATTTCCTTTACAAAAAAATGGGGTAAAACTCGAAAAACCCTTTAGATTAGTTTACAATTAGGAAGATTTATTTGCCAACATGATATGTTTCAAGAGGAGTACAACTAAAGTAATTTATTGGCATACGAGTTTAGGTACTCGTATGTTTGTAATTAAAATAAAATTATTACTGGCATAATTATCACAAATTTGAGACACTTTAATAGTGGAAAATACCAGTTTGATATGCAGATTAGAGAACATTATACTTAGTAGGAACATAAATACTGTTACAACATTGAACACACCTATTTCAATAGTATAACTGAACATACCCCGTTATTGTCATATGGGTTTTGGAAGCTAACCTCAATAGCGTTAGTCTGTAACGGGATTTTAAAATTGTTTCAACTTTCATCATGGAGTGGTCAGATAATGAGAACCGTATCACTGTAATAGCGTTTTTTAAGTGTGAAATAAAAAAGGCGATATTTTCAAAACGCTCCGGCCACTAGGCATTACCCGCATGTTCGTCTACCGATGCATAAAACTGTGTGAGGACCCTACGCCCACGCTCTGTTCGAACACCGCATCAAAGCCGTTAAATCAAAAATTAACAGAAATCCGCTCCGAAAACAGAAAATCATGACCCGTGAGACGAATATCACGCAAAAGTCCATTAGTCGAATCATTAAAAAAGACTTGGGACTTTGGGCTTTCAAACGACATACCGGACATTTATTGACTGCAGCTTTAAAATAAATAGGATTGAAAAATGCAAACATCTTTTGGTGAAGCACGCTGATAACTTGAACAGAAAAATTATGTTCACCGATGAAAAAATGTTTACCGTTCAGGAAAAATTTAACAAGCAAAATGACAGAGTGTATGCGCGGTCATCTAAGGAAGCATCTGAACTGATCCCAACTTTGGAAAAGGGTCATCACCCAGATTCAGTCATGGTTTGGTGGGGTGTCTCTTACGATGGGGTCACTGACCTGCATTTCTGCGAACAAGGAGTCAAAACATCGGCCAAAGTTTACCAAGAAACCGTTTTGGAAGCTGTCGTGAAGCCTCTTCACCAAACCAGCCGTGGACTTTCCAGCAGGATTCCGCGCCGGCCCGTAAGGCTAAAACGTCCTAGGCCTGGCTCCCTGTTCCAACACCAGCCATGGCCCTTCCAGCAGGATACCGCGCCGGCCCGTAAGGCTAAAACGTCCTAGGCCTGGCTTACAACAATTTGTCAGCGTTTATTTCCTCTGAAGAATGGCCCTCAGGCAGTCCAGATTTGAACCCATTGGATAACAAATTGTGGACGGTTTTTGAGGACAAGGTTTGTCACAAAAGATACCCCAACATTCGATCTCTTAAGACTGCTTTGGTTCAAGCTGTGGCCAATTTTCCAATGGACAAGGTTCGTGCAGCTGATTGGCGATTGGCCAGTGCGACTTAAGGCGTGGTAATGACAAAAGGCGGACATTTCGAATAAGTACTCGTAGATTCTTTTTAGATACAATATACATCAATAAATATATTAAAAAATAGTTGGTCCAAAAAAATTCAATACTTTTGATTTTACAACATAAAACGTGTGTAACAGTATTTATGTCCCTACTAAGTAGTTTAGAGAACATTATAGTTTATATCGTAACTTCAGATTCATTTTTAAAAGTTCATTTTCTAGAGGCTCATCACAAAGTACATGGTGTAGCGCGGTAATTTGCTTATATGGAATTAAAAAAAATTATGAACCTTAGAAAAATTTATTTTATAAGTATATTTTAATTATATTGAACAGTAAGGGAATTTTTAAATTACAAGATTTTAAATAATGTATCTGGTAGTGTTGTTGTTGTTGTAGCGGCACACACAGTGCCGAGGTGACAGCCCTTGGCCGAAGAATTGCTGCTTCGGGTCAATCCGGTGCATAGAACCGACTGTCGTGGGATCTGGTAGTGTATCGACCTTCGCTATCCACACACTGCTGCAAACGTTTTCTGAAGTTTTCATAAACTCTAACAAGCATGTCGACTGGTATTCGGCCAATTTCAGCCTCATTATTATTAATTAGGTCTTCCAAGGTGTTGGAACGTTTGATATACACCTCCAACTTCAGGTAACCCCAAAGGAAAAAATTGCCTGGAGCCAAGTCTGGTGAGCGTGCCGACCAGTTAACATCACCCCTCAAAGAGATAAGATGTCCAGAAAACATTTGCCTCAAACAATTCATGGTAACCCTCGCTGTGTGTGCAGTGGTACCATCTCCTGTTCATCCTGTTGGAGCCATGTATCATCTAATTGCATTGCCTCAAGAGCCGGCTGAAAAAAAAGCCTGGAAATGTCATGAGCAAGTAATTGCTTCCGAGCAGAGCCTTTCGGAGATTGCAGTACTGCTGCTCTAACTCTCTCGATGTTTGTGGTGTTGTAATCCTTCTCTCAGGTCCCCTTCGTACACATGACACATTCCCTTCCATTCTCAATGAAGTTACCCAAATTACAATTGATTGACGTCCAGCAACACATCCGCATGGGGGAACTGCGAATCGTTAACGAAAAGCACGCTGCACTGCAATGATCGAGTGCGCATTTAAAAAATACGCTTCAACACAAAATGACCTCTCCTCACATGTCCAATGTATGATGGATGGCAACTGCAAGGCAGACGAATACAAATCTCCCGTCAGCCACTATAAGCCACGCACACTCTCCACTCTCTTTGACCAACAAAAAAGCAAATTACCGCGCTCCACCCTGTTTGAAAAAGCTGTGTGTTTGGTCTACAAAAAAAAATTAACTCACATTAAACAGGGCTTAACCAGCTCGAAACATCTTAAATCTACATTTTAATAGATAAGACAAGTTTTTTTTACAAAATGGCAAAGTGAGATTGATTTTCGAAGCTGCACACTGCTTTTATCGCTACTTCGGGTCCGCGACGACCTTCATCAGAAAGCTTCGCAGCAATTGTTGAAAGGAATATTAACTCTTTAAGACCAGGTTCTCACTAAACGTATGAGAACTGCTGTTGTAAATCTAACTTTTCAAGTTTTCTTCAAACATTTGCCCACGAAAACACAATTCACCTTTAGCACTTCTAAAGAGAGTCCACATTCAGAGTACTTTCGTGGGCAATTGTTTGGAGAAAACAATTCAAATGTAGATCTCGAGTCGGTTCGATCCCAGTTCAAAGCGCTTAAGCAAAATACTGAAATAAAACTAAACAAAAGCTAAACTCAGAAGTGACCGTAATACGTTGCTCAAGCGGAACAGTCGCCACATTACCAGTTTTGCCGAAGAAACATTAGACCATTTGCTTCAAAGTGCTTCTTCCACTAAAACAACTTTCGTTGGATTTGGCTCGTCTTCGAAGACCCACACGGTCGATTGCTGTTTTGTTTCAGGCTCATGCGCATAGATCCATGATTCGTCACCTGTGACGACGTCTTTCGAAGCGCCGCGATCGTATTTTTTCAAAATTACTTTTGATCCTTTTTTGAGCGATTATCGAATTGTTCGGGATTCAACGAGAACAAACCATTTTTACGGCCAGGTGTTTAAGCAATATCGAATGTATACTGGTGAAAGAAATGCCGAAGGATGCCTATATCCCACGGTATGTCACATGACGAGCTTGCATTATCAGTTCACGCACGGCATCAATGTTCTCTGACACAACGGCCGTTTTTGGATGACCTTCGTCTTGAGCGAGCGTCGGCCATGATTGAATTCATTAAACCAGTTTTTCACCGTGCTATAGGATGGTGCTCTATCGCCATACAAAGATTTAAGTTCATCGATGCACTCTTGTCCACGTAGAAAGTTGTTAAAAATGATCGCACGAAAATGTTCACGAGTTAATTCCATTTTTTTGCCAAATTGATCTTTTCAAGTCACTGTGAACGACACAAATGATGGTCGTATGTCAAAACGTTCTGAGTACGTTTATGCTAAAAATGTCAAACTTTCCAATGGAAAAGTCAGATGGCGACAGGCAACACTTAGTGTTGCCTAGGCCAGAAATATATATAGCAACCCTCAATATCGTTACTGTGCCGAATTATCTCTTCCTTTATCTCTTGAATTGTTTTTGGCCTATTCACGTACACGTTTTCTTTTAAATATCCCTAAAGAAAGAAGTCCAACGGTGTCAAATCACATGATCGTGGCGGCCAATTAACGTCGCCACGAAGTGAGATTACACAGTCATTGAATTTCTCTCGCAAAAGAGCCTATGTTTCGTTGGCTGTGTGACAAGTGGCACCTTCCAGTGGGAACCACATATTGTCCAGCTGCATATGCTCAATTTTTTTCCACAAGAAGTCCGTTATCATCTCGCGATAGCGAACACCATTTACGGTAACTGCTTGGCCGACCTCATTTTTGACTAACAACGGCCCAATGATGCCACGAACGAACTAAGCGAGCATGCACAGTTGCTTTTACATTTCCTACTGGCTGTGATTTGCAAACAATTCTCCCGATTGTGGACACATTTGGTCGATTATGCTGACCTAAAAAATCACAAAGTGCACGTAATGCCCTTTGATTTGAACGTTTATTTTTGTGAAAGGCTTTAACAATCTTAGCACGCACCATGAAGAGGTACCCCTTTCCATGCTTGAGTTTGTAAAACACTTAAACAAAAATGTGTCTAAATAAGTTAGGAAAAAACTTGACGTTAATGTGTGACTCATAATTAACAGTGTGCATTATGGTTGGGCCACTAGTGTGGGTCTAATAAAAAAGATGCACCAGTCACCCCCTAGATTCAAAGATTATACTTATATTATTAACCTGCTCATAATATAACAAATATTTTTTAAAATTACTTTATTATTTTGGTCAGATAACCTAATACATAAAATGTAACCATCAGTTGGCCCAGTTAACAAATGCTCGTGGGAATGACAACCGAAATCAAAGAGTTCATAAAGCCAATAATCCATCACAACAACCAAATCATGCATAAATTCAGTTCAAATATTAATCCTAATTAGTGAGGGTTGCCGATACTTTGTCTCTTCAACCGATACTGTCAGTTTCCCCCACGGGAAATTGCCGTGTACCCAATCAACATTCGGTTGTAGTGATAGAATACGTGGATAGAACGATCAACGATAAAGATTCGTTGGGTAAAATATTCGATTGTGCCAACAAATCCGTTCTCTGAGTGTAGGTATCATTTTAGAAATTTAAGTAATCCGTTGGTCAGACACTTGGCACTTTTCCAGTGTATGCTGGAAGCAAAAAAGATTGCTAAAAGCTCCTTACCGTCATTAATATAGTGCCCGTTTCTGGTGACGATAATAAAAATTCCTCAAAAGATCGTTAAATTAAATGCATCGTTATTAATGTTTGCTCCAAAGGGTGGACGCTTGGTAACGCTCATATGTATGAATTCAAAGCCTGTTAATTGAACAATTAAAGTTGTCCTTTAACGCACTTATGAACACGCAACTAAAATCGCTTGGAATTGTTGAAAAGTCATTAAACAATTTACACAGTCATAAATTCTAGTTTTCAATTCACTTAAATACGAGAATTGCATATCTGCGTAATATTGTTGAACGAACACTGGGCTAGCGCCCCAAACCCAGCTCTGGCGGGGCTCTTTTATGCTCGTTTGTATGCACAGAATGGCAGAAGGCAAAGAAATAAAAATGGTTAACAGCGCCCTGGCCATCAAAGGCCATTAACGCATCTGTTCGCCTCCGCCTGAGCGATTAAAATCGTGTTCGTCCTTGGGTTTCTTCCTCCAAACCAATGCGAAGTGAACAAAATATTAGGACTCATACTTCGGCGTAATTTTGCAATAGTCGTCGGGCATTTGCACTTGTCATGTTCCCAAATCCCCCAAATGTTGAACATTTCCCATACTTTTTTACGATCGAATCATGAGGATTCACAAATGTTTACGCTTTCGTTGGCTGAAGTTGTTTAGTAAGTGGACGGACGGACGGACGACAGTTTTAATGAAATTGTCATCAATTAAAATTTTTACACCATTCCATCCGTTTTGTTCCGTTTCCGTTTTCTAATATCTTTAAATTGTGAAGCGTGCTTTTGGGGGTTGTTAGCGGGACGACGACAACAACGACGCCTTAACCATGATGAGGATGATTATGATATCCCCGCATTGGTTTTTTATATTTTTCTTTCCTCGGATGAATTCATAAAAATTATGACAACTATTGCCGGAGTTCTGTTTTTGTTTATGCTTATTTTTTTTTTTGGATGCAGTGGCATAAGCATAAAATGTTTTTGCAACGCTTCTATGCCTCTTCATTCGATGAAAGGATAATGTGCGTAGTTGAGTGCCCATAAAAATAATTTGTGGCTTTTTGGGGTGCAGCGCCCTTTCGCTTCTTAGCCTCTGAAGGAGTTCACCACGATGTGTCGTTGATGGTGGCTGGCTGCCTGTCTGACTGACTGTCAACCCCCATCTTTGTTAACTAAATAGAACGATAGCCCAAAACAACATGAGCAACGATTTCGACAAATCCTAAATGTTTTTGTTCTTCTTTTTGAGTTACGATAATATCTATTTTGGATTTTTTTTTTGATTTTGTCGTATGCATAAATTACACAGTAGATGTCCTCTATGACATTGTCTGTCCGTCCGCATGTCAGCTTGCATATTTATTTTTTTATTCGTTATTATGTTTCATAACAAATTTGGCCATAATTCAGTTGGGCGCTAGAAAGCCATAGAACAACTTTAATTTAGAGTTTTTCATGAGTTTAGATGAAACAATTGAGATAAAGAGGGCGGGCTTGTTAACAAATGAAATTATTTTTTTTTGTTAAAAAAAGGGGTCTTTAGATATGTTATGACAAGTGATTTTGTTCGATATCAAGATAGTCCAGGGTCAATGGCCAAAAACGTCCTGGCAAAAAAAAAATTGTGAGGTAAAAATGGGATGCATTTGTGTCAGAAGTAAACCTCAGATTTTTGTATATTTTTATTACAGTTGAATAAAAAAATTCTAATTGCACCAAAATTCGTTTCATTGAAAAATGAATTAAAAAACATATGCATATTTTTAATTTTTTTTCCCATTTTTTGCATATATTTTGAGATACGAGGGTTGCTATTTATATTTCGGGTCCTGACAATACTGGTGTTCCCAGATTCCAACTGAAACTTCAATTGGAAACTTTGACATTTTTTAGCTTAACTTCACTCAGAACGTGAAAAATAACGTTGAAAAATTCATCTCCTCCAAAATATGGAATTATCCCGTGAACATTTTCGTGCGTTGATTTTTTACGATTTTCGGCGTGGGTTATCGAGACAAGAGTGTTTAAATCAACTTGTTTCGACTTTTGGCGATGAAAAACCACTGTTAATCGCTGGTACCAAGAGTTCAGTCTCGGACGCCATTCGCTCCAGGATGAATTTCGTGAAGGACGTCCAACTTCGGTCACTTTGCCAGAAACCATCGATGCTACGCGTGAACTGATTAAGCAAGACCGGCATGTGACATACCGTGAGATTGAGGAATTCTTGGGCATAAGTATGACAAGCATCAATTTGTTCTCGTTGGATCCCACATAATTTGCCGAATGCTCGTATGGATTGGTGCCAAGAGATGTTGAAAAAGTAAAGCTGCTGTAGCTCAAAAGCAGTGTATAATATTGTCACAGGTGACGAATCATAGATCTATGCATATGAACCCGAAACAAAACAGCAATCGACCGTATGGGTCTTTCAAGACGAGCCTAATCCAACAAAAGTTGTTCGTGGATGAAGAACATCGAAGCAAATGATTGCGTTATTTTTTCGGTATAACCAGTCATGTTGCCTAAGTGACTTTAATGGAACGTAGGACGGTCAATTCTGAGTGGTATACGAGTACAACCACCTGTGCAACAGTGTTCGAAAAAATGAGGAAAGATAATAAGAGAAGACGGATCATTTCGCATCACGACAACATCAGCTAAAACGATGAGCTATTTGACCACTGAAGATGTCTATGGGTTACCCAACGTACAGCCCTGATTTGGCACCCAATGACTTCTTCTTATTCCCTAGCGTTCAAACATCATGTTTTCGATGTATCTCAATCGGAGTGGAAAAAGTGCTTCGAAAATTGGTTTGTGCGCATGCAAAAGTGTATTGATCTTTAAGGAGAATATTTTGAAAACAATTGAACCATTTTCAATGATAAATTATTGTGTTTTTATTGCCGGACCCGAAGTATAAATAGCAACCCTCGTATGTACTAAATTTTTTATATTTAAACACTGAAACGTCTTAATACCAAATAATACCAAGCTTGGTTCCAATCGGTTGAAAAATTAAAAAAAAATTGCAAAAATCCGATGTCTAGTCACAAGCCATAGCCAGGGCTGAGAAATCGTCAAAAACGCCATATGTGAAAATTTAAATAGTCGTAAAATTGTCGCATACAAAACGGCCATATA
Organism: Hydrotaea diabolus; assembly: GCA_963513945.1. Classification (NCBI taxonomy): domain Eukaryota; kingdom Metazoa; phylum Arthropoda; class Insecta; order Diptera; family Muscidae; genus Hydrotaea; species Hydrotaea diabolus. Next base: position 173,244,183 of record OY740719.1, read on the forward strand.
TTCAAAGTTTTTTTCGGGCATTGCAACAAACTTACATTGATAATCTCGATTTAATTTTCAACGTAAACATAACCTTAGGTTTTAGACAGGCCAATTTGATTTCGTCTTTCATCAATTACAACATTTTTAATTTTTATTTTTTCCCTTTTCATAAGATGGCTGGAAATGTCCATCTTAGCCTAATTATTTTTGCTTTAATTTCCTTACTTCGAATCATTTAAAATCTACATAAAAACTAATTTTAAAAAAATTAAAGGAGATTTGCTTTTCTAGGCTAAACGAATGCCAATGTACATTTTTCCTTTTCATTTTGGCATAAAGGTGACACAAATTCTTAGGATTTTGAAAAATCGTCAGTTTCGGTGTTTTTACTCAAAAACTTTACTTTACTGCCTTTCAGTTGCTATCATGCATTGGACACGTGAGGAGAGGTCATTTTGTGTTGAAGCGTATTTTTTAAATGCGCACTCGATCATTGCAGTGCAGCGTGCTTTTCCTCAGTGGGTTTGTGAACAAACAAAATATGCGGTACTGGAGTGAAACAAACCCCAGAGAACTTTACCGGAGACCTCTGCATTCGGACCGCGTCACTGTGTGGTGCTCCATATCACGAGTAGGCATCATTGGCCCTTACTAGGATAACCGTCTTGCCGTATATGTGAACTCCGAACGGTACTTGACTATGATACAGGATTTTTTTCAGCCGGCTCTTTAGGCAATGCAATTAGAGGATGCATGGTTCCAACAGGATGGTGCCACTGCACACACAACGAGGGTTACCATCAATTGTCTGAGGCATATGTGTCCTAAGGTTCATAATTTTATTCCCAAATAAGCAAGCTACCGCGCTACACACTGTAATTGTGTTAAATTTTACTAATAAAACCGTAAAAATGACGATAAATCGTCATTATTGGCAGCTCTAATGGCCACACACAGGAACGAAAATTGACTGGAAATAAAACAAATAAAAATTGCTATCCTAATCGCAAAAATAACAAGTTTACAGACCAAACGGGTTCACCATTGATTGATCCCCAAAAAAAATGTATTAGGATTGGGTTATGCTGTCCACAATACAGATTTGTATTAAATAAACTATTTAAAAATACATGAAATTAAAAATAATTGAAGTTATTTAGTAAATAGTAGAAAAAATCCTTTTAATAAAATTATTAAGGGTTTCATCTGTTAAAAATAGTTGAGTTAACCAATGCAGTTTGTTTGAAAAAACTTACTTTACATAGAATTAGTACTATTATTGCATAAGATTCGTAACAATAACATTGTTCTAAAAACCATATTCAAATTAAGAAAAATTACAAACATACAGTATGATTGCCGTAAACAGATATTGTTGTTAAAATAAAACCCAAAAAACTATACTGTTGGCGGAATAACCGGATTTAAGTATATTGTTGCTACAACTAATAAAATTAGCAATAATACTATTGTAACACATTTTAACATGGCCTGGCGCCATCTGATATTAGTGTTGCCTGGCGCCATCTGACATTTCCATTGGAAAGTTTGACATTTTTAAGCATAAACGTACTCAGAACGTTTTGACGTACGTCCATCATTTGTGTTGTTTGCAGTGACTTGAAAAAATCAATTTGGCAAAAATTACGAGAGCGGTTCGGAAACTTCCATCTCTGCTATGAACACATGTTAAATTTTGTTTCGATCTGGCAACTCCTTCATATAGAAACAGGTGTTTACAAAAGACGCATCCGGGATTTTTTTACGATGGAAAAATTAGAAATGCTTGGTGTCATTAAATATTTACATAAAAAAGGTTTATCGGGACAAGAAATTCATAACGATATGGTGAATGTGTTAGGTGAAAGTGCTCCTTCATATGCAACAGTAAAAAATTGGGTTGCTGAATTTAAACGTGGTCGTACAAGCATTGAAGATGAACCACGTAATGGACGTCGAAAAACAGCAACAACAACAGAAATTGTAGCCAAAGTGCATGATATGGTATTAAACGATCGACGAATAAAAGTGCGTGAAATAGCTAATATCATGGGCATCTCAAATGATCGAGTCCATTTAATTTTGCATGAAGAACTACAGATGAAAAAGCTTTCTGCAAGATGGGTGCCGCACTTGTTAACAGTCGACCAAAAACGCATAAGAATGAACATTTCTCAAGCTTGTTTGGATCGTTTTCAGCGAAATTAAATGGATTTTAAGCGTCGTTTCATAACTGTTGATGAGACATGGATCCACCACTATACTCCAGAGACAAAAGAACAATCCAAACAATGGACTGAAGCTGGAGGAAGTACCCCCAAGAAGGCAAAAACAATTCAATCGGCTGGTAAGGTTATGGCAACGGTTTTTTGGGACTTCAAAGGTATTTTATTGATTGACTATCTGCAAAAGCGTAAAACAATAAATTCAGAGTACTACTGCAACCTTTTAGATCAATTAAATGTACAAATTCGAGAAAAACGTCCTGGCTTACAACCCAAAAAAATAATTTTTCATCAGACAACGCACCAGCGCACAAGAGTGTTTTAACAATGGCTAAAATCAACGAATTAAAGTACGATTTGCTTGACCACCCACCTTATTCTGCTGATCTAGCTCCCAGTGACTTTTACCTGTTCCCAAATATAAAAAAATTCCTTGCTGGCAAGCGTTTTACCTCAAATGAAGATGCAATTACAGTTGTAAACCACTATTTTGAAGACCTTGAGGAAAACTATTTTAATCAAGGGATAGAATTGCTAGATAAGCGTTGGACTAAGTGTATTGAAGTTTCAGGATATTATATTGAAAAATAAAAATATTTTAGAAAAACTAACTATTCTCTTTCATTGATAGGCTAAGAACTTTCCGAACCGCCCTCGTATTGCATAAGATTCGTAACAAAAGCATTGTTCTAAAAACCATATTCAAATTAAGAAAAATTACAAACATATGATTGCCGTAAACAGATGATTGTTAAAATAAAACCCAAAAAACTATACTGTTGGCGGACTAACCAGATTTAAGTATATTGTTGCTACAACTAATAAAATTAGCAATAATACTATTGTAACATTTTAACAATACATATTAATATTGCTGCAATCATACTATTGTCAAAATGAAATTTAAAAAAACAAAGTTCCGACAAACATACTTTTACTGCCGGGACCATATGTGACGCGCAAAATAGAAGGTTAAAACCAGTTTTGTTCAGGAGAGCCATTTTAAAGATTTAAATACGTGTGTCTTTGGTGTACCATCACTTTCATAAAACGCGCATATCTCTGGGAGGGAACACTTTTGGGGCATGGGATCGGTCTCATTCGAGGCTCAGATGTTATCCACATCAAAAAAAGAAAAGAAAAAATGAAAATTGTTTTTTTTACCCTTAGGTCCCTTTCTCTATGTGCTGTCACATATAGCAACCATATTTTTTCTCTGCGAGTAGATACTGTCTATTTTCTCTTTCCAAATCTAAGGACCAACAGAAATAACAAAAAAAACTCTATTTATGATGATAGAGATAAGTCTTGCATAGAAAGCCCCCATTCGATATTATGCATGTGGTATGGTAATTGTTCCAATCACCCAACAGCATTTAGTTAAACGCTTGTCAATTGCTTCGTACACCCACATCAACGTTCAAGATCTTGAAGGAACAATTCTATTTAAAACTCATTTAACATTAATCAAAAACGCCGAACTCTGAAAAAGTGAACAACCCACCCGACCCTCAATTGAGTTTTAAATTAATGTCATGCCATTATCAGTAAATGTGCATCGAAGCTGTCTTTGGACACATTCATCACTTGACGCACCACTCGCCTGCTCGTTGCTCTGACGCCAGCTCAGCGCTCTGCAAGGATGTGTTTGATACACTTTACTTACATTGTTTTCAGAGAAAAAAATATTACTTGGAATGCAAACATGTGGAATTAAGTATTATCTGGTAGTTGAACGAACTACCAGACCCAGCGACAAGTACAGATTTCGACATAGTCGCACACATGATATACGGGTTTGCCCATATTTACGTACGTACATGCATACGTATGTGAAGGAGAACTCGTACGTCAGCGCCAAGGACTGCAAAAATCAACAAAGCAATTAAAAGCCATAAGTCAGCAGGATAAACGTACGGACACACAATGGCAAATGTTACGTAGAGTAACTGCAGGGCACAGTGGGGGAGAATGTAGGTTTTTTGTTCTCTAAAAAAAAATTAATTATAATATCAGCATGGTTGGTTACACAGTGCAACAACCAAAATGCGAATGGGATGAAACCAATTGCAAAAGAAAGTTGACATAATCCATAACAAAACCTTCAAGGGTTTTCTTTAGTTCAGTGCGAGATTATTTTTACACGCATTTGATGGTGATTTTGGAACGCTTCTAACAAAAAAAGATTATTGAAAATTTGCTAAAAAATGCTTATTTATTTTTATTATCCTGGAAAGTTGTGGTATCTGTTTTTGGGGGTCGAGCAATTCATTTTGGATATTTATTTTTACCTTAAACTCATGCTAGATGGCGCTGTCATACAAATGGGGTATTTCTTTTAGATTATCATTGAAAAAATGGTGTATTAACTTTTTTTTAGGCTCTTTAAGTTTGATGTTGGCTTCATTGTAAAACATATTTCTAATTTTATTACGAAGTACATTTTCTATTCTCAGTACGTTACTATTACAAAAATGCAATTTTTATGGAAAAAATGTGTGTTTTTATTGGAAAAATTTATTTTAATATTATTGTACTTCCTTATGTCATAAATATTATTATATCAGAAATATGTTTTAAAATGAAGCCAACATCAAAATTAATGAGCCTAAAAAAAAGTAAATACACCGTTTTTTCTATGAATGTCTACAAGTTATAGCACCATTTGCACGACAGAGCCATCTCGCACTGAACTAGAGAAACCCCTTGAAGGTTTTGTTATGGATAATGTCAACATTTTGCAATTGATCTCATCCCATTCGCATTCGGAAAGTTCGATTTTGTATTACTGTGTTACTGTTCGCTCATAACGTACACACAGAGAGAAGATTCCTTGGCACAACCGAATTATTTTACTGAATGTACTCCAAGCACTAGCATTAGTACGCCCGAATAAAAAAAATTAAAATGTTTAATTACAGAATATGATATACTTTAACCGGTCGATACTCAGTGAAACCTATTTCAATAGCATTTTAGATTTAGATACAAGAAGAATGGATAATCTTAAACAATTAAAAAAAATTTAATTTTCTTTTTTAATTAAAAAAAATAATTTTCTTAATTGTTTTTAAATTTTCGGCTTTTAATATTTTGGTAAACGATACGGTTAGGGCAACTAATTATTTTCACTTTTTTTAGAAGTTCAAGAAAATAGTACGTTAGCTTCTGGCCTAGGCAACACTAAGTGTTGCCTGGCGCCATCTGACATTTCCATTAGAAAGTTTGACATTTTTTAGCAGAAAGTTTTGACGTACTCAGAACGTTTTGACGTACGACCATCATCTGTGTTGTTTGCAGTGACTTGAAAAAATCAATTTGGCAAAAAATGGAATTAACTCGTGAACATTTTCGTGCGATCATTTTTCAGAACTTTCGATGTGGATTATCACGACAAGAGTGCATCGATGAACTTAAATCTTTGTATGGCGATGAAGCACCATCCTATGGCACTGTGAAAAACTGTTTTAAAGAATTCAATCGTGGCCGACGCTTGCTCAAAGACGAAGGTCGTGAAGGTCGTCCAAAAACGGCCGTTGTGCCAGAGAACATTGATGCCGCGCGTGAACTGATAATGCAAGATCGTCATGTGACATACCGTGAGATAGAGGCATCCTTGGGCTTTTTTTCCACTAGCATACATTCGCTATTGCATGAACACCTGGCCGTAAAAAAGGTTTGTTCTCGTTGCATCCAGTACAATTTGACAATCGCTCAAACAAGGCTCGTGTCGATTGGTGCAAAGAAATTTTGAAAAAATACGATCGCGGTGCTTCAGAAGATATTTATAAGATCGCCACAGGTGACGAATCATGGATCCATGCGTATGAGCCCGTAACAAAACAGCAATCGACCTTGTGGGTCTTTGAAGACGAGCCAAATCCAACGAAAGTTGTTCGTAGAAGAAGCACTTCACCATTTGCTTGGTCGCCTGTTTCTTAGGCAAAACTGGTCATGCGGCGACTGTTCCGCTTGAGCAACGTAGGACGGTCAATTCTGAGTGATACAGCACAATTTGTTTGCCTGAAGTCTTCGGAGAAATTCGAAAAACGAACAAGAGAAGACGAATCATTGTGCACCATGACAATGCGAGCTCTCACACATCGGCTCAAACCAGCGCCTTTTTGAGCGGCCAAAACGTCGAATTGATGGATCATCCGCCTTACAGCCCTGACTTGGCACCCAATGACTTATTTTTTCCCGCACATCAAGAAAAAAAATGCGTGGTCAACGATTTTCGTCGCCAGAAGATGATTTTGAAGCGTTCAATAAACATGTTTTCGAGGAGTGTCAATCGGAGTGGAAAAAGTGCTTGACGATTGGTTTGAGCGCATGCAAAAGTGTATAAATCATGCTGGAGTAAACATTGAAAAACAATAAAAACCATTTTTGATGATGAATATTCGCGTTTTCATTATTAGGCCGGAAATATATATAGCAGCCCTCGTACCAAAGTAACATGTACATCATAATTTGTTGGTAGTCATAACCTCCAGTTGTGGCAACCACACGCAGAAAAAAAGTATGGTTGTGGTGACAATATTCGAAGAGGATAATACTATTGTTGGGTATATGGATGTGCTACAACAATATAATGATCCTCACAACAATATTATGATTCTAATACAACCATACTATGATCCTCACAACAATAGTATGATTCACACATAACCATGCTACCATAGTATGATTCACACTCAACCATACTATGATCTCCACAACCATAGTATGATCCTCACAACCATAGTATGATTCACACGCAACCATGTTATGATCCCTACAACAATAGTATGATCACACACAATTATACTATGATTATGATTATTATTAATTAGAATTTGTTTAAGTTTTCGACAATAGATTTGATCCCCAATATTATTTATTAGAATTGTCAACAAAAGATTTGAATTATGAGTGATTTATTTCACAGTAGAAAAAATAAGTTTAAATAAACGTAAGCGTTTTTATTAAAAATACTTCAGTTAAACAAAGCCAAAGCAGCTTTTTTAAAAAAAATTAATTTCGTTAAAAAAGTAATATTATTGCATTAGATCGACTAATAACATTTGTTCTTAAAAGCATATTTAAAGGAAGAAAAATTACAATCATACAGTATGATTGCCGTAATCATAATATTGTTAACATAAATTGCAAAACACAATACTTTTGTCGCACCAACCATATTTATATTGTTGTTATAACCATATTTTCTTTTTTAAATTTGACAATAATACTATTGTTACATTTTAACAATATTAATATTGCAGCAATTATACTATTGTCAAAAATAAATTCAGTTAACAATGCTATGGTTGCGACGAACATACTTTAATTGTGGAGAACATATTATTATTGCCGTGACCATGTTGTAACCATGTTTTTTCTCTGCGTTAAGTGGTTGCCACAACTGGTGGACAACCTGAGGCGTAGCCATCATTTGAAGGAAATTATATTCGAAAAATTAATGACATAAAATGTCCTTTCGAATGAACAATAAAGATTCCTCAATTGATTTGAATTTTTGTATTTTTTTTATTTTGAAAAAATACCTCTAGATGGATCATCCTATATAATTCATAATAATAGATTAATTGTAATACTGGAAATGTTTTTACACAGTTCCTCATTTGTATGTGTGTCTAGGGCTTTTATGCACTTGCAACAATGCCATTTATGAGGAAAACTAATTGCAATTTAGTTTTTCTGTCTTAGGAACAATTGTAGGTTTAGACTAGACGATATACACCCTTTACACAATTTAGCCCGAAAAAACTGCATCTAGTGTTTTATTATTACTAAAATGTACTTTTTTAATTTTTTTCTATTATTTACTATCACTATTCACTATCAAATTGTGGGAAATTAAGTAAAGTAATCTTAAGAAAAACTATCCCTTATTATATGATTCTTTATCCTTTAGATTAATTATAATACTGGAAATTGTATTGGTTTCTAGGTCTTTTATGCAGTTGCAATACGCTATTTATGGTGAAAATATTGCACAGTTTCCTTCGATGTACGAGGGCGGTTCGGAAACTTCTTAGCCTAGCACAAAAAGCGCGGTATAAACAGAAAACTTCCATCTCTGCTATGAACACATGTTAAATTTTGTTTCGATCTGGCAACTCCTTCATATAGAAACAGGTGTTCACAAAAGACGCATCCGCGATTTTTTTACAATGGAAAAATTAGAAATGCGTGGTGTCATTAAATATTTACATAAAAAAGGTTTATCGGGACAAGAAATTCATAATGATATGGTGAATGTGTTAGGTGATAGTGCTCCTTCATATGCAACAGTAAAAAATTGGGTTGCTGAATTTAAACGTGGTCGTACAAGCATTGAAGATGAACCACGTAGTGGACGTCCAAAAACAGCAACAACAACAGAAATTGTAGAATAAAAGTGCGTGAAATAGCTAATATCATGGGCATCTCAAATGATCGAGTCCATTTAATTAATTTTGCATGAAGAACTACAGATGAAAAAGCTTTCTGCAAGATGGGTGCCGCACTTGTTAACAGTCGACTAAAAACGCATAAGAATGAACATTTCTCAAGCTTGTTTGGATCGTTTTCAGCGAAATTAAATGGATTTTAGGCGTCGTTTCATAACTGTTAATGAGACATGGATCCACCACTATACTCCAGAGACAAAAGAACAATCCAAACATTGGACTGAGGCTGGAGGAAGTGCTCCAAAGAAGGCAAAAACAATTGAATCGGCTGGTAAGGTTATGGCAACGGTTTTTTGGGACTTTAAAGGTATTTTATTGGTTGACTATCTGCGAAAGGGTAAAACAATAAATTCATAGTACTATTGCAACCTTTTAGATCAATTAAATGTACAAATTCGAGAAAAACGTCCTGGCTTACAAAACAAAAAAAATAATTTTTCATCAAGACAACGCACCAGCGCACAAGAGTGTTTTAACAATGGCTAAAATCAACGAATTAAAGTACGAGTTGCTTGACCACCCACCTTATTCTCCTGATTTAGCTCCCAGTGACTTTTGCCTGTTCCCAAATCTAAAAAAATTCCTTGCTGGCAAGCGTTTTACCTCAAATGAAGATGCAATTGCAGTTGTAAACCACTATTTTGAAGACCTTGAGGGAATTATTTCAATCAAGGGATAGAATTGCTAGAAAAGCGTTGGACTAAGTGTATTGAAGTTTCAGGAGATTATATTGAAAAATAAAAATATTTTTGAAAACTAACTATTCTCTTTCATTGATAGGCTATAAGAACTTTCCAAACCGCCTCGTAAAATACAGCTTATTCGAGTAATCTCGAAAATTAATTTTCTTGTAATATAATTTTTTTAAGATTTATGAATTATACTCGTACTACAAGGAAGCCAAAAAAGAAGAACCAAAATGCGGACAAATTTTACTTCTTGAAAAGGAAGGAGCACAGTGGTCCAAAATAAGGACATGTATGGTAACGTGCTTAAAAAAATGTTGTCTTCGAATTAACCATACTATCGTTACATTCGTAAGGTTGGAAATACCCACATCCATTAAGATTATGTATACACACTTAGTGATGGCAATGGAAATTCTTCATTGGCAAACTGAATTTGTGTAGTTCCAACCAAAGACGCTAAACTGTAGAAAATTGGCGATATGAGCTTTATTGAGAAAACGAAAAACAGAGATGAGTAAAAATCTACTAAAAAATCTAAAAATACTGTTTTTAATGTTTAAAGTGTGCGAATTAAGTGTTTTCTGTGTTTTTTGTGTTTTAATTTTGACGTTCTAGCGTTCTAGTGATTGTGTACAAACGAATGTAGAAAAAAAAACTCCGAGAATTTGTGCGTTACTGAAGAGTGTTTATCTTAATTATTTCAAAGAATAAGCACATCGCCCATCTTCTACAATTTATAAACTTTGGTTCAAACTAACTAATTTTGTTCTCTGTGTGGTGTAGGAAATAATCAAAATATTCCAAAAAGGAAGAAATAGCAGGCCAAAAACTTTGGAGCCAGCTTCAAAAAATTTCACCCCACTGTGCCACTTTATGGATAGTGTCCTTTCTCTGCCTGAAATGCAAAATGCTGAACGAACAGATTTCCCAAATACGTACACATCGATGCCTAGCCCGTTCCTAACATACCACTAATGTTTGTGTTTAACAAGAAAATGCGTCATTTTAGTCCTTATTCCTTTCGGGTCGATTATACGTTCGGATGAAGCGGCCCTGCACTGACTGGATGTAGTACTCGTGGTATTTATCCTTGCAAAAACACTATGTCAAATGAATTAAGTGCTCATAAATAAAAATACTCCAGTCCGGGCTGTACAAGTGAGTACAAGGAAGAGGACACACAGACCCCACCACCATCGCCACCACCATTAGCATCAGCGTCACCGTCAGCATGCACCGGGGATGGGCATCACCCTTATCGTCATGTCAAATCGTCTTGTTGTAAAGTTTGTAAACACACAACAAATACTTGACATGGGTGTTGATAAAGTTTTATTTTTATTGAATTGAAGCCACACGCTCGATTGCACATTTATGATGACGAAGGATGCATGTGTGCTTGTGTGTGTGCGTATCTGTCCTCCTCTGTCTTGCCAGTGGAATATTTAAGCCATATGCAATTCTCATATAAAACTATTAGAGCCTTTCGATTTCTATTTTTTTTTCGTCGACCAAGTGAGCAACGCAGACCAGGATTCGTTACACTTGTAATAAACTAATAGAGCCAACAATCGATTCGAGTGAATACTAGCTGGCGCATCGAACGAACGACGACTTCTATGGCGGCAGCCACACTTTGGGTTAAACAGATTTGCCAGGGGGTTGATGGCAGCGTCCGTTGTTATTCTGGTATTCGCTTGTTCGGTCGCATGACAGTGGATTTTGTATTGATTGTATCACTTATTAAGGGATTTATGCCCGCCATTAGCATTTCGCATCGATATTACGCCTTATGTTTAATGTTGCGAAATCGTTCGGTCGTCTTCTATCCCTATTCTTTCTGTATCCTGCTGCATGTCCTTGTTGTCATTTTGTCTTAATGCTCGCTCGGTCGACTACGGCCTGGTATGGTAGAATTGCAAAGTCATTTCGCTGTCTAATAATCATAATTTTGCTGTTGTTCCTTTTAACCAAATCGCATTTTCCCATTGTGAACACATGACTAATTGCGTTGCCTTTTCTAAGCTGTTTGATTTGAACATGTCGAACGAATATAATTCGTTTTGGGATTGACAATAAAAAAAAATCTTACCAGATTTCCTAGCACATCGAGTCTCTTTTGCACACACTTACGCTTATCCGGTTCGAATGTATTTTTTTTTCGTTGTAGAAAACAGAATCACTTAAAATTATTAAAATGTCAAAATTCTTATTCTGCCAGATCATAAATTATTAAAACCATTTATTATAATTCTCCCACCACACGTACGCTTAAGCAGAGGACTAACGAGATAGCTTGGGAAGAGCAATTCGATCAGGGTGGCTAGGATTTTTATTCATGAGTAGATTTTTTTTGTTGGTGTTTAATGTTTTAGTATTCTATGGTTGAATCACAAGGGTCTATGTTTAACTAAAGCTATAGTAAAACAAAGATATAAGGAGAGTAAACTACACCCCCGATTTTAGGTCCTGCCGCTCTTAGCTACATGCTCAAATTTAGTATTGGACGTTATAATCAGTGTTGCCACACGCAGAGAAAAGATATGGTTACTATATGGTCACCGCAACAATAATATGATATCTACAATAAAAGCATGTTCGTCGCAACCATAGTATTGTTTTTTGAATTTCATTTTGACAACAGTTTGAATTTGAATATATTAATATTGTTGAAATCTAACAATAGTATTATTGCCAAATTTAGAAATAAGAATATGTTTTTAGCAACCATATAAACATGGTTGGTGCTACAAAATTATTGTTGTTCAAAATTTAAATTTAAACAATAACATGATTACGGCAATCATACAATATGGTTGCGACTATGAACATAACAAAACAGGTTTTATAAAGCACACATGTATGTGTGCGCGTTTGATTTTTTTGATACACCAAAAAAAAAACACATACACACGATAGTGAATTGTTGTTGTCCATTAAAAAAAAACAACAACAATCGAAAGGTAGTTCGAGGGACTTTTATTGTGTTTACTTTGTTCGGTGAAATACTCTAATACCGACTGGTTCTCGTTTATTTAAAATCTGCCTGCACTAAAGTATATAACAATTGATCATGGTTTAATTGGGGTCTACGGATGGTGAAGTAGCATTCACCCCTGCTGGCAACTAAAGGTCCGATTAGTCTTGACGGTGGACGGTTGATTCTGCAACCTGCAGAAGTCTACCGTCAAACTGTAGTTATCTCCCTCTAACACATATAAAATGCAACCCCCAACTGAAATAGCTGATTACCTACCGTCCACCGTCAAGACTATATGAACCTTAAAATTATTTTCGGCTGCCGTTGGAATATATATTTTTGTTTCTTGAAAACGTCAAACGTCATGTATTAAACATAAAACTTTAAAGCAAAGTATGTTACCAGATTTTTCGAGAATATTTGTTGCTGAATTGGCCGCTGTTGACTGGGCCTTAAAATTCGCTGCTCAGCGTGTGGCGCAGACGGTTGTTTGTACTGACAGCCTCAGTGTTGTAAACGCTATTCGTTACAACAAAAATGCAATCTATGACAACGTTATAAAGAACCCATCCTTCGAGCAACCGATCCTAATTTTATGGGTGACTTCTAATATTGGTATAGGACGCAATGAGTTGCTAAAGAGGTCGTTATGCTGCCAATGATATTCGAGATGCCATGCTTTCATCGTATAATTACTAATGCATACTTAGTAGGGACATAAATATTGTTACATACGTTTTATGATGTAAAATAAAAAGTACTGAATGTATTTGGACCAAATATTTTTTAATTTATTTATTGATGTAAATTGTATCCAAAAAGAATCTACTTATTCGAAATTTCCGCCTATTGCCTTTACACACGCCTTAAGTCGCACTGGTCAATCCTTAAAAGCTGCACGAAAACCGTCCACAATTTGTAATCCAATGGGTTTAAATCTGGACTGCCTGAGGGTCATTCTTTAGAGGAAACGAACGCTGGCAAATTGTTTCGAGGCCAGGCCTGGGACGTTGTACACTTATGGGCAGGTGCAGAATCCTGCTGGAAAGTCCATGGCCGGTTTTGGAACAGGGGGTTGTTAAGAGGGTTCACAACAGCTTCCAAAACGGTTTCTTGGTAAACTTTGGACGATGTTTTGACTCCTTGTTCGCAGAAATGCAGGTCAGTGAGACACCCCACCAAATTATGACTGAAACTGGGTGATGACCCTTTTCCACCCTTGGGATCAGTTCAGATACGTCCTTAGATGACCGCGCATACACTCTATCAATTTGCTTGTTTAATTTTCCCTGAACGGTAAAAAAATTTTCATCGATGAACAAAATTTTTCTGTGCAAGTTATCAGCGTGCTTCACCAAAAGGCGTTTGCATTTTGCAATCCTATTTTTTTTAAAGCTGCAGTCAATAAATGTCCGGTACGTCGTTTGAAAGCCCCAAGTCCCAAGTCGGTTTTAATGACTCGACTTATGGACTTTAGCGTGATATTCATCTCACGGGCCATGATTTTCTTTTTTCGGATGGGATTTCTGTGAATTCTTGATTTAACGGCATTAATGACATGTGGTGTTCGAACAGAGCGTGGGCGGCCCGACCGGTGGCGGTCTTTTACATCTCCAGTCTCCTCAAACAGTTTTATGCATCGGCAGACGAACATGCGGGTAATGCCTAGTGGCCGGAGCGTTTTGAAAATATCGCTTTTTTCATTTCACACTTGAAAAACGCTATTACAGCGATACGGTTCTCATTATCTGACCACTCCATGATGAAAGTTGAAACAATTTAAAAATCCCTATTACAGACTAACGCTATTAAGGTTAGCTTTCAAAACTCATATGACATTGACGGGGTATGTTCAGTTCTACTATTGAAATGGGTGTGTTCAATGTTGTAACAGTATTTATGTCCCTACTAAGTATAGAACTATACATCGGAAAGAACAGCAAATGCAATGGGAAAACTCTCAATTTTTTTTTCGATCATACAACACTACCAATAGTAGACCAAGATATCACCAGAAGTACAGTAGATATCAGTGCATCCTGTTGGCGCGCCTAACGGTGGGAAAGGCGCTGTTCAACTCTAACAAAAATTATAACAATTTTGGCTATTCGCAATGTAACACCTGTGGCTGCAATATGGATATCCGTCACATTCTAGTGGAATGCCCAGATTCGATGAACCCTTGTCAATTGTCTTGGATTGTTCAATCGCTGGTCAACTCGACGAACTAATACGTGCCCTGGGCCAACATAAATGTAATTATTTTTTTTTTTTTTGTATAAGTAGAGACCTTTTGTATTACTATATAAAAATTTAACAAATCTTTATTGTTAATTTTTTATATAGTAATATACAGAATAATACAACTTTTCGCGCATATGGTTTATTCTTGGATTTTAAAAAATGATGCTGCGGAACTAAACGATGTTTCTTTAAGTGGCGTTACTACAGATAGATATAAATGATGCCATGATAATGCAAATCAAAATGTTGCCCAGAAAATAAATCGATTTCTGTGCAACACTTGCTGTTATCAAGCAAGTGGAAAAACCGGTAAACGTAACCAATTTCTTTAATGCTCGTCTAACAATAAGGCGAACATCAGTGAAAAGCAAAAGAATATTTTCTTCAACTGGGCAGTTTGTAAAATAATTAGAAACAGACTATCTGATGCTTCCGTTATGCTCTTTCTGTTCTAAAAATATGTTTTCAAAATGAATTTATTTAAATTTGAATACGAAACTTATGTTATAATTATGCTCTTTGAAACGTATATAATTTTTTTATGTTTATGTTACAACTGCAGCTTGTACTATAATTGATCTCAAGTATTTCAATAAATAAATGGATAGTGCAAAATTAACATTGTTTTTTTATTTTTATGCGGAAATTCCCGGGAAATGCAAAAATTTTCCCAATGAAAATTTCCATGAAAAGAGAAACTCAGTTTAAGTCCTTTGAAACACAAAGTTTTAAATTTAAGATTATAAGTCAACTAGACCATCTTTCATTTTTACGATGAACCAAAATATGAATGTATCACAGAGCCCTAAATCAACATTTCAAAGCAAAGTGCCCCATAATCTCAGAATCAATCATAGATTCTGAGATTATGGGCCACTTTGCTGTCCTTGGTTGTTTCAAGCGGGAAAAATAAAATATATTATACTTTATTATTTACTATACAATAAATCTTTATAGCACCTTTAAAGTCTCTAAAATAGTTTTTTTAAAAAATTTATTTCGATACCCTGGTTGTCCCTAACACTACTTTCAATTGAAATTTTCTCAATTTTTTTTACAAGAATATTAATTATTTATTTAATAAAACCAATCCATAGTAAAAAATAATATTTAATTAATTTTGTTGCTATTAACGATTATAATTTTTTATTCAATTTATATTTTTATGGACGTGTATTTTCTGTCCCTGAAAATACACATCATTCCCCTGTAAAATCTAATATTCGCTAAAATTCAAATTTCCAAACCAATCTTGATTTCAAGTTACTCAAATATGATTGAACATTACATGTAGTGGGTGCATATCAAATAGTTTTTTCGTCGACAGTCTTATTAAAATTAAGTCGTGTTTTGGCACTGGTTACGAACGTTCACACTTAAGTTGGTCATTCTCCAAAAAAAAATAAAAAAAACATCCTGCTAAATGCTTTAATTTAGTCCAATCTTTCCTCTTCTATAAAAAAAAACACCGCGATCTCGCTCACCAGGCCCACGCTAAAATTATTTATGTATCAACACTTTCTTGGGTATTAAAATACACATTCCTGCCTAATGGGTACTTAAATACCCAAAAAGTCAACAGTCTTTGTCCAAAGAACTTACTTTAGCAAATTTCTTGAAAATCGGACTAAGATTGCGACCTGTAGTTTAAAAAAATATTCCTTATTTAGACATTAGACGGAAGTAGGGTGGACAGACAGATGTCGGTTAATTTTACTTAGTAGGGACATAAATACTGTTACAACATTGAACACACCCATTTCAATGGTAGAACTGAACATACCCCGTAAATGTCATATGGGGTTTGAAAGCTAAACTCAATAGCGTTAGTCTGTAACAGGATTTTAAAATGGTTTTAACTTTCATAGTACAATTTGTAATAGAGCTTTCAAGTGTGAAATGAAAAAAAACGATTTTTTCAAAACGCTCCGGCCACTAGGGATTAGCCGCATGTTCGTCTACCGATGCATAACACTGTTTGAGGAGACTGGAGATGCAAAAGACCGCCACCGGTCCCACGCTCTGTTCGATCAAGAATTCACAGAAATCCGCTCCGAAAACAGAAAATCATGGCACGTAAGATGAATATCACGCAAAAGTCCATGAGTCGAATCATTACAAAAGACTTGGGACTTGGGGCTTTCAAACGACGTACCGGACATTCATTGACAGCAGCTTTAAAAAAATAGGATTGAAAAATGCAAACGTCTTTTGGTAAAGCACGCTGAAAGCTTGCACAGAAAAATTTTGTTCACCGATGAAAAAATTTTTAACGTTCACGAAAAATGTAACTAGTAAAATGATAGAGTGTATGCGCGGTCATCTAAGGAAGCATCTGAACTGATCCCAAGGGTGAAAAATGGTCATCACCCAGCTTCAGTCATGGTTTGGTGGGCTGTCTCTTGCAATAGGGTCACTGACCTGCATTTCTATGAACAAGCAGTCAAAACATTGGCCAAAGTTTACCAAGAAACCGTTTTGGAAGCTGTTGTGAAGCCTCTTAGCAATTCCCTGTTCCAAAAGCAGCCATGGACTTTCCATCAGGATTCGGCGCCTGCCCATAAGGCTAAAACGTCCCAGGCCTGGCTTCGAAACAATTTCCCAACGTTTATTTCCTCTTAAGAATGGCCCCAGGCAGTCCAGATTTGAGCCCATTGGATTACAAATTGTGTACGGTTTAAGAGGACAAGGTTTGTCACAAAAGATACCCCAACATTGGATCTCTTGAGAATGCTTTGGTTCGAGCTGTGGCCAATTTTCCAATGGACGAAGTTTGTGCAGCTATTGACGATTGACCAGTGCGACTTAAGGCGTGTGTAAAGGCAAAAGGCGGACATTTCAAATAACTACACGCAGAAAAAAAGTATGGTTGTGGTGACAATATTCGAAGAGGATAATACTATTGTTGGGTATATGGTTGTAGTACAACAATAGTATGATCCTCACAACAATATTATGATTCAAATACAACCATACTATGATCATCACAACAATAATATGATTCACACATAACCATACTATGATCCCCACAACCATAGTATGATTCACACTCAACCATACTATGATCTCCACAACCATAGTATGATACTCACAACCATAGTATGTTTCACATACAACCATAGTATGATCCTCACAACCATTATATGATTCACACGCAACCATGTTATGATCCCTACAACCATAGTATGATCACACGCAATTGTACTTTGATCCCCAATATAATTTATTAGAATTTGTTTAAGTTGTCGACAATAGATTTGAATTATGAAAATTATTAAAAAATACATTAAATTCAAAATAATAGGAGTGATTTATTTTACAGTAGAAAAAATAAGTTTAAATAAACGTATACGTCTTTATTAAAAATACTTCAGTTAAACAAAGCCAAAGCAGCTTGTTTAAAAAATGTTAATTTCGATATATCGTAAAAGTACTATTATTGCATTAAATCGGTACCAATAACATTTGTTCTTAAAAGCATATTTAAATGAAGAAAAATTACAATCATACAGTATGATTACCGTAATCATATTATTGTTAACATAAAACACAATACTTTTGTCGCACTAACCATATTTATATTGTTGCTATAACCATATTTTCATTTTTAAATTTGGCAATAATACTATAGTTACATTTCAACAATATTAATATTGCAGCAATTATACTATTGTCAAAACTAAATTGAGTTAACAATGCTATGGTTGCGACGAACATACTTTTATTGCCGTGAACATATTATTATTGCCGTGACCATGTAGTAACCATGTTTTTTCTCTGCGTGTAGATTCTTTTTGGATACAATATACATCAAAAAATATATTAAACAATATTTGGTCCAAAAACATTCAGTACTTTTTATTTTACAGCATAAAACGTGTGTAACAGTATTTATGTCCCTACTAAGTATTAACTGGTAATTTGATTAAAGCGGTACACTTAAAGGCGTTTCTAGCTCAAATATTTTTAGATGTTACGAATTCCGCACTTTAAAAATAAGAATTTCCTTTGTTTTGCTTACAACAACCGAAAAAACGGACAAACCTACAGGATTAACTGACATGCCGGGTTCTAACTATTTTAAATGAACCGACTGTCGGGTTGAAGATATTATCGTAATGTCGGTTTTGGACACTCTAAATTAAAGTAGTATCCTTTCTTAAAATATTAAATGGTCACCTACCGTAGATGAAACATTTTGATTTAAGATATTGTCATAAGAGAAAGTTTTAATATTATTTATCATGGCATTTTTAGCACCGTTTTTATTTCAGCCTTAATGATTTCCAATAATTAACAGAAAATTTTCATACTCTAAAGGTTATTTCAACCTGTTTTTTACATTGAAAATTTTGCAAGTATACAAATGTACTCACCTGTCATGCTATGTTTCATAGTTAGAGTTCATTTTTACAAATTGTTTATATATTACGTATATGAAAAATTCAAGTTTTCAAAAACAATTTTAAAATAAGTTAATATTTTTATTGTCGAACCTACGCACGAGTATCGGTATCCCTCTATTCATCAGCAATTTACATCAAAAAATCGAGTTTTTTTTCGAAAATTCCACTCAAAACTCGTTCACATCACACAGCACACTGTGTACAAGAGTTGCCGACATTTGATTGGTTAGTTGGCGGCACAAACCCACTCTTAGCTGGATTTGGAGTTTCCACCCCAAAGATTTAACTCAAATGTTTCACACCAAAAAAAAAACAAAAAACTAAACCTGCGCATATAAAAGCCAACCGAACCACCAAACCGGCATTGGAATTCATTGGCTTACCAAAAACTGTTTGCATAATCCGAAGCAAGAGGAAGAAGAAGAATCCAGAAAAACCCCAGAGTGGCTCCATTTTGTCCGACAAAAATGTTTGGCAGTGACATGACAAATAAATAGTCCTTACCATTCTGCTACTGCAAATATGATATTTATTGTGAGGGGGTAGCCAATAAATACGTACGTGGTATATATGCACATATATATGTACAATCAACTGCCGATTTATATTTCCCCCCCAGACTGTAATTGTAGCCCGAATGCATGTACATAATTTATTTACATATAAATATTTCAAACATTTTACATAACCATAAAAAATAATACATACTCGTATTCTATAAGAAGATACAATTTATTAAAAGAAATTTTAAACATGTTTCGAATTAAATTGAAAACTAGAGATTGGAGCAAATAGCTTTAACGAGGCTCAACGTTTTTAGGAAAATTATTTTTGAAAATTTGATTCTGAGACGAAAGTAATTATATAGTGATCGATCTACTAATAGAGGTATGTTTTCAGAACAAAAAATTGATGGCTCTCGATGTGGAGTCTCTTTAGAGTTGGCAAGAGTGAGTTGTATTTTCGTGGGCAATTGTGTGAAGAAAACTTGAAAAGTAAGGTTTACAACAGTAGTTCTCATTCGTTTGGGGAGAGCCTGGCCTTTTAGAGTTCGGTTTTACTTTCAACAATTGCAGCAAGGCTTTCTGAAGAGGGTTGTCACGGACCCGTAATCATGATAAAAGTAGTTTGCAGCCACGAAAATCAATGTCACTTTGCCATTTTGTTAAAAACTTGTCTTCTATTTAAATATAGAAGCAAGAGGTCTTGAGCCGGTTTAATCCCTGTTCAATGTACAAAAAAAAATATAAAAATTCATATCAAGTGTGGAATCTTTGTTGTTAATTTGAAAGGACATTTTATGACATTTATTTTTTGAATATAATTTCTTTCAAATGTTGGCCGCAGCTTCGCCTTAGGGTTTCCATTCTGAGGGTCCAAATTTGGATGACTCTATCGAGCATTTCGACCGGTATGGCTTTAATGACACGCGTAGTGTTGGCTTCCAAAACCTGAACCGTAGCTAGTTTGTCAGCATAGACTTTGGACTTTGCGTAACCCCAAAGACAAATGTCTAAAGGTGTGATATCACTCGATCTAGGCGACCAACTCACCTGTTCAAAACATGAAATTAGCTGCTTTTCGAAATGACCTCCCAATAGATCCATTGTTTGAGCAGCTGCTGTATGACAAGTGGTACCGTCCTGTTGAAACCAAGTATCGTCAAGATTACGGGCGATATTATGGCGCGATAGCGAGCACCATTCACGACTACGTTCTGGCCATCATCATTTTTGAAAAAAAATGCACCGTTGATTCCACCAGCTTATACGAGGGCGACCGCAAAAGTAACTGGCCTAACCTAAAACCGTTAACCGTTTTTTGGAATTATTATTATTTATTTTGCAACATAATCTCCTTCCAACTCAATACACTTCATCAAACGTTTTTCAAGTTTTTTAATTCCATCCGAAAAATAAGATTTTTCAAGACCTTTAAAATATGCCTCAGTTTCAGCAATAACCTCGCTATTGGACGAAAATTTTTTGCCACCGATAAATTTTTTTAAATTTGGAAACAAGAAATAATCGGAAGGAGCTAAATCTGGACTATATGGTGGATGCGGAGCAATTTCAAATCGTAACTCGGTCTGTTTTTGTTGAGTTAAAAATGCAGTGTGTGAAGGAGCATTATCTTGATGAAAAAGAACTTTTTTTCTAAATGCGGTCGTTTTATGTTGATTTCTTCACTCAACCGATCCAATAATGCACAATAATATTCACTATTTATAGTTTTTCCTTTCTCAAGATAATCAATAAATATTATACCCCTTGCATCCAAAAATACTTTTTCTGCTGACTTAACAGTTTTCGCCATTACTTTTTCTGTGGCCGTTAATTTTTCTGCTGACTTAACAGTTTTCGCCTTCTTCTTTTACCAGCTTCCATTGTTTTGACTGTTCTTTGCATTCTGGGATGTAGTGATGAATCCATGTTTCATCAACAGTTATGAATCGGCGCAGGAACTCTATTGGATTACGCTGATAAATCGCTAAAAGCTCCTCGGAATTGGTCCAACGGACGATTTTTTGGGGCAAAGTCAACAAACGCGGCACCCATCTTGCGGATAGCTTTTTTATGTGGAGTTCATCATGTAAAATACTCCAAACTTGTTTTTCGTGTATTTTAACAATATCAGCAAGTTCTCTGAGCTTTATTCGTCTATCTTTAGTCACTTCATTTAATATTTTTCTAATGTTTTCAATAGTAGTAGCAGTTTTCGGTCTTCCAGAGCGTTGTTCATCTTCCGTACTTGAACGACCCATTTTAAATTGTTGAACCCAGGATTTCACCACGGTGGAGTATGATGGTGCATTATCACCATGAACAATATCCAATTCATCTTTGATAAATTGTGGCGTATAACCTTTCATATAAAAGTGTTTAATTACCGCACGAAACTCTTTATTTTCCATTTTTCAAAAATCATAAAACTTGTTTACTTCAATCACCTGTAACAAAGAAAATAATCATTAAATATTTCGGAAATTTTGGCAGATGGCTTATAAAAGATTGCATTTTTGAAAAAAAAAAGTTTCTAGTAAAACAGAAAATGTGCCAGGCCAGTTAGTTTTGCGGTCGCCCTCGTAAACTTCACCAAACCGTGGTTTTCTCTTCTTGTTGCTCTTCAGTCCAAATGCGGCAATTTTGTTAATTGACTTTGCCGTTGAGCCAGAAATGGGCCAAACGTTCATTTCCATAATACAGTTGCAAAAATTGGAGAGGTTGTTGCGGTGTAAGTCTTTCCGTGATGAAATGGCAAACAATACTGAAAAGAAACAAAAATAAAGTTAAACACAACTCACGCGTAATCGGTAAAAAAAATCTAAAAAAAATCACCCGTTATAAATGGTGATGAAATTTTGAAAAACAAATTTATTCAAGATAGAAAACTGACGTGAAAAGACACATTGAGACCGTAAGAAATAACATGAAGATAAAAACAAAAAAGATGTATTGGTTGTTATGCCCAAAGTCAGAAATAGTACACCTTGAAAAAAAGCTGCTTTTGTATAAGACTATTCTTAAACCAGTTTGAACATATGGGATACAGGTGTGGGGTACATCAAGTAACTCCAACATAGAGATCTTGCAAAGATATCAATCAAAGACGTTGAGGTTTATTACCAAGGCTCCGTGGTTTGTTACTGATAATGCCATTCATAGGGATCTCGACATAAAAACCATTCGTGAAGAAATTCAGCTTTATAGCACACGATACCTTGAAAGACTTAGTAACCATCAGAATGTATAAGCATTAGCCATATCACTTTTAGATGCCAGCGACGAAGTGCGTAGACTTAAGAGGTTCCACATCCTTGACTTGCCAATGCGAAACTAAATCAGAATGAATTTTTGTTAATATGTACATTAGGGTTAGTCATTTTTTCATTTTTTTTCGAATATCAAAAATCTGTGGAAATGGCATGTAGGGCAGGCAAAAATAATAAGAATTGCGTTTTTACTTTTTCGAAATTGTAAAAAAACCTTCCGCACAAAATGCAATTACTTTAGCTAAAAACAAACTTTTTTATTTGAGTTTTTTTGTGATTTTTAAAATTTGATATTTTTTTTTTAAAAATTTTTTTTTATACTTTTTTTTTTTAATAAATTTTGATAAATTTTTAATAAAATGTAATTTGATCCAAAATATGTCATTTATTTTTCGAGATATATCGATTGTAAAATATGCAATACTATTTTTTTATTAAAATTGAAGATATTATGCAATAATGTTAATAAGATTAAAATTTTATTTAAAGTAACGCCTTAGAATAATAACATTTATAATAAATTACTAAAATGCAGTAGCATTTTCTACTACTTTAATTCAACAAGATACATAAAAAGAAACATGAGAACAAAAGAGTATTTTTTTAATAAGTTTAAATAAAATCTTAGCAAGAATACAATGGTCATTTATGGGTAATAAATTTTAAATTCAATGAATGTGTTGTTTTGCACAGTGGAAAAATATCTTGAACTACTTTTATGGCTCTTTCAGCACATACGTTACTTCTCTGCTGCTTCGGAATTGCTGATTCTTCCTGAACCCAATGTCTTTGAAAGCACAGGTGAGCGTTTTTGAAAGGAAGTAAGGCTAGATTTAATTTTGAATAGTCATCGATTTTAAAACAATGATCGGAAAACCATATATCGAACCAGGTGCCAGATATAAACTCACAAATTGAATATAATTGCGTCCGATATTTTGGAATTAGTATAAATGCCAGTAGACCAAGAATTGCCCTAGAATTCCATCGAGCGTTGCTTATTGGAGGTATAGACTTAAATGTTATACGAGGAAATTTTTGGTTTTTCAAATAATATTGAAATGACACACACAGCTCGTACAAATATTTCATATCATCCCGCCATTTAATTTTGTTAATATTTATTTCCTCTTTATTTTGTATGTAGCAACTTCTTAGGTGATCATAATTATTTATAATCTCGGAAACAAAAGGATATTCGATATTAGGGGAAGTTGTTTTTCCACCTAAAACTTCATCCATAATATGTCGTAATAATAAATCAAGTATATGGTGTTGGCAGCCAATATATTGCGGTGGAGGCAGTGAAAGAGATTTGCAGTGATTTTGCAACAATGACACAACACCGCCTTTTTTCCCAGTATTAACACTCGTTGTATCACATATAATCATTTTAATGGATTGAAATAAATTATACTTTTCTAGCATTTCTCTAATGCCATTAAATATGGTTACAGCTTTTCCATTTTCAAGAACAAGCACTCCTAATTTTATTTCCTTCGTATCATTCTTAAGAACTACAACATGTATTTCTTTTTTTATTAATTTTTTTACCATCAAAATGTAGGGCCCAGTTTTCAAGTTTTAAATGTTCTTTGTTTGTCACTACCTTTTGTTCAGCAAACATAATGACGTGTCTGTAAATGGTTTTTTGTGATGGCGTTGGTACGTCTACTCCTGATTCAGCCATTTTTTTGCATATCATAGCTGCTTTATTTGAACTGACATTCGTATCAATTACCAAAAACGTCCCTATGTTTGAAGACAACTTGGGTATCTGTTTACTTGCAGTAGAATAGTAATCTCTGTCATATGCTTTTGTATCATCGCACATTAAGTCTGTAGGAGAGTAATCTCTGTCATATGCTTTTGTATCATCGCACATTAAGTCTGTAAGAGAGTAATCTCTGTCATATGCTTTTGTATCATCGCACATTAAGTCTAAATCAGAAAATGAACCCGGTGGTACTTCCAGTGTGCTTTGAAAATTCCTTTTTTTATAACACCAATTTTTCAAATTTATTGGTGTCTTGTCGCCGCTTTAAAAATTTCTGATAATCATTTATCAACTTAAGCACCTTGCCTCCAACGTTCTTTAATTCCATCGCTTTTTGATTTAGCTTAATCCATAACTTTTTTAATTCTTCAGATATAATTTTTTTAGATTTCTCAAGCACTAATCCTCTATATCTTTCAATTATATTGATTTCTTTCGGAAATTCGTATAAATGGTATAGCGGCAAAACAGCTTTTTTTATTTCATTCGGTCTTTTTGCTTTAAAATTTTTGACCCAGTTATCACTGTTTTTTTGGACATTTTTGCAACTTTTTTTAAACGACATGGCGATGTGAACACAAACTATGAAAAAATAATTTAAAACTAAAAACGATGTAAATTATGTATTATGACATTACTTCTGTATTGTCAAACTTTTATTAGAGCAACTCGTTTAAAATTTTTAAAACTGGGAAATGAAACCGAGTTGCAAATTTTAAAATCGATGTAGCTTAAAAACGAATGACAGATTTTTGATCAAATTGCATATTTGAAATCGATGCACTAAAACCAACTAAAAAAAATTATTTCCAAGAATAACTGTTGCAGAAAAAAATTTCTCAAATTTAAAAATTTAAAAAAAAAGTAAACTAAAAAAGTTTGTTTTTAGCTAAAGTAATTGCATTTTGTGCGGAAGGTTTTTTTACAATTTCGAAAAAGTAAAAACGCAATTCTTATTATTTTTGCCTGCCCTACATGCCATTTCCACAGATTTTTGATATTCGAAAAAAATGAAAAAATGACTAACCCTAATGTACATATTTTATTGAGTGTGTACCTAATTTTACATATAATATACATAGTTGGTTTGCTGAGTACACTGAAACTCAATAGCATATGTTAAGGGTCGTATATTATCAAATTTGCTTATTGTTAACCTAACAGATAGCAAATAAAACATACAAAATAAAAAAATTCACTCATCGCTGCAATAATCTTGAAACCCATTACGCGGTCCAGTTAACTTCTTATCGTCACAAAAAGTAAAAAAAAACATCCTTATCCCTATTAAAATTTATAGTTCTCGGCAAATGCTTACCTGGCCATTTGTTACGTACAACTCGGGTAAGCTTAGGTTTTTTTAGGATTTTTTTCTGTTTTTTAACATTAAATCTTCATTTTAAATTTGATAGACTCGCCTGGCCATTACGTTAAAATATAATTCTGATTTCATTTGCTAAAAGTTGGAGCTTTTGTTTCTGCAAAGCGTTTTATTGACCTTTTATCTGGTTCCGATACAGTTGATCGTCTGCCACATCTCTTAATGGATCCATACAATTTTGGATCCGCTAAATAATTCAAATTTGTTGTTAATTTGGTTGTTGATCCATCAACTCTAAGTGTAATTATCCTTATTTAAAGTCCATACTCCTGTATGTATTTACTTTTTCTAGGTCTTCAAGTGATAATTGAGTTTCACGAGGTATTTTGATATAAACAATTTTATTTGCTGCAAAATACATGTGTATTTAAATAAGTTTGATGTACTTATACTAACCATCAACTATTTTTTTAGAATACAAATTAAACCTTTCAAACGTTTTTTTATTTTTTTTTTTAATTTTAAGTTTTATCTCTGTACCATTAAATTATTTCATATGAAAACAGCGATATAACAAATGTCAACTAAAAATAACAGTAGCTCCTAAAAAGACTTATGATGGACAACTTGTGATTTATTGCGAGGGCGACCGCAAAACTAACTGGCCTGGCACATTTTCTGTTTTACTAGCAACTTTTGTTTTTTGTTTGTTTTTTAAAAGCATCTTTTATAATCCATCTGTCAAATTTTCCGAAATATTTAATGATTATTTTCTTTGTTACAGGTGATTGAAGTAAACAAGTTTTATAATTTTTTAAAAATGGAAAATAAAGAGTTTCGTGCGGTAATTAAACACTTTTATATAAGGGCTATACGCCACAATTAATCAAAGATGAATTGGATTCTGTTTGTGGTGATAATGCACCATCATACTCCACCGTGAAATCCTGGCTTCAACAATTTAAAATGGGTCGTTCAAGTACGGAAGATGAACAATGCTCTGGAAGACCGAAAACTGCTACTACTATTGAAAACATTAGAAAAATATTTAATGAAGTGACTAAAGGTAGATGAATAAAGCTCAGAGAACTAGATGATATTGTTAAAATACACGAAAAACAAGTTTGGAGTATTTTACATAATGAACTCCACATGAAAAAGCTATCCGCAGATACTCGTATGTGCCGCGTTTGTTGACTTTGCCCCAAATAATCGTACGTTGGACCAAATCCGAGGAGCTTTTAGCGATTTATCAGCGTAACCCAAGAGTTTTTGCGCCGATTCATAACTGTTGATGAAACATGGATCCATCACTACATCCCAAAATGCAAAGAACAGTCAAAACAATGGATAGAAGCTGGAAAAAGTGGTCCCAAGAAGCCGAAAACTGTTAAGTCAGCAGGAAAAGTAATGGCCACAGTATTTTGGGATGCAGGGGGTATAATATTTATTGATTATCTTGAGAAAGGAAAACTATAAATAGTGAATATTATTGTGAATTATTGGATCTGTTGAGTGAAGAAATCAAGATAAAACGACCGCATTTAGAAAAAAAAAGTTCTTTTTCATCAAGATAATGCTCCTTCACACACTGCATTTTTAACTCAACAAAAACTGGCCGAATTACGATTTGAAATTGCTCCGCATCCACCATATAGTCCAGATTTAGCTCCTTCTGATTATTTCTTGCTTCTAAATTAAAAATAATTATCGGTGGCAAAAAATTTTCGTCCAATAGCGAGGTTATTGCTGAAACTGAGGCATATTTTGAAGGTCTTGAAAAATCTTATTTTTCGGATGGAATTAAAAAACTTGAAAAACGTTTGATGAAGTGTATTGAGTTGGAAGGAGATTATGTTGAAAAATAAATAATAATAATTCCAAAAAAACGGTTCTTTTTATGTTAGGCCAGTTACTTTTGCGGTCGCCCTCGCATATGTACATTTAATGCAAGCGTTGTAAAAAAGTGGCGCTGATCTGGGAATGAATCTTTATTTTTGGGTTATTGCTTGGTATTACCCTGTACCATATAATTAATATGCATCAAAATGTATTTTTGGTAAAAAATGCACTACCAAATATATAAACTCAAAGTTTTATTTAGACTGACATCAGATACAATGCATTTGCATTATAAACACTAAATAACAGTGGGCTGGCAGTTTTATGGTCCTTGATGCTATGGTTTTAGATTCATCGTAACTTATTCGTTGAAACCAGACAATATAAAAATGAGCTAAAATAACGGGTGTTCCATTTCGAGATTCCCTACTTTTTTAAAGAAAAAAAAACAGAAAATTCAAATTGAATGGGGAATTTTTATTATCATTTGAAAGAACATTCTTTGGCATTTATTTTTTGAAGATTATGTCTATCAAATGTTGGCCGCGGCTACGTCTCAGATGGTCCCTCCCTTGAGTCCAATTTTCGATGACTCGTTCGAGAATTTCGACTAGTAACTGGCGAATGACAAGCGTGATGTTTTGTTCTAAGGCCAGAATCGAAGCGGGTTTGTCCGCATAAACTTTGGACTTTATATATCCCCACAGGAAAAAGTCTAACGGTGTGATATCACACGATATTGGTGGCCAATCGACCGGCCCAAAACGTGAAATTATCTGCTCACCGAAGTGTTCTCTCAATAAATCCATTGATGGATGCGATGTGTGAGAGATCACGAGCTTCAATTTCAGGCATCAAATAGTCGGTTATCATGGCACGATAACGGTCGCCATTGACGGTTACGTTCTTACCGGCATCATTTTTGAAGAAATATGGACTTCACCGGCCCACAAACCACACCAAACCGTTGTTTCTTCTGGTTGAAGTATCAGCTCTTGAACCTCTTTTGGTTGCTCTTCGTCCCAAATGCGGCAATTTTGCTTGTTTACATACCCATTAAGCCAGAAATGTTGGCCGATTATGCTGACCATAATTTGAACGAAGTGCACGAAACACATTCCTCACAGAACGTGAATTTTCGTAATCAAGTTGAACGATTTTTAAACGTTGTTCAGGCGTCTTACCATGATGAAATGCCAAACAATAATAACATGACAGCATGACACGACTCACACGTATTCTGTCAAAAAAAGGCTATTGAAAAAAGTTTCTCTACTTGGATCACCCTATATATTTATTCCAACCAACACTTGATTTCGCAATTGTGCGACAACATTTAACTTAAAGCAAAAAATCATTTCAAATCATTGAACCAGTACCACCACCCACTTTGGCGCCACTTGTCGTTTTGGCAATGGAAAGTTATGACAAATCATTTTTATTGCACTCGTAGATATATTCTTGCACTTGTTCAGCTAAAGGAGATTAACTCAAAAATTCCAAATTTAATTTTTAAACCAATACTGTTAGGATGCTCTTTTTACATGCAGTGCGTTGGCGAGTGGAATATAAAGAATCGTAGAGGGGGACAAGAGAGTAATGTTTTTTGACACATGCCTTGAACTTCTGGATTTCGATTATACGTCGATTATACGAATACGGACTGTACGAGCGAAAAACGAATTTGATGCAATCAACTGGTCAATCGATAACAAATGGGGCGGAAAAAGTGTTCTCCGGATGAGAACCCATCTACGACAACTCGTATAGTGCGTTCTCTAAGAAAGCACCGGGTCAGACTCTATAAAAGGGCTTGCAGATATCCAGAGCCACGACCTTACTCTCACCAAAGTGTTAGATATACCGCCTCCAACGCTCCGACAATAACTTCTCCGGTACAGCGATTTCTATGGAAAACATACTATCTTTCACTAAGCAGGTCGTTGGTCTCTAAATACCCTATAAGATGGTGGTTCCCCTTAAAGTATTTTAAGGCTTTAACCTTTTTGGGGGTCGGCTGGACGTTTGCAACCTTCCAACAAGCTGGGAAGACTCCCGCACGGTAAGCAAGGTTGAAAAGGTTGCGTCATGGACGGTCTCGCATTTACATAGGACAAGTGTCGAAATACCATACGGGCTCGGGGATTTATTAACATTAAGATTCGCAAGAACTCTAACTCCACGTGTTCGTAAAAATATCTGAGGCATGGAACTAGATACGTTTTCGACCTCGTAAAATGGTTGATTGCTTTCCGGCAAGGACGAATATCCTGCAAACATTTCAGCCAAAAGGTTAGCTTTACTAACCGGGTCAACGAATGCCTGGTCGCTAGGAAAGATAATAAACTATCTTTTATTCTATTACAAACGACCAAAAGCCCCTTAGAGAAGTAAGAAACGTTGTACGTAAATTGTGCAAGATTCACCTCTAAAATGCTGGTGACTTAACTTCCCTTACCTTCCTCCACCATAAAACGGAGTGTGTAATCAGTTAGTTTTCCATTGCGTTTGTAGCGTCTTCAAATACCCACGTGAATAGCTAAAGGGTGGTTAAATTTTAAGGGCCGATGTTGAATGTGAAACACACCTAAACGTCAAGTTTTTTTCTGCATTTCATATGATATTTCTCAATTGCAGACTAACTCAATTTGAACCATGGAAAGATACACAAGCGATCAACGCGTTAAAGTTATTCAGGCTTCGGACAACAGTGGATGATTAATTTTCGAAGAAAATCATCTATAGTGATGAGGCACATTTTCACACAAGCGAGCAACGCGTTAAAGTTATTCAGGCTTCGGGCAACAGTGAATGATTAATTTTCGAAGAAAATCATCTATAGTGATGAGGCACATTTTCACTTCAGTGGATTGGTCAATAAGCAGAATTGCTGCATTTGGGCGAATGACAAATCAAGAGTGATTGTCGAAAAAACAATGCACCTACCAAGAGTGACTCTTTGATGCGGTTTATGGGCTGGCGGCATCATCGGGCCGTATTTTTTCAAAATGAGGCCGGTCAGGCATTTAATAATAATTTTCTAAATAATTCGTGATTTATTCAAAAGCAACATCAGCACTTAAAATTTAACCACCCTTTATAAAAAATCTATAATCTATAATCTTTAAACTTACCTGATATGAGAACGCTTGGGATTAAGAATTGATCCAATTAAAGAAAATGTTTTCGTTAAAGAATTTAAATCAATTTATTTTTGTATTTTTGCTTAAAAAAGTTTTTATTTTGGTGAAAATAAGAATTAGACATCCAATAGATGGATGTGTATTTTTGTATCCACGACGGTAATCTTTAGATAATTAACATATAATTAACAGTGAACTGGTACGATTGAAAGTTATTTTATATTCAAGCGTACTTGTTCAATCTTTAGTAATAAAATATTTTTTTTACTAGAAAAGGACTAACAGTGGTCATATCTACCTACTGTAAAATGGAGTCCATGGAGATCTCCACTCCTACATAAAAAAACGAGGGAGGAACGTCTTAACACTCCGATTATCGTAACCTTAAACGAGGTACAAGGCCCTTAGGGACCTATTTGTATTAAATATTGTACGAAAACGTATTTTTTTCAACAAAAAAATTTGTTTTGCTTTATTATTATTTAATAATTATAAATTTACAATGAATTTTAGAAAGTAATTTTTTAATTTAATTATATTATTAATTTAATGAGTTTTATATGAAAAGTCTTTAAAACTGTTGTGTAGGCTGTCCCTTGTCCAACATATTTTGTGTGCAGGTGTAGCATCGATGCTTAAATGTTGAATGCTCTGCACAAGCTGTATTAGTACAGGAACAGCAAAAGGCCCAGAGATGACGGTCTGTTCGTTCTACGCGCAAACGACGGTGCAGCTCCTCCTGTCGATCTAGATAATATCTAAAAAGAACGAAAATATGACGTTATTCTGCTTTTAAACATTTGAATTATTTTTTCTTACTTTTACATCAAATGCTTTCAATGCGTTCCGTATCTTTGGATATGCGGTTGTTCAGCGCTCGTTTCTCTATGTTCCTTGGAAATGAAGTAATTGTCACTTCTTTTCGGAGTATCAGTTTTTTCCTCCTCATCATCTTCGTCATCACTTAAATCTTTATTGATATGTAGGGTGGGACATTAAAAATGTTAAATTTGATTTGGCTGTAAAAAAGTGCTCATATTTTCAAAATTCTGGTTTTATTGGAAGGGTTGAACTTTGTCATTTAATAATGGAACACAATATCATTCATACGAGGGCTGCTATATATATTTCTGGCCTAATAATGAAAGTGCGAATATTTATCATCAAAAATGGTTTTATTGTTTTTCAAAGTATTCTCCAGCATGATTTATACACTTTTGCATGCGCTTAAACCAATTGTCAAAGCACTTTTTCCACTCCGATTGAGACACCTCCAAAACATGGGTTTGAACGCTTCAACAGCATCTTCTGGCGACAAAAATCGTTAAACATGCATTTTTTTCTTGATGAGCGCGAATAAAAAGAAGTCATTGGGTGCCAAGTCAGGGCTGTACGGCGGATAACCCATCAATTCGACGTTTTGGCCGGTCAAAAAGGCGCTGGTTTGAGCCGATGTGTGAGAGCTCGCATTGTCATGGTCCACAATGATTCGTCTTCTTTTGTTCGTTTTTCGAATTTCTCCGAAGACTTTAGGCACACAAATTGTTGTGTATTATCCAGAATTGACCGTCCTACGTTGCTCAAGCGGATCAGTGGCCACATGACCAGTTTTGCCGAAGAAACAGGCGACCATTTGCTTCAAAGTGCTTCTTCCAAGAACAACTTTCGTTGGATTTGGCTCATCTTCGAAGACCCACACGGTCGATTGCTGTTATGTTTCGGGCTCATACGCATAGATCCATGATTCGTCACCTGTGACGATCTTATGAACGTCTTTTGTAGCACCGATATCTTATTTTTTTAAATTTCTTTGCACCTATCGACACAAGCCTTTTCCGGGATCCAACGAGAACAAACCCTTTTTACAGCCAGGTGTTCATGCAATATCGAATGTATACTAGTGGAAGAAATGCCTAAGGATGACTCTATCTCACGGTATGTCACATAACGATCTTGCATTATCAGTGCACGCACGGCATCAATGTTCTCTGGCACAACGGCCGTTTTTGGACGATCTTCGTCTTTGAGCGGGCGTCGGCCACGATTGAATCGCCATGCAAAGATTTAAGTTCATCGATGCACTCTTGCCGTGATAATCCACGTCGAAAGTTGTGAAAAATGATCGCACGAAAATGTTCACGAGTTAATTGCATTTTTTTGCCAAATTGATTTTTTCAAGTCACTGTAAATAACACAAATGATGGCCGTACGTCAAAACGTTCTGAGTACGTTTATACTAAAAAAATGTTGTTGTTGTAGAGGCATATAGTGCCGGGGTGACAGCCCTTCCTCCTTCGGGTTGATCCGGTGCATAGAACCTGCTGTCGTGCCACTAAGAAATGTCAAACTTTCCAATGGAAATGACAGATGGCGCCAGGCAACATTTAGTGTTGCCTAGGCCAGAAATATATATAGCAACCTCGTATCTTTATTGATACGTAAAGTGGGACATTAAAAATGTTAAAAAAGGCTGTAAAAAAGTACTCGGACTCGTACTCATATTTTCAAATTTCTGGTTTTATTGGAAAGGTTTAACTTTGTCATTTTATAATGGAACACAATATCATTCATATGACTACCACAACTGGCTCGGCAGTACCTTATCCGATCAACCCAATTTTTCAGTACATTTTCGATTGTTTCGGGTCGAATCTCTTCAATGGCAACTTAATTTTCATGTTTTAACGCTTCAATTGTATCTGGATGCTTTGCGTAACATTTATCCTTAATAGCTCCCCCACAGAAAATAATCCAAAGGGCTCAAATCACAGCTCCAAGGCAGTCAATTGACATCACAACTTCGGCTGAGTATTCAATTTTCAAAAACAGTGCGTAAAATATCAATGGTTGCGTTGGCTGTGTGTCATGTGGTCCAATGTCTTGTTGAAACCAAATGTCGTCCATGTCATTCTATTGAATTTTTGGAAACACAAATTCGTTAAGTATAGCGCGTTAACGCTCACGGTTACGGTGAATCCTTGCTCATTTTAGAAGAAAAATGGCCCAATGATGCCGCCAGCCTTGCACTGGTTACTCAATAGCCACTTCTGGGTTCTCTGAAGCCCATATGCGGCAGTTTAGCTTATTGATATAGCCACTGAGATGAAAACGAGCTACATCTGAAAACTCGATTTTTCGGTAAAATTCTTCATCTCCTGCCAAACAATCTGCAGTCCATTGCTCGCAGTGAAAACGCATCGGCCGGTTCCATTATTTAATGACAAAGTTAAACCTTTCCAATGAAACGAGAAATTTGAAAAAAATGTCAGTACTTATTTTAACTTTTATTTTTTTAAATTGCCCCCTGTATTCTTAAATATATGTAGCTGCCAATATGAAAAAAAATATTATGAGTCCTCTTTGAACTGCAAAGTGTAATGCTTTAGAGGAAAATTTATAAAACCGGTAATTCGACGCAAAAACCGGATTGTTCGAAACCTGTCGTAAGAAACCGAACCGCAGCGTTTTAAACCCCGAACTAATCACCTTCTGCATTTGTTCCTGGGTTTACGGGCATGATAGTCGTGCACACTCCCATTACACCACGGCGTTCCACGTACGAGGTGGAAAACCCACTACCCGGAATTAAACCAGGGACTTCTTCTGCACAGTCACACTACAATGGCTATCAACTACTTGACCGATTTGGTGTTACAATTGTAATTGCAAAGTGTGGTCCAACCATAATGCACGATGTTAATTGTGTTTCACACCTTAACGTCAAGTTTTTTGTACAACCTTATTTGACATTTCTTTGTTTCAGTGTTTGACAAATTCAACCATGGAGAGGTAGACATTGAGCAGCGCGTTCAGATTGTTGAAGCCTTTTACGAAAATGTGCCTTTAAATCGAAATGAATTTCGTGTACTTTGTAATTTTTCTGGTCAGCTAATCGAGCAAATGTGCCTACAATCGAGATAATTGTGCACAAATTTCAGCAAACCGGGTCTGTAGGAAATCTGAAAAAACACCTGTGCATGCTCACCCAGTTCGTTCTGCGGAAAATATTAATATTATTGGCGATAGTGTTACAGAAGGGCCGTCAACCTCGATTCGTCTTCTTGTCCAATTGAACATCACGAACGTCACTAATGCTAATTTTAAATAAAGGTTTGAGTTTACTCGCTTACAAGGTTCAATGGACTCAAGAGATGAATCCTTTTGATAATTTCAAGCGTCGTCAACACACCGAATGGTGGGTTGAACAGACAAAAGTAAACGCTGAATTTACAAACAAAATCATTTTCAGTGACGAGGCACACTTTCAACTCAGTGGATTCCTTTATAAGCAGAATTGCCGCCTTTAGGCAAATAAAAATCCACGAGTGATTGTTGAAAAGTCAATGCATCCATAAAGAGAGACTGTTTTGTGCGGTTAATGGCCATCGGGTCGTACTTCTTCAAAAATGAGGTCGGCCTGTTAGTGAATAAAGATGATAACGGACTTCTTTTGGCCAGAAATTGAGAAATTGGCCGCCACGATCATGTGATTTGACACCGTTAGACTTCTTGCTTAGGTGATATTTAAAAGAAAATTGCACGTACACTCAAGAGCTAAAGTTTGATATAATTCGTGACATTCATGACATTGGACCTCTATTATGTCTCAGAGTCATTAAAAATATAGACCATCGGATAGAGGTATGCCACCAAAGCCGTAGCGAGCATTTGGCCGATATTTAGTTACACACATCTAAGCAATTGTCTTAGATCCATATATCATAATAATAAATGATAAAATAATTTCTGCAACCAAATGCTGTTGAATCGGATATGTCTTCGGCGATGGGTAAAAAAACTCATTTAACATCTATAAGTAACGATCCCCATTGACAGTCACTGTTAAGGTCCATTTAGTCTTGACGGTGGACGGTTGACGGTAGGCAATCAGCTATTTCAGTTCAGGATTGCATTTTGCATGTGTTAGAGGGAGATAACTACAGTTTGACGGTTGACAACGGTAGACTTCTGCAGGTTGCAGAATCCACCGTCAACCGTCGAGACTAAATGGGCCTTTACACTGTTTTCTTTAACGAACTATGGCCCTACAAAGCAACTTGATGAAACTGCGCACTGCACAGTAACTCGTTTTGGGTGCAGTTCCGTCTCATATAGTATTTGTGGATTAGATTTACTCCATATACGACAATTTTGCTTGTTTACATTGCCGTGTTGATGAAAATGGGCCTCACCAGAAATAAACAAGCAATTTAATCAAGCTGTTATCTTCTTCGGCCACTTCAACAATTTTTTTTGGCAAAATTCTATTTGAATGACAAATCCAGAGGGTTTAAGCTGTTTGTAATTTGGACTTTGCACGGAAGCAATTCTAAGTCATCATTAATTACACAAGGGAACAAGGTATTTGTTGTTGAAGAACTGAATGAACATTTGTTATCCAGCACAATTCCCAAACACGTTATACTCTGAACGAATTCTATAGCCGTACCATTGTATGTCAAACCTAAGTTTATAGAAAAGGATGATAAAAACAACATTGCCTATGTTTTAGAAGGATTTATACTAGGCTTGTTGGAGGACACCCAAACGCTCAATAATTTTAAAACATTATCAGCCCGAATCTGAATGGCAATTCCCGGGAAACTTTTTCCCTATTCTAAGTAGAATCTCCCCGGGAGTTTTTTTTCCCCTTTTTCTAAACGAACTTTGAAAGTGGGAAAAAAACTCCCCGGAAAAAAGTAGGTATTATGAATGTCAATAAAAGGAAGAATGTGATAACAAACTTTGGAATTAATTCCGCCAAAAAAAAATTGCAAAAGAGTTGCACCAAAAATTTAAGTTTTTAATTTTTTTTCAGGAAAAATAAAAAATACTATTTATTTTTACTTTCGGGTCAAAAGAAGCAGTTAGACGTTTTACCAAATGCAATTGCATAGTAATGTAGCGCGAGGTTGGTTTAAGGGGAGTAAAGAGGAGCAAAGAGGAGCTTAACCGGGCATGGCACAATTTCGAGGCGGAGTTGAATGCAGCCCGATCACCATTAAAAAATTGTGACGAGTGGAAAAAGGTATGAACAACAAAATTAGATTTATACAATGCAATATGCCGAAAATGCGACTCTTTTCGGGAGTGGGCCGATTAAATGAAGGACGTATCAGTTTTTGGTTGTAAAACATCCAAATTCTGGATTTCTCCGCAAAATACAAGGGTTGATATATATATTTCTAGACACTTAGTGTTGCCTGGCGCCATCTGCCATTTCCATTGGAAAGTTTGACATTTTTAGCATAAACGTACTCAGAACGTTTTGACGTACGACCATCATTTGTGTTGTTTGCAGTGACTTGAAAAAATCAATTTGGCAAAAAAAATGGAATTTACTCGTGAACATTTTCGTGCGTTCATTTTTCACAACTTTCGACGTGGATTACCACGACAAGAGTGCATCGACGAACTTAAATCTTTATATGGCGATGAAGCAGCATCCGATAGCACTGTGAAAAACTGGTTTAATGAATTCAATCGTGGCCGACGCTCGCTCAAAGACGAAGGTCGTCCAAAAACGGCCGTTGTGCCAGAGACCATTGATGCCGTGTGTGAACTGATAATGCAAGATCGTCATATGACATACCGTGAGATAGAGGCATCCTTGGGCATTTCTTCCACCAGCATACATTCGATATTGCATGAACACCTGGCCGTTAAAAGGGTTTGTTCTCGTTGTATCCCGCACAATTTGACAATCGCTCAAAAAAAGGCTTGTGTCGATTGGTGCAAAGAAATTTTGAAAAAATACTCTCGCGGTTCTTCAAAAGACGTTTATAAGATCGTCACAGGTGACGAATCATGGATCTATGCGTATGAGCCCTAAACAAAACAGCAAACGAACGTGTGGGTCTTCTAAGACGAGCCAAATTCAACGAAAGTTGTTAGAGGAAGATGCACTTCAAAGCAAATGGTCGCCTGTTTCTTCGGCAAAACTGGTTATGTGGCGACTGTTCCGCTTGAGCAACGTAGGACGATCAATTCTGAGTGGTATACCACAATTTGTTTGCCTAAAGTCCTGAAGTCGAAAAACGAACAAGAGAAGACGAATCATTGTGCACCATGACAATGCGAGCTCTCACACATCGGCTCAAACCAGCGCCTTTTTGACCGGCCAAAACGTCAAATTGATGGCCCATCCGCCGTACAGTCCTGACTTGGCACCCAATGACTTCTTTTTATTCCCGCACATCAAGAAAACAATGCGTGGTCAACGATTTTCGTCGCCAGAAGATGCTGTTGAAGCGTTCAAAAGCCATGTTTTGATGGTGTCTCAATCGGAGTGGAAAAAGTGCTTCGACAATTGGTTTGAGCGCATGCAAAAGTGTATAAATCATGCTGGAGAATACTTTGAAAAACAGTAAAACCATTTTTGATGATAAATGTTTGCATTTTAATTATTAGACCAGAAATATATATAGCAGCCCGTAATAGCTGAATATCACCAGTAAGAGAGTATGGTGTACACCAATCGCCTAAGCTTTTGAAAAGGTCATTAGTAAAATAGAATAGTTTCCCTTAAAATTACAAGGTGTAGCCTCCATCATGCCATTATATCTAAATTAAAGTGCGGGTAGTAACATTAATTGAATAATGTTACTACCCGGATTTTAATCTAGGTATACTGGCATGATAGTCGTGCACTCCAGCCATTAGACCACAGCGCACAGTGGGAAAATTACGAAAAAAATTGGAAATAATTCGGCCATTTCGTTTGTAATGGTCCGATTTAAATGAAAATTTACATTGACCTTCTTGAAGTGTTACTGAGCTTAAGTTTTGAATTTCATGCATCTGTGTTTAACAGGTGCTGCACAGTGGGCCCTCAAAGTTGGTCACCTCGAGTTAAAATTTTCTTTTTCAAGCCGCCAAAAGCGTATTTGTGGTCCGATCGTAATAATTTTTTCTTTAGTGAAATCTGCTGGACAAACCCAACCAAAAATGTTATAACAAATTTTTTCATATCTCGTACAATAAAAAAGATATCGGGACTTAAAGTTTTTTTTTCGAAAAATTTGCTTTGGATTTTCTGGGATTATTTTATTTTTGGGAATCAGTTTTAGGTGAATCGGGGATAATTTAATCCTGGTTTAAAGAAAACACTTTGGTTAATGTTTTAAAAAAAGAATTGTAGCAAAATCACCAATAATATGAAAATGCCAGCTGTTCAAAGTCAACTATTGCGAAAAAAGTGGGATTTTGAGTGTTTTACGGCGAAAAGGTACCTTTACTCTTATGTCAATAACTTTAATGTTTCTTAAGTAACATACAAAAAATTTGCATTTATTTCAAAGAAAACTTTATGCTTAATACAAATAATAAGCAATTGTGACCCTAGTCGGTACTTTTCTTGCTCCAGGCGTCTCCAAATATGGGCATTTTTTTCAAAAAAAATTGAGTTTGAGCTCAAATAAAAAAAATCGCCACACTGCTGGCCCAATTTGGTGCTATAAGTCAGTTAACTACATATGTTTTCTAAAATCCCAAGCAAAGAAATTTTGCGGGAGGCCATTTCTAGGACAAAAAAAATGAGTTTTTGTTAAAAAATCCCATTTCTGGGATTTTGTTTTCCCCTGTGTCAAATTTTAGAAAAGTGGCAACTCCAATTTTTTTTTTGAATAAGTTTTTCATTTTGTCACAAAAATATTGATACTACGTAAAAAAATCAGGTTTATATCTCCAACCAGCAAAATTTTACAGTGGTCTGAAATATTGACTTTTTTGCTACCTTCACAAAAAAAAAAATTTTTCTCGTTTTTATCAATTATTATTCAACATATTGAGTTAATTGCATTCTTTTTTATAATCTGTTAAAACTAGAGGTAATTACCTTTCCATTGGTATATAAAAAGTATATCCTTTTACCTACACTTATAACAGCACGTGCGCTGGAATAAGACCCCTTTGAGTAAAGTATGAATTTTATAGGTAAGAATACCAATTTTAAAAATTCTCGTACCTATCCATAAATAGCAAAAATATATATTTTTACCATTATTGTTTACCTATTGTGTAAAAACGGAAAATGGGTAGTATTGTATAGTATGGATCTAGGTACCTAAACATTCATTCTTATATGTTTTGGGGGAATACCTGTCCCCTATGTCCGGAATATTGTGCAACATTTTAGGCGAATGTACCTGGGTACATAATTATTCATTGTTATAAATGTATTTTTGGGGAATACCTGGTATTTTAGTCAAGTATTAATTGCGGATATTATTGTGATTACCTGTAAGTATTACTCATTGATATAAGAACCGCCGATTTTGTATGGGTTTATCATAACAAATTAATACGCCATGACGATAACACTCCTTGTTCAAGAACTTGTTGAATTTTTAAAAAACACCAGACTTCGGAAAATGGAGAACAGAGTAGCATATTTAATAGAGTGCATAGAGTCAACATATAGCGAGATAACACAATCTAACGAAAGCAGCAAAGTATTAAATTTTTTGAAAAAATTTGACCGGCTCATGGAGAAGTATCACAGGAATTATTCAAGATTACCAACTGAGTGGCTCGACAGTATAATTGAATTTAAAACTGTCCCTGCTTTAGTGGGTGCTCCTACTAAGGAATACGACGATCTATGTCCAAAGGCAAAGAAACAACGGTTGTCGGCTGAGATGGCAAATCATTCACCTTCAAAGATTTGTGATACATTCAAGGAATTACTGACGGTGGAAAATCGGCCATCTAGCGCAAAAAGAATTGCAGACGTGTTAACGGAAGCATCACCAAGGCGGCTCCAACGCATTGAAAGAAGTATTGCAACACCATGTCCTGGTTTTAGCGGAAGAAGCATTAGCTTTAATCATCGAATTGGGATTGAGTAAGAACAAGTACACTCATTTAAGAAGAATGCTGCTTGATAAAGGATGTGACATGTTTCCCGCATACAACCGAATAAAGGAACGAAAAATGGAAATTTTGCCAAACCCAGTGATAATTACAGAAAAGGCCGGCAGCGTTAGTTTGGAACTACTTCTCCAAAATACTGCCAGTAGGATAATAACAACATTGAATGAGGAACAACTAAAAAAAATCAACAACAGCCATCTTCAATTAATATGCAAGTGGGGATGTGATGGTTTGTCAGCACTTTCGGAATACAAACAATGCTCTGATAGCCAATCTACCCAGATCGAATTCAAGAGCGTATTCATGGCATCTTTGGTTCCTCTGAGGTTAAATTTAGACTCTACCTTACCTTCAACTTCGCGCAGAAAATCAAACCCTACTGAAGCAATATGGCGTAATCCAACACCTGGCTCCAAAATTTATTGCAGACCAATCTCCTTCGTATATCATAAAGAAACGAGTGATTTAACTAAAGCCATCACAGACAAATTAAAAGATGATATTTCGAGATTAGAAGATTTTGCATTTAAATTCGACAGGTATTCTATTACAATATCTTTTAAAATGTTCCTGACAATGGTAGATGGAAAAGCCGCAAACGATATTACAGGAAACCAATCTAGCTGGAAGTGTTTCATTTGCAATAAAAGCAAAGTTAATTTTTCAAACGCTTCGAATAATTCAGTAGTCAATGAAGATACCCTTGAGTTTGGAATAGCACCGTTACATGCTCGAATCAGGTTTCTAGAACACTTTCTAAACCTTGCTTATGACATTAAGTATAAATCTATACCAGGAAATGAAAGGAAAAACATTTGAGCTAACAAAGAAATGCATGAAATGAGAGCAAGTGAAAAAAAAAGAATTCAAGATGCATTTAAACAACAAACTGGCCTAAATATTTCTAAACCACGCTCGAACTTTGGGAATACAAATGATGGAAACACTGCCAGAAGATTCTTCGCAGACTATAATACAGCTGCAGAAATAACTGGAATCAATAAGGAGTTGATTCGAATGGTTAATATATTGCTTTTAGCTCTGAATTCCAAACAAAAGATTAATTCCGATAAATTTGGAGTTTACGCCGAACGAATTTTAAAAATGCTTGCTGATCTCTATCCCTGGAAAGATCTAACGCCAACTATACACAGAGTCCTGTTCCATGGGAAACAAATAATCGAGTCTCACCTTCTCCCTATAGGCGAGTTAACTGAAGAACCACAAGAAGCTAGAAATCGAGACTTCAGATATGTTCAACAATTTTCCACAAGAAAATGCTCAAGAATAGCACAAAACGAAGACTTACTTAATAGTTTATTATTATCTTCAGATCCTTTTTTATCCTCCATGAGAAGTAAGTTGACTTCGTACCACGAAATGACGCATGGAGACGAAGAAGAATTTTCTGATTTATTAGATATGCTGGACGTGGAATAAAATCATTTAAGTTTAATGTTTTTTAATTATAAGATTTATTTAAATGTTAATTTATTTAAAAAAAAGTTTTTCACAAAAAATGAAGTCAATAGCATCTTTTTATTCAAATTTTCTATCTGCAACAATTAAATTACTTTTTTGCGATTGGAAATGTGTAAATTTGATTTTTTTAAATGCAACAACATTGATCTCTCACAAAATGAAATTGCTATTTACCAAAAAAATTAATATTTTACTCAAAGGGGTCTTATTCCAGCGCACGTGCTGTTATAAGTGTAGGTAAAAGGATATACTTTTTATATACCAATGGAAAGGTAATTACCTCTAGTTTTAACAGATTATAAAAAAGAATGCAATTAACTCAATATGTTGAATAATAATTGATAAAAACGAGAAAAAAAATTTTTTTTGTGAAGGTATCAAAAAAAGTCAATATTTCAGACCACTGTAAAATTTTGCTGGTTGGAGATATAAACCTGATTTTTTTACGTAGTATCAATATTTTTGTGACAAAATGAAAAACTTATTCAAAAAAAAAATTGGAGTTGCCACTTTTCTAAAATTTGACACAGGGGAAAACAAAATCCCAGAAATGGGATTTTTTAACAAAAACTCATTTTTTTTGTCCTAGAAATGGCCTCCCGCAAAATTTCTTTGCTTGGGATTTTAGAAAACATATGTAGTTAACTGACTTATAGCACCTAAATTGGGCCAGCAGTGTGGCGATTTTTTTTATTTGAGCTCAAACTCAATTTTTTTTGAAAAAAATGCCCATATTTGGAGACGCCTGGAGCAAGAAAAGTACCGACTAGGGTCACAATTGCTTATTATTTGTATTAAGCATAAAGTTTTCTTTGAAATAAATGCAAATTTTTTGTATGTTACTTAAGAAACATTAAAGTTATTGACATAAAAGTAAAGGTACCTTTTCGCCGTAAAACACTCAAAATCCCACTTTTTTCGCAATAGTTGACTTTGAACAGCTGGCATTTTCATATTATTGGTGATTTTGCTACAATTCTTTTTTTAAAACATTAACCAAAGTGTTTTCTTTAAACCAGGATTAAATTATCCCCGATTCACCTAAAACTGATTCCCAAAAATAAAATAATCCCAGAAAATCCAAAGCAAATTTTTCGAAAAAAAAACTTTAAGTCCCGATATCTTTTTTATTGTACGAGATATGAAAAAATTTGTAATAACATTTTTGGTTGGGTTTGTCCAGCAGATTTCACTAAAGAAAAAATTATTACGATCGGACCACAAATACGCTTTTGGCGGCTTGAAAAAGAAAATTTTAACTCGAGGTGACCAACTTTGAGGGCCCACTGTGCAGCACCTGTTAAACACAGATGCATGAAATTCAAAACTTAAGCTCAGTAACACTTCAAGAAGGTCAATGTAAATTTTCATTTAAATCGGACCATTACAAACGAAATGGCCGAATTATTTCCAATTTTTTTCGTAATTTTCCCACTGTGCAGCGGTGGACAAACTAACTATGCATGTCAACTTTCCAAGTGATGTGAAAAAACACAAAAATACATTTCATATGAGGATATATTTTCTTTAAAAAAATATGAAAACAAATCACTTGTAGTGTTTTTTAAGTGAAAGTAAAATTAGGAAAATTCTTCATAAATACGGGCTTGTTTTTAAATACGAATTACTTTTTAAATTTAATGCTTGTTTGTTTTTTATCTTCTGTTGGTTGTTTCATTCATCATTAACTTAAATGTAATTAACATTCTATTCGATACTTAATACTAGATTTAAGTAAATAAAGTGAATACAAGAGATTCAGGATAGAAGAAAACAAAAATAACAATAGGTTAATATGGGATAAGTAGACTTAAACAAGAAAGAAAGAAATAAAAACAAAAAGAACAGCAAGTGAAATGCTACGAAACAAATGTTTTTTTATGTTGCC
Source organism: Hydrotaea diabolus (assembly GCA_963513945.1). NCBI lineage: Eukaryota > Metazoa > Arthropoda > Insecta > Diptera > Muscidae > Hydrotaea > Hydrotaea diabolus. The sequence goes on from OY740719.1 coordinate 173,288,265, forward strand.
TACCGAGAGACATACCGCGAAAAAGTATAAAATTTTTATTATTGGTTTCCACAACTTCATCAGTCCTTTTTGTTCAAACATTTGGTGTTTGTATGTGTTATACAAATAAGTGGAGTAAAGGTGTGTGTGTGTGTGTGTACGAGTATACAAACATGATTTCGAACTCGAAATGTTTTTGTATTTCGAAAAAAATACCTTTCGGTTTTATTTCTTTTTTAGAATAGAACCAAAGGTGGTGCATGAATTAGAAATTTGAAAATGTTAGGAGTGTTTTACAAAACAAAGTGTGGCGCGTGTGAGTAGTTAACATTTGAGCTTAATTATACTTTGTATAAATACAGATAATTGGTTGTTGTTTCATTTCATTTCTTATATATCACTAAGACTTTTTTTTTTTAAAAATAACGGGTGTTGTTGTGTTGCCTCATATTTGGATTTAATTTTAAACGAATTTCAATCGTTCAAATGGTAGGTAGTTATTTGTTGCATTTAAATGGTAGTGTGTGTGTGTTGTATTTTAGTTATTCTAGTTAGTATGTTGAATTAGGGATCGGTTTATGAAGGAGTGGTAGGTTAGGTAGGTAGGGTACAAATATTTTAGTGAGGTTCGTACATCTTAAATATTATTTTAGTTTTAGGAATCAATATAAATGTACATGAAGTTACTATTAATGTATTTATTATTGTGTAGTTGCTGCATCTGTTGTTGTTGTTGTTGATAGTAGTTGTCAGTTTTAATTGGTTGAAAATATAGTCATTAAGTCGCCTTCATAGATGGCTATTAAAAGCATAAGTAACACGCCGCTTGACATGCCCAGTATTTGCAGTGCAAATTGTTGCAAAGATTTGTGAGCGGCCGATATTTCGGGCATCTGGAAAAGAAATAAATATATTGTAAATCAAATGTTTATAATAAATATCAGTTTAGAGTTGTGTGTATTGGGTGTTTTGTTGTAAATTGTATTAAGTTTGGCTGGCACAAAAAAAAACTAAATTTCTTTCGTTTTGGTAATTGTTAATTTTATTTTCCAATATTTCGATTAACGTCGCTAATCATCTTTAGGGAATATGAAAAATTTTTAATTGTGAGTCCGTCTTCGTTTATACGAGGGCGGTTCGGAAACTTCTTAGCCTAGCACAAAAAGCGCGGTATAAACAGAAAAAAGTTAAGTGTTTTGGAAACTTCCATCTCTGCTATGAACACATGTTAAATTTTGTTTCGATCTGGCAACTCCTTCATATAGAAACAGGTGTTCACAAAAGACGCATCCGCGATTTTTTTACAATGGAAAAATTAGAAATCGAGGTGTCATTAAATATTTACATAAAAAGGTTTATCGGGACAAGAAATTCATAATGATATGGTGAATGTGTTAGGTGAAAGTGCTCCTTCATATGCAACAGTAAAAAATTGGCTTGCTGAATTTAAACGCACAAGCACAAGCATTGAAGATGAACCACGTAGTGGACGTCCATAAACAGCAACAACAACAGAAATTGTAGCCAAAGTGCATGATATGGTATTAAATGATCGACGAAAGTGCGTGAAAAAGCTAATATTATGGGCATCTCAAATGATCGAGTCCATTTAATTTTGCATGAAGAACTACAGATGAAAAAGCTTTCTGCAAGATGGATGCCGGAGTCGACCAAAAACGCATAAGAATGAACATTTCTCAAGCTTGTTTGGATCGTTTTCAGCGAAATAAAATGGATTTTAAGCGTCGTTTCATAACTGTTGATGAGACATGGATCCACCACTATACTCCAGAGACAAAAGCACAATCCAAACAATGGACTGAAGCTGGAGGAAGTGCCCCAAAGAAGGCAAAAACAATTCAATCGGCTGGTAAGGTTATGGCAACGGTTTTTTTGGGACTTCAAAAGTATTTTATTGATTGACTATCAGCAAAAGGGTAAAACAATAAATTCAGAGTACTAGTGCAACCTTTAAGATCAATTAAATGTACAAATTCGAGAAAAACGTCCTGGCTTACAACACAAAAAAAGAATTTTTCATCCAGACAACACACCAGCGCACAAGAGTGTTTTAACAATGGCTAAAATCAACGAATTAAAGTACGAGTTGCTTGGCCACCTAACTTATTCTCCTGATTTAGCTCCCAGTGACTTTTACCTGTTCCCAAATCTAAAAAAATCCTTGCTGGCAAGCGTTTTACCTCAAATGAAGATGCAATTACGTTGTAAACCACTATTTTGAAGACCTTGAGGAAAACTAAGCGTTGGACTAAGTGTATTGAAGTTTCAGGAGATTATATTGAAAAATAAAAATATTTTTGAAAAACTAACTATTCTCTTTCATTGATAGGCAAAGAACTTTCCGAACCGCCCTCGTAGTTTTCAAAAGCTTGTAAACGAAAATGAAACTCACAATTGAAAATTTAAAACAATTTTGTATTCAAATATTTAAAAAAAAAACTATGGACATTTACAAATAGTGCAGCCATTTGGATTAAAACTTGTATTCGATTTTATTGAATTCGAACGGTTTAAATGGTATTCGCTCACGTGACGGCAGTCGCATTTCGCAACACATTCGCGATTACGACTTCAAATGGAAATGGCAGTACTGCACTGCATATGAGTCGCATCGTGTTCTAAAATGCATCGTCTAGCAACATTGCAGTTGTTTTAGCGGCACACATAGTGCCGGGTGACAGCCCTTGGCCGAAGAATTGCTTCAATCCGGTGCATAGAACCGGCTGTGGTGGGATCGTACATACAACATTGCAGTAGTCATCACTGATCGAAAACATGGTACAATTGTACCATTGGTGGTACAACTGAACACTTGTTGGTACCGTGGTACTCACAATCCAGTTTTGGTACAATTCTCTGCCATCAGAATATTATTTTATTAATTCTTTACAGAAGGCTATGAAAAATTTAAATTTATTAAGGTTAATCTATCAGCAAGACTAAGTAACTCTGATTAGGACCAATAGATACGATTTCAGGGAATCAAAATAATACGAGTACAATATAATATTACGGAATATACATTTTTAAGTTTTATAAACATCAAGTTTCCTAAAATTTTCAAAGTAATTTCCGACATTTATCGACACGGTTTTCTCCAATCGTTTTATAACTTCTCGACCAACTAACGATAGATTTTATTATTACCATGTTCAAGTTTACAACTATCATAATATAACTTATACTCTTGTAGATAATGATCGTTTTTAATACACACTAGCATAACTCGCACCAGATTCCCAATGGGAGTATTTCAAACGATAGAATTGGATATATTCCTAGGTTCATAATATTCCGCCTTTCTCCTGAAAGTTATCACTTTAGAGCGAATGCACTACGGCGGCGGCTAGATTTTGGTTTAAAAAAATGGCTACATTTTCTAAATAATGGATACATTTTGGATTTGAAAGCGACATTTTAGAATTTTGAATTTTACCACTCGTATTATGTTTGTCGAAATCGACATAAAGGGCTTCGGTTTAATATCTTTTAGTATCTGCTTATCCTTATGATTCTCATGTTCACTCGTTTAACGGGCAAAATTCAATTCCTGCGGGATTGCATTTAGTTCTATCTACTCGTATTGAAGTAAAAAAATGTTCCGGCAAAATTCAATATCACCATTTATTAAGGATAAATTGACAACACTGTCTATGGTATTTGAAAACAAGAAAGTGCATCGGCATTAGTTTTACGAATCAAAAATTAATACATACGTATTTTAATGGGATGTTTTCCTTTAAGTAGCCTACCTCTCTACATCAGAGTGTTAGCTAGTATTTTATTATATTGTCTCGATGATCGCACAATGCTTTACATGGAAAATTCGTTCATCGGCTGTTCTGTCCGTATGTTTGAGTCTCGAATAGTCAACACACAGATGTGTTTCCAGCCACTTAGGATATAAACAGACTTCAATTAAATGTCTCCTCTTTCTTTCTCTAACCGACATAATATAAAGGACATCTCCTGAGTGTTAGTCTGATAAAGAATGGTTTTTAAAAAAAGTTTTGAGTACAGATCCCATGTGATTCTCGTTGTAATTGGCTTATCTTGTTGTTCCATTTCAGTTGAAATCTAGTCTGTCGAACTTAAAGATTAATTATGGTACAATTACGTTAGTTTTCGTACAATTATGTGGTCATTTTGGTACAACTATGTGGTCATTTTGGTACAATTTAATGTTTTGTGAATTCCATCGCTGGTAGTCATGTGTTCTAAAAAGTATCAATTCTACGCAAATATCTCGCAGACGTTCAGTAAAACAGTATATTGTAATGAATGAGTACTAAGCACCTATTTCAATTCCGATTTCGATTCTATTTGTTATTACATTACCATAAACAAACAACCAATCCTGGACCAATTTGGTCCATAAAGGCCTATTATTTGGCAAAAAAAATGGATTTTAGTATAAAAGTACGAGGGCGACCGCAAAACTAACTGGCCTGGCACATTTTCTGTTTTACTAGCATCTATATTTTTTTATTTTTTAAAAGCATTTTTTTATAAACCCTCTGTCAAAATTTCCGAAATTTTTAATGATCATTTTCTTTGTTACAGGTGATTGAAGTAAACAAGTTTTATAATTTTTGAAAAATGGAAAATAAAGAGTTTCGTGCGGTAATTAAACACTTTTATATGAAAGGTTATACGCCACAATTAATCAAAGATGAATTGGATATTGTTCATGGTGATAATGCACCATCATAGTCCACCGTGAAATCCTGGGTTCAACAATTTAAAATGGGTCGTTCAAGTACGGAAGATGAACAACGCTCTGGAAGACCGAAAACTGCTACTACTATTGAAAACATTAGAAAAATATTTAATGAAGTGACTAAAGATAGACGAATAAAGCTCAGAGAACTTGCTGATATTGTTAAAAAAAAAACACAAAAAACAAGTTTGGAGTATTTTACATGATGAACTCCACATGAAAAAAGCAAGAACGCTGCCGCGTTTGTTGACTTTGCCCCAAAAAATCGTCCGTTGGACCAATTCCGAGGAGCTTTTAGCGATTTATCAGCGTAATCCAATAGAGTTCTTGCGCCGATTCATAACTGTTGATGAAACATGGATCAATCACTACATCCGAGAATGCAAAGAACAGTCAAAACAATGGATAGAAGCTGGTAAAAGTGGTCCCAAGAAGGCGAAAACTGTTAAGTCAGCAGGAAAAGTAATGGCCACAGTATTTTGGGATGCAAGGGGTATAATATATATTGATTATCTTGAGAAAGGAAAAACTATAAATAGTGAATATTATTGTGCATTATTGGATCGGTTGAGTGAAGAAATCAACATAAAACGACCGCATTTAGAAAAAAAAAGTTCTTTTTCATCAAGATAATGCTCCTTCACACACTGCATTTTTAACTCAACAAAAACTGGCCGAATTACGATTTGAAATTGCTCCGCATCCACCATATAGTCCAGATTTAGCTCCTTCTGATTATTTCTTGTTTCCAAATTTAAAAAAATTTCTCGGTGGCAAAAAAATTTCGTCCAATAGCGAGGTTATTGCTGAAACTGAGGCCTATTTTGAAGGTCTTGAAAATCTTATTTTTCGGATGGAATTAAAAAACTTGAAAAACGTTTGATGAAGTGTATTGAATTAAAATTTAAAAATATTTGTAAAATTTGGGGACTTCAAATATTCCCTTAACTTAAAAATTATCAACAATTGATTTTGAACAAAGACCTAACAAACAACAACTAAATAAAATCAATACAATTATATATACAATCATTTAAATTCATATGTTTTTTTTTTTTTTTGAATTTTGATGGATTTTTCAAAGCATGTGTCCAGCACGCTATAGACGCGGGTTACTTTCGGACAATGAGAAATATTTATTAACGTCACGCGGATGTCACGCTTTTTTATTTCCGAAATAAAATGTTTTTTATGAGAATGTTGATTTTTTTTAAAAAAATTTGTCTGCCCCTTTTAATTTTTTAAAAAAATACTCATTCCGCATTGGACGATTTTTAAAAAATTATTGATGGCAGACCCTACAGTTAATAATCGTTATTAAATGTGAGTGCAAAACAAAATGGAGCAAACGTTTGGTAAAGTTGTTGTAACAGGCATAGCTATAGTGCAAGTTTTGGAATACCAGCAAGTTGGAAAATCGGAAGGAGACCATAACTGCTGCTATATTTTGAGTTAATTTAAATTATAAAGTATTTTATTATTAAATATCTTGTATTTTTAAAAGGGTTTTTCGAAAATGGCCAGAAATAATATGACGTACAAAAACAAAAGCACGATAGTGTGGACGAAACAAAACAAAATCATATTTAATAATGATTGGTATGCCCTAATGTGCAACGCATGAATAAATATGAATACATGTACAACACACACACACTCTGTGCTTTTGCATCTGTTGTTTTAAAGAAAGGCCATGCGAAACGGTATTGGTGGAAATGATATTGAGCTATGAAGATTGCTTTTCTCACAGTTCGAAGACTATACGCAAAGGGTAATTCTCACTAATTACAGTAAGACTCCCGTATAAGTCGTTGCCAAAGACTGCTGAAGAAAAACATTGGCGGGTTCAGAAACAGCTGTAAAGTCTGCCTGGCAACCGTAGCCCATACATTTCACCAATTTTTTAGTTGATTCTGAAAAAGAAACAACAAAAAGGTCTCGCTCGAACCAGAATAAAAACTGTTTAAGTCATAATAATGATAAACGACCGAATGAATGTAAACAAAAACATACTAAACTAAAAACTAATTCTCAATGAAGATTTCTTCGAAATCCATTTTAAGAGTTTTATGAAAACATTACAAAAAGTTCGAAATGAATCAACCATAATAACGCTAAAGTATCTAGTATCTTTTTTATTTATGTGACCTCCTCCGAGAAAAGGGACCTAGTGTGTGAAAATGAAGTTTTGAGTAAAACGCATTTAAAGTTTCATAACGCAGTATCACTGTAAACACACCTTCAGATCGGAGATGAGATTTGGTATGGTTAGTTATGATTTGGTGGCGACTTTGGTAACGTCATGCTTATGTGGTGAAGGTTTTTTCGCTTTTAGTGTGACAATACCTTTGCTATTGTTGCTACCAAACAAATTACCTCCGCTCATTGCACCAAGCGGTTTATCGTTAGATCGCAAATGGTATTTGTATGAGAATGTCAGGGTCTTATGTACTTACTCACAGAAACGGGATTTTGTAGCTCCTAAACCAAGTTAACCCAAAGCGAAAAAAAAAGGAAAAAAAATCCGAACCTGCCAACAAGAAAAAAAATCGAAGCACCGGATCACGAAGAAAGCTGAAGTCTAAGCGCCGAAAAAAGAAAAAACTGAAATTGTCAAACGGAAGAAAATCAAAGTACCAGTTCACGAAACATTGAAAAAAGTCCAAACTCCTAAAAAATTCAAAAACTGACGACAAAAAAACAATTTAAAATCACAAAATCAAAAAAGTAAAGTTTTAATTTTTTTTCTCATTTTTATCGATTTTCCCAAGTTCGTTTGGTACGTTTTTATGGGGTAAATAAATTTTTATCAGAAATCTAACTCACTTCATCGTATTCTACACCCTTTTAGGTACCAGAATCTACGCTTAAGTCCAAACCCGTTTTTTGACACACTAGGTCCCTTTTCTCTGAGAAGATCACATATGCTTCATTTGAATTATTGAATCTGTTCCTTAGGAGCCTAACAATAAGTGTACGAATCTGAAGTATATTTCAATAAAGAATCCTCGTAAGGATTTTTTTAAGTGGTTCTCTGCTTATTGGCAGGAATTTGCATTAATTTCATTTCTTTATTGACATGCAATTCGAAGCCCATTGGGGCCTATTAAAGCTAAATTACAATATGCATCAAACATCATAAACTACTAGAAAAAAATCAGTATAAAATAAATTAAAATAATCCTAATATTTCCTAATAAAAGAGAAAAAAAACCTGATGAAAGCATATAAGTGATAATCAAGAAACTAAAGAAAAATCATATAAATAAAAGCATTACTCTGTACTTGAACGAAAAAGTTCCATTAAATATTTACGAAATGTCATGGAAGACAAATTAAACGTTTTTAAACTGCTTGGAAAAATGTTGAATCAATCAAAATAGTATATAACTAATATAGAACACATGTCTTATGCCAGGTTTGGCTTGAACCTCGTGATGAAGAGCCACAGGACCTTTACAGTCATTTACAGAGTGTTCGCGATATTATGTAGAGTGAGAAACTCTAGTTATGTATGTATAGGGTGAGGTATTTCTTCAGAACAAAAAAAATATAAAAATTCAAATCAAGTGAGGAATCTTTATTGGTAATTTGAAAGGGCATTTAATTTCATTTATTTTTTAATATAATTTCCTTCAAATGTTGGCCGCAACTACGTCTCGGGGTTTCCATTCTGAGGGTCCAATTTTGGATGACTTGTTCGAGCTTTTCGACCGGCATTGCTTAAATGACACGCATAATGGTGGCTTCCAAAAACTGAATCGTAGCTGGTTTGTCAGCATAGACTTTGGACTTTACGTAACCCCAAAGAAAAATATCTAAAGGTGTGGTAATACTCGATCACCTGTCCAAAACGTGAAATTAGCTGCTTTTCGAAATGACCTCTCAATAGATCCATTGTTTGAGCAGCTGTATGGCAAGTGGCACCGTCCTGTTGAAACCAAGTTTCGTCAAGATTACGGGCTTCAATTTCAGGTAGCATAAAGATCGATATCATGGCGCGATAGCGAGTACCATACACGGTTGCGTTCCGGCCATCATCATTTTTGAAAATATATTCACCGATGATTCCACCAGCTTATAAACCGCACCAAACCGTGGTTTTTTCTGGGTATAATGGCACCTCTTGAACCTCTTCTTGTTGCTCTTCAACCCAAACGCGGCAATTTTGTTTATTGACTTTGCCGTTGAGCCAGAAACGGGGCTCATCACAGCACAAAATTTTTGTCGAAAACAGCGGATCTTCCCGTTTCTCACCGAACGCTTATTTCCATAATACAGTTGCCAACATTTGAAGGAAATTATTTTCAAAACATAAATGCCATAAGGACATTTTATGTTTAACAATAAAGTAAAAATAATTACCAATAAAGATTTTACACTTGATTTGAATTTTTTTTTATTTTTTTTTGAATAAATACCTCTAGATGGATCACCTTATATAACGGATAAAACTAGAATTGCAGAGTGGCCGACTTAAAAATGGTTGAGTCGGTTTCGTTCGTAGGGGCGGTATTTTACGTACTGTTGTAGGCCTTAAAGCGTTCACATAATTGAGAATTTTAATCCAAGTTTGATTTAAACCTAGTGAAATAGACGTGGTGGCCTCTATAGCCAACCTTTCCGTAATTAAGGTATTGTAGGTTTTTGTGTTGACTGTTTTAAGGATCAGTATAAGAGCATTTAAGCCACGTGAAGTAGAATAAAGAATTCTACACAGCCTTTCGAGGGCGTGTGTTCGCGATTACTGTTACAGCTGAGGCACAGGTGTAGATTAGAAGACACGACGTTCGTTTCTCCAAAGTCTTAAAGAGCTCGGACTGCACAAAAATTGTCAAGCAAGTATGTTATCGTGAAGTTCGAGCTTCTCTTTGTGCTTTATATTGATGTTCTGAATTGCCTATTTAACGAGAGGTATTTTAAGGTCTCGGTGGGTTTTTTCGTTCCTTATATACCAATAGCAGCATATGAAAAAGACTTTTGTCGGTGTATTTAATTTTTCTTTGGTGGAATGACTATCAGAATAACTCAAAAACCTTTGCAAATTTTCGAGCCAGCATAGATTTTAATCTATACTTCTTTTTTAATCGGTGTTTAATATTCATTATTGAAGATTCGTAACAGCCATACAAATTCTATTTACAATATTTCATCTTAATACTTTAATCAATTACGTTGGATTTCAACTTACCATATCGACCATTGCTATGTATATAAAAAGACCAGCAGCGGCGGCAAACATCCATTGTGCTGTATCGTGAGATTGGCCAAAAACAATGCCAAATATCATGCCAATGAAACTTAATACTCCTGTCAAAAGATTGTAATAGACTGCTGATTTCACCGACATGCCGGCTTTCATCAATATGGCAAAATCACCCAATTCGTGCGGTAACTCATGACAGAATACCGCCAGGGCCGTCGAGAAACCGCCAGCCATGTTTTCAGCAAATGCAGCTCCTAAAACAAAGGATAAACCAAATTGTTAGTTGAGAAATATAACTCATTTTCCGCCATATTGTGATAAACGCTACACAAAAAAAACTTTTTCTACAGTCTTTTCAAGGACTCTTGTCTTAATAAAAGCAATAAACCCAAGATGTTGGTTTAAATTGGCAGTTATAAACTTACATTTACTTTTGATCGAAAGTAAATACCAGATATGTATATATCAGAATCGCCGCAAAAAACAAAAAACCTGTTTTAAATTTGTTTACTTATGATCACGATAAAATGCGCCTCCGAAGACATAGTTGATATTAAGCGTGTGCTTTGAGTTTCACAATATAACGGCCTAAATCACTTACCAATTGCCATGCCATCAGTGAAATTATGTAAACCATCACCCATAATGATCATCCACACGACAGCGCTCAACGATTCTGGCGGTGAGTGGACATGGCCATGCTTATGTGAATGCCCATGGTGAGACGATTCGTGCTCCCTCAAGATAACAGTCACAGTATCATTCATTAAATCCTTGCCATTCGTATTTGCAGCGGCCCCATCACCCACAACATTACCATCTAAATCAGTAGCCAAAGTACTGGTATCTGGGACATTGGTGGTTGTCGTATTATTAGGCTGTTGTGATTGCTGTTGCTGAAGGTCGTTGTGGTGATGATGCAGCGCATGGGCATGGTGTCTATGATTTCTATCCGCCAAAGGAGCATAATTGTTCTGCGACGTAGACAGCAAAGACTGTGTGGCATTCTCTACCGGTTCTGTTTCTAATTTGCCATTCCGTGTAGAGTGCGGAGCATTCGCTGATTCCACCGTTTTGTTATTGGGCAAATGGAGCCATACATCATTCTTGGTGTCCATGGCGATTTCATCGTAACAATACGGATACGAACTGTATTTCGATTTGCACACCTTATCACCAGCCACAGAATTGTTGTGAGATGAGTCTGGATCTCGCATTACCTTAGCTCTTGATGGCTTGGTAGACTCTTTCTTGGCTATATTTTTGCGCCACTCAGAAACCATGGTTAGGCCATGTTCGGTGATGTAGAAGAAGACAATGCCACCCATGCAGGTAAGACCTTTAAAGATCATATTACTCTCATTTTGACCGGCTAAAGACTGTTGAGCAAACAAAGAATTAATTTCTTATACAAATCATATAAAGATGTGATGTAAGCACTTACGTGTGGCAACAAGTGCAGCAGAGCATCGCCTGTCATGGTGCCAACAGCCAACGAAACTAAAAATTGTATTATGTGCTTGTAGAAACGTGAATTCATGAAAGGTATAATTGCAACACCAACCAGGCCAAGAATACTGCAGGCAAATACTGAGGCAAACGAATAAATCCACACTGCGGAAACAAACACAACGATTAGATTTGCCAAATTAGGCAAAAACCTTTAGAAAGCTCAACTTACCCCATAAGATTTCTTCTTTTTGTTGCTTGACATGTTTTGATTCGTGTTGATCAATTTCCAGCAGTATTTCTCTGTCTATACAACCTTTATTATCCGTATCACTGATCGAGGACAATTGATATAATAAAACTGGACACACGTTGACAATGTCCTGGGTGGTCAAGGTATAATTGTACGAATCGATTTCTTCATCTACCATCGTGTGAGCCAGTGCACAGCCCTCAGAGGCATCTGAGCAATTTTTCATTTCCTGATCGTGGTCATGATCTGATGCGTGGTGATGATGATTGTGATCCTGATGGTGATCATGTGATGAAGAACGATGCGGTTGTACATAACGTATCAACTTTGAGTCTCTTATACACTGTAAAAAAGAGAAAATATATTAGACAATTTTAAAGTATCAAAAAAAGTATTTTTCCAGCACATCTTTAAATTTGTTACGCTTCATTGTAGGATAGAGTGTATACTTAATTAGTCATTTTCTTGGCAACACCTCGAAGTATTAATCGGAGACCCTATAAAGTGCATGTATGTATAATTGACCGTCGTAAAATTCAACGATTATCTAACAAAACGAAATGATCTAAGATAATAAAAATTTGATTATAATCTTAAAAGTTAATTATAATCAAAGCGAAATGATCTAGGATAATAAAAATTTGATTATAATCTTAAGCTGTCTGAGATTGTAAATGAACAAGTTGTCCGGAAAAGAAATTTTAATGGAATTGATGGTGCCTCGAAAGAATTACACCTTTTGAAGTATTTCCCGTATAAAGATGCACTTTTTACCTTAAAAAAGGGACTTGTTTGCTGGACCTTTCGAATTTTGTGGCCCAAAAAACGCCAGGCATAAGAAGTTCTTTTAGACTGTCGGGATGTGCGTCCTTCAAGAAGAAATTCTTGCAAATTTAAATCCTGCAGAGTCTATAGCATGTAGTTTCGTACCAAAAGAGGAAATTATTTCTTTCATGTCGACAGTCAGGCGTTTTTCACGGCTATAACAAGCCATTAGGTAGTGCCCAAGATAGTAGATAGATGCGGGTCGGCTTTAAGCATACTTACTAGGGACTAAATGTGACAGCGCATAGAGAAAGGGATCTAAGGGTAAAAAAATCAATTTTCATTTTTTTCTTTATTTGATGTGGACAACATCTGAGCATCGAATGAGACCGATCCCATGCGCCAAAAGTGTTCCCTCCCAGAGATATGCGCGTTTTATGAAAGTGAAGTCGACGATTCTAAGCGCAAATAGAAAGGGACCTAATCTTTAAAATGGCTTTCCTGAATAAAACTGGTTTTTAACCTTAGGTCCCTTTCTATTTTGCGCGTCACATATTGTTGTTGTAGCGGCAGCGCTTGGCCGAAGAATTGGCTTTAGGGTCAACCGGCTGTTGTGGGTTTGGGGACTATGACGCTGACCTTTGCCGCGTGCCAGCCCACTAGAAGACGTAGAAAACAATAAGGTAGCCGATGCACTAGATAGACTCCTGTCAGCAATGTATATAGAGGAGGTGGAAAGGTAAAATGCTGATTAGCCATTTCTTCACGACACAGAAAGAAACAATTTTGAACGAGTATTCTGACACTGGATGGCTAGAATTATCACAAAAGGGCAAGGGGACCCGGGTTTGATATCACTAGAACGGCAGTATTAATGGAACTCGATAGGAGGAGTATAAAACTAATATGAGTTGTCACGAATCACTCTTCTATTAGGTTGAGGACATTAAGATAGATTAACATATCCTCACACATCTAAAATAAGCAAGGACATTGTTGAGCTGGAGACGACGGTGTACTTTCTTTGCAGCTGTCCAAGTCTTAAACGTTATAAAAATAGCAAGGCGAAAGACTGCTTTTGAAATTGGGTTACATTGCAAAACTTCAGGAGACATTTCTTTTTATATATTCATAAGAGCTTGTAATTTAAGGCATCATTATTTTTTTAGGGACATAAAGTGGAAATACGAAGGAGAATGCCGGTAAAAAATTTACAAACGAAATTCACTCCACAAATATAAAAGAAACTTAATTGGTTTCTAATTCTAATATTAAAATACCATTTTTAAATGATTTTGAAATTGTAAGATGAAAGGGACTTGTACCCGCGTCCAGCTAAAATTGACACGCTGTGACCCATCTATGGTACAGTATACGAGGGCGGTTCGGAAAGTTCTTAGCCTATCAATGAAAAAAAATAGTTAGTTTTCTCAAAAATATTTTTATTTTTCAATATAATCTCCTGAAACTTCAATACACTTAGTCCAACGCTTATCTAGCAATTATATCCCTTGATTAAAATAGTTTTCCTCAAGGTCTTCAAAATAGTGGTTTACAACTGTAATTGCATCTTCATTTGAGGTAAAACGCCTGCCAGCAAGGATTTTTTTTAGATTTGGGAACAGGTAGAAGTCACTGGGAGCTAAATCTGGAGAATAAGGTGGGTGGTCAAGCAACTCGTAGTTTAATTCGTTGATTTTAGCCATTGTTAAAACACTCTGGTGCGCTGGTGCGTTGTCTTGATGAAAAATTATTTTTTTGTGTTGTAAGCCAGGACGTTTTTCTCGAATAAGTACATTTAATTGATCTAAAAGGTTGCAATAGTACTCTGAATTTATTGTTTTACCCTTTTGCAGATAGTCAATCAATAAAATGCCTTTGAAGTCCCGTTGCCATAACCTTACCAGCCGATTGAATTGTTTTTGCCTTCTTTGGGGAACTTCCTCCAGCTTCAGTCCATTGTTTGGATTGTTCTTTTGTCTCTGGAGTATAGTGGTGGATCCATGTCTCATCAACAGTTATGAAACGACGCTTAAAAACGATCCAAACAAGCTTGAGAAATGTTCATTCTTATGCGTTCTTGGTCGACTGTTAACAAGTCCGGCACCCTTCTTGCAGAAAGCTTTTTCATCTGTAGTTCTTCATGCAAAATTAAATGGACTCGATCATTTGAGATGCCCATGATATAAGCTATTTCACGCACTTTTATTCGTCGATCATTTAATACCATATCATGCACTTTGGCTACAATTTCTGTTGTTGTTGCTGTTTTTGGACGTCCGCTACGTGGTTCATCTTCAATGCTTGTACGACCACGTTTAAATTCAGCAACCCAATTTTTTACTGTTGCATATGAAGGAGCACTTTCACCTAACACATTCACCATATCATTATGAATTTCTTGTCCCGATAAACCTTTTTATGTAAATATTTAATGACACCACGCATTTCTAATTTTTCCATAGTAAAAAAATCGCGGATGCGTCTTTTGTGAACACCTGTTTCTATATGAAGGAGTTGGCAGATCGAAACAAAATTTAACATGTGTTCATAGCAGAGATGGAAGTTTCCAAAACACTTAACTTTTTTCTGTTTATACCGCGCTTTTTGTGCTAGGCTAAGAAGTTTCCGAACCGCCCTCGTAATTGTACTAGGCTGAACCATAAATTCTGTGAAATCTGTATGGATAGGCATTTACTCAATAGGTGCATCAATATTCCAAACATCGAAGTTATTCTGACATTACAATGGAACATCTGGACTCCAACAACAATCTCAGTTTTGTTTCCTGAACAGACATAATAATGTTATGAATCCATGTCTCCTAAAGACCGTTAGTGGACAAGACAATTTTGCATAAATATAAGCAACGCTAGACAAGCCAAGACCAGCCGGTTTATCAGAAAAATCGTTCGCAATTCCAACAGTGCACAGTGGACAAAAATAAACCGGACAAAAATAAAAAAATATATAAATTTCGTATTTTTAATAAAGTATAAGTATAAGTCTTGAATAACATATCAGCGCATACGATTTCAATAGTTTTATAACGACAAAACTATAATCAGTTTCTAAAATCAAAAAATATTTGAAAATTTTTGCTTAAATTGTGATAGTTGCTTATTATTCCAGGTAATTTTTCGTTAAGTTCGGTTGAAAATAAAAATAAGTAACTTTCCCGACTGAAAGCTAAAAAAAAAATAAATCCAAGTTAAGAAAGTCTTATTAAAAAGGGGAGGCTAGAACAACACATTCCTAGAAGCTACAAGGTGTCGTTGGTAAGTATTAACGGAACCAGCGTCTAGTGTTTGCAGTTATGTACTACATATGTGACGCACAAAAAGAAAGGGACCTATGGGTATAAATGAGTTTTGTTCAGGAGAGCCATTTTAAAGATTTAAATACGTGTATCTTTGGTGTACCATTACTTTCATAAAACGCGCATATCTCAGGGAGGGAACACTTTTGGGGCATGAGATCGGTCTCACGCGATGCTCAGATGTTGCCCACAAAAAAAAAAAGTGAGAATTGATTTTTTTTACCCTTAGGTCCCTTAGGTAATTATGATCCATTCGAAAAAAAGTAAGTATACTAAAAGAAAAGTAAATCTTTTTTGAAGAACGGTAATCGAGATGGTTGAAATGCGGTTTAACTACTCAGACTGTGAAGTTAGCTTAAGTTGTAAAAATAATTAAAATTAATTTAAATTGATTTTAAATTAATATACATAAAAAAAAGCTTTTGTAATTGCTCAATGCTAGTTACGATCATTTCGACCAGAAGAGTCGATATGGTTGGTTTGCCGCAAGTCCGCTGCAATTCTAATATTCGCTTAGAAGAAGCCCACTAACACAAATAACGTTTTAGTAAACAAAAATGTTCTGCAAAATTAGAATGCGATTTTGCGAATGCTATAGAAACTATTATGGACTTAAAAGTAGCCGTATATTGAAGTTTCGTAAATAACTTTTATACTTTAAGGATGCCTTATGTAGTAAAAATCGAGCAGAGGGCGACCAGTATTCTCCTTTTGTTATACGAGGGCGACCGCAAAACTAACTGGCCTGGCACATTTTCTGTTTTACTAGCATTTTTTTTTTATTTTTTAAAAGCATTTTTTTATAAACCCTCTGTCAAAATTTCCGAAATATTTAATGAATATTTTCTTTGTTACAGGTTATTGAAGTAAACAAGTTTTATAATTTTTGAAAAATGGAAATAAAGAGTTTCGTGCGGTAATTAAACACTTTTATATGAAAGGTTATACGCCACAATTAATCAAAGATGAATTGGATTCTGTTCATGGTGATAATGCACCATCATACTCCACCGTAAAATCCTGCGTTGAACAATTTAAAATGGGTCGTTCAAGTACGGAAGATGAACAACGCTCTGGAAGACCGAAAACTGCTACTACTATTGAAAACATTAGAAAAATATTTAATGAAGTGACTAAAGATAGACGAATAAAGCTCAGAGAACTTGCTTATATTGTTAAAATACACGAAAAACAAGTTTGGAGTATTTTACATAATGAACTCCACATGAAAAAGCTATCCGCAGATACTCGTATGTGCCGCGTTTGTTGACTTTGCCCCAAAAAATCGTCCGTTGGACCAATTCCGAGGAGCTTTTAGCGATTTATCAGCGTAACCCAATAGAGTTCTTGCGCCGATTCATAACTGTTGATGAAACATGGATCCATCACTACATCCCAGAATGCAAAGAAGAGTCAAAACAATGGATAGAAGCTGGTAAAAGTGGTCCAAAGAAGGCGAAAACTGTTAAGTCAGGGGAAAAGTAATGGCCACAGTATTTGGGATGCAAGGGGTAAAATATTTATTGATTATCTTGAGAAAGGAAAAACTATAAATAGTGAATATTATTGTGCATTATTGGATCGGTTGAGTGATGAAATCAAGATAAAACGACCGCATTTAAAAAAAAAAAGAAATTTTTCATCAAGATAATGCTCCTTCACACACTGCATTTTTAACTCTACAAAAACTGGCCGAATTACGATTTGAAATTGCTCCGCATCCACCATATAGTCCAGATTTAGCTCCTTCTGATTATTTCTTGTTTCCAAATTTAAAAAAATGTATCGGTGGCAAAAAAATTTTGTCCAATAGCGAGGTAGGTTATTGTTGAAACTGAGGCATATTTTGAAGGTCTTGAAAAATCTTATTTTTCGGATGGAATTAAAAAACTTGAAAAACGTTTGATGAAGTGTATTGAGTTGGAAGGAGATTATGTTGAAAAATAAATAATAATAATTCCAAAAAAAAAAACGGTTCTTTTTATGTTAGGCCAGTTACTTTTGCGGTTGCCCTCGTATTACTTATTTAAAGCATCGTATTACAAGTAACCTGAAGTTATTTTTTGAGACGAAATAATAGTCTACAAATAAATCAGCTTGCCAAATAAAACACTTCTATTACTGCACAAAGTGCTGACATTTGCATTACTTAATATACCGAGGTAGTAAACCTTTAAGCTCACTTATCTCTAAAAGTCAATAAAAAAATAAGCAACATATCGCTCATTTCCTGCAAAACCCTCACAACCATTACTTTGCATATTTGCAAAGTAAAATATACGAGTACAAAAAATGCATTGGATGCGACCCGCAGCTTAAATGTTTAGCTTTGCATTTTCCGCTAAACTTAATAGATGTGGAGCGATATTGTGTTTAACAAAGCACCCAGAATTTAAAAATAAGTCATAAAATATATATAATTCATGCAAATTTATTTTATGGCCTTCAAGGTAGGCCCCTATCGAAATAATACATTTTAGACAAAGAATAATAATACAGTCATTAAAACATTGTTTTTTTTTAATTATTTATATGAACTTTATTTTTGCAGCGAATGTCTTTTATCTGCTGAAAACGGGCGCGTTAAAGTAAAAATTTGAGAATTAAGGCCCGGTCACACTGAAGTTTTTTTTCTATACGCTGCCTTTTTCTTCATTTCCGGTTGTCCAAAAACCATTGAAAATTATGTTTGTAACTTACTAAAAGTTCATGTTATTGCGCGTCAGCGTAGAAAAGTCCTCTCCTATAAAAATTGTAAGTTTTTGACACTTATTCCAATAGTTTTCATACTACCGGAATTTGAAAACTACACAACGTAAGAAAAAGGCTTCAGTGTGCCCGATCCTTAATAAATGTAGATTACCCATATATGTAAATAGGTAACTATTGCAATCTAGCCCTTTCTCTCGATTGCTTTAAACCAGTCTCAAATTTCTCAAATATGCCAAACGCACTTACAGGGCTGTGTGAAGTTTAGGAGAACCTCCTCATTGTGGTTCAAACTACACCGATGGGTCAACAAGTTGGATTAAGTGACTGGACCTATTTTTTATATAAGTTCAAAATAATATTTCAATTAGAAAACAGTTGTTGTATTTTCAGTCTGGAATATTAGCCATAGACAAAACAGCGCAATTTCAGCGGCAGGTTAATACGCTGAATAACAATGCCAGCTGGTGCTAGCAGCTCAGTCACCGCTAGTGCAATTCAAACTGGTTATGAGTCGCAAAAAGTCTTTTTAGTGCCTTAACTGTTCGTTCTATTGGTTTCCAGTACACAGTAATTTAAAAAAAAAAACGAAGTAGAAGATGTAAGGGCATTTGCTGCAAATGCGGAAATTTCTGCAAAAAATGTATCTTTATTGGACTGGTATAAAAAGTATTTATCAAAGTTAACCAAGCATGACCTAGAACCGACATATTGTCGTAGTTCCCAGCAGAAGGCCTATGTGTATTTTTTGATTATTTTACTGTCGCTTTTAGTAGCCCTATTGGTCATACATGTACCCACAAAATCGTTTTTCGATATCGTTATTGGTTTAGGATCTAGAAAAAAAGCCTTTGTGCATTTCTTTATAGAAATTATCATAAAATTATTGTAAAAGGCCTATGTGTTTTTCTTCACATAGGCCTTTTCAATTTTCAAATCAATAATTCTATAGGGTTTAATATGTTCCAGATCATTAACTGCCATTTCATAGAACTACTTTGTAGTAAATTCTGTCCAGATCAGACAATAAATGTGGCTTCCAGAGCGTCAGGACCTAAAATGAGGGCTGTAGAAAATCATAGACCGATATGGTCTAAATTATAAACATTTCGTTTTCATGCCAAGGAACTACTTCGTGTCAAATTTCGTAGAAATCAGTATATAAATCCAGTTTTTATAGCGCCGGTACCTGTACTCGGGGAGGTACTTCGTATGGGGGCTATATCAAAACGCTTATCGTTTTGGCCCATATTCAATCCAAAATAGGCCTAGTCCCAAAGACTGTTATGTACCTAGTTTCAGCCTACCCTAGGTCGGTCAATCCCATGGTATCGACCTTTATACAATATACCCCCAAAAATGAGATTTTTGCAGATGGGTTTTAAGTCCTTGTTAAGAGAACTTTTTTTCTCGATATAGATTTGGTCCATTATAAATCTCAAACAACTTGCAATAACAAGACATATCTCTGGAAAGTTTGGATTAGTTGATTAATGTGACCGCTATAGTGTTTTCAACAGACACACACTAATGGACGGTCAGACATCGCAAGAGCTTCATAGCATTGAACGCTGATCGAAAACATATCTACTTTTTAGGGTATCAGATCAATATTTGGAGGTGTACCAAACGAAATGCCAAATTTGATACACCCCCATCCTATGGTGGAAGATATAAAAAGGTTTATGAGTATTGCAAGAAAAGGCAATACCAAAAGGGCCTATGTGACACCGACGGGAAGACCGACGATATATTAGATTGCTAGGACCCTGTAACCTTTACTAGACAGGAACAGAACCAAAACACTGATTAATAATAACAAGTGTGAGAATGGGGCGCACGAAGGTGCCCGAACGAAACATTTTTAAAAATACGGAGCAGATTAAGTCAGGTGTCCGTCACCCTTGAAAATGTGTCTGAGTTGCTTAGGAAGAACGCATAGACTAGGGTTGTATAAATCGTTTCGATAAATCGACTAGTCGACCTTGGCTTCAAATTTGGTGAAAAATTAAACCGACAATGCTATATAATGTCCTTTCAAATTACCAATAAAGGTTCCACACTTGATTTGAATTTTTATACTTTTGTTTTGTTCTGAAAAATACCTCTAGATGGATCACCGTATATATGTACCTTCCTTCTCAACAGCAATTCAAGCACAAGTCCTTCTAGCATGAGGACAAAAATGAAAAACCGGGCTGTTGAAATTATCAACTTCAGATTTTTTTTTTGACACCGACCATTAGTCTCGACGATGAAATTTGAAGTCTTTGCAATAGTTATGAAGTGTTGCAAATGGTATGATAACTTTAATATACACTCCAACCTCGAGAAGTTTTTGCTAAATGACACACTCGTGTACTTTTAGTTTACACAACTAACACTACAAGTTTGCATAACACTACAAGTTTGTATTTCCCACCCGATACACGATATCATGTCTGTACAATAATTTCATATTAAATTACATCGAGTACAATGACTTTTTGACGGTGTAAATTCTACTTACGGTTTCATTGTCAGCAGTTTCCTCCTGATTATTCAGCAATTTCTGCGGCAGTAATTGATGCAGGCCCAATTTCTCTAGCATGCGCTGGAAGTCCTCGACATTGATGGTATCGCCACTGCCGTACTCATTGAAAAGTCTTCTCAAAAAAGTTTCGGTTATTTCAGGTCTGGGCATTTCACTGGAACCGTGTTCATGGTCATGGCCATGATCGGCATGACGTTTTTTTCTTCTTCTACTGCGATTATCGCCATTATTTGTGAGATACGCTATCGAGGATGCATCGGTGGTTCGTTTCTTTTGAGAGTGGGCTGAGGAGCCCGATGAGGCGGATAAATCTTTGCTATTATATACAACTGCATTTAGGGGCGAATGTGCCCAATTGCTGCTGCTGCTGCTACTGGAGGCAGCCGCTCCCAAAGGTACGGGAAATAATGTTTCAACATGTTGTTGGCACGGTAAGTGATCTGCACACAATAGGCAAACCACGCAAACTGCCATTATATGACGAGCCATGGTGCATGCTCTCTTTTAGTGTCTTCCAGGCTCGGTCTAAAAGTGTTTCACTTCACTTTGAGCTGTGACAACGTGTCCTTATGTAGGTATTATTTTTAAATATTCCAATTTCTCTTTCATAAATTCCTAATGGAACGTGTACTAGTGGCAGATAGTTTAAAAGATGCTTGTTGCTGGAACGCTGGTTATAGGCAAATTGTTTCCATAATCGTGCAGTTATTCATAAACAGAATCTGAAAGCAATAAAAATAACAACAATAGAATAGGTTACAAAAAGCACAACAAACAAAAACGATTAAAAAACAATTGTTACATTCGGTCGATTGTTAGTTGTTTTGTGAAAACAACATAACCATATTAAGAAATAATTATACAACATCCAACACCAACACACAAATACAGTTCGTCCAACCGCAGATACATTCATCCATATGGATTTTTAGCAGCTAAACAGAAACCCACGTGCGCGTCCACTTAAAAGCTTATGGTAAGCAGCATGTTGGGCATTTTTACCCAACCTAACGAGTGGATAGATTTTGTATTATTTTTTACTTAATAAAAAGAATTTACATAAAAGGATTGCGTAAAGAATTTCCGGCTATTTAATAAAAAAAAATACTGGCTAAATGGTAACTCCATGGATGTGAAACGAAAGTGAAGTTTAGGACCGAAGCAAACGACAAAACCGAACTTCGGCAATATTTACGAAATTCGATAAAAATCGAATGAGTACAAACAACCATTTTGATGTACAGGGCTATTCATTTTGCGGTTTCAAAACCTCCGTTCTGGCAAGGCTATCAGCTGTTCAACCCCTGGCATCTAAAGCGTCATTAATTTAGTAAGAAGTTTGACTTTTACGAATATGGATCGTTTAACAACCAAAGAAGCCGCACAACACAAACGATTTTGGCTTTATTAGGTGAGAAGTTTGAAGAACGCGCAATAGCTGCCAAGATCATGCAATTTGGCGCCGTTAGATTTATTTTGTAGAAATATGCCGACATGGTCTACGCGAATAATATTCATCAAGTTATGGCCGAGATAGCGAAGATACCGCCCGAAACGTGCGAAAAAATGATCAAACATCCTGAAAAGGATCGTCGGTTGCGACCAAACCAAAGGCCATTTCATGGCATTCTACTTATATTTCATACATACGTAATGGCAAGGTCCTAGCGTTATAATGAAATTAAAGTTTTATTAAAATAATAGCTTTAGGAGTGTTTTATTTAATTTAACTTTTGAAACTGAAAAAAGATAACCCTGTATACGAGGGCAACATATATTTCTGGCCTAAAACGAAAATGCGAATATTTATCATCAAAAATGGTTTTATTGTTTTTCAAAGTATTCTCCAGCGCTCAAACCTATTGTCTAAGCACTTTTTCCACTCCAATTGAGACACCTTCAAAACATGGTTTTTGAACGCTGTAAAAGCATGTTCTGGCAACGAAAATCGCTGACCTCGCATTTTTTTCTTGGTGTGCGGAAATAAAAAGAAGTCATTGGGTGACAAGTCAGAGCTGTACGGCGGATGGCCCATAAATTCGACGTTTTGGCCTGTCAAAACGGTGCTGTTTTGAGCCGATATCTGAGAGCTCGGATTGTCATGGTGCATTATGATTCGTCTTCTCTTGTCCGTTTTTCGAATTTCTCCGAAGACTTCAGGCAAACAAATTGTGGTGTACCACTCAGAATTGGCCGTCCTACGTTGCTCAAGCGAAACAGTCGCTACCTGACCAGTTTAGCCGAAGAAACAGGCAACCATTTGCTTCGAAGTGCTTCTTCCACGAAGAACTTTCGTTGGATTTGGCTCGTCTTCGAAGACACACACGGTCGATTGCTGTTTTGTTTTGGGCTCATACGCATAGATCCATGATTCGTCAGCTGTAATGATCTTATAAACGTCTATAAACGCACCGCGTCGTTTTTTTTTAAATTTCTATGCACCAATCGGCACGAGCCTTTTTTTGAGCGATTGACAAAATGTGCGGGATCCAACGAGAACAAACCTTTTATACAGCCAGGTGTTCATGCAATATCGAATTATGCTGGTGGAAGAAATGCACAAGGATGCCTCCATCTCACTGTATGTCACAGGACGATCTTGCATTATCAGTTCACGCGCGGCATCTTCTCTGGCACAACGGCCGTTTTTGGACGGCCTTCCTATTTGAGCGAGCGTCGGCCACGATTGAATTCATTAAACCAGTTTTTCATGGTGCTTAATCGCCATACAAAGTTTTAAGTTCATCGATGCACTCTTGTCGTGATAACCCTTCGACTTGAAAGTTGTGAAAAATGATTGCACCAAAATGTTCACGAGTTAATTCCATTTTTTACCAAATTGATTTTTTCAAGTCACTGCAAACAACACAAATGAGGGTCAAACGTCAAAACGTTCGGAGTACGTTTATGCTTAAAAATGTGAAACTTTTCAATGGAAATGTCAGAAGTATATATAGCAACCCTCGTATAAATCCCAAATTATTATCACACAATATGTTACTAAAAAAGTTTTCTACGATTAAATTTTTTTTTATGAAATTCGTTAAGCTGATGTCTTACAGCATCGCTCTATAATCTATAAATATTCAAATTTTCATCCATAATGAGATGATGTTATAAATAAACTATTGCCAAAAAAACACCTGTTGCTGCGTGTTTTCGAATCTTAAAATAGCTAAGAACTTTTATGAGTATATTGCATTAAGACACAAAAGACTATAAGGGTGTCCCAAGAAGAGCGCAATTTTTAAATGACTGATGCAGCAATTGAATTGTTTCTCTGGCTGTATGAAATGTGGCGCCGTCTTGTGAGAACCACATGCCCTCCACATTAATTTCTTCAATTCTAGGCAAGAAAAAACTGGTTATCATTTCACGATACCAAACACCATTGACTGTTTGCGCTTGACCTACCTCATTTTCATAAAAAAAAAGGTCCAATTATTCCTCCAGCCCAAAAACCACACCACACAGTGACACGTTGAGGATGCATTTGCTTCTCGTGAATCACTCGAGGATTTTCCGCACCCCAAATGCGACAATTCTGCCTATTGACGAAGCCATCAAGATGAAAATGGGCCTCGTCACTGAAGATGATTTTATCGGCAAAATCAGCATTTTCATGTTGTCTCTCCAATACCCAATTAACGAACTCCCTTCGCTGTCCATGGTCAGCTGGCTTCAGTTCCTGAGTCAATTGAATTTTGTATGCATGAAGATGCAAATCTTTCGTCAAAATTCGCTGCAAAGTGGATTTGGAGACACCAATTTGCTGAGCTCGGTGTCGAATTGAGGTGGATGGAGTTTGAGTGACATCATCACGTACAGCTGCGACATTTTCGGTCGATCGACCTGGTCGATGGCGCGTTGTTGTCTTTACATCACTAACAGACCCAGTTTCGGCAAATTTATCCATTAATCTCTTTACAGTTGACTCTTTTGGAGCATTATTGTGACCCCAAATTGATCGCAATTTGCGAACTGTAGCCGCAAAACTTTCACCATTTTGGTAAAACAATTTCACAATGAGAATGCGTTGTTCATTCGTGTAGCGCTCCATTTTTACTAACCTCGTACCTTCTACTAACAAACAATAACAATTGTTCAAATGTCAAACAATGACACTTCGAATGTTGCCAGATTTAAAAATTACGTTCTTCTTGGGACACCCTTTATAAGTAAATGCAGTTGAATGTTATTTCTTAAAGAATTTCTTTCCTTCGAAGATAAGTTTTAGATTAAATAAGATGTCCAATAATGTTATTTAATCTAAAACTTATCATCGAAGGAAAGAAATTCTTAAATAAATAAAATTTAACTGCATTTACTTATATATAATAGTCTTTTGTGTCTTAGTTCAATATACTTATAAAAGGAAATCATTCTTTGAGAAAAGAGTAGTGTGAAGGAACATCTGACTAAATACGTATGTATTTCTATTTTATTTAGTAAATATTAACATGAAGACAGGTGGACAGAAAATTATTGCTATCACTTTAGTCAAAAATAAAAATATTGTAGTATCAAATGAATTTTTTATAGCGGAAACCTTTCGGCAACACAGACATGCTATAGTCTTGAAATAAACTAAAGTTTTAATGATTATTAAAGACGTTTCCCTCATCCACCTGCATCAAGAGAAATGGGATTGTATAATGTTAATAATTTAAAAGGAAACAATAAACGGAAAATATAAATATAGATATAATGGTGGAAAGGATATGTGACGCGCAAAATAGAAAGGGACCTAAGGTTAAAAACCAGTTTTATGCAGGAGAGCCATTTTAAAGATTAGGTCCCTTTCTATTTGCGCTTAGAATCGTCGACTTCACTTTCATAAAACGCGCATATCTCTGGGAGGGAACACTTTTGGGGCATGGGATCGGTCTCATTCGATGCTCAGATGTTGTCCACATCAAAAAAAAAAGAGAAAAAAATGAAAATTGATTTTTTTACCCTTAGTTCCCCTTATCTATGCGGTACTGTAAAAAACTGGTGTAATGAATTCAATCGTGGCCGACGCTCGCTCAAAGACGAAGGTCGTCCAGAAACGGTCATTGTGCCAGAGAACATCGTCATGTGACATAGCGTGAGATAGAGGCATCTTTGGGCATTTCTTTTACCAGCATACATTCGATATTGCATGAGCACCTGGCCGTAAAAAAGGTTTGTTCTGGTTGGATCCCGCACAATTTGAAAATATCGCTGAAAAAAAGGCTCGTGTCGATTGGTGCAAAAAAATTTTGAAAAAATACGATCGCGTTGCTTCAAAAGGCGTAAGATCGTCACAGGTGACGAATCATGGATCTATTCGTATGAGCCCGAAACAAAACAGCAATCGGCCGTACAGCCCTGACTTGGCACCCAATGACTTATTTTTATTCCCGCACATCAAGAAAAAATGCGTTTTCAACGATTTTCGTCGCCAGAAGATGCTGGTTACAGCGTTCAAAAACCATATTTTGGAGGTGTCTCAATCAGAGTGGAAAAAGTGCTTCGACAATTGGTTTGAGCGCATGCAAAAGTGTATAAATCATGCTGGAGAATACTTTGAAAAACAATAAAACCATTTTTGATGATAAATATTCGCATTTTCATTATTAGGCCAGAAATATATATAGCAGCCCTCGTACACTTGTACACAAATAAATTTCTTTTAATTAATACTTAGTATAGAGCAAATTCTCAAGAAACAATAAATGAAGATGATTGACGAAGTCAATCGAAATATTGGGATAAATAAAAATTAAACAACACATAGAACAACGAGTTTAAATAAATGACCTCAAGCTGGAAAATAACTTCATAAAATAACAACACTAAAGGTCAACTATTCACTTACAACATAAACGAAATGTTTAATTGACTCTAGCCAAATTATATCGTTTTAAACCTCTGGTTAAATGTATTTGGTTTTAGTTAATGCAAAGCTTCTAAAGTTTTAAATAGAAAATCAACGTAGCACAATGATGACGATCGGCTTACAAAATGAATTACATTACAACTAATTTAATCTACTCGTATTATTGCACTTATACATTTCAAAATTTGAACAGCGTAAATTTGATGATATCGCGCTTGTTCAACAAAAGGGCATTAACTCAACATTTTACAATTTTCAATAGAGGCAAAAAACTGTTTACTTAGACCTTGGAAGTACTCAAAAACATTTAGAGTCATTTTCATAAAATATAACAAAAGGTTTAAATTCAAATTTCCTTTATAAAAAAGTTCTTTAAAACTATTTTAACATTTTATGAATATAAGAATAAGAGAGTCAATTGTCGTTTTATTTTGTTGACAGAGTGAAGATAGCGACGTACGATTTTTATTGTAGGTGGAGATTACCACTGTAAGTCGTTTTATAACAAAAAGATAAAAAATGAAAATAGTCAGTTAACACAAGTGCGATATGTGTACGCTTTTGTACAGGCATGCCCAAATAAGACTGAAGAGTTTAAAATATTCTTGACTTTTTGGTTTTTAATTTTTGTTCTATTTCGCAGGTTTAATAATTTTTTATGGAGATATATGATGGCTACGTATGATGTACAGCAACGCATCAGAATTGTTGAATTTTATAATTTTTCTAGAAAGACTATTATCTCAAGTTTTAGAGGATTAGGGATCAGATCAGTGGTAGAGATCAGGGTATGAGATCAGCGTCAATTACACCCCTACAGATGTACGTTTTGGTTCAGTGTTATGGTTGATAATAATATTGGTCCATATTTTTTTGAAACTCTGGAGAGTCAACCAGAAACCATTAACCGGGCTCTGTGTAGGACTATGATTGAAAAAATTTTGCGTCCGCATGTTGATAATAATCCTTACTTACGGTTTTAGCAAGTTGGAGCCACCGCATACCCCCCCCCCCCCCCCCCCCAGGCTTATTTGGGCCACTCAGTTTTGTTTTGTGGTGGAGTAATTTGAAATTTTTTCTAAGAGCGAATAGGGAATTAAATAAAACTAAGCACTGGCATAGCAATGACAGTGCTTAGATTTATTTATTTAAATTTGTAAGATGAGAATTATAGGAGCGAGGATCTTAAGTTAAAAAGAAATGAGAAAAATATTAAAGTCCGTAAAAATGTTATTCATAGCCTGATTAATAAGCATAATTTTTTTTTTCTACCCAGCTTAAATTTCCTGCAGGTCGATCTGAATGTATATTTTTTTAATAATTGAAAAAAGATCAAAAATTATTTGTTAATTTTTTAATTTGAAATAGCTTATATTCCCATTATACAGGGTGGACATTTAACATTTAAAATTTGAATTGGCTGTAAAAAAAGTACTTATAATTTTTTCAAAATTTTTGGTTTTATTGGGAAGGTTAAACTTTGTCATTTAATAATGGTACTCCAATCGATGCGTTTTCGCTTCGCACAATGCTGGTTGAAGATTGTCTGGCAGGAGATGAAGAATTTTACTAAAAATCGTTTCGTGTTTTCAGATGAAGCTCATTTTCATCTCGTGGCTATGGCATTTAGCAAAATTGCCGCGTATGGGCTTTAGAGAAAGAACTCGCACGTGACTACGGAGAAGCCAATGGGCCAATAACGAGTCACTGTTTGGGGTGGATTTTGGGCTGACGGCATCATTTGGCCACTACTTTTCGAAAATGAGCCGCCTTTACCGTTAACGGTGACCGTTTCCGCACCATGCTCAACGAATTTTGGTTTCCAAAATTTCAGGAGAATGAAATGGTAGACATTTGGTTTCAACAAGTCGGGTAACATGTCACACAGCCAACGCAACCATCGAGATTTTACGTAGTTTTTGAAAATTGAATTATCAGCCGAAATTGTGATGTCAATTGGCCGCCGGACCTGTGATATTAGCCCTTTGGTTTATTTTCTGTGTGAAGCCATTAAGTTTGAATGCTACGCAAAATGTACTTAAAAATTGGGTTAATAGGATGAGGTACCGCCAAGCCAGTTGTGGAAGTCATATGAATGATATCCTGTTCCATTTTTAAAAGATAAAGTTCAACCTTTGCAATAATCACAGAAATTTAAAAAAAAATATTATTACTTTTTTTTTAAGGCTGATTCAAATTTAAAATGTGAAATCGCCCACCCTGTATATGGCACGCAATTTTATTTATGAGGATGCCTTGGCTGGATTCGATGAAGTGCGTTCTGACAAAACTTGTTACCATGAGCTTACTTACCCTTAAGGCCTTAAATCCTTAATAAATTGTTAGCATAATATCGGTCCTTCACGGTTTCCCAAAAAAAGTATAACGGCATTAAATATAAGCTCCAAGGTAGATCGCCGAGACTGCTAATGGTACGCTTACTGAAATTAGCTGTTTAACATAGCAGCCGAGATGTAAATGTACATTGTCAGAGATGATCATCTTTCGATAATTCAATCCCACGACAGCCGGTTCTATGGATCGGATTGACCCGAAGAGCAACTCTTCGGCCAAGGGCTATCACCCCGGCACATAGTTGCTGCTACAACAACATCTTTCGATAATTAGTTAGGCCAAAAATGAGAAGCGATAACGAAGCGGAGGGGCATGTGCCTTCAATTGCTGAGTCAATTGGACCTTGTAAGCGTGCAACGCAAGGTCTTTGTGCAAAGCTTGAAATGTTTATATCGGTAGCGATGTTTGATGTTGTAGGTCTTATCGCACAATCTCAATTATGGAAGACACATCTCGTCAGTGCACCACATGCGATGGCGGGGAGCCGTGAGTTTTGTCGTTTAACAACTTGTTCTCACGAACTTTTAGCACCTACTTAGTACAGCAGACCCGGTGGGTACCTCATTTTTACCAAAACTTTACTACACAGCATAATTGACTTTGATAATACAAGGGCAGTTCCATAATTCCGTGAGTTTTTTAACTTCCCTCGTAGTTATATGAAATGCAACACTGCTTCCATAAAGTACCATCTGTTAATAGACTACTATCAACTTTTGAGAGAGTTCCGTCATTTAGTTTGTGTTAAACAGCTGTTCAAAACATACAACCTCGTGGATTTTGTTGAAAATGGTATAAAGTAAATTTCGAGTGCTCATTAAACATTATTTTCAATCAAACCAAGTAAAAGCTTGATAAATACTATGGGGACTCTACACCATCGATTCCAATGGTAAAAAATTGGTTTACTGACTTTCATTGTGTTCGCAGAAGTACAAATGAACGCTGAACGTTCTAGACGGCCAATTGAGGTAAGTACAACAGAAAATGTCGAATAAAATTCACGATATGGTATAGGCCGATCGAAGAGTAAAAAAGCGTGAGATTGTTGATGCCATACACATTTCATATGGTAGTGTGGTTTCGATTTTACATGATCAGTTTGGTAGAAAAAACTGCTTAAATTTGTTTACGGATTGGTATATTTTCGGATTTAGCCCTCAGTGACTATTTCCTATTTCCAAACCAAAAATAATGGCTCGTTGGAAAGAGATTAAGCTCCAACAATGAAATTATTGATCAAACAAGTGTCATTTTATGAACCTTGAAAAATCCTATTTTTAAAAGGGATAGAAAAATTCGAGAATTATGATGACAAATAATTTTTGTTTTGCAAAAAAAATTGTTTTTTTTCGATATTTTTAAACGGAATTATTGATTTGCCCTCGTAAGTTTGCATAATTTACCAAAAACGTTTCATTTTGTCAGGATAGATAGAGCTTTCGCTGTCGAACTTACATATTAATGAAACCACGAAGGGCCACCCTTTACATACTTTTTAAAATGTAATCAAAAAAGTAATAATTCAGCACTACCTCTTAACACAATTCCGCATTCAAAACACATGAAACGAGTATTTTATTTTTTCTATATGGGCCATTATAGCCAAAAACATATTGAATTGTTTTAAATATATGACGTAAATGAAAGCGTAAACCTTGATCTTTAATGTCTTAAACAAGAAACCGCATGAAAGTAATTTGCAATTATTAGCAGTGCTAATGAGACTGCTAAAAATTGAAATAAATCGAATCTGTTTCAGAACAAAGTGCCGACATGATTGAAACTCCTAATACAATTTAAAAAAGACTGCAGGGTTTGCGGATGTCAAATGGCAATATTGTTCAAGAACAAATTCATTTCTGAGTGTCATAAAAATTTTCATTCAAAACATTTTACGTAACACGATCTTTTCATATTGCATTTAACCGTCTGTTTTTTTATAAAACGGATTTTACTGACGCAAAATCGTTCCAATCAAAGTTTTAAAAGCGAAATGTCTCACCAGGGTTGGACTACATTTCTTGAACCGTTACAACCGCATAAACCCAATATTGGGCTGGTGTAATTATCTTAAAACTTGAAACTGAAAATAATCATCTATGGCGAGTTTTACCTAAAAACGGTAACGGACTTTTTGTTGCTCGTGATGTCGGCGACATTTGGTTCCAACAAGACGGTGCAACAGCACATTTTGCGCGCGTTCTATGTATGGCTTTGTTGAGAAATCATTTTTATGAAAACCTAATTTTACCTTCCGATGCAACCAACTGGCCGTCTAGATCGATTTTTAGTAGAGACAAAAAAGTATTTTTTGATAAATCAGCAACAACTTAAGTTTTGAAAGGCAACAAAACTCGCGTAATTTGCGAATTTTCGGTTTCAATGCTGAAAATAGTAATCGAAAGTTAGAGCTTTCTCTTGTTGTTGTTGGAGCGGCACATAGTACCGTGGTGACAGACCTTGGCCGAAGAATTCCTCGTTCGGGTCCATCCAGTTTATGGAACCAGCAGTCGCGGGATCGAAGAGCTTTCTAATAGACGACAACGGCGTTGCCACGACCAACATTTGAGTAATTTTTTCTTTAGGTAAATTTACGATTTGTTGGTAAATACTTAAAATTACGACATACTCGTATAAAAGTATTTTAAGTGTTTTATTTAAAATTTTGTTAATATGTTCCAAATGAATCGCTCTTTAGGTCAGATATTCGACAGCGGGGCCAAAGATTGTGGACCGAGCTTTAATAAGGCTCTCCTAAACGACTTTAGATTTTCAGAAGTCACTTTTTTAATCTATCCTCATGACCAAAAATCAATTCCGACCGACGAAAACCAAATCATTTCCAACTAAAATTGAGACAAAAAATTGAAATTGAGAAACGTTATTTAATTGAGAAAATACAAATCGAAATTGATAGAAAATAAATAAAAATTGGGAAATTACAAATCGAAATTGATAAAAAAAAAAAAACAAATACAAATTGAAATTGAGAAATTACAAATTGAAACTGAGAAACGTACTTTGATAATACAAAAATTAGAATTTGAAATTGATAAACGTCAAATGAAATTGAGAAAATACAAATTTTAATTAAGAAGTTGAAAAAAACATTAAGAAATTAAGATAATGTAAGTTTAAATTCAGAAAATAAAAATTAAAATTAAGAAAATACAAATTGCAAGTGAAAAATACTTATTGATATTGAGAATTTAATATTGAAGAACAAATTAAACCATTGTATTCAAGTTTCTTGTCTTTGTCGGAACATGGTTCTTGTAAAGGGTCATTCCAATGTCCCGCAGTGTGCCTAGAAAACATTGGTGTTGTCATCTGAAACACAAATTGCGATTTCTTCTTCTCTTATAATGAAATTTCTTCTTTAGATGGCCTTTTTGTGAATATAAGAAGTAGATCCTATAAAGCGCAGGATGTTAAAGATAGGGTAGGATTTGTAAATAGGAACAGCTATGAAAGAGATATGGAAATTTTAAATCGTGCTTCAAAATACAACATCAGCACATATTAAACTAAGACCATTGGGTAAACACATTTAAACATATAGGGTAAACCCATTAATACATATAGTGAAAAATCAAGCCTTATGCATTTGCCGAAATGTTTTTGCTCAAAAGTTTGCGAACAATACCTGAGAGCAGTACAACTTTTAACAAGTTTTTACCAAAGACCGTTTGAATGAAAAGAGATTTTCAAAAGCAAATTCCCCTCTTCTCAATTTCAATTTGTATTTTCTTAATTTTAATTTATATTTTCTCATTATCAATTTGTATTTTACCAATTTCAATTTATATTTTGTCAATTTCAATTTGTTTCTTAATTTCAATTTACTCTTTTTAATGTCAATTTGTATTTTCTCAATTTAAATTTGCGTTTCTCAATTTTAATTTGTATTTTCTATTTTTTCAATTTACGTTTCAATAAACTTTTTTCAACTATAATTTGCATTTTCTCAATTTCTTTTTGTATTTTCACAAATATAATTTGCGTTTCTCGATATTAATTTGTTTATGCTGAACTTCAATTTGCGTTTCATAATTTCATTTGTATTTTGTCATTTTCAATTCGTATTTTCTTTATTTCTATTTTTCAATTTCTATTTGTATTTTCTCAATTTCAATTTGTATTTTCTCAATTTCAATTTGTATTTTCTTATTTTTAATTTGTGTTTCTCAATTTGAAATTGTATTATTTCAATTGAAAATGTTTTGACAGCCTGACCCTAATACCGTTTCCCAATTTATATTTTTTTATTTTCTCAATTTCAATTTGTATTTTTTTAATTTCAATTTGAGTTTTCTCGATTTTAATTTGTATTTTCTGAATTTCAGTTTGTGTTTCTCAATTTCAATCGGTATTTTTTCAATTACAATTGGAAATGTTTTGTCAGCCTGACCCTAATGCCTCAATCGCCTGTATACTCGTATCAATGTAGCGAGCGAGTCAACACTGTCTAAAGGGCCTTATAAATATAATCTCGCAGTGGAAATTATGTCAAACGGCGACACAATAGATACGAAACTAAATAAAAGAGACCGCCATACAAATGAAGTTAAGACTGCAAGAAATACATTTTCAACAGCACGTAATGTCAGCAATACTTCATTTAAATATCGTATGTCAATATTTTTGAAATTTGCTAGATTATAACTTATTTGCTTGCATTGCCATCTATTTACTTCACAATCGTTGTTATGCGTTTTTTTTTTGTTTATTAACAAATTGTTGTAATTATAGAATTGGCATTTTACCTTGCACGTTTTCGAATTATGGTTAATTTAGAAATGCAATTACGATGGTTGGCAGTCCAATAACATTTGAATAATAACAAACGTACCACAATGAAAAATGTAATTCTATTAAGATTTATGTTCTCCTCGGCATAGTTGGGCATATTCCAGTACCAGTAAAATTTCAATTACAAGTAAATTGTTCAAGTACCAGTAAATTTTTAATGGTAATGAAAATGAAATTCCATTACCAGTAAATTTTTACTGGTAATTAAATGAAAATTCCAGTACCAGTAAATATTTATTTCTAATTAAACAAAAATTACATTACCAGTAAACATTTACTGGTAATTAAGTGAAAAATTGCAGTACCAGTAAATATTAACTGGTAATTAAAAAAAATAGCAGTACCAGTAAAAATTAAAAAAAATGTATGCATATTCAAAAAAAATATATTTTTTTAGAAGTTTATATTAAAGTAAATTATATTGAGACAATTCAATCAAAATTAAAAAAACACGTGTCAGTATTGGATAAGTCCGACCATATGATGCCCTTCATTAGGTTATATGAATACGAGTCATCGATCACTTTTAGTTCGATTATGCATTTTTTTACACGACAAAATTACTATTTATTTTTTTCTAAAAATTAATTTTTTTACCATTACAAAATATACTGCATTACTATTTCCATTACCAATAAACTTTTACTGGTACTGCAATTTTTCATTTAATTACCAGTAAATGTTTACTGGTAATGTAATTTTTGTTTAATTAGAAATAAATATTTACTGGTACTGGAATTTAACTTTCATTACCAGTAAAAATTTACTGGTAATTAAATGAAAAATTGCAGTACCAGTAAAAGTTTATTGGTAATGGAAATAGTAATGCAGTACTTTTTTAATGGTTTTTGCCCATCTATGCTCCTCGGTAAGCTGTTTTTACGAAAATATGAATGCTTAAATGATAGATAGATTAATTGTCTATTAATTATATTGACAACTACCTTTTTGAAGGGTGCAATCGGCACAGGAAGAGTGTCGTCGAGTTTTTTAAGGACTAGGAAAATTAAAAAGCAGCAAAACAACTACACGATCAAAGAAAAAAATAATTTTAGAATCTAATTTGTGCACTATTGTATCTTGAATTTAACTCATAGTTCGCCGTATTTTTTTTATAAAATAGAATGTATTTGTTAATAAATATAAAACACCATCAGGCAATGTTTGTACTGGCCATTTCAAAGTTTGAACGTAATGCAAGGGTGCGAAGTTCAAAATGGTTATCATTTGGGCTCAGTTTTTTTTAGAAGGAATGAACCCTGTGTGATTCTTTAAATTCATTTGTATTCATGTACTTTACAAGTTTTGATAATTTTAAACTACAGCTACAACTATATTTTAATTTAACTTGGTTAGGTTGACATACGAGTATCATCATGTCTGTAGCGTAAATTTTTTTATAGGAAATGTAGAGTGCATTGTAGAAGTGCCGACAATATGATAACTTAGAGAATCTGGTATACAGAAGACTTATTCACAAGATGGCTGACGAATTTGCTAGAGTATGTCTGTACTGCAGTTGTCAGACAATTAAGTAATAGACATTAAATTTTAAATTGGTCTACAAACTGCTAACTCATTAAACCATATTTTCCTTGTTTAGCCCTCATTCCAATTAACCTCGTACTTTATTTTATGTTAATTAAAACAATTACAATACAAATTACAATTATTAAAATAAAAATGTTACATTGAATTTAAATTTAACGGCAAACTCGTACCCACCCTTCTTCTATGCAAAAGCACATTTGTTTTCGTCAGTCTAAAACATCTTTGAGTGTGCAATCGAATTCCATCGGTTTGCTAATGGCAGTTATTATATATTTTACTAAAAATGCATATTTTTACATATATGTGCGAAAGCAAGCACATGTTCTGCATATTTAGCACTAGTAATCTCCATAGTGTAGCGAATACATTGAATAAAGAGTCTTCGAGCTACACTGTGGTTAGGACTATTATAACTTTGTGCATTTGTTTGAGGCATTTAAAAGCAAGTGTGATGGTGATTTTAATGCCATTTTTGTAAATCAATCTATAAATTTAAAATTCAGATTTGTAAATTTTAAACTAAATGAACTATTAGTCTTAGAATTTTGCGAACTGCATTCCAAACTATATATTTTACAACTAATTTACTTTAAGTTTGGCGATACTCTCCCAAAAACTGAAATCCATTGGTTTAATTATTATTATTTAATTCAATTTGACGGAAAAAATCTATTATATTTGTATACTCATTATCATGGGATAGAGTCTATTTAAAATTTGCAATTCCATATGCAACACCCTGTAAAGTGTATATATAATGTTGATCAACGTGTATATTTCTTCACCCATATTCTATAACAGTTTATGACCTGGCTTATGATCATAAACTCATCAAGCAAAATTTTAGAAGCCTAGATTGATTCGTTTTATTTCAACAGACATGCGGACATGACTAGATCGTCTTCATTTTACGACGATCTGTAATATATACATTTAAAGGGCCTCCGATCAATACTTCGTGGTGTTGCAAACTTAATAAAACATTGAATCCGTATAAAAACCTACGTTAAAAGCAGAATTTTGTTAGTTATGACACATTTTTTCCCCAAAATTCAAATTTAAAAACGCAAAAAGCACAGCTCTCGTAATAAGTTAATCGATAGACTGTTTTTATACCCGTTTGGGTTTTACAACGACACCCAAATTGTCCCATTAGACATAATCGAAGATATGTCGAATAATTTACCTTAAATAACATCCAAGTATCTTCGGTATTTAATGGGTTAGATATTCAAATGTAAGACCACATTTTATAGAATCTTTATGTTTTGGCTTTATGTTTTGATGACAAAAAACATACCCCCAAATCAGTGATACTTTAAGTTTTCACACATTTTTCCCAAATATTTCTACTTGAAAAATAAAAAACACGACACCGCCTCGCAATGGGTCGAAAATATTTATACACCATTCTAAAAAGCTTTCCAACGATACCCATATTTTAAATTAAATTGTTCCTAGATCCATTTAGAGTTATAGTTAATAAAGCTTTAAATAATTTTTTGTAAACTAAATAACCTTTTGTTCGTGCATCACTGCACAGTGCTGTGATGTCATACAACGAGCGGCCAAAACTGCAAGGAGAGATCGTGGAAAACTGCAATCTGGCACATGTATGTAAATCATGCAACGTAATGTGATTACAAATTAATTTTCTATAAATCGGATGAAAAAATTACACCATTTCCATTAAAACAAAATTCATATTATTAAATTGGTATTGGTTTACACACACCCTACAAAGTAAGAGGGTATATATAACTTAATTCGGACTACAAATGTAGCGTAATAAAAAGCATATACTCGTAAGATCCTGCATATGTTTGTCCAATTCGTCTTGCGACTGAATAAGTCATTTGTGCCAAATCCGTCCACCCCCAGTAAGGATGGGTAACACAATGTATTTTCAATGAATGGGTAACACAATGTATTTTCAGATAAGTTATTTCATAAAAAAGGTGACAGAAAATGTATTCCTTACCACGCCCCTTCTGGTACCTCTCACACAAACAATCACATTCACGTACAGATTCGAGACTTAATAACTTGCTACCCAATGCATGGTAATCGTATAAGATTTGTACTCCTCTATATTTTTACTATGGCTTTGTATGCATGTGCCAAAAGTGTAGTTGACACGCCCCATTCTAGTAACTCTCATGCAAATGTACCATTCCGCTCACATTCGCTTATGGCACAATATCTTTTATATTATTCTTACGATCTGACTAAAAATCAATAAGCTTACTTGATGACAAATAATTGTATACCTTGACACGCCTTCCACACAGTTAAAGTTTTTTGTCATTTATAACAATGCAATAGCTTTTTATAACGTAATTTTGTATACGAAATATTTATTTTTTCATAGATTAATGTAGCCCCTCCAACTATGTTTAAAAGGGGTTTGCTCTTTTACTGAAATATCTTTGAAATTAAAGCATCAGAGAAAAGTATAAATAAGTTTTTGGCATTTCTAACGCATACCCAAAAGTTCAACTTGAGAATATTATAACTGCTACAAAAAATAGATTTTTTTGAAAACCTTTTTAATATCTGTTATTTAAAGTATTTTCTATTAGACTGGAGGAAAAACAATATCAAATTGCGAAACAAAATTGTTGTTGATTATGTTCGCTGTCGCGACATTGTGCGCATTAGTGTGGCAGAAGGAGGATCCATATTAAGAACTGGGTAAGAACTTCTAACAATTTTCAGCGGCGGGTTTCAACCTCGTAAATGCAGGCGACTTAACGAGTAAAAGACTTTTCTCTAAGCCGTGTAAAAACTGCTCTATATAATGCATTAGTCGATTGTGGTCAAACCAAAAAGTTTAAACTATAAAGAGGTTCTGTGAGTTCTAAAGGGTAGTCCAACTATAATACACGATGTTAATTGTGAGTCACACTTAAACGTCAAGTTTTTTGCCTAACTTAGTTTGATACTTCGTTGTTTCACAAATTGAACGATGGAGAGGTACACAATTGAACAGCGCGTTCAAATCAAAATATCATGACTTTTTTAGTTAGCATAATAAGCCTAAATGTGTCCACAGTCCGGGTCTGTAGGAAATGTGAAAACACCTGTCAAGTCCAGTTTGTTCTGCTTTCGTTCTGTCATCAGGCTGTAAATCTTCGAAAATGAGGTTGCCCAGCAGTTACTGTGAATGGTGTTCGCTATCGCGAGATTATAACGGACTTCTTGCGGACAGAAATTGAGTATATGGACCTGGACGATATGTGGTTCCAACAGAATGGAACCACTTGCCATACAGCCAACGATGTTAATTGGCAGTGACGATCACGTGATTTGAAGCCGTTGGACTTCTTTCTATGGGGATATAAAAAAAACTACGACAATAAGCAAAAAACAATTTAAGACCTAACGGATGAGATAATTTAGAACATTTACGACATTAAACCTTTATTATGTCTCATAGTCAATGACCATGGGATAGAGGTATGCTACGAAACCGAGGCTAGCATTTGGCCGATTTTTCGTTTCACACATAACTGTCATAGATCATTCTTTCAAAAAAAAAAATAGTAAGATAATTCTCTGAAAACTTTTTGTTTTATTTACAATTAACATCGTGATTTTTAGTTGGACCACTCTTTATCTTTGAGGTTCATGTGCACGAGATGGGGAAATGTCAAAAACTGTTTGGGTCAAACTATCCATTCAAAATATCAGCTGATGATTTCCAACAATACATAGGGTTGCCAAGACTTACAATATAAATTGTGACACTCTTCGCCGTTAACTATTAGCGTTTATTTTTTCAATGTTTTAATATTTTTTCTTACTCTTTAAATTTTTACATAATCTTTAGTTGTTTTTTTTTTTTGTTTGTCTTTTTTTACGCTTTTTTATTTACAGTCATTACCCATTAATAGGTAGAATTACTAGTATCTAAATAAAGACACAATAATCGTTTTATTTACACACTATTTTTTTGTATTTTATGCGCGGCGTTTTCTTCTTCAAATCGCTTTCGTATGTAAAATGAAACTCAACATTTCACGTGTGTGCACAAATTGTTAGAAATTACAACAGACAAAGCACATCAGAGGATAATGAAGGCAAAAACAATAACAACAACAAATAAGCAAGCGGAAAATTATTGATAAAACTTATAGAAAATTCGCATTTACAAAAAGTTTCCGATATTGAAGGTAATTTTCTATGCAAAATTTCCTGTAGTTGCTGGCTGCTTCCCCGCAATCATACAACCAACAAACACGCAGGCACAGACAAGCAGCAAGCAAACACATAAAGGAACTGCGGACAGGGAAAATTTCATCGCACACAATACATTAGCGTACGACGACGATAATGAAACACAAACGGCGGCGGCGGTTACACGCGATGCTATTTTCACTGTTGTTTTTGTTTTTGTAGTTGTTGAACTATTTCGCATAGACAGGGACAGGATACATACACTGAAACTACCGTATGAACATTTATTAACGAACGTCAACGAAGACGAGCTTTACAGAAGGCAAAGGAATAAACAAAATCAAGCAAACCAACAGCCACCCACTCGACACAACTGACTGATGACTGACAATACACCGCAATGGAAATAATATAGAACCCGACCCGAACCGTTCGAACTGAGCCGTTATAAATTGTCTTCCAAATATAAACTCACACCAGCGGAGCAGCGCCGAGCGACATACATACATGCACGCACAAAAAGACAGACAAATAAACACTCGATACTACTGTGCTCCTACTACTGACTAACTGCTACTGACTGGCAGGCAGTTAGGTCGTCCGTCGTCGTTTGTTGGTTGGTTGGTAGTTAGTACGAGTATTCGAAAGTTTTCAAGGTTAAATATAATTTTGGTATGCACACAACGATTTTGGTTGGTTCAGTGGGTTGCTAGAAGCCAACAAGTTGTGGCGATTGTGGAAAAAAAGGGTTAAACCATTATCTACAACAACATATAGCGGGCGGCGGTGGTGATGGTCGATGTATCATATCTGAAATGAATTGTTAAAATACTGCCTGTCGGTAGTTGTAGTAAGGAAATTGATATTTAAAATATTATTTCGGGATATTAACCAACAGGAAAAACTGTGCAACGCCGACAAGTTCTCTGGAAGAATGTGACATTTCAATATCAGTAACAGTGGAACTTCCATAAGTCGAATTTTCTTAAAGTTAAAGTACAAATACACATTTTTTAACATTAAACAGAAAATATCAATTGAAATTCAGAATGAATGTAGAATTTCCAGTTGAATGCAGAAATTCCATTTTAAATTCAAAAAATTTCATTTGAAATTTAGATAACATCATTTGAAATTCAAAGGACAACAATTGAAATTTTTAAGTCACCAACTGAAATTCGGAATAGCCCATTTGATATTCAAAAGACATTTTAAATTTAAGCCTAGTATTCACCTAAAACGAATTTTTCGCTTAGGAGTTTTGCATTTATCTCTACACGAAAGAATTGTAGTGTAGAGCAGTGTGGAGGAAGCAGCCGTCATTCATTTTTAAAAATTGATTTTAATTATATTCATTTAAATACACTCAAAAACGACTTCACAACATTTGTTAATTTATTTTTTGTAAATTTCAAAAATTCCTTGACCTAACAATTATCAGAACATTCATTTTCGTTTGCAGATGTTGAAAAAGTCTACACTGCTCTTATTATCATCCCTGTAATAGTTGCAAATTCCCCCACTTTTTCGTTTTAGCTGAGTACAGCCAAACGAAAATAGCTAAACGGAATTTACCAATGGTACATTTCGTTAACTTGGCTCTATGTATTTCTTTTGAGAGCGAGAATTTCGTTTTAGGTGTATACTAGGCTTTAAGTGTTGACGATGACGTTTTTTTTATTACAAATTTTTTAAAACACTTGACAAAGTGCAATTAATTTGTAATAAAGTACAGTCGAACACGTTTATAACGGACAATGGTTATGACGAACTAGGTTATGACGAACTAGGTTATGACGAACTAGGTTATGACGAACTAGGTTATGACGAACTAGGTTATGACGAACTAGGTTATGAAGAACTAGACTTTATAGCGAAAGGTTTTGTGCGGTTCCAATGATTTTGCCGCGATTTTTGATGCAAAACGAAATTATGGATATAACGAACTCCTTTTTATTTGAAACAACTCATGTCAACTTTCATAGTCATAGAGAATAAAAATGTCAAATAAAAATAAAATCCGGTAGAAACCAAAATGCAAATCATTTGTGAAATTGAAGAAAATATTAAAAACTAACAAAAAAATTTGTAACCTTTTTAAAATACCTAGATCAATATTTTTCTACGTCGAATATCACACTTAATTAACTTAAATTTTAAAGTTTTCAGTAGATGCAGATAAATAGACTGCTTAAGCCTTTAATATTCTCTAATACTCTAATATGACGGGGTTTTCCAACAGGGACAATTACGTTTCCTTGTGTCAACACACCCTTAAACATTTTTAATGAATTTCAGTGTCAAAAGCATAGTCGAAGTCAACATTTTCATCATGGTAAAGTTCACCGACAAACAACGTTTGGAAATCAATAAAAATTACTATCGAAAGTCTGAGTCGGTGCTCGCAACTTCAAGAGCGCTTACTCCAATTTTCGGCCGTAATAATTGTCCCACCCACAGGCTGTGCGTGCTATAGAGAGATTTCAATGTATGATCTTTATATTGGGTAGAATTTCTTAATGTAAAAGGAACATCTACAAAAAGTAAAATATTAAAAAAAAATTGCAATATCTTTTTTTTTTAGTATTATAAGTTAGTCGTTTATTTAAACCATACTTTCGTTATAAGCTCATCAGTGTAGACAGAGATACCTGGGATTGGTTTACCAAATAACTTTTAGGTAATCTGATCACTATGATGTGGAAACCGCACTGCAAGAATTCCTATTGATTTAAGTTACCTAGATTGTTTATTTAGTGACTGTGTTCAAAGACCTACCATTTTGAGTCTTAAACTCCCTCTTGCCACTCAAATTTGTAAAAAATCTGCAATTGGCTCCAAATGCTGGTTTATGTCTAGGACTGTCTACCGCGTGCTTCTAATTGCTACCGTCATACTTGGGGTAGCAAGTCTGTTAACTTTTTCTAGTGGTTTTAAGGAAAGACAATAATGTAGCAATAGTGTAGAAAACACACATTCAGTAACGCACAACGCACAAGCACAAGTCGGTTTATTTTTCCACATGGAATTCAACTTGAATTTTAAGCTAACTTTTCAATTTCAAGTGTTGAAAAATGTTTGAAATATATATAAGTCAAGCGTTAAATTAAAGTATAATTCAACTCGAGCTGAACAAGATATAGCGTTGGAGTTCAAGCTTCAACATGTATTTAAATTTAAGCTATAAAACAGTGTTAGTGCATTCTTTTTCAATTCCATTTTGAGTCAAACCTATTTA
Organism: Hydrotaea diabolus; assembly: GCA_963513945.1. NCBI lineage: Eukaryota > Metazoa > Arthropoda > Insecta > Diptera > Muscidae > Hydrotaea > Hydrotaea diabolus. The sequence continues at coordinate 173,331,220 of OY740719.1, forward strand.
AAAAAAGTTCAGAGTCTATTTGTTTTATGCTAAAGTACAATAGAAATTTTATTTAGGCGTCTTAATAAACCTAGCATATGCTTATATAAGGCAGTAGAAAGGGTACAAGGTAAAATAATACCAGCTAGAACTGAGCATATCATATAATCCATGCCCGGTCAGCATGTCTAGTGTTTTGGGCTGTCTTAAATTAAAATTTACCCGATGAATAGTCGAGTAATCAGATTAAATTTTAATAGAGTACATCCGGCGATTGTTATATCCAGTGGACTTTACAAAAAAAGTAAACTGAAGTTGAAAAATATTGTTTAATGGATTTGAAAAGAAAGAATTAAAGAAACGTCTCTACCTAACGTTGAACCTTTACTCCCAGCACTTAAAAAGTAGCACGACCCTGGAATATTGCGCATGATTTTCTTTTAAGTAATTGAAATGTGTTTACTAGTTCAAAATTTAAGAAGAATAAAATTGATTTGACATTCTATACTTCAACACACTTGATTGAAATAATATTTGAATTCGAGTTCAAATTCAAACACTTGAATTTTAAAATTGTTGTGCATATTCGGTGTTGTGAAATACAAAATATATATGTGGCAGCGCATAGAGAAAGGGACCTAAGGGTAAAAAAACAATTTTCACTTTTTTATTTGATGTGGACAACATCTGAGCATCGAATGAGACCGATCCCATGCCCCAACAAAATCTTTAAAATGGCTCTCCTGAACAAAACTGGTTTTTACCCTTAGGTCCCTCCCTTTCTATTTTGCGCGTCACATATTTAAATGATATCGGATAAATGGGTTTGTAAAATCTGAAGAACAGAGGCGACCTAACCATCGGTTCTTTGTTTTTGGTATGGCTAATATGTTTGTGTTGGAAAATATTGGACATAAAAACAGCATTTTTTTTTTGAATCTGTGAAAGACAATACCTGATAAATAATTATCCTTTAATTCAGGGCAGAGGCAAACCTAGAAATGTAGCTAAAGAAATGTTTTCTGTATTCTATACTCATTTTAAATAAAAACAACTTTAGATGAGAAGTAACAAATAGTTTTTATTTATTTTCGCTCCTACTGCAAACCCTCTTCGCTAAGTTCTGAACAACGCGAATGTATTTGCAATACGAGGGTTGCTTTATATTTCTGACCTACACTAAGTGCTGCCTGGCGCCATCATTTTATAGCATAAACGTACTCAGAACGTTTTAACCATCATTTGTGTTTTTACAGTGACTTGAAAAAAATCAATTTGGAAAAAAACTGGAATTAACTCGTGAACATTTTCGTGCGATCATTTTTCACAACTTTAGAAGTGGATTATCACGACAAGAGTGCATCGATAAACTTAAATATTTGTATGGCGATGAGTACCATTCTATAGTATTGTGAAAAACTGCTTTAATGAATTCAATCGTGGCCAACGCTCGCTCAAAGACAAAGGTCGTAAAGGTTAATGCTGTGCGTGAACTGATAATGCAAGATCGTCATGTGACGTAGCGTGAAATAGAGGCATCCTTGGGCATTTCTTCCACTAGCATACATTCGATATAGCACGAACACCTGGCTGTAAAAAAGGTTTGTTCTCGTTGGATCGCGCAAAATTTGACAATCGCTCAAAAAAAGGCTCGTGCCGATTGGTGCAAAGAAATTTTGAAAAATACGACCGCGGTGCGTCTAAAGACGTTTATAAGATCGTCACAGGGGACGAATCATGGATCTATGCGTATGAAGACGAGCCAAATCCAACTAAAGTTGTTCGTGGAAGAAGCACTTCGAAACAAATGGTCGCCTGTTTCTTCGGTTAAACTGGTCAGGTGGCGACTGTTTCGCTTGAGCAACGTTGAGCGTCCAATTCTGAGTGGTACACCACAATTTGTTTGCCTGAAGTCTTCGGAGAAATTCGAAAAACGAACAAGATTAGACGAATCATTGTGCACCATGACAATGCGAGCTCTCAAACATCGGCTCAAACCAGTTCCTTTTTGACCGGCCAAAACGTCGAATTGATGGGTCATCCGCCGTACAGACCTGACTTGGCAATGACTATGACTTATTTTTACTCCCGCACATCAAGATAAAATGCGTGGTCAACGATTTTGGTTGCCAGAAGATGCTGTTGAAGCGTTTACAAGACACGTTTTGGAGGTGTCTCAATCGGAGTGGAAAAAGTGCTTCAACAATTGGTTTGAGCGCATGCAAAGTGCATGTAATAAAACCATTTTAGATCATAAATGTTCGCATTTTCATTTTTAGGCCTGAAACATATAAAGCAGCCCTCGTATCATTCTGATTGAGTTTTCAAATGAAGAATAGAGTATGTACATGAATCAATTCCCTTGTGTTTTGGAATATATTCAACTTCCATAAATTTTAGCTTGAAAGTTAAATTATTCTTCATTTAAATCTCTCGTAACGCAACATGTTTTTCTTTTTTAAGCCTACCGGTTCAAACAACTTCAATTATTTTTTGTTTTTAATTTCTTTTAAACATTGTTGAAAAGACTGTTGTGCCCCTTACGTCGGTTGACAAGCATTCGTCGTAACCGTTCTATTGAATTACTTTTAATTTATCTCAATTAAAAATAAATCAAAGATGATTTGTTTCATATTATTAAATAACTGGCCAGACCAAGCCTTTATCAATGTAATTTAATCAAAAACTGAACTGAAATGCAAACATACACACGCGCGCAAACTCACACAGACACCGCCAACCGTCGAAACAATTGATTGATTCAAAACTAAAAAAAAAATCGTCAACAAATTGGAAGTAACGAGTAGGTGCATGTGTACTCGTATATGTTTATAGCAGGTATTCCACGTTTAAACGACTATATTCGGGGAAAACCAACACACAATATTTATTTTAAAAGTCTCAATATTCTATGCGTTAATTTTAGAAAATATTTAAAAATATTTTTTCGGTTTATTTTAATATATTTTTATAAATAAAAACAAATATCGTTCTCTCACAATTTTAATGTTTTTTGTTTAGAGTAAACTGTAACGCGTTTCACAAGATAAATTTGTTTTTTTTTTTATTTCATTCAGACGTGTAACTTAAAAAAAAAACTTATAAAAAAACTTTTCTAGTAATTAGAACTAAATCAACGAATGTGAACAAATTATCAAAAATCACCGCCGAATGTAAAACTTTTCAACCAGGAGTAATTTAAAAACAGATGCGGTTTTCACTACAGAACAATACTTACAACTTTCAAAAAAATTATATATTATTTAGAATTGCAAGTCTCATTCGATTTATATCTTGTCGCCGCAGAAACTGAATTAAGTATAATCATTAATAGTTTATAAGATCTATTATTTAATATTTATCGATTAAATAGTCGGTGATGAAACTGCACCAGATTGAACGATCTGGTTGAATTTCAAATTCACTAAGAAATGTTATTGAAACTCACTTAATGTTGCAATAAATCTAACACTCACTTTGACAGTTTGAATCTGATGATTGAATCTTACGAGTATTTAAAAAATGTGCTATTTAAATATGTACTAGTACTTCACATTTGAATGTGTATATTTTTTACTTCAAGGCTAAAATCTGTATAATTAATTTAAATTATTTATAATAATCATTGTACGAATATAATGTAGGTGTTATTTGTAATATTCAAATATTTTATTCTATTAAATGTATTTTAATTTATACTGCACGTGATAATTCCAAATTGGATGCGTAATTTATTATTACGTTTTATACACTGCGCCAATTTGTGTTAAAGTGAGTTTATGGCAAATGTAACTACCGATAATATTTGAACTAGACCAGCCTTTAAGTGTACCGATGGACTCAGAATCACAGATTTGTTTTAAAAACGTCTACCCACACATTTTTTTTTAAAAAAATCTTTTTTCGGCATATTAACGCGAGATCCATTTTGAGGTTCCCTACTTTTGTAAAGAAAAAAACATAGAAAATTCAAATTGAATGGGGAATGTTTATTATCATTTGAAAGAACCTTCATTGGCATTAATTTTTTGAAGATTATGTCTGTCAAATGTTGGCCGCGGCTACGTCTCAGATGGTCCATCCGTTGAGTCCAATTTTCGATGACTCGTTCGAGCATTTCGACTGGTAACTGGCGAATGACACACTTGATGTTTTGCTCTAAGGCCTGAATTGAAGCGGGGTTGTTAGTAAAATTTTAGACTTTACATATCCCCACAGGAAAAAGTCTAACGATCTTGGTGGCCAATCGACCGGCCCAAAACGTGAAATTATATGCTCACCGAAGTTTTCTCTCAATAAATTCATTGATTGATGAGATGGTGGGAAGAGCCGCCGTCTTGTTGAAACCAAACGTCGCCGAGATCACAAGCTTCAATTTCAGGCATTAAATAGTCGGTTATCATGGCACGATAACGGTCGCCATCGACGGTTGCGTTCTCACCGGCATCATTTTTGAAGAAATATGGACCGATGATTCTACCGGTCCCCAAACCACACCCAACCGTTGTTTTTTCTGGACGAAGTGGCAGCTCTTGAACCTCTTCAGTTTGCTCTTCGTCCTAAATGCGGCAATTTTGCTTGTTTACATACCCATTGAACCAGAAATGGTCCTCATTGCTGAACAAAATTTGGTTCGAAAACGTCGGATCTTTTTTGAACTTTTCAAGAGTCCATAATGCGAAGTGATGTCGCTTGGGAATGTCGGGCGGCTTCAGTTCTTGTAAAAGCTGTATTTTGTACGCTTTCAATTTAAGATCTCGACGTAAAATGAGCCAAGTCGTTCCATACGTCAGTCCGAGTTGCTACGAACGGCGCCGAATTGACTCTCCATGGTCTTGGTGTACACTCTCTGCTACGACCCCTACATTTTCTTCACTGCATGCTGGGCGTGGTCTATTCGGTCGAATATTATCCAATAACACTGTGCGACAGCCACAATCGGTTTGGGATGAAACCACCGGGGAAAGTTATATCGGTCAAAAAAAGGTCATACGTGTCCCAGCGTTTCGTTGGGTCTCATCTAGGAATCGAGATATATCGATTTGAAGTTAGTAAGTATCGTATAGGGGAATTTGTCACGTTTTTGGCTCTTTTGTTTGACATAACTTGAGAACCACTCGTCCGATTTAGCTAAAATAAATTTTAAAAAACCAAGAATTACAATTCCCTTAATCTGTTCATATATTATTTTCCTTTACAAGTAATAGTTTCCAAGTTAAAAATAAGCGCATGAAGAAAAAAAAAAAAAATTTTAATTTTTAGGCAAAAATAATTTTTTTTTTTCATACATTTATTTATAATTGAGAAACTGTTGCTTAAGTAGGAAAACGGTTTAAGAACAGATTAGAGGAATTGTAATTCTTAATTTTTCTAAATTTGTTTCAGCTAAATCGGACGAGTGGTTCTCGAGTTATGTCAAACAGAAGAGCCTAAAACGTGACAAATTCCCCTATACGATACTTACTAACTTCAAATCGATATATCTCGATTCCTAGATGAGACCCAGCGAAACGCTGGAACACGTATGACTTTTTTTTTACCAATATAACTTTCCCCGGTGGTTTCATTCCAAACCGATCACTGACCCTTACCATTTGTCGCAGAGTGTAATGAATGCTGGGTCTTAAGATGGGTATTGCGAACAGTTCGCTCAGTAGGCCGATTATGTTGACCATAAGTTGAACGACGTGCACGAAACACATTCCTCACAGAACGTGAATTTTCGTAATAAAGTTTAGCGATTTGTTCAGGCGTAGGTCTTTTCATGATGAAATGCCAAACAATACTTAACAAAAATAACATGACAGCATGACACGACTCACACGTGATCTGTCAAAAAAGGCTATTGAAAAAAGTATCTCTACCTAAATCACCCTATATTATAGTTTTAATCGAAGAATCAAGTATTTCTATTATTTTTGGAACTCAATTTTATTCATGTGGCTGCTTTGATTAGATTCGCAGTAGTGTATTTTGTCCAACCAATTTTCATGGTATTGGCGACGGGTTTTGTTACATTTCACAAAAGAGTTACACCAAATACGACTTAATCGTTTACGGAGATCAGAAATTTATATTCGAAAACGAAATGAATCGCTTAACGCTGTGAATATACTAAACTATCCGCTTATTGAAAAGAAGTTTTAGTCGAAATAATTCACCCACTTTGTATGCTGTACCCACGTTTGCGCAAAAAGTTAGTCAGACTGGCATGCTAGTGGTAACACTCACGGTTCCGCAGCTGTCGTAGCCGATAGTGTTTGAAATATCGACACGCCATCGATCTCAATCACTATACATTTCATGCACTCTAAGTTTAAACAACGACCTCGCAAGGTCTTATAGTTGCAGCGATTCGTTATAGCCACTGTGAAACACTATATAGCACTGTGAAACACTGATTTAATGAATTCAGTCGTGGCCGACGCTCGCTCAAATACGAAGGTCTTCCAAAAACGGCTGTTGTGCCAGAGAACATTGATGCCGAGCGTGAACTGATAATGCAAGATCTTCATGTGACGACCGTGAGATAGAGGCATCCTTGGGCATTTCTTCCACCAGCACACATTCGATATTGCATGAACACCTGGCCGTAAAAAAGGTTTGTTCTCGTTGAATCCCGCACAATTTGACAATCGCTCAAAAAAAAGGCTCGTAACGATTGGTGCAAGGAAATTTTGAAAAATACAATCGCAGTGCTTCAAATGACGTTTATAAGATAGTCACAGGTGACGAATCATGGATCTATGCGTATGAGCCCGAAACAAAACAGCAATCGACCGTGTGGGTCTTCGAAGACGAGCCAAATCCAACGAAAGTTGTTCGTGGAATAAGCACTTCAAAGCAAATGGTCGCCTGTTTCTTCGGCAAAACTGGTCATGTAGCGACTGTTTCGCTTGAGCAACGTAGGACGGTCAATTTTGAGTGGTACACCACAATTTGTTTGCCTGTGCCATTGTGCACCATGACAATGCGAGCTCTCACACATCGGCTCAAACCAGTGCCTTTTTGACCGGCCAAAACATTGAATTGATGGGTCATCCGCCATACCGTCCTTACTTGGCACCTAATGACTTTTTTTATTCCCGCACATCCAGAAAAAAATGCGTGGTCAACGATTTTCGTCGCCAGAAGATGCTGTTGAAGCGTTCAAAAACCATGTTTTGGAGGTGTCTCAATCGGAGTGGAAAAAGTGCTTCGACAATTGGTTTGAGCGCATGCAAAAGTGTATAAATCATGCTGGAGAATACTTTGAAAAACAATAAAACCACTTTTGATGATAAATATTCGCATTTTCAGTATTAGGCCAGAAATATATATAGCATTCGTATTTGTTTTCGGATCAACCTGCATTTGCTGCTCTTAAAAGAATCGTACGAGTATATAAAATGAATTGTTCTGACTGTGTATTGAAAACGATGAGCGTATATGAGAGATTGTGGGAGGTGACGTCCCTGATACTACTCAAGGGTATAAAATCTAAGTCTTGCTTAAGCAATGATAAGAATTGTCCACATTGTATCGTCTATCTTTCTAGTCTGCATATAAAGATGTTGAAGCTAGATTTTTCTTCTAATCTAAAAATAAAATTATTAATATAAAAATTGAACACGGTTTAATTGGCTCAAGACCTCTTGTATCTTAATTTTAATAGAAGAATAATTTTTGTTACAAAATGGCAAAGTGACATTGATTTTCGTGGCTGCACACTGCTATTATCGCGATTTCGGGTCCGTTACGACCATCATCAGAAAGCTTTCCAGCAATTTTTGCAAGGAAAACTAAACTGAAAGGAAAATGAAACGTATGAGAACTACTGTTGTAAATCTTACTTTTCAAGTTTTCGTCAAACAATTGCCCACGAAAATACAATTCACCTCTACCTCCTATCAAACGATGTGAACGAAATTATTTAAGTACAATCTAGAGGCGAACCCCTCAAAAAACCAAAATCCTACAAGACTCACAGATATCTGTCCCCGATTAACAACATAATTGCCGGAAATATCTCTAGACTTCAGTGAAAAATTGTTTGCTAATTCTTTTTCGACTTACGATAACTTAAAATTGGGTTACAAATGTTATTGGCTTTCTTTGAAGGTCATTATGAAATATTTCTCGTAGCATTTTTGCACTTAATAGACCCTGTTATGAGTCCCTTGTGATCTAGATAATCGGGATGTTCAGCGGCAACTACGACAAATTTGTTGTCAGGTCCCACGTAGAATGACTCATATAGGTAAGTGTGCATGAAATAACATACATAAAAATGTGTCCTCTTCATGTTTTTTGTTTTTATTCGTAACTACACATTTTTTAAACACGTTCTGTTTTGGTTTTGAGCCGACATATAATCATCGGTCATTCATTGATTTGATGTGATCAAAAATACCTTTGTACATGCGTCGTACAACGACTCGTTGAATATCCCTCCGTTTTGCATATGCCGATCACATAATTGTACGAAATTAAATTTCAAAAGGCGTATTATAGGCAAAGCTATCGTCACCAGCGACGAATAAACAAATTATTTGTCGTCGATCGGTGGGTCGACCGTAGACTACCTGTAGCACACTCGTACAAAAAAAATGATATTGGAAACAAAACAGAAAACACTAAATCCCAATAGCAAAACAATAAATAGTGAAATACCATTGTTTGTTTCACTAGTCAACCTACGCAATTTTTCTGTTTCAATAAAACTTATTTTTTTAATTGTCCGTTCTTCCACTCGATTTAAAGCGAGAGGCTTTGATTTGAAAATAACACTTGGGGTGCAAAGTGCGCCAATTTGAATGGCATTGCACATTGGGGCAACATTTGTCCAAATGCGGCGTACTGCCAAATTTCTGCAAAACTAATTTGTACATTAGTACAAGCGATACCAGAAGACACGTGTTAAGCAATTTTAATTTTAGAAACATTTGGCGTATTTAGAAACAAATGTTTCATAACCACACGCTTTCTGACACTTAAGATTAATCGATTAAAGATTTATACCTCTTGAACTTGAATTTAAATCAACTGAATTTAAAAAACTACTAAATAAGTATTTTTAGTTAAACGTTCTTTTCAATGTAGCGAAGGAAACTTCTATAAAATTTTATTTTTGGCTGCGTGGGCGTATTTATTGTGAAGAAATGAAAACGACCTAAATATTTCGCATAAAATTAGCCAGAATGAAGTGGAAAGAGGGCGTAACTGCTACACCTACTCGTTCGTGTGATGACTCAATGATTAGACAAGGGAGCAAGGTATTTGTTGATAAAGAACTGAATTTTGTTTTCAATATTATTTGGACGTTGAATCTAAATCTGCACTTAAAAGAAAAACTAAGTCAGCGATTAACTAAATTTTTCAGTACATTTTCCATTGTTTCGTTTTGAATCTCTTCAATGGCAACTTCGATTTCATGTTTCAACGCTTAACATATATCCTAAATGGCTCTCCATAGAAAATAATACAAAGGGCTGAAATCACAGCTCCGAGGCGGCCAATTGACATTACAATATCGGCTGATTATTCGATTTTCAAAAACAGTGCGTAAAATATCATTAGTTGCGATGGCTGTGTGACATTTGGCCTCGTCTTGTAGAAACTAAATATTGTCCAAGTCAATCTTTTGAATATGTAGAAGCAACAATTCGTTAAGCTGGTCATTGAATTGGTCCAATGATGCCGCCAGCCCAAATTTCACAACATACAGTGGCACGTTGGATTCTCAATAGTCACGTGTGGGTTCCCATATGCGACAATTTTGCTTATTCACATAGCAAGCGAGATAAAAATGAGCTTCACCTGATTCTCCATTTTCTGCCAAACAATCTGTCGAGCCAATTGTGGTAGTCATATAAATGATATCGAATTCCTTTATTAAAGTTCAATCTTTCCAATAAAACCAGAAATTTAAAAAAATTATCAGTACCTTTTTTTACAGTCGATTCAAATTTAAAATTTTAAATGGCCCACCCTATATATAGGAAATATTGCTTGATTTTGCAAAGTATTAGGTCGAAGAGTGAGGACACAAGCGACTCAAACAATCCCCACCATATTGGCAGACAGTCCGACTGACGTTTTTTCAGTACAACTTTCGTTTATGCAGATGTGTATGCCACTGATTTGAAAGTTTCTTTTTATAGAAAAACGATGTTGTCAATAAAGACGGGCTTTTCTTTTAATACATTCTCTGAGTTTTCTTGTTTTTTAAAACTTCATAAGAAATCAAAATGCGACAAAAATCACAGCTTTTGTTCAAAAGAATTTAGTTCGACATATTTCGAAGGAAATAAGCTTTTTTACATGGAAATCGGGGCACAACTTTTGATTTTGTTTACAATTTACTGAGAAAACGGAATTAATGAAATTTTTTATTGCCATGCAAAAAAATACGTAAAAAAGGTGGGTGATATATTAAATGTGTCTTTCCGTTTGCAACACCACAAAATATTGATCAGAGACCCTATAAAGTATATAATTCTAAGACGATCTAGACATTCCTGTCCGTGTGACTGTTGAAAGCACGATAGCTGTCAAACGAATCAATCAAGGATCCTAATTTTTTTAAATTGGCAGTTTTCGATTGTAAATGGGCGAAATCTACCTGGGGGGAAAAGTTACCCTTTAAGGAACTGAAAGTAAAAAGTACACTTTTGTACAAATCACAATGTTGTGTGAGCAGACAGTGGGTAAAATGTGTACTATTAGTAAGTAAGCCCTAAGAAGTTATACCTCAGAAGAGGTCAAAGTGGCTGGAATTTTTTGCCCATGTGGCCCAAAATACGACACGAATGCTCATAATTGGCGATTAATAGTAAATATGAACATATGGGTACCAAAATTAAAGCAAATTATCCCTATACTAGGTGAGAATAGGGATGAGCGCATGGGCCGAATGGGCCTAAACAAACGTAACTTTTTTTACCCTTTAGTATGAGTTTGCTATTTATATTTCTGGCCTAGGCAACACTAAGTGTTGCGTTTTGACGTGCGACAATCATTTGTGTTGCTTTCAGTGAGTTGAAAAAGTCAATTTCGCAAAAAAATGGATAATGCAAGATCGTCATGTGAGATAGAGGCATTCTTGGCAAATTCTTCTACAAGCATACTACATTCGATATTGCAAGAAGATCTCGCACAATTTGACAATCGCTCAAAAAAAAGGCTCGTGTCGATTTGTGCAAAGAAATTTTGAAAAAATACGATCGCGGTGCTTCAAAAGTCGTTTATACGATCGTCACAGGTGACGAATCATGGATGTATGCGTATGAGCCCGAAACAAAACAGCAATCGACCGGTCTTCGTGGAAGTTAAAAAACTTGCTATATAGTTCCAGTCAACGCAAGATACGTACAATTTTGTTCCCTGGCGTATTAACTTTAACGGTGTTATATCGATAAGATTATGAAAAGTCAGAGTTAAATAGCCAACTGTCTACGTCTATAGAAATATAATATTTAAGACCTACCCTATTAAGCAAAGATATAGATGGTTATTTAGGTCAGTAAACTGCAAGGATCCATTTAATTCGTATGCGAGACAGAGTTTAACGTCAAATTGATCGGTATCGATGGATTGATTTGAAACCTTGGCGCTCTATACAATCCCTTAAAAAGTTCTTTCCCAAATTAGGTAATTTCAAACCCAATATAGCTCAATTAAATCATTAAGGCTAAGCATCTAAAAAGCATATATGATAAGAATTTTCGAAGATTTAACGAAATTATAAAGCCAACTATAAAGAGGACCTTATCTCGGAAACTAAAAATGGTATAAAATCTTCAATTTGTTAGATCTTCCCAAAAAGCCCAGAGGTAAAAAAAGGACATTGGCCTACTCACATATTTTTTTAAATAAGTACATAAATTGGGAAGATGTATTAAAAAAATTAGGAGGCAAAAAATGGTGAATCGGAAAACTTTCTATTAGTAATGATAAAAAAGCGTGGTTACTTTATTACTGCATTTATTATAGAGAAGCTTCTATATGGCGTAGAGATAAATCTCCCCCTTACTCGTAAGGCCGCCGGAATTTACGAGGTGAAATCCGCCGTTAAAATCTGTTCGAAGTTCTGACCCAGTGTTGAACCTGTGTATACCGGCATGACCGGCACTACCACGGCGGCCTAACGTGGGTTAGACGATCTAAAAATAAAGAACTTTGTTCCCTCTCTGCAACATAAAACCTTTTACCATTAAGAACGTAATATTATGGTTTGGATCTGCTCATCTTGACATAGGTTATGGCCCATAAACCATAATTCAGACAACCATGGATAAAATTCTCCAATCCTAAGCGAATGCATGCTGCCCTATGGTGAATGGGAAAATGCCCTTAAAATGTATATTTAAAAAGAAAAACGATCCAGAAACCCATTTGGTCCTTGCAAAAGAAGGTTTCGGGAAAGCAATGTAAGTCCAATATCAATTCCCTGATCTTATATAGAATGTTTAATGGTATTTCATTCTTATCAGGGCTTACCAGGATGTGGTGGGCGGACTTTCTTCCAAGAAGGAAAAAATCTGTTTGATTCAATACGGGTAGAACTACTTAATATTAATCTAAACTTTAGAACATTTTAGGTCCTTTTTAAAAAGAAACCTGTATGTTTGTTCTTTTGAAAACAATCAATCAACCTCACAACTTTTTTTGACTTAAATGTAGTTCAGTAACAACTCTCGGACGAACATTAAATTTACACCATTTCACATTTTGAGCCATTTCCGTGAAAGTTTTCCTTATTGCAGTGATAGCAACATAGCAGTGATAGCAACATTTTTCACGACTTTTTACTATGTATAAATTTCTGGATTTCGATAAGTATGAATTTCTCGATCTAGTTTTGTAGCCAACTTATTAGCCTTTCATTTGACGCATTTTTGAATGTTTTAACCCTTCTAGAAATCTTTATCTTAAATAAATAGCAAAAAAACGGGTGATTTTTTTCAAAATAATTTGGCGCGATTTTTTTCAAATAATTTTTCGCCTTCGGTGCTGTTTTCCGAAATCACAATTTATTTTTTTTAAAATCATCATTATTAACAAATTTTTTAAAAAAAATATTTGAAAAAATCTAGAGGCAAAATATCTTTGATCAGTATCGTCAATTTTTTTTCAAAATTTTCTTGGAAATTATGCGCAAAAAATAAAACTAAAATGACAATATATCCGCCCACAATGGATTTAAGTTTAAGTTCCGTTTGAATAATTTTTCGCAATCGGTGCCCCTTTTCGATATCACAATTCATTTTCTTTAAAATCATAATTTTTAACCAATTTATTAAAAAAATTATTTGAATAAAATCGAGCAGAAAAAGATCGATGATCAGTATCAAAAAAATGAAACTAAAATGTCAATATCTCCGGCATTAAAAAAAAAAAACAAACTCCCAAATGAAAATTTTAAGTGTTGGCTATCAACTGGTGGGAAGAATTACATAACATTTAATCAGTCAGAAACTCGGGTCAAAAATATACAAAATGACGCCCTACCTTTATACACCACTTGAAAGGTATATTCATAAGATTTCCAACGATACACATATCTAGGTCCGAATCCAAATGTCGCAGATATATCTAGTTGTAGATCCGAAATTTAAGGTCCCGTAACTTTTTTTAACTTATTCGTTTTCAGTGCCTACTATTTTTTTGAAAATTTTTACCAAAATAGATTTGTTCCCTAATTTTTTGAAAATTCATTCTCGATTCAAAGACCACCAAGCCCCATACACAGCATTTTGTGATTGGCCGCCAAAAATATTTTCGCTCAAAAAGCAAGAGTTTATCTGAGAGTTGTATTTAACCTGCAGACTCCCATTTAAAAAAATACATGGAAATCTAACAAAAAAATGAAAATTCAGTCTCCAGAAACACATGTCTTCAATACATGCAATTTTTTACCCTAAAACCCAAATTTGTTTCCTAAACAAAGATTGCCGGTTACTTCAATAAAACACTGTCAATATATGCATGTCGAAATACGCTTACCAACACTGGCAAAATATTTCGCACACTAGCGTATCATCAAACAAAAATGCATCCAGCATCCAACATTTGTGCCACCCTCAACCCCACGCAAAAAGATATGTACGTATAAATAATACATAGCGTCCCTCTCATCTATTTAGTAAAACACAATCTCCTTGCACACGAGAATTTATTTATAAAATAATTAAAACATAAATATTGTCCACACAAATTTGCGTGATGCAATATTGCGTTGACTAAACTGAATTCACCCTTGATGCCTCTTTCTATCGTACATTTTTTACGTTATGCTGCAAAAGCCAATATTTAATTGTCTGCTGTGTTTGAATACACTTAGGATATACGTACGAATATGAATGTGTGAATGGATGTCATTTACAAATATGCACATGTGTGCAGACACAAATATATATTATTTATACTAAATGTAGGAATTCGTGGTTTGCTTCTGCCTATAATTCCTTCATAATATGTGTTGTATCTCGAGACATTTGCGCTTACCTGTCACAATTTCGAATTAATGGCAGCGGTAGAAGGGAGAATACGAATTACGAGAATATATGTATGTAATTAAGACGTATGGCGATTGTATACAGAACACATTTTTCTAATTTATCACTCGAACGCATATAGAAAATATCACGATTTTTGGGTTTCATAAAACTTTCAGTTGGTGTCTTTTCTTGTTTTCACTATTTTATATTTTAACATCTCATATTTCTTTCTTTTTCCATCATTTGCTCTTTTTCGCAGGTATGGATTTTGTCTTGGCTGCTTGGACGCTCCTTCGAGAATCAGTGTTTTAAACAGAATTTATGTTACTGCGATGCGTTACATTTATTGCTTTGGTTCATAGGGTTATGATTAATTTTATTATTTATTAGCAATATTTATTTGTACAAATAGAAATTAGTTAACCTAAATTTTACCAAAAAGGAATGCTGCTTTTTACAAACGCAATTCACCGTGAAATGCGTGCTATCCCCTGAAGAGACTAAACACAATGAAACGCGCTGGCTACTAGAAAATCCACAGGCGACTAAACAAAACAAGGACGGCTTCAGAATAAATGTCTTCCTTTCGGTTACTCGAATTTGTTTTTGGAATTTGCGAGATGGTCTCATGTCACGCTTATTTTTTCAATAAAAAATCATTCTTGCACACCCTGCTTTATAAAAACATAAGTGTTTTGTTATTTTGTTATACAAATTAATCAAACAAGAAGAGGTCTCATCAGCGAATTCGCATTCGATTCATCTGTAGGAGATGGAATGAGTGAAACAATAAATCAACCCAATCTTATAGTTTAAAGAAATTGTACACACTTTTATAAACCAAAAGTGTAGCGATTAGTTAATGTATTATATTTTATTGGTTCTTTAATTAAAATTTGTACGTTTTAGCAAATTTGCCAATGTTGTTGTTGTTGTAACAACAATATATTTATTTTGAAGTCTTGTTCGTCTATGGGGGATCTGCTTCGATATCCAGGTGAAGGAAACGCGCCATTTGAACTGGATGCGTCCATTTTTTGCCAATAAACGCTCTTGCCGTTCAACTTTCTTTGGTGTATAAAAATAGAAACAAGGTAACTAATCTATTTACCTGAACAGAAACAGAAAGCGGCTTATATCGTTGTATATTCCTTGGAATTTTAGGGCCTTTGAAACTGACAAAACATAGTACAATAATTAAAGGTAGTCATATGTCCAATAACAAATGTATCACATACAACTTTGCCTAATTAAGCTATTTTGATTTTTAAATTCAAATAACATTTAACGGGGTTCATAGCACATCAAAAATTAATTAAATAATAAAAAGCAATTGTGGCAAATATTTTTTATATATATTAGTTGTTTGTCTTTAATCCTTCATGTGCAGCGAATGATTAAACTTATTATAACATATTCGTCGAAAAAATAAATAAGTGCGACAAAGACGGATAAATACCAATGTTACTGAATCGAAGACCGTTTGATTAAAAAATTTGTAATTTGTAAATAAAATTTATTCAAGAAATTTTATAAGCGAGTAATAACCACGCTCAACAAAAGAATAACCTAAAGGTTATGCTTAAATAACTTTCTTCCCAAAAACAAAATAAACGGATTTTAACGCAAACTATCTAAAGTTTTCTGTAAGCCAAATCATTTTTCTTAGACAGCTTATAGTTATAGATTTTTTAGGATTATAAGTGGGCGGAATCAACACAAGTAAAAAACATCAGAGAAACGACACCAACGACGTTTGCTAAAAAGTTACAGTTATGATGACAATTGTCTCGACGCCGACGTCACACGAATAATTTTTTCCATTTTTTTTGACAACCAAAACTATTTACTGTCTTTTGTCAATTGTCTCGTGTAAGGAAACGCCAGTTAGTTTTCGTCGCCACCGCCAATGTTTGTGTTGAATTTTTTATATATTCAGTATTAGGTTGGCAATTCAGTTGGACAATGCTAGCCGCCAAAGTTTAATGCCGATATTCACGAAATCGGCGCCGACCGGTGATTTTTAAGGCGCATGATGGTCGTCAATTAATATAAAGCCGCTCAAAGACCGGCGCGATATTTCAGCGAATGCTGTCCGGCAGACATGCCCCCAATGCCTGCGGTAGAAAAGCGGCAGTCTGTGAGCTACCGCCTTTTTTTTTAAGAAATTACCAGTTATTTGTTAAGAAAAATACTAGTTTTCGCAAGTAGTTTTCGTGCTTGCTTTACCTAAATAAAATATTTGAGTTGCCAACCATTTGCCAAATTTGTGTGGTAGGGAATTAGGGCAGATAAACTAAAAAGTGGTTGGTATACCAGATTTATTATTCCGTTTGCAATATTGATCGAAACCCTAAGAGAGTATATATTATTGATCATGCATATGATAGTGTTCAAACGCGTCATCCTAGGGATCCTGAAATTTTGCATGATGATGGCTTATGGTCATGGGATGCTAAATATGGGAAATCGCCAAATATAAAATAGTTTTGAAGTTTTCGCCTTTTTATATGCTTTAGTAGCGTAGGGACGGTAAAGGGTATATAAGGTTTGGCCTAAGGTGATGTGGCAGAAAGAACATTGAGTAGGAGCTGATCCTGTGAAATAGTGTTGTGTATTAAAAATTGCTTTCCCAACGCTAAGCCGGGCCAGAAGGACGCATTGCTCTCGAGAAAAGTTTATGTTGTATTGGGGATTCGGATTGATGTGCCTGAGAAATGTTTCCGAGCGTTCCCAGTTAGAGCAGTTTGTTTGTAGCTGTATTTGTCTACATTGGTTTATTATCTTGGCAAACTAGGTGACTCCGTGATGGTATGGAAGTTTATGACTTCTTTGGCTGCTAGATCCGCATATTCGTTCCTTTGGATGCCAATGTGTGATGGAATCCAGATAAGCATGGCCTGGTCGCTGTGGTTGTTCGGGAAGATCATGTCAAGAAGAAGTTTATCCTGGGCTCGTTGAGAGGCTTTAATGACACTAAGACTGTCTGATAGGATTAGGGTTTTTTCTCAGTTCAGCAGTGTACTTTAATGCAAAGTTTATAGCAGCAATTTCTGCTACAAAAATACCAGTATAATCTGGCAGTCGACTTTGGTGAATGATGTTAAAAGATGTGTGTGATTGCTCAAAAATTAAGTCCTGTTAATTAATCTACCCTTAATGCGTCTGAAGCGATCCTGAAACAATTGTTCATTGCCGTGTTTAAAGAATTTGTATTGTGTTTGCTCGTCTAGCCATATAGTGTGATACCGTGTTGTGTTGTTCCATAAGTTAATGTTCTACAGATATTTAGTGATGTGTCTATGTGAGGTCCCTTGGTCTTCGAGTCTTAATAGGTTGTTTATTTTACTAAGTTTTTTGTTGTTAAATATTTGCTATGTGCGTTCCAACGTAAGTTTTTTGTAAAGATGATTCCTAAGATTCTCATTTCCGTGGATACTTGGATAGTACTTCCCCGAAGCCTTATTCGGTCGCAATGGCATTGTCTTCTTCTGCATATATGTAGTATTTCCGTTTTGTCTATGGGAATTACTGCACCTCTACTAGTTGCCCATTGTTTGAGATGTCGTTTATATTGTTCAATTTTGCCTCTGCAAAAGCATTGACGCCAGAAACAAACACAAAAAGATTGTCAATCCCATGACAGCCGGTTCTATGGACCGGATTGACCCGAGGAGCAATTCTTCGGCCAAGGGCTGTCACACAGTTGCCGCTACAACAACAATAAGATTGTCAGCGTAGACTACAATATAATCGATGTCTGACATGTTTTCAATAGCGGTGATCAGAGAGTTGGCGTAGATGTTGTATAGAACAACTGAAAGAGGGGACCCTTGTGGTACTCCATTATTTAAATGCTTTAGGTTTGAGAAGTATCCATCGTGTTTGACCAAGATATTTCTTGGTGGTCTGATTCGGCCGGCCCTGGAAGACTTTTTAGACTGACAAAACTTATAGTTTTCTCGTCCTTATAATAGTCGGTAACGATTTGGTTTGTATGAGAAAACGTCTTGAAAAACTACCACTAAACGTCTGTTTATATAGGAACTTATAAAAAAAATGTGTTTGCTTTTTGTTCGAAAAGAAAACATTCCCATTATATTTGGAACACTGTTTTACTGATAGGTATTCAAGGGCCTAAACGATAAATGGTTTGTTTGTCCTTCGCGGTAACACACAAAAACCATCTAACGTCAGATGGATAATTAGACAATTACCGAACTTTGTACGAAAAACATCGTTTTTGGCTCTGTGCTATACCGCTGAAAACAAAGCAAGTCAATGTCTTTAATCTCATCTCTTTCTAATATGAAACACTCGCACCAAATGCTGACATCGTTCAAGATTACGTTGTCATCCATCGATCCAACAATAACCGGTTCTATGCTCCGGGAAGACTCCACGCAGCGATTATTTGGACAAGGGCTGCCTCCCCTGGCACTATGTGCCGCTAAAATAATTTAAATTTGAATTCGTGCTTTCCTTTAAATTCTGTTGAAAATCGGATGATAACCTTCTCTGATTACAGTAAGCTTGTCACAATGGAAGTGAGGCCTTTTATAGAGGACATACTTACAACGTATCCATTCGAAGAACAGCCGATAAAGTTTTTCGAAAATTATGATTTGGTCCTCGCGGTGCTGTTGCCTTCCTGCCCAACTTAATGATGGTTTTATTGACGACTTGTTCTTACTTTTAGTTGGTATTTATCTCTATATTAAAAATGACATATAAATTTCGCTTCAAGCATATGTATCTTAATTTAATGGTGAAGTAGTCTTAGCACTTTCATGACGTATAGCATTGATAAGCTCATAGTTAACCAAGAAAACAAATCGTAAGCCTGCCATCTAAAAAGAAAATGAATTAATATTGTTTTTATTCTTTTCGTGCCAACAATTTAGCAGAAACTTTACCTCAACCACACAGTTGTTGGCTAAGCGAGTTTTATTACTCGACAGTAGCGGAACGCCGTCTATAAAGATTGGTCTTTTGCCTTCGTTGGCTATAAAGAAATCACCATTACTGCGTAATTTAATAGTTCCCTGTTTGCGGGATATTTTTGTTGCCGGGCCCTCCAACGACAGATCAACATCGACAATGCAATCCTTAGCGTCTCGCCCAAAGGATATCTCTTTCGAACGCATGAGATAGCGTACAAGTCGTCCCCTTAATACGGCCAGGGTTTGACCATCAAACTCTGGAGCTATGCCCACTCCAGTCATGGAATCGACCAATACATTCCAACGACTTAGTTCATTTTCCAATAAACGTATTTCACGTTTGTTTTGTCGGTCCGCCAAAGATAGTTCTACCTCTAAGGCCTCGTCCCTTTGGTCATTCAGCTCAGCGTCCAAAATCAAATCTTCAGCATCGGAGAAACTCAAAGGTTGATCGCTAATATGAAGAGGCTTAACCACTTGATCGGAGAGAAGTTGATATTGTTTCATCATTTGCCAGTGATTTTGCAATGACTTGGCTGTGCGAGCGCTATAGAAAACGGAAGCATTTTTGTCTAGCAATTCCTGAAACTGTTCCAGCTTCGGACTGTCAATCTAAAGTAAAGACAAATTTGATAAAAATGTCATAATTTCTGACAAATATAAGTTCAGCACATACCGATTTTATCGCACTCAATAATTCTTCTTCAGAGACACTAAATAGAGCTTTCCTCTGCACGGACTCCACCAATTCCGGGTGTAAGTTACGCATGGCTGTCACGGCTATGCGCGAAAGGGCGGGTTCGTACAGCAATGAAAACCATCGTGCTTGTAATTCCGACAAAGTAAATTTACAGGAAAACTTTGTGCCCCTGTGAACCATACGCAAGTCATTCGTTTGTAGTATACCGATTATAAGGGCTAAATCATCTATAGGTTTCCAGCGCCCCAAGTCTTTGGTTGTCACCTGGGTGGGTGGACGACCCGACTTTCGGGTCTTCTTCTGTTGTGATCGAGCTGGCCGACGTCTTTCTGTAGTCATAAAACCACCGGTATGTTTAACCTCCATGTTTACCAAATTGTGGGAAGCCAAAGTGCCAGCGCCACTAGTACCTGGCAAGGCACTCGATGGCGCAGTTGTCGTCGCTACTGCTACGGTTGAACTCGGCACAGGCTTGTCCAAAGATGCGGGTAAATCACCTGGCGCAGACGTCGTGGTCGTAGGTGTTGTTGGAGCTGGTGCTGCTACTGTAGGTGGTTGCAATATCGGCACTGGTGGATTCGGTGGAACGTAGGTTTGCGAAGTTGTACGTGGTCTTGAACCTCGGTATTGTTCACCTCGTGACTGTAGACCTATGCTGTATTCCACAATTTCGTCATCGAAGCGTTTTCGCTTTATGGAACGCGATGAACTATAGGAGGTGAAGAATAAAAAAAGGACAAAAAAATATGACTCAATGTTCTCCGCAATGTTCACAGTAATTACCTTCTACGTTTCTGGTCGTTCTGCAACTCAATTGGTAGATTGTGCAAGGGATTTGTGGTTGGCAAATCATTTAAGTTGTCAGTTGTGGATGTCGAAGACGCCATTTGTTGTCCAAAGCCTACTACTCTGTTGATTTTTTTTTAATATTTTACAAGTTTTTCCGAAACAAAACAACAAACAACAATGAGAATATCCAGAATAACAAAACCACACAGAGTTGCATTAATTTGTAGTTGTAGGGTTGCCGGGCTACTTCTAAAATCGTCATGTAGGACTAAATTAAAGCGGAGTTCCAAGAATAATACAGGTAGACAGAAGGAGAACGTAGTTTGAAATCGCTTCTGCTCATGAGAATTATACTTAAACAGCATTATTTTCTTCTAGTAATAAAATATCTCAAGGTAATATATTTCTGAATAAACCGTATTCCTTGTAATGGTTAAGTAGGTCTTATTGCCGAAAAATGGTTGCCTGAACCATATATGAATCATTTATTCCTTTTTAAAGAAGATTTCAGAACTACGCGACATGGCGCACTTTAACGCGACATCCGATTGTTTGCTCTCACCTAAACTCTTTTGCTTCACAATTATTATAAAAAAGAACGAAAAAATATTTAATCATTTTTTGAGTTACTGACAACACAAAAAGGCAAACTATATAATAAAATTCATTGTTTTACTTTTATTTCATTCACTAAAAAGTAATATTGATTGTCACATATATTAAATATTTTGGCGGCTTTCATTTACTTAATATTCACCATAAATGAAAACATCTTTATTAAAAATGACTCTTAAATACGGATTTAATAAGATTTGTTGTTTTGTGGAAGCTAACAACTTCTTACAATAACATGCTGTACGTCAGTTTTTAAACGAAAACAATTTTTACTCCAATGTCACATACAAATTTTATGTGGAATGTGAAATATTTTCCCATAAAAGGCTGTCACAGAAGTTCCCATTAGCCGGATGCTACGATCGTGTATTCATGTAAAAAGTCAATGCAACACACTGTTTCTTATGAGACTCCGCACACCAACTCTTTTAAACGCCAACGCGTTTTAAATAAAAAAAAAAAGCTGCATGCAGAATTTTAGCTTTTTATCTGCTGCGTATTTTATACCTTGACTAGTTGCAGTTTATTTTCAAGTTGACAATTAAATTTAAACAAATATTTGAAAAGCATTGAAAAGTGATTATAATCAAATTCTTACATATCCATATACAAGCTTGTAATATACAAACATTTTTTGCGATTAAAACATTTTTGTTCGCCAGAAAAAAACGCAAGCTTCAGTGTGCTCGGGCCTTTAAACAAAAACCAGCTGTGTATTGGCTGTCAAAACTTTGGTACGCATCTTTCGAAATGAAGTCACTTGAATCCGTACAGCAAAAAAAATTTAATTATACCAAAATGTATTCACCTATTTTTAACACTTCCCGAGCACACTGAAGCAAGCGTTTATTTCAATCAAGCGGCGGAAAAAATTAACGCTGGAAAAGTTGGTAGGCTTACACAAACATAATTTAATAGAAACAAATTTCTGTTAGTGACACTTGTTCTATTTTATAAATAAAAATGTGAGAAGTGTTTTTTTGACAATTTCAATAAATTTTCAAAGTATTGTTTGAATATTTACAAAGCTTTTATCTTGGAATAAAAAATAGTGTACGAGATCTCATTATCTGTCTACAAAAATAATGGCTGCCGATCCTATTACAAGTAAGATGACGTCGCAGCTGATGTCAAAAGACCAAGGGTTGACGAGTTCATATCGGCTTCAAACTCTGGAACAATGAATTTAATGAAAGCTTGGCAACTCAGCCCGTAAGTTGATGTAGCAGAGCAAGAAGAAGCACAATGTATAGTTTTATAATTTTCTCTGTTGTTTTTAATTGATCGCCAAGAAAATGCTATATTTACAATAAACAAACAGAAACAACGAAACTTCGACACAGAAGATATCTACAACACAATGAGGTAAATAAATGAACAATTAATTTGGATGACCAGTGAAGGCCCAAAAAAGAGGTGGTGGATATGACAAATCGATACGCGTTCACTCTAGAGTCTGCATGCATTTGTGAAATTCCTTTCTTCATTTGATTTTTTTGGATTTTGTTTGCTTTGTTAATGTGAATGGATTTTTGTACCACAGTCTATTGCAGTCCGAAGATAGTCCATCTGATGGCAAAATGGACATATCGGAGACAACGTCTTTAGATTCAGCCGGAGCTAATTCATTAAACGAAAATAACGTCATTAGCCTGGACAAAGAAGTCTTGGAAACTACTCTACCGTTTACAAAGAACTCCGACTACAACAACCACTCGGACACAACAACAAACTCTTTTGGAAACTACACCAATGACAACGAAGAATTAGATAATCGTATGGCCAGAACAACAATGCAGAAGTTAACGCTAGGCAATTTGGAAACAACCGCCGCCACAACACCGCAAAGGCGCAATATAGCCCGTCGTACTTTAGCCGATAATCATCCGCTGATGCTGTCTCCCACTGGCTCGGAAGCAGACGACTACAATGCGGATGACGGTAATCACGAAGTCCGGCGTACAAATGAGAAGAACTGTGAAAATAAGAAAAATTACCCAGATGTGGTGCCAAACCAAGAACGTTTACACATACAAATACCTCAGGTGGCAGTATTGGACAAGGAAAAGAAACAAGTCAGCCTATTGAATACGAAAAATATCAACAACTGTGATAAGCCGACAAAAATCAATAGTAGACAGTCGTCAGAATTGTTCAAATCAAAGGGAAATAGTATTATCGGCCAGACTTTAAAGTCACACGATATGAAAAAGTCGGGTTTTAGAACCAGCAGCCCTGATCTGTTAAGTAGCGGATCGGAGGTGAATTTATCGCAATACCAGGCAACAGTTGATGCCAACAATCAGACTGTATCGTTAATCCCAAAAAGTGGCCATGGGGATGGCAACGGTAGTGCTGGTGCACAAAACAAACATTTAAAGAATGCCCGCAAAGCCGAGGATATTTCGTCGTTGGATTCCATTTCTAATCATAGCTTCGATGGTGATGAAGAGCACAATTTAGCTTCGTTAAGTCCTTCAAGTTCGATTATCGACGGTTTGGATGATGACGACGACGATGATGATGACTGCGAGGGTCCTGAATTGTTACCAGATGACGATGATGATGTTGACCTCGATGGTTTTCCTCATCACACTGGCATTCTGACACCGACGCCGGGCGGCAGGTCCTCCGACATGCCAGGCAATTCATCGAATCAACTACCGCAATACTCGGCCGCCGAAGAGAGACGTGATTCTCGTAATTGGCAGAAGATCACATTGCCAGATGGCCGAACACGAGATATTGACATGCGAGTCATAGAGCCGTATAAACGCGTGCTATCACACGGTGGTTATCTGAAAGCGGGAGGCCACAACGCTATTGTAATTTTTTGTGCCTGCCATTTACCGGATCGCTCTCGAACCGACTACAGCTACGTTATGGACAATCTATTTCTGTATGTGGTGAAGACTTTAGAACAATTGGTAACCGATGACTATGTTTTGATATATTTGCACGGTGGTTCAAGTCGTCGCAATATGCCACCATTTCCATGGTTAAAAAAGTGAGTACTATTTACAATGAATACGTTCGAAATTAATAATTTCCTTCGGCATGAAGGGTAGCTAATACTTATCCTAAAATTACTACAAGAGACGAAAACTTGATGCGGAAAAATGTTTACGAATCGTATAGTATTAATTGTTGCAAGTATTGGCTTCGAACCCAAAGATGTAAACACATAAGAAAATAAAAGGAACATACACATTTTATTACTAAACAAATTTCGATAAGAGAAAGCGGAAGCTGAATAGTGTGGCTGGATATTATGAGGTTGTAGGGTCTACATTCTTATCCATGCAGCTACTCAAATAAAATGATATCTAAACTGGCTTATCGAAACGATCTAATTTTGGCGCGGCTAGACCTATTTTGGTGCAAAATAGTTTTATTAAATTCACCAATCGCTATCAAGAGTGACGTTGGACTTGTCGTGGATGATATTCTCTCGAAGTTCTATTTAATTTCACTTTATGCTAACTAGATAATTCTGAATTTTATGGTATTAGTTTGTTTTAAGAGGATCCCTCATAAACTGAATTTCCACCACGAGCACAGTTGTTACATGCGGATACTCCTTACGAGTCTTAATGTGATCTTACCATTTAGTCGAATACTAAACACCACGATGAGGTATGAAATGGACATTAACAACATTTTATGTATACCGATCGAATCAGAATAACCATCTGATTTCATTGAGTGATGTCTGACCAACCGTCAGTTTATCGGCTCTGTGTATTGTCCAGTAATCCTATTAAAATTGGTACATATTGATCCAAGGTTTGATATGATACAAACATTTTTACGATTCCGACCAAATTCGCAAAGAGCGTTACTAGCTGGCAACATCCATAACATGTGAAATTTGTCTATATTGGTCGATGTTTTCGAATAGCCCCCAACCAAAGGTTTAGAAACTGCAGCTTTAGAAACCATCAATTAAACCCGATCATGCTCAAATGTAAATAATACTCGTACGTTATGAGCGACCAACTAAAACTAGACCATACAAGTTTTAGAAGCCACATAATACATCCGATTCCGACAAAATTTCGCTTAAAGCATTAAAGGCGACTGTTTCGAGCAGCCCCCACAATAAGATCCCTTTCGATTTAAGGTCCTGTTGCTCTATAAGTAGAAACTAAAAATTAAACCCGATCGTGCTCATATTTTGTATGGTACGTTTTAAACGACTAATAACACTCTGCAACAAACAATATGCATTAAAAATCGATATCTTTAATTTTAGAGTGTCACTTTTGGTTCTTTTGTTAAAGAAAAGAATGTTGTTTAAAATGGCCGTTTTTTGATTAAAATGTTCTACTAAAGTACTACTATTATCATTTTCTTATAGGTCTATAATAAAATCAGGATATCTTCAAAATAGACAAGTCCTTTTTCGAAAAAATAAAATTACAAATTTTCAATAAAATTTTATGTTTTCTGGGACGACAAAATTTTCATTTAAGAAGTATATCGACATACAAAATTAACCCTTTTATTCCCTTTTTCAAAATTTCTTTTGAAATATTGTAAAGTATAACATTTGATTTTTATGAGACGTCAAATTCATCATTTTTGTTTTTTATTTAGTAAAAATAAACACGGATGGTGATGAGCATCCATACTTTTACGTGTCTTAGACAAAGAGGACAAATCTATTGTTTTACTTCCTGATATGCATAATGTTAGCCTATATGTGGCTATTTTGGTTTTCTATCTCAAAATAACTCAATTAGGCAATTTACTAACCAAAAAACAAACAAAATGATGAATTTGTCGCCTTAGAAAATATTATATTGTATACACAATTTAAAAAATTAATCAAAATGCATTAATATTGTGTCGATATATTGATTTAGATGAGTAATACGAGTACCCAATGGACAATACTCGTACTTTAGTGAAACATTTTAACCAAAACGCTTTCATTTTCATCCATACACACTCAAGTTATTTTAGAGAAGGACCAAAAGGACACGCAAAAATTAGAGATATGGAGTTTTCGTCTTCTGTGACCAAACTGATATTAACTGGGCAACATTTTTGAGACGTTAAAAATACCCTTTTTAACTATTCCCATAAAAATGGATGAAAAGGACATGCCAATCTTAGAGACATCTCATAACAGAAATTCGCTAAAATAAAGGAATATGTACTATTTTTTAACATATTTGATATGGCATTTTACAGCAAATAAAAACGTCTTCGGTCAAAAAAAAAATAACTGAAACCTACCAGGACCCAGTCCTTTAGAAGATTTACTATACTCACCTAAGTCTTTCATTTCTCGAAGGAATCATCTTTCCCTAAAAAAGTGTTGCACAGTGTAAATAAATCTGATGAAACTGGACCATATCGGTTCATGTTTTATTTATACATATATCTTTGTTATTTATAACAAAATCTCGAAATAGCTCTCGAAAATTAACAAGCAAATTACAAGTATATTGTACTATATAAGTAAATCTTTGTCTAACAACTAAAATAGTATGTAAAATAACTTTGAATTCGTAAAGCATCTTTGCATCTTCTTGGCATTAAGTCTGTCAAGTTCAGGACAGTTCTATACGGAATAATGTACCATGCGCTTTGAATTATTCCTCATATGAATGAATATCCATATTCCTTAATTTAATGGGTCAAATTTAGTTTTTGCTGTTTTTCATAAATATTCTAGCGGACTTAGTTTAGGAACTTTTGCAGGTTTTGGTATTACATTCACGACTTTATTTTCCAACCACTTTTTCACTAAGCCCAAAGTATGCTTTAAAACGTCATTCTGTTAAAATACATATTTTCCATTCATTATAGGGATGCACCACTTTTCATAGTTTATATCAGCATAGATTTCCTAAATCATACTCGTACTCTAAGCCAAGAAAATCCCTACCAAATCAATTTAACTTGCTCTATGCTTAAAGCCTTTAGTTGTAAAGCGGTTATAAAGTTTGTTTGGTGTTATCACTTTTGCAGTAGCCTAGCTATATTTATTTTATCGTTTTGCTCCCACTATTTGTATTATAGCAACAACTCGGTCCGAATGCAAATATTCCTCGCAATAAACAAATTACACTCAATTTGATTGCCTAACTTTTGTTATCAAAGATTTTATTTCAATTTCGAATCGTCTAACCAAAGTTTTGCTAATATTACAAATTACGAGGGCGACCGCATAGCAACTGGCCTAACATAAAAAGAACCGTTTTTTGGAATTATTATTATTTATTTTTCAACATAATCTCCTTTCAACTCAATACACTTTATCAAACGTTTTTCAAGTTTTTTAATTCCATCCGAAAAATAAGATTTTTCAAGACCTTCAAAATATGCCTCTGTTTCAGCAATAATCTCGCTATTGGACGAATATTTTTTGCCACCGAGAATTTTTTTAAATTTCGAAACAAGAAATAATCAAAAGGAGCTAAATCTGGACTATATGGTAGATGCGGAGAAATTTCAAATTGTAATTCGGCCAGTTTTTATTGAGCTAAAAATGCAGTGTGTGAAAAAGAACTTTTTTTTTCTAAATGCGGTCGTTTTATCTTGATTTCTTCACTCAACCGATACAATAATGCACAATAATATTCACTATTTATAGTTTTTGCTTTCTCAAGATAATCAATAAATATTATACCCCTTGCATCCCAAAATACTGTGGCCATTACTTTTCCTGCTGACTTAACAGTTTTCGCCTTCTTGGGACCACTTTTACCAGCTTCTATCCATTGTTTTGACTGTCCTTTGCATTCTGGGATGTAGTGATGGATCCATGTTTCATCAACAGTTATGAATCGGCGCAAGACCTCTATTGGGTTACGCTAATAAATCGCTAAAAGCTCCTCGGAATTGGTCCAACGGACGATTTTTTGGGGCAAAGTCAACAAACGCGGCACATACGAGTATCTTGCGGATAGCTTTTTCATGTGGAGTTCATCATGTAAAATACTCCAAACTTGTTTTTCGTGTATTTTAACAATATCAGCAAGTTCTCTGAGCTTTATTCGTCTATCTTTAGTCACTTCATTAAATATTTTTCTAATGTTTTCAATAGCAGTAGCAGTTTTCGGTCTTCCAGAGCATTGTTCATCTTCCGTACTTGAACGACCCATTTTATATTGTTGAACCCAGGATTTCACGGTGGAGTATGATGGTGCATTATCACCATGAACAGAATCCAATTCATCTTTGATTAATTGTGGCGTATAACCTTTCATATAAAAGTGTTTAATTACCGCACGAAACTCTTCTTTTTCCATTTTTCAAAAATTATAAAACTTGTTTACTTCAATCACCTGTAACAAAGAAAATAATCATTAAATATTTCGGAAATTTTGACAGATGGCTTATAAAAGATTGCTTTAAAAAACA
The DNA here is from genome assembly GCA_963513945.1 of Hydrotaea diabolus. NCBI lineage: Eukaryota > Metazoa > Arthropoda > Insecta > Diptera > Muscidae > Hydrotaea > Hydrotaea diabolus. The sequence goes on from OY740719.1 coordinate 173,360,103, forward strand.
AAAACAAAAACAAAAAGTTTCTAGTAAAACAGAAAATATGCCAGGCCAGTTAGTTTTGCGGTCGCCCTCGTAAATATTATTTAATGCAGACATTTGCTGATAACAAAAATTACTAGAATCTATTTTAGCAGCTAAACATATTTTTGTATAAACCGTAAACGGCAAAAATGGGATCAGTTAAAAAAATGTTTAAGTAAATACTTATTTTAAAGAAGTTTAAAGCACTCATTGTAATCACAAAGGACTGTTGAACCATCCAAGACAGTTAATCGCACTACCGGCTTATCCGAGTGTATTAACCGGAACTTAGAAATTTTGTTCTCTTTTAAGAGACGCTTGCACAAGCCGTTTAATTTCCCAGCGTCTGGAGTCAAATGGTCATTCAAATAGACTCTGCTCGACAGTTCACCAACAATTACTTCTTTTAAGGTCAATGACTTGTTTTTAAAGTAATTATTCATTAAGGCATCTCTGATATCCACCGAGTCAAACTTAACAATCACAGGGCGACCTCGATTGATATAAAATGCACTGTAGATGTCACCTTTTGATATAGGAATGGAATAGATTGCCAACAGAAGTAACACAATCACGAAGAGTATCTAATCCTAATGGCAATCCATTTATAATAATGTCGGCACGATTTAGTTTTCTGTGAAGACTATTATTTTCTACTTCTCGTTGTGAAAATCTAGTTGCAGAAGTGTGTTCTATCACATGTATGGTATCGTTGCAACTGGCAATATTATTCTAAAGTTGGGTCACTGATGAAGACAGTTCACTTTTAAGTTCTAATATAGCTGAATCCAATTTGGCATTAAAATTGGTTCTATCCTCCTCCATTTTGTTAAAAATTCGGAACGGATATCATTACCCAAATCGGTGTCATCCGCAGCATCGGCAGGATCTGGAGAAATGTTGCAATCTTTACATTTAAATACAAGACCAACAGCATTAGACAAAGCAGTAAACGATTTTTCAGGTACACCAGAACAACCAAGATGAAACCAGCAGGAACAAAGAAGACACTGAACAGACCGCTGTGTTGTTTTTGCATGTTTTGCATTGTGTTGTTTGTTTAGTAGGCGCCATAATCGAATGAAAAGTACAAAGAAACAAAACGAAGCGCACACAATTTTGGAGCTTAATATTTACAAACAATATACAAGATTAAAATTTTATGCTCAATCAATGTAAAAAACTTTTTGTTTTCTTTTAATGCACAATTCACCGAGTATTTCACAAGAGTGTCGCGTTTAATTAACCTAATGTGTTTATTGTTTGGATATGCGAATGACCTGGAATATTTTGAGTATCCAGTAAGATATCTTCTCTATTTAAACTTTTCGCCAACGAGCTGTTTGTTCGTCCATGGTTGTTACATTTTTTTCGTTCTTCTATTTTGGAGGCTGTTTGTAAGGGGTGTTTTTTATTGGGGTATAGAACTTTAAGTTGGCATCACTTTTTTAACTGGCAGCCATTTTGTCAGCTGTCAAGTGATTAATATTTAGTTTGGTTTGCCATTTCATCATGAACAGGTTGACAAAAGAACAACGCTTGCAAATCGTGCAAATTTATTTCGAAAGTAATGGTTCAGTTCGCGAAGTTCACCGCAAGCTCCGTCCATTTTATGGTCGACATAATCGTCCATCAGAGCAATTAATTCGGTTAACCATGGATCGGTTAACATGGACCATTGGATTATTTTCTTTGGGGATATGTGAAGTCGCTCGTCTACGCCAACAAACCAGAAACACGTTAGGGGACTTGGAAGCCATCATTCGTGGCGTTATTGCCAACATACGGCCCCATATGCTCGAAAAAGTGGTTGAAAAGTGGACCTGTAGAATTGGCTTTATTCGAGCCAGCCGCGGCGGCCACATGCCCGAAATCATATTTAAACATTAATGGCATAAAATTATCCTTCCAATAAAGCCAAATTGATGGACATTAAAACGATTTTCTTGTGTTTTATTTCAATTCGAAGTTCTGTATCTCAATAAAAAAAACACCCTTTAGTTTATCATTTTATATTAAAGCTTTTTTATGACGTCATTGACTGTCCTCAGGCCTTCGCGTCGGCTAGCGTTTTTTGCTTACGCTGCAAGGTTGGCGATGAAGGTTCTTGTGCTACTTCTTGTTTGCCTTTCAACTGCTTTATCCAGGAGTCTTCTTTTCAGTTCAGATCTTCTAGATTGGCGCTTAGTTTTTAAGTATTGCTGTGTTTCTACACCCCCTTTTTCAACCAGTTTGCGTTAAATATGCTTTATCTTTCCGTTTAGTGACTCCGATGACTTCGTTGGCAGTGTTATTAAAGATGGAATTGACGTTCATGTGTTGGCTTTCCAAAACTTAAGTTATCTCTAATTGTGCCGATTTTGAATGCTGCAACATTCCGTGTTGTTGTTATTGCAGCAACAATGTGCCGAAGAATTGCTTTTCGGGTCAATCCGGTCCATAAAAACCGCAGTCGTGGAATTGCTTTTTTTTGCTGATTGTTGTTGCTGTTGTCTTTTAGGAAACAAATTAGGCTCAGCGACTTAAAGCAATAGGTCTGAGTACATTTTTGCACTCCGGATCACTTTTATATCGTGTCTACTTATACATTTAAACCAAAATATATTTTCAAATAAATGTTTTTCAGTTATGATTAAAGTGTCAAAAACCGAAAACTGACACTCCGGTTTTCATGTCCAAACCTGACAGTCGGTTTAACAAAAAAAGCTCTAACCCAACATGTCGGTTTACTCGGTTTTTGCTGTTTCCGGTTTTTCGTTTTTTGGTTGTTGTACGAGTATGTATGAGCAAAAAATTCATAAATTCCAAGTACGGAATACGCAGTTTCCAAGTACGGAATACGCAGTTTCCAAGTACGGAATACGCAATTTCCAAGTACGGAACACGCAATTTCCAAGTACGGAATACGCAACTACCAACTAAAGCTATACCCACTTTTAAGTATACCGATCAGTATAATAAAAATGAAAAATGAGTCATAATGGTCCACGTTTTCATATAGCCCCAGTGTAAAGATCTCTCCTGATATAACATACAACCGATCTAGAACATCCATATTTATTCCGATTTATTTATATGACCTTATAATGGTTGGTCCATCTAGAGGTATTTTTTCAGAACAAAACAAAAATATAAAAATTCAAATCAAGTGTCCAAATTTTTTATTGGTAATTTGAAAGGACATTTTATGGCATTAATTTTTGAATATATAAGTAATTTCCTTCAAATGTTGGCCGCAACTACGCCTCAGGGTTTCCATTCTGAGGGTCTAAATTTAGATGACTCGTTCGAGCATTTCGACCGGTGTGGCTTTAATGACACGCGTAATGTTAGCTTTCAAAACCTGAATCCGTAACTGGTTTGTCAGCATAGATTTTGGACTTTACGTAACCCAAAAAAAATTCTAAAGGTGTGATATCACTCGATCTAGGCGGCCAACTGTCCAAAACGTGAAATTGGCTGCTTTTCGAAATGACCTCTCAATAAATCCATTGTTTGAGCAGCTGTATGGCAAGTTGCACCGTCCAGTTGAAACCAAGTGTCATCAAGATTACGGGCTTTAATTTCAGGTAGCATATTGATCGATATTATGGCGCTATAGCGAGTACCATTCACGGTTACGATCCGGCCATAATCATTTTTGAAAAAATATGCAACGATGATTCCACCAGCTTATAAACCGCACCAAACCGTGGCTTTCTCTCGGTATATATAATGGCACCTCTTAAACTGCTTCTTGTTGCTCTTCAGTCCAAATGCGGCAATTTTGTTTATTGACTTTGCTGTTGAGCCAGAAATGGGCCAACAATTTGGTCGAAAACAGCTGATCTTCCCCTCACCGAACGCTCCATAATACAGTTGCCAACATTTAAAGGTAATTATTTTCAAAAAAATAAATGCCGTAAAATGGTCATTCAAATTACCAATAAAGATTGATTTGAATTTTCATATTTTTTTTAGTTCTGAAAAAATACCTCTAAATGGATCACCCTATATTTAAAATCTGGGTAAATTAAGAGCCCGTTCAAGGGCATAATTACTTGACTTCTGTTTCGGAAACATTTTCCACTATTAGCAAAAGGCAAAAACCGGAATTCCGGTTATTGCCGCCTTTTTACTTAAAAAAACCGACAGTCGGTTTTTTCAAATCACGGCTTTGAAAAAACCCCGGCTTTTGGGAAACTCTAGTTATGATATTAACACATACAAAACACTTGTTGCTATAAATGGTTATTCTTGTAAATTATTACTTGTGTTATGATTCAACATAATTAGTTTGTTTAAGACTGTGGCCTCCTACTCTGTGGGGCTAGGTTCTTAAAACGGTCTCGCTGTCTTACATGTTACACTAAAAAGATCATACAGTTCATTTAGGCTAGATTTTGCTGTTGACAGTTTTGAATGTTTTTTTAATAATATGGAATTTACTTTATTTTCAGATGTTATCAACTTTTAGACCGTCGTCTGAGGAAAAGCTTAAAAAACATGTACTTGGTACATCCGACATTTTGGATCAAATCGATTATTTGGATGACTAGACCATTTGTTAGGTATGTATAACAATTATTAGAAGTGTATCGTATTATTTGACTAGCAAAAAAAAACTTCCTTAAACCCGCTAAACTTTAAATCTTTATCGAAAACCATAAGACACTTTCATTTTGAAAGAGTGAATTACTCCTCAAGCAAATTAGATTCGTTTTTTTTAGTGTTTGTCAAAGAAGGGAGGAATAGTAAGCCAGGGAAGATATAAAGAAAATAACACCGAAACGTTTCGTCGTTGGCGGGGAATGACTTGCCTGTTACTCATTAATCGATCTATATATTCCAATCATTGTTTGATTTTGCATATGATTGGTAGTAAGCCGAAGAGCGTAGACAAGTCGACTTAACGAAAACATTCCTTTCATTTTCACAAACTGTTCGACTGAATTTATTCCGGTACTAAACATTTTTTTTACAAGTAGTTGACGTTTTTATTAATTTATTACGAAATGTGGAGCATCTACCAACCATTTTCAAATATGTTGAAAATGAGTATGGTACAAACAAACAAGGTACGAGTGCTGCTATATATATATATTTCTGGCCTAATAATGAAAATGCGTATATTTATCATTAAAAAATGTTTTTCAAATATTCTCCAGTATGATTTATACACTTTTGCATGCGCTTAAACCAATTGTCGAAGCACTTTTTCCACTCCGATTGAGACACCTCCAAAACATGGTTTGAACGCTTCAGCAGCATCTTCTGGCGACAAAAATCGTTGACCACGCATTTTCTTGCTTGATGTGCGGGAATAAAAAGAAGTCATTGGGTGCCCAGTCAGAGCTGTACGGCGGATGATCCATCAATTCGACGTTTTGGCCGGTCAAAAAGGCGCTGGTTTGAGCCGATGTGTGAGAACTCGCATTGTCATGGTGCACAATGTTTCTTCTTCTCTTGTTCGGTTCGAGGGCTGCTATATGTATATTTCTGGCCTAATAATGAAAATGCGAATATTTATCATTAAAAAATGTTTTTCAAATATTCTCCAGTATGATTTATACACTTTTGCATGCGCTTAAACCAATTGTCGAAGCACTTTTTCCACTCCGATTGAGACACCTCCAAAACATGGTTTGAACGCTTCAACAGCATCTTCTGGCGACAAAAATCGTTGACCACGCATTTTCTTGCTTGATGTGCGGGAACAAAAAGAAGTCATTGGGTGCCAAATCAGGGCATTGACCCATCAATTCGACCTTTTTGGCCGGTCAAAAAGGCGCTGGTTTGAGCCGATGTGTGAGAACTCGCATTGTCATGGTGCACAATGTTTCTTCTTCTCTTGTTCGGTTTCCGAATTTCTCCGAAGACTTCAGGCAAACAAATTGTGGTGTACCACTCAGAATTGACCATCCTACGTTGCTTAGGCGGAACAGACGCCACATGACCAGTTTTGCCGAAGAAACAGGCGTCCATTTGCTTCGAAGTGCTTCTTGCACGAACAACTTTCGTTGGATTTGGCTCGTCTTCGAAGACCCACACGTCGAATGCTGTTTTGTTTCGGGCTCATACGCATAGATCCATGATTCGTCACCTGTGACTATCTTATAAACGCCATTTGAAGCACTGCGATTGTATTTTTCTAAATTTCCTTGCACCAATCGTTACGAGCCTTTTTTTTTTGAGCGATTGTCAAATTGTGCGGAATTCAACGAGAACAAACCTTTTTTACGGCCAGGTGTTCATGCAATATCGAATGTATGCTGGTGGAAGAAATGTCGAAGGCTGTCTCTATCTCACGGTATGTCACATGACGATCGTGCATTATCAGTTCACGCATGGCATCAATGTTCTCTGCCACAACGGCCGTTTTTGGACGACCTTCGTCTTTGAACGAGCGTCGGCCACGATTGAATTCATTAAACCAGTTTTTCACAGTGCTATAGGATGGTGCTTCATCGCCATACAAAGATTTTATTTCATTGATGCAATCTTGTCGTGATAGTCCACGTCGAAGGTTGTGAAAAATGATCGCACGAAAATGTTCACGAGTTAATTCCATTTTTTTTTGTCAAATTGATTGTTTCAAGTCATGAAGTTCATTTTCATCTCCGAGATTATGTCAAGAAGCTAAATTGCAGCGTATGTGGTTCAGAGAACCCGTTCGTGACTATTAAGGAGCCAATGCAACCACAACGAGTTTGGTGTGGATTTTGGGCTGGCGGCATCATTGGCCATTTTTCTTCACGAATGAGCAAGGAGCCGCCAATGCATCGATGCACTCTTGTCGTGATAATCTACGTCGAAAGTTGTGAAAAATGATTGCACGAAAGTGTTCACGAGTTAATTCCATTTCTTTGCCAAATTGATTTTTTCAAGTCACTGCAAACAACACAAATGATGGTCGTACGTCAAAACGTTCTGAGTAAGTTAATGCTGAAAAATGTCAAACTTTCCAATGGTAATGCCAGATGGCGCCAGGCAACACTTAGTGTTGCCTAGGCCAGAAATATATATAACAACCCTCGTGCTAGACATCCTTGTTTTGCAAGTAGTTGACGTTTTTATAAGAAAAAATATAATGCATAACGTCGCATGTGGAGCATCTACCAACTGAGACATCTCCTTTCGTTTTATAATGAAAATATGTTGAAGATATGGGCATGGTACAATTAACAAGGTATAGTCACTAGCCCAACAACAAATAAACAGTTCGCCGTACTCTCAAAGTCACTTGAAGGAAATGCCAAAAATAAATTTGATATAGAAATGTAGCTTTACAAACTTCAAGAATCTTTGTCAAATTTTAAAGTTGAAATTCTATGAGATAAGATTCTAAATCAGCTGACTGCATAACTCTACTTCCATGGTACAATAAACAAGGTACAGTCATTAGCCCAACAACAACAAAAATAGTTCGCTAGATTGTCAAAGTCATTGAAAGAGAATGCCAAAAATACATTTTTGTGAATGTTCGATAATAATTGTGAATGTTGGATAAAGAATTTTTCCTTTACAAACTTAAACAAACGCCATTGTCAAATTTCAAAATTGACAATTTAAATTACTACGAGAAAAAAATTAGAATCAGCTGTTAACATAACTCTTTATTGTACCATGTCTACTTCTTTATTGTACCATGAGTATGGGCGTCAAAAATAGTTTTTTTTATATAATTTTAAATTTGAAGAAAAACATATTTAACAAAATCGGTAAAAGCATTTTATTAATTAACATTTTCTTCTATACATTAAAATTGTTTAAAACAAAAATACTTGATAATACTTTGGTATCTAAAACATTTTCAGTAAATAAAAAGAAGTTTTTGGTTTTATGATAACGATTTGAATTTGTTGCCTTAGCGGGGTTTTAAGCAGTTGTTTTCGCATGTAAAACACGCCTATTATAATACACTTTTTAAAGATAGTATGAAATACTTTAAATATAAATCACACCTTTCGTTTTAGCACGAAATTCTGGCGCAAATTAGTGTATGTGAAGTCTTTGGATGAACTGTCACTGTATGTAACAGCACTAGAGAAAGCATCCATACCAGAAAAAGTTAAGCAATACGATTCCAAAAAGCATTGAAACCACCTCCCAAACGTCATGGTAAACAAAAAATATATTTAGAAAATGATTACTCCTCCTACACAACAAACAAAAAAAAACATACGAGTACAACACGTACATTTGAAGAATACTCAGACAAAGTTCTTTATGCCTATCCTATTTTTTTTAAAGTTTATTTTCTTTAATGTGATATATTTCATAATTTAAGATTTATCTTCGACTGTATATTTTTATCTTCCTTTACTCTATAGAAACATACATACGTAAGTGTATGTACGTAAATAAAACTAAAAACGTTGATCTCTATTTAATATTGTATTACATACAAACTCGAAAATGCAAAAAAAAAATCCACAACAGATTGTGCTTTACAAAAAAAGTTCATGTAAATCAAAAACGAATCTCGTTTCAATGCTAAAAACATCTTTCGAATTCATTAGAAGCTATCCATTATTTGTATTCATTATAGATTTGTGTTAATTTATGTGAAAAACCTAGAATATTTTTGATCAAAGTCAGAAGTCGGTGTGAGATATACTTATACATACATTTTCGGATCAGAAGAAAACTTGAAAGATCATTTGGCATTTCCCATAATGTAAGAACAATAGTAGAATCGAAGGATAAAAAAATATTAAAAGGCCTACCAGACGATGATGTAGGTAGAGCACATTACGTACCCGTACAACACAGTCTAAAATTAGGGCTAGAATCACGAATGTAAAATAGTTTTTTTTTTTTCATTTTGTACTTTTAGCTCTAGAGCGATCACACATTGAGGTCTCATTGGCGAATTCGTATTGGGTTTTTTGGAATGGAATAAATGAAACTTTAAATCAACTCAAACTGATAGTTCACAGAAATTATACACATTTTTACAAAGCAAAAGTGTAGCAGTTAATTGATTTTTAATAACTGCTTAAGTATTTTATTACAATTTGTAGTTTTTTATATTCTGCTTTTGTCGAATTCGTCGATGGGCCCTCTTTTTATTATTGACCAACACTCAGGGGATTTCCCCCATTATGCAGTGCATTGCGTTGGTGAGTGGAAAGTAAGGGATCAGAGGTAGTAATGTTTATTGACATTTGTCTTAAATTTCGGGATGTCGTAATTGGTGGGAAATCGATTCCACATACGGACATTACGGGCAAAAAACGAATTCGATCTGTTGTGTATAGTGCGGTCAACTGGCCAATCGATAACAAACGGGTGTGAATTCCTGGAAAGTCGCGTATTCCTGGCGAACATCCTAACGTCAGGAATAAGTGTCGAATGTCAGCGGAGCACACACCATGGAAGTAACGATAGTACAGCGACACTCATCCCGCATACCGACGATGCTCGAGGGAGACAATAGAGTTGGATACCCTACTGTCATCTTTCAGCACCATCGTAGTGGATGTAGTTTAAACCCAAATTGTACATTGCAACCGGGTGCTGTGACCCATAGAACAGCAGAGGTGTTAGATAGGCCTCGGCCCCTGACCAAGGGGGAAGTTGTGTCCTTATTACACGCTTCGAATTGGTACCGGCGGGATTTGTTCGATAATTTGTAGGACTATGGAGCGCTGGCCGTCGCTTATTAATGGCTCCAGTTGCGATGGCGCACCATGGTTGAAGCTATCACAGCAAGAATCATGTCACTCGGTCGATGTTGCCTATCGGCACCATCGCTCTCCTTTGAACACGGTCAAGTAGCTCCAAGTATGATTTTCAAGCACCTGCCCATATATGGGAGTTGTATTCCATCTTAGGCCTGATATAGGTCTATAGATGTTGAAAAGCTCAGAAGGAGTGAAATATTTCTCACACCGCTTTAGAACGTCTATACACTTGAGTGCTTCTTTCGACACTTCGAATACATGTTTCGCCCAACGAGCATCACATTGTATTTTTATGACCAGAACATCAAGAGCATCTGATTGTTCAACATCAATACTTTCGAAAGAAATTGACGACATTGTTAAGTAAGCGAATCGCTTGTAAGACGACAATCAGCACTGCGTCTTGCGCGCATTAAAATCCACTCTGTTCGTTTGAGTCCAGTCGGAAATGGCCTGTAAATCCCAGCCTAGTGTTTCATCCATAAATCGCCTTCTGTCTTCAATATCTTGAAGACTTGGCCTATGGTTGAATGAATAAGAATGGCAGAGGTTGCAAACGAGTAGACAGAGGTTGCAAACCGTGAATCCAGGTCTGACCCAACAGATCATCAATGAAAATAAGAAATAAAGAGGGAGAAAGGACAGAGCCTTGTGGTACACCTGCGGTAAGCCTATGTTTGTTGAGAACCCATCTACAAGAACTCTTATAGTGCGATCTCTAAGAAAGCTCGATATAAAACGAGCGAAAGTACTACCGACACCAAAAGCGATCAGCTTTGATAAGAGTGCACCGTGCCAGACTCTAACAAAGGCCTTGTAGATATCCAGAGCCACAATTTTATTCTCACCAAACTGGTGGATAGACCGACTCCAGCGCTCCGGCAAGCCATATTGTCGATCACTAAGCAGGTCGTTGGACTCTAAATACCTCACAAGAAGGTGGTTAACCATGATCTCCATTACCTTGGAGAGAGCAGAGCAAATCGCGATTGTCCGATAATTTGCAAAATTATTAGCTTCGCCCTTTTTAGAGATTAGCTGGACGTCGGCAAACCTTCCAACACGCTGGGAATAAAAAAACATGGAGAATTGGGTCTACATTCTTACAAAACCAACTCAGGAATTGAAAAAAAAAACAAAATTATCAGTTTAGGCTAGGTCAGTAGGTTGTGTGCAAGAATGTAACTCCAACCAGTCCCCCATAAGATCAATTGTCCTCTTGATAGACATGATTTTAATACAGTTAAAAACGTTGCGTAATGGACGGGCTAGCGTCGAGGAGCACGCTTCGGCACTAGGACAAGTGCCGAAATACCATCCGGGCCCAGGGACTTATTTATATCGAGATTCGCAAAAACCTTTTTAACCCCACGTCTTCGAAAAAATATCTGAGGCATGGAACTAGATACGTTTTCGGTCACGGTGAGTGATGGATTGCTTTCCGGCAAGCAAGAATATCCTGCAAACATTTCAGCCAATAGGTTTGCTTTATCAACCGGGTCAGTGAATGCCTGATCGTCTTTAACAAGAGTTGGGATATATCATTTTCTCTTCTTACAAAAGACCAAATGCTCTTACTTCCCCTGGGGGAAGCAAGAAACTATGTACGTAGACGTTCGTGCAGAACATTTTTCACGCCTAAGCACTCTGGCACACGAAGTCCTTGCCTGTTCCGCAGCAGTTTAGTATTGGCGTTTTTGTTAAGGCTCCAATGTCTGATCGCCTCCTCTTTAGATCTCACTGCATCCCTGAATGCCTGGTTAAACCAACTGTTTTTGGCTGGTTTAGCCGACATAACTTTATTTGGAATCAATGTCTTCATTCCAAATAAAATTATATTTTGGATCATTTCAGCCGCAACATTTACGTCGTTGTCAAGAAAGCAAAGTTTCCAATTTAAATGACGAAAAAAGTGGCTGAGCTCAGCCCAACGTGCCTTTTTGTAGATAACAACTGTCAGCTTTGGGGCTGGTTTCGAAGCGATACGAAGAGCGGAATACAAAAAGGATGCTGAAACAATGCAGTGATCAGAGTTACCAGAAGGTGCAAGGACATTAACTTCATACTTTTCAGGGTGCGAAGTTAAGTAAAGGTCAAGAATATTGTGATGGTGCCCTTCGACACACGGAATTTGCGTTGGTGCATTCACTAATTGCGTCAAGTCATTTTGCGCGGCGAAGAGCTCGGCGTATTGGCGGAATTGTGAACATTGAAATCTCCAGCAACGACGATTTCACTGTCAGGATAACTCTCTAAAACTTTCGTTATTGAATCGGAAAGTTTGGGCTTCTGAAATTCGGGAGTGAAATTCTGGATCTTGTGAGCATAAGTGTTGCTGGCTCTGAAACACTTTTTCGTTACGTACATATACCACAAGTCCTCTGTGGGAAATAATGAGGTAGGGTGTGGTACCCAGGAACGTAAAAATCCTGTGAATCAGAATCCTCACGCACCTCGGTCGCACAAAGAGCTAGAACATCAGGCCTATGGAAATGAATGTGGGAGAACACAGCAAAAAAAATTCGCACGTAGGCCACGTATGTTGGCGAAATAAATGTTAAATTTATTCAACATTACGCCAACCAGTAAACAAAAACAAATGTCAGTATGTAAGTGCAGTAAACAATCTCACCCCTTTGTATACAAAGAAAAGCAATGTTGCCATATTTTTTTCAATGTTCCACTGTTTAATGCCAGCTTACTGCATTGCAAGCTAAATAGGTAACTATGCTAGTTACTTCAAAAGACCATAGCTATTGTAAGTTAATAAGTCGTCGAGTTATACACATTTAAAGTCATCTAATTATTTCAAAGATACGTTGATAAATACGTCCTGGGTAAAGTGATACTCCCCTTTTTTAAATATCTATTGCCTATAATAACAGGCTGCTTGAACAGAATTGTCATAAGCTTTATTTATTGACAGAAGGCGTAGTTTGAACCTCATCGTGATTTGGCCTGCGAAGGTATACAAGTTAGGCCTGACCGTTTTTACTTTCCAAATGTCATTGCTTACAATGCCAACTACGTTTTTTTAACAGTTCAAAAATATGATAAAAAGTTTTCTTCTGTTTCAAAAATGTTTGAGTATGATAATACTGAAATTTTCTAACAACTAATGTACTTTCTGAATCCGACAGCCTTGATCAGCATTCACAATGTGAGCAGTATTTTTGTAAAAAAAAATCACATTTCTTACCAGTCAAGATCACTTCATTTTTAGATCGAAAAGGTATTAAAAACCTACACATACTTTAAATTGAATATAAACATAAAATAATAGCAATATTTTTCAATTTGTTTTTATATTGCCTTTTGCAATTTTATATAGAACGATTTTTTTAACATGAGTTTAAAGCTTTCGACAGTGCATAATGTTAGGTTATAGAACAAGTCGGCCGACGCCCCTTTTCCGCGCAACACGACGCTGAAGATTTCGATGAGTTTAAAATGACATTGTTTTGAAATTGTCAAAACTTTGAACAGAGTTGGGAAATTTTATGGAATTCAAATATGTACTCTTATATATTTTTGTTACTTCAAGCTTAAGGTCAGTTTTTTATTTAATTATTTTTATTTATTTCGATTTTCTGCTATCCTTTGGTTAGCAGCTTTAGGAAATAGGAGTACAATACTCGGTATTTGATGTTAATTTGTCGGGGAAAATATCGAAATATCGAAATAAATAAAAAAAAATTAAAGTAAAAGCTCGCCTTAAGCTTGAAGAAAAATAATATGAAAATAGTTTATAAATAAAAGGTCGAATAAACTTTCACGAGTTTAAAACTACATTTTTTTTATTTAATTTGTGGATCGGGCCTTTTGATTGAGACACGAATTAAATAAACTTTTTAATAAGTAGAATAAATAATACGCCTGCCAATTTAACTTGATTTTAATAATGGTACCGCATTCTAGCTTAAAAAATATTTTAAAAATGTTATTATTTAGCAAATGCGCTCCAACAGTTTCGTCTATAATTCTGTATTTATGTAAGATCGCATACACTTCACTTCTGTTATAAAAAGTAAACATATTGCTCTAATTTTAAGTAGAACAAATTTTAAAATTAAATATTTTTTTAAATGGTTGATTCCGAGATTATGGTCCACTTTGCTGTCCTTGGTTGTTTCAAGCGTGAAAAATACAACCAAGAACAGCAAAGTGGACATTAATCTCGGAATCAACCATTTAAAAAAATATTTAATTTCAAATTTTTTTCTCCTTAAAATTAGAGCAATATGTTTACTCTTTATTACAGAAGTGAAATGTATGCGATCTTACATACTTTATTTGTTACTATACAATAAATCTTTATAGGACCTTTCAAGTCTTTAAAATTGTTTTTTAAAAAATGTATTTGTTCTTCAAAAAATTTCCTACCAAAGTGTTTAAATATCATTACCCTGGTTGTCCCTAGCACTACTTTCAATTGAAATTTTCTCAATTTTTTTTACAAAAATATTAATTATTTATTTAATAAAACCAGTCCATAGTAAAAAATAATATTCAATCAATTTTGTTGCTATTAATGATTATAATTTTTTATTCAATTTATATTTTTATGGATGTTTATTTTCTGTCTCTGAAAATACACATCATTCCCCTGTAAAATCTTATATTCGCTACAATTCAAATTTCCAAACAAATCTTGATTTCAAGCAACTCAAAATTGATTGAACATTACATGAAGTGGGTGCACATCTAATAGTTTTTTCGTCAACAGTCTGATAAAAATTAAGTAAGTCGTGTTTTGTCACTCGTTACGAACGTTCACACTTAAGTTGGTCATTCCCTGGCTTTTTTTGTTAAATTGTTTTTTTTTTATTTTTAAATTAATTCATGATTCCGTAATAAATTAAAATTTTGATGTGTACCTTTTAAAAATGACCTGTCATTCTTAAAAGTAAGACATCTACCTGAATTAAATATTAAATTCTGCAAATAAAATCGAATGCCAAAAATAATGTCGAAATTGGCCCATAATCTGGGAATCACCCAAATAAATTTTTAATCTCTAATGCATTCAAATGCATCCTCGGGAAGAAATAAATTAGAAAATGAACGGGGCAATATTTAAAACAAGTTAATTTTTTTTAGAAATGCAAGGAAACATTTTTATAAAAAATTAAAAAATATTTTTTGCACAAAATTAATTTTTTTTTTAAAAAATATTTTTTTAATTCCAATGTGAATACCTTTCAATACCTTTTCGCTCGTCCTAATAGCGGGTGATCAATTTAGAGGCAAAAAAATAAAAAAGTACAAAAATCAAGTGTGGAATCTTGATTGTTCATTCAAAAGGACATTTTATGGCATTTTATTTTTTAAATATAATTTCCTTCAAATGTTAACTGCTAAGCCTCAGGTTGTCCAATTTTGGATCACTCGTTCGATCATTTCGACCTTCATGGCGTTAATGACATGCGTAATGTTGGCATCCAAAACCTGAATCGTAGCTGTTTTGTCTGCATAGACTTTGGACTTTTCGTAACCCCAAAGAAAAAAGTCTAAAGGCGTGACATTACACGATCTAGGCGGCCAACTTACCGGTCCAAAACGTGAAATTAGCTGCTCTTCAAAATGAGCTCTCAATAGATTCATTGTTTGAGCAGCTTCACCGTCCTGTTAAAACCAAATGTTGCCTAGATTACGGCCTTCAGTTACAGGTTGCAAAAAGTCCGATATCAAAGCGCAATAGCGAGCGCCATTCACGGTTTCGTTCCGGCCATCATTATTTATGAAAAAAATATGGATCAATGACTCCACCAGCCCAAAAACCGCACCAAACCGTGGTATTCTCTAGGGATAATGACAACTCTTGAACCTCTTCCTGTTGCTCTTCTGTCCAAATGCGGCAATTTTGTTTATTAACGTTGCCGTTGAGCTAGAATGCAGAAAATTTTGGTCGAAAATAGCGGATCTTCTACCAGCTTTTAAAGAGCCCAAATACTGAAACGGCGACTCGCAGGAATGTCAAACAATACGTCAATTCCATGTGAAACCAATCACTTTTTACAAGTAGTTCTTCGACTTTGACGAAATTTTGTACATTGGTTCACTTTGGTGTTCTAAAAAAATAGTTTGGGTTTTTTAAAAAAAATTAGAACTCTGAAAATTACAGCTGTGGCAACATTTTCAATACGTTTTTTGAAAAAAACTCATACCTTATGTTCTAGTTAGGATATTTGAGAATTTTTCTTTAAACTGTCAGGATTAAATTAAGTTTAGCATTTTTTTTTAGAAATATTTTCTTTACAAAATTTTTTATACTAAAATAAAAAAGCTTCAATTTTTTTGTTATCAATTGATAATTCAAATGAGATCGTAATGAGGTCTTTAAAATTTAAAAAACTATTTAATATTCATATTTGAGTTTCACTGATTAATTGATGATCAAAAAAAAACTTCAACTTAGAAAGATATTTCTTTTTCCAATTTTCAAGAGTAAGTCGTAATTTAAAACTCACTCTACACATTAAGAACGAACGACAAGTTGCATTCTTATGGAGAGCAAGCTAAACTTAGTATTTTTACACTAAAACTAATATCAATAACATCTGCAATTTTACAATCTTTTGGATTCCAGTACTATTGTAAAGAATTGTTGCATTAATTATTTGCTTACCGTAGCTTACGGATCGAATGTCTCTTTTTCTTTAAAGTCCTTACTTTGAATGTGTAGACAGAAGTTGCGATTCACTTTAATCAAAGTCGTTTTAATTTTTGGTAGGAAGTTGTTTTTATAATTATTGACATATTTTTTACGTGGAATAAAAATTTGAATTTCTGTGAAATATCCAGAAAAGGTGCTGTTTCGAGGGAAATATTTTTTGAAAACTATTATTTTAACAGGAATACAAAAAGAATATTTTCGGTAAAACATGCAAAAATATGCACTAAAAATCGATGGCATTTTAATTGATTGAAATTGATTGATTCTCAAAGATATTAACTTAAAATTAGGACTAAAACATAGGACTCCGATCCCTAGTTATGACAATTTGAAAACTGGGTTCATTAAAACTTATCGAAACTACTGAGTCGCGTAGGCGCAAACGTTGCAGCGGTCCCACCGCTACCTAATACTCGTAGCATGCTCTGTCGTTATCTTTTGAATCACACAAAAAAAATCGGTGCAAAACTAAAATGTTGTCTTATATCCTCTGCTGGAAATGTGGCTTGCATTGTGAATGTATTTTCAGTTTTGATAATTTTTATTTAAAATTATTTTTTGTATTATTTTTTCTTTTAAATATATCGATTAAGATTCACATTCCCTGTGGTGTCACTCACTTCCCACTTACGTCAAAAATCTCGTTTTTTAATCAATTTAATGCTACTCTAATTTAAAATGTACAGAAAGAAATAATTAATATCGTCAGAGCTGGAGTGCTAGACAAGCTTATAAATTTCAGCGTCTTGACTGAAAACAAAGTGACATCATAGAGAATATGAGAATATGAACATAGTTTGTAGTTTCTGTTTCATTATTGTCATTATTTTTATCAAAAAGCTTTAACAAATAGAGCGTTGCTCGCTTATGTTCTCTATATGTTTATGCCAAGTGCATTATCGGATTTAATAACACAATGTTCTTCAGTGCATAATACACTTTCTTAATAAAATATATTTAAAAAAATGAAAGAAATTAACCTAATGTTCGTAAGGATATCTTAGATGAAAGAAAGAAAATATACAATGCAATAAACATTCCGTCAGTATTTAAAAGATTTTCCTATGTTTTAAAGAAAAAACAAAAAAAAACACTTATTCTCAAGTATAAAATTTTGATATTATCATGTTCTCCACCCCACCACATTGTTATGATATTACACCATATTATTTAAGTCCATGTGTAAAAATATTCATTAGAACCCACAAGTCGGTAAACCAAATTCTTCATATGGAATAAAACCACATTGAAACACTAACCACCTAGAAACAAAAAAATTGTAAAGGGCTAAGGAAAAGAAACATATTATCTCTCCTTCCAGCTCTACATGTTACCTTAACACTCATGTATATTTCTTTAGTTATAAATAATTCCAAAACAGTTTAATTTTGGATATTAAATAACCTATCTCTCTGCCTGGCGCCTCACCTTCGTTTTCGACCACCCACCCACACTCACTACTCTTATGCAGATCAGCGATATATTTGGATATTATTAGATAACCTACCTGGCTTTATACACAATTTTTCAGTAGTACTATTTAAAATAGAACAATTTCATGTAGAAATAATAAATAAATAGCTGTATTTTTTATTGGTTTCATGAAGGTATTATTATGTATAATTATTAATCTGTTTGTGCACTTTATTCATGCAGGTATACAAGAATTTTCACTTCTATGCTTAAAAAAAATTGTGCAACCCTCACAAGTACTTACATATACAATATTCTTTTTTCTTTAATGTAACCCCATAACATTTATGTTTATTTGATAACAACAAATGCATATTTAAGAACTAAATAAATAATTTAAAAAAAAAAAAACACAAAGACCAGCTTGAATTATTTATGGCGGAGTTTTAGTACAAAATGAAATTTCCTATCAAATTTATTTTGGTGGGAAATACTAATTCAGAAAATTAGTATTTTCCACCATTGTAGGGTTCTATAAGCCGATTATCGACTAATCGACTTTTGGGTATCAATAAGTCAAAGTCGATTGAGCAATACGAGGGTTGCTGTATATATTTCTAGCGCATCTGACATTTCCATTGGAAAGTTTGACATTTTTTAGCATAAATGTGCTCAGAACGTTTTGACGTACGACCATCATTTGTGTTCTTTATAGTGATCAATTTGGCAAAAAAAAATGGAATTAACTCTTGAACATTTTCGTGCGATCATTTTTCACAACTTTCTACGTGAATTATCGGGACAACAGTGCTTCGATGAACTAAAATCTTTGTATGGCGATGAAGCACCATCCTAAAGCACTGTGAAAAACTGGTTTAATGAATTCAATCGCGGCCGAAGCTCGCTTAAAGACGAAGGTCGTCCAAAAACAGCCGTTGTGCCAGAGAACATTGATGCCCTGCGTGAACTGATAATGCAAGATCTTCATGTGACATACCGTGAAATAGAGGCAACCTTGGGCATTTTTTTCACCAGCATACATTCGATTTTGCATGAACACCTGGTCGTAAAAAAGGTTTGTTTTCGATAAATCCCACACAATTTGACAATCGCTTAAAAAAAGGTTCGTGTCGAGTTTTTGTAAAAATACGATCGTGGTGCTTCAAAAGACTTTTATATGATCGTCACAGGTGACGAATCATCGATCTATGCATATGAGCCCGAAACAAAACGGCAATCGACCGTGTAAGTCTTCGA
Organism: Hydrotaea diabolus; assembly: GCA_963513945.1. Lineage (NCBI taxonomy): Eukaryota > Metazoa > Arthropoda > Insecta > Diptera > Muscidae > Hydrotaea > Hydrotaea diabolus. The sequence goes on from OY740719.1 coordinate 173,379,135, forward strand.
AGACGAGCCAAATCCAAGCTTAGTGGTACACCACAATTTTTTTGTTTGAAGTCTTCGGAGAAATTCGAAAAACGAACAAGAGAAGACGAGTCATTGTGCACCATGACAATGCGAGCTCTCACACATCCCGGCCGGCCAGAACGTCGAATTGATGGGTCATCCGCCGTACCGCCCTGACTTGGCATCCAACAACTTTGTGGTCAACGATTTTCGTCGCCAGAAGATGCTGTTGCAGCGTTCAAATACCATGTTTTGGAGGTGTCTCAATCGGAGTGGAAAAGTGCTGAATACTTGAATACTGAATACTTTGAAAAACAATAAAACCATTTTTGATGATAAATATTCGCATTTTCATTATTAGGCCTGAAATATATATATAGCAGCCCTCGTAGCACAATCTTTGTAAGGAATATAAAACTTTTTTTTTGAATATAACTTCTAAGATAACAACCGGCCTAAAAATCTTCTAAGTTTACAACCGGCCAAAATCAAACTATTGCGGCAGTTGTTCATCTGTCCAAAGCGTTCGATGGGGTTTATCACGCCATAATGATTTCTGAAATCATGAACTCCACCCCTCCAAATGATGGGTTGTTAATTACCCTAATGGCGAGCCTTTGTAAAATTCCGAATCTAAAAATCCAAATTCCGCAAGATTAAAATAGATGGGCCACAAAGAGGAGTCCTGTTACCGATTTTATTCAACATCTACCTTGCCACACTGACCCTGATCCTCGAGCAGATGTTTCGGTTTCGTCGACCCCGATAATTATTCCATCATCTCTTTAGGCGTTAACGATGACGACATAAGTGCTAAAATATTCGCCTATGTAGCCATCACAAAGCGTTCTACTACGTTCCTCCTTATTTCCCGGACTAGAGCATTCAATATGGACCTCAACATCGTTGTCGTAGGCAGGCGTATCACCACGGTACAAAATCCAAACAAACATACATACTTGGGATAGTCTTTGCCAGCCTTCTCCACTTATTTTGCCACTCCACCTCCATCAACCAGAAAGTGAAAGCACGAAATCAGGTACTGAAAGCGTAAGCTGGCACCTACTGGGGCAGTAGGCAACAGACAGTTCCTGCTGGCATGCCACTCGCCAGCTGAGTGGGCTTGGCCGGACAATTGAAAGATGCAGCACGTCATGTGGTCCCTGTTGGCAGGCGGGACAAACGTCCGGAACGTTAGCACCAATTCGCGCTCAATGCAAATTGAGGCGGTTGCAACATCCAGATCTCAACTGAGCTGGAACTATGCGCGACTGCCGAGGTAGCGTCTTCTCCTCTATTGAAATCACCGGTGGGTGTTCCTTTAGCACTACATTCATGGTTAAGCTTGATATTGCTGCTGCGACTGCATCCGCGTACATAAGATCTGCCTAATAGTTTTGATGATCTAAAGGCACTCTCTTGTATCGCTGGTCCTCTCTCGCTAGATCATGAAGATCGTACCTGATCTGCCCGGGCGGACCCATCCTGTCCACGAGATAGTGGTAGGAATGGCTACTGCTAGGACAACAAAACTAGGAAACAAAACGAAAATTTGTGTTGCGCACGGTAAAGATCGTCGTCTAGATGGTCTTCAGATGACTTAATAAGACAGCGTGGTGATCTTCTCAGGGTGGCATTCTGGTATGACTGAATTTTCTTCCATTGAGTCGTACTCAGGTTCACCTACTACAACGGCGCTGCGAAGTTCTCTACGTACCGACCAATAGCTTTGTAAGAGGCCAACAAGGTTTCTTTGTCAGCTCCCCAAGTACTGCAAGCTAGTGATTTGAAGACCTTGTTCCTACATTTTAGCTTATCACAGATAGCTGAAGCATGTGCAGAGGATCGAAAAAGGCTGTCCAATGTGACCACAAGGAATTTAGGGTAGTTGGTAGTTTGGATGTTTGACGTCATCGACTTTCACATTAAATGACAACTACAGCTCTACGGTCCATGCAGTAAGCAGTGTGGCTAATGATTTGAAGGCGTGTATTTTCATATGCTTCGCAGTGAAGAAGCCTGCTAAGTCAGTGAGGAAACAGAGGATTTTTCTCGCATATGTTATCCGCTTTAGGTCCTGATGCCAGAATTGTAAAATCATCAGCGTACAAAACAATTTTAACGCCGTCTGGTGGTGCAGGAGTTGCCGGAGAGCCGGTTGGAGCAACGATCTTAATTGCAATATAGGACGCATTGTTCCCGGTACTCTAACTAAGTGTCCTTCGTGCCTGCAAATGACTGCGCACTTATTCAACTGTTCGTCCAATCCCACCACCCTACGCCTAATGTCAATGAAAAAGTGTCGATAATATTTCCCAGTCCCCAAAATTGTTATAGGGTTTCATATTTCGTTTCTTAGGATAGCTTATGGTAAATGACGATCCCTTTTAGATCACACTTGGGAAGAATAAGTGTTTTTTCCGAGAAATCCCGGGAAGAGATTTCAATTATATACGTTACGGATTTTCTGCGAGTTTTCCACGGGCTTTCGGGAGTTTTTAAAAATCTACAAAAATTCTTCTAAAGAGAAAATAAAATCAACTTCAAGGTACAAGTCCAATAATTTCTTGTCAAAAAGTCAACAAAAATCTGGGCCTTATCTTATTGTTTTTAACTTAGCGTCTATAGTTGCCTTTTTATTAAGCATCTGATATGGCAATTGTAGTCCACAGCCTTTTAGTACGACATAATAAAAACACTTTTATATATTTGTTTATCACTTTTATTTGCAAATGTCATTATTCTGAAAAAAAATTCCAGACAAAAAAATAAACTTAAATACTAAATGATAGCTAAATAAAAATAAAGAAATATCTACGAAAATGTATAAGAATATTTTAATAATTAAAAATAAAAAAAAACAAATTGATCCACGCACAAAAAATACTTGCTGTACCTGTTAATCGTAAATACATCCTCTCGCCTATTATCATAATGGTATAAACGCCGGAAGAACTCCAAGTTTCGGGCGCTTTCTTACGCCATCCTCCACCGCTAACGTACACCCATTTTTATCATCATTCTTGACATCTTCTGTCGTAGTTTCATCGGTATTACTGATGTCTAATTTAGCGTCCACTGACGCTCCTATAAAATAACGTTGACCTGTCGATTTTTCATGGCTTTCTTTGGCAGCAGTTTGTGATGGTGCGGTGGGTACTGATGGACTATCACTAGTTTTCACAGACTGATTTTTCCTTGTTGATTTTTCGGCTTCTTTCTCCAAATGCTTTTGTCTTCTCAGTTTACTTTTACAGTAGAGACAGTTTTTATTAGCACACGTGCCGGTACGTTCAAGTTCCGGGCAAACGAATTCATGCCGTTTATTGCACTTCAGTAGTATTTGTTGATGAAAGAAAGAAGAAAGAAACAAATAAAATAGTTATAAATTAAACAATTTCGTTACATGTCATATATAGAGGAATGTAAATACAGGGTGGCTGATGAAAGCCGCTACCAAAAAAAAAATTAATAACTTTTTTCTTTTTAATGAAACCAGATTCATTTTTTTTTTATTTTGCAGATTGATTTTTAGATTTAACAAAAATGGATAACTAGGACACTGAAAGAAGAATTTGGATTATTCGCCGCTATCGCGCACTGGAGTCCGTAGTTTCGGTTCAAAGGGAGTATAGGCGCACGTTTGGCGGCAATCCTCCGAGCAGATGGACCATAATGAGAATTGTTAACAATTTTGCCCAGCATGGGACAGTCAACAGAAGTCCATACCATCGAAACCCTTCAGTTCGGACCGAGGAAACAATCGTGGCTGCTGCAATACAAAACAATCCAAGAGTTTCGGCAAGAAGCTTATCTGCTCAAATGGGTATAAGCAGACATTCATTGCAGTCAATTATGCACAAAGATTTGGACTTATTCCCATATAAAATGCAAATGGCCCACAAACTGAATGCAGCAGACTTCTCGATTCGCTTGGAATATTGCCAGAAGATGGAAACATGTTGAACTGTCTTTTCATGTCTGACGAGGCCCATCTCTATTTAAACGGCAACATAAACACACAAAATGGTCGAATATGGAGTGCTTCCAACCCACAGATACTCCATGAGATGGGATTGCATCCTATTCGTTGTTGTTGCGGCACACACAGTGCCGAGGTGACAGCCCTTGGTCGAAGAATTGCTGCTTCGGGTCAATCCGTTGCATAGAACCGACTGTCGTGGGATTGCATTATATTCGCGTCACAGTGTAGTGTGCAGTTCATCACGCTGCATTGTCGGCGTGATGAACTGCACAATGGTCTATAAAGACAATGGTTACACCGTTACGGTTACTGGAGACCGTTACTTGAGCATGTTGGGAGGGTTTTTCTAGCCAGAACTACGCTCAATGAGAATTTCTTTTAACTCTGTGTGGTTTCAACAAGAAACCACAAATAGCCCGGCCTGTTATGACAGAATTGCAACGAAAGTGTCCCAATAAGCTGATATCCAGAAACTCCACATTCCGCTGGTCCCCCAGGTCGCCTGACCTTACTGCATCTGACTTTTTCTTGTGGGGTTATTGCAAACAGGAAGTCTACAATGCAAAACCAACAAATTAAAATGAACTTAAGCAATCCAGAAGACATTCTAGAGAAGCATTTGGCCGATTGGATCATGCGAAGCTTATTGATAAGTTACTCGTATACCTTTCGTATGGGTTCTCAAGTTCCGCGTGAAGGCTATTGCCGTCATATTTGTTTGATAGAAGACAGTATGTTTGTTTAAATGGTTGTTCCTCAGATTTGCTTTCAGTTAGTAGTGGAATTCCTCAGGGTTTTGTTTTTGGAGCGCTTTTGTTTGTAATGTATATAAATGTTATGTTTGTAAATGTTGAAACCAGTTCCTGTGTTCCTTTTGCTGATTATGTTCAATTGTTGTTTAAGGGAAATTTGGACTTCTTAGACGCGTTGCAGAGTAATATGAATTTCGTTACATCTAATTTGGCAGTTTGGCTTTCTGTTAATGGACTTACAGTCAATGTGAATAAAACGAAAGCTATGTTCTTTGGCAGTCCTTTGAAGAGCAATGTTGTAGTGTCTGTATCAAATAGTGTAATCGAATTCTTGGATAATATTCAATGTCTGGGTATAACTCTTGATAATAAGTTCATGCGAGTGTTATGCCAATATTTCTGTATTGTATTGAAGTTTACTCTGGAGCAGTGGCACAGGTCATGGATAATAATCGTCGAGCATTCAATCGTGTGGTGCGGTATTTATATTCCCTTAATATTCGGCAGCACGTTTCGGAGTACATTGATAGGTTTTTGCATTGTAGCTTTATGGATTTTACAAAAGTATTATGGATTTTACACTTTTATAAGTTGTATAAACTTCAGACACCAATCTTTTTAGTTGAGTTTTTCAGTTTGGAAGGTATAGAAGAATTCCTCCGCTTATAATTCCCCGATTGAATTCTGATTTAGGTCGATGATTTCACGTGAGAGTTGCTTGTATTTTTAATTGTGTGCCTGTCTCACTCAGAACATTTAATTACTCTTGCCATACTTACAAGACAAAAATATTTCAACATGTGCAACATAATGATTTGTAAATAATGCTTTATCTTTGAATTGAAACAATTAGTATTGGCCAGTAATCTTAGAGTGTTTCATTTTCATGCTTCTGTTACACTACGAAACTTATCCAAACTTATCCAATAATATGGTATATCAACTAATATGGCATATAAATTATTATTTTTTTATATTAAATTGTTTAATCTTACTTTAAGTTTTTTTTGTATATTTTAAATAAGTCTGGAGTAATTTTGTAACTGTATAAGCCCTAAAGGCTCGGTTACTTTTTGAATATCAATAAATGAAAAATGAAAAGCAAACCATTCCATTTAAATGAACTAAAACAATCCATTCGATAAAGAATTGCGGCGCGGCTATTCCTGTCTCAACTTTCCAAGCAGTAATGTACAACTTTTTGGTAAGATGCCGCACAAACACCAACGAGCTGGTAGGGAATTTAAAATCCATTCTTTTAAAAACTAATTAACTAATTAAAATTGTATGAGCTTTAACATGAATAAAAGAAAAATGAATTTCATACATTGAAAAAAAATATATGAGTTTCTTAATGTAGCAATACGAGTATACATCAGCCATCCTGTACAATACACTTCCGGAGAATATTAAAGCCTTTTTGCTTCTGTCAACTTAAATGAAATCGCTTTGTACAAATAGCTTATGCTTGGTATTTGTATTTATTGTTTGACATAATGGTTTACAAATGACATTACAAACTAAAGAGTTTAGGAATACAACTTCCTTTTCTACTTTGTAATTCAAATATTATAAATGACAATCAATTTGCAACTATTTTGCGTAATATATTAAACAGATAAGGAAGGAAAAATTTTGCAAAACCTATTTGAAGCAATTTTAGTCTAAGGCGATGTAAAATTATGCTGATATTAAATCATTAACATGAGCGTAATGGGATTGTTGGCATCTCATTTTAAAATTTGTTGTAAATTTATCAATTTTATCATTTACAAGATCTACATTACAAATAGCTTATATTTTTAGAAATTTGTGAATTGTTTCACACTCTCGATAGGATCCCACTGAATAACGGTAATAACCATAACCAGTGCCAAATAAACGCGTTGGGTTGCCTTTTTTTATCAAGGAGTGGAAATATCAATACAATTTTTTAAATATTTTTTACATATTGTGTTAGCACCTTTTCGTTGAATAAGCGTGATGTGTTTTGTAACACGGAAGGTATTGATACAGAGTCCTACTTCTTATCTTATTATGATGACTGAATCGTAGGTTAAAAATGTCTGTTTATTCCTTTTATTTGTGCTCCAACTTACATCTAGTAACGCTAAGGCTACTGTACAGGGAATTGTTCTATCTTTAAGCAAAAGATATGGCCACGATTTCTGCACAAAAGTCTGCAGATCGGTGGGGAATGCTAGGTCCTTAAATTGTGACGTAAATTTTCTTCAAAGTTTGCATGACAAATAAGTAAAATGCATGAAAATAAACTTATTTACTTAAGTCCCTAACATCCCATAATCGAACAAGGGGAAACACCTATGCAATCAATAAGCTGTGCACAATAGTATACCCACTGGCCGGGACCAACTGTTTTACGCAGGCTCCGAACGGTTAATGCATTTTGTAGCGAAGTTTTGACATGGCTTAGAGAAAAATCTCTTGCTTGTTAAGTCGCCGGCTTTTACGATGTGCAGACTACGGTGAAAAATGTTTGGATGTTCTTACCTGAACTTAAACGTGGTTTAAATTAAATAATAACACAGTACAACAGCCAATCTGGGGGGTGAGAAATTACAAGTCAGGGTGCTGGTACTAGGTCAGTATATTAAAACCCTCAAAGAGTTTTGCGTTCGTATGTGCCAGTTTTTTTTATGACCTTTTTGTGATTTTGCATAGCTAACAGCAAAATCACAAAAAATGCTTTGGGTAGATCCTGATAAAATATATAACAAAAAGTTAAGTGTTGAGAATACTTAATAAAAAAAGATGATGCGTGGTCTTACGGGCCACTCTCCTCTTAAGGCACATTTCTTCCGAATTGGATGAGTGGGATCAAACATATGCGAAGCATGCGAGAAAGACATCGAGACGATTGACCACTTTTTCTGACAATGTCCCGCTTACGCAAGCCAGTGTGACAGACCTAGAGCACATACGAGAGATGTGTTGGAGGAGAATCAAAAGTTTCGTTAACAATACAAAAATGACAAAGCATAGATCAAAAGTGCACAACAAGCCGTGTACTTGCTCAGATGCATAACCTTAAGGGTATAAACCCTTCATGTGGATCCCTCTATTTAAACCAACCAACCAATCATGTTAACCACGCAAAAAACATTCTGATGTTAATTTGCTCAAAGCGGAGTATTCTCCAAAATATATGACATTCTAGAAAAACGTCAACCACCAGGAGTATATTAGATAGATCCAGATAATTCAAATTGAAAGAAAGTTATACACCTCATGTTATAGGAGAACAACATTTCAGAATTCCTATTGTAGCACCTTTTAAAGGATTAGGATTTAGCTTGGAAGCCGCACAAACAGATGGTTGAGTGTGTTTTCAAGTGGGTAAAAACTATTTAGTACTGTCGAAAAGAAGTTGATGATCGGCGTTTCCTTGCGATAAAAAATCTTTAATCTGACTATACTGTACTACTTACCTTATCTGCCAATTGACAAAATCCTCTTAAAAAGTCAATGCAAACTTCGGCGTTAGTGCTAAGCTTCTTGTGTAAATAGGGACAATCGTTGCGTACACAAACACCTTGAAGGAAAAATTTACAAACAGGCATTTTGGACAACGAGATGTCATGAGACAGCAGGCACTTTAAGTTCAGGCATTCTCCTCGTAAAAATCTAGAAGGAAAAGAGCAAATATTCTTTAAGCAGAACATGCAATTTGTATATAATTCAAAATTTACTTGCTACAGATAGCCACTTGCTGCTTGTTGTGAACTTTTGAACATTTGCCACGCTCAAAAGCAGCGCATTTTCCCACGCGCTGATAAATTGGGCAGGGAACATTGGATTTTACCAAATGTTTTGACAATACCTGCAAACTTTTCTGCTTGGCATTGTGGACGTATGCGCGAGACCAATGATTACTGGTGCGAATTAAAACATTATTTGCTGATGGGGCCGAGACATAAGTAAAACCACCAATGTCTATGCGTCGACAGGTTGGCAGTTTGCTAGCACCTTTCGGTGTGGTGGTGTCCTTTTCAGTGTTGGCTACACGGGTAAGTTTGAATTTTTGAGAATCCATTATGTACTTGGTACCTCGTACAAAAATGGTTAGGCCGCCCTGTAAGTGTTTAGCGGCAAGCGAACTTGCCGATTTGCTCGTCTTCGAAATGGCATTTGCGGTGTTATTGGACATGTTCTTAAGTTGCAAAGTATTACGCGTCGATTTGTAAAGCAAGCCATTGATATTTAAAAGCTGCAGTTTTCGGTTCATACTTTGGATATTTGTAGATTTTCTTGCAGAACCATTTTTCAGAGGACTAGGCTGAGCCAAACTAGTGGAGGTTCTTCTCAGAGCGTAGCGACCCACAAATGATTTGCGTTTTATTTTTAATATTGGCGTAGAAATTGTTGCCTTCTTCCTAATAACCCGATTATCCAATTTGTACTTGGTTTTAATTGTTTTTGTTCCCACTCCGGCTGCAGTAGTCACCTTTACTACATGCTGTGCCGCCTTAGAAGGCTCTGGAATCACAGATTTTCTTATCAATTTACGTTTGGTCACAACTACCAAAGGTTGTGTTTGCATTCCTGCAGGTTCTTTCGGCAATAATGGCTTTTGTGGTGATTTTATAACAGGTTCCCGTATTAAGCGATTTTTTGATTTACATATAATTTTTCTTTCATCGGTGGGTAGCACTCTTCCAGCTGGAGCTGTTGCACACACGGAATTCACAAGTCCTGTCGCTTTGTCGCAGAGTTTGGTGTCGCTTGCAGATGGTTCCATTTGTCGTTCCTGGATATTTAGAAGGAATCTAGGATTCATATGAATTGTTGTTGTTTTTGTTCGCTTTGCCAGGAACAAAGGGTTAATATGTGCATTCGCTGGTATCTGAGTTTGAGTTGGTGCGACATCTACCGTCCTTTGATCATGTCCCACAAAATTTGGATTTATGTAAATTGTTCTACTTGGATTGCAATTTTGAGGTAGCATTTTCTTATTTTTTTTATCAATATTTAGTTAAATTGGCATGGAAAATAATTTTCACGATGAGAGAAATCAAGAAACTCTGAAATGTGAAATGTCATAATTTTTGCGTAGTTGCAAAGAACGAAGTCGACGTGAAATGACGGCGTTGAACATATGACCAAACTCGGCCTTCATTTCATACTGATTTAAGTACTGTAGTGACCAAAGATGCAAACATCGAACCGGTTATAAACCGAACCATATCACTTTATTTGTCTGTGAACCTAACCGTCAACCAGACCACTAAATATAACTATAAATTATAAAAAAAAAAACACTTGGGTTTTGCCAAAAACAATTATTTTCTCGAGAACTTCTTAATGTGAAAAAATATATTCATCAAAAGCTTTTTTCATACAAGAATACGAATCTCTAAGCCTATCACATATTATTTTATAAATGTAGCACTTTGTTTACCTTAGTATAGATGACGTTTTTCTTTTTAATAAAAAAATATTGTTTTCCTATAATTTTAAACCATTGAAGCAAAACACAAAAAACAAAGTTCAAGACAACCTAAAAATCATTTTTTAAACCAAACCAATGGTCCAGACCTGCTCTTAAAACATCTGGCATGTTCTTTTTTTGCTTTCCATTTATAAGCCCGTTTCTGAGTTCATCTTTTCATGTGATAATGGTAGTGTTTTTTGTTCGGTGTCGATAACTAAGAATTGTTAACCAATAGTTAAGTTATTTGTTAAAAAGGTGCCAACATTGAGCATGCCTGTAGAAAGACCAATGCTGTACTCGATTCTGCAAAAAAAAAAAGAAAAATAATTTCTTGTACCCGTTTTAGTATTTAGCACGAATAGAGACTTATACTCGATAGTTATTCAGGCTAAGTACTAATAATTAATTATAGTACTTTTTTAAGACTAGTAATTCTGTTCTATTCCTTTAGACATGGACAGAATTGACTCTTTTTTTGTTAACAAACGAGTTAACTATTGCGCTTTTGCTCTCCAGTCTTATTTATTGAGGCTTAACCTAAAAACATCACTAATGTGTCAAGCTCCATATAAAAAAATCTATAAAACTGTGACACACTTCCTGTACTTGAAGAAACTTTTATTATTTCTCGGAGAAATGATGTACACATCTATTGTTTTACTTAAAAAAAATATTGAAAAATCTCATTGATTGAAATGATTCCACTTCGCCGAAGTTGATTATTTTTCATTAAGAGCAACATGTGATGTATTCGTTTTAAATTGAACCTAAAGAGCACGAACCAGAAATCAAGTGAATCTCCTTTTGGGAGATATTTCAAACATGGACTATGGTCCTGTTTTACCACTGTTCGCAATTGTGGTCCATACTGTCAATATATTTGGCTAGCAGATGTAGCTTAATTAAGTAAGAAAGTTATTTTTGTGGCTATTTCAGGAGGAGTACACCTTGTTGTGAAACTGTAAAATGAACAGATCTTTTTCAGGATCTTGTCAGTATTTATTTATTTATATTTAATTTATTTATACAATCACAAAGACATTAAAAAAGGAAATTTTAGCAGTTTTCACTTGAATTGAATTACAATTAAGTGATATCTTGAAATTACAAGAGCTACACCGGCAACAATTTTTTAAATGACCAAATAGTATTTTTTTCAAACTAGGAAGCTGGGGGACATTTGTCAGTTTTTTTTTTTAATTTTACAAAAGAAAAATTACAGAATTCCATATTTCGAATTTAGTGTTTTCCATGTTTTTGTGTTTCAATTTTGACTATATAGCGTGATATAGTGTGATTGTGTACAAAGGAATATGGAAAAATAAACCATGAATTTGAGCATTACTGATTTAAGTACTGATACTTTTAGTTATTGTAAAGAGAATCATAAATCATATCTTGTTCAATTTATCGTTTTGTTTTAAACAAAATATCGTCTTTGGAAATGAAATCTTTATCGATAACGTTCATTAAATCTATATCGTTTATAAAATAATCGATTTGCAACTACTAAAGTAACCGAATTCCCATTCACTAATTCATTTCTCTTTTCTTTCTTTGTAATTTCAAGTTAAAAATCGTTTAAGTCATTTTGCCATTTTAAAATCCAAATCCTAAAACAATAGGCTGTTAATATATTAATAGTTTATGCAGTTTTCAAGCATAAACTGTGTTTGAAAAATTTAACGACGAAACAATTCGTAAAAGTCGGATTTAGAAGAGGAATTCGAAGGCGACTCAATTTGCAAAAAAAAAAGAACGAAGAGAATAGGTGCGAAAAAGAATACTGAAAAAGCAGCAAGCAAGTAAAGTAAGTGTGCAAAAGGATTTCATTATTCGAATTACGCCTTCGAATTGTTTAAATAACATGTATGTATCAATTAATTAAATCACGGGGTGAATAAACTCAACAAAAATTACTAGAAACGCAAATTATAAAATCGAACCAAGAAAAAAGAAGAGAAAATACGTCTGTATGTACTGCAGGCGAAAAGAAAAACAGGCGGCGCCATTATGTCCAAGTGCAGTGACAAAAAAGAAAATCGTTTGGGGGTGTATGGAGAGAAACAAGAAAACCCGATCCCAATTGCAATTGTATTACGAACAAACAGGGATTTGGAAAATTGAGATCAGTAAAAAAAAAATTGCTAATTGGCTACTCGTTTTTTTTACAGATGGAAAGCCCTTGTGAATCTGAAAGCTCATTGGACGGTGGCACCATGCTGCCCCCAAGTCCGGTTTCCAGAGAGCAACTGCAGAAGCGCATCGAATCTCTAACTCAGCAAAATAAGTAGGTTTCTTTTTCTTGACTGATTGTAGTAGAGCACGTTCCCCTAAATACTAATTTTCTATTTTTTTTCCTTGTCCTTAACAATAGAGTTCTGAAGGCTGAATTGGATACTATGAAAATTAAATGTAAAGTGGTGCAGGAAGAGAATCGAACGCTGAAACAAGCTTCGGTCATTATTGTAAGTATATCAATCTTAGATTAGTTATGTCTTCTCGCAGGCCTAAATTTAAAATAATACAACAGTGGTAGGGAGCGGAGTGGTCGGTCATCTAAAGAATGAAACTTTGACTTTCCCGACTTTTTTATTTATTCTTTGTGCACTTACATAACGACATTCGATTCTGTTTTATTTACCATTTTTCAGTTTTCTTACGTTCAATACAATACAGCCATAATTTGAAATACCATGAACCATGAAATATAGCCAAAGAGATAAATGCATACTTACTGTAGGTGATGAATGTTGTAAACGTCGAAAAAGACAACTACGACACTCTAACGCTACAAATTTAGGCAAAGACCTTAACAAATATTTGTACCAGTAAAGAAGCCTTTCACTTCTGCCGGAACATGGACAAAACAATAAAGTCGTATTCGATGTAACATCCGTTTCAGGAACATTAACATTTGTATAGCCATAGTCTGAGACCTACAATTTACTTCCGGTTCGGAATGTAATATATTTATGTAGAAATATTAACGTACATCGCGTTAATATAGCATGACAGGTAATTCGGTCCAAACGAGATATTTGCCTAAAACTCGACTTTGAGGCAAATTCAAAATCACATGTACAGGGTGGACCAAAAGTTACCATGGGGTTAATAACTTTGATAACTTTTTCGTTTATTAATTTTTTTTCTCATATTATATAGTATACGAGAGCTGTTATGAATATTTCTGGTCTAATAATGAAATATTTATCATCAAAAATCGTTTTATTGGGTTTCAAAGTATTCTCCAGCATGATTTAAAAACTTTTACATGCGCTCAAAACAATTGTCGAAGCACTTTTTCCACTCCGATTGAGACACCTCTAGAACATGGTTTTTGAACGCTTTAACAGCATCTTCTGGCGACGAAAATCGTTGACCACGCATTTTTTCTTGATGTGCTGAAATAATAATAAGTCATTGGGTGCAAAGTCAGGGCTGCACGGCGAATGAGCCATCAATTCGACGTTTTGGCCGGTCAAAAAGGCGCTGGTTTGAGCCGATGTGTGATAGCTCGCATTGTCATGGTGCACAATGATTCGTCTTCTCCTGTTCGTTTTTCGAATTACCCCGAAGACTTCAGGCAAACAAACTGTAGCGTGCCACTCAGAATTCACCATCCTATGTTGCTCAAGCGAAACAGTCGCCACATGACCAGTTTTGCCGAAGATACAGGTGACCATTTGCTTCGAGGTGCTTCTTTCACGATCAACTTTCGTTGGATTTGGTTCGTCTTCGAAGACCCTCACGGTCGATTGCTGTTTTGTTTCGGGCTCATACGCATAGATCCATGATTGGTCACCTGTGACGTCTTTTAAAGCACCGCGATCGTATTTTTTTCAAGATTTCTTTACACCAATCGACACGAGCCTTATTTTGAGCGATTGTCAAATTGTGCGGGATCTAACGAGAACAAAACTTTTTTACGGCCAGGTCTTCATGCAATATCGAATGTATGCTGGTGGTAGAAATGCCCAAGGATACTTCTATCTCACGGTATGTCACATGACGATCTTGCATTATCAGTTCACACACAGCATCAATGTTCTCTGGCATAACGGTCGATTTTGGACGACCTTCGTCTCTGAGCGAGCGTCGGCCACGAATGAATTCAGTAACCAGGTTTTCACAGTGCTATAGGATGGTGCTTCTTCGCCATACAAAGATTTAAGTTCATCGATGCACTCTTGTGATAATCCACGTCGAAAGTTGTGAAAAATAATCGCACGAAAATGTTCACGAGCCCATTTTTTTGCCAACTTGATTTTTTCAAGTTACTGTAAACAACATAAATGATGGTCATACGCCAAAACGTTCTGAATACGTTTATGCTAAAAAATGTCAAACTTTCCAATGGAAATGTCAGATGGCGCCAACACTTAGTGTTGCCTAGGTCAGAAATATTTATAGCAATCAAAAAAACCAAAACAAAATGGAAAATTTTTTACACTAAGATGGAAAAATAATGTCACTTAAATGTTGGCCTTGAGTTGAAGGATTATCTCGTGCTTGTTCACATATACTAGCTCCTTCAAATAACCCCAAATAAAAAGTGCTGGGTGCTTACAAAATAATTTCCAAATTTCTGGAAATTATTCGCTCTCTCAAAATTTGACTTAAAAATGCCATTGTGTCTCGGGCAGTGTGGGCATTGGCTTCGTCCTGCTGAAACCACATCTCAGGTCAGTTTTCAAGAGCAAGATGAAAAAAAATTTCTATCTTAAACCGATACCGCTCTCCATTTACGGTTACAGCACTTCGATCTTTATTCTCGAAGAAGTAAGGCTCAATGATATTTGCAGATGTGATCCCACACCATACTGTACACCTAATGGGGTGCAATTGGCGTTAATGAATGGCTCTTTGATCAGAACCCCAGAACCTAAAGTTCTGCTCTTTAACAAAGACATTGAAATCAATATGAGCTTTACACTCATTCTTTTGCGTAAAAAAAGTGATCGCTGATTTAAATAATAAAATTCTATTACTCTGGTTCTTTGTTCAGTTGTGAATCTCCCCTTATTTATCTCCAAGTGTTATTTATATAATATAAAAAAAATATATAAACGAAAATGTTATTAAATTTGTGAACCTCATGGTAACTTTTGGCCCACCCTGTATGAGGGTTTTTTTTTGTCAAAATTGGATTATATAAGGGAACAAATTATGTTCGTCAGGACTAGTCTAATACGAATATTTTTTCTAGGGGCCGGCCCTCTTCTATCAGGGTGTGTTTATTTTCATAACAACATCAAATATACGGTATGACGTATTAGTTCGCGAGATTTGGTCTTTTAAATTACAGATTTAAATGGGCAGTGCCAAGACCTTTTGTGAAATTTTACCATAGCAAGTCCATCATCATTTGATTTTCATTGACTTCATTGTGTTAAAATTTAATAACGATTGGTCTCTTATATGTTATTTTTTGAAGGGACATATCTCAAGTTCCAAATATCATTGTCATATCACAGTTCATGAGATTTTGCCATTCTAATTTCAGGGTTGTATGGGCGGTGCCACGCCTTTGTAATATAAAAAACAATGAAATCTATATCATACACTCTATACACCTTGAGATTATAAAAATGTCTTTGAACTAATTGTTTGAGATGATATAAATATACCTGACCTAAAACGGATTTGGCGATAAGATCTCTAGTTCTTTAAATTTATTTGTTAAAAACTTGTCTTCTTTTTAAATATAGAAGCAAGAGGTCTTGAGCCGGTTTAATCCCTGTTCAATGTGTAAAAGCAACAGACCGAAATAAAACAAACGAGCTAAACATTTATTTTTTTTAGCAGAATTTATAATTTGGTTATCATATTTACAAGAACTTTTTTTCGTATTCGACTGCGGCTAAGGATTTTAAACTGGCCGAAATTCTGTTTAGTATAAACGAAATTTGGTTTCGTCTCAATAACCAGAATTTAGTCAGTGTGAGCCGTCGCTAAAAAATTTCACATGTTTGATCACGGGTAAATTAGAACATCGGCTGTGCCACTGCCACACCTACCATGGAAGTAGGCTACTTGTCCTTGAACAGGTTGATAGCGTAACGCTGACTTGTATAAAGTGTTTTATTGAAGTTCCAAACGGTCCATTGGAGTTTCAAATGTTTCTAAAGTTTCTTGAATTTTTCATATTTTTCTCATTTTCTACTTTTTAAAATCTCAATTTTCCTTATAAATACAGTCTTCTTGAAAGCGTATTTGTGAAAAAAAAAATCGCTACGAAGTTGTAAATGGGTGCAAAATTGACTAGCGTGGATTTATGCATTGTTTTCTTGTAATACAATAATTTGTATATATTGAGACTCGGTCTCCATTGTCTGGGTAGTTGTCGACTAACGCCTTTTTACCTGGAGAAGTCTAACCCATACGTATGTCATAGCCTGTGGTTCGACGTTTTTTCGTTATCACAGCTGAGCTTATATAAGTATATATATCGGATGTCAGAATTAAAGGCACAGGTTAAGTTTGCACATTATTGGCCCTTTTTCAGTTTATCAAGTTGTTCTCTCGTCGAAAGAAGCGTTAATTTGCTAACATTAACATTGTAAATCTTAATATACTTATATAAGGAACCGAGGTAGAAAAATTCGTCCCTTGACTCAACATTCCAAAAGCCTTCTAGACCAATCTTCGCCTATTCTCAATGTTTGCAAATCAACAGTTAATTCTTTCTTTATCTTTATAATTATTTTGAAGTACGAGAACAATTAAGCATTATGAACATCAACCTATAAACATGAGTTCCATTTCTTGAATGTTTCTGCTGCACACATCAGGCGAGGCGATGCTTTTTGAAGTATTTAAGATCTACAGATGGAAACAAATTGACTGCCTTTTGTGTGGGCAGTGTCCTAGATATTGGTACATATAATCGCAGCTGCTAGATAAAGATCTGAATCTACCTAGGTACCTTGGTTCTTACCTAGTACGGCTGGCTCCACAACCTCATGTTGGTTCAAGCTTCCTCAATATATATTTATAAGCACTTTATTCTTGGGAGTGCTTCCTCCTTTTAACAATACCGAGAATTCTCACATCATCCTTTGTTTAGTCTCTACACTGTCTGCACATTTCGTGATAGTATTCGACTAACGTCTTTCTGGTTGAAACGTTTGTTTCTATTTGACCGACATGTAAAAGCCTTCGTATTTTGATAGGCTCTACTACATTCATGTTGGACATGTCCAAGAAGGCGCGTTTTGGTAAGCATAACTACATTTATGTCAGGATACAGTTCATACTGCTCACGGTTAGTCCGACGCATGTACTCCCAGCCTACTTAGCTGTGTCCGTGAATTTATCGATGGACTCTTGTTTTGAAAGCACCCATGCTTTGTGCCCAGGGCTTTGTCCTTATCCAAAAAATATATAATTGACAACACAATCGGTCGTGTAATTGCAGTGCGGTCAACGTTCTTTGGATACATGGTGGATCTGGGGTTTTCAAATTCTCTTACGACATCGAAGTTTGCAACTGCTGGTCGAAACACTCTCCCCTTTCATTCGTCTCGGCGCCTATCTAGAAGATGCCAGCATTATTATAGTCTTGTCCGCTTTAGACGACTTAACTCATTTTTAAAAAAGTTTCTGTTACATCTTATTCCGTCCTTCTGACAGTGTCTACGAGTATGTCGTCTGAATACGCGAAAGGATGTGGCTCTTGTTAATAATCGTGGAGATTTCATAAATCAACCAGATGGAGTGCATTGATTTGCTGCTTGTGGGTTTATTACAGAATTCGGAGCAGAGTAACTGTTTTTTACGATTGCGCTAGGTTTGTTAGTTTGGGCTTGGTATAGTCAATAGTATTTATAGACAATGAATAGGCGACTTTTTCCGGGGCCTTTGGGAATTCAGGCATGCGTTCGGTTTTCCAGATAGTACGTATACAAACTAGCTGATGTATGTACTCTATGAATACGTCTTCTCCGATCTTATATATTAATCTGATATATAAGGTCTCCATATCAAACCAGATAAAAATTTGTTTACATGTTAGAAAAGAACACAAATAAAACCCAGCTTGAAAATAAGGATTGTGATGTTAGAGCGGTCGCGCGTCCTTTGGACATTATGTATGACTGGACATTATCTTAAAGAGATGGCTAGAAAATAAAAGCTGGTATTTGTCGAATATTGCCGCCTGTGTGAGCATGAGACCTGTGAGACCCTTTTGTATACACGTTCGTCTCTCCAGAAGAAACGGCGAGGCTTCCTAAAGAATTACTTTCTTGAAGATCTAGATGAGGTATGTTTCTGTAAGACGGTAGATCTGTTGAGTTTTATTAATGTTATGTTGTGGCTCAAGGGCAGCTTCCTACTTCTTAAGCATGATTTTTATCATCGACAAGGAACAATCACAATGGACCCCTATGGGTCACCGAGTGGATGTACGGCGTGGCAACTTTTGAGGTTAGACACTGGTGCAAGTCCTTACCTAACCTATTTGCATTTAAATTTGTTTACACTCACTTAAAATTTAGAATCCGAATCCAGTAGGTCCCGTCCAGTGAGTATAAGATTTAAGCTCACTGATTTGTGAGAAGTTTCTCTTGTTCCTTACTGGGATGTTGTTTGAATAATGTTAGAAATTGTTAAATAGGGTGGTGTAGGCTCCGAAAAAAATCAATATTTAACTGAAGATCTGAACTTGAACAATATTTGAAATATAAAAGTTTTTCGGTACGGTTTCCAAATTTCGTACATTATAAGGATATCATTTGAATACCTGAAATGTGTGTCAAAAGTTTGTAATTTGAAAATCAGGGAAACGGAAATAATTAGGGATGCTTAAAACACCGGCTATCCAATGGCATGTTCAAAGATAAAATCCAAGCAGTGTGTGAAAATGTTAAAAAATATGAAGTGCAGAGAAATCGATTGGGTGTCGTGAGCTAAAATTGCAATTTTTAAAATTCCCTTATCTTGCAAAAGAACTGCGCACTTTAAATATGAAATGCTCCGCCCTCTGACAAAGAGATTCATTGGTTGAGGATAGATTTTTCAATGATACTGATTCAAATTAGAACTAAAATCAATCTTTTTGCCATTTACAGCAAGCTAAGGCGGAACAAGAGGAAGAATATATATCGAATACACTTTTAAAGAAAATTCAAGCATTGAAAAAGGAAAAGGAGACACTGGCTCATCATTATGAACGCGAAGAGGAATGCCTAACAAACGATTTGTCGAGGAAATTGGATCAGGTGCGATACTCTACCGCTATACAATTGCCAGCTAAATTTGATTTTTTGCTTTGTTTTATCTCTTTTCAGCTGCGTCAAGAAAAATGCAAACTAGAACAAACGCTTGAGCAGGAACAAGAGTGCTTAGTGAATAAGTTGATGAGAAAAATTGAAAAACTCCAGGCCGAAACGGACAATAAACAAACCAATCTGGAGCAATTGAGACGAGAAATGGTCGAGCTTGAGAATACTCTGGAACAGGAGCAGGAAGCTTTAGTTAATAAATTATGGAAACGCATGGACAAACTTGAAACTGAAAAACGTTTGCTGCAAATAAAGTTGGATCAACCTGTTTCGGATCCCACAACACCACGTGATATCACCAATGCTAACGGAGATACTGCCTCCAATCTTAGTTCGCACATACAGACTTTAAGATCTGAAGTTATTCGTCTACGAGCCAATCTGGCTGCTGCCGAAGAAGACACGGTTAAGAAATTACAGCAGTTTGCGCAGGAAGAGAAGTCGATAAGGGAGGAGAATGCTCGTTTGCAACGTAAACTGAAACAAGAAGTCGAAAGGCGAGAGGCTCTGTGTCGCCACTTATCGGAATCTGAGTCGTCATTGGAAATGGACGAAGAACGTTTTTACAATGAGAACATTTTGGCAACCGGAGCACCATTGAGCAGTGCTGCATTGAATGCACATCGTCAGCGAACTATCAGCAGTCCTGTATCTCATAGTCCATCGAACAGCCGCCCATTGAGTCCTGGTACTTCGCAACATAATCGTTGTTATGCTTGTGGTCAAATTGTGGTAAGTATACTACGTAATTATACTTAAGGCCGCCGTTAACCGAACACGATTTCTTAAAAGACAAACGAATTGACCAAATAATCATAATTACTATTTGGCATCAGATGAAGAACAAAGAAACATTTACGAACAGGCATCTAGTTAGACTGACACAAATTTTACATATTGCGCTCGTTTTCTCGAGCTTAAAGCTACTGCAAACTGATTGACGCCTATTCAATCTATATAAATCTGTCAAATTTGTTCATGAAGAAAACGAGTACGTATGCTCAGTCTTGACAAATTATTATTTCCATTTCAGTCGGACAAAACTAAAATTTTCTTGTTCACTAAAAGCAAATAAGAAAAAATGGATTTCGGTCCAAAATAGTGTTTAAAGGCCACATCTACTTTTCCTTCAGATTGTGTTTCTTTCAACGCCAACATTATATATTTCAACTTCTATCGCCTTATCGGTATAAGTTCACAAGATATGGGTTGTTTGGGGTGCCACGTCCTCATAATGTACACTTCAAATATTATTTTTTCAAAATACAAAAAAATACAAGCATTCAAATCAAGTGTGGAATCTTAATTGTTCATTCGGAAGGACATTAATGCAATTTATTTGTTGGTTTGTCAGCATAGACTTTGTA
This sequence comes from Hydrotaea diabolus, assembly GCA_963513945.1. Taxonomy (NCBI): domain Eukaryota; kingdom Metazoa; phylum Arthropoda; class Insecta; order Diptera; family Muscidae; genus Hydrotaea; species Hydrotaea diabolus. The sequence continues at coordinate 173,399,978 of OY740719.1, forward strand.
CTTTACGTAGCCCCAAATAAAAAAGTAAAGGTGTGATCACACGATCTAGGCCGCAAACTTACCGGCCCAAAACGTGAAACTAGCTGCTCTTCGAAATGACTTCTGAATAGATCCATTGTTTGAGCAGTTGTATGGCAAGTTGCAATGTCCTGAGGAAACCAAATGTCAATATACTCGTAACAGACTTCAATTTCAGGTTACAAAGAGTTCAATATCATGGCGCGATAGCGAGCGAGCACCATTCACGGTTACGTGCCGGCCATCATCATTTTTGAAAAATATAGACCGATTCCACCAGCCCATAAACCGCAAAAATCCGTGGTTTTCTCTGGGAAACCTCTTGAACCTTTTCTTGTTGCTTTTCAGCCCAAATGCGGCAATTTTGTTTACTGACGTTGAACTATTTAGAAACAATTTAGCCACATATTCCCTTATTTATATAAGGTTCATTTGTATAACCTATCTGGCCGAAAGGCTTGGCTAGATTTTAAATTTTAATCTTGAACAAGTAAAACATTGTTAGGTTCGACCAGAAGGGATCTCCACCGTCCCTATGCTACTAAAGACCAAAATAAAATATAAAAAGTCCGATTTTTGTTCCAATTTCTCCCAGCCCAGAATTAATCTTTATTTGGATTCGTAGACAAATTGCATTTGATTTTGGTATCCATATGTGACGCGCAAAATAGAAAGACCTAAGGGTAAAAACCAGTTTTGTTCAGGAGAGCCATTTTAAAGATTTAAATACGTGTATCTTTGGTGTAATTTGTATACCATCACTTTTATAAAACGCGCATATCTCTGGGAACACTTTTGGGGCATGGGATCGGCCTCATTCGATGTTCAGTCCATGTCCACATCAAAAAAAAAGTGAAAATTGATTTTTTTTTTACCCTTAGGTCCCTTTCTCTATGCGCTGTCACATATGTCTAAATTGACTCTTGATTGTTTTGACCATGCGAAACGTTTCTTGGGCCACATGAGACAAAAAGTCAAGCAACTATGCTCTTTTTTGAGGTTTTTATAGCGTCCCCCTTTAAACCTTGTTCTTCCACGAAAAAAAACTATGATTTGTTAAGCAAATATTTAAAAAATTCACTTTTTCCTAGGTACCTATTGTCCCCTAAAGGCTAACTTTATCCCCCCTACGCTGTTTCGCCTATTTACAATCCCAAACATCTTATGTCTATAAGCTATCATTATGCGAAATTTCGGAGTGGCAGGTTAATTCGTTTGACCGTTATTGTGCTTTCAACAGACACTCGGACGCATGGACATGGCTTAATCGCCTCAGAATTTTACGACGATTGGTTATATACTTATACTTTATTGGGACTCCTATCAATATTTAGTGGTGTTGCAAACGGAATGACAAATTTAGACTGACTCACACGACAGCTATTGACCGGATTGACTCGAAGAGCAGTTCTTCGGCCAAGGACTGTCACCCCGGCACACAGTTGCAACAACAAATTTAGTCTACTATTAACTCTTTGGCGGAGGAAATAAAAATGTACACTTTATCCAAAGGGTTATTCTTATATGCATACAATTTTCGGGTTATTTTGAGAAGTAACTCAATATTTTCGAAGTAAAAATGTGGCCATAACAATTAGGTCTTCTTAATATCCCTTTGAATAATCAAATTAAACCTGATTATATCCAGCTTCTAAAGGGCTATTGTGGCACTTAAATGAAAACTTGATATCTTACCAAATCCGATATGAATTGAGAAAGATGTAACAATATTTGTCGTCAATCTTTGGGTAATTATTTAAAACACTCATCACACGCGTAATAGGTAATCATTTTGTGCTGATGTTTGTACCACCCGGAAAAATGTGTGACAGACCCATTATAAATTAGATTTCAACTAAACTTTGTTTCTCGCGTTATTTTGCACGCAGGATAAATATTACTGAAAATAGACCAGATAGGTCCAAATTTGTATATAGCCCCATTCAAATGGGCCACCAAATTTCATCAGACTTCAACGAAACTTGGTTTGTGGCGTTTTTTGCACACAGGATAAGCATAGCTGACAAAAGACCTGATCGGTCAATGTTGTGATGCAGCCTCTAACAAATGTGCGTCCGCCTTGTGCTCCAACCGGAAAATTTAATCAGATTACAATAATATTTGATATATGACATTAGACCACGTTTATTATCAAAATGCAGTTTAAAGCGTATGGTAAGGATATCATGTAGTCGGTCTAACCCGACTTTCCTTACTAGGGTATAGCGAAATCGAAATCATCAAAGCAAAGAAATAAGTACACTTTTGATAGAGAACTTGCATTTCAAATCTTATTTTTTTTTCTAGAGGGGCGGAATTGTTGAAATTGGTACTTTTAGTTGGAACGCACTTAATTCTTAAAAAAAGAGAATAATTGCTCGTCATTTTGGCTAATGTTGCCTAAAGAACGTTCCTTAAAACCAAAACCTTCGATCAATACTCAATATGCCCATCTGGGTACTCCAATTAAAGAAAATTTTGCTACTAACACAAATATAAAGTAATTTGCATTTTTTGCGCTTTAATTGCGTTGGGCCTTGCCAATCTTATAGACGTTTTTACTTATTTTATGTTGGTATCTAGATAACTGAAGAAAAATAATCGGAGTTATACTACTAAACTGCAGTTGTCCCAAATTCTAATATCATATGAAGAAAAGGAGCGCGAAAGCTACTAGTATTGTCATTTTGAAATGATCCTACACAGTAATGAAACTGGGTGGAATACTCATATATACAGTGGTGGCCACAACAAATTCAACTAAAAAAAGTTTTCAGAAGCAATTTTAAAAGCAAAACCAATGATTCTTTTGCTAATATATTTTTTTAACGTTGCTTTGAAAATGTAAACATGAAATTTAATTTAATATCAATTTTTTTTATCAATTACACTGTCGAAGGAGCTGATTTTCGTTGGCTAAATACATACAACAAAACAGTTTTGCTCGTAAAAATAAATACTTCGTTGAAATCCTACATTATCACTAACGGCTTGACATCGGCGAGACGCTGAGATTTTTAACGCGACAATGAAATTGTCCGCCTCTTTATTCCAGGCATAGTGTTTGAGGTCGTTGTCTTGCTGAAATACCTATCACAAGAGCATCTCATCCTCCGCACGTGAAAGCATTACTTGTTCCAAAATCTCTACTTAGTAGGGACATAAATACTGTTACACACGTTTTATGCTGTAAAATAAAATGTACTGAATGTTTTTGGACCGAATATTTTTTAATATATTTATTGATGTACTTATATATGTGACAGCGCATAGAGAAAGGGACCTAAGGGTAAAAAAAAATCAATTTTCACTTTTTTTTTTGATGTGGACAACATCTGAGCATCGAATGAGACCGATCCCATGCCCCAAAAGTGTTCCCTCCCAGAGATATGCGCGTTTTATGAAAGTGATGGTACCCCAAAGATACACGTATTTAAATCTTTAAAATGGCTCTCCTGAACAAAACTGGTTTTTACCCTTAGGTCGTTTTCTATTTTGCGCGTCACATATTGTATCCAAAAAGAATCTACTTATTCAAAATGTCCGCCTTTTGCCTTCACACACGCCTTAATTCGCACTGGCCAATCGTCAATAGCTGCACGAACCTTGTCCATTGGAAAATTGGCCACAGCTCGAACCAGAGCAGTCTAAAGAGATCCAATGTTGGGATATCTTTTGTGACAAACCTTGTCCTCTAAAACCGTCCACAATTTGTAATCCAATGGGTTCAAATCTGGACTGCCTGAGGGCCATTCTTCAGAGGAAATGAACGCTGGCAAATTGTTTCGAAGCCAGGCCTGGGACGTTTTAGCCTTATGTGCCGGCGCAGAATCCTGCTGGAAAGTTAATGGCTGGTTGTGGAACAGGGAATTGTTAAGAGGCTTCACAGCAGCTTCCAAAACGGTTTCTTGGTAAACTTTTGACGATGTTTTGACTCCTTGTTCGCAGAAATGCAGATCAGTGACCCCATCGTAAGAGACACCCCACCAACCCATGACTGAAGCTGGGTGATGACCCTTTTCCACCCTTGTGATCAGTTCAGATGCTTCCTTAGATGACCGCGCATACACTCCATCATTTTGCTTGTTAAATTTTTTTCTGAACGGTAAAAAGACGGTTGCATTTTTCAATCCTATGTTTTTTAAAGCTGCAGTCAATAAATGTCCGGTACGGCGTTTGAAAGCTCTAAGTCCCAAGTCTTTTAGTGATTCGACTCATGGACTTTTGCGTGATATTCACTCACGGGCCATTATTTTCTGTTTTCGGAGCGGATTTCTGTGAATTCTTTATTTAACGGCTTTGAGGACATGCGGTGTTCGAAAAGAGCGTGGGCGGCCCGACCGGTGGCGGTCTTTCACATCTCCAGTCTCCTCAAACATTTAAATGCATCGGTAGACGATCATGCGGCTAATCCCTAGTGGCCGGAGCGTTTTGAAAATATCGCTTTTTTCATTTCACACTTGAAAAGCGCTATTACAGCGATACGGTTCTCATTATCTGACCACTCCATGATGAAAGTTGAAACAATTTAAAAATCCCTATTACAGACTAACGCTGTTGAGGTTAGCCTTCAAAACCCATATGACATTAACGGGGTATGTTCAAATCTACTATTAAAATGGGTGTGTTCAGTGTTGTAACAGTATTTATGTCCCTACTAAGTATATACTTAATCTTCATTATACTATGAATTCTATGCAATAAGCCAACTTCAGCAGCAGAGAATCATAACCAGACTGTTACGCTGCCTCCGTGTTTTGCAGCATCTAGCATACAGCCGATTATAACCAGAAGTGGCCATCGCAGCCAATTTTAATAAATTTGGATTGATCTCTAAATAGAACAGTCCTTTATTAGTTTTCCGATCAATTTAAATGCTTCTTGGCTAAGTTGAAAAACCTTTTTTGGTAATGCGACAAGATGTCTACGAATAATTCAATTAGAAATTAGTATTTAGCTGATTGAAATTATCTTTGCCTAAGTAGCAAATTAATATTTTTGCCTCCTATTGACTATTATCCAACTGACCTTCCGATGTTTTACGTGGTTGACCTACCAGCTGGGTTACCGAAATTTCCCCATTTGTACGAATTTTAGCCGTAATGCGTTTACAATTTGCTTACTCAGTTTAAATCCGAATATATTCCGTGCCATTTTAAGAATTAGTATATCGCCTAAATATTTATTTATTTCAATGCATTTTTTTAATTTCTACCAAAAATAAATATGGGCTGGCGGCATCATCGGGCCGTATTTTTTCCAAAATGAGGCCGTTCAGGCAGTTACTGCGAATGGTGTTCGCTATCGTGAGATGATAACGAACTTTTTATGGCCCAAATTGGAAGATATGGCTGTGGACGATATGTAGTTTCAACAGGACGGTGCCACTTGCCACACAGCTAACGAAACAATGGCTCAAATTTCTAAATATTTATTTATTTCAATGCATTTTTTTAATTTCTACTAAAAATATTCAACTATTATGTATTTATATGTTACCAAATACAAATACTTAGAGTAGAAGTAAACAAAGAACAAACGGTTAAGTGCCGATATCTAAAAAAATTAATAGTATTGCATAAAAATATTTTAACTATAATTTTAAACTAAAAAAAACTATTTTTTATATAGCAATCAGTCCTAAGAATGACTAATATGTTATAAATGATAATAATGGCATGTTTTGCGGTTGCATTTGTTTTGGCCACCGCTGTGCATCTCAAGCTATCATATTAATAATGTAATCAGAAAGAGATATTAGCTTAAAAGTTTTGATTTATCAAACAAAAAACGTCATTCGTCCTTAGCAATATATTGCAAATGTAATTCATGTGTTTTAAATATTTTTTGTTTTTTTTTAGAACCGTCGTGCTAGTGAACGTTTTATAAAACCAGCACTGCCTACTCCTATGCTTGGTCTTAATACTTCAGCTCCAAATGTTTTATCCGGGTCTACTGGTGCTGGCCCATCCGTTGTCGGTGGTCTATTTTCCTCGTGTTCCTCAAATGCTACAGGACCGTCGTCGGGGTTCCTCAACAGTTTGGGCAATGAACGTTTGTCATTCAACTCAGCTTCCCTACTAAGTAATAATGCCACCACAGCTGTAGCCGGCTCTTCTTCCAACACTCAAGCATTCAATACAAATAATACGTCCAATTCGAACACGAATATTAGTGGTAGTAATTCGGCTTTTACACCCACAAACCCCAGTGGTGGCGGCGCCACTAATACTTTTGCTCAACCAGCCAGTCCAATGGACACATCAACATGCAAAGACTAAATTTGGTTAGATATAAACAAAACACAACAAAGAACAGCAGAAGTGAAACTTACGTAGTTAAACAAATAATATGTTGTATGGAAATATTTTCTTTAATTTTTCATTATTATTTCAATTAAACTAAGTAACGAACTTTTATAAAAATCACCACTTCAATGTATTGGGTTGCATGAAAACAAACAAACAATCCAGTAGAAATAAACATCTGAGAAGAATAATATGCGAACATAAATATGCAAAAGGTATCTATCTTCCTTCCACCTACACATATTTCCAGGCGAGAGTTATATTAACCTTTTAAACGTATCCCTTTACAGCACTTTAGCACGGAGCGAACATCACTTGAGCCTGTGTACGCGGATATTGCTTTGATCCTTAAGCTAAATAACAACCAGAGAATTTTTAGAATAAATCATAAGACGGATGAACCCTAGCATCTGAACATAGACTACAAATGGATTTATTTTGTGTGTTTCGTTCATAGAATGTAAAAAAACGTTCCAAACTATTGAAAAACTACAATACAATTTAGAACTTGTTTAAAAATAACCAAACAAATAATTTTTAAATCTATAAATGTATGTATGAAGATTAAACAAGATGAATTAACAAAAATTACTTCAAATAATAAGATGTTTGGCAGGCTTTAAGCTTTTCGTAAAAGAAAAAAAACTAAACAAAAAAATATTCAACTTTATAATTATCACTGCGTAATCATTTCTTAAAACCACAACGTATATTTATTTTGTTATTTTATTATTTTTAGCTACATACAAATCATCTAATGATAAACTTTTTCTAAAAAAGTCTATGTTTATGCATTCTGAATTAAAAGTAATTGCAAAATTATATTATTTTTAAAATTATCCATTTCTTAGCATTTTTTAATTAGGAAGACAAATTTATTCTTAATGCAGATCGACTTTCCCCTCAATGATCTGTAACACATTTATTATTTTATACGATTTGACATTGAAATTTCTCATATATAAATATTAATATATTTATTTAATTTAATAACGTAATTAAAAAACACACACTAATTCAACTTAAGCTATGAATTGAGACAAGTATAGTCACACAAATAAAAAAATAATAATATCGAAACGTTTTATTTGTTTTTAAAACTGAATTAAAAAGCACTTATACGTTTGAAATTAAAACAAACTTGACTGGAGTGTATTTGTTTATTTTATATTGGCTAGGTCGTATTAAGCAGGGATGCAAACCGAACTGAACCCGAACCGGTTTTAAACCGAACCATATCATCTTTCTTGTCTGTAAATCGAACCCTAAACCAAACTGCTTTGAGAAAAAAAACTGTCGAACCGAAACAAAAACCGCAAATAATTGTTTGGTTCACATAAAAAAATCGATACATCGAAAGAATTTTTTACATGAATTTCGTATATATTTACATGTTACGTAAAGGGTGGGATAATTTTAAGGGCCGATGTTGAGTGTGAACCACGCCTAGTGTTTTTTCTGCATTTCATTTGATATTTCTCAATTTCAGAGTAACTCAATTTGAACCATAGAAAGATACACAAGCGAGCAACGCGTTAAAGTTATTCAGGCTTATTATGAAAAATTTCAAAGAAAATAATCTTCAGTGATGAGGCACATTTTCACCTCAGTGGATTCGTCAAAAGCAGAATTGCCGCATTTGGGCGATTGATAATCCAAGAGTGATTGTCGAAAAAGCAATGCACTCACAAAGAGTGGCTGCTTTGTGCCTTTTATGGGCTGGCGGCATTATCGGGCCGCATTTTTTCCAAAATGAGGCCGTTCATGCAATGGTGTTCGCTATGGTGAAATGATAACGAACTTTTTATGGCCCAAATCGGAAGATATCGCTGTGGACGATATGTGGTTTCAACAGGACGGTGCCACTTGCCACACAGCTAACGAAACAATGGCTCAAATTCAATGGCCATGTTATCTCACGTCGTGGCGATGTTAATTGGCCGCCAAGATCGTGTGTTTTGACACCGTTGGACTTCTTTCTTTGGGGTTATTTGAACAATTTAAGAGCTAAAGGATGAGATAATTCGGTAAATCAACGGCATAGAACCTTAATTATGCCTCAGCGTCATAGAAAATTGGGATGGAGGTGTGCTGCCGAGGTCCCGGCGGCTATTTGGCCGATATTTTTACATAATATATATTTAATTGAACCATACAATACGATATATTTTACATAATTGAACCATACAAATATTATCATAATAAAAAGAAATGACAATTATTTGTGTTTTATTCAAAATCGACATCGGCCCTTAAAATTTAACCACCACTTTATTATTTTATGAATGTACTACCTATTTTCTTTTTAGTTTTTATGTACATACCTTTGTTTAAATTCCATTTTTATCATTATTAAAAATATTGTTTCTAATGATTTTTAAACCAATGAACCGAACCAAAACCGTGGTTCAAGAGTACCTAAAAACTATTTTAAAAATTAGTTTGGACCTGCTTTAAACCACTTAACCGAAACAAATCGAATTTTGATATGGTTTGTATTCCTCGTTTATGGTTTGATTTCGTTTTTTACCTTTAACTGACTGTTGAAACTAATAAGAAAGACTAAACGGATCAAATTTTTTAAATGTGTTGTAAAATTATTGAATAAAACAGACAAAACAAACATGGAGACTCTTCCTAGCCAATGAAATGAGATAAATATTTCTTACTGCAAACGTACCCAAACCCCTATTTTGATCGATGGTGAAAATTCGATGGTGATAAAATTTATTTCAGCAAAAGCTAAAGACCACTTACACTTCCTCACAATACTTTATTAACTTTCCGTGTAAATCTAATGAGGAAATCCATGTATCCTAATATAAAGTGAGTTTCATTTACAGTTTTCTTGTCATTCTGTTTTTAACAGATCGCTTTAGTCCGGTATATGATGGAAATCATTTTGCTTTCGATTTGATATTTTAAACGAACTTTTGTTAAATACGAGTATGGCACGAAAAACATGAACTATTGTTTAAACATCCATATTGATTTACTACAAAATAACTGAAATCAATCAACTAAAATCCCATATATCACGCTTTATTTGAAATTTGAATGCCAAATTGAATACGATTAAAATCGATCGGTTTCTATCAAATACCGAACGAAACATGTCATTATAAGTATTTCACACTTTGTGTGCTGGAAATTTAAAGTGGCATGAGATATATGATTAATGTTGCCACCTTCATGGGATTTAAGTTAAGGGAGCTGTGATAAAAAAGCGGGGAAACTTTTTTCTTTTATTTTTACTGTTCTCTCAACAGAAAACTAGGATGTCCTTTTGACTGTTAAAACTAAACGGATCAAATTTTATATTCGTGTTGTAAAATTATTGAATAAAACAGACAACACAAACATAGAGACTTTTTCTATGCCAAAACAATCAGAGAAATATTTCTCACTGCAAACATAAATTACCAAAACCATATTAACTTTTTGACTAAAACTAAAGATATTAGAAAATCTAGTATCCGAATAAAAAGTAAGTCTTATTAACAGGTATGCAATGAAAATTGTTTTGCTCTCGAGTTGATACTTCAAACGAACTTTTGGCCAATGTGGTGTATTTTCAAGGGGTTGCCTTTTGGACGGTCTACCATCAGTGGAACCATATACTCAACCCTGGGCCTGATGACACCACTACATATGAGAATGATGTGCTGTGGATTGCTTTCCCAGCAACTCCGCACAAGTTGTCAATATGGGTTCAAAGGAACAAACCAGAAGTACCAGCTTTCAAAAAAAAATAGAAAAGTAGTAAAACAATTTGTGTTAGTCCCTTTAGCTTGGATAACTATCGAGTATGAGCCTCTATCCAGGCTAAGTTCGAAAACGGCTACAACCAATGGGATTTCAAGAATCAAGTACATATATGCGGTCTTTTTTATGGACAAGACTTAAATTGTATCTGTTATAGGGATGATATAAGAGCAGTGTAGACGTTTTTCACCATCTGCAAACGAAAATTAATGTTCTGATAATTGTTTAGTTAAGGAATTTTTAAAATGTACATAAAAATAAATTAACAAATGCTGTGAGTCGTTAATAGGGTATTTAAATGAATATGATTCAAATATTTTTTTTGAAAATGAATAACGGCTGCTTTCTCCACACTGCTCTACACTACAATTCTTTCGTGTACAGATAAATGCAAAAGTCATAAGCGAAAATTTCATTTTAGGTGAATGCTAGGCTTTAACGCAAAGTCTACTTATACAAAACAGAGATGAATAATTGAGTTTTAATTTTGACTTTCTAGCGTTCTAGTGATTGTGTACAAACGAATGTGGAAAAATAAACCCCGAGAATTTGTTTGTTTGTTTTTCTACATTACTGCAAAGAAGGATCACATCGCCCATCTTGTACAATTTATTGTCTTTGATTCAAACAAAAATCGCCAAAATGGCAAAAAAAAACATTAAATCTGGCAGCTTTGATGAATCTACAATTTAGTGACAACATTAGGTAAAAATCGATTTTTGACCACCAATCCACTAAACTAATAAATTTAATTCAAAGACAATAAAATGTACAAAATGGGCAATATGCTTACAGCACGCAGTATCGGATAACTTCTCGGTTTATTTATCAACTTTCATTTGACCACAAGAATTAAAAAAGGCAGAATTGAAACACAAAAACACTTAATTCGCACATTTTAGCTCTCCCAAAATAATTATTGTATTCGTCAAATTGTCTTAAAAGCTTGCTTCGCCCATTTGTTACAAATCATCATCTTTGGCTGCACCAGCAAAATTGTTAGCTTGTGTAATAAAATACCTCTATTGTTCTGCCATGTTTGTAAGTGATTAATAATTTTAAAAATCGAAACACATTCGTTTTCGATCAAATTGCTTAATATGAAATCGATATAGACTTAGTCAATGTTATTGAACATCACTATTTTTTTTTGCAGAAAGTTAGTTTGTTGATTCATTTTAATATTTTTGTGAACTGAATGAAATTTAGCATAAAATAATATAGAGACAAAATTAAAAGAGAAATCTGAAAGAAACATATATTATATATTCTGTATATAACTCAAAAACATAAAATAATTATTGAACTTAAGACATCTTGGATTGTGTAAAAAGTAAAAAGAAATGGAACACTTGTAATAAATGAGTGAGGATTGTAATTTTGTGCGGAGGGTAGCGCGGGTGTGACCTCATTGTTCGCTGGTTTTAATATAAAAAATTTCACTTTACTTATGGCGATACCGTGATATCCAACATAGTTGAATAAGACAAACACCAAATACAAAAAAGCGAGTTAATAGTGCACAGATAAATATGAATAATTTGGAATCCAAATTGGCAGCCAATAAATGTGATGCAGATGCCTGCCAAAGAACAACGACAAGGACGGACAGCACAAATACTAATTCAGAGAATGAGGAAGACGAGCTACACAGGTCTGAGGCGGACGACCGAGAGGCCATATTGCGCTGGCAGGTATACGATGTAGTACAATGGGCCAACAAGGACAAACAATTCACTCCGGATGTTATCAAATGCCTTCAACTGGAAGAAATCGATGGTCAGGTACTTTTGTGCCTTACCGAGGAAGATGTCAGGGATTTTCGATATCGTCTCAATTATAATCTTCGCTTTGGCGAACTGAAAAAACTGTGGCATACTATTTATCGCCTTCAACAGCAGAGCTTTGAACAGTACCCAAATAACGATACCGCCGCCACCTCAAGAACGCACCATCACCATTTACATAGTGGAGCACCCCACCATGGTAGAAATGCTAACACAAGGAATAATATTAGAGTGGACGGCTCGCCATTACACCAGCACCATAATCAACGGAACACTAGCGGCGCAGGGTCTTCATATGCGGCTATGGGAGCCGGCGGTGGAGTTCACCTTCATGGTTGTAACGGACGAAATTGTAACATTCCGTACGGGAGTATATTGGATTCATTCAATGACTGTGAAAGTTGTGCACCCGAGGTCTCTTCGGTATCGGAGGGCTGTTCTGCTAACATTCCGCCTGAATTTTTTAAAACCGCCATTAGTTTAGGTAAGTTCTTATTTTATTAGTTTATATCCGTTTATACCGAAGTTGAACATTTATTGTATGTGTATACATGCTTGAGTCGAGATATATCTAAAATCATGTATTTTATGTTGAGAGTTATTACTTCAAGGCAAGTCATTTATGTTTGGTTTTATTGTTTTTCAAAGTATTCTCCAGCAGGATTTATTCTTTTGCATGCGCTCAAACCAATTGTCGAATCACTTTTTCCACTCCGATTGAGACACCTCCAAAACATGGGTTTTGAATGCTTCAGCAGCATCTTCTGGCGACGAAACTCGTTGACCACGCATTTTTTCATGATGTGCGGGAATAAAAAGACGTCATTGGGTGCCAAGCCAGGGCAGTACGGCGTATGGCCCATCAATTCGACGTTTTGGCCGGTCAAAAAGGCGCTGCTTTGAGCCGATGTGTGAGAGATCGCATTGTCATGGTGCACAATGACTCGTCTTCTCTTGTTCGTTTTTCGAATTTCTCCGATGACTTCAGGCAAACAAATTGTGGTGTACCACTCAGAATTGTTCGTCCTACGTTGCTCAAGCGGAACAGTCGCCACATGACCAGTTTTGCCGAAGAAACAGGCGACCATTTGCTTCGAAGTGTTTCTTCCACGAACAACTTTCGTTGGATCTGGCTCGTCTTCGAAGACCCATACGGTCGATTGCTGTTTTGTTTCGAGCTCATACGCATAGATCCATGATTCGTCACCTGTGACGATCTTATAAACGTATTTTTTCAAAATTTCTTTGCACCAATCGACACGAGCCTTTTTAAGCGGTTGTTAAATTGAGCGGGATCCAACGAGAGCAAACCTTTTTTACGGCCAGGTGTTCATGCAATATCGAATGTATGCCGGTAAAAGAAATGCCCAAGGATGCCTCAATCTCACGGTATGTCACATGACGATCTTGCATTATCAGTTCACGCACGGCATCAATGTTCTCTGGCACAACGGCCGTTTTTGGGCGACCATCACGATCGTCGTCTTTGAGCGAGCTTCGGCCACGATTGAATTCATTAAACCAGTTTTTCACAGTGCCATAGGATGGTGCTTCATCGCCATACAAAGATTTAAGTTCATCGAAGCACTCTTGTCGTAATAATCCACGTCAAAAGTTGTGAAAAATGATCGCACGAAAATGTTCACGAGTTAATTCCATTTTTTTGCCAAACTAATATTTTCATGTCACTGTTAACAACACAAATGATGGTCGTACGTCAAAACGTTCTGAGTACGTTTATGCTAAAAAATGTCAAACTTTCTAATGGAAATGTCAAATGGCCTCAGGCAACACTTAGTGTCCAGAAATATATATAGCAACCCTCGTACAATCCACCTAAGGATGGAGTATTTACTAAATTGTTGGTGTTCAGCTTGCTCCCTAAAATGTCCCAGACGGAACAGTCCATCAGATATGCATCTGACGAACTTAAAAGCCATTGTGCGGGCGAAATTAAATCAGGAACGTCGGTTTTAACTATTCTTTATGAGACAGTGACGAGACTTGTTGGAACGTTCTTGGTATAAGACCGGAATATTTGCATGCCCACGGCTCTAAAGTAGCTTTCAAAACATTTTCCCCATAATAAGTCAGATTGACGTTGAAACCATGCTCAATGAAAACGGTTGGACAGCGCCCATCGGTGGTCACAGCTGCTCATACCATTACTTGAGGTGGCCGTTCGTGACTCAAATTTTTGTCAGTGCGTTCAGATGTAATCATGAACATTTTTTAAGTATATGAAGAAGCGTAATAACTCATTCGCTTCGTTTGACTTTTGGAACATTGAAGGCTTTATCTTGAGTTCATTTTGAAATATGCTTCGGATGCTTCGCTTGGATACTTTTACTTCTTTGGACATTTGTTTGCCACTACAAGTAGATCTCGTTGAAGTCGAGCCTTCACTTTCAGAGCCATTTCGTGTGATGTAGCCGTTTTTATGCGTCCGCCGCCATAGCGTTTGGCAAAGCTGCCTGCATCATGTTAACGATGGCTCAGCTCACGTAAAAATGCTGGTTTTAATTTTTCGGCCAAAAAAAAGGTTGGCGGTTTAACATTTTAAATTTGAATCGGCTGTAAAAAAAAGTACTGATAATTTTTTCAAATTTCTGGTTTTTTGGAAAGGTTGAACTTTGTCAATTAAAAATGGAACCACCAGATGCGTTTTCGCTTCGCCGAATCGGATGAAGATTGTTTGGCAGGAGATAAAGATAAAGAAAATCAGGTATTCAGATTATTCTCATTTTTATTTTCCGACAGACGTTCATAAAAAGACGAATTAACAGCGGACGTTCATATAAAGATGAATTCAGAGGGCGTTCATATAAACGTGAATTAACAGCGAAGGTATACTACTTTGTTCGTTTAAATTTTTTGATTAAATGAAAGAGAATGGATCTTATATTGATACATGTTTTATTTAATGTCGGCAATTATGTATGGAACACAATATCAGTTAAATGTCCGCCTCTGCAAGCCATTTTTATACCCTCCACCATACAATGGAGGGTATATTAGTTTTGTCATTCTGTCTGTAACACCTTGAAATAATCATCGGAGACCCAACAATGTATATATATTCTTGATCCTCGTAAAATTCTAAGACGATCTAGCCATGTTGTCCGACTGTCGGACATCCTGGACACCCAAAAAGTTTACACAGCCTTCTTCGTTGATTATCGAATTTGATGCTCTCTGATACAATATCCGACATAATTGCTAAGTGGAAGAGTAAGGGTTTTCCATATTGGTACATAAAATAGCCCTTGATATTCCGTAATAGAACAAATTCAGATCCGAAATATTTTGGATTTTTGATTTTAATTATAAAAAGCGTTCACTATTTGCGAACGGGAAGTAATAGGAACTCGAAAATGTGTACTAGGAATAGTCCATGCTATCGCTCGTCTAATGTTGTATTCAGAACATCCTAAAACAATTTGAAAGTAGAAATATTTGGGAATTTGAAGTAAAATTAAAATTTAAGAAATCGCTCATTTTTTGCGAACGAGAAAGAAGGGGAACTTACAAATTTGTGCTAGTGATAGTACATGCGATTGCGCGGCTGATGTCATATTCAGAGTAATCTAAAACAGAGTCGAAATATTTTGGATCTTGGGGTTAAATTTTGATTTCAAAAATTATTGCGCGTTTTAAGTAATTTTCAGAATATAGCAGTTTTAAATTTTGAGGTAAACTTTAAATTAAAAAATTGAACGCTGTTTGCGAACGGGGGAAAATGGGAACTCGACAATGTGTTCCAGTGATGGTCCATGCAATTGCGCGTATAATGTCATTTTCAGAATATCCCAGAACAATTTGAGATTGGAAATACTTTGGATTTTGAAGTTAAATTTTAATTACAAAAATCATCTACTGTGGGCGAATGGAAAAACATGTGAACTCAAAATTAATACCAAAGGTAGTCCATTCCATTGCGCGTCTTGTGTCATATTATTTCCTGAACAGTTTGAAAGTCGCCATTTTTTGGGTTACAATGTTAAAATTTATATTCCAAAATTGTTCACTGTAGACGATATTGACATTGCTGAAAGTATCGGTTTACCAGTATTGCCCTGTGATACATAATTCCCTCAACATCCAATTAAGAAACAAGGAGAATCTTCAAATTATTGATAAGTGCTCGATATAATTCTTATACTTCCTGGCCAAAACTGGCTCCAAACGGCTAATGCATTTGTTTGAGGATTTGTACATGGCTTTGAAGTAAATCTCTTTCCGTAAAGTCGCCGGCATTTACGATGTGGAAACTCGCCGCATGAAATTGGTTAAGATGCTATTACCCGGAGTTAATCCTTGGTTTACTGTAAGATAGTCGTGCACACTAACCACGGCGGGCAGCCAACTAAGGTGAAGACGATCTACATAGTAATGTCCGTCCGCGTGTCTGTTAAAAGTACGATAGCGGTCATATAAGAAAAGCTTTTAGTCATGTGCAGTTTAGTACTGCAAATGGAAGAAATCGCTACAGAGGGAAAAACGTGTTCATATAAGCGAATAAAGATAACTCTGAAGAGTACATTTCTTGAGTAATTGATACAATTAAACGGTCTTTATGGATCTAAATGCTGAAAACTGCCTTTTGAACTGCCTGAGGATGATCGTCGAAGGCGATCGAAATATTGGAAAATAATACAATAAACAAAATAAATTAAAAACCACAGTCTTTTTATGAAGATGAACTCGAGCCAGATAATACAGAAAAATACATCATAATCCTTTTTAATAAAGCTATTTATCTTTGTAAATTTGGTAAACAATGTTATGCTAAATATAGTTTTAAGTAAACTTATATTAAAACTTTTACATTAAATTGAAAGAGTTTACACCAGTCCATGAATACCACTAATTATAATAAGTTTGTAGCTTTTTTTCCTTTTTGTGCCATTTGAAAATATTCAAATTCCCACAATATTTACAGTAATAATAAAATGAATTTTGCATTCTGAATAACTGAACTTATTAGATAAAGGTCAACCACTTTTAAAACAAACTGTATACGACGTGTACTTGTATATGTAAAATAAATTATACATACAATTGTAAAATCAATTACGAACTAAACGTTTGATTATTTATAAATAGCTGCATTGTTCTTCTGAACCAAACGAAGGAATGTGTTTTTTACTTCGTTTTCTATTTTTACTCAAAGCACGCCAAACGGACCAAAACGTGTCAACGACATTTGAATTAAACGTTGATGAACCCTTCAGTAAATCTACATCCAATCATTTGTATACAATATTAGACACAAATACAATAGGACTTTACAGAGATATTTTTACAGCAAACAATGGTAAACTTATTAGCCGTGTTTTATTTTATATTCTAACAGTTTTGTTTGCAATTCGTGCAACTCCGACAGGGATTGTAATTTATTCTTATAATGGGTGAATGATGTGTTTAATAAAAGTTCTTGAATTGTTTCTGTGTTCTACACCCTCAACATTGCATAAAAACTTTTACGTCTTAGAACAAAATCTTTTGCTCGCAAAGTCGGCACTAACGAGGTGGAAAATCTGCCGCAAAACTTTTTTTGTTCTTGCCCGGATTTGAACCTGCGGTCACATGTTCATTAGTCGCGCTTTCCATCACACCGTGGTAGCACAATAAGGTTAACTAAAATTGTTTTAATAACATAGAACCATCTTATTTTAGATTCTTTTATCAAGTTTCAAATCGATAGACAAATTGAAGAAAGAGTGAAGAAATTCTAAATTTTCAAATAAAACAGGCCTATTGTATTATATTTTACGATGGAATTACTATCACGTGACGTTATTTGATAGGAAAAATATTGTCGTTGAAATTCACAATTGTAGATAGAACAATTAAAGTAGTTTATATTCCAATAGTCAATGAATTGTATCAGCTCAACGATTTATGGCTAATTAGCATTTTAATAGTCTTGTTTAAGATTGCGGACTATGAATATTGTCAAGAAGGTTGTACTTAACGTCAGCGACTTTGGTGTACTGTATAAGGCTCCACTTTATCATAGTGAATTGAAAACCATTAACTACTGTGCAAAAAATACAATAGTTTATAATGGGTTGATTGCCGATTTTTCAAAAATTGTTCTTCAGAAATCCGGAAGCAAAATAGTAAAAGAACATAAAAGTGAGAGGATCTTAAATAATGAGTTGTAACTCGATGTGCATCGATGGTGTCTACGATGGACAAGTCAGCTTCTAAAAGATCAATAAATATAATAAAGATAATATAATAGTTGATAGAATTTGATAGTGGGAAATGCTTCTCTATGCAAAAAAAAAAGTATTAAATAAAGGCTTAGTTTTTAATTTTGGAAGAGTGAATTACTCCACAAGCTTAATAGATCAGGTTTTTAGTTGTTTTTCATATGGGTAAGGAAAGTAGGTCAGAGAAGTTAAAGCAAACACCACTGTTTGGTACACATATGTTTCACCGTTGGTGAGGGACGGCTTATCGGTACCATATTTGTGTGCTGCCAAAAAGGATTCTACTCCATAAAAAATCTATAAGTAAATAAACAAAACATTGCAAGATTTTTCATATGCGAAGTATTATGTCAAAGAGCGAAACACAGAGGCCTCATGAAACCATTCGTACTACTTATATTTTGCCAGACCGTGCGACTGAAGTTTTTTTTAGAACGAGAAGTTACAGTGCACGTCACTTACACAAAGAAACCCTAGAACAATGATAAGTCTCGATACCATGTTAAGAGCTTCTCTAAAAAGTCTATTACGAGGAATTATATATATATATATATATATATATATATATATATATATATATATATATATATATATATATATATTTCTGGCCTAGTAATGAAAATGCGAAAATTTATCATCAAAAATGGTTTTATTGTTCAAAATATTCTCCAGCATGATTTATACACTTTTGCATGCGCTCAAACCAATTGTCGAAGCACTTTTTCCACTCCGATTGAGACACCTCTAAAACATGGGTTTTGAACGCTTCAACAGCATCTTCTGGCTACGAAAATCGTTGACTACGCATTTTTTCTTGATATGCGGGAATAACAAGAAGTCCATCATTCCACGTTTTGGCCGGTCAAAAAGGCGCTGGTTTGAACCGATGTGTGAGAGCTCGCATTGTCATGGTGCACAGTGAATCAACTTCTCTTGTTCGTTTTTCGAATTTCTCCAAAGACTTCAGGCAAACAAATTGTGGTGTACCACTCAGAATTGACCTTCCTACCTTCCTCAAGCGGAACAGTCGCCACATGACAAGTTTTGCCGAAGAAACATGCGACCATTTGGCGGAACGGTCGCCACATCACCAGTTTTGCCGAAGAAACAGGCGACCATTTGCTTCGAAGTGCTTCTTCCACGAACAACTTTCGTTGAATTTGGCTCGTCTTCGAAGACCCACACGGTCGATTGCTGTTTTGTCTCGGGCTTATACTCATAGATCTATGATTCGTCACCTGTGAAGATCTTTTAAACGTCCTTCGGAGCAACGCGATCGTATTTTTTCAAAATTTCTTTGCAGCAATCGATTTGAGCCTTTTTTTGATTTTTGATTCAATTGTCTAATTGTGCGGGATTCAACGAGAACAAACCTTTTTACGGCCAGGTGTTCATGCAATATCGAATGTATGCTGGTGGAAGTAATGCCTAAGGATGCCTCTATCTCACGGTATGTCACATGACGATCGTGCATTATCAGTTCACTCACGGCATCAATGTTCTCTGACACAACGGCCGTTTTGAACGACCTTCGTCTTTGAGCAAGCTTCGGTCACGATTGAATTCATTAAACCAGTGGTGCTTCATCGTTATACAAAGATTTAAGTTCATCTATGCACTCTTGTCGTGATAATCCACGTCGAGAGTTGTAAAAAATGAGCGCACGAAAATGTTCACGAGTTAATTCCATTTTTTGCCTTACTAATATTTTCAAGTTACTGTAAACAACACAAATGATGGTCGTACGTTTAAACGTTCTGAGTACGTTTATGCTAAAAATGTCAAACTTTCCAATTGAAATGTCAGATGGCGCCAGGCAACACTGAGTGGCCAGAAATATATATAGCAACCCTCGTGCCTGTTCAATCACAATTCATTGCGATATTTTTGGAACTTGCAAACTAAAAAACAAAAACCAATCGGGGAAGCATAAGCTGTGGACTATTCTGAGCAATCCAAACTGAGTAAAAATGCACCTGCTAAGCTTTGTGATTTAAGTTTGGCGACTTATAGAGTTGAAGTAAACTTCTTACTTTTGTAAACTCCTATGCAAAAATCTACAATTAGTACATTCCAAATAAATGTATTGGAATGTAAATACCTCACTACACAATTGAATGATCGAAGAATCGTATCCATGATCCAAAATAAACTTCCATACAAAAATATAGCCATAACAATACTTATAGCATGAACTGCTCCTATTTTTATGTGTTGTGGAGATCTATATAAAATATCGATATGGTCCAATTCACCAGGAAGATGAAATTGTTAGATCAAACGTGTAAGATCAAACATTAATCGGGAACCTATGTATGTTGGCCATTTAAAAACAGGGGCCGCTATAGTCTATATTGCCCTAAGCGAAATTTAATCAGAATCACAATTTTATCAAAACATGGACTGATATTGCCCAAACATTTTTGAAAAACTATAAAGGCATACCCATACTGAAACCTTTTATTATTACGCTACGTATTTATAAACTTCCGGCAGAAAATATTGAAATAAACGTCGAATCCCCACAAAAAATTGATGGCAGGGCCGACAATGCAATATTATTAACTTTTTGTAAATTGTCAACATATATTTTAGTGGTGTTTAGACAACCGGACGTTAGGAAAAACGCAGCTTGGCCAAAAAAAGCTTCAGTGTGCCTGGGCCTTAAAACTTTTAATTTCTCTTCGTCTAGAAAAAACTCGTTGAACAAAAAACCTGCCTGTTTAAACTGTTTAAACTCCGTCTTTTTTCGAAATTTAGTACGATAGGTCTTTATCAAAATATTTTTGCACCCCCCTCGAGCTGTCCTTATACAGTTCGTTAAACCAATTTGAAGTGATAAGATGTTTATATACAATAATGACAATCGGCTTTTGATTGTCATTATTGTATATAAACTTATTCTGTTTTCTTGAACATTTATCGCAAGAAATACGTTATTCCTTATTTTATCGCTCATCTAGTGAACAATCGTACATACGAGTATAAACATAGAGTGGCCTTTGATACCTTGGCCTTGCACTCACATATTTCAAAATGCTTTGTTTTGCTAAATCAACGCATTGCTAGGTAACACAAGTTCGAGTACTTCAAAATGAAAAAGAAACATATTCCAAATTATATCATATTTCGCCTTTATTTTTAAAGAAAACTTATCGCGGGATTATATTTAATTT
Source organism: Hydrotaea diabolus (assembly GCA_963513945.1). Classification (NCBI taxonomy): domain Eukaryota; kingdom Metazoa; phylum Arthropoda; class Insecta; order Diptera; family Muscidae; genus Hydrotaea; species Hydrotaea diabolus. Next base: position 173,421,253 of record OY740719.1, read on the forward strand.
GGTAAAATGCGCCTTTGAAGGCACGCTGCTATTTTGCTAAAAATTAGTAAATTGAAAAATGTATATAATAATGTATATAAGTTTTTCCCTTATACATAAATAAGACAAAAATTTTTTCCACCTTTTTTACAACTTTCCACACAAAGCACTTTTTAGCAGATGGTGGCGAATCAATATTAATAGCCGATTAACTTACCGACGGAAATGTTTAAATTTAGGCACGTCTCTTTTTTTCTGTTTGACTCTAAAAATAAAAAGGAAGTCTGATCAACCGATTAAAACTTGCTTTCTTGTTTTTCATTTTTTCATTTATATCGTATACGATAAGATCGGGAATCAATTTTTTATTGTTTGTTTTTTTTTTGATTAAGAGATTCATCTCTAAGCTACGTAGAAAGAGCTCTATAAAATGCATTAGCCGCTCAGAGCCAGCATTAAGCAGAATGTCTAGCACAGCTTACTAGTTCATCAGTTTACCCTTGTTTCTTGTTGTGGTAGTGAAATAAGAACTTCCCGCAAGTTCTGGTAAAAATTGACCTTAGCTCAAGTTTTTAAAAAGACCTTATATGGTGGTAACCTCAATTTGAAATCCTGGCGCTCTAAAAGGCACATTTAAAAAAAGATCGTGCTTAAATTCGCCATTGTTGTAAAGCCTATCATGCTCAAAATAAGAACACTATGTTATGACATATAAGCAACCCTGAAGAAATTGGTCTATATCGTTCCATGATTAATCTCTTACTCGTAAAGTGGCCGCCAGTTACGATGTGGAAACCCGCCGCTTTTTTAGATCTTTCTGCCCGGAGTTGAACCTGGTGTTACTGGCATGATAGTCGTGCACGCTTACCACCATAACATGGCGGCTCTCCCACTCTTGGAGTCTAAATTGAATGTTGGTTTCCTAGTCTTGAACTTAATTGTTTTGCATGTGTCTTTGCACCGCCGCGTTTAAACCAAATGTTACCAACTTCACGGGTTTAATTTCGGACAACAAAAATTTCGCTATCGTGGAGCGGTAGCTAACGATCGCCGTTGTGGTTCTGTCCGGTCTAATTTGTCCAGAAAAACGGACTGATGATTTCACCTGCCATAAATCGTCATTGAACTAAAGTTAAGGCAAAATGTCAAACAATACTGAATACAAATAAGATAACAGCTAAACTGTAAATTAGCAAGTAAAGAAAGTCTTAATTCAGGTGAGACCGGTTACATAATACCCTCATACCCCATACTCAACAAAATTAATATCTCAGAATTGTTAGTTTTCCCTATGTAGGAGAGCTATACAGGGCGATTCAATCACGGACAGGGCAAATTTCACCAGCGTATTCCTTGGATCATTTCATGAAAATATGTCCATCTACGACCATGCGCGAAAATGCAAGGGGGCGAAATGGCAGCGGTTTGAAATTTTTTTGTTTGGCGGTCGAAGGGTACTAGGATAAAATTGCTGAACCAGTGGTCGGATTTTTTTGTTTTGCCTTTTACCTTTTCAAATCTTCCTAATCGAGACCCAGAGGTCCTACCGTTCCAAAGTTATGACTAATTAACTAAAATAGATTTTTTCGAAAGCGAAATAACTGCTCACACTAATTTGTTTTTGTAAATTAAACGGTAGGAACTCTGGGCTTCGTTTAGGTAATTTTGGAAAGGTTAGAGGTAGGGTTATTTTTTAAGAGAAAAAAAAAAACAAAAAAAATACTACCACTGGTTCAGAACCTAGCCATTTTACTCAGTAACCTCCGACCACCAATCCGAAAATTATCAAACCGCTGTCATTTCGTCCCCCTGCATTTTCGGGCATGCTCGTAGATGGACATATTTTCATAAAATGAGCCAAGAAATAAGCTGGTGAAATTTCCTGTGTATTGCTCATCTAGAAAAATATTGTCACAAATGACGCAAACCCAATGTCATTAAAATCTAGTGAAAATTTTCGCTTTTTGATCGGTTAGATCCAAAATCGGTAGGTATGAGGGCTATAAGATACTGTGGACTGATCTCATCAAATTTTTATAACACTTTCTGTGTGCAAAATTTGTGAAATTTCTAATGAATTTTATTACAATCTGATGAAATTTGCGGCGCTCAGATCTTTCGAAATCGGGTGGTACATTTGTACGAGGGCTATATCAAAAATTTGACTGATAAGTCTATTTTCTGCAATGTTTATACTGTGTGCAAAATTACTCCTCAAGTCCAATTTCGTTGAAATCTGATAACATTTGCTGCTGTAAGGTCGTTTAGACCCGAAATCGGGAAGTACATTTGTATGGGGGCTACATCATGATTTGGAACGATCTGTCCTATTTTCAGCAAGGTTTATGTGCAAAATCACTCCAAAAACTAAATTTCGTTAAAATTTGATGAAATTTTCCGCCGTTGGTTCTGGTAGACTTAAAATCGGATGGTACATTTGCATGGGGGCCTTATCAGAACTTTGACCGATTTCTTTAAACATAATACTGACCGCCATTAGCCGAAAACAAAATAATGGGCATAGTTTAATCGAGATCGGTTTATGTTTGCGACCTACACTTTGATTACAAGATTACTTTAGATACATGTCTAAATCGACTCAGAATAATTCTGAGTAGATCGGTAAAATTGTTTGGGTCGATCAAACTTTTTTCTGGGCGTTAAAAACAGCAAACATTTGCACAAACTCATAATACCCCTGAACCATTCTGCAGCGAGGGTAATAAACCAATGAAAAAGTCTAAAATAATCATACTTTCATAGAGCAAGAAAACTCTTATGTTAAGATCTTAAGTCAAATAAAATTTAAGAATTAATCCCTCGAATTTAAATATGGAATTTATATTTCCCTGTTTTCTTTTTTTATTCCTAACAGGTTATTCGTTTCTTGTAACATGGATAACATCATTTGTAATGGTCATTGTCCATGAAAGAGTGCCTGATATGAAACGTTATCCACCACTACCTGACATATTTCTCGATAATGTACCCCATATTCCATGGGCTTTCCATATGTGCGAGATTACCGGCACGCTATTGTTCAGCATCTGGGCCTTTGTGTGTATCTTTCACAAGTATCGAATGGTCATCCTTAGAAGATTTTTTGCACTGGCTGGCACAGTGTTTTTGCTGCGTTGCGTAACGATGTTAATAACTTCGCTCAGTGTGCCGGGTACACATTTGCAGTGCAATCAAAATGATTACGCTATCGATGATACAGAGTAAGTAGACCAGCGCTGAGAAGTATCAACGAGCCCTTTAATGGTTGTTTTAATCGTATTTTTTTTTATTAATTTCAGTTTAACACTTACCGAAGCTTTATACTTACGGATATCAAGAGCTTATACTATATGGAGTGGATTGGGCATGTCTATACAGGGTGTACGTACCTGTGGCGATTACATGTTTAGTGGGCACACAGTTGCTCTGACATTGTTGAATTTTTTCATTACAGAATGTAAGTAGCATATATTTGATAGAAAGTTTTTTTTTATAAATCGGGTGATCAAGAAATATTTTTTCAAACCAAAAAAAAATACAAAAATTTAAATCAAGTGTGCAATCTTTATTGTTCATTCGAAAGAATATGTTATTCCATTCATTTCTTGAATTAAATTTCCTTCAAATGTTGGCCGCACCAACGCCTCAGAGTGTCCATTCTGAGGGACCAATTTTGGATGACTCGTTCGTTCGAGCATTTCGACCAGTATGGCGTTAATGACACGCGTAATGTTGGCCTCCAAAACCTGAATCGTAGTTGGTTTGTCAGCATAGACTTTGGACTTTACGTAACCCCAAAGAAAAAAGTCTAAAGATGTGATATTACACTAACTAGGCAGCCAACTAACCGGTCCAAACCGTGAAATCAGCTGCTCTTCGACATGACCTCTCAATAGATCCATTGTTTGAGTAGCTGTAGGGCAATTGTCACCGTCCAGTTAGAACCAAATGTCGTCAAAATTACGGTCTTCAATTTCAGGCAGCAAAAAGTCCGATATCATGGCGCGATAACGAGCACCATTCACGGTTATGGTCCGGCCATCATCATTTTTGCAAAAAATATGGACCGATGGTTCCATTAGCCCATAAACCGCACCAAACCGTGGTGTTCCGTGTTGTTAAATGATCCTGCCTATAATTATAAAAATCATATAGCGATTATGGCAATGTTTTTGTATTTACAGAAACAATGTTCATTTCATGATTAGAACCTTCATTTTAAATGCTTAGGTTAGGAGCACTTGTTTGATCAGGAATGTTGTTCATGATCAAGAGCAAGGTCTAGGTAAAGCTGTTTTTTGCATTTAAAGTTTGCGAATTTAGCGAGTTCTGTGATTCAATTTTGCCTTTTTGTGTTTTTATGATTGTTTTCAATCGAAAGTAGATAAATAAAACAAAATTTTGTGAGTTACTGAGTGCTGTTTTTTCTATGATATTGCAAAGAAGAATAATGTCTATCCGCGTACGTTTATTATTTTTTCTGATACTTTTTTAATTATTGGAAACAAATTAAACGTAATGTCTAATACCTCATTCACGTATATAATTGAAATCCACATTCAATGAACTTCGGCCTAAAAACTAGTACAATTTGTATGAAGATATGTAGCCGAAATCTGATTCAAGTGAATTCCAGATGGATTTCTACTGGGGTTCGCTATGATCCGCTTTGGGCGTCAGTTCCCACACTAACTAAATAAGATTTCGAACGAAATTCAACGAACATGGATGTCATTTGTGTATGCGAATGAGACGTAAAACTTATATAAATATACAGGGTGGGCCAAAAGTTATCATGGGGTTAAAAAATTAAATGACTTTTTCGTTTATTAATTATTTTTTATGTTGTAAGCCATTTAATTAAACTTGATGTTCTATGTTTGGTTTAATTTTTGCCAATATTTTGATTGACTTTGTCAGTCACCTTCAGGGGTTGTCATTGATAAAATACCAAACATAATTTCATTCAATAAACAAAACCTTAACACAATATTTGAAAAATAATTACATTAAGAAAACAATGTCGCCCGTCTAATTGTCGCTGTCAACTGATTTTTGTTTTTTTTTATTTTTTTCTCAGATTATATAATATAAGTATAAAAAATAGAATTTTTTTACACTAAGTTTGAAAAGTAATGTTACTTAAATGACCCCCGTTTTCAGCTTCGTAATGATGGGCACGTCTTAAAGCATTTTCCATAACATCTTTCAAAATTAGTGGCTATAGCGCTCGAATTTCAGCAACATTGTTGGCCTCGAGTTAAAGGATTGTCTCGGGCTTGTTCACATAGAAAGAAAATAGTCGGATGCTGACAAATCTGGCGATAGCGCTGGCCAAATAATTTCGAATTTCTAAAAATTATTCGCTCCAACATTTGATTTAAAAGTGACATTGTGTCTCGGGCAGTATGGGCAATGGCTCCGTCCTGCTGAAACCACATCTCAGGTCTGTTTTCAAGAGCAGGGCGTAAAATTTGTTTTATCATAAACTGATACCGCTCTCCATTTACGGTTACACCACTTCCATCTTCATTCTCGAAGAAGTAAGGATATTTGCAGATGTGATACAACTCCAAACTGTACACCTACTAGGGTGCAATTGGCCTTGATGAATGGCTATTGGATATTTAGAACCCCAGAACCTGCAGTTCTTCCTTTTAACAAAGCCATTCAAATGAAAATAAGCTCTAAAACTCATCACTTTGCGTTAAAATAATTAATCGCTGATTTAAATAAAATTCAATTATTCTGATTCTTTGTTCTGTTGTGAATCTTTCCGTTGTTTATTCTCCAAGTGTTATTTATATAATTTGAAAAAAAATGATATATAAACGAAAAACTTTTATAACCCCACTTTTGGCCCACCCTGTATAAATGTTATGCCTAAAACGCAATTCAGAATACAGCAAGAAAAAGAAACCGCATAAAAACTAATAGAAATGCACAAATTACTAATCACAAATATAAATATCCCATCATAAATTGATATTTGTTCAGAAATTCAGCAAAAACTGTAAACAAAATAGTAAGAGGTTCTGCCCATTGAACAGGGATTAAAAAAACGTTAGAACTTTTGTATTTGTGTTTTTACATTCAAAAACTATGTTTTAAAAAATTCATACATACCAATTAACATTGTGACGCGCAAAATAGAAAGGGACCTAAGGGTAAAACCAGTTTTGTTCAGGAGAGCCACTTTAAAGATTTGAATACGTAAAACGCTCATATCTCAGGGAGGGAACATTTTCGGGGCATGGGATCGGTCTCATTCGATTCTCAGATGTCCACATCAAAAAAAAAGTGAAAATTGTTTTTTTTACCCTTAGGTCCCTTTCTCAATGCGCTGTCACATATACTTATACAAACTTTACATTAATCCGCTTTATCCTAAATCAATAAAAAAAACGTTGTTTTGCAAAATCCCAAAATTAAAAAAAAATTTTTATAGTCTTGCTCAAGACAATTCTAAAGTCAGATGACCTAAGTCTGTTTGTTACTCATATTTAAAATTTAGATGATACTGCACATGGGATCATGGTGCAATTTGTTCTTGTTGTAATTTAAATTTTCAATTTGAAGTTTGTTGAGTTAAAATTCTTTATCAAACATTCAAAATAAACATCAAACATTGACAAAAATTAGTTTTTGGCATTTTCTTTCGAGTGACTTTAACGTTAAAGCGAACTATTAATTTCTTGTTGGGCTTGCAGCTATACCTTGTTTATTGTACTATGCATTTAATATTATTCTAGGATTCGTAGAAAAAAAAATTATTATCCGACCTCTGTAGAAAAAATCTGCATGTGATGTAGGGCTTCGGCGATTTTGCTATCTAAATTTCTATATTGTTTTTCGCTTGCCTATAATTGTTAAAAACGTCGTAAAAGAGTTAAGATTTTTTAAAATGTCTTGCTTTAAATATTTTCAATGTTCTGTCAGGATCCGTATCGTAATAGTTATTATAAAGAAGACCGACCTTAATCTTAAGTTGTTACCTACAACATCTTTTATCGACTCAGCTCAGGCGCGAATTGACGTTTGTCGCGCCTGCCATTAGGGACTACATGACGTGCTGCACCTCTTCAATTGTCCGTCCAAACAACTCAGCTGACTCTTTGGACGCATCTAGTTCAAATGATGACCAGGACCCTCATAGATGACCAGGACTTACAATACTCAATATATTGTTGTTATAACATAAACAATGTCACCACGACACAATGTGAGCCTCTACAACAACGTACGACTACGGGACCCGAGTGTTGTCTACTATGATGACAGTCTTATAAACTTTTTGCATAAACTTGCGCACAGCAGGTGCGGTGAGTGCCTCATTTCGGCCAGAACGAATTTCCTGGGTTACACAGCATTTACATCGGAAACAAGTTAGCACAATTTTCCATTGTTGTTTAAGCGCAAAACGAATAAAATTTTTCAACGGACTTTCGAGTGGCCGCTATCAAAAGAACTCATTACTCAAAAAGAAACCACTAGAAAGCCACCAGTTATATAAGATAAGAAACTTCTCCAGCCACAGATGACGCGAACAGTCTGGGGTATCCGACATGATACGCAAATGAATCTTTATTTAGACATGTTTTTATTATGTATGAAATAATTGTCTTCCTACCAATGTCCCTTCTTAACTGAGGCTTACTTTTAACATTCTACGGGAATTAAAATTGTATTTTTCGCCAAGAATATATCAAATTACACATTTTTTGTTTAGCTCGTTTGTTTTATTTCCGGTTTTTGCTTTTACACATTAATCGGGGATTAATCGGCTCAAGACGCATTGTATATATTTTTAAATAGAAGACAAGTTTTTAACAAAATGGCAAAGTGACATTGATTTTTGGGGCCGCACACTGCTTTGATCACGATTCGGGTCCGTGACGACCTTCATCAGAAATAAATTAAGCTGACCTGGTCAACAAATTTTCGCCATCAGGCACTACAGCTGATTTGTTTTTGGAAGTCTTGCCCCCTTTTTTGTAGAAAATAAATCGTTGTAAAAGGGTGTCATCAGAAAGTATACGAGGGCGGTTCGGAAACTTCTTAGCCTAGCACAAAAAGCGCGGTATAAACAGAAGAAGTTAAGTGTTTTGGAAACTTCCATCTCTGCTATGAACACATGTTAAATTTTGTTTCGACCTGGCAACTCCTTCATATAGAAACATGTGTTCACAAAAGACGTATCCGCAATTTTTTTACAATGGAAAAATTAGAAATGCGTGGTGTCATTAAATATTTACATAAAAAAGGTTTATCGGGACAAGAAATTCATAATGATATATTTTATTTTTTCATCACAAGAGTGTTTTAACAATGGCTAAAATCAACGAATTAAAGTACGAGTTGCTTGACCGCCCACCTTATTCTCCTGATTTAGCTCCCAGTGACTTTTACCTGTTCCCAAATCTAAAAAAAATCCTTGCTGGCAAGCGTTTTACCTCAAATGAATATGTAATTACAGTTGTAAACCACTATTTTGAAGACCTTGAGGAAAACTATTTTAATCAAGGGATAGAATTGCTAGATAAGCGTTGGACTAAGTGTATTGAAGTTTCAGGAGATTATATTGAAAAATAAAAATATTTTTGAAAAACTAACTATTCTCTTTCATTGATAGGCTAAGAACTTTCCGAACCGCCCTCGTATTTACAGAGAAAAAAATAAGGGACTCCGCTAAGATCACATCAAAATCATACAATCGTAGAAACACATCTTCGGGTTTTGCCATTTTTTTATATTAAGTACAATCTATAGTTTGCTCCATTTTTAACTTAATGTTTTCATTCTTATTTCAAACAATAGATACTCCGCGTAACTTGTACTTTCTGCACACATTGAGTTGGCTGCTGAATATGTTTGGAATATTCTTTATCTTGGCGGCGCACGAGCATTACTCCATTGATGTCTTTGTGGCCTTTTACATAACGTCGCGTTTATTCTTATACTACCATACGCTGGCAAATAATCAGGCACTAATGCAACGTGATTCGAATCGTACACGCATTTGGTTTCCCATGTTCAGCTACTTTGAAAGTTCCGTCGATGGCATAATCCCTAATGAATTCGACTCAGTGTCTGAAATAATAGATCAACTTCTGCAGCTGTTAATTGAGCTCAAAGATTCGATAATGCTGAATGCGTATCGTATATGGCTAGAGGCCCCACACTTAAGTATATCTTCGAGAAACGTCTTATTTGTGCCACGGGGCGGTGCTTTGCCAACGAAACAGCAACGAAATGCCGCTACATCGACCACCATTACCGCTTCCAATACGCCCACAGCGGCCACCGCGCGACAAACGGAGTTCTGGGGAAATGCCGCCAACGATGAAAGTGCGATGCATTTGGTGGCTAATGCCAAGAAGCCAGTACAAAAGACGACGTCGTCACCAGTAGCCGCAGCCATGGCGAGCACTAGTGACAGTGATAGTCCAAACAGAAATAGTTCTAAAAGTAAGGAAGCCTTTTATAAATCTCAATTGCAAAGTGAACCAAAATCTGTAACCAACAATAATAGACATGAAGAGAACAAAACCACGAAGGTGTTATAAAATAACAATCTTGTATATAGCGAGAATGAAAAAAGCGCAAATAAAACTAAAATCTATAAGTATTATACAAATTATGATAAAATTCTCTTCCTATTTCTTCTTCCCGCCCTCTCTATCTCTCTATCCAACTATCTTGCGAAACAGTTGCCAACTGCCTGTAGTGTACTGCTGTAGTTTGTTTGAGTGCTAGCACCTGAAAATTTGAATTTTCTCAATTAAGCTCAGCTTAATAAGTATCGTACGTATCATTCCGCAGAGATGCTAACTGTAATCAGCCCTAGTTTTAATTCAAAACATTGATTTGTGGTGTATCCAACATTGTGACTGATTGTTATTATTTATTTACGTTTCTGTGTTTTATGGACTGTAATAAATAAAACAAAACAAAATGAAAAGAAAGAAGATTGAATGAAATTTATAAACTCGATGAATAACAACTGTAGATATATAAGTTTGTTGTTTAATTATTTAATACTTTTAACAGTTGTGGATAATGTCAACAATTCTTCAGTTTTTTCCACGCACATCCATTGAAGGTACATGTATTCTCGACATAGATAATTAATTTAAATAAAACAGTGATCAAAGTTTGAAAGTAATACTCCTTTTTTGCTTTTCTGTTTCTGTTTTTCTCGATAGATCTATTAAAACAATATGTTTTAAATTTACCATATAGTTGTACTTTTTATTTTTGAAATACAGTCGAATTATGGCATGTGTTGTAGACAAAAAAAATGGTTATTGAATTAAATTCTTATCCAATCGAAGAACAAAATCGTATACATGTGTAATATTACCAACGTTTTTAGTAGTTTAAGATTTATTAGTCCCTACGTAAAATAAGAAAAACTGTAATTGAATTATTTTTGCTCTGGAAGTAAATAAAACAAAAAATCTCATTTTATTTGGAGGTATAAAATCATACACAATTCTTCCATTATAACTCTTGTCATCCCACACATAGGCTGGGAGTATTAAATGAATCTCGCTTTAATTCCATTAAGGAACAAAAAGTGAACTTTTCTAAAATTAACGAAATGATCCCGCCCTTTTATTAACTGGCGGCTACAGTATTAAATGACAAAGTTCAACCTTTCCAATAAAACCAAAAATGTTTAGCCGATTCAAGTTTTACAGCCGATTCAAGTTTTAAATCGCCCTCCGTATAGTACTGCCTTTTTTTTATAGAAAAACTGCTTTGCATCTTGACATTAAGTCCACTATATCGTGGTAAGTCCTATCGAGAATAGAATATAATGTGCTTTGATTTTTTTCCAAAGTTCCTACTCACAAGGGTTGCTATTTATATTTCGGGTCCTGACAATACAAGTGTTACCAGTTGCAAACTGGAACTTCCATTGAAATCTTTGACATAATTTATTATAACTTCACTCAGGACGTTTTGTCATTTGAGTGAATTGTTTTGTTTACAGTGTGTTGAAAAATTCATCTCAGTCAAAAAATGGAATTATCCCGTGAACATTTTCGTGCGATGCTTTTTACGATTTTCGGCGTTAGTTTTCGAGACAGGAGTGTTAAAATAACTTATTTTGACTTTTGGCGTTAAAGCACTATCAAAAACCACTGTTAATCGCTGGTACCAAGAGTTAAGTCTCGGACGCCGTTCGCTCCAGGATGAATTTCGTGAAGGACGTTTAACTTCGGTCACTTTGCCAGAAAATTAATTAATTAATAAGATTAAGTAAGACCGACATGTGACATACTGTGAGTTTGAGGCATCCTTGGGCATTAGTATGGCAAGCATCAATAAAATATTGCATGTTCATTTGGTAGTGAAAAAAAATTGTTCCCATTGGATCCCACATAATTTAAAGAATGCTCGAAAAAAGGCTCGTATGGATTGGTGCAGAGATGTTGAAAAACTATAACTGCGATAGCTTAAAGGCAGTTTATAACATTGTCTTAGGTGACGAATCAGGGGTCTATGCATATGAACCCGAAACAGAACAGCAATCGACCGTATGGGTCTTTCAAGACGAGCCAAATCCAACAAAAGTTGTTCGTGGAAGAAGAATATCCAAGCAAATGATTGCGTTTTTTTTCGGTATAACCGGCCGGAAGGTAAATTCTAAGTGGTTACAACCATTTGTTTGCCAACAGTGTTCGAAGAAATGAGGAAAGATAATAAGAGAAGATGGGTCATTTTGCATCACGACAATGCGAGCTCTCACACATCAGCTGAAACGACGAGCTATTTGACCACCCAAGATGTCGAATTGATGGGCCATCCACAGTACAGCCCTGATTTGGCACCCAATGACTTCTTATTCCCGTCAAGAAAAAGAAGCGTGGTCAACGTTTTCATCGCCCGAAGCAGCTGTTGAAGCGTTCAAAAATCATGTTTTGGAGTTGTCTCAATCGAAGTGGAAAAAGTGCTTCGAAAATTGGTTTGTGCGCATGCAAAAGTGTATTGGCCTTAAAAGAAAATATTTAAAAAAAAAAATAAAAAAAACATTTCTAATGATAAATTATTGTGCTTTTATTGCCGGACCCAAAATATAAATAGCAACCCTCGTATTCCTTGGTTTTTTATCTTACCTTCTATAGATTTAAGGTCAGGAAGTTGTGCTACTCCGTTATCCTAATATCACTTGTTTGCAAGGCCCACATAAAGTTTTGAATTGTTTTCCCGTTTAAAGACACATTTCAAGGACACTTTTCCATTTAGCACAAATTCGCGTAGGATTGACAGTATAGAATTTTATCTACGTTTGCTTGTACCCGAATATGGTCCATACCCCATGGCAGGAAAAGCAACTCCTAATGGTCATATTACGTCATGATTAAAGGTTTTTGTTGAATTAAGGGAACCTACCTTTTCTTATTTTTAACAATTAATTTATTTTAGACTAGTCATTCGTTGCCTCCCCAATTTGTTTACGGCGCGTTCCCGATTTATATGCTTATTCGCAAACAAAATGCTATTTTTTTTATTTGTTTATGTCGTTTTTGTTGGTAACGGGATGATCTACCGAATTAAAGGTTTCTCACGACGTCTATCAATTCAAATAGAACTCCCTGTTTAGTTCTGCCGCCACGGAGAACTTTAAAGGGTCCCTAGTTTACTATAACTTAATGTGATTATTCTCTTTAGCAGAAGTTTTCGCTGACTTTCTTGTAAAACATATTTTTTGTTGACTTGTCAATTCTATGATCATCCAATGCTTTGTCAATCTAAAACGGACCATGACCTGTAATTTTGTTGTTGTTGTTGTAGCGGCAACTGTGTGCCGGGGTGACAGCCCTTGGCCGAAGAATTGCTCTTCGGGTCAATCCGGTACATAGAACCGGATTGACTTCAAGTGACCTGTAATTTTGTAATTTCATCTGATGGACCGCTTGGCGTCCGTTTGTACAACAAAAAATTGTGTCTATTATGCACGCCGACGGATTAACAGCACAACGGATAGACTCGATCCGCATTCGAATCACTTCCTAAGGAAAACTGTATTTTGCAAACCGTCGGATGACTCTATTATCGACGTGCAGTCGGTGCATGCAGTAAACTGTCAAATTGTGCGGTATTCCGAAAATTTTTAAGTCCGCACATTTTTTTCCGAGAGAAACCACACATATTAGATGTGCGGAAATATGCGATTTCCAAGAAGCAAAATTTATTTCTAAAATAAAAAATTTGCGTCGCCACTTCCAAGCCACAGACGAAAATGAACGATTGAAAGTAATCGATTTTTATTTAGTAAAATTTAATTAATGAAAAGCGAATGCGAACAATGTTTTTAAAAAAGTAAACTTGCAACATATTAAATCGCCCATGTAATGAATTTCGATTTGGCTCGAATGTGGAACATGGTGTGCGCCATTCGGAATACCCTACAAATATTCGGTATTAAATTCGACCAAATGTACCCTTGGGTATCGTACTAGAAATGGAAATCTATCCATTTTATTTGATACGAGGGCGACCGCAAAACTAACTGGCCTGGCACATTTTCTGTTTTACTAGCAACGTTTTTTTTGTTTTTTATAAGCCATCTGTCAAAATTTCCGAAATATTTAATGATTATTTTCTTTGTTACAGGTGATTGAAGTAAACAAGTTTTATAAGTTTTGAAAAATGGAAAATAAAGAGATTCGTGCGGTAATTAAACACTTTTATATGAAAGGTTATACGCCACAATTAATCAAAGATGAATTGGATTCTGTTCATGGTGATAATGCACCATCATACTCCACCGTGAAATCCTGGGTTCAACAATTTAAAATGGGTCGTTCAAGTACGAAAGATGAACAACGCTCTGGAAGACCGAAAACTGCTACTACTATTGAAAACATTAAAAAATATTTAATGAAGTGACTAAAGATAGACGAATAAAGCTCAGAGAACTTGCTGATATTGTTAAAAAACACGAAAAACAAGTTTGGAGTATTTCACATGATGAACTCCACATGAAAAAGCTATCCGCGAAAAAGGTGCCGCGTTTATTGACTTTGCCCCAAAAAATCGTCCGTTGGACCAATTCCGAGGAGCTTTAGCGATTTATCAGCGTAATCCAATATAGTTCTTGCGCCGATTCATAACTGTTGATGAAACATGGATTCATCACTACATCCCAGAATGCAAAGAACAGTCAAAACAATGGATAGAAGCTGGTAAAAGTGGTCCCAAGAAGGCGAAAACTGTTAAGTCAGCAGAAAAAGTAATGGCCACAGTATTTTGGGACGCAAGGGGTATAATATTTATTGATTATCTTGAGAAAGGAAAAACTATAAATAGTGAATATTATTGTACATTATTGGATCGGTTGAGTGAAGAAATCAACATAAAACGACTGCATTTAGAAAAAAAAAGTTCTTTTTCATCAAGATAATGCTGCTTCACACACTGCATTTTTAACTCAACAAAAACTGGCCGAATTACGATTTGAAATTGCTCCGCATCCACCATATAGTCCAGATTTAGCTCCTTCTGATTATTTCTTGTTTCCAAATTTAAAAAAAATTCTCGGTGACAAAAAATTTTCGTCCAATAGCGAGGTTATTGCTGAAACTGAGGCATATTTTGAAGGTCTTGAAAAATCTTATTTTTCGGATGGAATTAAAAAACTTGAAAAACGTTTGATGAAGTGTATTGAGTTGGAAGGTGATTATGTTGAAAAATAAATAATAATAATTCCAAAAAAACGGTTCTTTTTATGTTAGGCCAGTTACTTTTGCGGTCGCCCTCGTACACATTACAAAATGACACATAGTCAAAATTTAATATGTTTTTATGTAAATTTTTAAAAACATGGTTCACATTAGCGTTAATTTAATGAAATAAAATTAAATATTTGTAAAATTTACTACAGTTTTAAAATGTTATTACTTTAAACTGCTTTTAGACAAAGTTTCCTCCAATTGTGGTTTGAGGTTAGAATGTTATTGTTATATGAAAAAGTGAAAGACTTAAATGATGACAGTACTATTGGATTAGTCTGGCAGCACAGACACAACTCTTAAACAAAAAAGGACGAAATAAGAAAATTTTAACACATTCAAGGCTCATTTGACGTCTTCGGGAAGCCATTACAGCTTTTAACAACCCTGCAAGCATTTCATTTATTATTTTTTTTTAACGAAAAATAAAAATATATATGGCGTTCAGCTGTAAAACATATGTTTTTTTTATTATTTATTGAGCATTGTCCGTCTAGTACTTAACACAGTTTTTCTTTCTTGAGTTTTGAATTAGTACATAGTTTACTTCGAAACACAGTACACCATTTAAAAAAAAAAAATGGGGATCTAAAATAGTATGGGGATTGAAACTCACTTAAATGTATATTTGCTAATAATGGACAAAAATCCTATTTCTAATTTGATTCACAAGGGTGCATGTGGTCGTTTTTAAACCCCCACATTTTTTGGGTATTCGGAATAGCGCACAACAAATATGGGAAAATGTTTCACATTCGAGCATACAGCGCATGGGCAATAATACAAAAATAGTCAACTACGGAATAAATCCGAACCGCAGGCATCCGTCGGAGTGCATTATAGACACAAATGTCATATTTTGGTGCATGTTGCATTAATTTCGCGTTTGTACGTTAAAAAAAAGTACAACCCTATGACGAAATCTTAATTTCGTTTTGTCTAATTTTGTCTAAAATTTTGAATTTGTGTACATAATTAGTTGGCGGTATGCCATTAGGCTCCACGAAAATACATCCCAAAGTGAAAATGAAATTAGGCCCCAAAAAAATATATGGAAAACAGCAACACAAAATTTTATGATTTTTTGGGGTCTAATTTCATGTTTTTATTGGGGTATATTTTCGTAACGCAATTAGACCCCAAATGTTTTTATGATAATAGACCCCAAAAATTGTTTGGGCCTATATTCGCATTTTGGGGTCCAAATTCATTTAGACATATTTTAGGGCTACACTAAATATAATTTCCTTCGGCGAAGAATATAAAGCGTT
The DNA here is from genome assembly GCA_963513945.1 of Hydrotaea diabolus. Taxonomy (NCBI): domain Eukaryota; kingdom Metazoa; phylum Arthropoda; class Insecta; order Diptera; family Muscidae; genus Hydrotaea; species Hydrotaea diabolus. The sequence goes on from OY740719.1 coordinate 173,437,247, forward strand.
GGTTTTTAATAATAACTTGTATAATATCGACAGCAAGAACATTTACACACAACCGAAACTGTATGCAAAGATTTTCTACACGTTTTGGGGCCTTTTTTCGCATTTTGTTGTTACATTAATTTTGTAACACATAAATGGAAATTACACTCCAAACCCAAAAATGGAAAAAGACTCCAATTTTATACAGAAAACAACGTCTCGATATTCTGCGCATAGTTGCCTTTTTGGATGTATTTCTTTGCATACCATCAAATAACCACTACGAAATTAGGCCCCAATAAAGTTTTTTGGACCTTTTTTCATTTTATGTTTTGGGTATAATTTCCTTTTTGGTTTGGGGTGTATTTTCGTGGGGCCTTATGTCATACCGCCTAATTAGTTTCCCTGTTGTTGTCCATGACTGTATGCGTTTGGACGTTAACGCACAATTAACAGCATTAGCCACGATGTCGAACGAAAGTCTATGCGAACGAAAGCCAGTCACGCACTTTCGCTTCAAAATGGTAGTCTCTATCTTTCGACTTATCGTTCGCATAGCCTTACGTGTTGCGAGTAAATGAAACTGTTGCCCGCAGAAAAATTTGGAACTTATGTCAAATTTGCCTAGGTGCGCGCTATACTTTTACTCAGCTTATAGCAAAAAGTGTCAATTTATCAACCGTTTATCAATTCTTTTATTTGGGTTCATATGGGATAAATAACAAAATAAAAAGATAGTTGAAAGACTTTTTAACCAATTTGTTAATGCAAAACATTTTTGAATATTTAAAGCAAAGCATTAAATTGATTATTCATTTATAAGTCAAGTTGTTTTAACGTAATTTTGAGGAAACCCCCTTATTTTGTGTGTACGAGTATATGAACTCGATACAAAAGAGGCAATGACATACCTTGAAACTTAAATGTATTGACTGAAGAAGTAACTGAAAAAAATAAATGTAAACAAACAATTATTTGTGGATGATATTTTTCAAAATGAAAATAATGAATTAAAAATGAAAAATGAGCGGAAACGGAATGCATAGAATTAAAAGGCATTGCATTGCCTTTGTTAATTTTAGGCTTGTATATGTGACGCGCAAAATAGAAAGGGACCTAAGGTTAAAAACCAGTTTTGTTCAGGAGAGCCATTTTAAAGATTAGGTCCCTTTCTATTTGCGCTTAGAATCGTCGACTTCACTTTCATAAAACGCGGATATATCTGGGAGGGGACACTTTTGGGGCATGGGATCGGTCTCATTCGATGCTCAGATGTTGTCCACATCAAAAAAAAAGAAAAAAATTAAAATTGATTTTTTACCCTTAGGTCCCTTTCTCTATGCGCTGTCACATATTATGAGCTTTTTTGTTTCTGTTATCAAACGAAAAACAAAACACAAGTGAGTGATTTTGACGTTTGTGGGAGAACAAAAATAACTTTTCTCTCGCACTCACTTTCTATTGCTTGTTAGTTTCTACGAAATCAGCTGTTTGTCGCTTTGAATGCGTGCGATCGTTATCGTTCGACATCGTGGTTAAGGATGTGAGTTTTGTGGGCCAGTACGTAGTACATCGGAAAAGCAACGAGAATATTGTGGGTTTAAGTATCAGCGAAGACAAACTAAAAAAAGAAAATATTTTTGTCGTACTTCTAAACTTGTTTTACGTGCATTCCAGAAGATATATTATATACGAGGGCTGCTATATATATTTCTGGCCTAATAATGAAAATGCGAATATTTACCATCAAAAATGGTTTTATTGTGTTTCAAAGTATTCTCCAGCATGATTTATACACTTTTGCATGCGCCCAAACCAATTGTCGAAGCACTTTTTCCAACCCGATTGAGATACCTCCAAAGCATCTTCTGGCGACGAAAATCGTTGACCACGCATTTTTTTTTTGATGTGCGGGAATAAAAAGGAGTCATTGGGTGCCAAGTCAGGGCTGTTCGGCAGATGACCCATCAATACGACGTTTTGCCCGGTCAAAAAGATGTGTGAGAGCTCGCATTGTCATGGTGCACAATGATTCGTCTTCTCTTGTTCGTTTTTCGAATTTCTCCGAAGACTTCAGGCAAAAAAATTGTGGTGTACCACTCAGAATTGGCCGTCCTACGTGCTCAAGCGGAACAAACGCCACATGACCAGTTTTGCCGAAGAAACAGGCAACCATTTGCTTCGAAGTGCATCTTCCACGAACAACTTTCGTTGGGTTTGACTCTTCTTCGAAGACCCACTCGGTCGATTACTGTTTTGTTTCGGGCTCATACGCATAGATCCATGATTCGTCACCTGTGACGATCTTATAAACGTCTTTAAAAGCACCGCGATTGTATTTTTTCAAAATTTCTTTGCACCAATCGACACGAGCTTTTTTTGAGCGATTGTCAAATTATGCTGGATCCAACGAGAACAAACCTTTTTTACAGCCTGGTGTTCATGAAATATGGAATGTATTCTGGTGGAAGAAATGCCCAAGAATGCCCCTATCTCACGGTATGTCACATGACGATCTTGCTTTATAAGTTTACGCACGACATCAATGTTCTCTGGCAAAACGGTCGTTTTTGGGCGACCTTCACGATCGTCGTCTTTGAGCGAGCGTCGGCCACGATTGAATTCATTAAACCAGTTTTTGACAGTGCTATAGGATGCTGCTTCGTCGCCATAGAAAGATTTAAGTTCATCAATGCACTCTTGTCGTGATAATCCACGTCGAACGTTGTGAAAAATAATCGCACGAAAATTTTCACGAGTTAATTCCATTTTTTTTTGCCAAATTAATTTTTTCAAGTCACTGTAAACAACACAAATGATGGTCGTAAGTCAAAACGTTCTGAGTACGTTTATGCTAAAAAATTGTTGTTGTTATTGTAGCGGCACACGTAGTGCCGGGGTGACAGCCCATGGCCAAAGATTATTGCTTTGCGGATTGACAGGTACATAGAACCGTCTGTCGTGGGATTGGTTGTTGTTGTTGTAGGCTAAAAAATGTCAAACTTTCCAATGGAAATGTCAGATGGAAATGCCAGAACTATATGTAGCAACGAACGCGGAAGGCATTGCTAACTAATCTAACCCACTGTTTAATTAAAATGAGCAAAATGCAGCAACGACGCCTTGGATCTGCGTAAAAAAGCCACCTAAAAGGTCTTGTATCGCTGGGTAGCTAAAAAGCTCTAGTTCGGCCGGCACATCCTAGTCAAAATAAAATCAACTTTGAGAAATGGCAAACTAAAATGAAACAGGTTTTCTTTTGTTTTAATAATCCATTATTCACGTGTTTTTTAATGTTATTTGTTTTTAAAAAAAAATCATAAATATTGCTTACAAATAATTGATTTCAGTTAAATTCCTGTGTTGGGTTGACATCATTAAAAGCTAAAGCTAGGCCTTCACTTAAACTACAGCATAAATAATTTGTATTAAATTACAATAAATACTTCCGATTAGTTAGGGTTTGCTAGTTTGTCTATGTACAAATAAAAAAAATTCATTACATCAACTCGATCCTCGCCAAAGGATACGTTGAACTGGAGAATAAAATCAAGTTTATATGCTAATGCTGAGTTATTCTTTTAAATCTATAATAAATAATGGATATTATTTACAATGTATGGTGAGGGGGGAGTCTGATGATGATAATTCTGAGTCATGAGTTAATACAAAAATGTTATCGTATTTCACTGAATTCACACAATGTCGTTTGTCATCTGAAGCTGATGCCGCACTTTTTACTTATTTGCGGCGTGTGAATGGAGGCAATCGATAGCAGCAGCGGTACATCGTTTTCGGAAAGATTCAAAGCCGTTGTGACCGCACTTAGCGAACAGAAATCAGTTTCCAAAAGGAATGCAGCCAAGGTCTCCGAATGCAAATAGATTTCCTGTAGTTTTGATTCCATAAATGATAAACACTACGAAAGAGATAAAAGGAGAGAATGAATAATCATGATAAATTTGCCAAAGTTATGAGTTTTTTTAAGCTTACCTCGTAGGCGGATATGCCAGAGCTGTTCATGATTTGCACAGTTTCCAACATAGAAGAAACCAATTGCGACATGCCCACGGGAGCACTTTGGCCGCCGGCATAGGGAAAATGCTGAGATTGCGACGATATTAATTTAACATCCCATTTTTCCATATCAGCTATAATGGCAATGTTTTCGGCGGGCAGTGATATCATTGAAGCGGAATGAGCGGCCAGAGCCAAATCTTCACGTAGGTTCATTTCCCATTTTGAGGGAGAGGCAAAGGTACCCTGTGAGCACGAAATAAAAACAACATGGACTTTAAAATATGGCTACTTTTCACAGTGAGTTAATGTTTCCTTACCTGTAACACCATGTCTGGTATATAATGATCGTTGACATTGAGGAACAACGATGGTATAAAGCCGACCGGCAATTTCATATCGCTGGCAAGTTCGTCTTCCTGCGGTAGGTCCTTAATAGCAGGTATAGGTAGTTGGACTAGGTGCATAGCTTCATTGACGGCTGCACATTTTGCCGCTACCGACGATACTGAGCAGCGTTGAGATGGACTTTTCTTTTGATTGGTATTGAATGTTTTCTTGCGACCATCTGTGGGTGTCGTAACATCCGTTTGCATATCTTCTTTCTCTTCCCCTAAACATTTAGAATCATTGTTGGCATTTGTTTCCGTTGGTTCAGGGTCATTGTTACCGTTGCCCGAAGACGATATCAATGTTTGCACCGAGGTCTGAGAACTGACCGTGGTCAAGGTTTGTATCGATGGCTTTCCGGCCGTAATCGGCGAAGAACTAGTGTTGTTGGCAAAACTATGAACTTCATCTGTCTCAAACTCCAGTTCAGTGGCATTGGATGGCGTTTGGTAGGCATTTAGAAGACCATTGCACACCATACAGTTTGAGGAGGCGTCTTGCGTCGTCTGTGGGAATGTATTGGTTATTTGTTGTGTTGCCGCCGATAGCGGATTGTTGGCTGTGTCTGCCGTTTGTGGACTACTCTGGGCCTCCAGTTTGGAACATTTGTCCATTAGCAAGTCGTAGTTGGTCATGAGTAAATTTTTGCTTTTCATGTAGTTCGTCACAATCTGTGGATACTGCTCGAAATTGAACTTTACGCCAGAATGTTTTTTCAACTGCTGCTGAGTGGTAGTGGAGCTGGTGTTTGATGTATCCGACGTCTTAGAGGGTAGATTGTGCAGACGCTGATGCAGGGGACATAAGAACTGCTCGGATTGAGAATCGTTTGTGGTGGCGGTAGGTGTTGCGGCTTTAGAATCGCTTACATCTGAGCTCAAGTCTTCCGTACTTCTCTTGATATTGACCAAGGGCTCATTGTCGCCCAGCACAAAGACCACGCCTGTGCCGCCGCTATCCTTGTTAAGGCATATGCCATGTTCGCGTTCAATGAGTTTTTGACAGTAGTCAAAATGGATTTGTTCTTCGAGGCTTACGTTTTCCTTAACCGGTTCAATGCCCCAAGTCATGCGGTCGCACTTACCCATGCTGTTTTGTGTTATGAGATCTGACAAGGATAGGTGTTGAGTGGATTGCTTTTGTTTGTCCGCCGCTGTCACAGTCTCTTCGGCTGACTTGTGGTTATGGTTTGCTTTTAAACACTGCTGTTGTAATTTATTCACATCGTTCAAACTTAATCCGTCTTTGACGTCGGCCGAAGTCATACTCCAGAAAAATGGTTTCTTTTTTCGTTGAGCATTTTCTTTCTGTTGTGCTTTAAGGGCTTCGTCAATTGGCAGAGTTTCAATTTCTATGGCTTCCATGACACCATCCTCGGTCATCGTCAGGGCATCTTCAACAATTAATTCAACATTCTCTGGTGTGGTTAGCGTAAGGCGTATCCTGCCTTCGTTTTTGCTGCTGGGCGAGCCCCGTGGTCTAGATTGTTGGTACTGCACCAAAGAGTTCTTCTCTATTCCCGTGTCCATGAGATAGTTACCAATGCGTAATTCCTGCTGCACAAACCGCGAATCCCTAAATGCCAATACATTTGGTATTTCATTTTTCTTGTACGTACGAATGGCTTCGTCGGTCAGCTGATGGTCCGTCTCATCCGTTCCATCCTCCAAGTCTTCGTCGTTTTCACAAATTCCAAAGCCATCGTCGCCACTGCCGCCATGTAAACTAAGATTCTGTTTACATGTCTGAGATCTACTGAGGATTTTGCCATTATTGTTGCTGTGGATCATAGCGATTTTGCCCTCATTACAAGGCCGTTTTCCATATAATGTGGGCTTCTTGATGGCCTCATTCTTACTTTGTGCAATTATGTCATTGAGGGTTTCTTTATTGAAATCCTGTTTTTTCGGGGATCTTCTGACTTCACCGCATCTTATGAAGTAGGTGAGTACATTTAAGAGTCTTTCGATGGACAACTTCTCGGTGCCATATATCACTGTCCTCGCCATCTTGGGTGGTATACCAATGGCTCCGAATAGATCGCCCATCTGAGCCCACAAGGCATTGTAGGGATGTTTCTGTGATACTTGCAAAAGTTTGGCTCTCTGTTCAATGGCTGCCGTTGACGACGATGAGTTGAATGGTGACACCGTGGGCACCCAGCCCAAATGATGGGTTAATATAGCAGTCAACATGGTGCTTACAAAACTATAGAAAGAATAAATAAATAAATAAACAACTTTTCCATTGTAGTTTCTTTGTATCTGTAAAGGTAACTTACAAATTTGTATCTTTGGTATCGGCGAACGATAGCAGCCAACACAATTCCTTTATGAAACGTTCGGCGACATTTTTCGAGTACTTGCTGCCACTGGTGGTGATGCTCAACCACACGGGACATTTGATGCGGGGCGCGGTAAACAGATCCAGAAACCACTGTTGAGTATCTTGCCAGATTTGGAACATAATTTGCAAAAAATGACTGTGATGTATGTAAGCTCTTTCGGTGCTTGCCCTCAAACGGCTCAGCATACTCTCGAACAGCGCAATATGTTCACTGCAGAACAATTCCATTTCCTCTTCGAACGATTCACTCATGGTGATGCAAACAGCCAAGCCCAATTTGGCTCTTCGTGATACTGATTTTACGTTGTTTGCACATCCACCTTCACGTCTGCGGCCCATTTCGGGATTACTACGAGATTCATTGGTCGAATAGCTGGACCGGCGATAGTTTACACCCAGATTTAGGCCTTCGCTGCCACCGGAGACTCCGCCGTTGCTGCTGGTCGTCACCACATTAGTATAATTGTCCGTTACAAATCCAATCAAATCATTCATGGAATTCTCATTCTCGAAAGATGTAACCATATTTCGGGATATCCTCCGTTGTAAGCTACCATCACTGGACAATCTCACGGCAGCTCCGCTTCCTGAACTGCTGCTGGGAAAAAAATTCGAATCAATGCTACATTTACGTAGACGTTCCGATTGTTCAGATATCACAGATCCTAAACTGCTTCGTGTTGAGTATTGATATGACGAAGACCATGGATCGGACGACAATGGACCACCACGACTCAACGCCGAATAGCCGGAATCGTTGCCGGTACTATAGGTGGATGAGAACCTATGTCCACTATCAGAGCCACTTTCTGTACTCGTCAAAATGGATTGTTGGTCCAAGGAGGGTACATCGAGCGGCGACGAAACGGATGTACTGAGATCACTGGGCGTAAGACTTTGATTACGTCCAACACCCACCGAAAACGGCATGGAAAATGAGCTCATCGAAAGCCCATCGATGGAGCCGAGTTCACTGCATATTGAGGTACGTGGAGTAGCAAGACTATTCGCCGAAATAGTGGAATATGGAGAATGACCATTATTTTGTCGTAGAGGTGTAAGAAAGACCTGTGAACACAGCAGTCTCTGTGGTGACTGCAACCAATGCACTTTCAGGGAGGTCCCTCGGAAAGACATGGCCAACGCTCCAAATACCATTTCGCCAATGCTGGTAATATCCGTGGTGTTGGGTCGATTGTGCTAAAAAAAAGTAGTGTTAAAAAGTTGTTTGGAAAGTAATACTTTTTTTCTATTTACCTTGTAGCCATAGTCATCACATACTTCAATAAAGCTGCCATTGGAATGACCCTTATTCGTGCCGGATGACGACGACTTTAGAGATTTTTCCGAACATGTCGGTTCCTTGTGATTGTTATTAAGATTTGTTTGATTATTGGCATTTTGGTGCTGGTTTTGCTGGCCCGCAATCGATGACAGCGTAGACTTGACGACATTATGCTTGGTAGCCGTATTGCCATTCTGCTCTTTGAGATATACCTTCTCCAAGGCGTTTGAATCGAAAAGTAGGCGTCTACCTCGTGTATCACATTCTCGATAGACCAAGATGCGTACTTGACTTCCATCGAATGGAAACTGACTGAAATGAGAAGAGTGCCAAAGAGAGTTGATTATAAAACTTGAAAAGGAAAGTAAATGATAAAGAGGTCAAAGATATTTAAATAAAGCAATGTATATTTCCTTCTGTCTGCTGAAGGCTTTAGCTCTAGACAGAACGCTTCCTCCTATTAAAAACACTTATTTCGTGACCATCATTTGTGTTGTTTACAGTTACTTGAAAAGATCAATTTGGCAAAAAAAAATGGAATTAACTCGTGAACATTTTTGTGCGATCATTTTTCACAACTTTCGACGTGGATTCTTTGTATGGCGATGAATTCAATCGTGGCCGACGCTCGCTAAAAGACAAAGGTCGTCCAAAAACGGCAGTTGTGCAAGAGAACATTGATGCCGTGCGTGAACTGATAAATCAAGATGGTCATGTGACATACCGTGAGATAAAGGCATCCTTGGGCATTTCTTCCACCAGCATATATTCCATATTGCATGAACACCTGGCCGTAAAAAAGGTTTGTTCTCGTTGGATCCCACACAATTTGACAATCGCTACAAAAAGGCTCGTGTCGATTGGTGCAAAGAAATTTTGAAAAACTACGATCGCGGTGCTTTAAAGACGTTTATAAGATCGTCACAGGTGACGAATCATGGATCTATGCGTATGAGCCCGAAACAAAACAGCAATCAACCGTGTGGGTCTTCGAAGACGAGCCAAATCCAACGAAAGTAGTTCGTGGACAAAGCACTTCGAAGCAAATAATCGCCCGTTTCTTCGGCAAAACTGGTCATGTGGCGACTGTTCCGCTTGAGCAACGTAGGACGGTCATTTCTGAGTGGTACATCTCAATTTGTTTGCCTGAAGTCTTCGGATTAATTCGAAAAACGGAAAAGAGAAGACGGATCATTGTGCACCATGACAATGCGAGCTCTCACACATCGGCTCAAACCAGCGCCTTTTTGACCGACCAAAAAGTCGAATTGATGGGTCATCCGCCGTACAGCCCTGAATTGGCACCCAATGACTTCTTTTTATTCCCGCTCATCAAGAAAAAAATGCGTGGTCAACGATTTTCGTCGCCAGAAGATGATGTTGAAGCGTTCAAAAACCATATTTTGGAGGTGTCTCAATCGGAGTGGAAAAGTGCTATGACTTGAGCAGTTTTTTATTCTGGTTCGAGACCTTTATGTTGTTTCTTTTTCAGAATCAACTTAAAAAGAAGAAATTGGTGAAATGTATTTGCTACGGTTGCCAGGCAGACTGTACAGCTGTTTCTAAACCCGCCAAGGTTTTTCTTCAGCAGTCTTTGGCAACGATTACTTCGGCCACAAATCAAATGACTTATACGGGAGACTCATTTTTATTAATGAGAATTACCCTTTGTGTATAGTCTTCGAACTGTGCGTAGAGCAATCTTCAACGCGCAATATCATTTCCACCAATTCCGTTTCGCATGGGTCTTCGTTGAAAACCACAAATGCAAAAAGCACAATCAAAGTGTGCATGTTTTTTGTGCGTACATATACTCATACATGCGTTGCACATTAGGGCGTACCAATCCTTTTTAATAGTTTTTTCGTTTTTTTGTTATTTATTCGGTCTTTTATCATTATTATGACTTGAGCAGTTTTTTATTCTGGTTCTGGTTTGATGATAAATATTCGCATTTTAATTGTTAGGACAGAAATATATATATAGCAGCCCTCGTATAAAAGTACCTTTTTCGGTAATGCTTAAAATAACCGGACGCTAATGGGACAAAGTTAAACAAAAATAATCTATGGTGGAACCGAAAGAAAAAAAGTTTACAAGCCAAATGTCAGGTTTATAAAATAAGCTCACCATTACAAATCGAGCAATTTAACTCAATGTAGAAATAATAGCAGGGTTAATAATTTACCAAAGTGGGCGTCTTTATAACGTCAATCAAGTTAATGCGGCGGAATATAGGGTGTTTTTTTGCGCTAAGATAGAACTTACGAAAGGGTTCGCTGTTAAACAGACCATCATACGAGTATGATATCTTGTAAATGTACACTGAGAGAACACTTTATAATGACATTTTCAATTATTTGAAGCATGGAAAGATACACAAGCGAGTAACGCTTTAAAGTTATTCAGGCTTATTTTGATCAATTTTCGAAGAAAATCATCTTCAGGGATGATGAGGCCCATTTTCACCTCAGTGAATTCGTCAATAAGCAGAATTGCCGCATTTGGGCGAGAAAGTGATTGTCGAAAAAACAATGCACCCACAGAGAGTGACTGTTTGGCGCGGTTTATGGGCTGGCGGCATCATCGGCCCGTATTTTTTTCCAAAATGAGGCCGGCCAGGCAGTTACTGTGAATGGTGTTCGCTATCGTGAGATGATAACGAACTTTTTATGGCCCGAATTGAAAGATATGGATGTGGACGATATGTGGTTTCAACAGGACGGTGCCACTTACCACACAGCTAACGAAACAATGGCTCTTTTGAGCGACAAATTCAATGGCCGTGTTATCTCACGTCGTGACGATGCTAATTGGCCGCCAAGATCATGTGTTTTGACACCGTTGGACTTCTTTCTTTGGGGTTATTTGAAAGAAAAGGTGTACGTCGATAAGCCAGCAACAATTCAAGAGCTAAAGAATGAGATAATTCGGCACATTAACGGCATAGAACCTTAATTATGCGTCAGCGTCATCGAAAATTTGGACCATCGGATGAGGTCGCGGCGGCCATTTGGCCGATATTTTGTTCAATACATAATTGAACCATACCAATATTATCATAAAAAAAGAAATGACAATAATTTCCTAAATTACTTGTGTTTTATTCAAAATCAACATCGGCCCTTAAAATTTAACCACCCTTTATAAGTGAGAGCTATATCTAACTCTGAACCGATTTCCTACAATTTCAATAATGTCCACCCTTTTCTTTACAAAATTTGATTCTGCAAAGTTTCATTAAGATTGGATGAAATATGTTGCCTCATATCTAAATCCAAATCTGAATCGCGTCCTTAGTCCAAACAATTTACTTGTGCCAAATGTCATCAATATTGAAAGTAATATCTGGCTTCTAAAGCTAATAAAATCGGCAGAACTTATGTGTGGGAGCTACATCTAAATATGAACAGATTTTCTTCAAGTTTAATAATGTTCGTCCTTGGTCCAAGACTTACTTCTGTCAAATTTTTTGACAATTGGACAACTAATACGACCTGTAGTTTGATTACAAGCTCTAGATGGACAGACGGACGGACAGACAAAGGGCAAAAAATGACAATTTTGTGATTTTGAGGACCTTGACTATTTTTTTTCGAGTATTATGCCAAAAATCAAGTTTCGGAATGTTCCTTTAGCCATTGACAAAACTTATAACCGAAACGATGACACAAAAAATGTTGCACCGTCCACTAGAACTAATAAAATAATCATTCAAATATTCTAAAGCAATTTTGGTTAAATTTGTAAACAAAAAAACAAAACTTCATATTCCGCGCGGTTGTTGAACTTTCTAGAGTACATAGCGACGATTAAAAGTGCACTTAATTAAAAAAGGCGAATTAACTTTAATCTCTCAAGTATATGTACACACGAATGTGTAGCACCACCACACCACCTATCTATGTACTCGTACATACACACAAACATATGAATTTACTGGACAGACGAGGAGTGATGATGATGTTTTTTTCACAAAAATGCTCTTGAACCCCACCACTTGATGGTTCTTCGTAAGGCTACTCAATACAAAATATGAAAAGAACAAAAACCTTATTGGCTACGTCATTTACTACAGGCAAGTGCCGCGCTGACTTCGCAGGGTATACGATGACATTTCATTGAAGGTAATCGTTGTGTGTTTACTGTCTTATCAACTTAACAATAAAAAAAAAATACATTAATTTTTGCACTTCTTTGTGTTGTGAACTCAGATTACGAAATTGGCCACTACCACCATGTCGGTGGTGTTGATAATATGTATGTTGATTATATGCACTTAGAAGCCATCTGTTCGTCGGTCTGTCTCTTCTCGTTGCACCTTAATATCATCTGTCAAATGTTTATTCGATATGCTCCGTCGCCGCCACAGGCTTGTCGTCTTCATTCATTCGAAATGTTTTCAATCGCTTTGCCTTAGCCAACGATATTTTGTTTTTTTCTTTTATTGACGTGAGTAATATCGCTCACGTGCTTTCTAAATATAGTAGATCGTTTCTCTCTATGCCACATATGGTGCTTTCACTCACTCGCATCGTCGTACCAGTGCAAATTCGATATTCGCAGAAAAAATGGCTAGCCCTCTAAAAATGATTTCTCGGTCACGGACACTAAACACGTAAGTCGTTATAGTTAGTATTTCGTTGGGTAGGCTGCAGCTAGCGGCACAAGAAAGGCCTTAGGTTAGATTGAATGGGAAGCCCGCCTGTTGACATACCAACTGACGTGTAGTTCGCTCGAGGCCGTCTAAAGGTTCTTTGTGGTTTTCTTAGGTAATAGTGCAAGATAATGAATTGAGTAAGAGAATGATTACGAAAAAGAAAAGATGAATAAAGGGAAGGGTAGTTCAATGAAATATCGCTCTCAATTATTCTCATAGGCTCTTTTAAACCAGAAAGACAGACAATGAAAGTTTTCTGCATTAAAAAAGAAAGTGGCGAACTATACGAGGGCGGTTCGGAAACTTCTTAGCCTAGAAAAAAAGCGCGGTGTAAACAGAAAAAAGTTAAGTGTTTTGAAAACTTCCATCTCTGCTATGAACACATGTTAAATTTTGTTTCGACCTGGCAACTCCTTCATATAGAAACAGGTGTTCACAAAAGACGTATCCGCGATTTTTTTACAATGGAAAAATTAGAAATGCGTGGTGTCATTAAATATTTACATAAAAAAGGTTTATCGGGACAAGAAATTCATAATGATATGGTGAATGTGTTAGGTGAAAGTGCTCCTTCATATGCAACAGTAAAAAACTGGGTTGCTGAATTTAAACGTGGTCGTACAAACATTGAAGATGAACCACGTAGTGGACGTCCAAAAACAGCAACAACAACAGAAATTGTAGCCAAAGTGCATGATATGGCATTAAATGATCGACGAATAAAAGTGCGTGAAATAGCTAATATCATGGGCATCTCAAATGATCGAGTCCATTTAATTTTGCATGAAGAACTACAGATGAAAAAGCTTTCTGCAAGAAGGGTGCCGGACTTGTTAACAGTCGATCAAAAACGCATAAGAATGAACATTTCTCAAGCTTGTTTGGATCGTTTTCAGCGAAATAAAATGGATTTTAAGCGTCGTTTCATAACTGTTGATGAGACATGGATCCATCACTATACTCCAGAGACAAAAGAACAATCCAAACAATGGACTGAAGCTGGAGGAAGTGCCCCAAAGAAGGCAAAAACAATTCAATCGGCTGGTAAGGTTATAGCAACGGTTTTTTGGGACTTCAAAGGTATTTTATTGATTGACTATCTGCAAAAGGGTAAAACAATAAATTCAGAGTACTAATGCAACCTTTTAGACCAATTAAATGTACAAATTCGAGAAAAACGTCCTGGCTTACAACACAAAAAAATAATTTTTCATCAAGACAACGCACCAGCGCACAAGAGTGTTTTAACAATGGCTAAAATCAACGAATTAAAGTACGAGTTGCTTGACCGCCCACCTTATTCTCCTGATTTAGCTCCCAGTGACTTTTACCTGTTCCCAAATCTAAAAAAAATCTTTGCTGGCAAGCGTTTTACCTCAAATGAAGATGTAATTACAGTTGTAAACTACTATTTTGAAGACCTCGAGGAAAACTATTTTAATCAAGGGATAGAATTGCTAGATAAGCGTTGGACTAAGTGTATTGAAGTTTCAGGAGATTATATTGAAAAATAAAAATATTTTTGAAAAACTAACTATTCTCTTTCATTGATAGGCTAAGAACTTTCCGAACCGCCCTCGTAGCATAAATTCTCGAAATGACAAAACTTAATTTTAAAGAGATGTCCAACCATAAGGCACAATGTTAATTGCGAGTCACACCTTAATACCCTAGAGAGATGACAGCGTTAATGTGCATTAAAAATCCACAAATGCAAATTAAAGTTTTATGGTGACCAAGGACGACAGTATCTGCATTTAGGTAACTGCATTTAGTAAACAGCTGTTTGATTGTAAACAACTGTTCGTCAACTATTTTTTGTGACATTTAGTTCGAAATGTTATTCCAACATTTCGATATAAAGGATTTGAAGGATTTTCTAAAAATTCCCGTGATCCCAGCATGACACTCCCAGGAAACCCCTAATTTAATACAAGTGTTAAAAAAGTATATTTCTTATTAGACCAACCCTCAGGGAATGTCCTCTATATATGCAACTCATTTGGTTGGTAACGGAAAGATTGGTTTGGTTTAGAAAGGAGGAAAAAATGTTTACGCACATTCGAATTGAGTCCCCACCTCTGTGGGGAGTCTACATACGGACTTAGTCCCTGTAAACCGTCAGGCGATAACTAAGTGAGTCGAACGAATAAATGAGAGCTTCGGGACAAGCGTGTGATACAGGCTAACACTGAGTTAACTTATCTTTGAGGAGCACATCGCAAGTATCTATAAAATAGGGGTACACGTTCCAATGCTTGATGAAAATAAAATAATTTGGCTACCATGATATCCCCGACGTTGGCGTATCCGCCGAGTTTTAGAGTGTAAAAGAGTAAGACACAGTACTTAACTTTCTATTAGAAGGCCTGACATAAAAAGGCAGAAATGCTTATTAAGCATAGTACTATGTTCGTTCCCGCGAAAAATATTTAGTTAACCTAGAAAGTATTACTACATAAACTCTAATCATCAAATTAAAAAATGTATGTTTATTATTGTTTATAACCATATAAACATTCTTTTATACATTCACGACTTTTTCTACATGTATTTAAAATTTTTTAAATATAAATTCAGAAAAAGGTTTTACCCCTAATTTTTCCTTTAATTAATCTTATATAATAAAATATCGTCTCAAAAAAATTAATGATCTTATTTGTTGTAATAAATTAAATTAAATTAGAATAATATTTCAAACTAAATAAACATTTAAAGAATCGTAAATAAAGATGATGTTGAAAATTCGAATTCATAATTTAACCTAGAATTAATTTAAATATTTTTAAGTAGATTTTTTTTTACTACATTTTTCTTTTCTAATTCATAATATGTTACTAATATCTAAATATTTAACTATAAAGTAGAAAAGGAAATTAAATTCCTTAACTCTTGTTCCTTTAGTATCACAAATGTAACTATACTTTATTATTATATGTAAAAAAGAATTGAATTTTATTGGCTATTATAAAATATACGATTTCTTTGTGTGAAATAATACCATGTTCAATATTTCGAAAAAAAAGTGAAAAAAGTTTTAAAAATTGCATGTTGCGCGTTAGCAATCAATGAAAAAATTTCCACTCCCATTTCATAGATTTTTTATGTATGGAGTTTGACACATTTTCACATAATATTGCGATTTTGGTACCAGGTTTTAAATGAAAAATATTTTGACGAGACATATAAACTCATGATCCATGGCTAGGACGTACACCTTTTGTGCTGCTTTCACCGGTCAAGGCTGGCAAAGTGAAGGCAGTAAGTAGGCCTTCTAAAAAACCTTTTTATAGAAGGGAATCTGGAATGTTTCCAGATTCTCTCTAAGAGTAAATAAGGTTTAGTGGACTTCTCTTACTTAAATTTAAATTAATTTCCAAAGACCACTTAAAAGTGTCTTAGGAATTAGTATAACATATATTTACTTATAGTATAAACTTATGATTCATAGCTAGGACGCACACCGTCTGTGCTGCTTTCATCGGTCAAGGCTGGCGAAGTGAACTCAATAAGTAGGCCTTCTAAAAACCTTTTTATTGACGGGAATCTGGAATGTTTCCAGATTCTCTCTAAAAGATTAAGGAAGGTCTAGTGGACTTCTCCTATATATAAGAAAATGAATTTTTAAAAGAACTTCTCGTAAAAGTGTCTCAGGGATGTAATGTAACATATTTTTATGATACTTAAGTTTGAGACTATATCAAAAAAGCCACTTGAAAATGGAATCGCTTTTTAGTTGCCTTAAAAAATAATTTTTAGATGTGAAAAGAAGTATTTCTTTCTTTTAAAGGCCTAGGAAAATTTGCCCCTGATTACGTGCTACGTGCAATCATACTCGTACACATATATGCATGCATTGTGACCAAATGAAACCGCAAGAATAATCGCATCATCTGTTCGGGTAGGTGATGAGTGCTAATTGAAAGATCATCGTGGGGAAGATATGCAAATTAAATAACACAACAAACAATAAAATAAACATTGCCATTATAAAGTCACAAAGGAATAAAGAATGTCTGGAAAAGCAACACATCTGATAAACATAACGGTAAAAAACACCCGTTACTTAAAGCAAAGCTCCTTTAAAGTTTTCATTTTTAATCGAAATCGAAAAAATTGGATTTAGATTCCTATGTTTTGGTATCACTAGAAAGATGTCGAATTTTCCGAAATTTGGTAAAAGTCAAACTAGTTTTAAGTTTGATTTGTGCCAATCTTGTCAGCGATGATAGACATATCCTCATGTATTTGGAAAATTAGCTTTTCCCATAAGAAATCGTAATGCCGTTAATTTACTTAAAAAAAACAAAAAATCTATAAAATCTGCAAAATGGGTTTGTATAATTTTTGGTGCTTACCACCAAGTGAACGGTACTACGATAGCCAGTTGCTATTTCGGATCAATCGAAGTATTCGACTGACCGGTATTATGTGCCGATATAACAGCAACCATTGGAGTGAAATCAATGCAAGGGGTGCGCTTCCAAAAAAAAAAATCATTTCAGTCAAATAGTCATAACTTTGGAACGGTAATACCTCTGGACTTCGTTAAGGTAATTTTGGAAAAGTAAGAGGTAGGGTTATTTTTTAAAGAAAAAAAAATCCGACCACTGGTTCAGGACATAGCAATTTTACCCTAGTACCTTCCGACCATCAATCCGAAAATTTTCAAACCTCTGCCATTCCGCCCCCTTGCATTTTCGGGCATGGTTGTAGATGGTCATATTTTCATGAAATAAGCAAAGGAATACACTGGCGAAATTCGTACAGATGTGTATTAATCACCCTGTATAATTTGGACTCGTCTTACTAGTCTGCTCGTATCCAGCCGTATACAGTCCAATTTTAATTTTACAACATTGCAATTTTAATTTTTCAACATCAAATAGAAACCCTGTTCAATGTATCAAATAAAAATTTATTTATGGTAAAAATTCTTAATTTTAATTGTAGGTTTTTTCAATTTCGATAAGAAATTCCTTCTTGAATTTAAAATGGAAATTCTTGTCATTCATTTACTACGAATCATAGAAATTCTTAATTTTAAATAAAAATTTTGACATGATGAAATACAATGGATCTATTGAGATGTCATTTCAATAAGCAGCTAATTTCATTTCAATAAGCAGCTAATTGGAAATTCTCAATTTGAAATGGAATTTATTTAATATCGGCTGGAAATTATGCAAATTTTTGACTTTAACTGATTTTTTTTATTTTAAAATTTAAATTTTTTGCTAAAGATCAGTGTATGAAAAACAAAATATGCCACCTTCTTCAGTATGTTGCAGGGACCACGAAAATCAACATTAATAGTGAAGTCTTGGCAATGAAAAAACGATTGCGGTAACTCACCGCTACAATATGGAACTTAAATAAAAAGTAGTAGCCTTTCGAGATCAAATATGTGTTTACATTACAGATCGGACATGTTTGGGGCTCGCTATACCAATTTCTTGGTCGTTTATTCGATAAAACGCCCAATAAGTGCTTAAGCAACACTTTTAATGTAGTTTTTTATGTTAAATGCATCATTTTAAAGGGGATGACTTTATTCTCTCTGTTCCAGGGATGTGCCCCCATCAACTGAACTTTTCCCAAATTCTCAATTTCAAATGAAATGACAATAAGAAAGAATTTTTCCAATTTTAAATGGAAATTTTTAAACCAAATCGGAAATTTTTCAAAACAGTAAGAAATGATGAAGAATTGTTTTCGAATCCAACCTAAATCTTTGCATTTAGCAAAAAAATGAGTACGCCGTCGTCATGGTTAGGGTTACGCGATGTTATTGATTGACACTTAATTAGTTTAGATATAATTTATCGTGAATTTAGCATCAGTTAAAAGCGGGCAAAATTTTTTTATTGCATTTTTGGCAGTCAACAAAATAATTTATACATTAATTATCGGGTTTCTCTTTTTTTAACGAAGGATTTTGTGACGTTGTTAGTTAGTTAATTAAGGCGTTAACCAACTTTTGTACTGAAAACTATTTTTTTAATGTGTAGAGTTTAAGCGATGCGCATTAAAAAAAATGTTTTGTATTTATTAGTATAATAATATTGGAAAAAAATTAAATAAATAAATTAAAAAAAAAATACAAGTTTACAATCTCAAGTCGAATATAATAATTAAAGAAAACTGTCATACTGTTCCTACAAATAATTAAATCACAATTTTAGTAAGTTATTTTTCTTCTAATAATAGATTTACCTCTTTTGTTTCTTTCTTGTAAAATAAATTGATTTTGTCATCTTGTATAGAAATGTATTTAAAATATTCTTTTAATTGTATATACAACAAAATAAATTAAACCGATCGATTTTGTACAAAGTATACAAACAATACTTGTTGCGTTTAAAGTATAAAAAGGAACTGATAATGAAATTTCCAGCAAGTACTCACATTGCCAACATTTACTAAACTAATTTCCAACTTGTCACCTAACCTTAGGTGAGAAATAGCATATTTAAATTATCGATTTGTTTTAAAATAAAATGAAAATTGCATTTTACTACATTAGGGGGCCTTAAGAGAAAGAAAAAGACGACTTAAAATTACAACGAGAACTGCTTTTAAGACGAATGAACTTTTTAATTATTTTTTCGCTGGCGAGACCTGTTTCTAAGATTGTTAATTACAAAAAACGTTTTAATGCCAAACAAATTATGAATTTTTAGCCGTGATTATTTAAGTATCAAAAATTCTGCCTTAAACTGTTTCTTGTAGAAATTTAAAAGTTTCCAAACAAACGAATTTGGGCGCAAAGTCCAGAATATTTTTATTGAATTTTTTTTGTTGTTAAAGATTTTAGATAAGCTAAGCTGAATTTTTTCGCTTGCTAAATTTAAAATTCCTGAAGGACACATACTGTTCGTGATTATTGATAAATTAAGTAAATTAGATAAACATTAACTCACTTAGCTCACTGATTTAAGATTGGTTTGTAGAAGAATTTTTTCTTGAGATATTTCGAAAACAGATTTAGACCAAGGACCGGAATACGTTTTCCCTTTTGAACTATATTATTACGAGTATTTAAAATATTTGTCATTAAAGTTTTTTTTTATAATATTTGTCATTAAAGTTCAAAGAAATGTTGAATTTTGGTCATAAATATTGTTAACTGATGAGTATTTGACGTCATTTAAATCCATCATGATGAAAATTCCAAATTACGCGTAACTTTGAGAAGAACAGAAGTAGAAGAACAGAAAACTTTATTTTATAAAATATTTTTTTATAATAAATATCTCATGGTTAAACAAGTAAAAACGTCGTAATGTTCGGCCAGACCGTGCCTTAAATACCATCCACCGTCCATATTATACTAAAGTGAGAAAATTTAGTCCGTTTTAAGTCCTTTTGGGCCATGCGTCCGTCTATAATCTCAGCTTAAACTTCAAAATTACTCTTCATTTGGATTCGTAGCAAAATTAGTACCCATATATTTATAGACTATTATTCGCCCTTTTTGACCATGCGGTAAGTTTTTTGGTCCACATGAGCAAAAAGTCCAGCAATTATGGCCTTTTTGGGGTATTAAGAGCGTCCCAACTAACAGAACCCATTTTTACTATTAGTTGCTTTAAGAAAAACCTTTTTCCTCATCCAACCTTCGGTGCAGGGTATAAACACAAATTTATTTTTCCCAATAATAAAATTCCAATTTTTTCTGCCAAAATTAAACGTTTATCTTAACTTAAAAAAAGTTAAGCTGGTAAAATATTTTTCTAGAATTTCTCAAGATAAATATTTATAAGATATCGAACCTTTCATTACATAAACTATGAAATTCAATAAACTACTCGTATGTAATTGCGATAAAAAGTCAAATGTCTCTTATGTGTAACAAATTCCAAAAAAAAGTTTTTTTTTACCAAAATAAAACTTTTTTCTTAACCGAAAAAAAGGTTTTCTTGAATTTCTCTCAGTTGTGCTGAAAAGATGAAAGATTCAATATCTCTTTTGTGTAACAATTTTAAAAAATCGTGGCGTTATATGCTAGGCCTCCGAAAATAATATCACAGAAACCTATATATACGATTCTCCGTCTACGTCAAAAATAGAGAATTGAAAAATGTTCCTTACAAATGGACAAAACAAAGCTCATTTAATGCTAAGGGCTTATAGTTACTAAAAAAAATACGTTTTTTATTTCAATCAAAGAAATCATTTTTTATCTTTCAGGTAAATATCTATTTGATCTTTATGAATAGTACTAGCTGACACGGCAAACTTTGTTTTGCCTTTAAATTTTATTTTCACTGTAAGTTTGGTTCCGTTGCAAAGTCGTGGTAGATTGATATTTCAAAGAAGATTTACAGGTGCTGAACCGGAATATAAATAATGGATGATCCAAGTAGAGATTGATATTTCGAAGAGTACAAATAATACAAATAATAGGTGAACCAAGTAGAGATTGATATTTTGAAGAAGAATCGCAGGTGAACTGAACCGAAATACAAATAATGGATGATCCAAGTAGAGATACTTTTTTCAATAGGATACAGATCACGTGTGAGTCGTGTCATGCTGTCATGTTATTTTTGTTTAGTATAAGTATTGTTTGGCATTTCATCATGAAAACACTTACGCCTGAAAAACGCTTACAAATCGTTTAACTTTATTACGAAAATTCACGTTCTGTGAGGAATGTGTTTCGTGCACTTCGTTCAACTTATGGTCAACATAATTGGCCAACATTTCTGTCTCAATGGGTATGTAAACAAGCAAAATTGCCGCATTTGGGACAAAGACAACCAGAAGAGGTTCAAGATCTGCCACTTCATCCAGAAAATACAACGATTTGGTGTGGTTTGTGGGCCGGTGGGTGGAATCATCGGTCCATATTTCTTTAAAAATGATGCCGGTGAGAACGTAACCGTCAATGGCGACCGTTATCGTGCCATGATAACCCACTATTTGATGCCTGAAATTGAAGCTCGTGATCTCAGCGACATTTGATTTCAACAAGACGGCGCCACTTCCCACACATCGCATCAATCAATGGATTAATTGAGAGAACACGGTAAGCAGATAATTTCACGTTTTGGGCCAATCGATTGGCCACCAAGATCGTGTGATATCACACCGTTAGACTTTTTCCTGTGGGGATATGTAAAGTCTTAAGTTTATGCGGAAAACCCCGCTCCGATTCAGGCCTTGGAGCAAAACATCAAGCGTGTCATTCGCCAGTTACCAGTCGAAATGCTCGAACGAGTCATCGAAAATTGGACTTAATGGATGGACCATCTGAGACGTAGCTGCGGACATAATCTTCAAAAAAAATAAATGCAAAGAATGTTCTTTCAAATGATAATAAACATTCCCCATTCAGTTTGAATTTTCTGTGTTTTCTTTAAAAAAGTAGGGAACCTCAAAAAGGAGCACGCGTTATTATTCAAATAACTTTAACTTACAATAAGAACACCAAACCTTCATAACTCATTTCGTTCAAATACAGTTAACAGGACCAGAAATATTGAATTTTTAATTTGTGATTTGAGTTGGAGGTACCACGCCCACTGGGCCGTCTTAATGCAAACTACAAATAAACCATATGCAGACCATCCTCAATGTAACCTAAAATTGTGTACCAATTGTCAACCTTCTAGCTCAAAAATCAGTTTTGTCACGCCTCCTCTACCCACTGTCCAAAATTTTCTTTTTTCCTAAAGCTTCGCGTAGCAATTACACTGTGGAACATTTTTGGGGTTATTGTCTGGGGGGTGAGAAATTCCAAGTCAGGGTGATGGTACTAGGTCAGTATATTAAAACCCTCAAAGGGTTTTGCGTTCGTATGTGCCAGTTTTTTTATGACCTTTTACATTTTTTCCTTATCTTGATGTTTTTTCGCTTAGTTGTAAAATGTTGGCAAAAACGTAGTTTGACATAACTCGAGAACGACTAGTTCGATTTTGCTGAAATAAATTGAGAAAAATTAATAATTACATTTTCTTTAATCCATTAATATACTGTTTCTCTACCAAATCAACATTTTTGCAATTAGAAATAAATTTATGAAGAAAATTTTGCCAAAAAAAATATAAATCCCAAACGGAAAAACGTGTAGAGTCTTATAACTTTCACGTAAAGTCACATAACCTATAAACAAAATGCGACATAGATCATAGAAATCGATTAACGCGTTCTGCTTTTATTTACAATTAAGTGAAGTTACTTAATGATAATAAACATTGGCACATACGAACGCAAAACCCTTTGAGGGTTTTAATATACTGACCTAGTACCATCACCCTGACTTGGAATTTCTTACACCCTTGGAATTGGCTGTTGTACTGTGTTATCAACAAACCCGCAGAGGGTAGTATCCATTTTGCCCCAGTCGTTTTCAAGTTTTAAGCGGTGTAACAAACTATATTTAATTTTATTGAATGTTATTTCCAGGCTGAAATATTTTATTCAACTTTTGATGAATTCAAAAATTTTGTTCAAGTTTTTTTAAGGTCTGGGAACACTGAAACTTTCTTTCTTTCGCTATGTTTTTCTTAATTTCCGGTTGTCTCAAAATCAATGAAATAAATGTTGAAATTTTAGAAAAAGGTAACGATATTCGTATGTCGGCATAGAAAAAAACCCTTGCCGTACATGTTTTTGAACTTTTTTTCTTCAGATTTTAAGACTACCAAAAATTGTAAAATACGCAGCGTAAGAAAAAAAACATTGGTGCCCGAACCTTTTTTCTATTAAAAAAATTCAAAGTCTTTTAGGCCCATATAATGCCCATGTGTTGAAAAAATAATTCCATTGTAGATAATAATAACTTTAAAAGAATTTTCAAATTTTAAAATATTATCCCGACCGCCAGCCTACGATAGGGAGAAACTCGAGTGGCTATACATCATTGTATTGCAATTCGTAGTTGATCTCATAAGCTTGCTAGCAAGAATATATCGGTCGATGGTCAAGATGGAATAGTGTAAAAAAAAAGTAAAACAATCAATTATGCCTAATACCAGAATTAAAAAACATTGTCCATATCAATGAAACTGAGGATGGGGTGTAATTGAGGGACTCACTCACTCTTTGGTTTTTAAAAATAGTGGCGCCTTCATGCGTCTTCAGTAGTCTGGAGGGGTTTAAATTTTAATGTTTTTCTCCGCGTTTCTTTAATACACTTTGAGACACCGTGAATTATTTAAATAGAATGTTGTACTACAACGACGACAACGATTTCCATGCTTGTTGTTCGTGGCGATGACAATGATAGTTATACTGTTACTGATATCGGCGGAGCGGTGTATCTTTTTTGCCGGCAACGTTTGAACATTTGTCGTACGTACTATTGTTATGCCTCGAAAGAAATGTATCCAACTAAAGTTCGGTCTTTGAACAAACATCACAAACAACTGATAAGATTCCGGGATATTAATTATTAGCTCTTTGGTAGGTGGTGGCGGTTTGCACAATTTGCTGAGACAAAAAAAGAGCCCGACTTACTTAGGGTGCCATGGCATGTATGGGTCGTTTAGGTGGTAGGTAACCTCTTTAATTAAGATCTTAAAGTCTTGCGGTAAAAAAAAATCAGGAGCAAAAAAAATATAGCCCCAATTTTGCACTCGTGTTGGTTTTGGGCGCCACAAACGATTTGTTAGCGCGAAACACAATAACGATTCGAACAAATCTCCGTGCTCTGTCCGAACATTCGTTTGGTATGACTTGGCGACAACGATCACGACCGAAATGTATGTTGAGGTTTGATATAAATTGAGTGGCCAATTCGTATACTTGTTTATGGTTTAATATGTTGTGATTATGACTCGATTAAATCGCCTTTCGTATATGTTGAGTTTACGGGCGATTGTATGATTTCGAGATCCGAACATTTATCGCTTTCATGATTTCCGGACGCGAGTTCGTTGATGACTGGCGCGCGGCATTGCCTGCAATCGCCACTACTGGAACGAACATTAAACATCAAATCAGGCAACTAACTGAAGCAGCAGCACGGAATACCACAACAAACCAATCAGTCGCGCATACAGACGGAGAGAAATATTCGCATACCGCTGCTGGCCTGCTACTACACAGCCCAACCAGTCAACCCACTTCAATCATTCAGTTCACTAAGTTGGTCCGTCAGACCGCCGCCCGCCGCGCGCACCGTCGGCGTTCGCTAGAGTAGAACACGATTTATGGTTTGCTCACATGATGTGTCCAGATATCAAATTGCCTATCAAGGGAAAAGAAAAAATAAAACAAAGCACAAATTTCACACACCCCACTTTGTGTGATTTGCCAGCCACAACCACGGCAGCAGAACGTTGGGCTCCGGACGTCGGGAGACATGAATCCTAAATCCCCACCGCCATCGCCCACCGACCGACCGGCCGGCCGACCTATAAAACAAAAGAGTTGTTCACTGTATATGAGATTTCGATCGGCAAACGGAACCGTCAGCATACTACATATCGTACACTACTCCACCACCTCCGTCAGCATACTACGAGTAATAACTTTCGAATGACGGGTATTTAATTTAAATGAAAAGTCAGGCCAAGCCACCACTCAGACAAACTGTGCTGTAGAGATTATAATAATTACTCGCGGAACGGAACGGTACAATGACGATCACGAGTTGTTTATTCAAATATTTTTTAGATTTTGTTTTTGTTTTGGTCTTTTGTTTTTCTGTTTTGTTTTTTTTTTCGGAGACAAGTTGATGCCGGGTCGGTGCATGAAATGCTTGAAATTTAAAGCCGTTTAATACGTTGTAATCGTTTGAGTAATTAACTTTTGTTTATTTTTTCTTTTTGTTTTCTTTGCTTATTTAAATAATGATGACTACTTTAATTTTTACAAGTATTTGCAATTTTTTTTCAAAGAGGTACGGTTCGAAAAACCGCCAAGACACGCAGATATTCTTGACACTCCGTTGAGTGTTGCTTTTTAAAGGCATGACATAATCGAGCGTTGCTGATAAACTAACGAATCTTGTTTATCGGCTTGTGGGTATTTTGAAGCGTTATATATTCCTCCTCGGACGTGATGCGAAGTCAAGGCTGTATTTTGGAAACATCTTTAACACAGAAGAGAGTTCAGTGACTCCTTTTTTAATTTGACTTTTTTACTTAGCACATTTCAGTACAGTGGAAGGGGTTTTGTATAAGTATAGATTGTGATACATTTGTTTTTTTCTACAGGGTGGGCGATTTTACATTTAAAATTTGAATCGGCTGTTAAAAAAGAGTACTGATAATTTGTTAAAATTTTAGGTTTTATTGGAAAGGTTGAATTTTGTCATTTAATAATGGGGCACAATATCATTTATATGACTAGCAGAACTGGCTCGGCAGTGCTTCATCCAATCAACCCAATAGCCAAATGTCGTCCATGTCATGGATTTTTTGAAAACAAAAATTTGTTGAGAGTGGCGCGGTAACGCTCACCTTTAACGGTAACGGCGTCACTCTTCTCTTTGCCAATGATTCCGCCAGCCCCAAAATCCACACCAAACAGAGACTAAATGTGTATGCATTGGCTTCTAATTGTCAAGTGTAGGTTCTCCGAACTCCATATGAGGCAATTTTGCTTATTGACATATCCACCGAGATGAAAGTTAGTTTCAGCTGATAACACGATTTTTTGGTACAATTCTTCAACACTTGCGAAGCGAAAACGTATGGGCGAAGCGAAAACGTATCGGATGGTGTTCCATTATTAAGTGACAAAGTTTAAACTTTACAATAAAACCAGAAATAAATAAAATATCAGTAGTTTAATTTTTACAACCGATTTGAATTTAAAAATGTTAACGCCCCACGCTATATAACCAGTATGGGATGTTACCTCTTGCTCTAAGTATAACTTTAATTTTCTTAACACACAATTTTTGTAATTTGGAATTGGAAAATTGTGGTCCACTGGCGAACATTTGGTTTGCATTATCCCTCCGATGTTTTCAATAAGATTTCGAACAATACATAACATAAACCATTGCAGCATCAGTAACAGTCATTTTTCTTGAAGTACAGGGTTTTCCCAATAGGGACATAACAATTTCCTAACTTTATGCCAACGCACCCTTAAACATTTTTTACGATCTTTTGATCATTTTCATCATGGTAGAGTTCACTTACGAGCAACGCTTGGAAATCATTAAATATTACTACCGACATTCTGAGTCGGTGGTCGCAACATTTAGAGCGCTTACTTCAATTTTCGACCGTAATAATCGTCTCACCCGAAAGGATGTGTTATTGGATAGCAACAAACCCACATGTGCTTCAAGAGACACAATTGCGTCCGCAAAAAATTACTGTGTGGTGTGATTTTAATGCCGCAGGTGTGATTGGGCCGTATTTTTCGTCGATAAAGCAATCGTCATGTTACCGTCAATAGAGAGCGCTATCGTGCCATGTTAGAAATTTATTTTTGGCCAGAATTGGATGATCTTGACATCGCTGATATGTGGTTTCAACACGACGGCGCCACTAGCCAAACAGCACGCGATACAATCGATTTATTGAAAGGCTCGTGTTCGGTAAACGTGTTATCTCGAGAAATGGTCTGGTCGAATTTCCACTTCGTTCATCAGATTAAACGCCATTTGATTTCTTTTTATGGGGCCACATCAAGTCATTGCCAACAAGGCAACAATTTTAGACGAGCTCAGAGACAACATCCAATGCGAAATTGTCAACGTTTCAGTCTAAATGGGTGCAAGAGTGGTGGGAAATTGGGTCCAAAGAATAGATCGCTGTACACGGGCTAGTGACGGTCATATGACGGAAATCGAATTTCATTCTTAAAATGTAACATTTGCACTGCACATAAAATAAATTTGAACTCTATATCTTAAACCTGTTTTATTTTCCCGGTCTTTTTCATTTTTCCGGGAAAACGTAAAAACTCTTAAAATTTCCTAGGATTCCGGCCGGATATAATGAAATTTACATTAAGTCAACCTTGAACCACTTTTTGTTAGAAAATGTAACGAATGCTACTCATGTAGCAAGTGAAAACATTTATTTTTGAAATCGGAACAAGGATTACAGCATTCAGCACCATAAACAACTCTGAAATTTTCGGCACTTACAAATTTATCACATAATCAAATCTTAAATAATTTAAAGGGTATCCAGTCTAACGTGAACATACGTAAGCAACTAAATAGCGGTTTATATTGTAAAGCTGTAGAATTTATAAGGTTAATCGAATTTTTCTTCACTTAAAAACAGTGTCGCTTCTTTAGTTCGGCAAAATACGAAATTTCGGCGAATCTAGCATAAGAAGATTTCCGATAAAATTTGGGCCTACTGATCATGGTTACAGCACATTTGTTGGTTGGGGTTTGACGATGGTGAAATAAGAACCTAGCTTGCAATTAAGTCTTATCAAAAAATTCTTGCTTGGAACATTTTTAGCTTTT
This sequence comes from Hydrotaea diabolus, assembly GCA_963513945.1. Lineage (NCBI taxonomy): Eukaryota > Metazoa > Arthropoda > Insecta > Diptera > Muscidae > Hydrotaea > Hydrotaea diabolus. Next base: position 173,465,321 of record OY740719.1, read on the forward strand.
CAATAAAAACAATGTCTCAAATCTGACTAAAGGATTTAGATAAAGCATCGATAACTAAGACTGGATAGCAAAACTGCAATAGTAAAGTTATTTTGCCAGTTTTTACCTTGATTCAGAGAAAGAAGCAACAGAGGTTAGCCACTATGTCGTAGACCTCTTGGTGGCTGATTCGGATACAAGATAACAAGTCACTCTATCGATAAGAAGTCACTCAGTCGTAGACCTCTTGTAGTGGAGAGTTATTCTGATAGATCACTTCCAATTTCAACTGAGGATTTGGTTTCACTAAGTGTCATTCTACAAAGGCGTACACAATATGCTGGATTCCCATATGCAGACATTATATCTAATCATTTATCGGAGTGTCGAATGCAGCCTTATAAAAGTGGTAATAAGTATCAATTTGCTGTTCGTTGGGTTTTCCAGCATTTGGTGCAGTGTGAGGATTTGATCGATTGTGGTACAGGGGTATTATAAGTTTGGTCAGACGATGGATATTTGTAGCGAACAGGGTGATAAAACTAATAAAAATTATTGAAATCGGGCTAAATGGGTTCAATTTTTGATACAGTAAGGGGACTAAGTCAAGTCCATTAACGTTATTTTCATGGTAAATACGACGGAAAACCAAGTAGTTTATTTGTATCCCCCCTCAAGATTAGCAGACTTGGGTAAAATAAGACAGACTCGTTGGTAAGATAAATTTAAATCCAATTAAGAACAGATTTCATTCGCGTTTAACTTTATCGAATTAGTCTTGCAAATAATGCAGCATTTTTGCCGGCATTTTTGATAAACCAAAAAGTCTTTCTAGTCGCTTGGTTATTTCATATATTAGTATATGTGACAGCGCATAGATAAAGGAACCTAAGGTCAAAAAATCAATTTTCACTTTTTTTTTTGATATGGACAACATCTGAGCATCGAATGAGACCGATCCCATGCCCCAAAAGTGTTCCCTCCCAGAGATATGCGCTTTTCTATCTATTTTCCTTTCTATTTTGCGCGTCACATATACAAATGTAGGAAGAGTGCCTAGCAGTGAGAAATTTAGGACGCTTAAAAAAAGCACTGGCAAATCCCTTGGTGCCGGTAGTTTTAAAAAGATAGCCAACGTTTCCTGAACAAATGATTCGCCAATACGCAATTTATTACTGGGCTAGTGTGAATCGATATTTCATTTGTATGGTTCCTTTGTCTGTATTTCTAATTTTTCCTTAGCACTCTAAAATACAATTAACCGAGCGCATATTGATGCCATCATACTATCAATAGTTGTTATTATCTGGGTAGTCGTGAAACATTTGAAATAACAAAGTGTGATCTTTTGATTCGGTTTGCGATTTCGCCACGCATTCTCTTTCAACGTTTTGCTTTTTCTGATATTTTCTTACGAAACTATTTTCCACTAGACATTTCCAAAGACCCTTTTTACCGTCATGCTCCCTTTTTCATGCTTTTGGGTAGCCGCTGAGACTGATTGGGGTTGAGAAGCCCTGTCACTATATACACACTCCCCCAAAAACATTAATAATTCTGTTATGCTTAAACAAAAGGTGCAAAATATTTCTATTTCCAAATAAGAATTCATATTTATCTTTCTCCATTTGACAACAAAGAAAACAGCTTGTCAAATATTTGCTTTATTCCAAACTCCATGGCGCGATCTTATATTAGTCCATAAATCAATTAAAGCAAGCATGAACACTATTTCACCACCGACATCATTTGTTAGAAAGAAAAAACATGACACATCACAGCGTCGTCACCCAAAATCGTCAGCCATTCTTCGAAACGATCAAATAAACAAATCAAAAACGAACGCCAAAGCCGTTCTTGGGTGAACTGTGTTATAGCGACAAACAAATTTTACAGCTACTGTTTTATTTTTTATTATTAATGAATTTGCTTCGCTGTTATAAAACTGTTATAAAAAAAATTAATCTTTTTTCTTCACACTTAATTTTAATAGGCAATTGTCGTTATAAATATTTCGATTTTACAATGAGGCCAAAATAACACATATTTTCCAACGATCATTAGTTTTATTTCTCTTCAGGCGTTTTAATCGAAAGCTTAGAAACACTGCCGTTTGTCCATCTGACTTCTTGTATTCAACTCTTTTGATTGACACCACTGAAGATGACTGAGGAAGCTAATCGAAATATTGGGATAATTAAAAATAAAATACAAAAAACACAGCAAGTTTTTTATTATATGACCTCAAGCCGAAAATAATATTTAAAGATATAAAAACCTAAGGTCAACTATCCACACTCAACATAAGATTCAACTTTTTATGTTTTTCAGGTACTAGATCTTATGTCAAAAAGAGTCAAACTCTATAAAAAAAAATTAGTGATAAATCCTTTTGGTCAATCCTTTGATCAATGGCACATTAAACACACTTGGAAACATTTTTTGATTACCCTGGGAATATAAAGTAAATTTCTATTATTTTATATATAAAAAACTCTTGCAAAAATCTTGTTTATTTATCGTTTTTTAGGCGATTAATATTTTTCACAAATACGAGTAGTTTAAAAAAAAACATTACAATGATTTATTTACTGATGAGTGATTCTGAGATTTTGGGCCAATTTCGACAACATTTTTGGCATTCGATTTTTTTGCAGAATTTAATATTTGATTCGGGTAGATGTCTTAGTTCTAAGAAAGGCTAGTCATTTTTAAAAGGTACACATCAAAATTTTAATTTTTAACCGAATCATGCAACAATTTAAAAATATGACCTCCAGGGTAATGACTCAATGAACAGAGAAATGTCGAATAAAATATATAGTATTTTTTCTTTAAAATCAACAAATTCGTTTTAATTCAATTCTTTTGTAAAAATAATAAAAGAAAAAATCTGTTGATCATCATTCCCCTGTGAAAATTTTTGGCAGAGAATGATGAATTTTTACAAAACCCCCTGAAATGTTTATTTAAGTACTTACCTTTATACTTGCAATAAACACAAAAAACACTTGCAAAATTATAAAAGGTATTAGTTATCTTTTTAAAATACAACACAGGGGAATGACCAACTTAAGTGTGAACGTTCGTAACGAGTGACAAAACACGACTTACTTAATTTTAATAAGACTGTTGACGTAAAAACTTTTAGATGTGCAGCCACGTCAAGTAATGTTCAATCATATTTGAGTTGCTTGAAATCGGAATTGGTTTGGAATTTGAGTTTTAGCGAATATTAGATTTTACAGGCGACAGAAAATAAAAAAAATAAAAATTAAAGAAAAAATTATAATCGTTAATAGCAACAAAATTAATTGAATATTATTTTTTACTATGAACTGGTTTTATTAAATAAATAATTAATATTTTTGTAAAAAATTGAGAAAATTTCAATTGAAAGTAGTGCTAGGGACAACCAGGGTAATGATATTTGAACACGTTGGTAGGAAATTTTTTGAAGAACAAATAATGTTTTTAAAAAACAATTTTAAAGACTTTAAAGGTCCTATAAAGATTTTTTATATAATAATTAATAAGTGTAATATATTTTATTTTTTCCGCTTGAAATAACCAAGGACAACAAAGTGGCCCATAATCTCAGAATCAACATGATATATTTTTGTCAAACCCCGATTTTTTGCAAAATTATGATTTGAAAAAAAAAAACTTAAATAGGAGTATAAGATAAATATTTTTTCTTCAAATTTAAATTTTTCAAAACATATTCATAGGCCCATATTCATAAATAAGTTAATTTTTATTTTATTTTTTATAAACATATTTTTAAACCTATCGTAAGCTTTTATGAATATTGCCGGCCCATAGAATTTCACGCAAGGTTTAAAATTTAAAGTTTTCCTATCCAACACATTATTTTTAAATATGTAATTTCTCTTAGGGTTTTTTGAAAACGGTTAAAAATTATCGCCTTAGCGTGTTTTAAAACGGATAATCAAAGTGTTGTTTAAACGCTTTGTAAGTTTATCTTGCACATAGTTTCTAAATATGTATTTTTTTAAGATTTTTTGATAACGGTTTAAAATTAAAGCCGTAGTGTGTTTAAAACATATAATATTTTTTGAAAAGAAGTTTAGGTCTTGTGCCTAAGAACTGCGATTTGACACTGATAGAATTTGGTGTTTCGTAAAGGATCGATGTTAAACAAATAATCCATTAACGATTCAAACCCTAAAGGCGAATATCGAGCAAGCCCTTTTTTATGATAGAGCCAGAAGGTCTAAAAAAATAGGTTTACAGGATGCGCTACTGCGAATAGAAATGTTAGCTACACAAAAAACACTATCGCGACCATAAAAAATGTTAAGTTAATTTTTGAAAAGATACTTGTATAAGGGCCAACCTACCCTTTACATTCCTAGATGGAAAAACGGGCAACTACCTAACATGAAATGTTTTGATCTCCACCCTTTTTACACACAAGAGGCAATATCCAACTGATTCATTTTACCTTCTTTTTATGGTCATTGCCTTTTCATTATGATATCCCCACCACGACACGTACTTTTGCTATTATTTAGCGTGGCTCTGGTTCTGTTCCTTTCTGTCTAGTTTAAGTCACCGAGCTCAAGCGACCGTATGATGTTTGTCGGTCGTTGATATGATTGGCTAACATTGATGTTCATTCAGGCTTCTAGACTTTTCAGCTTCTACAGCACCATTGGACGTTCCGTTCAACATTACTCAACCCTTCCATGAATAAAATTTCCCTCGGAATTTTAATTCGTCTATTTGGGAAATATTTGTAGATATTTTTATCCATTTTCTTCGATAGGTTCACTTGCTTAGAGGTGTTGAGCCAAATTAACGCAAAAAAGTGAACAATTTTTTTGCGATATTCATTGAATACCGTACCAGGGGAAATAATTACCCTTTTATTCACGATAGCGGTAACAATGTCCGCAAAACCCAATCCTACGACAGCCGCTTCTATGGACCAGATTGACACGAAGAGCAATTCTTCGGCCAAGGTCTGTCTGTCACATTGCCACACAGTAACCGCTACAGCAACAACATGACCGAGAACCCAACAGTGTCTATAATACATCTTGCTATTCTTGGCTGTTTTGATAACATCCTTCAAAGCTAACTGACTATTCACATACTCGTAGTAGTTAATACCTTTGTTATTCGCCAGGTTAGCCTGATGCAGAAATAGTGATGTCATATCAATAGCCTGTTATTAACTCGATTGTAAGAGGGAAACATAATTCAGCTCCAGCACCTTCCTCCACTGTTGATCCAAGCTTAAGCATTTGACAAAACGCAAGCATGGATTATTAAGAAGTGTTAGGTATTCTTTCGAGCTGCCACAATTTTAAAAAGCCTATAGTGGTTTAAAATACTATTTGTAATGAAAAATTAAAAAAGCAACAAGATTTTACAATCCTTCCTTTCTTCAATGCACCGTCTTCATATGTTCTATTCCGAGCATAAAACATGCAATATTGTAGAAGCAGACAAATACTTAAAAAAAGTTCCATTCAATTGAAAGAAGTTTTCATTACAGAAACGCAAAACCTACTAAGAGTTCATTACATGCAATTCGTAATAACACTGTTTGACTGTATCGCGTGCCCTCATCCATAAAGAAGTAACGGGGTGGTCTGTTGATGCGACTGTACACAGATAAGTAGATTTGTAGGTAAGTTATTTGGATATAATAACAATAATAATAATAATAATAATAATAAATGAATTGTGTGAATTAACTGATAACGTACTGTGCAAATAAACATTTCATTTCAGGCCATTCATCTAAACGTTCCCATTCGTCACTCTCATATGACTTATGATGGCATTGCAAAGCACGCGCTTTCGTGATTGCCTGCTCCTCCTTCTTCTGCTGCTGGTTTGTTATTATCATATGGACGCACGACTTGACTCTTACAGGGGGCGCGAGGGTGAATCCCAGCAGCTGATAAATATAAATAAATATCGCATTGTTAAAGCAACTTAATGCCGAGCATTTAGTATGCGACAATTTGAATCGTCGTGTACACTGAACTGTTTGTTGAGGCCCCCTTAAAGGTGATTGGGGTGTTGTTTAACGTTCTTACACGACGACACAACACGCCGTCGCTTTGGTAGACATTTGGACGTCTTGTAAGCGATTGGCGGTCGTGTTAATTACCATCAGACGATAAACACTCAGGATGATAAAAGAAAAACAACTGCTATTTAATCTCATTTGGGTTTGTGTTTATCGAAATGCGAATGGTTTAAATATTTTGCAAGGATTTTCTATACTTTGAATGCTTAGAATGCTAAAAATAAAGAAAAAAAGCATTTTAAAGTACAAATCTTTCTGGTGTTTTGTAAAAAAAAAAATGCATATTTCTCTTGGCATCCCAAAAAAGAATAAATCGAGAGCTTATTTCATTTCATTTACTTTTTTAGTTTCTATATTTCCATCAAAGACGATAGATACTCGTAAACTGTTCAAGATAGTCGAAATCCAGAAATTTATCCAGAAATCGAAAAACAGAAGATGAGTAAAAATAATTTTGGTAATGCTGTTTTTTGTGTTAAAATATACGAATTTTGTTTTTTCGTTGTTTTTTGTTTAAATTTTGACTTTCTTGAGTTCTCGTGATTTTGTACAAACGAATGGGGAAAAATAATTATAAATAACGAATGTGCGTTACTGAAGGGCTGTTTTTCTACATTATGGCAAAGGAGCATATCGTCTATCTTGTACAGTTTATCGTTTTTGATTTCCATATTATTATTACTGTTGCTAAAAAACTTTTGGCTATCTTGAAAATCGGGTGATCAATCTAAAGTTTTTATTTCAAAATTAAAAAAAAATCTTTCAAAAGGACATTTTTGGCATTTATTTTTTTAATATGTTACCGGCCTATGAAAAGGTGGCTTATGACTCAAACTTTCTAGTTTTCACCACACGAAAGAGCGTCTCAAAAACTACCGAAACCAAAAAAAGTGGAAAATTGTTTTTGAGTCATAAGCCACCTTTTCATAGGCCGGGTCACATATATAATTTCCTTCAAATGTTGTGAGGGTCCAATTTTGGATGACTCGTTCGAGCATTTGGACTGGCATGGCTTTATTGACACGCGTAATGTTGGTTTCCAAAACCTGAATCGTAGCTGGTTTGTCAGCATATACTTTGGACTTTACGTAGCCTCAAAGAAAATGTCTAAAGGTGTGATATCACTCGATCTAGGCGGCCAATTCACCGGTCCAAAACGTGAAATTAGCTGCTTTTCGAAATGACCTCTCAATAGATCCATTTGGCAAGTGGCACCGTCCAGTTGAAACCAAGTGTCGTCAAGATTACGGGCTTCAATTTCAGGAAGCAAAAAGTCCGATATCAAGGCGCGACAGCAAGCTCCATTCAAGGTTACGTTCCATCATTTTTTAAAAAATATAGACCGATTATTCCATCAGCCCATAAACCGCACCAGACCGTTGTTGTTGTAGCAACAATATATTTATTTTGAAGTCTTGTTCGTCTATGGGGATCTGCTTCGCTATCCAGGTGAAGGAAACGCGCCATTTGAACTGGATGCGTCCACAGAGACCTGGGGGTCAGCTGAGTGGGCTTGGCCGGACAATTGAAGAGGTGCAGTACATTATGTGGTCTCTGATGCCAGGCGGGACAAATGTCCGTAACGTTATCATCAATTCGTGCCCAGTAAGAATTGAGGCGGCTGCACCATCCAGATCTCAGCTGCGCCAGAAACACGCGCGTCTGCCGAGGTAGTACCTTCTCCTCAGGTGAAATATCCAAAAGATGTTCCCCTAGCACTATATTCACACGGTAGCTGGATACTGCTGCTGCGACATCATCGGCGTGACTGTTGTTCAAACCTGCCTGATAGGAGGCAACCTGTTCAACCTGTTCTGCCTGGGTGGAGGCAACCTGTTCAAGAGATGGTGGTTAGGATGGCTGCTGCGAAAACACCCTAGCAGGTATTGCTTAGACAACAGGAAATTGTGTCTGCGCACGGTAAGGACCTTCGTCTCCTCATGTAGATGGTCCTCAGAAGACACCCTGTTGATGTCTTTGTAAAGAATTAATGCTGTTATGATTAGTTTAAGAACTAAATGCTAGTGATCACCTCATTTTCTAAAAACTTAAATTGCCCGATTGCTTTTTAGTTTGAACTAAGGGCATATTTAATACAAATTCTTCCATACAATTCCTAAAAAATACCGGACATACGCCACCACATCTGCGATAGAAATCATTTCAAAACGTCCTTATCAATTCTGGCATAAAATTCCGCAATAGTTTTTTCGTTACAGATTTTAAAGTAAATTTACCTAGCGAATGTCATTTGCTATCACTCCCGTACGACGACGATGTACAAATATTTATCTTCCAAATCATAGAAAGTGTTACAAGCACTTTAGGTGTTATTGTAATGGATGACTTTATTTGCGAACCACCTCCTCCTCCTCCACCACCACCACAACCTCCACATGCCAGTGTTGGCTCCAACCAACCTCCCGCACAACGATACCCACAGTTGAGAGTGTCTGGGCAAACAGCCCGTGTTTGTTTGATTGATGATCACAATTGATCGTTTGTTTAATTTACAACTCCAATTCAATATATTCCACAAGCAATTATGCCGTGGGAAATTTAATGTTAATCATAAAAAAAATATTTATTTAAAACTGAACAATCGAAGAGCCGATAAAGCGGTCGTTTTATTAACACTTCAAGTTTTCAATGGAATCGTTTGTTTGTGTTTTTTAACACTAAATCTACCGGTCGAATGATTAGCAGCCACTGACTGTTTTAGAGCCTATTTTTATATGTATACCAAACCAACATATTTAACTTGTTTTTATTGTATTTTTGTGATATTGAGATTTTAAAGGAGTTCTGCGAAAGGTGATAATAAAATTAATAACTACAATTAGATAAGGGGCGCTTTTACATTTCATTCAATTTTCAAATAAATATTAGAAGTCAATATGGCCAATTAAACTATAGTACACGTTGTAAAACAACCATTTCGAGTTCGGTTAATTTAAACGACCTCTGAGAAAAAGCAACGTCAAAAAGTTACAGTAAAAAATGTTAATTGTTGTTAAATACATGCAAGTATGTACTTTGAAAGTTTTCTAGTCGAAGTTTTTCATGGAGTATACTAGGGCTACATACGTAAGACTAAAAGTAGATTTTTCGACCTTTACATAAAAATCAGAAGTCGACTATTTAGTACAAAGAAGTCTATAATATTGACTGTTTTCTTCAGGGAAATGAAATAAAAACTTTTATTCAAAATATAAGACTGATTAAAAAACTAATAAATATCAAGTAGTTCAAGTAGTTTGTACATTATTCATAATCAAGTTTTGAAAAAGTTTCTTCGTTTTATGAAAGCGCGTCATAAGCTTAATTAATGCGCATTGTTTGAACGACAATTTATATTTGTTCAAAAAAAACGCGTATTGTGCGCAAAAAATCGATTGTGAGCTGCGGAGGCTGTCTGACATCGCACGGAATCCTATTGCAATCAAAGATCATCTAAGTTCATGTATTGAATCTCTAGCTACAAAAAGTGGCTTATTAAGCCTATGTAGCGCCTATTGGTAACTAAAATGGCGTTTCCAGCTAAGTTTTCAAAGAAAAATGGTAAGCCGTTCTAAAATTCGTACCAAACTGTCACTCTTTTGAGGTTACTGTGGCTTCTCAGAGATCACATGTTCCCGAGATGCGGCAGTTCGACTTGTTTATATAGTCGCCGATATGATGTCGTTGTAGCGGCAACTATGAGCCGGGGTGACAGCCCTTGGCCGGAGAATTGATGTACGGCAAATAGGGTCCATAGAACCGGCTGTCATGTAATTGTGCCGATAAGATAATGCGCTTCGTGAGAAAAGATGCTTTATCGGACCAAAACGACAATAAAGCGGATGGTTGAGAGTGTTTAATTTTGTGAGGCATTTGGACGCTGTAAGGAAATAATACGAGGATTTTGTGAGTCATTTGGACGCTGTAAGGGAATAACACGAGGTTTTTGTGCAAAAACTGGTGAGCGTAAAATGTTGAGTTGGCGTATCGATTTTTCTGGGCTGACTCAGCCTCAGCTTAGGTAGCCACATTGTCGTCAGTGCGCACCATACAACAATGGGAACCGTAACTGTTTCCACTACTATGCAAGTCTCATGAACTTGTGCACAACGCGCAGTTTGGGTTCACAGCATTGACTTTGGAAATTAGTTCGAATTCGTTTATGTTTACTTCGTTTGTTTTATTTCGGTCTATTGCTTTTACACATTGAACAGGGATTAACCGGCTTAAGACCTCTTGTATCTATATTTAAATAGAAGACAAGTTTTTAACAAAATGGCAAAGTGACATTGATTTTCGTGGCTGCACACTGCGAGTTCTATATTTTCGAGCGGAAAAGAGTTTACGCTGTCAAAATGATATGTGAATCAAAAACAAAGCCACTACATAGACCATCCGGTACAAGTTTAAAATTAAAGATTCATCTTCAAAGCCATATAGAAATTCTATATTAAATGCAATAGCCTAGCATAGTCGACTTTAAAAAGCAGGTTGAGGTGGGTAATTATAATAACTTTACCGTAAAACAGTAAAAAAGTTTACAAAGTTGTATGGGCAAATTTCAATTTTTTTCAGTTGGGCTTGCACAAGTTTTCCGTAAAAGTAACTTTTCAGGTTGTAAAATATACAACTATGTAGTGAGGTTGCGATATTGAGCTTTACTTTTTTGATTTGTTATGTGTAATTCTAAACAAAATCAGTTCACTAGGTCGTGGCGCTTCCAGTATGCATCGTTCCCACTCATGTTATCGATTGGGCGGCCGTATATAATTCCTAATCTCTAAATGTAAACATGACAAAAGACAAGACATGTCATCCATACTCGTATCTGTAAGTGGCCACATAAAACCGTCACGGTATTTATAGTGTTAACACAGACAGACTGATACAAATGCGAATATACTTTCAGGATGATCATGTGAGAATTGATATTAATAAACATTGGACATGTGGCACGTGTTCCAGACACAAAAATTTCCACTTCTCAGTTCGAGACCTACGTACGAGTACGATTTACGTGCGTGGCGAAGTGAGTGTGGGGGAACCAGTTTAAACAGTGAGTGAGTGAGTGATTAATTCAATTAACATTTGATAAAACGCCGCTGGCTGCTCGACTCTAACGCTGACTCTGGTGGCCGGGCGGGCTGTATAGGTCGTCAGTAGCAGATCCCCGAACAAATATGATGTTAATTAACAGACTGTTTAAGATGACAATTGATAATAGCTTGCTGTTCCTACGTTCAGATGAATTTATTATTATTTTAGATGTGATAATTTATCCATTCGTACCTTAACAAAAACAATCCCATACCGTGACAATTGTTTGCGATTATACCTATCGTATGTGTGTGTTGGCAAATAGAGTAAATGACGATGGCGGTATCGATCGCATGGATCACAGCAGGATGCAAAGTTTTTGGTTTATTTTTAGCTATGAAGTCAGTCTTTCGGTTTTGTTATTTTAAACTCGATCACAAAGTATTGCAGATTTTGAAAAATAAAAAAAATAAAGGCTGATCTTCTCTTTGAGCTACTACCATAAATTTTCCAGTTCTGTCCAGTTTTACCGGCACGAGCTGACCTCTGTTTTCGCAAAAGAGCTTAATTCGTGTAAACTCTTCTTTATTAATGCTAAAATAAAATATAATAATACTCACGCGGCTATAATTTCATTTTACATTTTGCTAATTATGACTCGAGTCACGAGATTTTATTATTTGCCAGCGAATATCGGCAAAATCAACCGAAGCAACGCAATTGACCACCATATGTGATAAATAATAAAGAAAAGTATAAAGAAAAAAATAAAAACAGAATGCAGAAAACGACGATATGAAAACAATGGCCATAAATATCAACGAATGATGGTGTTGTGTATGGACTGAATAAAGATAGGACGTGTATAGTAATAATAGGAATAAATAGTGTACAAAAATATGTACCTAATAAATTGTTTCTTTTTAATCAGTATGGTTAGCAATTCCTTGCATATAATGTATACATGCATATTAGCAAAAAACTAATATTCAGTCAATAAATGTCCGGTACGTCGTTCGCCCAAAATCCCAAGACTTTTTTAATGATTCGACTCATGGACTTTTGCGTGATATTCATCTCACGGGCCATGATTTTCTGTTTTCGGAGCGAATTTCTGTGAATTCTTGATTTAACGGCTTTAATGGCGGTCTTTTACATCTCCAGTCTCCTCTGGAGATGATGGCCGGAGCATTTTAAAAATATGGTTTTGTTTTCATTTCACACTTGAAAAGCGCTTTTACAGCGATACGGTTCTCATTATCTGAACACCCCACGATGAAAGTTGAAACAATTTTAAAGTCCCGTTACAGACTAACGCTATTGAGGTTAACTTTCAAAACCCATATGACATTAACGGGGTATGTTCAGTTCTACTATTGAAATGGGTGTGTTCAATGTTGTAACAGTATATGTGACGCGCAAAATAGAAAGGGACCTAAGGGTAAAACCCAGTTTTGTTCAGGAGAGCCATTTTAAAGATTTAAATACGTGTATCTTTGGTGTAGAATCGTCGACTTCACTTTCATAAAACGCGCAGGAGGGAACACTTTTTGGGCATGGGATGGGTCTCATTCGATGCTCAGATGCTGTCATCAAAAAAAGAAAAAAAATGAAAATTGATTTTTTTACCCTTATGTCCCTTTCTCTATGAGCTGTCACATATGTCGAAATTAATTTTTGATCTTTTTTTTAAATCTCTAAAACGCAAATTGGTTAAATTTTATGGGCCGATGTTGAATATGAACCACACCTAAACGTCAATTTTATTTCTGCATTTTATTTGATATTTCTCAATTTCAGAATACCTCAATAACTTTAACGCGTTGCTCGCTTGTGTATCTTTCCATGGTTCAAGGAAAGATACACAATGAAAATGAAAATCAATTTTCGAAGAAAATCATCTTCAGGGATGAGGCACATTTTCACCTCGGTGGATTCGTCAATAAGCAGAATTGCCGCATTTGGGCGAATAGTAATCCAAGAGTGATTGTCGAAAAAATAATGCACCCACAAAGAGTGACTGTTTGGTGTGGTTTATGGGCTGGCGGCATCATCGGGCCGTATTTTTTCCAAAATTAGGCGGGTCAGGCAGTTACTGCTAGTGGTGTGTGCTATCGTTACTTTTTATGGCCCGAATTAGAAGATACAGTGCACTCGGCATAACGTCAACCCCCCATTACGTCAACATCCCAAAACGTCAACCCTTTTTTATTTCTATTTTCTACTCTGAAACGTCAACCTCAAAGCTCTAAAACGTCGACTCACATAATTCAAAAAATAGTAACGGTTAAAATACTTCCATATAATCGTGTGTAATTTTCTAGTTTTTTTTGTTGTTTTATGTATTTAGGTTGAAAACCTTGTTTTTGTTATTCTTTGGGCTTGATTTTTGTTTGATTTTAATTTATAAGTAATAAAAACGCTTTAAACTACAGTATTAATATGTTGGTCTTAAATTTGTACATTGATAAACGTCAACAATCTTGTAAATGTCAACACCCACGGTTTTAATTAGTTGACGTTATCCCGAGCGCACTGTATGGATGTGGACGATATGTGGTAACTTTTTATGGCCCGAATTAGAAGATATGGATGTGGACGATATGTTGTTTCAACAGGACGGTGCCACTTGTCACACAGCTAACGAAACAATGGCACTTTTGCGCGACAAATCAACATCGGCCCTCAAAATTTAACCACCCTTTATTTAGACCAGCATTTATAAAAAATGTAATCCTTATGCTTGTTTAGTAGCGAAAAGAAATTACTAGTTTTCCTATTAAATCGAACATATTTAAATGCAATGCTTAAAGAAGAAAAAAAATAAATACTTTTTGTTTAGCTCGTTTGTTTTAATTCGGTCTGTTGCTTTTACACATTGAACAGGGACTAAACCGGCTCAAGACCTCTTGCTTCTATATTTAAATAGAAGACAAGTTTTTAACAAAATGGCAAAGTGACATTTTATTTTCGTGGCTGCACACTACTTTTATCATGATTTCGGGTCCGTGACAACCCTCTTCAGAAAGCCTTGCTGCAATTGTTGAAAGTAAGCCTTGCTGCAATTGTTAAAACAAACGAGCTAAACATACGTACATGCACGGCACGGCACACAAGTTGACATAGTCAACTAAACTCTTTTTACAACACACACACGTTGTTGTAAAAGAAATCTATTGATGGCTCTCGATGTGGAATCTCTTTAGAGCTGGCAAAAGTGAGTTGTATTTTCGTGTATATTGTGTGAAGAAAACTTGAAAAGTAAGGTCTTCAACAGTAGTTCTCGTTCGTTTGTGGAGAGCCTGGCCTTATAGAGTTCGGTTTTACTTTCAACAATTGCAGCAAGGCTTTCTAAGAGGGTTGTCACGGACCCGAAATCATGATAAAAGTAGTGTGCAGCCACGAAAATCAATGTCACTTTGCCATTTTGTTAAAAACTTGTCTTCTATTTAAATATAGAAGCAAGAGGTCTTGAGCCGGTTTAATCCCTGTTCAATAAATACTTTTTGTAAACAAAATTCCAACATAAACAATTGTGATGTCATTTTTGCTCCAACTTTGAACATACGCAATTTTTTATGTGTTTAAAATACAACACTATACATCTTTTGTTTAAAGCCTATAAACCTAAAATAAATTTTCGCTAAGGAGTTTTGCATTTATCTCTACAAGGAAAATTTGTAGTGTAGAGCAGCATAGAAGCAGCCGTTATTCATTGCCAAAAAAAAATTCCAATCATACTCATTTGACATTTGTTTATTTTTTACTTTTTTTTGCAAATGTCAAAAACGCCTTGTCCAAACAATTAGCAGAACATTAATTTTTCGTTTGTAGATGGAGAAAAAAGCCTACACTGCTCTAATAAACATCTCTCTAGCAGTTGTAAATTCCGCCACCTTTTCTGTTAAGCTCAGTTAGTATAACAAAACGAAAAATGCTCAACGTAATTTACCAAAGGTAAATTTCATTTTCTTATGGAATTTCTTATGGAAACAAAAATTTCATTTCAGGTGAATACTAGGCTGTAGAGTGTAAAATTCTATACCGTAGACTGGAGTGACATGCGACATTTTCGCAAGCATTTCACATAGCACTTTGACAAACGAAATCAACATTTGTTCGTTGATCTGCCTTTTTTACCAAACACAAAAATGCGAATTTAGTGCAACCTGGGGTAGAAATGAAACATTTTATTTACACTGTGGAAACGCCATAAGATAGATGACTATTTCTTTAACCAGCGCTTATAAAGACGCAAAGCCGGAGATCGCCAAATTAATTTAATACACATTTATATTTTTATATTTATTTTTGCTTTGTGGCGCCATGCGACAATCTTGACATGGCTGGAGTTATTCGAGACCTAAGTAACATTTGTTTCACTGTGCTAATTTCCTACCTGGCCATTTAAAGTTGGAAAATTGAGAAAAACTTCCAAGTGGCTTAACACGATTGTGTGGATTTGGACGTGTTGCCATAAATTAAACCAAACTATTGCTGCTGTTTGACGAACTAAATGTGTCGATACGTGAATAACCCCAAAAGTGTGATTTCGTTAGAATGCAAATAATAAAAATGAAAGAATAATAAACAGAGCGGGATACAATGGGTTCGTAGTAGATGATGGCGGCGGTTATGGTATGAATGAAAACGTTAGCGACCAGCAAACAAAACAGTCCATTCATATGCACAACCGTCAAATCACACAAACAAACACACACACACTGTATGACATAATAATCACGAGAGACGTACAATGATTATCGACCAAGTCATGTGATTGCTTTTTTATTTATACTTCGAGAGTGAATGCCTGCCTGCCGCCTGCCCTGACCACCCCTTGCTTGTGTTTGCTTTTGCCAGCCCGACTAACAGTCTGTCTGTGTGTATTGCCTGTTTGTGTGCGCACCTACATACCTCCTACCAAAACTCGGATTGTTCATGTAGTACACACTCTTTATCACAACAGCCGTCATCACCACACACCACCTCTACACCTCTACTCAGTAACTCTCATATAACACTCTCTCTCCCCTTGTCTCGCACCCCGACACCGATTCACATTTGACGTCACAATGCATATGGCATGCTTTGTGCGAGACCGAAGACCTTTTCGACCGAACAGCGAATAGAGCGCCGTTTGAGTATATGAACCCTCTCAATAGCCATTTAGAAATTATGGATGGTAAACAAAAAGAGTCCAACAAAAACACAGTATCAAAAACTAAACTACACTCCACCACCCCGACCACACCGTCATACAATTTCAATAACATTCGCACATTAGACATTAGAAATATGCTTGTATGTATGTATAAGAATATCATTTGCAAAAATCGCTTACTTTTCTTTTTCATTGCGGTCGGTTATATTCCTTTTTTCCGTTGTTGTTCTGGCTGTTTATTATTTCAAACAGATGTTTGACTTTTGCTCTGTGTTCTATTTGACTTTATACACTGGTGGCCAAAATAAAAGCAACAAAAATAATGGACTTACGGCTATCTCGTCTGCTAACCAAGTAACTTCCATATAAATGGTGGTTTAGTAACCTAAACGAACACAGATATTCCTAATATAAATTGCATATGTGACGCGTAAAATAGAAAGGGACCTAAGGTTAAAAACCAGTTTTGTTCAGGAGAGCCATTTTAAAGATTAGGTCCCTTTCTATTTGCGCTTAGAATCGTCGACTTCACTTTCATAAAACGCGGATATATCTGGGAGGGAACACTTTTGGGGCATGGGATCGGTCTCATTCGATGCTCAGATGTTGTCCACATCAAAAAAAAAGTGAAAAGTTGATGAAAAGTTTTGTTCAGGAGAGCCATTTTAAAGATTAGGTCCCTTTCTTTCATAAAACGCGCATATCTCTGGGAGGGAGCACTTTTGGGGCATGGGATCGGTCTCATTCGATGCTCAGATGTTGTCCACATCAAAAAAGGAAAAAAATGAAAATTGATTTATTTACCCTTAGTTCCCTTTCTCCATGCGTTGTCACATATAGAGGTAATCTCAATGTAAAAATCCCTATGAAATTATTGTACATCATAAACGCACTACCTTCTCTTTGTTTTAGAATACTTTTAAAGTGTTATACCAGGCTTTTGCCTTTCAGAGATTAATCTGTTAGCCATGTAAAAGCTTTTCAATAATTTTCATTATTCGTTTGTGGCAGTAGGTCCTGCACTGAATGAAAATTCTATTTGAGGAATGTTCTTTTTAAATGCATTTTTGTATTGATTTGTATATAAATGTTTTTGTTTTAAGCTCTATTAATCCCTTCATAATGCTCTTTTAAACAATTTGTCATGGAAGATTATAATCTTTCAACTCCTTACAATTAAAAACAATGTGGTACATCGTCTTACATGAGAAATGCCAAACTTCGGGCGGGCAATAAAATAGGACCAAAGGCAGTTTTATTAATAACTAATTATAATTTAAGGGAATAACCACTTTAGCTATGTAAAAACTGTAAAAGATTTTTTTCGTAAACCTTACTTGCAAAATAAGTAGTAGTAATCAAAAATATGGGTCGAGCTATGCGGTGTAGGACAGTGAGTGTTTTATCATTCGAAATTTAAAGGTAAAGTAAACTTCCGTCTGTCAAAGAAAAGATTGGATGAACGTTGAATTAGTCTGCAATGCGCTACAAGACAAAAATACTATATATTAAAAGCTAACCATAGAAAAAGTTCAGCTAAAGTGGCTATCCACTATAAGCTATTGCCAACTCGGAGTCCTTTCAGGCCTTCAAAAGTGCTTAAAAAATAAGCTAGGAGTGGAAATTTCTTCTACTTCTAACGATTTGTAGAGAACATTCCGGAAAGTCCCAGCAGTATAAAAAACGACAGTCATAAAATCGCTTTTTATTTTATTTTACATATAAAAATTTTAAGGTCCCATATTTAGAAACAATTGAGAAACGCTTCTTATCTAAAACAAATTTAGAATAATCGAAAATAATTTTAACATATAAAGATAAAAAATCTTTGATTAGGTGGTCTAAGAATAGAGAACTTCAGTCGCGCTACACAACAAAAACCGATAAGCATGGAAAATTCAGTATAATATTTTAGGGGTCCTTACCTAGACATGAAGTATGGTCCATAAAATTGATTAAGAAAAACATGGATAACAATCTATACAGCCATATCCTATGCGAAGTGCAGAGGGCAGTTTATTCAAAATGGATAAGGTCCTTAATATAATAATTCACCAGGACACGACGAAAAACACAATTCGGGTCTTAATAACAAAATGCTTTCAGGATTCTCTGATCTAAATTGTATAGAATATTTTTCCAAAATAATTAAGGAAAAACTTGTAGCAATAAAAAGAAGGAATGAGGACGCATTTGTGGGAAACAGTTAAGCCGAATGGTATTCTATTATAAAAAGGACTTGCCAGTATTTGGTGACGTTTATACTATGAGTACTAAGCATAAGCTATAAAGTCAAAGTTTCGTTGAAAATTTTTGTTTCTTTAAAATGACTCCATTTTTTGTCCATTCGAAATCCATAGATGAAGTACGAGTAACTTTTTCTGTTTTTAATATTTCTCCGTCAACTATTCTGTGTTTTTGTTATTTATATATTATAAGCAACAAAATAAAATTTAATAACCAATATTTGATTATTAAAAATTTTTTTTTTGTTTCTTTCAAAATAACTTCAACTGATCCTCGTATTGTCCGTAACTGTATGTTTTTCGGAGTCATGCCCCATTAACTGAACTTTTGTCCTTGTTTCTTATATTAGGATTAATCGAATAATGTTATTTTTTGACCACCCCTCGTCGTTTGTTATGTATGTACTATGAGTACAGCAATGAAAATAATGATAAGTTTTAAGTAAATTATTTGTTTTGTTTTTAGCGATATGTTTACTTTTTACAACCAAAATAAACATTAAACTTATCAATTAGTAGAGGTAATTATTGGTATTTATTTGAATTGGGTTAGTGTATGCCTTCATTTCGGCAATTTGTTGTAAAACATACACTTATGCATGTGTATACTCGTACATGCATACATAGATAATATGTAAATATTTTCTGGCGAACAAGTGATAAGTTTTCAGCAAATGGGCAAATGTTTAAAAGTTTGCTAATAGTCGCAAATGTAGTTCGTGTCCCACTTTAAATGTTCGAATAATTTCACATGTTCAATTCTCTTTCTTTGCCGCAGCATGGCGTTCAATTGACGGCAGTTCCCTTATCACTTCACTTCCCTCCGTTACCGTTTGGCCAATTGCACAAGATTGCAAGGTTGCATTCTATAGCACATATTCTTTTTTCTAGTTCTTAATTCTGGACATGAAAATATTCATTTAGGGTAAACAAATGGGATGGCTTGCTTACCTTAAGTAGTTCTTCGAATGTGTTGATTGATTACTACACGATTTCTTGCTACTGCCATATTTCACATTAGGCTGTGATGAAGTTGAAGACGTTGCAGTTTTAGGGGTGGCATTGCTATTGCCGGCTGCAGAAGCGGACAAAATACTGGCCAATGATGAAGTGCGCGACAATGAGACGTTTGCATGAGTATTACATGGCGTTGTTGTTGGTGCTGTTGGCGATGATGTGGACGAAGGCGAGGAGGGAAAGAAGAGTTTGTTCAGCAAGGCCATAGTGTAGCGTACATAATAGTACGTATGTCGTCAAAATTTCAGAGCTGATGAATACACCAACTTTTTTGTTTGGCAAAGACGCGAGACTTGTCGTTGGTATTTACGCCGCAGCGCTGCCGCTGTTTGTATTTCTTGTAAAAGGTAATTAACTCTTTGGCTTTCTACTTTGCGCCAAGAGATGATTTCATTTCTAACGGTTTTTCTTTTAGCATTTTGTTGCTGCTTTTTTAGACGTAGACGACGTTAACGTGGGAATGTTTGTTACGTTCGGCTGGCGACGTCGACGGATGACGATGAGTAGTAACCAACCGTTAAGTGTTAATATTAATATAAACAAACAACATTACACTTTTAACCCATTACGGGCTTATTTTCTCTGCATACATTTTATTCTTTGCAATTCCTTTTGCTTCTTCTTTTCTGGTTTTCTTTATACATTCTTTTTATACCAATGTTTTTGTTTAATTTTTCTCTTTTATAATTTTCTTTATTTTTTTGCATTTATATTTTTAAAAATATGTATTTCTGTTGTAGAACATTCGAATAGACGACCTTTGAGATTTAGCATGTACAATTAAAAGCTCATATTTTCTGTAATACTATTCACTATAACATTTATTAATTGATTTGGTTTTTCTCGTTTTGCACATTGATTCGACTTTGTATCTATTCATTGCATTTTATTTTTCACGACAAGAGGTGCCAAAAAACGTATCGAAAAACCGACTTATTCAAGTGAAAACTCACAGATCACTAAAGTACATGGACGGCATATGTTCCACTCACTCACACACAAACGTTCCCGTTTCTTCTTCACTTCTCAGCTGCTTCTTTTTTCTTTTGTTTTATAGTGTTGTTTTTGTTGGGCAAAGAGGCATTTTTGTATTTACCACTCACTCTCGCAGTGTTGCCACTTTTTGGGATTTATAACCGAAATGGCGTTCAACTTTGTTTCGGGGGTTGCATTTGTGTTTACTTGATGTATGTATAGTAACATGATTTGTTTTTACAAAAGACCGACGCGGCATAACAAAACGCAACTTATGTTGAAAATATTTACAGCGATTCTTTAAAAATAATTCATACTAAAGTTACACCGCAAAACGGTGCATTTTTAGTTCAGCGACAAAATAAATAACTAAAAACGTAGTTAAATTCGGCCAGGCCGAATTTGGATTCGCTATTGAAATGACAAAAATAACAATTTTTATATTACTCTGATTTAACTAAAAAAATATTCTTATGCCACTAGACTCCATTGGACCGACTTAGTGTGATGGTTAGTGTGTACGACTTACAAAAAAAACTCATGTTTAACTCCGGGTAAGATAACCTACAAATGTTCACCTTGTAAATGGCGTTGCTTTTGTGAAAAAGAGATTAATCTCTCAGCATTGTTAAAGTTATATTCCTTAACGGAAATTTGTGCGAAATACTCGTATGTAAGTAAGTGTCTATTTCGTAACGAAATTTTCTTTAATTTGAGTATGTACTCATATGCCAAAATGTTCGGCATAATTTGAGAACATATGCATTAGATTTAAAATAATTTGATAAACATGTCTACTCGTATGTTTGTTAGTAAACGTTTCTTAGGAACACAGGGGATGTTTTTAGACTCAGGAGCCAAAACATCAAGGTACCATGACACATTTTGATGCATCAATGGCATCTCAAATTACTGATGACATTTAAGCCTTACTCAAAAAAGTGTACGTTTTCAAGGCTAAATGCTCTTAAGGATAACTTTTTTTCTGCCCTTTCGTTAAACAACTATCGTGATTTTAACAGAGACGGACTGGCATTGCGAGATCTACAATCAATATTTCTTGGTGTTGCATACGGAGGCTGGCAAGGTTTTATCCTATTTCCGTTTTTATCCTTTATCAAAGTATAGATTGTATATCATTTTGGCATTTCGTATGCAACACCCCGAAATATTGGTCACTTGGAAAATAATATATGTTCTTTTTTTACATTTACACAAAATTTGGATGAAGTGCAGTTTATGGCGCGTAAGGGAAAGTAAAAAAAATATGCCGTCGTCTTTAAAATGGATCGAGTATTTCTGGAAAAATTTTGAATAAGGGATACCGCTTACTTTCATAATAGTTAAGTACTTTAACGGAAGCAAATTACTCATGGATGGCAAAATTATATTGACGTGGCCCTAGGGGGCCCACAAGACCCAATATTAAGGATCGCGAGGCCATTAGAAACCCAAAAACAGTAGCAAACGTAATAAATATCGAGCTATACAGAAATTTTAAGCTTTTAATGTATTTTGCAATCTTTATTAGTCTGTTGCGATTGTTTGTTTTTAATTACAAAGAGTAGTCATACAATTGAAGTAGCAACCAGAATTACTGTGGAACAAGAAAAAACATAAACAGAATATTCTTCCTAATCAGAGTTGTCGCTGTCGTAATGCGGTTAGTGCAATTCCTTTCGAATTTTGACGAAATTAACACTAGTCATATTTCGGCAAAATTATTCTCAGCTTGAAACTTTTGTTTAAGCAATCTAGAAGACCATTCCAACAGTAGAGAGTGCGGGTGGTCTTACTCTGCAATCGAAACCAGTGCTAATTTTAATTTAGAGAAGTTGCAGCATATGTATATAAGTATACCTCCAAGCACACTCAGAAGGTACTGCTGGTTTCGCAAAACTGCCAACTGTAAACTACAGGTAGCGCTTGTTCGAGCATGGAATTATTCAAAATGTCCGTATTTCAAATGCCAATATACTTTAAAATTATTAAAATTCCTTTTTTCAAATGACACATATTCGATTTTTTGCTTTTTGGGGATAGCAAAACAGTTCCTGTATTCGATTTTACAAAATAACTGGTAACACTACTCAAAAATTATGTCCGTAAAAACGACCGTGCCACCATCCGTTCGTCTTATTACCCGAAGAGTTGTACGATTTTTATATAAATTCAACTCAATGACTAACGATGGTTTTGGTGTAAACATTTCTCTAAAATTCACACCTTTTGGTTTATATTTTATGCTCTTTAAATAACAAAAACTTAGCTGTACGTGTGGACACGCACACTATCACGACATAAACAAAACGCGCCTTCCGGTAACACTACCAACAAAAACAAGTTATGTATTTCGTTCCGCGTCTGCAGAACATACAATCATACTCTTCCTACGTTTTTCTACAAATTGTACATTGCGTTGCATTTTTATTGATTTCTTTATTAGTTCTTGTTGTTTTTGCTTTAAAATGTTTTTGCATATTTAACTTGTCACGTGCTTTTTCATTTCATAAATCAATCGCATCTATTTCTTTGCCCTCCTAAAAAAGGTTTGTTTATTTCACTACTTGATTTCATCGAAATGTTTAAACGAACACTTTTTTTTCTTATTTAAGTATAAATTTAAATTTATTTTTAATGATTTTTTAACAACTCGGAGTATTTCTACAATTTTACCAATTTGCCAATTTACACAATAAATCTAATAAACAAGTTTTTTGCATTGTTTGGATGAATATGAGCGTGAGTGACATCCAGTGATGCTTACTCTTGTCTTAAAATATCGCGAAAAAAAATGTTCAAATTATTTTTTTGTGGAGAAAAGGGCGCACAAGAGAATAAACACAATTGTCGTCGCTAAATCAATGGCCTAATTTGTGCAAGTATAAGTACTGTTCAGACTAAAGACGAAAAACTATAGAAGAAAGGCGGAATGAGCTTGTAAAGAAGTCGAAAAACACACGATGAGTAACAATCATAGAGAAAGCTTTCAATATCGTAGAAAAATAGCAACTGTGAATGGAAAAAACAAATCGCAAAATTAGTTTTTGTAAAAAAGAATTATATTGTCAGGAAAAAGGAAAAGTTATTGAATAATATTCAAAATTGAATTTTATTA
The DNA here is from genome assembly GCA_963513945.1 of Hydrotaea diabolus. Taxonomy (NCBI): domain Eukaryota; kingdom Metazoa; phylum Arthropoda; class Insecta; order Diptera; family Muscidae; genus Hydrotaea; species Hydrotaea diabolus. The sequence continues at coordinate 173,488,927 of OY740719.1, forward strand.
ATTTTACAATATATTGTGTGAAGAAAATTTGAAAAGTAGGGTTTACAACAGTAGTTCTAGTTCTCATTTGTTTAGTGAGCCTGGCCTTATAGAGGTTGGTTTTACTTTCAACAATTGCAGCAAAGCTTTCTGAAGAGGGTTTTCACTGACCCGAAATCATGATAAAAGCAGTGTGCAGCCACGAAAATCAATGTCACTTTGCCATTTTGTTATAAACTTGTCTTCTATATAAATATAGAAGCAAGAGGTCTTGAGCCGGTTAATCCCTGTTCAATGTGTAAAAGCAACAGACCGTAATAAAAACAAACGAGCTAAAAAATATGTTTTTTGTTTTGTTTTTAAAGTGAGTAAATTTAGTGCTTTTTGCGATTTAATTTTGACTTTTCTGCGTTATTGTGATTGCACAAACGAAAGTGGAAAAATAAACCGAGAATTCGTTAATGATATTGTTTTTTTCACGGTATCGCAGAGAACAAGCATTTCGTCCATCTTTAACAGTAACTGAAATTACCGATTTGACGTCACTCTGACGTCATTCTCACCTTCACTGTTTCTGTAAAAAAAAATTGCCGATTCTTATTCTATTCACTCGTTCCAAATCGGTAATATGATATTGTTCCGATTCTACTTCAATAGAAATCGCTTAAAAAAGTGTTTCTGTAAGAAAATCGACTCAGCTTGAAATCGGTAACTTTCTAACTGACTTTAAGCCAAGTGAGAACTCTGCCGATGGCTATAGTGTTGTTGCAATTATGAGAAAGCAAGTAACCAAATATAACTTTTTAAACCCAATACAATTTAATTGATGTTATTTTAGACAAATAAATATTTTATAAAAGAAATTGTTATGGGTTACCACGGTTTAATTGTGTTTGAAAATAGGCAGCAAAATATAAACATTTCAGATGGCAGTGTGTTGAAGTTAACGACAATTTATGAACCGGTTTCAACGAAATCGGTATGGTAATGCAAAATAGTCTAGTGAAAATGTTCATTTCCTTGCAATGTACATCACCGACTGTCAGCTTATATAATTCCTCGTTTTTTATTTGTTTTCATATTTTTAAGAAAACTAGTGAGAGGGTAAGTAATAGTTATGTCGTTTAGATATATAAGTTTTATTAAAATAGAAGTGTTTTAATACAAAATATTTGTACATGAAATCAAATGCAAATAAAATGCTGCTTGTCATCTGTACCAATTCCTACCGTTTCTTTCCGATTTGTGTTTCTTTCCATCACAGATCAATTTCAACGTACAGAAACAGCAATTATCACGAAATCGGTAACTTTCGATCTAGTCGGTGTGAGGTCACATAAATCGGTCTCACCGATTTATTTACAGAAACGAACTACAGTTCGCCGTCTTTTATTCAGACAGACAAGATAAGAGCGAAAAGCGGCACCGACTCAAATAATGTAAAAATTGCTGTATTCCATATCTCCGTATTTAAAAAAAATAAAAATGTGTGTTCAAATTTGACTGTTAAGTGTGTGAATTTAGTTTTTTAATTTTTCCTTTTTTTTAATTCTTGTGATTGTGTACAAACGAAAGTGGATAAATAAACCGAGAATTTGTGCGTTACTGAAGTGCTGTTTTTCTACGATATTGCATATTTTACAGTTTATCCATCTTTTACAGTTTATCGTCTTTGATAGATAGAAGATTTGAAATATTTTTTTAAAGAAAAATAAATACAATTGAGTATTTTTGAAATGTCAATCGAAAAAAGTTCTTAAAAAGTGGAAAGCTGGGCAAATTGTGCCCCCGCTTTATTTATTTTCGGCAAAGCAAGCCACTTATGCGTATCAGTACATGTTTTTTAATAATTTTGAAATAAGCCTCAAACTAAGAAATATGCACAGGTATTCTACTTTCTATCAGTTTGTGACTTTTGGGCCTAGCCCATGTATTTTTTTAATATTTTTGTTATCCTTAAGAAAATTTCCTTTTTGTTTGAGCACCCACACTTATATGAAAGTAGGCGGTTTAATTTTCAAAAACCTGAAGGGTTCCTGGAACCAAGCCCCTTAGTCATTATTTTTCCAAAATACATAATTGACCCGTTGAACAAAAAATATTTTTTTAAATCTACAAATTAAAAATAACGACTCAAAACTGAAGGGAAATTTATCATCGTAGGGATGGATACATTTCTATTTAATTTACCTTTCGCTATTTTATGTTTTTAGCAAAGACGATAAATTGTAGAAGATATGCGAAATGAGCTTTTACAAGAAATTGAGAAACACAACACTTATTTTTTGGAGTGCTGTTTTTTTTGCATTTAAAGTGTGCGAATTAGGGGTTTTTATTTTTTTGAGTGCTGTTTTTTGCATTTAAAGTGTGCGAATTAAGGGTTTTTTGTGTTTCAATTTTCCATTCTTTAAATTCTTGATTGTGATCAAATGAAAGTGGATAAATTAATCGAGAATTTGTGCGTTACTGAGTGCTGTTTTTCTATGATATTGCAAAGAAGTAGCATATCGTCCCCCTTGTACAATTTATGAAACCTAAGACAGTAAATTGTTCAAGATGGACGAAATCAAAGACGTTAAATTGTACAAAATTCTTCTTTGCAATAATGCAGAAAAACACACTTTAGAAACGTACAAATTCTCGGGCTTATTTTCCACATTCGTTTGTTCACAATAACCAGAACTCTATAAAGTCAAAATTGAAACACACAGACCAGAGAAAACACTAAATTTGCACACATTGAACACAAAAAATAGTATTCCCAAAATGATGTTTACTCATCTCTGTTTTACGATTTCTTCATAACACTCAAATCGCCATCTTGTACAATTTATCTTCTTTGAACGAAATGAGCTTTTAATAGAATTTAAGAAACAACAATTATTATGATGTTGCTGTTGTTTTAAGTGTGCGAATTTTGTGTTTATAGTGTTTCAACTTTGTGTGATCAACGAAAGTAGATAAATAAAGAGAAAATTTGTGCGTTACTTAGTGCTGCTTTTCTACATTATTGCAAAGAATATGTAATACAATTTATCGTATTTGATTTGTTTTAAAATATCCGAACTCGCACCCAAAAACCAAGGTGGTATTTTGAGTAATCGATAACGTAACAAACGATTACCAAAAAAATCGAAAATTATTTACCAATCACTATCTTAGACTAAACCCCATTAAGGCTTTTGTTTTATATTGAAATTGATTGCTAAATTGCTAAGTAATTCGTAAAATAACTATCAAAAAATAAAAAGTCTAATAGCATAAACCGTTCGGTTAAAACATCAAGACTAGACAATTTGACAAACTAAGCATATTTTTCTGTACATTCAAGTCCTTTGAATAAAAAAATAAAGCTTCATTGCTTCATTACTCGTGCGTGCGTGTGTATGTGCTGTGTGCAAGAAAAGTCAGATAAAAGAGTCAATCAAACAAGCAAGCCCCAAACGTAAGTGCGATAAAAGATACATATAAATAATATAAATATCCCGTAGAATAGTGGAGAATATATTTCAAGTGCTGGTGAAACTCTTAAATCTGAATTTTATAAATCACATTTTGATCTTTCCTTTTTTTCTTTTGTCATTTCAACTCATTTTTTATTTACTACATCATATCGTATATACTTATGGCATTAGGTAGGAGAGAGGGAGATCGAACGACACAAGTGTGCAATATAAAGTGTTTCTTTCTTTTTTTGCGACCTACCGAATAGTAGGTAGTAGGATTGTAATTGGCCTACCGTAACGAATAAACAACAAAATGAAGTCCATTTCGTTGGAGATTTTCTTAATCTTGCATTAATGCCACCTGCTGTATAAAGGATGCCAAACAGTGCCTGAAGAACGACACAAGTCTTTAGTATTTCGTTTGTTCTCCTCGTCGTTACACCTGCATTCAGGTACGAGTTGTGTGCACCATTTTTCTCTTAGTATTTAAAAATATATTCAGGTGATCCATCTTGAATGATCCTTCTTTTTTAAATCAAAATTCAGTGACAAAGAAAAATTTAAATATAACTTAGATTTTCAGCAAAATGGCGATGCTGGGTAGATCAATGCGAGATCATTTTTAGGACTTAACGGCTTAACCAATTTGTCCATCTTAATAGTGAGTAGTGTTTTCCTGCAAACTGGGCAACTTAAGATAGTAGCAACAAACGAGCATATTTAGTCAATTTCCTACATGTCGGAACAATTTGCAGAACTGTCCCGCAAGCATGTAATTGCGAAAAAAGTAAATTGCAGTTTATCGACATAACTCAGGTTTGATCCAAATGGTCGCCAGAGCGGACGACTTTGGTCCGGCACAATGAACGACTGCGAATTTCGGTTTTGAACTGCTATTTCCGATCATGAGTCCGCTAAAAGAAATCTCTAATTCATAATTTCTTAAATATTAATAAGAATTTCTCCTTACATACAAGTATTAGGCGTGTTTTTTTGGTACTCACCTATTGAACGAGTAAGTATTCGCGAAGGCGATAACATTAAAACTTGATGAGAATTTTTTTAAATTTCTTTGTATACAAGATCGGATTGACTTTATGCATCATAATCCATTTGATTTGAAAATTTGTAGAAAATCAGTTATTCAAGAAATACTAGTAATACCAGCGAGTAATTACTGAGCTCGCTTAAACTCTCTGATGGTTATTTCTGAATAACTTTCTTTCCCAAAATATTAAAGTACACCTGCAAGAAGGAGTTTAATTCAAATTGTCTTTAGACTTCTGTAAACATGTTACATTTTTGTACAATGATGAGAAGTTGTCGCGTTAGCGAGTTGACAATAGAACAAGGCCATTGTCGCTCGCTCATGCAATTTTGGACCAAACTTCATTTTTAACTTTGTTGACTGAGCAATGTATTCGACCTGCAGAGAGGTGTTGCCGTTGTGCAAATAAAGTTGCAATTTTACTATTTTTTCCGGCCATGATACTTTTTTATTGTTAAAATATCTGTGGAACTTTTTGCACTTTTGTGCCACTCTTTTACGTTTCACTTTTTGTGCCACTTCTTTGAAAAGACCTTATTTTCATCATTAAATCACCATAAAAATATGCATAATGCACTGCGATTATGTATGTGGTAATTTAAGCAATGTTCCAAAACAATTTACATACATAGGTGTAATTTTTATACAATTCTTAGTAGAAATACTGTTACAACATTGAACACAACCATTTCAATTGTAGAACTGAACATACCCCGTTAATGTCATATTGGTTTTGAAAGCTAACCTCAATTTCAACTTTCATCTGTAATAGCGCTTTTCAAGTGTGAAATGAAAAAAGCGATATTTTCAAAGCGCTCCGGACACTGGGGATTAGCCGCATGTTCGTCTACCGATGCATACAATTGTTTGAGGAGACTGGAGATGTAAAAGATCGCCACCGGTCGGGCCGCCCACGCTCTGTTCGAACACCGCATGTCATCAAAGCCGTTAAATCAAGAATTTACAGAAATCCGCTCCGAAAACAGAAAACCATGGCCCGTGAGATGAATATCACACAAAAGTCCATGAGTCGAATCATTAAAAAGACGGGGCTTTCAAACGACCTACCGGGCATTTATTAACTGCAACTTTAAAAAAAATAGGATTGAAAAATGCAAACGTCTTTTGGTGAAGCACGCTGATAACTTGCACAGAAAAATTTAGTTCACCGAGGAAGCATCTGAACTGATCCCAAGGGTGGAAAAGGTTCATCACCCAGCTTCAGTCATGGTTTGGTGGGGTGTCTCTTACGATGGGCTCACCTACCTGCGTTTCTGCGAACAAGAAGTCAAAACATCGGCCAAAGTTTACCAAGAAACTGTTTTGGAAGCTATTGTGAAGCCTCTTAATAATTCCTTGTTCCAAAACCAGCCATGGACTTTCCAGCAGAATTCTGCGCCGCCCCATATGGCTAAAACGTCCCAGGCCTGGCTTCGAAACAATTTGCCAGCGTTCATTTCCTCAGAAGAATGGCCGTCAGGCAGTCCAGATTTGAACCCATTGGATTACAAATTGTGGACGGTTTTAGACGACAAGGTTGGTCACAAAAGATACCCCAACATTAGATCTCTTAAGACTGCTTTGGTTCGAGCTGTGGCCAATTTTCCAAAAAACTTGGTTCGTGCAGCTATTGACGATTGGCCAATACTTTTTGGATACAATATACATCAATAAATAAGTATATTAAAAAATATTTGGTCCAAAAACATTCAGTACTTTGTATTTTACAGCATAAAACGTGTGTAACAGTATTTATGTCCGAAACGAATTACGACGAAATTACCTATAGTAGAATTTTGATTACGACAACCGGTATATGCTTTGACATAGACTCGATTTTTTTTTGAATTCTAATCATGAAACTCTAGAAGGTAGTTGCCAACCTTGGTGAAGTTACGCCTTCAGGTCTACGTAGTTTTAAAGCCTCCATACCAAATTGCCTCCCAATTTGTATTATTATCGCTTTAGAAGCTATAGGGAGCGATGCCGAGTTACACAGGAAGAAGTCACATATTAAATCCGATTTTCCCAAATTTTTACGCAACGTTGGCCTTTGCGTTCCGCTTATATCTTTTAGGTTTATAGCCGTAAATTATTTATAAACATTTATCATCTAATAGCGCCTTTCGCACAGTTAATAGGTTTTGTCTGCCATTTGCCAAAAATAAAACAATTTTAAATTAAATGCCGAGTAATTCATTAAAAACAATTTATATATCTTCACCTTTTTTGGAATGCAATTTTTCTTGAAATAAATACTGAAACTGCACCACGCTTGCTAAAAACATATGCCACTTTTTATACAAAATCCCCTTTTTGTGATATTTTTTGAAAATTGTTAGCGGTAACACTGCCGCAGAGTTTTCGGCCTGCTCTTTTGGAATTTGAAAACAGTTTCTTTCTATCTCGTTTATTATTTGAGATACGAGAGTTGCTATAGAAACGTGAACTTCAATTAAAAAGTTTGACATTAACTTTACGCAGAACATTTTGTTACTTGAGAGCGAATTGTTTTGTTGAAAATTTTTTTTCATTTTGGCGATGACTTTTTACGATTTTCGATGTGAATTATCGAGACATGAGAGTTTTAATCAACTTGTTTCGTCGTTTGGTAATGAGATACCATCAATAACCAATAAAAATCGCCGGTACCAAGAGTTCAGTCTCAGTCGGCGTTAGCTCCAGGATGATACTCGTAAAGGTCTTCCGACTTCGATCGTTTTGCCGGAAACCATAGATGCTGTGCGTAAACTAATTAAGCAAGACCGACATACCGTAAGATTATATCATCCTTTTGACAATAGTAAGACATGCATCATTAAGATATTGCATTGTTATTTGTCATCGAAACAAATTTGTTTTCGTTGGATTCCACATAATTTCACGAGTTTTAAAAAAGGCGCTTGTCGATTGGAGAAAAGACGTGTTGAAAACATCGTCACAGGTGACAAATCATTGATTTTTATGAATATGAGCTCGAACTAAACCAGAAATCGACCGTATGGGTCTTTCAAGACGAGCCAAATCGAACAAAATGTGTACTTAACGTATAAGAAGCATATCGAAGCAAATGGTCGCTTTTTCTCGTTATAACCGTTGCTGTGGCCGCAGTGCCTTAAGTGGAACATAGGACGTTCAATTCTGAATCTGAAGATGAACACAATCATCTGTTTGCCAACAGTTTTCGAAGAAATAAGAAAAAAAACGTATCCTTTTGCATGAAAGAAAGAAAGGGTTATTGGAGCATTCAAAATGTTGAATTCATGGGTCATTCGCGGACCAAACCTGATTTGGCAATCAATGACTTCTTATTCCATCAAATCAAGATAAAAATGCGTGGTCAACGTTTTTCAACGCCCAAAGCTGAAATGGACAGCAGTTGGAAGGGAACTTTACATTGCGTTTTCTTAAAAAAGGATCGATAAAATCGAGTTTCGGTAGGGTTAGTTATAATTTGTTCAATACGTACCATGCGAAATATAAAAAATAGCGGATTAAATTCGAGGTGGTTAGAGCGACCTCAAATCAAAAAGTACTTTGTATTGCTATTTGAAAACGTGCACCGATAAGCACCAATTTTACCGGGGCTGGTTATTAGTCACTAATATTGCTATGCACATTATTCGAGCTTGATCGGATCTACAGGGTGGCCCAAATGAGACCTAGTGATGTTAAACACATATTACTCTTGTAATAACGGTTTTTTTTAAAGGATTTATTTTTATATATTAAATGCATTTTATGGAAATTTAACGTGACTAGGTGTGAAATATGACATCAGGCAAATGACCATCATTTTGCTCGATACAGACATTGGCTCTTTTTAGTGCATTTTGCATTACACGGCGTAATATTTCTGGTTGCAGGCGCCGTATTTCCTCTCGAATATTCTGATTGAGCTGTCCAAGTGTCTGTGGTTTGTTAACATACACTTTGTCTTTTAAATATCCCCATAAAAAAATCGGGCGCAGTTAAATCTGGTGAACGAGAAGGCTAAGGGAAATCTGAATTTTTCGAAATTATGCGTTCACCAAAAATTGCACGCAGCATGTGCATAGTTTGCCTAGCAGTATGCGCAGTGGCTCCATCTTGTTGAAAACACAAATTAGGATGTTGCTCCACTATTGGCCGCAAAAAGTTGTCGCTCATTGTTCTGTAAGAAGCCCCGGAGACTGTTTCTGGCGTTTCATCCTCATTCTCAAGGAAATATGCAACACTCTGCTGCACAGCTTCCACGTTGTCTTCAGTACGAATATTTCGATGAGCACCTCTTCCTGGACGGTCGGCAACTGAACCCAGTTCCTCAAAACGACGAACTAAACTTGTAAACATGGAAGATGTAGGCGCTGATCTATCGTTAAAAAACGGCGATAATTTCGCTGCGTCAGAACAATTGATCGTTGAGACGACGTTTTAAATTTCCAAGACATTTTAAATTTCCAAGAGCTCAGTTAAAATCTGCAAAAAGAAAAAATAAATTATGTTAAAAAATAAAAAAGTTATTTGTGTTTCACATCAGCTGGTCTTATTTGGGCCACCATGTAGTTCTTCTACAGCTAAAGAATCAATCTTTTCATCGAGATCGGTTTATATTTGCGATCTGCACTTTTATTACAACAATAGATGGACATATCGAGCCATAAGCGCTAACCTATCGTAAGTGAAAAAATGCAAATTTTACAGGAGACGGTTTTTATTATTTATTTCAAACAACTTTATTAAAAATGCAAATGTTTTAATGCAAAAATTTAAGATTTCTACCTACTCATATAACTGTATCAAAAAACAAAAAAAAAAATCTGAACACATTTGCGATTGCTGCAGCAATTTGATGTGTGACTTACGATAAAATTGCTACACAATAAAATTTAAACAATCATTTACGATAAAATGCAAAAGCTTTTTTTTGATGTTTTACTAACAATTTTGTCATTTTAAAAATACAAAACGATGAGGCTTGTCCTAACGATTATTTTTCAGCAATAAAATTTTTTTTCCAAAAATTTGACTTACGATAGGTTAGCGCTTATGGCTCGATATGTAAAGAATCAAATAGTGATTCTGTAATTACGCAAACTTCTAAAGCATCAACCTGCCCTGGTCCCTATACTTCAAACAAAACCTTATCCGTTTTTATAAAAAGGTTCTATTGGGGATTGGGTATAATCCAATATATAAACCAACTCAAACAGGTTATTTAAAGACATTTTTCCACTGCGGAAATGAAATGTTGCACTGATTTAGAACATTTCGTTTATATTTTAATCTCATTCAATGATTTTATGTCTAAAATTGAAGAAAACACCATGTCCTGCACAAGAGCTTGATTGCGCCAAAGGGCTTAAATTCGCCAATGGCATATTTTGTAGTTTTATTATTTTTGGGCTCATATGCCGAGATGTGATGCGACTGTTTTTTTTTTAAATTTCTTTTAATTAAATTTTCAAAAAAGCATGTCCTCAATTCTGACTTTTAACTGAGCTTAACAGTTTTATAGACCAACTATGTTAATTAATCTTAGAAAGTTTAAAGTGCAAACCATAGAATAGGACTGTCAAAAGCAGGTAGTTTTAAAGACTGCCCGAAAGCCGAACCCACAAAAAGGAGCTTTCACGTAGAAGTGCACATTATATGCATTGAATTGAGACTCGCTGCAAAATACGGGAAGAACGGTGCTAGCGTGACAGCAATATCTTTCTGAAACTAAATGTACTTTAGGAGTTTTCAATCTCAGATGTAGTTGAAATTCTCGATTCCCTAAACCAAGCCTAACCCAAGGCCTCATATACACATTAAAGTGTATATTATGGGTAACAAAGACTAATGTGTTGTTCAAAACTTGAAAACATTTCCCCCATAAACCACGTTTTCAAAGTCAGTGCCCCTCACACCATCAAGACTACTGTACGGTTCCCTCTAAAAATTTTACATTTTTTTCTGTTCATAATTTACGAGAAAAATTTTACTTAGTAGGGACATAAATACTGTTACACACGTTTTATGCTGTAAAATAAAAAGTACTGAATGTTTTTGGACCAAATATTTTTTTAATATATTTTTTGATGTATATTGTATCCAAAAGTAATCTACTTATTCGAAATGTCCGCCTTTTGCCTTTATACACGCCCATTTGAAAATTGGCCACAGCTCGAACCACAGCAGTCTTAAGAGATCCAATGTTGGGGTATTTTTTGTGACAAACCTTGTCCTCTAAAACCGTCCACAATTTGTAATCCAATGGGTTCAAATCTAGACTGCCTAAGGGCCATTCTTCAGAGGAAATAAACGCTGGAAAATTGTTTCGAAGCCAGGCTGGAATCCTGCTGGAAAGTCCATGGCTGGTTTTGGAACATGGAACTGTTAAGAGGCTTCACAACAGCTTCCAAAACAGTTTCTTGGTGAACTTTGACCGATGTTTTGACTCCTTGTTCGCAGAAATGCAGGTCAGTGACCCCATCGTAAGAGACTCCCTAACAAACCATGACTGAACTTGGTTGATGACCCTTTTCCACGCTTGGGATCAGTTCAGATGCTTCCTTAGATGACCGCGCATTTACTCTATCATTTTGCTTTTTAAATTTTTACTGAACGGTAAAAATGTTTTCATCGGTGAACAAAATTTTTCACTGCAAGTTATCAGCGTGCTTCACCAAAAGACGTTTGGATATTTTAATCCTATTTTTTTTACAGCTGCAGTCAATAAATGTTCGGTACGTCGTTTGAAAGCTCCAAGTCCAAAGTCTTTTTAATGATTCGACTTTTGCGTGATATTCATCTCACGGTCCATGATTTTCTGTTTTCGGAGCGGATTTCTGTGAATTCTTGATTTAACGGCTTGGATGACATGCGGTGTTCGAACAGAGCATGTGCGGCCCCACCGGTGGCGGTCTTTTACATCTCCTGTCTCCTCAAACAGTTTTATGCATCGATAGACGAACATGCAGCTAATTCTTAGTGGCCGGAGCATTTTGAAAATATCGCTTTTTCCATTTCACACTTCAAAAGCGCTATTACAGTGATACAGTTCTCATTATCTGACCACTCCATGATGAAAGTTGAAGCAATTTTAAAATCCCGTTACAGACTAACGCTATTGAGGTTAGCTTTCAAAACCCATATGACATTAACGGGGTATGTTCAGTTCTACTATTTAAATGGATGTGTTCAATGTTGTAACAGTATTTATGTCCCTACTAAGTATTATTATATTTAATTTTGTTATTTTGTTTGGAAAAAAATCGTTTTTTACTTTTAAGTGTTCCCAATAATTAAAAAATTTTAATTTCTAAAAACCCTGTCATCGTTTCCAGGGAGAACATAATATAACGAAATAACTTTGATTTCGGATTCGAGTTATGCGGGGCACCGCAATTCTACTTTTTTCCGAGACGGTTCCGAATAATTGCTGTCATTGCCGTGTTTTTTAATATACTTTATTTACATTTTACACAATGTTCTTCAAAAGTTATGCCTTAATGTACGATTGGTCTTAAAGCCAAGATTTTTACTATCTTCAAATAAAAATCCCACAAATACGCATTTTTGCACAGATTAACGTTACCCATTTTCTATAAATTTTATAAATGCGAGTATTTATCATCAAAAATGGTTTTATGGTTTTTTAAAGTATTCTTCAGCATGATTTATACACTTTTGCATGCGCTCAAACCAATTGTCGAAGCACTTTTTCCACTCCGATTGAGACACCTTCAAAACATGGTTTTTGAACGCTTCAACAGCATTTTCTGGTGACGAAAATCCTTGACCACGCATTTTTTTCTTGATGTGCGGGAATAAAAAGAAGTCAGGACTGTACGGCGGGTGACCCACCAATTCGACCGGCCAAAAAGGCGTTGGTTTGAGCCGATGTGTGTGAGCTCTCATTGCCTTGGTGTACAATAATTCGTCTTCTCTTGTTCGTTTTTCGAATTTCTCCGAAGACTTCAGGCAAACAAATTGTGTTGTGCCACTCAGAATTGACCGTCCTACGTTGCTCGAGGGGAACTGTCGCCACATGGCCAGTTTTGCCGAAGAAACAGGCGACCATTTGCTTCGAAGTGCTTCTTCAACGAACAACTTTCGTTGGATTTGGCTCGTCTTCGAAAACCTACACGGTCGATTGCTGTTTTGTTTCGGGCTCATACGCCTAGATCCATGATTCGTTACCTGTGACGATCTTATAAAAGTCTTTGGAAGCACCGCGATCGTATTTTTTCAAAATTTCTTTGCAGCAATCGTCACGAGCCTTTTTTGAGCGGTTGACAGACATATTGTGCAGGATCCAACGAGAACAACCCTTTTTTACGGCCAGGTAGGTGTTCATGCAGTATCGAATATATGCTGGTAGAAGAAATGCCTAACGTCACACGATCTTGCGCTATCAGTTCACGCACGGCATCAATGTTATTTGGCAAAACGTCCGTTTTTTGACAAGCTTCGTCTTTGAGCGAGCGTTGGCCACGATTAAATTCATTAAAACAGTTTTTCACAGTGCTATAGGATGGTGCTTCATCGACATACAAAGATTTAAGTTCATCGGTGCACTTTTGTCGTGATAATCCACGTCGAAAGTTGAGAAAAATGATCGCACGAAAATGTTCACGAATTAATCCATTTTTTTTGCCAAATGGATTTTTTCAAGTCACTGTAAACAACACAAATGATGGTCGTACGTCAAAACGTTCTGAGAACGTTTATGCTAACAAATGTCAAACTTTCCAATGGAAATGTCAGATGGCGCCAGGCAACACTAAGTGTAGGCCAGAAATATACATAGCAACCCTCGTAACAAGTTTCTTGTCGGTAGATCAGGGGCAACTCCACCGCGGCGTGATACAAAAACACATTTGGTGTTAATTTAATTATTTTCAAGGTTTCCTGTGGAAAACTTTGGGATATGGGTTTAACTCAGCAGAATTTTTTATACTTGCGGTGAAAAACCGCGATGCATGCTAAATTTCAACGCACAGCAGTTTTGTTAAAAAATGTATGCCATAGCTTTCAAAGAGCCTCTTGAATTTTTCAAAAAGTTACAGAGTCTTCCGAGTTCTGCGATGTGGTCTTTGGTGTGATCCCTAGAATATTCTTATGTCATTACTACATTCAAAAAGTGTTTGATCTGTCGTTCTTACCTAAATTATCGGCCACAACTTGAAATGTATTATGCTGCTTTTTGGCATTTTGAAATTCTGATTTACGTCTATGTATTTAGATGTATTTAGAAACATCGGATAGAGGTATGCCACCGAAGCCGAGGCACGCATTTGTCAATATTTTGTTTCCAACATAATTGTCATAGATCCTTCTATCATTTTATAAAATACTTAAACAATTCTCTGCAATCTATTTTCTTTTACAATTATCATCGTGCATAGGACTACTCTTATAAACAGACTTTATGTACTCTATTTTTTTTTAAATAAAAACAAACATCTTTAATAACTATTTTTTTCTCCTTTTTAGTTTTTACCTAGATCGTTGCCTCTCTTAATAACCTCCTGTGCAAATAATTACCACCGCGGCGCTACCGACACTAAATATTTAAAATTCCTTTAAAATGGCTTGTGCTACACTCAAACGCACATTAGACTGGGAAGCTATAAATCAACGTCCCAACAAACGAAGACGCTGTAATCCCTTTGGCCAATCAGCGGGCACTAGTGGTTCGCCGTCACGTTCCTCCGCAGCTGGGGGTCACGATGGTCTTCCCGGCTCAAATCCACAATCGCCAAGCAGTCGTTTTGCCCGAGAACCACAGCCAAGTCCCTTTGCCGAGGCAAATTTGTCGAAAATGTCGCCAGACAAAATGTCACAAAATATACGAGAGGAAATCAAAAGGTTACACAGACGCAAACAGTTGCCTTTCACGTCGTCGGCCGCCATTGAACGTATGCAGGATTCGGAATCGAGTGGTTCAGAAATGGGACCTGACAGCCCAAGGCGCCCCGATAGCCCACCAAGTATTGTTCGCAATCCCGAAAAGGCGTTATTTACATTTAAACAGGTGAGTATCAATAAAGAACCCCTCTCTCTCATTTCAATTTAGACACATTAAGTCCGATTTTATACTTATACATTGTTTGATTTACCACGTTAAATGATATTAATTAAAATTAAGTCATTAAAATGATTTCGTTGCTTAAGTTCTTAGCAGAGTACCGCGAAAATGTTAACAAAAACTTTTGACATTTCGACCCTTGATTTCAAGAAATTGTGACGTAACGAGCATATTTCTGTTGTACTGTACATAATCTGTTTTTTTTTTAGAAATGCTTACGTTTGGGTGGCGTCGCAAACATTATTAATGATATATTTTTCTTTTGTATTCTTTTTTAGGTGCAATTAATTTGTGAGCGTATGTTAAAAGAACGCGAAGATGAATTACGCGAGAAATATGATGCTGTACTGACAACAAAGCTCGCTGAGCAATATGATGCTTTTGTTAAATTTACTTATGATCAAATACAAAGACGTTATGAAGCTGCTCCAAGCTGTAAGTATTAGTTTACATTTTGCTTAAATTTTGGAATACAACATATATTTAAAATTATACTAAGTATTCCTTCTAAATAATTTGAACTGTTTAAAGTGTGTCTACGTTCATATGGTATACGTAGGCTTTCTGCTTTCTGGAAATATGAAATGTTATTTTGTTTAATTGTACAACTAGTAGGCACGCGTACAGATTATACGAGGGCTGCTATATATATTTCTGGCCTGAAAATGCGAATATTTATCATCAAAAATGGTTTTATTGTTTTTGTTTTTTATACACTTTTGCATGCGCTCAAACCAATTGTCGAAGCACTTTTTCCACTCTGATTGAAACACCTACAAAACATGGTTTTTGAACGCTTCAACGCAGCATCTTCTGGTGACGATCGTTTGACAAAGAATTTTTTCTTGATGTGCGGGACGTGGGTGCCACGTCAGGGCTGTACGGCGGATGACCCATCAATTCGACGTTTTGGCCGGTCAAAAAGGCGCTGATTTGAGCCGATGTGTGAGAACTCGCATTGTCATGGTGCACAATGATTCGTCTTCTCTTGTTCGTTTTTCGAATTTCTCTGAGTACTTCAGACAAACAAATTGTGGTGTACCACTGAGAATTGACCTCCTACGTTGCTCAAGCGGAACAGTCGCCACATGACCAGTTTTGCCGAAGAAACAGGCGACCATTTGCTTCGAAGTGCTTCTTCAACGAACAACTTTCGTTGGATTTGGCTCGTCTTCGAAGACCCACACGGTCGATTGACCGTTTATAAGATCGTCACCTGTGACGATCTTATAAACGTCTTTTGAAGCACCGCGATCTTTTTTTTTTTTTTAATTTCTTTGCACCAATCGACAGGAGCCTTTTTTGAGGGATTGTCAAATTGTGCGGGATCCAACGAGAACAAACCATTTTTACGGCCAGGCGTTCATGCAATATCGAATGTATGCTGGTGGTAGAAATGTCCAAGGATGCCTCTATTTCACGCTATGTCACATGACGGTATCAGTTCACGCACGGCATCAATGTTCTCAGACACAACGGCCGTTTTTAGACGACATTCGTCTTTGAGCGAGCGTTAATGAATTCAATCGTGGCCGAAGCTCTCTCAAAGACGAAGGTCGTCCAAAAACGGCCGTTGTGCCAAAGAACATTGATGCCGTGCGTGGACTGATAATGCAAGATCGTCATGTGACGTTGGTCATTTCTTCCACCAGCATACATACGATATTGCATGAACACCTGGCCTAAAAAAAGGTTTGTTCTCGTTGGATCCCGCACAATTTAACAATCGCTCAAAAAAAGGCTCGTGTCGATTGGTGCAAAGAAATTATGAAAAATACGATCGTGGTTCTTCAAAAGACGTTTATAAGATCGTCATAGGTGACGAATCATGGATCTATGCGTATGAGCCCGAAACAAAACAACATTCGACCGCGCAAAACTGGTCATGTGGCGACTGTTCCGCTTGAGCAACGTAGGACGGTCAATTCTGAGTGGTACACCACAATTTGTTTACCTGAAGTCTTCGTAGAAATTCGAAAAACGAACCAGAGAAGACGAATCATTGTGCAACATGACAGTGCGAGCTCTTACACATCAGCTCAAACCAGCGCCTTTGACTTGGCACCCAATGACTTTTTTTATTCTCGCACATCAAGAAAAAAATGAGTGGTCAACGTTTTTCGTCGCCAGAAGATGCTGTTGAAACGTTCAAAAACCATGTTTTGGAGGAGTCTCAATCGGAGTGGAAAAAGTGCTTCCACAATTGGTTTTAGCACATGCAAAAGTGTATAAATCATGCTGGAAAATACCTTAAAAAACAATAAAACCATTTTTGATGATAAATATTCTTATTTTTATTATTAGGCGAGAAATATATATAGCAGCTCTCGTATCATAGTCAAGTGCCGTATGGAGTTCACAGTTATGGCAAGACGGAAAAAGAAAGAGCCAATGATGCCTACTCGTGATATGGCGCACCACACAGTGTAGCGGTCCAATTGCAGGCGTCTCTGGTGAAATTCTCTAGGGTCTGCTTCATATTTGGGGGGACCGCGAATCGTAAACTAAAAGCACACTGCACTGCAACAATCGGGTGCGCATTTGTGCCCAATGCATGATGGCAGACGAATACAAACCTCCGTCAGCCACGCACACGCAAAAAAGCAAATTACATCGCTCCACCCTGTATATTTAAAAAAAGAGATGTAACAGAAATTTTGCAAAAATAAACTATATTTTGTTGGCATTTAGTCTCTTAGTTCTATAGAGCGTACATTACTAGTACTACATGATCAACGTTTTATTTCTTTCGCCACAAGCATTACCAAGTGTTTGTCTGTGGCTTTGCTTCTAGAGAAACCATTAGATTTTTGTGCAAGAAAATGACTTCGTATTTAAGATTTTAGTGCATTTTGCTAGCGGGAAAATCCAACAAATATATATTATGTTTTATAACTTAGATGCTAATACTAAATATTTTCCTTTTTCTTTTTATACATTCCAGATCTTTCGTAATTCTCGGACCTCAGGCGTATCCATAAGTTTCTTTTGTAGACGCTAAGGATCTATCCTTCTCCAAGCCTTTTGTCACTTATCACACATTTTTTACGTTCATATACCATTGTTGGAATATCTGCAAACAACACAACAGCAGCAATAACAACAACAACATTTTCTATGAAAAAAATTATATATTTTTTTACGTTTCTTTATATTTAATTTACCATTTTCTTTTTATTTTCAAAACTTGCAATGAATTCGAATTAATTTAATTAGAAAAAAAGCAAATCAATCTTTCTTAATAAGAAAAAGAAAGATATATTAAAAAACTCAACAAAAATTATTAAGAATTAATTGCAACAACAACAAAAAAGAATGACACCTCATTATACCTGCAGGTTAAAACATAAACAAACATATTTGCATACCAATAATTATTTTTTAATATTATAAAACACAACAGGAAAAAAACAAACAAAAAACTAAAATGTTCTATACTGCTACAAAAACAAACGTGAAGTGAATTACAAATAATAATGAAAAAACACACATATATTACATACAAGAAGATGAGACACACTAATAATTTATAAATTAGTAAATAATGTTAGTAATATTACAAGAAGAGTGAACACCTGCTTGTATTTTATTGGGCAAGCTAGCAATTTCGCTCCCCGTTTTT
Source organism: Hydrotaea diabolus (assembly GCA_963513945.1). Lineage (NCBI taxonomy): Eukaryota > Metazoa > Arthropoda > Insecta > Diptera > Muscidae > Hydrotaea > Hydrotaea diabolus. The sequence goes on from OY740719.1 coordinate 173,507,079, forward strand.
TTTTTTAAATGGAAATGAAGGACAAAATAAATGGATGTGATTTATTTTTGTTCTCTATTGTTTTATTTTGTTCATTACATTAATGCATAAGTGAGTCACCCTGTTGTGCCGCGAAACTAAATTTTGTTTGCCTTTTCTTTCAACGTAATATTTTTTTAATTAAAAACAAACTAAAATATAGCAAGCTTTGACTTTCCCATATCTTTACCTGTTTGATACAAGGTAGTGTTGCTTTTCGTTTGCCCCCCTTAACTAGTGAGAACTTCCTAGCTTGTCCAATAAAACACACCCAACATGTGTGGATATAGACACAACAGCGAACCAATAAATACAGCAGCAGCCAGGCATACTATACGCGCATACATTATTACTACAGACATACATATTTATATAAAAGCATACAAATACCCAAAAAGCAAAGAAGGAAAAAGAAGCAAAAAGCCCCTACAACAATTATTCTAAAAAATATTGACAAATACCAGAAACAAGAACCGAAAGGTAGAAGAACAGACGGTAAAGAGCTGCTCTACTGTTGGCAAACAGAACATAAACGGAAAAGGAATCACAACCAACCACCGCGGTGGCGTTTTCCTGTGCATTGGTTCTACTTACTCGCAGTTTATATATGCATTGTGTATAGTAGCAGAAGAAGAACAAAGAATAAACCTCAAAACTCCACAAAGTGAACATGAAACAGAATATAAACATAGTTTTATAAAAATTAACTTATAAACAAAAAAAGAATAATAAAAAAAAAACAAAAAAAAAAATATTTAAAATATCATCTAAAAAATAAAGTCGCATAATTTATGTGTACCTTTTTTTTCATTCGATATAATTTCATAATTTGTCAAAAAGAAAAAAACGTCTTATGTTTGATTTCAATATTTTTCTCGAGAATATAATATACAATTAATATTTTGTACGAAATTGTTACCTACGACGTATACAATTTTCTATGTAGTTTCATTTGCTTTCTTTAAAACAAAAGTATCATTACTTATTACTATTATTAGATTTATTATTATAATTTTCTTTTGGATAACTTGTAACAAAAAAACAAACACTGAAATATTTTTGTCTGCTTATTTTATTATTATTATTATAAAAAAAGAAGAAAAAAGGAAGAACTTTTCTATACTTTAATGATTAGAGAAATGCCATTTTTATAAATAAAAAAACGAGACAATTTTAAAGAAGAAGAATAAAATAAACCTTTTGGAGAAAATATATTTTTTTTCGTTGGGTGGGTGTTTTTACGAATACTCTACATTTCAAATTCAAAGCCGATATTTGCCCATGTTCTGCATTTCGATTTTGCCCATAATTGGTGTGCGCAATTCCGAACAACCAAATAATCAGTCCTGTCACATAAATCGATCGGAATGATTTTAATTCCGTACTAACCATTCCGGTCGGTTTTGTTTTACCTTCTTCAGATTCCGTTCGATTTAGGTAATTCCGAAAATTTTAAAAACCCTCGTTATTCTAATTTGCTATGGCATCTCCATGCATATGAGAAAACAAAAACCATATGTGTTAAGTAAACAAAATAAACAAAAGGAGTTAAGAAAAAATAGTTTACAAAAATTACATTTTGGATGCAATGTCGTCATTTTGTCTTTGCTTTGTCTATTTCGAGGCTTAAAGTCTCGATTTCAATCATTTTTCGCTTTAGTTCGTTTTTTCTTTGTAATTATGTCGTTTAGCTCCATTACTTTATAATGGGCTTTTAAAATATTGCACAGCCAATCTAATTTTTCATTTTGTTTTCACATTTCCTCGCGCTGTTCTTCCATAAGGTGGGCAATATTTTCAACTTTGTTGTCAACACCTTGCTCTTCCAGCAACTTAGCAATTTTCCCCAAGTGTTTATTTTCTTCTACTAAAAGGCTGCTCAATTCCGGGTTGGATACATGTGGAGTACGTGATCTGTGGCCTTAGGGGTAGGAAATGGTGTGCGGGAAAGACGCATGTTTGAAGCTGATGGTGTTCCACTTCGTTTTCTTGCCAAATCATTTTCTTTTTCCCTAGCACTGTCAGATTTTGAGGGAGTAAATTCAAGATCTTCGTCGTTTTCTTTGTCAGATTCGCAAATGTGCGCGATCATATCCGTTTCTCGAAAATTTTTGTCGCCAGCAACGTCTTCTACGCTTTTCTGCATTCCGGAGACTAACAACATTTTCGCCAGCCAGAATATTACACGCCACAACAAAAGACGATCACAAATAATACAAATTAATTTCCCAACGTTTTTTGGGTTTAGTTTATTTCGTTCAAGGCAATTATTTGGCTTGTATTGTTGCCTTAGTGCTATTAAAAATGTAAAAGATTTATTTAAAAAAATGTAAACTAAGCAAAAATTTAACGTAATTAAAGATTACAATAATCTTTATTTAGAAAAAGTACTTTATCAAAGTTTTTTGTGTTTAGTGGTTTCATTCCGATCAAATCTTTCGGAATTAGTTTTCTAAAGAAGCAAAATATGGAATTGAAACCACTTTCGATCGGAATAGTGTTCTGTGACATGCCGGAATTTTAGGGTTTCAAATCGACTACATGTACCCTTGTGAATTGAGAAATGGGGTTTTGTGATTTATTAGCACAAAGTAAAAAATACTACTACAACGTTAAACAACGTTTAAACCTACAACAGTTCACATTTGTAAAAAAAACACATACACGGCTGTCATAGAAACCAATGTTGTCACTATTGGTTTTGAAAACGATAAGAAAAAATGCTTTGGTGGACCAATGTTATCGGTTTTATCAGCAACAGCTGATTCGAACATTGGTTTTATTTACATTCGAAATGGACAAAACCAACTTGGTTTCATGACACCAAATGACACACTGGTTTGCAAAGACGACAATTAGCAAAACAGACATGGTTTCTATGACAGCCCTGATGAGTTTTTATTCACCCCTATTCTGCGTTTCGATTACGCTACGCACGGATCGTAAATTGGTATTTTAGCAAAAAAAAACAGTTTGGGTGTGGAACGTAAGATAACGAAACAAAACAAATAAGCAATTGTGTAAACATTGTAATAAAATGTGAAGTGTAGTGCAAATAAAGAAGTGATTCAAAAGTTGAAATGAATAAGAAAAAAAATACTCTTGGAATTCAGTGAGTACCAAAAGACTAAAAGAACCTGAACTTTAGAAAGAGGTCTGTGGCCAACACGGAGTTGGTGCGGATTTCAATGTTGGAATGGGTCAATCCACCGTTTCTGAGTCGCTAACGTACTTCCTTAATGTTATGCAGTTGCAATTTCAACATTTGCATTTTTATTTTTATCTTTTCACGCATCAACTTCTCCTTAACCTTGTTGTGCCGCTTGTCCTCTGCAAGCTGCTGCTCTACAGTGTCTGCCAACCTTTCCACATTTCGGTTTATTCGCCGCAAATATGCACAAATGTCATCGGATGTTTTCATCACACTTTCTTGGAAATTTTTGGTTTCATTGTTAAAACCTTCCTGACTGTTTAACAGTTCTTTCAATAAATATGCTGTTGATGGCTTTGGATTCTGTGGACGCCTTTTTGAGTATGAAACCACACCGGCAGGGCCTTCCGATTGCAGGGAATTGTCCATTTCGGAGGCTCTTGTGTATTCTTGCACCGCACTGGTGGCCAGTCCGTAGTCGTCCGAACCCTTTATTCCAGATGTGCTAGTTACCAGTCCCGTCAGCTGAATAACCCTCTCTTCAAGGGGAGTAATGCGCTGCAACCGGCATTCGCCTCCTCCGGTGCTCATTCTCTTCTGCCTGTTATGGGTAAGCTTCCGTTATATATAACATTTCCAGTCCGTCCAAACCCAAATAAAAAAAAGTATTTTATATATGAAACACAAATTAAAATGTCATAATACTTTCTTCCACGCATTCACATTTTTACTTGGTGGCCCTATTGCGTTCAGCTCACATCGCACTTCCTCCCAAAATGCCTGAATAGTTTCCTTTGGTCTGCTGTGGAAGTCAACAGCAATATCCGTATTTGTGGCCATGAAAGCCACCAGCTTCTCGTATTGCGCGGGCGTTGTTGTTTTTGACCTGTAATAAATGAAATAAAACTCACAAATCAGTAATTAAAAAACAAAATAAAAAAACATTATCTATTTTATACTAACATTTTTTTTAAATTCTTTTTTATATTTTGTATTTTTTTTTACAAACTCCGTCAGCTAAATATCAACTTAAAAAAACGTAACTACGTTCGTATTGTAGAATAACCACAAGCGAAAGAAAAACGTACGCGGAACGCAGAATACCAGAGTTGCCAAGACGTTGAAATTCCGAGCGTTATCGATACGAAGAATACATTTTCTTGATTTTTGTTTTTAAAGAAGAATTAAAATATTGTTTAAACAATTTGTTCGAACTATGCGTTATTTATTATAACATTTAACGAAAATGTTATAATAAATGGATTCTTTTGTGAAACTAAATTAAGAGAAATCCATTTAATATGAACTCTAGTTCATAAAAGGCAAGGTGTAGTAAGGAAAGGCAAGGGGTAAGTAGAGGTATTGGAGATGGGATACCTCAGAAATAATTGGAGGTATCACGGTGGAGTTTGTTTTCCGATTCCAAGAGGGTAATTTCCTTGGCATAACAGCCGCCAAGAAGTTGAGTGTTTGTGATGGTTGTAGTGAGTGTTGATTTTTCTTACCTTTTTGTCTTGCTTCGGGTCCGTGTCTTTCGTGTTGTCCCCTGCGTGTTTTATATCAACTAAAGTCTGGTATGATTATGTGTTTATTGTACCTGTCTTCATGTCCAGATTGCTGGCAAGAACCACGCCTATCCGGCGAGCTTAACCGCGCTAAACGCCAGCATACCAGCAAAGGCCGATAATCTGGCAAAAAAATCTTTAGTTTGAGTAAGATCCCAAATAACCAGAGACAGCAACTACAGAAGAAAACCGAAGTATCACGAAACATCGGAAAAAAAATCCAAACTCCAAAAAAATTCGAAGACTAACGAAAAAAAAACAATTTAAAACCAAAAAAGTAAAATTTTAATGTTTTCTAATTTTTATCGATTTTCCCAAGGTCGTTTTGTACGTTTTTATGGGGTAAATACATTTTTACCAGAAATAAAACTCATTTCATCTTATGCTACACGCTTTTAGGTACCAGAATCCACTCTTAAGTCAAAACCCGTTTTTTAACACACTAGGTCCCTTTTCTCGGAGAAGGTCACAGAAAGTTCAATGACATTTTTGAAGTTTTTCGAATGCAGAAATGTAGCGATGTATTGGTTCAGATGTTCCGTTTATTATTTTATTCGCATTCGATGATATAATGTCTTTTGACGAAAATCCCATCTAATGAGCTTGAATTTTGACACCTCTTGTAGCTTGAATCTTCTTGAGTTAAATGTTGACGTATCCAAACCTGGACACACGAACCTTAAAAATAGAATTTAGAACCTTTTTATGATATTGAAATTTGTTTCGATAACTCTTTCCAGAGTTGCCACCGGTATATCACGAATTAAATATACGAAAAATATTCGCAGCCAAGTCTTGAATCGTAGCTGATATTGATAGAGACTTTAAAATTTTAAATAACCCTAAAGAAAACAAATCAAGAGAAGTGATATCACAATCTTACCGGAAAGTTGACAGATTTGAAATGCGAAATTAGGTGCTCACTACTATGAGATCTTAATAAAGGCCTGTACGCTACCTTAATAAACGAGCACACGCGCTTTCTTTCTTAAACAGCATTTCGAAACTCAAGACAAGGAAATATGCAACTGTCGTACCTTAAACGCAACAACAATGGATTCGATAAAAATATTAGTTTGAATGTCCAAGATATTCAAACTAATATTTTTTTATCGAATCCATTGTCTACATAAATATCAAAATTGATCATTTCTAACAATTCCAAATTTTATTTAAACAATAATAAATATTGAAAGTCTTTTTGAAAACATAATCTTTTTATGGTGTGAATGCTTCTATAAGAGCCTTTGTAAACATGTCTACACTTTAGTCGGATTTTGTGTTCTTGTGTGGGTCTCAACAATATTATATTCATGAATTTCTGTAAACGCTTAACATATTATCAATATTTGTAATCAACTAGATACCTCTTTAATGTTCATATATATTTTCAAAAATAACTTACTGAAGAGTCGCTACTATGTTCGTACAACGGCGTACACAGTACCAATGTATAGAGCCAAACATGTCGGCGGCACTCTGAAGCCGATTTTTAATAATGAAACTAACGGCGGTATCTTTCAATATTTAGCTTCAAACTCTATTGGCGAAATCCTTAGAGAAGGCAACTTGTCGCTGCAACACGAGTCGAGCTTGTGGACCAGAGGTGTTAAGAAACAAAGGGATTGCAAACGATGTACAAAATGAAATGTGAGATACTTCTGGAAATTCTCGTTTAGTAACCAATCTTATTGAAATTCTAAATCAAAATTAGTAAAATTAAACAGGGCTTAATCGGCTCGAGACCTCTTGCATCTACATTTTAGTAGAAGCAAGTTTTTAACAAAATTGCAAAGTGAAGTTGGTTTTCGTGGCTGCACACTGCTTTAATCGAAATTTTGAAACCCACCTTCGCAGCAATTGTTGAAAGAAAAACTGAACTCTTTTAGACCAGGTTCTCACTAAACGTGTGAGAACTACTGTTGTAAATCTCACTTTTCAAGTTTTCTTCAAACAATTGCCCACGAAATGTATATGATGGCAACATATGTTTCACAGTAACCAATCAAAATTGTTTAATTATATTATACTTTATGCAAGTGTATTATCATAACTCAACGAAATTATCGTCTTCATTTTAATGTCAAACCAGCACCCAGTATAGCTCTGTATAGGACTGTTAATTGAACATTTATTGAGTTCGGAAGATGAGAATAGTCCAAACATATGGTAACACCAGGATGACTGCGCATACAACAAGAGCCACCATACAACTTCTTCGTAACCTTTTTGGTGAGCCCTTTAGTTTTATTTTGGCCTCTTAGTATGTTGACATGCATTAAAATTTCACAAACTGAGCCATGGTACAATTATAGATATAAAATCAGCTTTTTGCATGACTTTACCTTCTATAATTGTACCATGAATCTGATTCGAGACAAAATTCAGCCGCCGCCAAACATAGTTTAAAAAAACCGGCGTTGGGAGCCACCGCCGTCAGTTTGGCTTTGCCTCGCAGTCTGCAATAATAAAGAAATTTTCGTGCAATTAAATTACATCAATCTCATCTCAGTCAATTGTCATTGTTGAGGTTGAATTTTGTTAAAATTTAAGTTAAATCAAGCGAAATTTTTCGTTGTTGTTTTGCGCTCGGGCATTGATAATTAATGGGTGTGCCAGTGCCGAGGAAATCGTGATTTGAGGACGTCGGTGAGTGTTTAAATATAGTGTACTACCATTCCCATCCATAAGAAACTCTCGCCTACTGCCACACGCCAACAGCACGATTCCTTTGGGAATTCAAGTCAAGCCTCCCTTTTTGTTTGTTTACAAACAATGGAAAAATTCCTAATCACTGGAATTTATTTCCCAGATTAGGAATTTATTTATTTCCGTGTGAATTAAGATTTATTCCGGGTCTGAAAAATTAAGAATTTTTCCTTAATTAGGAAAACAAATCATGGGGGAGGGAGAGGGAAGATACAGAAAGTATATGAGACGACAATGACAGTGACTAGTGATGCTAATTGAATGTAAATTTACTTCACTTCTTCAAACTGGCGCTTTTATTTTGAAATTCAATGATAGAGGGATGTGGTTAAAAAAATTTAACTGTGGATTCAAAAAATATGTAATGAATTAATGTCATCACAAAAAAGCAAAAATACTTTTAAATTATTTCCTTAGTCAAGATTTCAAAATATCGGACCATAAAGTTCAGTTTCACGTCTGACATCTGGTCAAGTATGTTTTTTTAAGAGCATCTAGCATTTTCTCACATTTCTTAAGTTATTGTCCAATTGAACTTTTATAGCAAAAACTTATACTAAAATAAATGCAAACTTATGCTAACAGATATCAGTTAACGGTTAAATTGAAATTTGCTTTCGGGATAACGTAACGTAAAAATGTTCTGGTTTGGAAATGGTTTGTTGTTCAGTCATACTCGATCCTAATATTTCGATTCAAAAAGTGGTAAGAGAACACCCTACCTAATAAAACGTGTGCATGTTTCGTTTTACGTAAAGGTTCCATCGCCCCTCTGTAATAAGATAAAAACCTGTTTGAATAACAATTTCTTGTTGCCGTTTAGTACTTGGCCTGCCAAAAATTACTATACTTATACTGTCTTCATACACTCAATGTCAAGTATATTATATAATTTGGTCACTAAAGGAAAAAATAACGGATAGTTCGTAATGCCAGTAGACGATAGACTTTTATGAAAATTAACCAAAATACTTTTTAACACGAAATCATTGCGAACCGTCTTCTTGCACGGGACTTCAGTCGAGTGTGGGATATAAGCTTCGTACGCGTGTTAAAATTTTCTCCTTAAGGATTTATAGGAAGCCATTTATTACCGCATTCCAAAAAATTCCAACCGGTAGATTTTATCCATGCGACTAGCATTTCCCTTATTATATTTCCACAAGTAAAATAGAAGGAATGCGAGAATTCCCATCTACGTACTATTCCAGAAATGGCGAATTCAATGATTGACGAATTTTTAGATGAGTGACATACCCCTAAGTACCGGCATACTTCTTTGTCCAAATCAAAGAGTACACATGCCATTACTTTTAGAAATAGCACCAACACTCTCCTGAATGTTTTGCTTGGCTACAGCAACGGTTGTCGCCTTAAAATGGTTTACTGGTTTAGACCATCAGGACACATGATGTTAAAGTGGAGATTGAACATAAACTATTTTCGTTGAATTTCCACATCGGAATAATTCAACCCTTTCGCCACAATTTCCATGTCAATGTCAGGTACATCCGAACATGCACAGCGTTCATCTTCATTATCCTTTGCAGATGCGTTCTCAGTACCTAAATAAGTATTATCAATATATACAATTTTAAATATATACAAATAAATTTAAGTTGATAACACCAATATTTAATTTTATAATCCCAATGATATTGAAAAAATTTTGAAAAAAAAATCAGCGGTCTCCCGTAGTGTCCGAGATAAGGGCCCCGAAAGTTTAGGCGTATACTTCAGATATTGAGCCATAACTGTGAAACTTTTCCTTATTTATTTAGGAATATAGGTATCGTTGAAAAGCTTATTGCAACACAATTCCAGTAATATTTAAATATATAAAGTATATACTAACCCATTAAGAAGCTCTAGCAGCATTTTTATTTGTTCACGACTTTTTACTAAAAATGCCTTAAAACTTAAAAAAATGTGTTTTTTAAGAATACTTAGTAGGGACATAAATACTGTTACACACGTTTTATGCTGTAAAAAAGTACTGAATGTTTTTGGACCAAATATTTTTTAATATATTTATTGATGTATATTGTATCCAAAAAGAATCTACTTATTCAAAATGTCCGCCTTTTTCCTTTACACACGCCTTAAGTCGCACTGGCCAATCGTCAATAACTGCACGAACCTCGTCCATTGGAAAATTCGCCACAGCTCGAACCAAAGCAGTCTTAAGATATCCAATGTTGGGGTATCTTTTGTGACAAACCTTGTCCTCTAAAACCGTCCACAATTTGTAATCCAATAGGTTCAAATCTGGACTGCCTGAGGGCCATTCTTTAGAGGAAATGAACGCTGGCAAAATTTTTCGCCAGGCCTGGGACGTTTTATCCTTACGGGCCGGCGCAGAATCCTGCTGGAAAGTCCATGGTTGTTTTTGGAACAGAGAATTGTTAAGAGGCTTCACAACAGCTTTCAAAACGGTTTCTTGGTAAACTTTGGCCGATGTTCCGACTCCTTGTTCGCAGAAATGCAGGTCAGTGACCCCATCGTAAGAGACACCCCACCAAACCACGACTGAAGCTGGGTGATGACCCTTTTCCACCCTTGGGATCAGTTCAGATGCTTCCTTAGATGACCGCGCATACACTCTATCATTTTACTTAAAATCATTTTGCTTGTGTTCAATGTTGTAAGAGTTTATGACCCTACTAGGTAAAAAAAGTTAAAAAATCCGATCGATTTTATCACAATCTATTTTTAAAAAATTAATGATTTTTAACCCCTTTATTTAAAAAAAATTATTTGATAAATCTTGCGGATAAAAATCTGTGTAGTATTGTCAATTTTTCAAAAAATCCCAGTAAAATACCAATATCTCCGGCATTTAAAGGGTTAAATTCCAAAACAAAGTCACAAATGAATGTCTAAAGTGTTGGCAATAATCTAGTGAGAAGAAATACGGACATTTAAATCGGTCATTTTCTAATTTTTGTCATAAAATCGGGTCAAAAATATACAAAATATTCCCCCTAACCACAATGGGTTAAGGATCCATAAAATGTATATAACGTTTGAAAGATTTCCAACGATGTATCCCACTGCAAATTTCGCAGATATATCCAGTTGTAGGTCCGAAATTTAGGGTCCCGTAACTCGGAAAATATGGGTTGCCGCCGACTTATTTTTCAAGTTAGTCGATTTTAATCCCCTTAGGGCCATACATTTTTTTGGATAATTGCTCCTAAACTAGATTTGTTCCACTTACAATAATTTTTTGTGAATGTTTGCTATAGAAATTTGGCTTTAAATACTTTACGAACTGCCTTTGTCAAATTCGAAAGTTTAAATTTTTACTAGAAAAAATTGAAAATCAGCTGTTAGCATAACTCATTATTCTTCTTTATTGTACCATGCTTCTTTCTTAAGTTTCTTTCAAATTGTAATTTCTTTTTTTATTTCTCTTTCTCTTTTCTGACAGTTGACAGTTTCACAACAACAGTAACAAAGAAGGAATAACAAAAACCACCACACTACAACCACATTCAACATTCAATAATAAAAGAAGAACCACACATTTCACAGAAGAAAGAAATGTTAAAAGTGAAAAAAATTTATAATTCATAATTTATAATTTTTTAAAGTTAATCCCAAATTATTTCGACGTTTTGAAAGACTTCGGTGTAAAACGAGGAAATCAAATCGCTCAAAAGTAAATTTAGGCGAGAAATTTTAATACTAAACAAATCAATTTCAATTGTGAGTGAGTGAGAGGAGAGAAGAAGCCAGCAAAAAAAAGATCTAAAAATATTTTATTTTGCACAAAAAACCAAATCCATATAGCCTCTGCATACGCATCGAAGAATTAAGTTAATTTGTTATTGGAAAATCGCACGGAAGCAGGAAAAAATTTAACCATGGTCTTGAAAGTGTTCATCAGTACGCTTTCTGGCAATAAGGAGGTAAGTGTCCGTAGATATATTCAAAAAAAAAGATGATGTTATGTGGGTATGTGGGCGGGTCTGACATTATTCAGCAGTGTTGATGTTGGCCTGTGTTTGTGTAGTGAATAGAACGGACAGACGCGTTTTGTTATGCTAGCCTAATTGAAATGTGAAATGATGGATCCCCTTTTCAATTTGTTTGGAAAAGAAGGGTTTCTTCTATGTTTTTATTGTACCAACTTGTGTGGTGGTGGTGGAGGGGGGAAGGCTGGTGTGTGATCCAATTTTATTATTGATTGTACACAACATACATACAAACAATTGTGCAGTTGTGAAGAATACATCGCATAAATGTTATTTACGATGTCCCCCCCCCCTTAGTCCATAAACCCAAATCGCCTGTTCGGTCCAAGAATATTCCAGTTCTCCTACTGATGACTCGAGGTTAAAGAACTTTCCTTCATTTTTATTTTATTATTAAGAGATTAAGAAAACATTCACTCTACGGTCTTTATGATTATTTTTGTTTTGCATATTTAAGAGTCTTCATTTTATTTAAACTAAAAAAAGAAATAAACTGGTTTTTGTCGTATTGTAACAGTGGACAATTTCAAAGCAATAGAAAGGTGTGCTTTCCATTTGGCAACTTTTTTTGTCTCTGAATATTTTTACATTTTGTTTTCTTTTAAGGCTTATTTCTTCACTTTTCACGGTGTGTTTTATACTCCAAACTTATCACATAATGTGGACAAATGCTGTTATTATGTTGACTAGTTGGGTCTTTGTTACAAGAATAACCTCACCTGCAGGTTTTTGAGACCCATGGTAATGTGGTACAAGTATTTAAACTTAATGTAGATATGTAACACCTTGAAGGAATGTGTTTTTATACCGATGAGATCAAAATTACTAATACGAAGGAACCGAAGCAAGCGCAATTTTAGCCAAAGTCACCAATTTATACATTTTCCGCAGCTCAAAATCTGTTAAAACTTATAGTCAACAAAAAATGAAAGTAGCCAAAGTGACACCAATTCAAAAGAAGACATGCCATATTCTCCTGATAACTGACGTCCGATTTCTTGGCTTCCCATCCAGTCAAAATTTGTGGAAAAATTCTTGAGCGGCAGCTTTTAGACCATATTGAGTGAGTGTAAATCGCTGCTGAATAATTGTCAATGTCTTTCGTGAAACGACAGAATCACCTCTGCAATATTAGTTAAACTGGACTCAATAATTGAATTTAGAAAAGCCTTCGATAGGGTAGATTATGGAATTTTGATAAAAAAAAAATGCACCAAAATTGTGGACTTGGGAAAGTGCCTGAACTTCAATGTTTTCTCATTTGTGTGGCAGATAGCAGTTTGTTCGTGTCAATGGAGTCTCATTGTCTGTTTTGTCTGCTAGGAGTTGGGTCACTAAGGGCTCAGTTCTAGGGCCAAATTTATTTGTGCTGTTTATTAATTATACGGGTTGCTATATATATTTCTGGACTACACTTAGTGTTGCCTGGCGCCATCTGACATTTCCATTGGAAAGTTTGACATTTATTAGCATAAACGTACTCAGAACGTTTTGACGTACGACCATCATTTGTGTTGTTTACAGTTAGTTAAAAAAATCAATTTGGCAAAAAATGGAATTAGCTCGTGATCATTTTCCACAACATTTGACGTGGATTATCACGACAAGAGTGCATCGATGAACTAAAATCTGTGTATGGCAATGAAGCTCCGTCCTATAGCAGTGTGAAAAACTGGTTTAATAAATTCAATCGTGGCCGACGCTCGCTCAAAGACGAAGGTCGTCCAAAAACGACCGTTGTGCCAGAGAACATTGGTGCGTGAACTGAAATTGCAAGATCTTCATGTGACATACCGTGAGATAGAGGCATTCTTGGGCATTTCTTTCACCAGCATACGTTCGATATTGCATAAACACCTGGCCGTTAAAAAGTATTGCTCTCCTTGGACCCCGCACAATTTTATAATCACTCAAAAAAAAGGGTCGTGTCGATTGGTGCAAAGAAATTTTTAAAAATTCGATCGCGGTGCTTCAAAAGACGTTTATAAGATCGACACAGGTGACGAATCATGGATCTATGCGTATGAGCCCGAAACAAAACAGCAATCGACCGTGTGGTTCTTCGAAGACGAGCCAAATCCAACGAAAGTTGTTCGTGGAAGAAGTACTTCGAAACAAATGGTAGCCTGTTTCTTCGGTTAAACCGGTCATGGGGCGACAGTTCCGCTTGAGCAACGTAGAACGGTCAATTCTGAGTGGTACCTCACAATTTGTTTGCCTGAAGTATTCGAAGAAATTCAAAAAACGAACAAGAGAAGAAGGATCTTTGTCACCATGACAATGCGAGCTTTCACACATCGACTCAAATCAGCGTCTTTTTGACCGGCCAAAACGTCGAATTGATGGAATTTCCGCCGTACAGCCGTGACTTGGCATCCAATGACTTCTTTTTATTCCGGCACATCAAGAAAAAAATGCATGGTCAACGAATTTCGTCGTCAGAAGATGCTGTTGAAGCGTTAAAAAACCATGTTTTGGAGGTGTCTCAATCGGAATGGAAAAAGTGCCTCGACAATTGGTTTGCGCGCATGCTGGAGAATGCTTTGAAAAACAATAAAACCATTTTTGATGATAAATATTCGCATTTTCATTATTAGGCCAGAAATGCGTTGTCAACGAATTTCGTCGTTAGAAGATGCTGTTGAAGCGTTCAAAAACCATGTTTTGGAGGTGTCTCAATCGGAATGGAAAAAGTGCTTCGACAATTGGTTTGCGCGCATGCTGGAGAATGCTTTGAAAAACAATAAAACCATTTTTGATGATAAATATTCGCATTTTCATTATTAGGCCAGAAATATATATAGCAGCCCTCCTACCTTTTGAAAAGTTTAGGGAATTGGTGTACACCATACTCTTCTGCTGATAATGTTCAGCTATTAGTTTGCGTTAAAATCCAGTATTTGGATGTTTTACAAGCCAAAACTGATTGTTTAAAAATTTTTGAGCGTATGGGTGCCCTCAAACAAGTTTAGTATAAATCCTTCTAAAACAAAGGCAAAACGGTTTTCATCAGCTTCTTCAATCCAATTACATATGCAATGCACGTGTTTGGGAATAGTGCTAGATAACAAAAGCTGCTTTAAACAGCATATTCACAGTATAGCTACACGTATAAGTTTCACACTTCATCAACTATACAGCTCCAATTTAGATTTACTACGTTGGGTGAAAACAAAATTGGTTCATGGCTTAATTATGCCTAATAATTTGTACTTCCTAAAGTTATCTACCTGAACTACTTAAAGTAGTATAAATATAAAAAGGGCAGTGCTTCATAGAGTGATGTGCATTTGTATATTCTGTTAAACCGTATGCTCACATAGCGCCTTTTGTGAATGACTTTTTAGGCTGTTCCTTTGTTGAATTTCTGCACCTTCGGCTGCTATTCTTTTTACAAGATATACAAAATGAAATCTCCGCTGTTTCTATCAAATTCGTTCGTCTTCAGTCACTTTATTTGCAACAGACAGTAAATTATTTCAAAGGTAAAACTGCTTATGGGTCGATCATTCCTCGTTAGAGAAGCCCAACTATAAAACATTCTGTCAAGCAATTTAAACACGTTTGAATAGTCTTTCATGACTTTTCGTAAAAATGAATAAAACATTTTCGTTCAAGTACAGAGTAATGTTTTTCTTTATATTTTTACTCGGTTTCTTGCTTATCAACTACGAGTATATGTTTTCATTAGGTTTTTTTCTCCCTCTTTATTAGGGAAATTTAGGATTATTTATATTTTTTATTTTATACTGCAATATTTCTAGTAGTTTATGATGTTCTATTTAACATTTATTTAATATAGCTTTGATAGACACTAAATGGGCTTCAAATTACATGTCAATAAAGAAAATGAAATTAAAAAACAATGAAATGAATCTAAAAAGCTAATGCTATAAAACTTTAATAGAAATTTCTTTTGGTTAAAAATTGCATTACATATTTGATAGAAAATCAAACAAAAAAGGACTTAATACTTTGTGGGATAGCCATTATATTTATTGACATGGGCCAATTTCCCTAGTTAAAGTTCTGTTTAAAGCCGATATTAATATTTCGAAAATATTCGTTATTTTTATGTGGATTTTTCTTAAAGAATTTTTCAAGATCTATCCATAAATTGTATATATAGAGTGAACCATCTAGAGGCATTTTTTCAGAACAAAAAAATATAAAAATTCAAATCAAGTGTGGAATTTTTATTGGTAATTTGAAAGGACATGTTGTGGCATTTATTTTTGAAAATAATTACCTTGAAATGTTGGTAACTGTATTATGGAAATGAGCGTTCGGTGAGAAACGGAAAGATCCGCAGTTTTCGACCAACATTTTGTTCAGTGATGAGGCCCGTTTCTGGCTTAACGGCAAAGTCAATAAACAAAATTGCCGCATTTGGGCAGAAGAGGATGAAGAGGTGCCATTTTACCCAGAGAAACCCACGGTTTGGTGCGGTTTATAAGCTGATGAAATCATCGGTGCATATTTTTGCAAAAATGATGATGGCCGGAACGTAACCGTGAATGGTGCTCACTATCGCCCCTTGATATCGGACTTTTTGCTACCTGAAATTGAAGTCCGTAATCTTGGCCACACTTGGTTTCAACAAGACGGTGCCACTTGCCATACAGCTGCTCAAACAATGGATCTATTGAGAGGTCATTTCAAAATGCAGCTAATTTCACGTTTTGGACAGGTGAGTTGGCCGCCTAGATCGAGAATCGAGCCCCTGAGGCGTAGTTGCGGCCAACATTTGAAGGAAATTATATTCAAAAAATAAATGCCATAAAATGTCCATTCAAATTACCAATAAAGATTCCACACTTGATTTGAATTTTTATATATTTTTTGTTCTGAAAAAATACCTTTAGATGGATCAACCTATGTAATTTAAGTTTGGAATTTTAAAAACACTTGTCACTACAAATTCCGTGTCCCGCTAATCTGTTTAAATAGTTTTTACCCTAATAGAAAGATAGAAAGACAAAGTTGAAAGACTACGCCATGTTACTGTAGAGACCAATTTTTGCAAGTGCTTTGCAAGTTTTTGTGACACAAATTCGTATTGTGTTTCACCTTCAGACCGATTAAGGTATACATACTAGTAAACAAGAATCAGAACTCGTGCTCCTTATTCCAACTACAAAATAATTATTAAAACAAAATTGCCACATGATTTAAATTAATGTCACTACATGGAAATATAGATTCGTAAATCGGCATTAAAAAAGCAAGTCGAATTGGTCATAGAAAATGGACCTAATAGGGCATAACGGGACAAAGATGCCTTTTAAGGAAATGCAAAAATCTTAGGACCGCGTTTTTGACATTTCCGCTATATACCTTAAATAAGTAACTAAAAATTAAGCTTTGCTTGAAAGTTAAAGGTCATGGGACCCTAGGTGACCCTAATGTTCGGGGACATATGGATTTCTATAAAAGATGCCAATTTTTTATAAATTGAAATATAAATCTATATTTAAGAATTGGACAAACGGTTAAAAAAACGTACCCCTTTTAATATGGACATATGGGTACTAAAAACAAAGAAATTTAGCCATGAATCTGAAAATAACATTTTTTACGATTCGACATAATTGGAGACCTAGCCCCATGGTTCTAATGGCGCCAAAAATTGGTCTTCGAACATGGGTATATGGAAAATTTCCATACCTAATTATATATACCATAGGGACCATCGGCTCTCCAACAATCGGCATATGGACTCTTAAAAGAAATGAAATTTACTTGCAGATCTGAATATGAGATAAATTTACAATTTTGCTGGTGAAACAAGTTGATTTAGAGACTCTTGTCTCGATAATCCATGCCGAAAATGTTCAAGGGTTTATTCCATTTTTTGGACCGAGATGAATTTTTCAACATTTTACAATTCGCGCTCAAATGAAAAAAGTTCCGAGTAAAGTTATACTATTAAATTTCAAACTTTCCAATGGAAGTTCTATTGATTATCTTGATTTATTGGTAGTGCCATCTTACAGCTGTTATCGTGATTTCGGGTCCGTAAAGGCCTTTACCAGAAAGCATGGCCATAATTGTTAAATGGAAATCTTAACTTTTTAAGACCAGAAACAAAAGAAACCCACATTTTTTACAATTTTCAAAGTATAGCAAATTATAAATATGCCAATAACAGTAATTTAAATACAGAACACATCTTTTGCGTGAAACAAATTAAGCCAGAACACGATTAAGCGCGATGATAGTTTAAGCTGTTTAAAATTTAAAACAAGCGAAGATCAACCAAGAGGGGAAAAGTTTACCTTTAAGTTTAGCCTTTTTTAGTATTTGCTTAACAGTGAAAGGAATATAAGATTCGGCCTGGCCGATCCAAACAACGTTTTTACTTTTCATTTTAAAAAATTCTCGTCGATCGTTGATGTGTCAGAATGTTCTTTTTAAGCGTCTTTCTTGCAAATCCTTTTACCAAATTATTGGTTGCAATGAACTATGTGTCATTCGAAATGGCTTGTTTTTATTTTATCAGATTTTCATCCAGAAATGTATAAACAACAGTCCTAATGCACATTTGTACATGTATAAGTATATATTTATACAAGTTTCGAACATACCATCCCGCCGTATAGCTTAAGTATCAGATATACTCGTACATGTGGCATCCTAATAAAATTGTCGCTTCGGAAAAATGTCGAATTTTTGATCAGTATGTATGGTACACATGTATGCTCGGGTGCATATGTATATCGTTTTCAAAAATTGCTCATTCATATGAATCATCGAAATATCAAATGTAGATGCAAAATGTGCCTCATAACACCTACAGATAAATGACGAACTACAATGCTGATAACTAAGTAACTAAGAATTGATGTGAATTATCACATTCAATCATTCGTTACAACGTCATCAGAATGAAGTAATACTATTAACATGTGGGTTACAGCGCTGAGAAATCACTACAGAAATCTGGGACAAATTATAAGTATCTTATCAATGTTCGGTCGTACACCATCGAAAATTACAAAATGTCTTGAAAACCCTCTTGATAATAAAACAACTGCTCTTTGAAGTTGAGTTTGAACTTTCTTTTCCTTTCAGTAGGTATATAAAATGTATAATTTACTAAATTTCAAATCTCATTCCGGCATTTTTTTTTAATCGTAAACAAGACATTGTATTTCTTCGTTTAAAATTCAATGTATCATTTTATCAGTTTTTACTGATATTTGGTTTGTTATCATTATATGTTGACTGTGTTTGTTTTGTGTCTGTTATTGCTTTTTAGGGTTATTGGAAAAATGGTGATATCATCAGGTTTTATTGGTATACCAGTAACAACACAAATGAAGTTTTATTTATTTACATGCAATCTTACATTTCATAAATTCAGTGCAACCCACACAAAATAAGTTAGTGTTTACTAGTACATATCCTGTTTACTAGTACATATCCAATGGGAAAAAGTTAAACCTTCTAAAAGAGTTTCTTTCCTGATCCAATATACGTATATTTATGCCTTCTGAAGTTATGCATTTCCAAATTGCTTTCTTTCTACAAAGACTATCTTTTGACAAAAGTAAATAAACATATAAAACCAGTAAAAAATGTCTAGTCAGGCACGACCGATTTCACCCAAAGTACGAGAGCATATCAATAATTCCGTGACTTTTCCAACTTCCCTCGTAGTTTTATGATATGCAACACTGCTCCAATCAAGTTATACGTTAATAGACTACTATTTTGAGGGAGTTCTGTCATTTAGTTTTTGTTTAACAGCTGTTCAAAAGATACAACCTCGTGGATTTTGTTACAAATGGAAAAAAGTGAATCTCGAGCGCTTATTTGCGGACAAAATTTTCAATAAAACCAAGGAAAAGGTTGATAAGTATAGGGTGATCCATCTAGAGGTATTTTTTTCAAAAGTAACAAAAAAAATACTAAAACTCAAATCAAGTGTGGAATTTTTTTTATTTATACGAAGGAAATTTAATGCCATTTATTTTTTGAATATAATTTCCTTGAAAAGTTGGCCGCAACTATGCCTCAGGGTGTCCAGGGTGCAATTTTGAATGGCTCATTCGAGCATTTCGACCGGTATGGCGTGAATGACACGAGTAATGTTGTATTTTTTTTTTTGAAAAAAATACCTCTAAATGGATCACTTTATAATATAGGAAATCCGAACCATAAATTTCAATGATAAAAAATTGGTTTACTGACTTTCGTAATCGTTTCAAGTAAATGGTGGATAAATTTTAAGCTCGTTATCATCTCAAGATAGCGAACACCATTCACAGCAAGTGCCTGACCGGCCTCATTTTGGAAAAATTACGGCCCGATGATGCCGCCAGCCATTAACCGCACCAAACAGTCACTCTTTGTGGGTGCATTGTTTCTTCGATAATCGCTCTTGGATTATCATTCGCCCAAATGCGGCAATTCTGCTTATTGACGAGTCAACTAAGGTAAAATATGCCTCATGACCGAATATGATTTTTTATCATTCACTTCTGCGCGTAGCCTCAATAACTTTAACGCGTTGCTCGCTTGTGTATCTTTCCATGGCTTAAATTGAGTTAGTCTGAAATGGAGAAAAATCAAATGAAATGCAGAAAAAAACTTGACGTTTAGGCGTGGTTCACATTCAACATCGGCCCTTAAAATTTAACCAGCCTCTGGAAATGACGCTCTGCACGGCCAATTGAGGTGAATACAAACAACACTTGAAAATGTCGAAAAAATATGGTGTTAGCCGATCGAAGAGTAAAAGTGCGTGAGATTGTTGATGCCATACGCATTTCAAATGTCTGTGTGGTTTCGATTTTATACGATCAGTTGGGTTTAAGAAAGCTGTCTTCAAGATGTCTGTCTCGATTTCTCTCAATTGACCATAATCGTGCGACAACTTCAAAAAGTTGTTTGGAGTTGTTTAACCGCCATTCGAATGAGTTTTTGCGGCGTTTTGTAACTGTAGATGAAACATGGATCCATTACAATACTCCGGAGACCATGCGGCAGTCTAAACAATGGGTTTCTCCGGGTGAACCGGAAAAGGCCAAGGTGACTTTGTTAGCCAATAAGGGGACGGCAACAGTTTTTTGGGATGCTCGCGGAATAATCCACATCGATTACCTTCAAAAGGGAAAACTAACAAACGGCGAATATTATGCCAACTTATTGCACCGATTTTTGAGGATTTAAAAAAACCTCATATGGCCTAGAAAAAAAGTTCTTTTTCATCAAGATAATGCACGGGAGCACACGAGTTCAGTCCCAATTGCAAAATTTCATGAATTGGGTTACGAATTCGGATTTAGCCTCCAGTGACTATTTCCAAACCTAAAGAAATGACCCGGTGGAAAGAGTTTTAGATTCAACGATGAAATTATTGATCAAAAAATTCCTATTTTATGGAAGGAATAAACAAATTGGAGGAACATTGGCCTAAGTGTATTGAGCTAATAGAAGATTACGTTGAAAATTATATTTTTTTTTTCAAAAATAAAAATGTTGACCTCAATACGGGGGCACATTTATACTCGTATTGAGGCGATATCAAGAAATTGACCGATCTCAACGCCACAAACAAAACTTCATTGAAATCTTATAAAAAATAAGCAGCTGTTAGGTCGGTTAGACCGCAAATCGGGAAGTACAATTGGTTATCCCAATTTTAATAGCGACCTTAACTAGTCGAAAAGAAAAGTCTTAAGTCAGGCGAGACCGATTACCCTTACCACTCACCCACAGTAATAACTCCGAATTGTTTGGTTTTCCCTTTATATGGGCCTACTCCTATACATCGCTCATTTAAAACAATAATGTCGCAAACTATAAAAAAACACAAATGCCATTCAAAACAACACAAAATTTCCGATCTTTGATCGGTTAGAATTAAAATAAGGAGGTGTATATAGGTGTGTGGACAGCGTATGAAACCATTGCCCGATCTGGTAAATTTCCTGCCCTTTTTTCCTATGTGCGTCATAATGCCAAACATCAAATAAAGGGTGGTACAGCTTAAACGAACGATGTTAATTGCAAATAAAAAAAAGTTTTCAGAGAATTGTCTTAATGTTTTTGATTATGATGCTCGCCACGGCTTCGGTGGTATACCTGTCCGATTTTCATTGACTCAATGGAGGTTCAAAGGTCGTTAATGTGCCGAATTACATTATCCTTTAGATCTTGAATTGTTCGTGGCTTATTGACGTACACTTTTTCTTTTAAATATTCCCAAAGAAAAGGTCCAACGGTGTCAAATCATATAATCGCCATATGATAGTCGTGTCAATTAACATTGCCACGACGTAAGATAACATGGCCATTGAGTTTATTCCACCAAAGAGCCATTGTTTCGTTGGCTGTGTGGCAAGTGGCACCATACTGTTGGAACCACTTATCGTCCAGGTCCATATCCTCAATTTCTGGCCACAAGAAGTCTTTATCATCTCCATTCACGATAACTGCTTGGCCGACCTCGTTTTCGAAAAAGTACGGCCCGATGTCGCTGCCAGTCCATAAACCACATCAAACAGTCGCTCTTTGAGGATGCATCGGCTTTTCAGCAATTACTCGTAGATTTTCATTTGCCCAAAGGCGGCAATTCTGTTATTCAACGTATCCTCTGAGTTGAAAGTGTTCCTCGTCACTGAAGATGATTTTGTTTGTAAAGTGACAATTCACTTTTGCCTGTTCAACCAACCATTCGACGTATTGATGACGCTTGAAATGATAAAAAGGTTTCATCTTTTGAGTCTATTGAACCTTGCAAGCGAGTAAATTTAAATCGTTATTCAAAATTCGCATCAATGATGCTCGTGCTGTACTGTGGCCAACAATTTCAATGTTTTCCGCAGAACTAACAAGGCGAACATGCACAGGTATTTTTACATTTCCTACAGACCCGGTTTGATGAAATTTGCGCACAATCTCCCGATCGTGGACACATTTGGTCGATTATGCTTATCAAATTGTGTATGCTGCTATGGTTGAATTCGGCAAACACTGAAACATAGAAATGTCAATTTAAGTTTTGCAAAAAACTAAAGGTTAAGATGTGACTCACAATTATCATCGTGCATTGTGGTTGGACCATTTTTTAAAAGAAAGGGCAAACCATTAATCTAACCCATAATACACGGAGCATGGTAAATCTATACTTTCGAATTTTAAAATGTGACAATTTTGTTAATTTACATCAAAAGTCAAAAACAAAAATTTTTATATAAAGCGGTGGGTTGATTTCTAGTTAATTTAATTTTAGTTTTTCGAACAAACTATAGTAAGGGTGGAGCGCGGTAATTTGCTTACTTGGGAATGAAAAAAAAAAATAATGACCCATAGAAAAATTTATTTTATATTTTAATTATATTGAACAGCAAGGGAATTTTTAAATTACATGGTTTTAAATAGTGTATCTGGCAAATGTCGACCTTCGCTATCCACACACTGGCGCACTTCATAATAAAACAAATACTAAAATAAAAAAAAATCAAATCAAGTGTGCAATCTTTTTTAGTCATTCGAAGGAAATAATATGCCATTATTTTTTGAATATAATTTCCTCAGGGTGTCCATTCTGAGGGTGCAATTTTGGATGACTCATTCGAGCATTTCGACCGGTATGGCGTGAATGACAAGCGTAATGATGGCTTCCAAGACCTTAATCATAGCTGGTTTGTCAGCATAGACTTTGGACTTTCCGTTGATCCAAAGAAAAAAATCTAAAGGTGTTATATCAAACTAATATGAAATTAGCCGTCTTCGAAATTACCTCTCATAGATCCATTGTTTGACCAGCTGCATGGCAAGTGTTGAAACAAAATATCGTCAAGAATACGGGCTTCAATTTCAGGTAGTAAAAAGTCCGAGATGATAATGCAATAGCGAGCACCATTGAAAGTTACGTTTTGACCATCATCATTTTAGAAAAAATATGGACCGATAATTTCACCAGCCCATAAACCGCACCAAACCTTGGTTTTTTCTCTGCATATAATGGCACCTCTTCAGCCCAAATGCGGCAATTTTTTTTGCGCCAGAAACAGGCATCATTACTGAACGCAATTTTAGTCAAAAACAACGGATCTTCTTGTTTTTCGCCGAACGCTCATTTCCATTTTACAGTTGCCAACATTTGAAGGAAATCAAGTTCAAAAAATAATTGGCATAAAATGTATTTTCGTATGAATATAAGGATTCCACACTTGATTTGAATTTTAGTATTTTTTTATTTTGAAAAAAAAATACTTTTAGATGGATCACCCTATATATGTATTTTTCGATCTTTTAAAAAAAAATTGTTTCAAATCTAACTTTAATATTTGTTATTTTTAAATTTCAGGTGAAAAAGCGCCAGCAACGTGTCCTCATGATTTTGGAAAGTAAAAATATTCCATACGAGTCCATTGACATAACAGAGCCCGGCCGTGAATCGGACAAGGAGTTTATGCAAAACAAATCGACTAGCAATGGAGCGACAGTTAGTGATCCCGAACCAAGACATGCCTTGCCCCCACAAATTTTCAACGAAGAAGAGTACTGCGGAGATTATGATGCCTTCGATATGGCCAATGAGATTGACACATTGGAACAGTTCTTGAAAGTAGCGCCACCGGTTGAGACGCCGGTCGAAAGTGCGCAACCCGAAAATGGTGAGCCTAAAACCAATGGGGCAGAAGAAGGTGGTGAGAATAAAGAAAACGAAGGCGGCGAATCGTCGGCCGAAGATAAAACTGCCAAGGATGCTGAGGGCGAAAATGCCGAGGTTTGAAATTTGTGTTCTTTTGTTTTTTGAGCCGATAAAAGAATTGATGATAATATTTTTTAAGTAATTGCAAAGCAAACCATTTTTATGTGAACTTTAACTCTCAACTAAAAAAGAGTGGTTGGCGCAACAGCACTACCGCAAACAAACACTCATACACACAAGACATTTCCACTGACACTCACTCTTTCGCTCTATCTATCGATCTAAGAAAATGCACTCCCTTAATATATTTTTAAAGTTTTTTTTTATTTATTTTTTGTTTTGTTTTTAATTTTTTATAATTTAACTTTTTCTCCCATTCTCCATTCCATTTGACACTAAACATGACATCAAAACAATGCTTAAAGTATATTATTATTATATACAAAGATACAACAGTACATAGAATACAACATACATAAACTATGTATTATTAATACTATACTTACATACATATATATTAAAAATCATTTAATAAAAATTTGTATTTTGAAAAATTAACACCTAACCGCAGTAACGCATTTTGAACAAATTAAGCTTTAGATTTTGTAAATAACCAAAAGAAAAAAAGAAAACCAAAACACCAACTCGGGGGGCAGGACACTCAAAAGTTTTACAGATCACAACAGTCTCCAAGGTTTCTTTGAGATTTGTAAATAAGCTGGGATACAGACAACACGAGAAATTAACTCCCGATGAATGTGCAACAAAAGACGCTTTTTAGTGGAACGTGTATTAATGCTCTCATACAGCGAATTACTATCTAGAGGGCAGGCATCTTTGAAACTGCACGCGCTTTCTGTGTAATTGGAAACGAAACGCGAACATCCAACAGACTAAGTTAAAGTAAGCGACACCACAGTCGAACATCTAGAGAAAAGGACCAACGAACGTGTGTGCAAAAGGAACTAACATCATTGCACTTGTTTCTCTTTTATTTTTTTGCGTATGTGCTCTCTCTCTCTCTCTCTCTCTTCCTTTCTATCTCTACTGCTCTCTATATATTTCTGCATGCTACTCTATATGCGTTATCGTAATTAGCGTACAAAATTCGCCAAAGCAATGCGTCCCACTTTGCGTGAAGCCTCTGCCAAGCTCATCATAGTAATGAAAGTTTCCATCAAATTTTTAAAGAATGCCGATAAATCTGAAGGCAAAGAAAATGGCGAAGACAAAGAGAATTCGGAAGAGCAGAAGGGTGATGGTGACTCAGCTGATGTAGAGAGCAAAGAAAAAGGTAAACTTAAATGCCATGTGTGAATTCTTGAATCCCCAACACCCCACTCATGTTTACTATTTTTAAAGAAACAGCAGGCGATGGCGAGTCTTTAGAGGATAAAAAAGAATCGACTGATAACGAAGCTAAGAAGGAAGAAGAGTCGGAGGTTTGTGAAAAAACCCTTTGAGCTTTGAGTTTGCATGCATTTGTTGAAAGTTGCTTAAATTTGTTGTTCCTGCGTATGATTAAATTGCTCAAAATGTCGAAAAGTAAAAATTTAAGTTTTTATCAAATCATCCCCCAATGCGAAAGTAAATTATGCTAACAGTAATAAATCGATTTCAATCGAATTGCTTATTATTGTTGATAATTCACCCGACTATTTTTCGCAAAATAACATTTGCTTTAAAAACTGGCTACGCTAATTTGGAATAATATTAAATAATATTTCTAAATATAAATAATAATTTTTCTTTGAGCTTAGCGATTTTTCTTTAAATATGAACGCTGACAAATTTTTTTCAATGGATCGAAAGTTTTATGGAGTTTGTCTTCAAATTGTCATAAACTATTATTAAAAGACAGTGGCTTTCCGATTTAATGAACACTCTATTAACAAATTCTGGACTTAACTATTAGGCAGTAGAGTTTTTTTCCGGATCTATTTTCTTTCCGGGAAAAACGACAATTTTGTTTATTGAAGTTGCATTGAGCCCGAAATGGACGTAATCACTAAAAAAAATTGGTCTAAAACAGCTGATATTTTTTGAGCTTTTGAAAAGCCAAAACACTGACACGGCGACTCGCAGTAACAGCGCTAAGCTTCAATTCTAGCAAATGGCAAACAATTCTGAAAAGAAAAAAACATATTGAAAAAAATACCTCTAGATTGATTACCCGTTAGTTACAAGCTATTAGCTACTCCATCTTTTACTAATCTTAGCGACTAAAGATAAACTTCGGAATAACAATTCAAACCTTTCGATTTCAAAATCTTTATCGTTTTTTTAACTGACGGGAAAATATTCACCCTTATTACATTTCGACTAGTCTCCATCTACACCAGGAAATTTTACTTGCGGCAATTTTTAGCATTCCCTTTGAACTTGCCTCATGTGAACGCATGTGCCTCATGTGAAGGCAGTTGGATTTCGACAATTTTTGTTTTTAGTATCGCCATTTCTGATATTCTTTATTCGTTCTGAATTTGTGTGAAAAAAGTTGTTTATTCAAATAATTATAAATTATAATTATTATACAAGTTATAACAATTATCAACCAACTTTACGCTGCGAAAAACACTAAAGGAATTGCCAGAACGAACATGTTCATTTCCTTTCTATTTTCCTTACCACTCTCTCCTTCGAACATATTCCTTGGACCTATTAAGCCTCTTTATACCCCGCACCACTCTATGGATCTGGGTATTATAAGTCAGTTTCATGTGAAATATTTGTAACTACCAAAAATATTTGATCGATCGACGTCGACCAGCTTTTTATGTTTTTAGCTCTAAAATTCACTTATTAAATCTAATCTTTATGAAGTTTGGCACAATTAAGTTCCTAGCGCCAGGGACGTACTCTGATGAAATCAGAAAAACTGAAAAAATTGGTTTAGGTTTACATGTTCATTCAGTTTTATGTTTTTAGCTCTAAAAGCCTTATATTACCTCCAATCTTGATAAAATCTGGCATAGTAGGTTCATTGCGCCAAGGATGAACGCTGATGAAATTAGCGGTTCAGATTTAAATAAAACTCCCACACTCATATGTTCATTCGATTTTATGGTTTTAGCTCTAAAAGCCGCATCCAATCTTGATGAAATTTGGCACATTAAGTTTATTGCGCCAATGAAGGACGCTGGCGACTCCCACATATGTGTTTAACCGACTTTACCTAAAACAAATTTCTCATAAATTCAAAAATGGGGCTAGCTTTAAAATTTGGAGCCCGTCCTAGAAGGTGCAAAACCCTATTTTTTGTTGGCTTTTCTAAACGTCTAGAATTAAAGGGTATTTTATATACATAGTCGACTTAGTTTTTTTTAGTCTTTTATAAAAAAGACTATTGATATCACGAAATTACCCTAGTTTTAATCAGGGATGCCAACCGAGCCCGAACCGGTTTTAGACGGAACCATTTCAGTTTTATTTATTGGCTATGACCGAAATGTAATAAATCGGTGTTAGAAAAAAATTGACGAACCGAACCAAAAACTGCAAACAAAATTGTTCGGTTCGGTGGTTTCGTTCACGACAAAAAAAATCGATACATCGAAAGCATTCTTTTAAATGAATTTCGCATCTATGTGCATGCTACGTATTATTTTATAAGTATACCAAACTTGTTTTTAGTTTTTTTTATTTATTTTGTTTAACCGCGCATTACAAGTTGTAGCATTTTAAAATTCTAGTGCGAGCTTAGAGGATTGTAAGATTAACATTTTGGGAAATTTTAAAAATATTAAAATCAAATTATAAATAATTTGAATTAGATCGTACTAAATGAAGTAAAATTAAAATTTGTTTAATTATAGAAATTAAATAGCTCCTTTTTAAAAGTCGTTATATTGCTTATGACTTGAAGGCATTATTATATATATTTTGGTCTAATAATGAAAATACGAATATTTATCATCAAAAATGGTTTTTATTGTTTTTCAAAGTATTCTCCAGCATGATTTATACACTTTGCATTCGCTCAAACCAATTGTCGAAGCACTTTTTTCACTCCGATTGAGACACCTCCAAAACATGGCCAAAAGTTATCATAGGGTAAAAAAGTTTAATAACTTTTTCATTTATTAATTTTTTTCTATTTCTTTTTCTCAGTTTTTATAATATACCAAATGGAAAGTTTTTTACACTAAGTATGAAATATAAAGTCACTTAAATGACCCCCGTTTTCAGCTTCGCAATGATGTCCTCGTTTAAAACATTTTCCATAACATCTTTCAAAATTTGTGGCTGTAGCGTTCGAATTTCTGCAACAATGTTGGCCTTGAGTTGAAGGATTTTATCGGGCTTGTTTACCATATACTCGCTTAAAGAAAATAGGCGGCTGCTGACAAATCGCGCTGGCCAAATAATTTCCGAATTTCTGGAAATTATTCGCTCTCTAAATATTTGACTTGAAATTGTCATTGCCATAAAAGTGTCTCGGGCAGTGCGGACAGTGGCTTCGTCCTGCTGAAACCACTCAGGACGTAAACAATGTTCTACCATAAACCGATACCGCTCTCCATTTACGGTTACAGTACCTTCATCTTCATTCTCTAAGACGTAAGGCCTAATTATATTTGCAGATGTGATCCCTCTCCATACTGTACACCTAATTAGGTGCACTTTGCGTTGAAGAATGGCTCTTGGATTTTCAGAACAGAACTTATTAACAAAGCCATTCAAATGAAAATGAATGCGTTAAACTAATTGATCGCTGATTTAAATAATAGAATTATATTATTATGGTTCTTTGTTCAGTTGTAAATCTACATTATTTATTCTCCAAGTGTTATTTATATAATCGAGAAAAAATATAAAAATATATAAACGAAAAAGTTATTAAATTTTTAAACCCCATGGTAACTTGTGGTCCGCCATGTATTAATGATTTTATGGAGTAGTAACAGACATTTGATTTTGAGTAATTTTTTATCAAAACAAGTTAAATATTTTAAAAATAATTCTTGCAATGTGATTGTAATCCACATTTAGTTTCCGACTCATCTGAGTCACAATTGACGACAATTTCTAATCCATAGAGAAGTGTTGGAATTAGATATAATTTTACTAACAGCATTCTAATGTGAAAAGGAGTAGAAGTGTGAACTGTCCATTTTTAGCATTCCTCGTACCTTACCGACAGTTTCATTAATTAGTGATTTGTTCATTTAAGTTTTGATTTAAAGGTTATTCCCATATTTGATTATGTCAGAACACAGTCTATCATAGTATTGCCAAGCAAAACGTTGTAGGATTAAGGTGCAATCCATTATTACCTGCTCTGAACCACTGAACCGGACCTGGTTTCAATATCATACAGTAACCAGTTAAAATATGACACACGGAGAAATATAATTATTTTTAAATACAATGTTTTCCGCGGATTTAAATATGGGAGCATGATAATTCTTTTAATGAATATACCCAGTTGGAACTCCGTAGTATTTAAACAATAGTAAATACATTCTGTGAAATATGTTGTGATAACTCGAAAACGTTGTAAGCGAATAGTTGATCTTTAGTGTTATTATCTTTTAAAATTATTTTTCGGCTTGGGGTTTAATTTTCATATTTTCCAATATTTCGATTGACTTCGTCCATCATTTTCGGGGTTTGTCAATTAAGAAAACGCTATCGTCCTTCTGAATATCGCTGTCAACTAACCATATTTTTCAATGGATAGAATTAAATTGGATTAACAAATTAAAGCTCGCGGATAACTTTAAGATCATAATTTAAAATTTAGCACTGATTCATTTTCAACTTTTTTAAAAATTATCTCTTCTATGCAAACATATCTAACACGTAAATAAGAAAGTTCCTGGGGAAAAACCATAAAGGGCAGGAATAACGAAATAACCCCGATGTAACGAACAACGAATGTAGTAAATAATGGTTAGACCCACTAAAGCAATATCCAATTTCCGTTAGTCAGAAATCGAATGAAACAAATGTTTAAATTTTACATAACGATCGAAATAACGCAGTGTGGAATGGTGAAGCTCCCAGCCCTTATTTCAATGGTTTTACGATTTCTAGAAGTTAAAAAATACGCGACATAAAAAAATGTCCAATTAAGCTTTAGTGAGTTCTTATAGCATTTTTACAAATAAAATCCCTTAGAGAGATTTGAAAAGATGAAAAATAGAATAAATCAATGAGGTGATTTTAGTAAAAAAAAATAAAAATTTAATTCAACTTTAAAAGCCCGCAAAAACGACGTTGCTATTTTTTATTTTAATATTGTTTTCCTGCATGAAATTTAAATAGTTCAAAGACTGATCCTTGTTGCTTCTATTCAAATGTGCATGTTCTTAATGTTTCCATAAAGGAAACTGGCATTGCATTTCGATAATTATCAAACGATAACTAATAACGAAATTAATCGAACGCTTTAATCCGCCCTTTGCAATCCTGCCTGTGTTGCATTTTAATATCACACGTTTTTATTTCCATTCCAAACATAAAATGCAAAAAACAAAAAACATGCCAAACAATCACAGAGCACAGAAACTAAAGATGAAGGCAGTGAAGAGAAAACGGATGCGGAATCTGATAAAAAAGAATCGAAGGACAAAGAAACTGAGAGTGAAGAGAAAAAGGATGCCAAAGATAAAGGCAGCGAAGAGAAACCGGATGCGGAATCTGATAACAAAGAAACGAAGGATGGTGATAAAAGTGCAGAGAAAAAGGATGGGGAATCTGATAAGAAAGAATCGAAGGACGAAGAAACTGAGAGTGTAGAGAAAAAGGATGCCGAAGATAAAGGCACTGAAGAGAAAAAGGATGCCGAAGATAAAGGCAGTGAAGAGAAAACGGGTGCGGAATCTGATAACAAAGAAACGAAGAAGGATGAAACGGATGGGGATAACAGTGAAGAGAAAAAGGATGGGGAATCCGACAAGAAAGAATCGAAGGACGAAAAAACTGAGAGTGAAGAGAAAAATGAGGCCGAAGATAAAGGCAGTCAAGAGAAAAAGGATGTAGAAGATAAAGACAGTGAAGAGAAAACGGATGCGGAATCTGATAACAAAGAAACGAAGATTGATGAAACGGATGGTGATAACAGTGAAGAGAAAAAGGATGGGGAATCTGATAAGAAAGAATCGAAGGACGAAGAAAGTAAGAGTGAAGAGAAAAAGGATACCGAAGAAAAACAGGAAGGTGAAAAGAAAAAGAATGACGAAGAGAAAAATGATACCGTAGAAGATGACCAGAAGAAGATTGACGAAGAGAAAACGGATAAAGTAGAAAGCGAAGATAAAAAGGATGCCAATGAAGCTGAAGAGAAGAGTGATGACAAAGTAGACGGCGAAGAGAAAAAGGCATCTGATCCTGAAACAAAAAAATCGGACGAAAAGTTAGAGAATGCGAGTGATAAAGACAGCGACGATGTTGAAGATAATGACTTAAACAAGGACGATGAAAAAGAAAATACGATAAATGAAGAGAAAAAGGAGGACCAAGACGAAAGTAAAGAGCCTAAAAAAGACGTAGTTACAGACGACGTAAAACTAGCGGAAGACGACACAAAGAAAGATGAAAACAAAGATGGCGTGAAGGCGGACCCGGAAGTAAAAGAAGAAGTGAAAAAAGAATCGGACGACAAAGAAGAAATTAAAAAAGATGGGGAATCTAGTTCCGAAGAGAAAAAAGAAGAAACAACATCGGAAAATAAGGCTGAAATAAAGAAAGAGACCGCAAAAACAGAAACTGCCAGCAAAGAAGAATCTTCAGAAGAGGAGGAAGAAGAAAAATAAATCACGTTTCGTAAACACAAAGACCCCACCCAACATCTATAGATTTATGACTGATTTCATAAAACCGCATGACTTGTTAACTTTTCAGTTCGTCTTTTTCTCTATAACTATTTCAAGACCTTCTACACCAACACCACCCTATCAATCAATTTGTTTCTATTGCACAAGCACAGTAATCTCTTTGGAGGACATATAATCGCACTCCTCAACTTAATAAGATACATGAAATCTCATATACATAAATGTTTAAAATTTTAGTACTTATTATCCCCGGTTTGGACAACTCCTTGTAAATACGTATATGCAATAAAAAAATCATAAGATTCTAACAGTATTTAAATATGTAAAACAAAAAATAAGAAAAACTAGTGTAGAATAGAATCAAACAACACAAAAGAATGTGAAAAGTTGTGGTAAACAACCTAATTTTGGTGTTAGCGCTTCTTGGAAACGAATTTAAAAGATTTCTAAGACTACAAAAGTTGCATAAACTATACGAAATGAACTACAAATGGAAAGAATAGCTTGTATCTCCAAAAAATTATGTACAATTAAATTAAAAAAGGCGTTATGTTCAGCCAAGCCGAAGGTTATAAAAATATCCCTTTTGAGCCATGCTTCCGTCCCTTATCTCAGTGAAAACCTCAAAATTACTCAATATTCGTAGATTCGTAGCAAAATTTGCTTTACTTATATTTTAAATATCCATTTGTCTATTAATCGCCCGTTTTGCAATACGTTTCTTGGGCCACACGATGCTGATGCCCCTATTTCCTCTTTTGAGGTATTTAGCGCCCTTAAAAAATAATTATTTGCAAAGACCATAAGCCATCATTATGAGCATTTTTAAGGATCCTAGGTTAATGCGTTTGACCGCTATCGTGCTTTTAACAGACACGGACATGGCTAGATCGTCTTAGGATTTTACGACGGTCAAGAATATAAACGCTTTATAAGGCTCCAGATCAATATTTCGTGTGTTGCAAACGAAATGACGAATATATACCTTTCACCCTTCGATGGAGGGTATAAAAACATTTCATTCATTCATAGAGATCTCTTTGTCTTTTTTAAAACAATGTCCAAAAACGGACCTGAAGTGACCACCATAATGTTTAAAATGCTCTGGATATTATTAGATTCTCACAATTCAATAGTGGATGTAAAAAACGAAAAGCCCAAAAGGTCCGTATTTTGGGTTTACACATTAAGACATATCTTAAGTATTATTTTATATTTAGATCATGCCGAAACTTTTTTTATTCTTTCAGTCAAATGTCCATACATATTAAAAAAAAGAGTACACCATTTCCAATTAATATTGAGAAAATCCAAATTGAAATTAGGAAATACAAATTAAAATTGGAAAATTGAAATTTAGAAAATACAAATTAAAATTGAATTTAAAAAAAAATGTACTTCCTTCCTTAGATGACCGCGCATACACTCTATCATTTTGCTTGTTAAATTTTTACTGAACGGTAAAAATTTTTTCATCGGTGAACAAAATTTTTCTGTGCGTGCTTCACCAAAAGACGTTTGCATTTTTCAATCCTATTTGTTTTAAAGCTGCAGTCAATAAATGTCCGGCACGTCGTTTGAAGTATCCAAGTCCCAAGTCTTTTTTAATGATTCGACTCATGGACTTTTGGGTGATATTCATCTCACGGGCCCTGATTTTCTGTTTTCGGAGCGGATTTCTGTGAATTCTTGATTTAACGGCTTTGATGACATGCGGTATTCGAACAGAGCGTGGGCGGCCCGAACGGTGGCGGTCTTTTGCATTTCCAGTCTCCTCAAACAGTTTAATGCATCGGTAGACGAACATGCGGCTACTCCCAAGTGGCCGGAGTGTTTTGAAAATATCGTTTTTTTCATTTCACACTTGAAAAGCGCTATTACAGCAATACAGTTCTCATTATCTGACCACTCCATGATGAAAGTTGAAACAATTTTAAAATTCCGTTACAGACTAACGCTATTGAGGTAAGCTTTCAAAACCCATATGACATTTACGGGGTATGTTCAGTTCTACTATTGAAATGGGTTTGTTCAATGTTGTAACAGTATTTATGTCCCTACAACTACATTAAGGTAAAATATTCAAAGAATATTGTGTAAAATTTCCATGCTCGGTGCTTCATCATCCGATTAAAAAAATTAAAAATTATTTCGATCAATAGGTTTTTTGGAAATTTAATTTTCAAATTTTTTGGAACATTTCGAATGAAAAAAGCGATTTTCTTTGTAAAATGTAACAAATTTTAAAAACTTTCAAGGGTTGCCTGAATTTATGTACAATTATGTGCCTGTGAATTATGTACAAAATTTCAAGAGAATCGGTGCAATAGTTTTAAAGTTATGAGGGCCACCGACTTCAAACACGTAAGTTGTGGAAAAACGCTTTGAAGTTTAGAATAACCCTTAGTCGTGTGTGAGCGCTGTTGCTAAAACTGCTGTATCTTCGTTAGTTTTGCTCCGATTCCTATCAAATTTTACGTAATCCGTTATTTGATGGAAATCGAACGAAATCGTTTTTGCTCTCGATTTAAGATTTCAAACGATTTTGTTTTTTGATATGGCGCGAAAAACAGACCTATTTAAACATCCATATTGGTTTACCGCAGAAAAACTGAAATCAATCAATTCATATCCAAAATAAATGTGTTTTTTCAGACGTGTAGTAATTTAATGTTTTGGCCAAGAATTTAGCATTTTTATAAAGGTAAGAGTTTGTCATTATGTTTTAAAAATGATTTGGAAAAGCGGCTGGCTCGAATAAATTCCAGCCGAGAGGCCCAATTTGCGACCACTTTTTGCAGCATTTTGGGACGTATGTCAGCAATAACGCGCCGAATATTCTCTTCCAAGGCGTCAATAGTGTCGGGCTTAACTGCGTAGACAAGCGATTTCACATAACCCCACAAAAAATAGTCTCACGATATTGGAGGCCACGCCACTGGCCCACGACGCGAGATAATGCGCTCACCAAAAGTTTCCTTCAATAAATTGATTTATCGTTGGCTGTATGGCATGTAGCGCCGTCTTGTTCGAGCCAAAGGTCGTCCACATCAACATCCTCCAATTTAGGCACAAAAAAGTCATAAATCATGACTCTATAGCATTCCCCATTTACTGTAACGTTATAGCCGGTTTCATTTTTGAAGACCAATAATTCCCTTTGCCCCTAAAGCGCACCAAACAGTTACTTTTTGAGGATGTAAGGCGTCTCAACAACGGCTTGTGGATTTTTTTTGGCTTTGTGGGCTTTTGTATTACTATATGAATTAATAAATAAATGCGACAATATTGGTTATAAACGTACCCATTCGAACAACAGTGAGCTTAATCGCTAACAAAAAATGTACTTGTAAAAATCAGGATCGGTGTCCATCTCGTTTTAGGTCCATTCAACACGATTTGCAAACGCTGTTTCGAAGTAAGACTTTTCATTATGAAATGGCAAACCAAACTGAGCATAAATCAAGCGACAGCTGTCAAAAAGAACAACTCAGAAAAATGTGGCCAAATTGAAAACCACACGTCTAAAAAAACACCCTTATTATGTTTCATTTAAAAATAAAAATCGAATCGATTTAAATCGATTGGTTTCCACCATACACCGAAATATTATTGAAAGGTTCTCTGTTCAGAAAAAAAATTTAAAACAATTTCCCCTTTTCTAATTTCTGTGGGGCTATTCAGCAAAGTTATTGCTCATTCTTGCATTGCTGTCTATTCCTCAGCAGAGTTCAATTATTCATTATCAGTGTTCGATTTCTCAAAATGCCAAATGTCCTTAACCCTAACGAGGCGATGTGGAACTTAAGAGAACAACTTAAAGGTATATCAGTCTACACCAATGGGTCAAAGATGGACGTAGAAACTAGAACTGGATTTTATATAAATGATTTTTGGATATGCGAGTTATATTGATTGAATATCTGTTGTAGTGTTCTCCAGGCTGAGACAGACCGATTAAAAAATATAATAGCTTCTATGTTGATAGTTCGGGAGGCATTGATGCAGAAATCTAAAGTTAAGAATAGGAAGGATGTCACTCAGTACTTTGAAAATGTTATTGCATCATTGGTTCTCTGACACAGTTATGGTGTAGAGAACGATGTTGCAGATGAATCGCCACGTTTTGACTTGGCTACAAACGTTGCGAAAGTGAGCCCTCAACGGTCTTCTAGAAACATTGATTGATTGAACATGAATTTACAGATATAGACAAATTATAGGAAACTAGAACTACCCAGACATAGAAGCAAAACCCTGTCTAATAATGGCAAGAGTAAGGTTAGGGTGCTCCAAGATGCACTGACTGTACATTCTAGTTTATTGCGATGACAAGAAATTGGCAGATAGGAGTAGTCCAATATGATCGCTTGTGTAAGAATAAGAGATTAGCAGTTTGCAAAAATTTGATTATATGATGTGCATATTAAACTTGTGGCAAAAAGTCTATTAAATTCGTCTACAAGAAGCACATAGGTAAACCTTAAATAAACTGGGTTTTCTTATTTAATGAAAAAGATATTCTACAAAAGTATTATGTTTAACTAATTCTTATTCCCCTTCCTATATTCAGAGCCCACAGCAGGTGGTACAGCAGAAATCCTCAGAAAATCAACAAAAGCAGCACAAAGACATTTCTAAAAATATTGTCGATCAATTCATCGAAAGCGAGCAGAGAGCTACTGGAAACTAAATCAAATCCATAGAGCACTAAGGCAGCAAGCAGGCGAATTATCGTCACTCAACAACGCGTTCACAATTATTGCATTAAAATGAAAACATGTTTGGAATACTCTTTTTTTCTCATTTTTTATAATTAATAATAAAATGATTTCTTTATTACAAAACTAGTAAAAATGCTTAATTGATTTTAACTATAACTCAACACATTTAAACTCTTTTCAATCTTTTGAAATTATCTGTTGCAGGTTTGTTTGTTTTTTTGTTAGTTATTTTTTATCCCACTGGTTGTTGTCATGTCAAAGAACAAATAAAAGAAAAAGATCAAAAATCAAATAATTATAATTGTCTAAAACAAAAAGAGACGTTTTCCCAAATAAAAAATGTTTCGTTTTGTTGATGGAATTATAAGTGGAGAGAGATTGTATCAAACTCCCTGCTGCGTAGTGTTATGATGTTTCTATATAAAAAGTATTTATCAGTTATAGGAGGGAGGATCTTGAATGTGTGTTTGTGGAGGAAGGATGGTTTGTCGGTTGGTGGTGATGGTGGTGGGCGTCTGTCCAAACAATTGTTTACTGAGAATCCTCTTCATCACAACTGTCAGTCGTGTAATCGCTCAGATTTTCCGGCTGATCGTTATTTTCATGCTCGGATTCGCTCAAATCCCATTGGGGATGATCTGTGGGAGGTGCAGGTGCTTTCTTAACGTCCAATTTAAGTTCTTGCTGCTGGTCCATACCTAGGTAGGAGTCTGAAGGGGCGAAAGAAAAAATAAAAAAATTCAAAGTTGTTAATTTAAATTTTACTCATAAAAACGAAAACTAGGTCAATTCCTTCTTTTTTGTGAAATACATTGAATGATATAGTTCTTACCTGAACGTAGACAAACGTTAAACGTATAAACGCCGGCCCAGCGGGGCGCTGTGAATTTCAACTGAATTTCTTCCCTTTCCACCAAGTTTGTGACGTGATAAGGTGATGTCAGCAGGGTGCGTGATTTCCGATCACAGATATATGTCCACCAGTATTCCTGTTTCTCTTCGGGGAAGTAGGGGCAATGCACAGTGTGCGATATGCGTGATTTGCCTTCGAGTTTTTCGCGCTTATTCAATTTAGCCTGTAGTCTTTCCCACTCCTCATCATCATCGTCGTCCAGGGAGGAATTGTTTTTAGTATGTTTTTCATTCTCCTCCTCACTGCCCGACATGGAATCCTTGTCTTCTACATCACTGCCATCCACATCGGAATCAGCTTCCGAATCATGTTGTTGCGTTTCAGCCACATTATTAGCAGCAGCTTTAGCAGGCGCTGTGGGTTTCTTCTTTTGATTGGAAGCTGGCTTTTTGCCTCCTTTGCCACCTTTGCCCTTACGAGGTTTCGCCCAGGCGGATGATTTTTTAACTGGTGCCGCACTAGCGACTGCCTCTTCATCTTCAGCTGCTTGCTCTTGTTCATCAGCCCTTAAAATGACAAAAATAATTTTATAACAAATAGTCTGATAGCTTCATTTCTAAAAAAAAACATACTTAATGCCTTGCTTTTGTGGCACCTTGGAATCGCCGAACAATGTCTTCATGTCTTTGCGTATCAGCGTAACCGTGACGGTGACAATGGCGCCGGCGGTTACCACATTAGTATTTTCATCATCGATAACTTCACAGCGTATGGAGAAGTCAATGGAAGGCATTTTGCCCAAAACCCTCATGACGTTTTCATATTCAAAGTCGGTCAAACTCTTTAAAAGTTGACGACTTTCTTCGGGGGCCAGTTGTGCGAATTGTTGTAGATTCTTAACGTGTCGCTTCTTATTCATGAAGTACAAATGATCCTCGGTAACGTGTGGTAACTGCAGCAGGGGCGATTTGAATTCCCACAGAGCTTGTATGAGCATCGGTGACATTTTCATACAGTTCTCGATGGTCTCGATACTGGGTAGACGCGGTACGCGTTTCGCGTATGCCAACATTACCAACTGATGGACGCAGGATACCATCTCTTGGACCAAATAGGGACATTTCTTTACAATAAACTGACGATCCTTTTCCAACGTTTCGGCATTGAGCGGCATGCGTGACAAATGTGCGTGTAGTATTGCTCGCGCTTTGATGGAGTACATGCGGCACAGTGGATGTTCTTTACATTTCTCATTCAAATTGGGCAAATGACGAATTAACTGCAACGATTAAAAAAAACATTTTTTCAAATCACTCGATTAGTCAAATCAAAAGGATTTATAGATCTGGGCGTTTACTATGTATCTCAAAAGATTTTTTTTTATCGGAATCGGGTTATTGTCACTATATATATTTCGAATTCGTAAGACCCTTCTGAAAATCTGATTTCATTCCCGATTTCGGAAAATTCCTAACGGCTAACATGGCAAAACCCCCAATACCTGGAATCTTTTTCAAATGTAAACAACAGGCTTATGTTAAGGGCAGGTCAGTTGAGACTGCACTGCATGAAGAAGTACACCTAGTAGAAAAATCTATCGATGCTAACATGTACTCTCTGGCTACTTTTATGGGTATAAAGGGTGCTTTCAGCAATGTGCAATCCTTAGACTAGTTTGTCGTTGAACGCTTGGTAAAATACTGCATCAGTCAAATGCTAAGAAGTAGGTGGATGTCATGCGGAAGGAACGGTGTAAATATTGCAGACAAAGTATCTCGACAAGCTCTTGTGTCATCCTCTCAACACTGTAAACAATATACTATGGGTCTTAACTAAAGAAAATTTCGAACCTGTCTGCCATGCAGACGACGTAGTCATACTTATGAGGAGCAGACACTCAAACATACTCTGCAGTATTGCCCCTGATACATTGGGCTTAACTAAGGTTCACGTAAACTTAAAAAACCGAGAAACAAAGATTCCATCGTTTGAAGAACCTTGCTTCCAAGGAAGAGTTATCAAGCTGACTGATATAGTTAAATACCTTGGGGTTATTCTTAATAAGAAACTTTAGGGTGGGGCCTTTAAAATTTTAAATTTGAATCGGCTGTTAAAAATGGACTGATAGTTTGTTCAAATTTCTGGTTTTATTGGTGATGGAACACAAAATCATTCATATGACTACCACAACTGGCTCTGCAGATTGGCAGGAGATGAAGAATTCTACCAAAAAATTTCAGATGAAGCTACGTGACTACTGAGAATCCAGTGCATCCATAACGAGTCACTGTTTGGTGTGGATTTTGAGCTGGCGGCATCATTGGACCATTTTTTTCGAAATGAGTAAGGAGCGCCGCCGTTGCCGTCAATGGTGAGCGCTAACGCGCCATGCTCAACGTATTTTTGTTTCCAAAAATTCAAGAGAATGACATGGACGACATTTGGTTTCTACAAGACGGGACCACATTTCACTCAGACAAGGCAACCATCGATATTTTACGCACTGAACAATCAGCCGAAATTGTGATGACTTTTGGCCACCTCGGAGCTGTGATTTGAGCCCTTTGCATTATTTTCTGTGGGGAGCCATTAAGGATAAATTTTACGCAAAGCATCTAGAGACATTTGCTTTGGTTTGGATGATGAACGGGGGGCACGAACTCTAGTGTCACAATTAACGGCCACAATCTTCCTGGACGTATGGGAACTGAAAAACAGTGATATCCCATACCAATCAAAATTTCATTTACGAGGGCGACCGCAAAACTAACTGACCTGGCACATTTTCTTTTTTTTGTTTTTTAAAAGCAATCTTTTAAGCCATCTGTCAAAATTTCCGAAATATTTAATGATTATTTTCATTGTTACAGGTGATTGAAGTAAACAAGTTTATAATTTTTGAAAAATGGAAAATAAAGAGTTTCGTGCGGTAATTAAACACTTTTATATGAAAGGTTATACGCCACAATTAATCAAAGATGAATTGGATTCTGTTCATGGTGATAATGCACCATCATACTCCACCGTGAAATCCTGGGTTCGACAATTAAAAATAGGTCGTTCAAGTACGGAAGATGAACAACGCTCTGGAAGACCGAAAACTGCTACTACTATTGAACACATTAAAAAAATATTTAATGAAGTGACTAAAGATAGACGAATAAAGCTCAGAGAACTTGCTGATATTGTTAAAATACACGAAAAACAAGTTTGGAGTATTTTACGTGATGAACTCCGCATGAAAAAGCTATCCGCAAGATGGGTGCCGCGTTTGTTGACTTTGCCCCAAAAATCGTCCGTTGGACCAATTCCGAGGAGCTTTTAGCGATTTATCAGCGTAATCCAATAGAGTTCTTGCGCCGATTCATAACTGTTGATGAAACATGGATCCATCACTACATCCCAGAATGCAAAGAACAGTCAAAACAATGGATAGAAGCTGGTAAAAGTGGTCCCAAGAAGGCGAAAACTGTTAAGTCAGCAGGAAAAGTAATGGCCACAGTATTTTGGTATGCAAGGGGTATAATATTTATTGATTATCTTGAGAAAGGAAAAACTATAAATAGTGAATATTATTGTGCATTATTGGATCGGTTGAGTGAAGAAATCAAGATAAAACGACCGCATTTAGAAAAGAAAAGTTATTTTTCATCAAGATAATGCTCCTTCACACACTGCATTTTTAACTCAACAAAAACTGGCCGAATTACGATTTGAAATTGCTCCGCATCCACCATATAGTTTCCAAATTTAAAAAAAAAAACTCGGTGGAAAAATATGTTCGTCCAATAGCGAGGTTATTGCTGATACTGAGGCATATTTTGAAGGTCTTGAAAAATCTTATTTTTTGGATGGAATTAAAAAACTTGAAATACGTTTGAAGAAGTGTATTGAGTTGGAAGGAGATTATGTTGAAAAATAAATAATAATAATTCCAAAAAACGGTTCTTTTTATGTTAGGCCAGTTACTTTTGCGGTCGCCCTCGTATATTTAGGCTTTGGCAGAAATTAAGGCCCGAATTTAATAAACATGAAATCGAAGTTGCCACTGAAGAGATTCGACCCGAAACAATCGAAAATGTACTAAAAAAATTGGGTTGATCGGATGAGGTACTGCCGAGCCATTTGTGGTAGTTTTATGAATGATATTGTGATCCATTATTCAATGACAAAGTTCAGCTTTTCCAATAAAACTAGAAATTTGAAAAATTATCAGAACTTTTGTTCAGCCGATTCAAATTTTAAATCGCCCACCCTGAAGTTAAATAAACTAAGTGACGTAAAATGAATACCCTAACCGCGCTCCCACGTGTAACTTCCGAGCAAATGACATTTTCCATGACGTATTAAATTCGCTCTAAGCAAACACTGAAATATTTACGATGCAGCTTTGTACACTCTGTACTCTTTCGAAATGTAAGAAAACTGCAACTTTGTATACCAGGTATTGCTAGTGCTAGGTGTATTAAGTAATTTTAGGTAAGGTTAGTTGTAGTACAAATATATCTCTCGGCAGTCATTTCAAAAATACACGTGTATCTCTTTACACTCATGGTGTGAAGCAGTGAGATGCACACAATACAATTTGAAACTACTCCCTGACTAAACGATTACATTACAAAAACCAATGCTTGCATTTGCTCAGTTGATTATTAAGACAATGGAAAATAAACAAATTTAAGCAGAAATTAATTATACATTTTCATAACCTAAAGGGTCGATTTTGATACAAAACGTCTACTTTGGTTACTCCCCAGGTCAATTGTTATTTAATTTGAGAAATGCACTACTTACCGCCGGAACTTCTTCATTGTCCGATTGACGTTCGACCACTTGAGAGTTATGCCGTTTATCGAATTCCAAACTTGCTGCCAAAACCATAAGAGCCCGCTTCAACAACATATGCGGTGTTTTGTGTATAAAGTAGAAATACATCTGTGTTGTATCCAATAGAACCTTATCGCCCGAATAGCGAATGGAGCGATACCACCACATACCCACAACAGAGGGTAAAGCGACCATAAAGATAAGTCCATATAGACCCAAAACCCAGACGGAGTTTTCTTTTTCAACAATCCAGGACGGCAGGGCTATACCAAATGACATGGCACCGGGGCCATCTGGATTGCCATACTTTTCGTAGTTTCCTTTGGCAACTTCATCGGTTAAAGCCTGGTAGGCTTTGGAGAGCATCATGAAAGCTTTTTCATCACCGGTCTCTTTGTCAGGATGGAGTACAAGCGATAGTTTGTGGTAGGCCTTTTTGATTTCTGCCTTAGAAGCGGTAGGTTCGATCTTCAGAATTTCGAAGGGATCGAAACTCGCCATTTCATAGTCGAACTGCGAGACACGATATGCCAAGAAGATTAAAAGCGCCCAACCAAGGACCAGGCCAACTCTTATTAAGACACTCTTTAACGTCTGATATGGTTCAGCTGAAGCCAATATAGATTTCTTCCTAATACAATCTGGACATTGACAGTCTTCTTTCAGCTTCTCCGGATCTGAAACAAAAAAATAGTCAAAATCAGTGTGGGTTTCGTAAAAAATAAAGGTAAGCATTTGCAAAAAGGAAAATAAAATGCAATTTAGAATATTAGAACTTTGATTATGGCGGATTAAGAGATAGCAATATGGCTCTAATGACAGACTGATCTTCAGGGAATTTATATTTTGACCGACTTCAAATTCTAAGACTATCTTGCCATCCTGTGTATGTTGGTAGCACGCTTTATTGTTGTTAACGGTTGGTATTACAAAAACTCCCAATATGACATCAGCTTTCAAATGGGCTTTTCTTTTTTGGACTTTTCCACTATATAGCATTCTTTTTGTGGTATGAAATTTGCTTGGATGATAAACGCGGGCACGAACTCTAGTGTCACAACTAACGGCCACACTCTGAAAAACAGTGAAATTCCCATACCAATCAAAATTTTCATTTATATTTAGGATTTGACAGAAATAAAGGCCCGGATTTAACAAAGCCGATGCCAACACTCTTAAATCCGCAACGAACTGTCACTATTCGAGAAAGCCTTGGCTTATCATAGAGCACGTGCACGTGTTTTTTGATCCCCAAATGCGGCTGTTTTGACTTCCTTAGAGACAAAGTAAGCTCGTCAGAAAAGATGTCACATTTCGAACCCGAACTGAGAAGCCTTAACGAAGCGGATGGTCGTGTATCTTTAATGGCTAAGCCGCCAATTAGACCTTTTAAGCGAAAATGCGATGTTTTTGGCTTATAGACATCGACGACCGTCCATGTCCATTTTTGTTAAATCTCAGGATACACAAATCAAGAGTAAACGGATCAATATGCCTTCGCAGATGCGACAGTGCTGCTTGTAAACGTAGCCGCCAAAATGGAAATGTGCTTCGTAAGAAAATATGATTTTTCTAGCAAAATCATTGTCCAAACCAAGATGCTCTAAGGGCCAAACTGAGAAACGCTTACGAAGCGGATGTTCGTGCGCCTTCAATTGCTGTCTAGTGAACCTTGTCAGCGAATAATGCGAGTTGTGTGTACAAAATTAACATCAGGTTGATTAGATCAGAA
Source organism: Hydrotaea diabolus (assembly GCA_963513945.1). Taxonomy (NCBI): domain Eukaryota; kingdom Metazoa; phylum Arthropoda; class Insecta; order Diptera; family Muscidae; genus Hydrotaea; species Hydrotaea diabolus. Next base: position 173,551,089 of record OY740719.1, read on the forward strand.
GCAAGTCGATGTTCCCGGACTGAGTTGCACACTCTCGTCTAAGGCAGCCACATTTTCTTGATCCGTACGACGAAGGGAGCCGTGTGTTTTATCCACCAGCATGATAGCCTGAAGGCCGAAACTTTTTTTTTGAATAACTGCACTGTTCGGTGTCCGCAGCCTTGACTGTTAAAATTAGTTTAATAAAGGAAAGGAAATTAATTTAAGGAAAACGTCATTACGACCTGCCCAACGATAAATAAACCGTTGAATAAATCCGTTAACCCTTTGCAGGTCGGCGATTTTATACATTTTCAACCTGTATTTTTTGGAATATGACCAATATTACAAAATATGCCGTTATTAAGGTATGTTTATTTGTCATAAAGTATTTCGGCTATGGACAGGCGTAATTTAGGGACTCGGGACTTTAAAGCATTCTGCTATTGATCACTGTCACCAGAGTTTAGGTTAAATTGAAACTTCCTCTTGTGTGGCCCGCCTTTAAACAGACTTAGCTATGGAGTTGTGTTTTTTAGGGACTCACCGTAAGCCTTCTTAAGAAAACTGACTCCGGCACTTAGGTACAATTCATTTATTGCGGGAAAACATTTTTTTTTTAATTCCTTTTAGTTTAAAAAAATTATCAAAATTTAATTTTCAAGCTACAATGACCGTGTTCTATTGTCAACTCGCTTAGGAGGTCGCTAACGCGATTACTTCGTACCATTGAAATGACTAAAAAGAATATAAAAATGACTCAAAAACTACTAATAAAGCTTTTAAGTTATCGCCTTAGCGAACACTTTAATAAGCGAGTGCCAATAGAACACACAAGTTAATGGGCTTAAAAGAAAGTTTAGGGGTTTTCGATTAATTGTACAAAATAGCTTTATTACAATATATTTTGTAGTATGTATTAGGCTTTTCCAATTAAATACAGAAAAAATGTATAACATCGGTCACCGAACCCCAATATGTTAACGGATTTGGATGATTTTTAAATCGTTGGACGGGTCTTGCCAATACCTTTCGAAAGATACTGATTTTATGTAGCAAAGATATAGCCATTGTATCCTTACTTTGGAGGTCCGTAATTCTTGACCATCCGATTTTTTTTATATTTGAACTAAGGATCAACAGTTCTTCCTGCTGTAAAAGTTTGGGAAAAATCTGATTGTGGTTTGGAAAATACAGTTATGCCTTAAAATTTTACGACGATCAATAATAGGGTACCCGATCAATATTTCGTGGAGTTGTAAATGAAATGACAAATTTAATATACCAGCCACTATTTGGTGGAGGGTACGAGGGTTGTAGGAGGGTTGCTTATGTATTTCTGGCCTAGGCAACACTAAGTGTTGCCTGGCGCTATCTAAAATTTCCATTGGAAAGTTTGACGTTTTTTAGCAGAACGTTTTGACGTACGACCATCATTTGTGTTGTATACAGTGACTTGAAAAATCAATTTGTCAAAAAAATTAAATTAACTCGTGAACATTTTCGTGCGATAATTTTTCACAACTTTTGACGTGGATTATTACGACAAGAGTGCATCGATGAACTTAAATCTTTGTATGGCGATGAAGCACTGTGAAAAACTGGTTTAATTCAATCGTGGCCGACGCACAGTAGCGCCCGTAGAGCAAACGAGGTTGCAAAAATCAAAATTTTCATGAGCGCCGACGAAGTTTTGAATAAACCCATGTTATAGGAAACTTTTCAACGATTTCAAATCTGCCACTCTTAATAATATCACATTTTTAGTTTAGAAGATATAGCCGTTCAAAGTTGACCGACTTTCGGTTTTCAAAAAAACACACAATTTTTAGTGAATTTGTTGCGATTTCAGGTGTAATATCACGAAAAATAGGTAACGAATCGCCTTATTTTTTATTTGTATTGATTGATGTATTTATTAAATGTATAATGATAAAAAAAAATTAACTGTTTGCTTTGTGTTTCTCCTGGTAAATCACTATTTAAAAACTATCCGTTTTTTCACTATTTTTCAACTTTGACGGAAAATAAAAAAAAAATCTATATTTTTCTATATTTGCCATATTTGCAAAACCTGTTCATTGATTATTTCCTTACATAATTCAAAAATTTTAGCTGCCCGTACGTGCCCGTTTGGCTTCTAGAGGTAAAAAAGGTTAAAAAGACATGGTTGCAGAAATTGTATGGCGTCCATCCCTTATATGTTTTGACTGACAGTAGTTTGATCTAATAGTTTGAAAAAAACTACTCATTGAAATTAGCAGGTACGTACCTCACTTAAACAATACTTTGGCGTACAAATGGTCAAGAACAATATTGACTTATGGTCCCTATTTTTATTTTTTATTTTTAGGCATGGTAGCATAAGCCTATATATTGCAAAATAAGGATAATGCCTGGATTACTCTACGACTGAAAGTTGGCGCAACAATTACTGAAACCATTAAACAATTTAAGTACTGAAAACATGGCGTTGAACAATTTTAAATTATTTAAACTGTTTAGAAAGTCAACCACACCAATTTTTTTCACGGAAGCTGCTTTAGAATAACTTGATAGCTTATACGGAAATATTGAGAGAAGCGAAATTATAAAAAATAAATTTTATCTGATATATGCAAATATTAAGGCAAAATGGGTGAAATCTAATCGAACCATTCAGAACTTCAACTCCAAATACGAGGACTGGCTTAATGAAGACACCATCCTGGATATATTGGCAGTAGATAAACCCACCACATCAACCAGAGGAGCAAAAGGAAGGCCAAAAAAAGTATTGAGGAGTGTTTAATTTTCACAAGGAAGAGGAAACTTGCCGATGCCACCAATGACTTCACCACGAAGCAATTATCGGACGCGCTGTCTATTAAATTTACAAAGGATAGTGAAAGAGTTAGGTCGCAGATAACCAAATCTGTTGCTGATGCAAGCCCACTGCGACTAAAAAGGATTAAGGAAAGCATTCCCACGCCCACAAACGCACACATTAAAAAGTATGGATCCGAAGAAGCCTTGGCCTTGTTTATGGACTTAGAACTTGCCAAAGAGAAATATGAGAAACTACGGACATCTTTAACGCGACACGGCGCTGACGTTTTACCCGGATACAAGCATATTACGCAAGCCAAAATAAATTCACGACCACTGCATACGGAGTTTACGGAAGTCTCTGCGAAAGCCAATCTGCAGGATCTCATGGGCCATACAGCAAAACAGTTGTTGGAGAGTCTTCCTGAAAATGAGGTGAAAATTCTTCCTGAGAAGTTGACATTGATCAGCAAATGGGGCTGCGATGGATCATCCGGACAAAGCGTTTATAAGCAAAGGATATCTTCCGATGACGCTACAATATCGGACGGAAATATGTTTATGGCATCTGTTGTTCCTTTGCGGCTTAAATCTGATGTTTCCCTACACTGGAAAAATCCACGTCCGTCATCAGTGCATTATTGCCGACCAATAATGTTTCAGTTTGCAAGGGAATCGGCAGAACTCATAAGGACCACGGTGAAGGACATTGAAGAACAAATAAGCAAGATTAAGCCTACAAAGCTGCAAATTGGAGAAGGAAAATATATTGAATGCAATTACGAGTTCCATCTGACCATGGTTGACGGAAAAGTCGTAAACGAACTGACAGGAACAACCTCAACAATGTCATGCCCGATTTGCAAAAAGAGTCAGAAGAACTTTGGTAATTTAAACGATTCTACAAATGAGGAGAATTACGAATATGGAATGTCACCATTGCACGCAAGGATAAGGTGTATGGAATTCTTGCTAAAACTGGCGTATACCCTACCACAAGAGGAGGAAAACTTCGATGAAAATACATCAATAAAGGATAAGGAAAAGATCAGAAAGAAGCAAATACAGGATGCTTTTTTTAAACAAGTTGGACTAAAAGTAGACTGTCCCAAGCACGGATACGGTAACTCAAACGATGAAAACACTTCTAGGAGATTTTTTGAAAATGATGAGGCAGTAACTAGAATCACTGGAATTGACAATCAAATCGCGAAAAGATTGGGAACGATCTTAGATGTTTTAAACTGCAAAGAAAATGTCAATTCTACAAAATATGGAGAATATGCGTCGAAAACTGCATCTCTTTTAGCAGAAATGTATCCACAGAAGAAGCTGACCCCGACCGTCCATAAAATATTGGCGCATGGCAAAGATATAATTGAGTACCAGTCTTTGCCAATTGGAGAGCTTTCTGAAGAAGCACAGGAGTCTCTTAACAAATTTTATAAAAAATATAGATTGCAGAACACATTCAAAGCATCAAGGGTAAGGCAAAATAAGGACCTCTTCAACATGTTGGCAGCGGCGGCATGTGAAGTCAAGAATAAAGTTAGAAAATAATTAGTCTTTTAGATATATTAGTCTTTTAGATATACCTTCTCTTACGAACTGTGATGAATATTTTACAGAAAATTGAAAAAAATAAATTTAAAAAAAAAATATTTTTTTTTTTAATTTGTTGGGTAATAATTTAAAACATAAAACCTTAAAGAAAAAAAATAAAAACAATCTAAAAATTTAAAAATAATTTTTTTTAGTTACCATAAAATTGATTTTTCTACTAATTTTAACTTTGATAACCCATAATTAGGCCCCTACAGAGCGTAGCACCCTTTCCGCCCATTTCATAGGCTGAACAGTTATCTATCATATGCTGTTTAAACTTTTCAATTATCTTATTCGGTTCAAAAGATATGATTTTTGCAACGAAAAATCTCAAATGGCGCCACTGTGCGACGCTCGCTCAAAGACGAAGGTCGTCCAAAACGGCCGTTGTGCATTTCTTCCACCAGCATTTCTTGGGCATTTCTTCCACCAGCATACATTCGATATTGCATGAACACCTGGCCGTAAAAAGGTTTGTGCTCGTTGGATCCCGCACAATTCTTAGTGGTACACCACAGTTTGTTTGCCTGAAGTCTTCGGAGAAATTCGAAAAACGAACAGGAGAAGACGAATCATTGTGCACCATGACAAAGCGAGCTTTCACACATCGGCTTAAACCAGTGCCTTTTTTATCGGCCAAAACGTCGAATTGATGGGTCATCCGCCGTACAGCCTTGACTTGGCACCCAATGACTTCTTTTTATTCCCGCACATCAAGACAAAACTGAGTGGTCAACAATTTTCGTCGCCAGAAGACCATGTTTTGAGGTGTCTCAATCGGAGTGGGAAAAGTGCTTCGACAATTGGTTTGAGCGCATGCAAATGTGTATAAATCATGCTGAAGAATACTTTGAAAAACAATAAAACCATTTTTGATGATAAATATTCGCATTTTCATTATTAGGCCAGAAATATATAAAGCAGCTCTCGTAATAGGGTCTCCGAACAATATTTCGTGGTGTTGTAAACGAAATGACAAATTTAATATACCATCCACTAGTCGCAGGAGGGTATACAAAATAGTTAAGTTTTACAAAAAAGTTTTAGTTGTTGTAGCAGCATATAGTGCCGGGATGACAGCCCTTGGACGAAGAGAGAAATTTTTTGCCTGCAACAGGTACTCACGATATTCTCGAGGCCCGTATAAACTCAAGTCTTGCTGAACTTTTGGATTGGATGACTCAACGATTTCTTGGTTAATGCTGGTAAGCACCCTTGTTTATTACTTATCCAGGGGTATGTGTGTTAAGCTTGTTGAATTAATAAGCTGTTTATGGTTAGTTATCGGTGATCGCTTGGAGTTTGGAAACATAGATTTCTTTCAGCTAGTGTCACGTTTGGTCAGATGAAACTCTACAATTGTGGTGTTCATTTGCATTTTAGAGTCAAAAATATGCTTTTAGATGTCACAGGGTAACTATTGCATACAATTGGTTTTAATTTCGTTCACATTTAACAAACGTAAGACTAAGCTTTTGTATTGAAAAGGACGCCGCCTTTTATCCGTGGACTTGAGCACGTGGAACATGTCTCGAAGGCTGTAATACGTATTTTTAGGATGTCCTGTTGGTAGAATTTAAGGTTTTTTCTATAAGTATAATACTATTACGAATGGGTATGTAATGAATTGTTTTCAAAATTCTGTTTTTCAGATCTACGAGAAATCATCAAGTATTATAACTGTTTTTTTATGCCTAGTGCTTGAGAGATATTTTGTTGTTACACTCGCTAGATTTTGAAATATACTTTCCATAACTTCAGAAACAGACTTTTATTTACGAGAAGGTTGGTTTTTACATTCTGGTGTTGTGCTGATTGTCGCCAGTGATAGTTCCTTTACCTAAATGAGTACATAGAACCTCTAGCTATGTAAGGGGTCTTTTTAAGGTTAAGTTTTATTATTTAATGAGACGTTAAGCATTGAAAGAAAACTAATGTTTTCTTGAAAGAATTATATTTAGATATTTACCGGTTATAGGCAGTTTTTTCTATTTTATGCTCAGTTCTTAGGAGATATTTTGTTGTTACAACTGCTGGTGTTTAAAATATACTTCCAATTGGTTTAAAAAGCTCTCATGGAAAATAACAACCGGAACAGACTTTTAATTCATTCACAGGAAGGGGGGGTGGGGGGGTGTGATTTTTGAACTCAGATTTCGTGCTCACTGTCGCCAGTGGTAGTTCACTTACCTTAAAACCTTTAGCCATGTATGGGTTCTTTTTATAGGTTAAGTTTTATTATTTAAAGAGATATTTAGAAAAGCAAGAAAACAAATGTTTCTTGGAGAAATTGTTTTTAGATATTTACTGGTAAAACGCAGTTTTTGGACTTGAAGGTATTGCTTTTTATAAATAAATAAAAGAGTTTTACTTTTACATATATTTATCAGAAAGCTTGAAATAAATCCGGGCAATCTCAAGCCAATTTCCGGGATTACGGGGCAGAAAAATAAGCGAGCATTTTTCGGGAGAAAAACTATAGACATGACCAGCAAATAACTGTGTTCTGCCAACAAATTGACAGAAGTTAGACATTAATAAATGTCTAACTATCACGTCTAAAATCATAGTGTCCCTGATCTTTCAAAATGTGTATTGTCTACGACTAACTTCTTGGTTTCTTCATTATGAGTAGAGTACTTCTTGGCACAAAGGCAATTATGTATTTTTATTATTCAAGGTGTGAGCGCCTCTTTCACTAAAGTTTTGTAAGCAATATTTGCCATTTCTAAGGGACACCATTCATGTTCGGGTGTTGGATGGCAGGTGGCATGAATTTGTGAGTTTTCTTACAAAAACAAAGTTGTATAGGGATCATTAGAGCAAATCGTTCTAACTGACACTAACACTTGTACAAACAAACATGACGACAACGACGACTCTCTCTTAGGTAGCGCTTTCACTATTGTCTTTAGTGAGTACTGAAGAAAACACACATAGAATAATAAATGGAACGTAACCACAGCACAGTTAGTTGAATCACACAGATACAGTGTTTTCGTCACAAGACAGAGTTAGAATGAACCGTGTCAGAAAACTTCTACTCTGGATGTGAATGTATGCATGTCCGTACGTCGCATTAACCTATAATTTGAATTTTTGTACTTTCAGATCGATCAATCGATGTTTTAAGACAGGGCTGCGGTTTTTTTTTTTTGCCAAATCACTCATCACTCACCTTCTTTCTTTTTGCGTGGCCAATAATATATTGTGGTTGGTATCAAAACCAGGGCTAAAAATGACAGCAGGAAGTAATAGAAAGTTCCGCCACTTTCATCGTATTGGAATTTTTGTCCAGCCATCGCTAAGAACTTGGTGGGTTACTCGCTACTCCTTGGCTTGATGTGTTGAAGATTGTTGCTACTCCGCTCGCTATTTGCTACTCCCATGCATCCACTGCAGCACTTGTTGAACACGTTCTAGGGGTTTCCTTGGGAAACCTAGATATCAGGCTTTATATTGTAAATAAATACTGCGTACGAAGATTACAATTATAAACTAGAAAATTGAAGTAGTATTTTACAAATATTTTATTTTTTTCCAGCGTAAAAAACTCTAGTATCTCTTCATACTTTACTTTTGACACGTCTCTCATACAGAGTTTGATGTCGATATTAAATTAAAGGCGGCGTCGGTGCGTCTATTCTTCACCGGCGAAAGCATCGTCATTTCTTACGTCTTGTTCACACTGCACATTGTAATCCAGCCGGCCAGCCAAACCATCAACAACGAATAATGCCTACACCAAAATGTTTTATTCTCTTTTATCTTTTTATTTATTCGAAGATACACACCAATTATATTTTCTGATGGAAATTTTAAATTAGTGTGTAGAACACAATCCTACAAGCAAGTGTTCATCAAGCGGAAAATGTCCAATAATGTCCGCTATTCTTCGAATTGAGAATTGACATTTTTTTTATTTTTCTAAGGTCTTAGTAAAATGTTCCAAAATTGATAAACTTCACATTGAACATCCTTTTTCAGGCATTAGTTTTGGTAATGGCGAAAGAACGTAATTTAATTTACGTATATATATATATATATATATATATATATATATATATATATATATATATATATATATATATATATATATATATATATATATATATATATATATATATATATATATATATATATATATATATATATTTTTTTTTTTATTATACTGAATTTTTTCTAGTAGTTTATGATGTTCTATTTAACATTTTGATGCATGAAGCCCCAACGGGCTTCGAATTACATGTCAATAAAGAAATGAAATAAATGTACATAACAAAACTTAAACGTAAATTTAGTACAAAAAGTTTGGATATAATACGTTTTGGAAATTTTTGATACTTTGAGACGGCTATATCTCGGTGAACCGAACCGAGCTATTGAATGGAAGAAAAAATTTCAAAATATAATAATCCGAAAAAAGTGTCTTACGCAAAGTTGTAGCTATTGATTGAAGAAAAAAATACAAAATAAAAAAAAAAACAAAAAAAAATGCATCTGCTGCATTGAAATCACGAAAATCAAAATTTTTCGCAATTTTTTATCTTTATTGGTCAATAACATGGCTTAACGTCCGCAAATATGTTTTTTTTTTATTTTTAACTTTATTTTATATAAAAAAGTGCCCAAGACGATGACCCAAAAAATGTTGCCTGTGTTTGTTGAATGAGAAAGTTGGATCGGCTGGATATCGTTTGTTTCCATAATGGTACAATAATAAGCGTGTTTTATTTTATAGGCTAACTATTTCGCTAGTTAACAAACAAAACGCATTTGCCGCTAAAGGCCAGTACGGAGCTTTATGCCAAACTTTTGCCTCCATAAAACACACGTGTTTGTGTGTGTAAACAAAAACCTTATGATCAATTTTGTATTGGTTTTTTTAATCAGTGGTACACAGTAATACGCTACAAAACATGTGCGTGCTCATAAGGATTATACGTGTTTGTGTGTAGGACCATCGGACAATTGATATTTAAAATGAAAACTTGACATATAAAATGAAAATTTAAAAACTGTACAGGCCTTAAGGCATTTAAGATTTTTTTTTTTTAATTTTACATCAATTTAGGAAATCTGTCAAATTTTTAACTGTTATTAGTTAAAAATGATCAACGTTAATTTAAAACTTATATTAGTTAGAATATATATTAAATTACAAAAATTAAGCGTATAATTGGAAATTTTAAAATATGAAATAGAGTTGCACTTATCGAGCCCTAACATGTGAGAGGAAAAACCTTGCTTTTTTCGTCTACTATGTCTCATATGTTCCATTGAAAACATGAAAAAAACAATATAAAAATAGATTTAGCTGAAACAAAAAGCGGAGATTGAAAAACTTAGTTAAAGGATTTTTTTGTATTGTCAAATTATAACTTGCACAAAAGAATGTAAAGTTATTTGCCAAACAACAAATGTATCAAATATAACTCTGAGCAAGCTTGCCATTTTGATTATTACATTTAGATGACATTTATGTGGTTAGTTCTGAGAAAAAAGAAAACCTAGTGCATGGCACAACATTTTATCAAATAATGAATAACAATACATAGGTGTAAATTTGGATATAAATTTTGTTTATTTTAGATGTTTGCTTTAATCCTACATGTTAAATGTGGAGCGAGTATTTGAAACAATTAGGGGTTATATTTTGGTGCAAAAAATCAATAAAGCTTCAGTGCGATGGAAACTGCAAAATACCAATATTATGGTATTTTGCAGTTATAGTATGGTTAAATGTGACAGAAACCATGACACGGCATCATTACTTTCATCAATTCGAACAATTCAATTCAAAAACTATTTAAATTTAATAACTATATGTAATTTGCAAAACTTTAAAATTTAGGCTAACATAGCCTTGTTCTTTTCAGGTTACTAGACAAGCATTTGTATGGAAGTTACTCGGTAAGCAAGCGAGTTGGCTGTTACTCGGTAACACAACGAGTATTTTTTTAACAAAAATAATATTATGACACACCCGGCTTGTATAACACAATCAAAAACATATGTTCTTTGTTATTGATACAGAAAGAAAATGAATAGAAAAAAAGTAAATAGAAAAAGCGGGATAATATCATTTCCATAAATACAATGATGCAAAAACGGCAAGTGTAAATCTTTATTGTGAAGATTTAGAGAAATTTCGAAGTAGCTTTATTATTTTAAAAGTGACAAAACGAAAATTGTGGATCAGGAACGAGACGTCGATGCTGTTGGCTTGCTACAAGGCCAGAAAGAGCGAATTTGAATGTCCCGGCGAAAAATAAACATGTTTTAGAAGACATGATTTGTCAATAAATGTTAACAAAACAAGAAACTATACGAAAAAACAAAATTCGATTTACACAATTTGCTTTGTCTTATGTTGAGCTTATGCTGCCATCTGATTCAAAATGTTGTTGAATAATGCCAGAATCCCATATTGCTAACTAAAAAGGTAACTAAGCTAGTTACCTGAAAAGAACACGGCTAATATGAATGTCAACAATGGATGACAATCAAAATACTGTCATGTCATTCTAGAAAGAAAAAATTCAGTTATTTGCGTGACTTTACCTTAAAATGGGTGGCAAAAATAAGACTGAAGAGTTAAAAATAATCATAACTATTTGTTTTTATTTTTTTCTCCTTTGTAGTTTATATTGCTTTTTATGGACATTTATGAGGGCTACATATGATGTTCAGCAACGCGTCAAACTTATTGAGTTTGATTATTCTTGTGACAAGTATGTATATTATCTCAACTCAACGATATTATCGTCGTCACTTAAATGTCAGAACAGCATCCAGTAACAAAAGGATTATTCTCCCGTTTTGTGAAACAGGGATTAGTGTCAAAATACTAGGGTATTGCATCAGCGTCAATTACCACCCCCCCCCCCCCCCTATGTACTATATAGGGCGGTTAATAAAGTTATCGGTCAATATTTTTTTAACGGGACTTTGTGTAGGTCTATGATTTGCGTTCGCATGTTGAGAAAAACCCTAACTTATTGTTCCAGGAGGACGGAGCAAAAGCGAATACCGCAAGAGTCACAATAGAACTTCTTCGTAATCTTTTTTGTGATCTCTTCAATCTTATTTGGGCCACCCAGTGTTATTGTGCCATGGTTTCAATATTTTTTTTATTTTTCAACCATCATAATTTCGAATTTTCTTAATGCTAATAATAAAACAAATGTTAAAATATACATGGGTGATTCTGAGATTATGGTCCAATTTCGACATCATTATTGACATTCGAATTTAATATTTAATTCAGGTAGATGTCTTAGTTCTAAGAAAGACTAGTCATTTTTAAGAGGTACACATCAAAATTGTTAGCGGAATCATGCAACAATTTAAAAATATGACCTCCAGGGAAAAGACTCATTGAACAGAGAAATGACGAAGACAGTAAAATATATAGTATTTTTTCTTTAAAATCAACAAATTCATTTTAATTCAGTTTTTTTGTAAAAATAATAAAAGAAAAAAATCTTTGGCAGTCATTCCCCTGTAAAAATTTTTGGCAGGGGAATGATGAATTTCTACTAAACCCCCTTTAATGTTTATTTAAGTACTTACCTTACAAACTTGTCTTGAGCTTTTTAAAAAACAACACAGGGGAATGACCAAATTAAGTGTGAACGTTCGTAACGAGTGACAAAACACGACTTACTTAGTTTTAATAAGACTGTTGACGAAAAAACTATTAGATGTGCTTCAATCAGGATTGGTTTGGAATTTGAATTTTAGCGAATATTATATTTTACATGAGAGAAAATAAACATCCATAAAAATATAAATTGAATAAAAAATTTTAATTGTTAATAGCAACAAAATTAATTGAATATTATTTTATAATAATTAATATTTTTGTAAAAAATTGAAAAAAATTCAATTGAAAGTAGCAACCAGGGTAAAGATATTTGAACGCTTTGGTAGGAAATTTTTTGAAGTACAAATATTTTTTTTTAAAAAACAATTTTAAAGACTTTGAAGGTCCTATAAAGATTTATTGTGTAGTAAATAATAACGTATAATAAATTTTATTTTCCCGCTAGAAACAACCAAGGACAACAAAGTGGGCCATAATCTCAGAATCAACCATATAATAATTAAATATGTTTAGTGATTCCTTTTATACATATGCTTTTTCACTTGGGTGTTAAAATATATGCAATGAGCTTCTTTATATTTTTTAGTGTTTTCTTTTTTATAAAAAAGTAGTTTTCAAATACGTAAAGTGATTCCTTTCTTACCTTTGCTGTTTCCCTTGGGGGAAAATATGTAAAAAAATAATCTCATAAAGGCTTTGCCAAAGACCACAAATTATTTCAATTAGAACATATTAAAATAATAGGCTTTTAGGCCGCCGTGTTGCGATGGGAATCTGCACGTCTATCATGCCTGTAAACCCACGTTTAACCCAAATTTTCAGATACGCGCTTCTTTGTAAGAGATTTATCTCCATGTAAAAGAACTTCTCTATAGAATGCAGTAGCCGTTCAAAGCCGACAATAAACAGTAGGTCCTGGTCACGCACAGCTTACTGATTTGATAGAATCAGGGGATGATTGTTGTCGGACTTAAGTAAGTAAAATAATAGGCTTGTTTCATTTGACAAGCTAACAAATTTGCTAGTTTTTTTGAAAAAATCGTCATTTGCCGCTGTGTTATTCCTTCAAAACTTGAAAATGAATAGAAAAAAAGTAAATAGAAAAAGCGGGATAATATCATTTCCATAAATACAATGATGCAAAAACGGCAAGTGTAAATCTTTATTGTTAAGATTTAGAGAAATTTCGAAGTAGCTTTATTATTTTAAAAGTGACAAAACGAAAATTGTGGATCAGGAACGAGACGTCGATGCTGTTGGCTTGCTACAAGGCCAGAAAGAGCGAATTTAAGTAAGTAAAATAATAGGCTTGTTTCATTTGACAAGCTAACAAATTTGCTAGTTTTTTTGAAAAAATCGTCATTTGTCGCTGTGTTATTCCTTCAAAACTTGACATTTGAAACATAATTTTACTATAACAGGATTTGTTGCATAATACGAAAAATAATGTCAGCACCGAAATTAAAAGAAGGATCGTGCTGGCAAATAGATGCTACTTTGGGCTAAGCAAACAGCTAAAGAACAGAGCCCTCTCTCGACGAACGAAAATAACGCTTTACAACACGCTTATTCTACCTGTGCTTTTATATGGCGCTGAAGCATGGGTACTTGCGAAAGCAGACGAAGCGATGCTGGGTGTGTTCGAGAGAAAGATCCTTCGCAAAATCTATGGGCCCAGCTGTGCTAACGGAGAGTATAGACGTCGAACGAACCGTGAGCTGTATCCTGACATGAACGTGGTTAAGCGAATCAAAATACAGCGATTGCGCTGGCTAGGACATGTCAGTCGAATGGATCAGAATGCTCCAGCTAGAAAGGCGTTGGACGACAACTACTACGGAATGCGCAGACGGGGTAGACCGAGGCTCCGGTGGAAGGACCAAGTGGATGAAGATATGAAAATCCTTGGTATTACGAACTGGAGACAGCACGCACAAGATCGAAGTGCTTGGAAAACATTTCTGACGCAGGCTAAGACCAACAATAGGTTGTAGCGCCAACTTAAGTAAGTAAGTAAGATTTGTTGCAACAAACCTTAAATTTTAACGTAATGAATAATTTGAATTATGGTCCTTAACTATATACTTGAGTGTCTACACTCTTTTTAAGTAATTCACGCTAAACATTTATTTTGTTTAAATACAACAAAGTACTTATAAGCGGTATTTTATGTTAAGTCTCTATAACTAAGACTATATTTATAAATTTGCTATATTTCACTCATTTCTAAAGTTTTGCTTTATTTGTTTGCTATTTTCATTCTATTTTAACCGAAAAAATAGAGCGGCATAGATGTTATTATAACGTTTTCACAAAAAAAAACAGCATTTGTATGGAAGTTACCTAGTTAAAAAGAGAGTTAGATTCAAGTCTCTAAAGAAACGAGTTACGACACTTATTTTTTAACAATATGTCGAACATGATACACCCTGCTATATAAAAACACCTGTTTATTCTTAGGTAGATAAGAAGAGCTCTTATCGGCAAATTCATATCGAGCTCAAGTGCACTATAAGGGAAAAGTGAAAATATATCAACTCATACTGATAGTTCATAGCCATTTTTAGAAGGTTGCTTTGCAATAGTGTAGCTATTAAATATGTTCCATTGATAATTTTACTACAAGTGATGTAAGACTCTGAAATAATGAACGATAATGACTTATATTTTCCAGAAAGTATGACTAGACTAATTTAATCCTTACAGAAAAATTATTATATACTCGGGTAATAACGACTACTTATAGTAGCTAAAATAATCGAACTAAGTCGGAATTTATGCTAACAAAACTACTGTTTTCGTAATAACGTCTAGAATCTTTTACAATTTAAATTTAAAATTGTTATCAAGTTCGTTAGCCTTGTAAAAGTTATGATAAAATAAGAAGAAATATGAATTAAGTTGTAAGTCCTAAGTTCGTTGTAAAAAACATAAATCGTCCTAAAATTGACTCTAAACCGTTTTTCGATATATTTTTTTGAAATAAATTTAACCAATTGTTTGCTCTGCTCGAAAAATTATTTTCACAGCAATTTCACAAAATTCAATTTTATATGGAGTTTATTTACTCATTTTCACAAGAAATAGCGATCATAGGTACCAATCATAAGATCGGAATAAAATTGGGGATCGGACACATGAGACCAAAGAAGCCCATAAGCAGCCTTAATTGTCTAAAAATGCGCCCAATATTAAATACGGGACACAAATTGAAGCAAATTGCAATACGATTCCATCTTTTGCTTTTTTAAGACCTGTCTTAATTTGAGGTTCTTTGTCTCATTATCCCTGTGGAACCCAAATAGGTGCTGAAATTAATAAAATTTAAGTAGTCAAAACAAGCGACCAACGCTATGAACGTATGTGTTTACAAATGAAAGTAAATTTCACTTATAATCCAAAAATGGATTTTTTAGATAATGGAGTTTGAACTTCGGATTTTCTAAATAGAATATCGAATTCATAATGAGGGGTTTATAAGATTCGGTACATTCGATATAACGCCTATTTACTTGTTTATTTTATTATTTACTTGTGTTATTTAAAAATTCCCAGAAATCTACAACAATTAACATTTCGGGACGTCCCTTCTTGAAAACGGCTCGGCTAAACCTAATTTCATCTTTTTGATATCACCTAAAATTTTATAACTTTTGCCGTAATTATTAAAAAACTTTTTAATTTAACGTCATTCTAGATATTTAGCCAGGCGTTTAAAGTGCCACTACAATTTGACACAATCGCATTCCCAAAGCACACAAGCAAGAGTGGCAACACTATTTCCACCAATTCAATTTCACACCAAAAAAAGACAGAGAAAGAAGAAGCATCGAACACATAGAATATAATAGAAAACAATAAACGAAAAAAATCAAAAGTAATCAGAAGTTTGTCAAGTAAACTCTCAAAAAAAACGGTGCCATTAAAATCGTAAAAATAACGTTAAATATTTGAACAGAGCTTCAAGTTATATTTGTGTCGGTCAACAACACAATAATAATGTTGATAATAACAAAATTAAAAGTGTTAAAATATAATATAATGTTTAATAAAGCATTGGCAAAAATGTACAACTCGAAGCTAGTGAATAAACAATTTAGTGGTACCACGGAATATGGCTGAAAAAAGTAAAACAAATAGTGGTACCACTAATTTAACAAATGTACCAAAGTGAAACTCGTGATAATGAGGTGGTTAAAAGAGAATGCCAAAGCGGTTGCCGCTAATGGCCGGCAGGCGTCTCTCTAGTGCTGCCACCGTCAAAAATGCAGCCCTGAAATGTTGCCATTTGTAGTGTTGTGGTGCTTTTATGTGTATGTGTGCAAAACCATACGAAATGGTAATAGATCCAATCCACACACGCCATATTTAATTTCCAAAAAGCAAAGAAAGCCATTTTTCATTGAATATCAATGCAATTTTCGTTTGTAAAATTATAAAAAACAATGTTAAGTGTTCATTGAAGTGTGTTGAAAAACAAATTGATACTTTTGCAAATAAATTCAACAGAATTTTTTATATAAAAGGTAAGTGAATATTTTCTTGGATGCGCAACAAAATGAATTTCTTTTCGTCCATCCTCTTTGTATCATTTAATGGTCTCTTGGTTGGGTACGGGAACGGGGCTAGCTAGATGTATTTTTCATTACTTTTTTTTTGATTCGGGTAATGGTTTCTTAAGTTTTGTGTAAAAGTTACATCGGAATAAATTGTCATTGTATGTGATATGAACTGTGAAGTTATTGAGTGTTCATTTGTATTGATTTTTAAATCCTCTAATCATATGCATGATGGAATTTTCTTTTGATTTAATTCCGATATTTTTTTTCATGTGTGTATGTTTTCTCATCATCTTTTCCCTATTTACATTTGCAGTGTTGCCAGAATGGCCCATTATTATATACAAAGCCTTGATGACAACATAAAACTTTATACGACGGATGTCCAAGTGGTTCATGTGGCCGGCGATGATGTTGGTGTCAGTAATCCAAATAGAGCACAGGTTCATAGTTATAAACTAATACTAACAACACGCGTCTTGATATTGATTTTTTTGTTGTATTGCAATGTCTGAATTTTCTGTTAAATGTTTGTTTTTGTTAGCAAGATAACGGTGACAAACGGGAACAATGGGGTTGCGAAGGCGCAGGGAGTCTGTCTGAAATATCAGTAGAGCAGAGAGATGGACATAAGGTGTATTCAGTGTCTTGAGAGCCTGGGCAATTATTGCATCAGAATTGATGAAAATCAATTGAGCGTTCTGTTTTTTTATGCAATTCAGTTGTGGTCAGTTTGTAGGGATCTTCAATTGTCAAGGTTATTTAGGACATGCTGGGTTAACTTAAAGTCAAATGTGAAGTCAGCAGCAGTTATAACTATACATTTGCAGAATTCTCGTCTAAAAACTCAAACCTATTTATTAAAAAAGGAACATAATACAGGAAAACGTGTCTTTGGGCACATATACTTATAATTCCAAATAAAAGGAGTCTGAATAAAAATGTCTGAATTATTTTAAATAGTGCCTGTTCATTAGCTGAATAAACATAGGATGGATTTTTTTTAAACTATGTCTTAAGGCTCCGAAATATTGCTGTGTTCTTGAAAAGTTCCTGTTTTAGCTTACAGAGGTTTCTCACAGATTTCATGCCCAATTTTCTATTTCATATTTAGCGGACGTCTCTCTCCGATTTGGATTTTATGAATAATGTGACATCGTCACACCGCAGACAATCTTAGAAGGGGCTTAACCCTTCCGGTCCCTATATTAGGTCGAAAGTATTTAGACCGGCCATATAGTAATGAATTAAAGCAGAATAAAAAAGAGCCCTGGATGCCCTCGACCAATTAAATTGAATTTGTGAATTTTTGAGAAGGAATTTGCGTTATCTAAGGATAAAGACTGACAAAGTGAACATTTGCTTATCTTCTTTTTTATTTAAATCTACCGATAAAGGAAAACGTTTTTCAAGATCAGATTTAACATGTAGCTTAGGGTCCTCACAATCTAGAAATGGTCTTTTTTCAATTCAGATAGGGAAGCAAATTAAATTTTTAAAGCCGGCTTAAAAGAGTGGGGAGAAAAGTAAGAAAATAAAGAAAGTTTGTGATCGAGCTTAAGATCAACAGGAGCAAGACTAACATCTTCGTTCAATCCTCCAAACGGTAAACCGCAGCTTTAATAAAAATAATGAGGGTATAAATTATTAGATCTCAAATCAAAACTGGCCAAACAAACCATGCTTTGTTGAAGACTTTCGATATTTATGTAGTATCATTGTAGTTAAACAATCACGTATGAGGAAGATCTTACACACGAAAATGTGGGAAACATTTACGATATGGGTTTGAAAGATTGATTAGTTTTAGATTTCTTTGTTGGTCTCCCTAGTGAGAATTAAAAGTCAATCTGTTAAATATTTTAAAAGTTATTCAAAAAGTTTCCATTTAATGAGGTTACTCGGTTATTAATGTGTAGTCACTTGATGATCTGGTGTTATTTGGCTGATAACTTCGTATACGGTACCTCTTATGCTGAACTGTGCCACGGACCAGCTACTGAAACACTTAAGCATGAAATACAGGTTTTTTAGGATAGCTCTGAGTGCATTAGGACTAAGGCAGACGTCTAGCAGCATGCCAATATCCGAAAGGCTATCATTACAATAATCCCGAATTCGAATCATCCAGCCATTGTTTATACGAGGATTGCTATATATATTTCTGTCCTAGACAACACTAAGCGTTGATTTCCTGGCGCCATCTGACATGTCCATTGGAAAGTTTGACATTTTTGGCATAAACGTACTCAGAACTTTTTGACGTACGACCATCATTTGTGTTTACAGTGACTTGAAAAAAAAAAATTGGCAAAAATAAATGGAATTAACTCGTGAACTTTTACGTGCAATCATTTTTCACAACTTTCGACGTGGATTACACGAAAAGACGTAGATTTCACGATAAGAGTGCATCGATGGACTGAAATCTTTGTATGGCGATGAAGCACCATCCTATAGCACTGTGAAAAACTGGTTTAATGAATTCAATAGCGGCCGACGCTCGTTCAAGGACGAAGTTCGTCCAAAAACGGACGTTGTGCCAGAGAACATTGATGCCGCGCGTGAACTGATAATGCAAGATTGTCATGTGAAATACCGTGAAATATAGGCATCCTTGGGCATTTTTTCCACCAAAAAGGTTTGTTCTCGTTGGATCCGCACAATTTGACAATCAATCACAAAAAGGCTCGAGTCGATTGGTGCAAAGAAATTTTGAAAAAAAAAATACGATCGCGGTGCTTCAAAAGACGTTTAGAAGATCGTCACAGGTGAAGAATCATGGATCTATGAGTACAAGCACGAAACAAAACAGCAATCGTCCGTGTGAGTCTTCGAAGACGAGCCAAATCCAACGAAAGTTGTTTGTGGAAGAAGCACTTCGAAGCAAATGGTCGCCTGTTTCATCGCCAACTGGTAATGTGGCGACAGTTCCGCTTGAACAACGTCGGACGGTCAATTCTAAGTGGTACACACAATTTGTGTGGCTAGTCTTCGGAGAAATTGGAAAAACGAACAAGAGAAGACGAATCATCGGCTCAAACCAGCGCCTTTTTGACCGGCCAAAACGTCGAATTGATGGGTTATCCGCCGTACAGCCCTGACTTGGCACCCAATGACTTCTTTTTATTCCCACACATCAAGAACAAAAAGCGTGGTCAACGATTTTCGTCGCCAGAAGATGCTGTTGAAGCGTTCAAAAACCATATTTTGGAGGTGTCTCAATCGGAGTGGAAAAAGTGCTTCGACAATTAGTATGAGCACATGCAAAAGTATATAAATCATGTTGGAGAATACATTGAAAAACAATAAAAACATTTTTGATGATAAATATTCGCATTTTCGTTATTAGGCCACAAATATATTAAGCAGCCCGCGTATATATACATTCTGCATTTTGTTAGCGAAAGCAAAAATTGTAATTGAAAGCATTCACGTTTAAGTTGCAACGATCTGAAGATATAAATTTCACACGATAGGAAAGAAATCTGCCAGCTTGTGAAAAATTATCGCACGAAAATGTTCACGAGTTAATTCCATTTTTTTTTGCAAAATTGATTTTTTCAAGTCAAACAACACAAATGATGGTCGTACGTCAGAATGTTCCGAGTACGTTTATGCTAAAAAATGTCCAACTTTCCAATGGTGTCAGATGGCGCCAGGAAACACTTAGTGTTGCCTAAGCCAGAAATATATAGAACAACCCTCGTATATCCCCTCAGTGCTATTTTAATGGAATCAAAAATTATAAAGTTAATCCCAAAAGTTGACAACATTCGTTTACAAAACGACATTGATTTTACTTTCGATCAAATTTGAGCTTTGTGACGGGACTTATAATTTAGAAAAAAAAATTGTTAAATATTTTTGTGACTCACACCGACGAATCTTTTATTTTTAATGCTGCCTTCCATTAGCATTTTTAAAATTTCTAGTTAATTTATCCTGATCGTCAGATAGGCGTTTAGAAAATTTTGCAAATGTCATTTCCGATAAACTTTCAACGAAATTTTTAATCAAATAGTGGAGTTTTCGTACGTTTTCGAATGCAGCATTAGCATCGATTGTATTAAGTCAATTTTTTTTGCAATCGCTTTCTTAAAAATGCAAAATTACGAAATCTATATTTTAAAATATTCAAAAGTAAAAAAATTGTGTACATTAATTTTTCCAAAACAACGTTGTGGGCGTTGGTGCAACAATAGCGAGAGGATTGGGTTGGAATCCGGGTAAGAACAGGTTACGGTTTCGCCTGCCGGCAACCCTTGGAGTGAGAGCATAGTAAGAATAAATTTTGCACGAAATTATAGTACAAAAAATCATTTACATTAACAAACATTATCAGAAAATCGGGGTTATATCTGAAGAGATTCTGGGAGACTTCCATAATTTTTTTTGCAATTATTTTCAATTTAAAATTTCAAATAGCCATATTGCACATTATTTCCTTACATTTATTATAATTTTGTTTTTGCTGATTCTTTTTAATCGAGTCTAGCACCTAACTAACAATGTTCAGCTTAACTATTTTTTTTCATTCTTAAAACTTAGATCTTCCATAACTTACCGGAAACGCTATTTGAATATTGCCAATGTTTGTTTTAATTGCAGCAAATTGTTATGGATGACAGTCAACAAATTCTCTTGCAAAACGAGGGCGGGCCACAACAAGTGGTGTACCAAGCCCAAGCCACACCTACCCAGTATCAGCCACCACAGCCGGGGCAACACTACACAATTTTGGGAGACGATATGAATCAGCCACAAGCACAACAGCAGGTACATCAACAGCCACAACAACAACAGCAGCAGCAGCAGGCACCACCACAGCCGCCAACGCCTCAGCCACAACATCAGCAACAGCAAGTGTTGATGCATCAACAACAACAGCAGCAAACACATCAGGTTATGGATCACCAACAACATCAAATGCAAACAACATATCAATTGCAACAAGATCCCCAGCAACATATGCAGGCGTCACAGGAGCATCAAATGCAACATGTGCAGCCAGCACAACCGCAACAGCAGCCTCCCCAAATCTACTATACAACGGAGCAGTTGGTGCATCAGCAGCAGCAAAAGAAGGTGTACATACAACAGCCGCCGCCGCCACAACCACAGACAATGCAACAACAATATCAGCCACATCCACAGCAGCAGCAGCAGACGCACCAACAAATGCTGCATCAACAACAACCACCACCGCCGCAACCGCAACAGCAGCAACAACACATTTTACAAAGTCCACAACATCAACAGGTACAGGTACAACATCAAGTCTCGCCCAGCTCTCAGCAGCAGCCACAACAACAGCAACCTCAGATCATCTACAGAATGCAACCCCATCAGCCTACGCAGCAGTTGCAGCAACAAACGCAACTCTTGGGCAATGCCCAATTAATTGTGCAGCAACCTTCGGGTCAACAAGTCCTAATACAGCCACAACAACAACAGGAACTCATAATGAGGCAACAACCACGTGTCGTCTATGGCAATCGGATAGTGAATTTCACTCAGCAACAACCTTCGCCACAACAGCAGCAACAGCAGGCGATAATGCAACAGTCGCCTCATCAGCAACAGCAACATATACAACTACAGACGAATGCCATGCATCACAATCCGACGTCACATTTGGTGCAGCAGGCTCGCGTTGTGCCCACGCAACAGCATCAGCAGCAACAACACCAGCAAACACAGCAACATACACCACCCCCGCAGCAACAAATGCAACAAAATGTGGTCTACCACCAAATACAAGTGCAAAATAATCAATTGCCAAAGCAAACGCATCCGCAGCAGCATATGCAGCTGCAGCAGCAACAACAACATCCCCAGCAAGCTCAAATGGTGGGCCAAATAACAAACCCCAATGGGGCCACTATTATACGAGCGGCCGGCATAAGAGGTGGAAAGATAGCAAGAGGTACAGTGGGCGGCACATTAATCGCACGTATGCCCGGTATGACCGGCATACGTATGCCTGGGATGACAGGAACAATTGGTGGTGGCGGAGGACAGATCCTACGAACGCCTCGACCACGCTGCAGTACCACAGCAGGGACTTCGACAAGAGGACGCGGTGGAAGGGGTCGTGGTGCAGCAGCCGCTATAGCTGGTCGTGGAGTGCAGTTGGCCACTGGAATGGGCAATAATCCGCAACTGGCAACCTTGCAACAGGGAAAACTTGTTGCTCAAGGTCAAGGTATGAGACAGGTATACCGAACGCAGCTCAGTGACGGCACTGTGCAACAGCAAGTTCATCTGGTGCAGACCCAGCCACGTGTGCCGGGTGCGGCGGCACGTTTTCGATCGCCAGGAGTGGGTGTACAACAACAGGCACAACAACAAGCGCAACAGCAGCAACAAAGCACTCCACAATCGTCGCCGCCATCGTCAGTGCCGAATGCGGCTGGTGGTGGAGGTGGTAATTTCGACTTGGACTTGGAAGACAGTATTCAGGCTGTTTTTGTTAAAAAGGATGCTCAGAAACAAGCCGCCGCCGGTGGTGTAGCCAATCAAAATGCCACCAGTCCCAGCCCCAACATGGTGGCTGGTGGAACTACCCTCACCACCTACTTTACCGCCAAGGATGACGATGACAACCGCATGATCAAAACACAGAACGGTACTTGCATGACTCTGGCGGAATATAAGAAACGTAATGCAGGCGCTGCTGCCAGTCAAATTGTTCAAAACACTGGAAATGCTTGCCTAAAGCCATTACAGCAAACGCCAGTCGGCGCTAAAATTACTCTGCCGGCTGCTGGTCAGTCTCTGCACACGGTTCCAGTGGCTCGTGTGGCACCGCAGAAGCATATTGTGGCCAAAGAACAGGCAGGCGTTGTAACAACCACTGCAAGTCCAGTGCCCAATAGGCCTCCTGCCGGATCGTCCGTGTATCAGACGTCGCACAATAATTACGAGATTCAAACGCAGCATGTGCTGCAAAATCGTGCAGGCCAACAAATGGCCGAAAAGGATCGCAACAGTGCCAAAATGTTGGTTATTTTAGTTTCTGGAGAGCAACGTTTGATCACGTTCACTTTGCCTCGAGAATCTTGCACCGTACAAGATCTGCTCGAACAGGTGGGAGTGCCCTTCGATGATAACACCACGATACAATGTGTGGAGAATCCCGGTGCCAATATTGACTTTGTTGTCACTGTGGGCTTCTCGGTGCAGGAATCTGCTAGCGAATTAATTTCACGAGCAGAGCAAAGCATACAAATCAGTCGCCAACAGGAAAGCTTGCAACAGAATGCAGCAGCAAATAATGCGGCCAGCTCTAATTCCTCAGAGAACCCAGCCCAGAATACACCCTCCGCACCGTCTACAACACATGCAGCCTCCGCCGCCGCTGCAGCTGCCATTTCGGCTGCCGCATCAGCATCATCAAGTCCTGCTCCCTCGGAGAACTCTAACAAGGAGCCGGCAGCCACACCAACTCCTAAACTGGCAACATCTTCAAATTCCAAAGCTCCCGAAGATGTGGCTCAACGTAAACTCATACAAGGCTTCTATGCCATATGCCAAAGTTGTGGCTTCAGTGGATACGACCATTCCAAGTGCGAGCGATGTAAGCGTGTATTCCTCGAGCCGCCCAAAAAGATACCTATAAAACAAGCGGCGAACGCTCCATCTGGATCGGCAGGTAACTTTGGAAACTCGAACATATCTGGATCCTCCGATTCTTCGTCATCGATCTCTTTGCCTATGGACAAGAAGCGGCACCACGGCGGCGAAGGACCACCGATGGGCAACCAAAGAGGCAAATCCTCAGTTCCTTATAATCCCAACGGTCCACCAAACAGGGGTCGTGGTGGATCTCAGAGTGGTAGGGGTCGTGGCACCCGGTCAGGTCGCAGAGCTGCTGAAGTGGAACCTGTTATTCTAACACTTAGCAGTGACGAGGAAGATGATGAATCATCCAACAAAGGAAGTTCCAGCGTAAGTACTGTAATATGCCTGTCTATTATCCAAAGGTGTGAGCCTTTCGTTGTAAACTAACGTGTTGTGTGTTTTATTTTCATTGTAGTACGGTCATTTTGCCAAATCGGCGAATGCATCGCCCACAACTCTATTGACCTCATACAAGCCTCTGTCGTTTGAGCCAAATATTCCAGAAAATGATGAAACCATAATATATAGTGGTAAGTGTCTGCATGACAATCTAAATATTTATTATAATGCTGATCCTTGATTGAAGAAAAGGTCTTCATGTTTCATGTTTTTGATCGTTGAACAAGGTTTAGTTGAAACATGGCTTGAAATCTAAGAGTTCATTATAACGATTATGATGCTGTATAAGAAGCCAGCCATCCACGATTTCATTGGTAGAATGCGCGACTTAAGCTTCGGAGCCGTTTGAGCAATGCTGACAATTTTTGTTTGTATAGATTTTCGCTTAGTATCGTGTCTATTTATAATAATGGGATGTCTTGGATCCCTATATATATAAATAAGTCGGTTTAATCGGCCACATGACCAGTTTTGCCAAATAAACAGGTGACCATTTGCTTCGACGAACAACTTTCTTTAGATTTGGCTCGTCTTCGAAGACCCACACGGTCTATTGCTGTTTTGCTTTGGGCTCATACGCATAGATCCATGATTCGTCACCTGTGACGAACTTATAAACTTCATTTGAAGCACCGCGATCGTATTTTTTCCAAATTTTTTATTGCACCAATCGACACGTGCCTTTTTTTGAGCGATTGTCAAATTGTGCGGGATCAAACGAGAACAAACCTTTTTTACGACCAGGTGTTCATGCAATATCGAATGTATGCTGGTGGAAGAAATGCCCAAGGATGCCTCTATCGCACATCATCACAAAGATTTAAGTTCATAGATGCACTCCACGTCGAAAGTTGTGAAAAATGATCGCACGAAAATGTTCACGAGTTAACTCCATTCATTTTCTTTGCAAAATTGATTTTTTCAAATCACTGTAAACAACGCAAATGATGGTCGTACGTCAAAACGTTCTGAGTACGTTTATGTTAAAAAATGTCAAACTTCCTAATGGAAATGTCAGATGGCGCCAGGCAACACTTAGTGTTGCCTAGGCCAGAAATATATATAGCAACCTTCGTATTTGAATTTGTGAAAATTTGTTTAAAAAAATTTTAAAAATAATTTTATTTTTGGCAGCGTGAGAAAATGTTACTGATACCCATATGTTCATGTAACTATATGTTTTTTTGGTCCACAAGCCTTATATATAGCAAAAGTTGGACCTATACGTTCCAAATTGATCCAAGATTACTTAGTGCTCCATCGTCATATACTAAAACAATAATAATTGAAATCGGAATTAAAATGGGTGTTGTAGAGCTGTCATATGAAAAACTGGGAAGGCACCTTTGTACTGGAAGGGACCTTATTAAAACGTAGACCGATATCACCTATATTTATCTGAGCTTGTAAATGATCGATCGTAATGAACTGTTCGATCTTTTATGTGGTTTCTACAGTTTAAGACATATAGCGTGATCCATCTAGAGGTATTTTTTCAGAACAAAAAAATATAATGATTCAAATCAAGTGTGGAATCTTTATTGGTAATTTGAAAGGACATTTTATGGCATTTATTTTTTGAAAATATTTTCCTTCAAATGTTGGCAACTGTATTATAGAAATGAGCGTTCGGTGAGAAACGGGAAAGATCCGCTGTTTTCGACCAAAATTTTGTTCAGTGATGAGGCCCATTTTTGGCTCAACGGCAAAGTCAATGATGGCCGGAACGTAACCGTGAATGGTGCCCGCTATCGTGCCATGATATAGATCTTTATGCTACCTGTAATTGAAGCCCGTAATCTTGACCACACTTGGTTTCAACAGGACGGTGCCACTTGCAATACAGCTGCTCAAACAATGGATTTATTGAGAGGTCATTTCAAAAAGCAGCTAATTTCACGTTTTGGACAGGCGAGTTGGCCGACTAGATCGAGTAATATCACACCTTTAGACATGTTTCTTTGGGGTAATGTAAAGTCCAAAGTCTATGCCGTCAAACCAGCTACGATTCAGATTTTGAAGCCAACATTAGGCGTGTCATTAAAGCCATACCGGTCGAAATGCTCGAACGAGTCATCCAAAATTGGACCCTCAGAATGGAAACCCTGAGGCGTAGTTGCGGCCAACATTTCAAGGAAATTATGTTCAAAAAATAATTCCCATAAAATGTCCTTTCAGATTACCAATAAAGGTTCGACACTTGATTTTATTTTTTATATTTTTAGTTTGTTCTGAAAAAATGCCTCTAGATGGATCGCCCAATATAAACGGTTAAACGAACATATGTGTAGAAGCTATATCTCAATCTGAACTGATTTTTAGCGTCAATATCAATAGCGTCATTTCTTGGTCTAAAAAACTTCAGTTCTGCTTAATTTCATGAAGATCGGACAGCAATAACGATCTGCAGTTTGAAAGAGCTTCTTACGAAGTAGATTCAAATAATTTCTGGTTATTTACATTGAATGCTACTTTGGGGAGCCTTAAAATCCAAGTTTTTTTAAAATCGATTCCTTGGATTTCAGCAGTCATTTTACGTACAAATTGCAAAATGTTTTGAAACAAAATTCGGTTAATGTAGATTTTAATTCTGTATGCAGAGCATTATCAAATTTACTTTATACTTAAGTATATAGTATGTCAACAAAAAATAGATTACTGGGATTTGAACCTACCAGAAGCTGCACAACTAACCGTCAAAACTTATTTTGGAAAAATTGATTGAATTTATTGAAATAATGACGGTTGGAGATTTCATTTGTTCATGACACTTAGTATAAGTAAACAAAATGATACGTAACTGATGAAAAAATTTCAGAGTGGGCATGGTATTGGGTGGCCCAAATAAGACTGAAGGGTATACCTATGAGGTTCGCAACATTTTAAATCAAAGTCCTATGCAAAGACCCATTAATGGTTTCAGGTTGACCCTGCTTAATGTCAAAAAAAATATGGACTAATAACTTTACCTACCATAACAGTACACCTGGAGGGTTGTTATTGACGCTGATGAGGATAGGATTCAAACACTGGTGCATGTTCCTCAAAACGGGAGACTTAAGTTTTTAATCAAGTTGTTACTAGGTGCTGTTGTGACATTAAAAATACGACGATAATTTAGTTTAATAATAAAATTCAACAATTTTGACGAGTTTTCTGTACTTCATACGTAGCCATCTTATAGGCCCATATAAATAATTATAAGTATATAATCTGGAAAAAAGAGAACAAAAGTTATGAATATATTACACCCGTCAATCATATTTGAGCCACCCTGTAGACAAACAAGGTGTATATCCACTAGCACAACATCAAATAAAACGTTCGCTTTACTGTCTGTCAAAATAAACTGAAAGAGAATTCACAAAAATAAGTTTAAGTTAATGTTTGATGATTACTGTGAATGTTTCATATAGAATTTTAACTTTACAAATTTCTTTCTTAAATTACAATTTTTTCCTTAATTACAAATTTCTTTCTTAAATTTCAAATTTCTATCTTATATTACAAATTTCTTTCTTAAATTACAAATTTCTTTTTAAATTAGAAAGTTCTTTCTTAAATTACAATTTTCTTGCTTAAATTGCAAATTTCTTTCTTAAGTTACAAATTTCTTCCTTAAATTACTACGAGAAAAAATTGTAAATCAGCTGATAGCATAACACTTTAACCATCTTTATTGTACCATGAACAGGTTCTTTC
Source organism: Hydrotaea diabolus (assembly GCA_963513945.1). Classification (NCBI taxonomy): domain Eukaryota; kingdom Metazoa; phylum Arthropoda; class Insecta; order Diptera; family Muscidae; genus Hydrotaea; species Hydrotaea diabolus. The sequence goes on from OY740719.1 coordinate 173,579,376, forward strand.
TTATATCAGTTTTATAATAATTAATCACAAACAAATTTGATTAAAATCATTCCATCCATCTTCATCAACTGAATCTTGAGTCTGACACACGGCAGTCATTCATTTGAGAGGAATGATTTTCATTGGAAATCAATAATCAACCAAATATAACACAAGAGGTGATGTTGTGCCCGGCATTCTTTTCCTCAAAATTCCTTCATGCTTTTGTTTCGATCTGGCAATGCCTATCGGTAACCATTGAAGAAGAAGAACAAGAAATTGCAATATTACCGTATCGTAGTTTTTTTTTTGTATATACAACCTGCAATAATGAACTACTCGCCACCAGATGGCTGCGGGTTTGTTAAAATGACAGCTGGGCGCCATTATTGTTATGTCAAAAGGAAAAATGTAATAAAGATAGAGCCCAAAAGCAGTTGGCAATAGGCAAGTGAATGAGGACGTATCTTGAAAGAAAAGTTCTACTTCGTAAAAATTGACTGCAGATTCTTTTCAAAGTCGAAATAAAACATCATAAGCAAACCTCATCCTCAAAATGGAGTGGAATGGTAAATTGAAACGTGTGCTTTGTTGAGTTTTTCTCTTAAAGCGCATTCTGCCGTACATGGTGGCGGCCGGCGACATCGATGCTTCACAACAGAACAGAAAGAAATTCGGTTTCGGTGTTTCATCTGCTCGGCTTGTTCTCTTCTGGGGACACGTTTTCTCTATATGTATCTGTTTATTGTTCCCTCTTTACCGATGAATAATGTTTGTATTTTCTTTTCTATTTTTCAAGACTTTAAACGTGGAGATGTCACCGATCTCACCAATTGCGGCGATAAATTGAGCTGCAGTTTGCCTTGTAAATTGATACGTTTGGGTACTTATTGTTTTGAGCCTCCGGAGCCGGTAAGTCGAAGCAAAAGCAGCAAAATAAGTGCCAAGCTATAATTTTAAATTTATATTACATTTTAGGTGGTTATAACCTCTAAGGGCATACGCATGGTGGCTCCGTTGGAAAACAGTCCTTCCGATAACTATCCCTTGCATATTCATAAGCAGGAGGTGGTCAAGGTTATTGCCCACTTTTCGAAGGTGTCTGATTCGATGCTGTGTTTCTACACCTTACGAACTTGTGCCCAATACATACGGACGTCCTTGAAAATGACTGATATTGCACAGCCATTGGAAGGAGGTTTGTTACTTGTGAAATACTCTGTGACGAATTTTATTTATAAATAATGCTTGGTTTATTTGGGTTTATTTCCCGTAGTCGCATATTTCTCTCCCAATGGACCCTATCAAATGCGAAAGATCATTATACAGTTCCAGACCATAACAGATCAGGCGAAAAGTGTAATACGTTCCATATGGGACTTTCTCGACGAGATCTCCGATACAGATGCCCAAGACTTGTTGCAAAGAGCAGCTGAATCCGATCGGAAATTGGCCAATAATAAAAATAATAGGTGAGTAGCAATGAGTGGAATGGACATTTTGATTTGAGAAACAGTTTCTCTACCACATAAATAAAGAGATGTACCTAAAATGTAATTAGATAAATCCAAAGATGTAGTCGACAAATTTGTTGAATGTGTTAATTAGTCATCCCTGCGATTGTCAATATCTTTATGTGGCAGATATATAAGTAGATATAGTTGTGCATAAAGCAAATGAAAAGCGATATTGTTAACCAGTCAGTTATTCTAGAGCTTGAAATCTTAAAAATTTAGATGTTTCTCGGGTCACCCTCTGGGATATATTTTGTTAACAAAGTTATTTCAAGTGCCAACACTCTTCGATTTGAGTTTATAAAGATTACAAACTATAATCGTGTATGATTTGATTTATTTCAGTGAAAATATATCTACAACAACACAATTGCAGCCCAACGAAATACGCCAGCTACTTATTTACCCTCCGGGTAAGGGTGGCATTTCAATAAACACCGAAGATTATATGTGTCTTGCAACGGATCAATATTTGAATGATATCATTATTGATTTCTATTTGAAATGGGTTCATGACCATGTCATACCCGAGGCACAAAAGGAACGCACTCACATCTTTAGTACATTTTTCTATAAGCGCTTGACAACATTGACACGTCACATCAATCATGACAAAGATGTCAAACAGACGGCCGCTCAAAAGCGTCATGCACGCGTACAAAATTGGACAAAAAATGTGAATCTTTTCGAAAAGGATTTCGTTATAATACCCATCAATGAGCAGTCTCATTGGTTCTTGGCCATCATATGTTTTCCTCGGCTCAAGGGTCCGGTTACCTTTGATACAAATGTACCCGTGGAATTGCAGCCCATCAAGAAAACAAGTAAGTCCAACCAACAACAGTTGATGTAAGCCTACAACAAATCTTTCATACTTATGGTCTGATTTTTTGTATTTTCAGAAGGCAAAAAGGTCTCTTTACAAATAGGCAATACCACTATAACTCCGCTTTCAAAGCGTGATAGTGCGAATGTCTTGAGTGAAATCTGTGCAGTAGGCGATGATGACAGCGAACGTGATGAAGCCGAGGGCGACGATAGCGATTTAGCCTCGGAGGATAGTGATTTTGAAAATTCTAGTTCGAATACCACGAGCAATTCTCAGCCTGCTATACCGGTAGTACCCGGTGCCACCACAAACACCTCTGCCCAACAGCCCATAAAACAGCCACTAATCCTAATATTTGACTCGCTGGCTGGCGCCTCGAGAAGTCGCGTTGTGGCCACGCTTCGCGATTATCTGACATGCGAATACAAAGTTAAAATGCCCGAGGCTCCATTGCACGCCTTCAACAAGGACAACATGCCCGGTCATTGTGTTAAAGTTCCTCAACAAAACAATTTCACCGATTGCGGTTTATATCTGCTGCAATATGTAGAACAGTTTTTCAAAGATCCCATACGCGACTACCGCGTGCCTATCAAACAATTGGCCAATTGGTTTGACACGCTGACCGTGACAAAGAAACGTGAAGATATTTCCAATTTACTGCAAACCCTGATGAATGATCGCAATGGGCCCAACAATAAAGTGATATTGCCAGAAATTCCATTTCCTACGCTGAATGGCCAGCTGCTGGAACCAGATGGCTACAACATTGAATTTGAGGAGGAAGAAATGGAGGACGACGACGATGTGAGTAACGTAAGTTTGGCAAAGTAACAATCTTTATCTAAGCTTATTTTTTGCAATTTTTTTCAGGAGGAAAATCAAACTGGCGACATGGATGATATATCTACCGATGATACGAGTAAAAGTAAAACCCCCATTAAAATGAATTCAACGTCCGCCACAGCAGCAGCAATTGCTGCAGCCTCTGCCTCTACTACAAATACTGTTCCAACCTTGGTGCCCACACAGGGCCGTAAAATTGTGCTCAAGCGGCGAATGCAAGTTGCCGGTGTACCAGCCGAATCGAATTCGTCTTCTCCATCCATAAGCAACTCTACATCTTGTCAAACATCTGCAACCACCGCCACACCAACAGCTGCAGGCCCCCAACAACCGCAACAGCGTGCGCCAAATATGACGAAAATACGTAAAGTGGAACCATAATCCACCTCTCCCCCGGCCCCATTTTATTGTTTTTAATTGCATTACAACATACCCAACTCATATACGCTTTTTGTTACAATTCTTCACCCCCATTATTTAATATTTTTAAATACTCTAAAGATTGTTTTCATGATTTATAAAAACACGTACTATACAAAAATAGTTTTAATTTCGAACCGTAGTTGTTAGGCCTGAATGTATGGAAAGAGAAACAAATCTTTTCGTAAAAAAAACGACAGAATATTACATTTTAGTTTCCTGATGAAAATCTAATTTTTGTTTTATAAGAATATCTCATTTTCATTTTATATTGATGGTTAAGCAGATAATGTAAATAGCTCTCCCCCTACCCACTATTATTTCGATTCTAATTTATACAAGAGATCGTAATTTTTAATATAACTTTTTTAAAACCACTTAAAAACTGTGTTAAAATAATAAATAAAATCTAAATTATAACAAGTGGTTTATAGCCTAACTACACACATATGAACAAAATAAATAAATAAAATTCAATAATATTTACAAAATGCGCTTTGTTTATTTTAAGGCGTTGCACGCATAAAGTCGACTATAGTTTACCTTCCTACCTTAACTCACCCAAAACTGCAAAGTATTTGTTCTAATTTAAGCACTTACTCGTATATGTCCATATTGGTTAAAATAATATAAGCCAAAAAATCAAGCAATTCTGCCGTTTTTTAAAGGAATTTAGTGCGTACCAATCAACAGTACCCATTATAACCATTGCCATAGATAACCATTGTAGCCGGTTCGATGCACCGGATCGACCCGAAGGAGGAATTCTTCTGTGACCCCGGCACAACAGCCATTGCCCGTTCACAAAAAATAATGATTTGTTAAGCAATTACTATACTTTTAGCGAAGTACCTTTAGTCTCTTAAAGGGAAACTTGTATACCCCTGGTTTGATTTCGCTCATTTACAATCCAGTTTTGCCAATGAAACAGGCGACATTTGCTTCGAAGTGCTTCTTCCACGAACAACTTTCGTTGGATTTGGCTCGTATACGAAGACCCATACGGTCGATTGCTGTTTTGTTTCTGTCTCATACGCATAGATCCATGACTTGTCACCTGTAAAGATCTTATAAACGTCTTTTGAAGCACCGCGATCGAATTTTTTCCTAATTTCTTTGCACCATATACGAGCCTTTTTTTGAGCGTTTGTCAAATTGTGCGGGATCCAACCAGAGCAAACCTTTTTTACGGCCAGGTGTTCATGCATCATCGAATGTATGCTGGTGGAAGAAATGCCCAAGGATGCCTCTATCTCGCTGTATGTCACCTGACGATCTTGCGTTATCAGTTCACGCACGTCATCTATGTTCTCTGGCACAACGGCCGTTTTTGGACGACCTTCGTGTTTGAGCGAGCGTCGGCCGCTATTGAATTCATTAAACCAGTTTTTCAGTGCTATAGGATGGCGCTTCATCGCCATACAAAGATTTAAGTTCATCGATGCACTCTTGTCGTGATAATCCACGTCGAATGTTGTAAAAAATTATCGCACGCAAATGTTCATGCCAGATTGAATTTTTCAAGTCACTTTAAGCAACACAAATGATGGCCGTACGTCAAAACGTTGTGAGTACGTTTTTCCTAAAAAATGTCAAACTTTCCAACGGAAATGTCAGATGGCGCCAAGCAACACTTAGTGTTGCCTAGGCCAGAATCACAAACAGCGTAAGCCATCATCATGCTAAATTTTAGGAACCTAGGTTTGATTTGTTTGGCCGCTATCGTGCTTTCAGCAGAAACACGAACGAAAATGGCTAGATCTTTTCAGAATTTTGAGAGGATCAATAATATATGTATATCGTCGGTGTAACCAGCAGAAGGCCTATGTGTTTTTCCAATACTTTACAGGAGAGCAAAAAAAATGTTGCATTTATTCATTCTGTGGAATTTACGAAAATTAGAAATTGCAGTTGATTCGTAAATAGATTTGACACGTTTCTACTAAAAAAAATCCGTTATGGCGCGATTTTGTGTGACACAAAAATGTCACTAGGCCCTTTTAGTATTGCCTTTTCTGTATTAAAATTAAAAAATTGATAATTTTTCACATAGGTCCTTTTATATCCTCCATCCACCATAGGATAGCGGTGTACCAAATTTGACATTTCGTTTGGTACATCTCAAAATATTCATCTGATACCATATAAAGTAGATGTGTTTTTGATCAGCTTCCATTACTAAGACGCTCTAGCGATGTTCAACCGTCCGTTGAAAGAACGATAGCGGCCACGATAATCAATCTAGAAAGTCCAAACTTTGTAGAGAAATGTATTGTTGTTTGGAATTTATAATGGACTAAATCCATTAAGAGGGAAAAAGGTTCTCTCTCTATACAAGGACTCACAGAACATCTGTAAAAATTACACTTTTTGGTGGTATTTTGTAAAAAAGTCGGTAGCATGGCATTGACCTAGGCTGTTGAAAGTAGGTATTAAACTGTCTTTTGGGCAAGGCCTATTTGGGTTTGACCATGAGCCAAATCGGTAAATGCGTTGATATAGTACCTATACAAAGTACCTATCCGAGTTCAGGTACCGGCGCTCTAGAAACTGTATATAGTCGGATCTCGATGGAATTTGACTCGACGTAGTTTCATGGCATTGAAATACTGTTTAAAATTTATACCATATCATGTCCATGATTTTCTACAGCCCTCTTACAAAGGTCCCTCTTGATTTTAGGTTCTGAATCTTTGGAAGCCACATTTACTGTTTGATTTGGACAAAATATAGTACAAAGTAGTTCTATGGAATGACAATTAACTGTTAAGGACCATATTGACCCATGTTTTAATTTAGCTGACATACGAAGACGCCGAATTATTATGATCCTTGCTTTAAACATTATCCATAAATATTAAAATATATAAGATTTGGTCCGATTGAACTAAGCGCCTTACATACTGAATGTTACTTTCGTTTCTGTCATTTATATGGACAATATATAAAAGACTAACTAGAATTACGGATTTGGATATCGAAAAGGCCTATCTGTAGAAAAACACAGGCCTTCTACAATAATTTTATCATAATTTCCAAAATGAAATGCACATAGGCCTTTTTCTAAATCCTGAACCAATAAAGATATCGAAAAACAAAAAACGTGTTACAAACGGAATGACTGATTTTGTATACCATCCACACTTCGGTGGAGGGTATAAAAGTTAATACCAAAGGTTTAAACAACCTTTAATATTTATTTTTATCACAATTAAGATACCGAAATCCAATTTTATTATTATACAAGTGTTTTATATTAAACAGAAGTTTTAAATAATTTATCCATAATTATAAGGTACCAATTTATAAAATCTATAGTTTTTAACTGATCTTTACCTTGTTTATTTATTAAAAGACTAACCCACAAGTAAACCTAAGTTCGAATTTCTTCAAAGACTTAAGGCAAACAAATTGTGGTGTACCGCTCAGAATTGACCGTCCTACGTTGCTCAAGCGGAACAGTCGCCACATGACCAGTTTTGCCAATGAAACAGACGACATTTGCTTCGAAGTGCTTCTTCTACGAACAACATTCGTTGGATCTGGCTCGTATACGAAGACCCATACGGTCGATTGCTGTTTTGTTTCTGTCTCATTGCATAGATCCATGATTCGTCACCTGTAAAGATTTTATAAACGTCTTTTGAAGCACCGCGATCGAATTTTCTCCAAATTTCTTTGCACCATATACGAATGTCAGATATATAAATGTCAGATGGCGCCAAGCAACACTTAGTGTTGCCTAGGCCAGAAGTATAAATTGCAACCCTCGCACTACTACATATGTATTTATATTACTATGGGTTTTCTCTGTAGCGATTTTGATATCTATAGATGTTAGTTGATGAACGGACTGCTGCACATATCGAAAACTAAACGCGATCCAGCAAACCGAAAATTAATATTTAAAAATTTCACGTCTAATTTGTTAAATTTTACTATTTCTTAGAAACTATTTCAGCTAAGGAAGTTTTATTTTAATTTTTTTTTTGCTCAGCTATATAGCGATAGTTATATGTTCAAATTATTTTAATTAATTTTAATACATGTTTGATACAGTTCTATTTAATATATAAGTAGTTTACCATATTGAGAACGCAAATTATGAAACACAACTGATTAAATTAAAAATATTTGTTTGCATTTCCTTACAATCAAAATTTCATTCAGATTATCGATATCGAGTAATTTGATACCCTAGGGGTATAACAGGAGACTTGAGCAGTAGTGTTTTAAAATCTTTTAAATAAAATTATACAAACAACTGTTTGAATTAAAAAAAATAATTGCATTCAGGTTCTCGGTATCGACTTATTTAAAACCCTTGGGGTATAACGGGAGTCTTGAGCAATAGTTATGTTTTAGAATTCTATTAAATAAAAACGAAAGAAATGTAGTTTTTTCTTGTTTTTAAGGAGAGACCTAAAATCCAGCCGAACTCAATACAAAATAGCCACACATATTCACAAATTTACTCAACCTAATTTTATTTGGAATAAAAAAATATTTTTATTTTACATTCCGTTTAAGGTTATTCTGCAAATCGTCACAAGGATACATTTTTAAATCAAAATTTCATTCTAGATATGTTTTATATTTATTTAAAATTGCCACATGTAATTAAAATTGAATCAACCTAATTTCATTTTGGTACGCAAACTTAAAAGGCCTTCGAACTTATTCTACAACTGCAACAAAAACAATCTTTACTTCTTAAAAAACTACAACAAAACAATCTTAATTAATTCGTTTTTTTTTTGTATTTTCTTCCGCTTGCTTTTTGCGTCCACTTACACCGGCATGTCACAAAAAACAAAACAACAAAATATTCCCATTAATGGGAATCCATTCATTACCGCCCGTACTCACAGATCAATGTGTGTGGTGGCGAATGGGTATGTGTGACGAACAAACGAATAAGTCTGTGTTCCCCTTTGCTAACATTTTTCTTATTGCCATGTATGTTGCATGGGAATTGCTACATACATGGTAAATGTTAAGCGATATGAGCAGAATTTTTATAAAAAATAAATCATTTGATGGATGAAATGGTTTACATCTTCTACAGGCTGTCTTTAAATATCCGTACTTTACAAAATCAATTACAATTTGGTTAATAATTACGAGTTTGCTACTTGTTTGGCACTTACCGCCATGTATGTTGTGATATCATGTATGTGTCGCAGCGAGGAAAGTTAGGTTAGTGTTTACATGGGAGAGAGCAAACATTTTATTTTGTTCCCTTCTCTCGCACTGAAAACAGGCTCGTACGTTCTCTCTCTCTCTTATTACTATTTGTGTGGTTCCCATTCGTTGTACATATGGTAGTGTGTGTGTGTATTGTTTTTTTCTTGGGTTCTGTGCAGTGTTGCCTCTAACAAAGACCACTGTACAGCTGTTATTCAAAATTAGCCCAAAATCACCTGAAAACATATTTAATTTACATTCATTGCAAAATGGTACAAATGTTTTACAACAATTTAAGTCAAAATTCTGATGATTTGGATGTTTTTTAAGCCTGATAGTAATTAAAATAGTAAAAAAAATACCACCAAAATTAAATTATAATAGAAATTAAATAGATCAATACATGGTATTTACAGTTAAAACATTTACAGTTGAACCATCATTTCATTTACAGTTAAAACATCACAAAGCAGTCGATAAGTTGCGCGAATCGATTACTGATTTGGAAAGCAAATTTGAATATATAAGTAGTGGTCGAGTTGTTAAAGCGTGAATCTATTCATGTTGTAAATGATTTTGTTATTGTAAAAACGTAATGTTAGTGGTGTTTTTGTTAAACTCTTGAGAAGAATTTGTATGAAAATAATCCAGCCTTATTATCAAGTCAAAATCCAAGATTGTAACACTTTTTTAAATTCGATGCGACCAAATTGATATTTATCCAACCAGTTATAAATATTCCCCCTGTGTTTAGCTCGTTTGCTTTATTTCGGTCTGTTGCTTTTACACATTGAACAGGGATTACCCGGCTCAAGAACTCTTGCTTCGATATTTATATACTTTAGAAGACAAGTTTTTAACAAATGGCAAAGTGACATTGATTTTCGTGCCTGCACACTGCTTTTATCATGATTTCGGTTCCTCTTCAGAAAGCTTTGCTGCAATTGTTGAAAGTAAAACCGAACTCTATAAGGCCAGGCTCTCCCCAAACGAATGAGAACTACTGTTGTAAACCTTACTTTTCAAGATTTTACCTTTACATTACCTTTCTGTATTTATAACTGGGTAAATAAATTTAGCGACATCTGTATATAAGAAAATAGAAAAAAAAACAAAACTATATAAAGTAGGCTGAAAAATTGTAAATTTATTTTTGCATTGACATACGAAATGATCGAAATTAAGAATGTGCGTTGCAAATTTAAGGCGAGTACCAAAGAAAAATGAATGGAACTGGCAAAATATTGTTTTTAGATAATAAAAAAAGAGCGAAGGCCGATTTATTAGAAAAGTTTTATTTTACTAGGTCGGTGTTGTCGTGGGGTTAAGCATGGCATTTTGCTGCCTTAATTGGCTTTTGTGGTCCCAATTATTACAAAAATGTTGTTCTTCTTTTGGTTCTAATATCGTTTTGGTACATATTGGTTTTTTTTTCTGTTCAAATATTGTGTTGATATAATGAATATTTTAAAATATAAATGATTTTTTTTTTAAATCATATAAGAATTGAAATTTCGACATAGTCCATCGACAACATAAACATCTAAGCGGAAAATTTGCTTAAATCCAAACTAAAGCTAGAAGTAAAATGTTTTAGAATACGAGTCAAAAATTGTTTTTTTTCTAAAATTTTTAATTTGAAGTGAAATGGTTATTTAATATATACTGCAAGCGGGTTCGATTAAGACCCCTTAATTCCGCTAACGCCTTAACTTCAAAAACTTTCTTCCATAATAAAAAAAAATTTTAAACAAACGATTTTTCACGAACGATTTGTCATCAATAAAAAGTTTTATTTTTTTGTATTCAAGCGGATTTTTTCGCTTGTTAAAAGGATTACGAATATTTCTGCAGATTTATGTATTTATGTATATTTTGACATTATGTAGCATTTCGCTGCAAATATATATATATATATATATATATATATATATATATATATATATATATATATATATATATATATATATATATATATATATATATATATATATATATATATATATATATATATATATATATATATATATATATATATATATATATATATATATATATATATATATATATATATATATATATATATCCACCCAGTAGGTACCTGGGTGGATATAACATTCGAAGTCTAAGAAAATAGGAGCACCTCTTTAATTGATTACATAGCTCTAGTTCTAGTATGAATTGCTATCTGCTATACAAATATGAATGCGTCCAAAATTAAAGTTATCAGTTAAATACTGTACACTAAGGCTGATGGCAGAGTGTGAGCTCAAAGCGGAGCCGAGCCGAACTTATTTCAAGCTTATATTAAATTTGGGGATGGCAGAGTGAACGCTGAAATCGGCGCTGAATCTGCACTGTTTTAACTGTTGTTACTGTGTGTTTTGTGTTTTTTTATATTCTTTTTATTCATGAATGTTATTATGTAGTTGATATTTGTAAGTCAAAACTTGGGCTAATCATTAATGTGATTAATTAATTAATCTAATAATGGAAATTTCTGATTAATCTGAACTATGAGTAATCTGTTAATTATAAACATGATTAAACAAATTTAAATAATTTTGTTCAATATTCGAAAAACAGAGAGAATTATTTCAACACTATCGAAACTTCAAGAACCGTTTACAAATTACAAAACAACTTAAATCTGTACACATACAATCAAATATCAGCACCAATCAGTTCGTAAAAAAAGCTTCAAAACAGTTTTGTTCCATTCAATCAGCTTTCAGCTCGGCTCGGCGCGCACTCAGCCATGCTGACGCCGATTTGTACTACTTTGTATGGACACAGTCTTAAGAATTTCAATCAGCTTTGAGCTCCGCTCGGCTTTGAGCGCGCACTCTGCCATCACCCTAATATACAGCCTTCAAATTATAAAAGCGTAACTGACCGCCATACTCCCCCAACTTAAATATTATTTAAAAACGAGTGGGGAGAATGGCCTTTATGCAAGTTTTCAATGAAATTTAACACTGTATTTCGCTGGACGTCTCTTAAAAAGTGCGTGCGAGTCCTGACTGCACAGAATATAAGTATATCTATGAATTGTTTCTTAACCAGGGTGGGAGCACATATTAAATTGTATCGACAATACGTGTTTCTAGTTATAATAATATAATAATATATTAAAAACATTTCCTAAATTTAAAATAAGAATTAACGTCCATAAACCAAAATATAAAAAAGGGGATATGCAAAAATGTTACAAACGATATTAGGTTTTTTAACACTTGAAAAATTAAATTGAATCAATTTTATGTTACATAGTTTCGACTATTATTTAAAGTAAATTTTATAAAAAGAAGCAACACGAGTTAGCCATATTTCCATAATAAACCAAAGCATGGCAACCCTGAATCCTGGTAACGTATATAAGCCTTCCAACAGCTGCCATATAAAAAGTTGCTTACGGCCGAATTAAGACAACAAAACAAAATAAAAAAAAAATTTCAAACCATTACCCCGAATTATTGAATTTATGTTTAAAATATTAAATTCAATAACATTCTTGTTGTCCTCGTTTATAGTGTATAACTAGACTGTTAATTAATTAAAAAACTCGTCTATTGTTTTTTATTGATTATGTTGTCCTTGTTGGCGGTTGCATGCCATTGTTCATTACTGTGGACTTCTAGTAGTAATTACAACAGAGAAGCATGTAAACAACCCCCACCACACTCTCTCTTTAGATCATTTGAAAATTAGTTGTCTCTTAGTTTTCGGCGTTGCATATTCCTTCATTCGTCATGTATCATGTATGTGCCGTGTTAAACGAACAAACATACATGGTGGGTACAAGCCCAATGTTAAGAGTAAATTGGGTTTAAATTTCGCAAAAATTCTTGGTGTTGCCTTAGCACATCAATTTCTTCTAGTTTTGTGTGTATTTTAAGAATATCTTCCTTATTTGGGTTAAGTGTAATTCTTATATTTGTCTGTTTTTCTTACCATGTATGTGGTGTCATGTTAACTAGAAAGTAAGGTTAGTTTTTGTTGTTGTTTACACTTGCATGACTACTCTCTCTCTCGTTTCGTCTCTTTGTTTCAATGCCTCTCTCTCTACTCTGATTTGGTGATTTTGTTTTTGTATAGTTTCTCCTTTGTTGTTATTTTCTTTAATGGATAGTGGGGTAACAAAGAGTTGCCAGATGCAAAGTATAAATACCGTGTTAATATAGATTATCGGAAAAACAAAGAACAAAATTGAAATCTTTTAATAATTTGTGCATGTAATTAATAAAAAGCATAGAGGGAATTGGTAAATTCAATAAAAACGCAGAAATGTCACTTGTAAAAGATTTCCCACTTGGGGAAATATTGGGTATTTTGCTAATGCAATTGGTGGCATCCTCTGCGTATGGGATATGACGTTTCTTTATCTTCTGTTTGCCATACCACGGTAAATAAATTCTGATTGTTATTTAGGCCGTAATCGTCGTCGTAAGTGAGTCATTTTCGTTAGGAAATCAACCGAATTATTTGTAACAAGATTTTATTTCGGAGCTCAAACGGTAGTAATTTAAAAGACCAACAACTGGAGTAAACATTAAAATGTTCTCAAGCGGACCGAACTACACAAAGTTGAAAACTAATCTTCGATTGGCTGTGAATCGCCTCAAGCTATTGGAGAAGAAAAAGTCCGAGATTGCACAGAAATCCAGAAAGGAAATTGCTGACTTCCTGGCCAATGGAAAAACGGAGAGGGCTCGCATACGGGTGGAGCATATAATCAGGTAAGCTCTGTTTCTGTAGATGGAAATGTTTAACATTTCCAAAAATAACGAAAATCGGAGCGCAACGAAGCAGACCTGCTCAAATCACCAAATATGGCCAGAAATATCTTCCTCATAGCAAGTGGCAAAGAAAAGGAAAAAAGGAGAATTCCCATGCTGCATACTTCCTGACTTTGGGCTGCCTCTTTCCAAATTTAAGTTTGGGTTTTCTTACATCTAATTTTTCAAGGCACCCCCTATAGGCGTTATCACTTTATAATATTTCCATCTTTCAGAGAGGATTACCTGGTCGAGGCTATGGAGGTTGTAGAAATGTACTGTGATTTACTCTTGGCTCGTTTCGGTTTGGTAACACAAATGAAGGAGCTCGACGATGGCATTGCCGAAGCGGTTTCCAGTGTTGTCTGGGTCTGTCCACGCCTTCAGAGCGATGTATCCGAATTAAAAGTGATTTCGGACATTTTCATACACAAATATGGACCACAATTTGCCGAAAAGGCACGAACGGCCACCGGTGATCATCAAGTGTCGGAGAAATTAATGCATAAATTGCAGTTGCAGGCTCCACCTAAGCTGCTGGTCGAGAAGTATTTAATAGAAATTGCCAAAAACTATAACATCGAATATGAACCTGATCCTCAGATTATAAATGAGGATGGCGAAGGTAATATTGTTGATTACAATAAGGTTTAAACATTAAAAATCTTTTCATTTTAGCCAAAGATCCGTCGCTCATTGATTTATCGGATCGTAATAATTTGGGTGGTGGCGGTACTCCACCGCAAATGGGTTTTATAGGTTACCCTACGGTGCCACCTTTACCTCATATGCCAGAGGTGCCCAGTAATAAGCCCTTCAACTATCCGCCACCTTATGGTGGTGGAGGTATGGCCGCACCTCCTATGCCTTATGGAGGCGGAGCTGTTGGCGGCGGAGGAGGACCTCCACCATTTAATTATAATATACCACCAAACGCTTTGCCACCCAACAACGAGGTTAAGGATTTGAATACGCAGTTTATAAATGTAAGTTCAAAATGATATATTTTTCGCATAAAAACTTGTATACTGGTCAACAAATGCAAGTAAAGTCATAGGTCGTTCGTGTTGCTAAATGGCCTATGACGACATTTTGTGTTATAGATGATACAAACACATACTATATATTGCAGAAAGTGATGACAAGCATTCGAAAATCTTTGCGTGTTGTAGCTAGAAACAAAGTTCATATGTTCATGTTTTTGTTGACAATTCAAAGTTATATTTTAGTTGTTTGTCTATAAAGAAAAGGTTAACCGCTAAAATCTCTTCTTATCTGAACGTTCCATTGAGTAACAAGCAGTGCACACAAAATAATTACTCTGATCGGAAAATACTTTATACAAACTTTAATAAGCCCGCCAATCTTTACTAACTCCACTGAACATTGCCTTAAGGAACAAGCGATGTGCACTATAATTCTTATGCTTTTTCGTGAATTTTCGTAGGCAATTGTGTAAAGAAATCTTGAAAATTGGGATTTACAACGGTAGTTCTCATTCGTTTGGCAAGAGTCTTAAAGAGTTCGGTTTTTCTTTCACCAATTGCTGCGAAGCTTTCTGATGAAGGTCGCCACGGACCCGAAATTGCGATTAGAGCAGTGTGCAGCCACGAAAATCAATGTCACTTTGCTATTTTGTTAAAACTTGCCTTCTTATTAAATATAGATACAAGAGGTCAGGAGCCGGCTAATCCCTGTTCAATGTGTAAAAGCAAAAGACAGAAATAATATAAACAAGCTAAACAATTTTCATAATCTTGTGTTCGCATTAGCCCTTTAATTATTACAGCTAACATTACACAATATGGCAAAACAAGAAAGACATTTAATCTGTAAGTTTCACACTATCTCTTTGTTTAGAATTCCCTTCTGCAAAACAATTAAGTTACAAAAGAAAATGTTTGGGCAAATGTTAGATTTTTTTTTATATAATTTTCGAACATGTAAAAGGTGAAATATTACAAATAAAAATTTGGCAATGTTAAAATGATTTGGAAGCCATTTCGTCTTCCCTACAAATAATGTAATAGGAAAGCGCTTCGAAATTGCATTGCCTTAAAGAAAATACAAGCACAAAAGGCCACTGTAGGGCTAGGTCGATCATATGATCGTTTATAACTCTCTAGTATAAAATAGACTCGTCGCATAAGTACTAAAATTAGGCAAGATCGAATTAAATATTGGTATACTATAAGTATGAACAAGGCTTCAAAACGCGAAATAAAATTATGTGAGGGCCAAAAGTTTGTTATTGGCGAGATTTCAAATAGAATGTGAGTTCTTGAACGTCGAATTGCGAAGAACGTTTGTATGAAAGATGTGAAGCAAATTGTTTTGGCGAAATTCCATCAGTGTTGTTTATTGGTCGCTCAAACCCAGAGATTTCTTTTCATTTAGCCATAAAAAATGACTGGATAGTATTTAGCCTAGCTATTTTTTTATTCAACTGCGTTTTTTAAAAACGTGTAGAATTTTTCGATATCAAATAGATATTTTCAATTTTAAATGAAAATATTAAATTAGACGTTGTCAATTTTAAATTAAAAATTGTAAATTTCAACTTGAAATTCTATCTCTAGCATTTTTTTGTGCTAAAGAGATGGCAACGGTGCTTAAACCTTGGAAAATATTTCTTACTTCGTGAAAGTTCCAACGAAATTTTGCGCAAAATTGCAGTATATAGCACGGCCCCCAGAGAGGGCGGGTATTTCTTATAAAACCTTTCCTCCTGTGTGTCTGGCCTTCTGCGGATACGATATTTTAAAGCTATCTGCTATTGAGAATTTGCCACCCGAGTTTTGTTGTTATTGAAACTAAATTTGTTTTTTTTTTTAATTCAGTAAGTGATCGGCTTCACACAATATAAACAGAGTAATTGATCACGTCAAGTCCGTATTATTCAGGTATGCGGTTGTGTTTGGAGTACCAAGTGCCTCACGGTACACTACTTCGGGTCTTGAGGGTCCCTTCCACGTTTTTTTGCACCCTTCAGCAATTTCACTTCGTCTCAGTAACGACAGCAAAAGCGAAAAGAGACATTGGCATTGTAGGGCCTAAAAGGGGGCAAGTGTGCCATTTTTCTCCTTCAAGCAAACCTCTCATTACTACATCTATCCAATGATTATCACTAATACAGCCCTAAATACTGAAGAAATGGCACAAGCTGAGAAGTGGGCGGGGTCGTTTCTTGTGTAGGAGGTACTAAAAGGATGTAACAATTAACTACGGTTCTATGAAACGGATTGACCTGAATAGCAATTCTTCGGCCAAGGGCAGTCACCCCGGCACATAGTTGCCGCTACAACAACAATCTACTCCAATTTCTAGTGACATTTTGAGCTACTAAAAGAAGTTACATGAACATATGTGACAGCGCATAGAGGAAGGGAACTAAGGGTAAAAAATCAATTTTCACTTTTTTTGATGTGGACAACATCTGCCCCAAAAGTGTTCCCTCCCAGATATATGCGCGTTTTATGAAAGTGATGGTACACCAAAGATACACGTATTTAAATCTTTAAAATGACTCCTGAACAAAACTGGTTTTTACCCTTAGGTCCCTTTCTATTTTGCGCGTCACATATAGGGTAGTTGTGTGGGTGGAATCAATACGGACAGGACAACCACCTTCATCTTACACGTGCACAAAAATGTACTGAACAAAAATGTACTGACATTGTGTCATTTAAAAACAAGTTATGTGGGTTTCATTTTAAGTTCGGATAGTGTCACTTGTGTGGGAGGCACTAGAAAGGGTTCAAATCAAAAGTGTTCAAATATTCAGTCATCTAGTCTAGTTATTCCAATAATAATATTCATCAGTATCGCATGACCAATATTAAAGAAGATATGCGATTATTGCCAGTGGTCAGAATAGTGCATTTACGTGGTTACAAAATGGGGCGTGACAACAAGCTATGTATGTAAATATTGCAGAGATCACAATTAAGGCAATGTTCTTGCATTGGATGAGCAATTTAGATGCCTGTCCCTCTTAAAATTCGGCATAGTTGCCTGGGAAAGTACTTTCCTGAAGATCCGTAAAAGTTATACTTCTTTAAGTTTTATTAACGGTTTGTCGTGGCTCAAGACCAGCTTCCCGCAAAACTTATAGCGTAGTTTATCATAGACAAAGGACAATCGCAGTGGACCCTCTATGGAACACCGAGGTCCAGCGGTATAAAAGAGAATCTTTAGATCATCGAAACTATCAGGCAGGTCTGAACAACATTCACGCCGATGAAGTCGCAGAAGCAGTATCCAGCTGCAGTGTGAATGTAGTGCTAGGGGAGCATTCCCCGGAGATTTCACCTGAGGAGAAGGTACTACCTCGGCAGGCGCGCGTGGTTCGGGCGAAGCTGAGATCTGGATACTGGGCACGAATTGATGCTAACGTTCCGGACATCTGGCCCGCCTGTCATCAGGGTCCACATGATGTGCTGCACCTCTTCAATTGTCCGGCCAAGCCCACTCAGCTGGCCCCCAGGTCCCTGTGAGCGCATCCTGTTCAAATGGCGCGTTTTCTACACCTGGATATCGAAGCAGATCCCCCATAGACGAACAAGACTTCAAACTAAATATATTGTTGTTACAACAACAACGCATCATCAGAAAATGTGATTTAACAACCAGAATCGTTTTACATTTCTAGCTACTCTGAAACCCAAACTAAAAAGTGGTAACAAATCGTATCGTCGTATGCCTTCAATTACTAAGACGATTGGACCTTAGATAATAATGTGAGGTATTTGTGCAAAATTCGCTTCAGGCTAGTGCGAATTATGTTAAGTTGCTGAGATCTATGAAAAGTTAATGTTCCAGGACTTAGACGCACACACTCTGCTACGGCAGCCACATTGTCGTCAGTGCGCCTTTACGATGAGCGCTGCCTACTAGAGCCCTAGTGTTACAAACATTTTGCGGTGGCTCATTTTGGCCAAAACTTTTTTTCATTAAACTTACTATTGGGCTCTGCAGAATTAACTTTGGAAATTAGTATTTCATAACGTTTTTCAAGCGTGATACTGACTTTCTGTCAAGATTTCGAGCAGAAAAAATCGGTCAATGTCAAAACAACATATGATTCAAAATAAAACGATCAAATAAACCATCCGATTTTTCAAAAAATGCACCAGTACTAGGTGGTTTTCACTAATTTAAAAGTAGAGCTTCCATTGTATTTCTCGTAGGGATTAATAATTTGCTGTTGTTTACTATGGTCTATGTACTAAGTAATCTTAGATGTCGATCATGCGTTTTAAAATATTTAAAACGCGCATTTTATTGTTGTTTTAATTATTTAATAAAGGTATATACGTTGCTGATCTGAAACACTTGCATATCATTTAAAGAAATAAACTTTTACAGCGTTTAAAGAAATACTATACGTATTCAAATATTTCATTTGATGGAAGTTTTTTAAATTAGATTCATAACCTACGCCAAATTTACTATAGTGAGTCATCTGCTTTGAAGAAGAATAACGAAAAATAAAAATAATTTCTTAAAAAAAGTAGCAAGAATGTAGTCGAACAACACCGACAGACATATGTAAATAAATCCTACTGCTAGCCATTCGGCTATTTTTGTGTTAGATTTAATTCATTTGTTGTCCATTATCAATGTGTCCCCAAAGCTACAGCATGTAATCCAATTTAATGAATTGATTTAATACACTAACAGGAGGAAACTAATAGCGATATACCCTCAACATCAGCAACGGCCACTGATGATGAAGGTGTAGACACAAACATTTTGGTATGTTGAGCGTTCTTTATTAGATCATTGTGTAAACGTTACTGACACGAAACAGCATTAATGCTTCCATTCAACCATCTCTATGTGTACATAATAATACCTTTTGATTTGAAATTTCTTTCAATGCTTCTCTGTTCATTTTGATTTTGTTTTTTTTTCTGTTAAAACAGCGCCAAAAAATGCACAATGATCCACCACCACGTTATACCTCAATTAACCCACTTAATCTACAGGTAGCCTACTCTTTAGCACTATCATTTGCCGCTTCATTTCTAGTGCAGATGTGTGGCCCTCCATTGAGAAGCCTTCTCTTATAATTGTGTTTGCTCTTTGTTTATAGGATTCCAACAAACCGAAGCCGCAACCCCGCAGCAAAATGCCGCCGCCAGCTGCGCAGTCTACAGCACCTCCACCGTCGATGGAACTACCGCAATTGCCGAATGTTCCTATGGATTTGCCCGACATACCATCCGATGACATTAAGCCCAACAATAATGATGACGATATTGACTTTGATGATTTGTCGAAGCGCTTCGAAAATCTCAAGAAACGTAGATAAGCTGTTGATTCTTTTATGTTCTTATTTCTTTTGTATTTGTCCCTCTCGTATATACTCGTATAATGTATGCATGTATGAAATTGGAAAGATCAAATCTTAAATCATGTGTTAGTTATGTTATATTCTATGTATGTATTATAAAAAAATATATTTTAAAAAAATATTACATGTTTTTATACTCTTTAAAAGAATACTAAAATATTTCATCCGATTCAACAACTTCCTTCAGTTCGAGCAGCTCCACTAAACCCTTGCCTTTGGTATCATTGCGTACCAATTCGTCGATTACGCGATAATTGCCGGGATCTATCAAAAGGGTCATGTGCAAGGTGGACTCTTCCCATTCTTCGCTCTCCACGGTAGTGGTTAGTTTGTGTATGGCTTCCTTCAATTTGGGGCCATTGTCCTTTTTGGCCGAAAAAGAAACTCGCAACTTCATGCGTGACCTTTCGAGCGGCATGTGATCTTTCAACAGTTTGATGGCATCCAATGTTTGCTGCTTGATATTACGATTGGGTTTTATCGAAAAGTGGGCCTCCTTCAGGGACTTTTCTATAATGGTGGCCGGATACGGTCTACGTGTCTCCGGATTGACACACAAGGCTGCTACACTATTAATGATGCCAGTCAATTGTGTGTCGTGCACCGATTGTCTCTCCTTTTCGGAGACCTGCAGCTCACCCTTCATTAGGATTTCTTTGCAAATTTCAGTTTCTTCTGTTTTACCAAAAGCTTTCAAGAGCTCTTCTTTTTTGGCCGCCTGGCCTTTGGAGACATTGGTGAAAACCGTGTGCGTTTGCAAGACTTCATCGATATCTTTTTCGCTATAGAAGAAAATGAAAATAAAGAAAGGTTCCTATTAATAGAACAATTGGATGCATTTATATAGAAGTAGTGAGGAAGCAATATAGAATTAAAAGCATTCCGCTGCCTTAAGACCCCAAACTTGGACAATGTAGTACAGAAAGTAAGCAAAGGTCCTCTGATATATTTTTGTTAGAACCTTCAGAAGGAGGTTAAAATGACGGCGCAAAGGTGCACGGGGTCGAGGGATTCTACTACAGCCAGTTCTAAGCGGATCGACCAGAAGGAGGAAGAATGTGCCGCTACAACAAGAACGTAGTCGAGCAAAAGCTCCACAAATCTGTTCTGCTCTGAAATGACAAGATTTTATAAAAAAAACCACACAAGGGATATGGGTCCAAATTGACCTTCTTCATCTTATTAAGCAAAATACGGTAAAGACCTTTTGACCCGGAACATACTGATACTGTCTAATTCCTGCGTTTTTGACTTAGTGATTAATCTCGAACTTGTAAAGTGCGTGGGATTTACCAGGTGGAAAAGAACGGCGCCAAAAAAGTATGCCCAACTTAAGGTCGGGCTTTTTTATACCCTGTGGAACAGGCCAATGACGGAAGCTACTGAAATTGAAGAAAAAATGACTCCCACTCAAATGTTTATCCGATTTGTATGTTTTTAGTTTTAGTTCCGCATACCAATGGGTGATCCAAGTAGAGATACTTTTTTCAATAGCCTTTTTTGACAGATCACGTGTGAGTCGTGTCATGCAGTCATTTTATTTTTTGTTTAGTATTGTTTGGCATTTCATCATGGAAAGACTTACGCCTGAACAACGTTTACAAATCTTTCAACTTAATTACGAAAATGCACTTTCTGTGAGGAATGTGTTTCGTGCGTTTTCGAGCCAAATTTTGTTCAGCGATGAGGCCCATTTCTGGCTCAATGGGTATGTAAACAAGCAAAATTACAGCATTTGGGACGAAGAGCAACCAGAAGAGGTTCAAGAGCTGCCACTTCATTCAGAAAAAACAACGGTTTGGTGTGGTTTGTGGGCCGGTGGAATAATCGGTCCAAAAATGATGCCGATGAGAACGTAACCGTCAATGGCGACCGTTATCGTGCCATGATAACCGACTATTTGATGCCTGAAATTGAAGCTGGTGATCTCGGAGACATTTGGTTTCAACAAGACGGCGCCACTTCCCACACATCGCATCAATCAATGGATTTATTGAATGAACACTTCGGTGAGCAAATAATTTCACGTTTTGGGCTGGTCGATTGGCCAACAAGATCGTGTTATATCACACCGTTAGACTTTCAAAAGTTTATGCGGACAAACCCACTTCGATTCAGGCCTTCGAGCAAGACATCACGGGTGTCATTCGCCAGTTACCAGTCGAAATGCTCGAACGAGTCATTAAAAATTGGTCTCAACGGATGGACCATCTGAGATGTAGCCGCGGCCAACATTTGATAAGCATAAACTTCAAAAAATAAACGCCAAAGAATGTTCTTTCAAATGATAATAAACATACCCCATTCAATTTAATTTTTCTCTGTGTTTTTTTCTTTTTCTAGGGAACCTCGAAATGGGTCACGCGTTACATCTAATCTTGATGAAATTTGGCACACGTAATTTGTTTGCAAGAAAATCGGTTTAGATTAGGATATAGCTCCTACATGTTTATCCGATATGTTTAGCTATAGAAGCCACACATTACATTTAATCTCAATGAATTTTGGTACAAGTTCCATGTGCCTAAGACGGCCGCTGCTGAAAAAAGGTTCAGATTAAGATATAAAGGGTTTTGCAATAGGGACATAACAATTTCGTATGTTTATGTCAACGCACCCTCAAACATTTTTAATGATCTTTCAGTGTCAAAACGATAGTCAAAGCCAATACTTGCATCATGGCTCACTTACGAGCAAAGTTTGGAAATCATTCAAAATAACTATCGAAATTCTGTGTCGGTGGTCGCAACTTTAAGGGCGCTTACTCCAATTTTTGGCCGTAATAATCGTCTTACCCACCAGGACAAAATTGGATCCAAATTTTCACTTTTGAATATACCGGCGCCGTATCGCTCGAAGCGACGTAAATATCGCAGTCGTAAGTGTATCCGTTTAAAATAAGCCAAACCAGTCGATGCCACATCGTTCTCAGGAATTGGGCATCACTCAAACCAAACTATGGCGTATTTTGCGAAAAGTTCTTGGCCTTCATCCTTATAAGATCAAACTGACTCAAGAACTAAAGCCACTTGATCATTTGAAACGCCGAAACTTCTGCGACTGTGCTCTGGCAAAGTTTCACGAAAATCCAGAATTTCATCGAAAAATCATCTTAAGTGATAAAGCTCGTTTCTGGCTGAGTGGTTTTGCCAAAAAACAAAATATTGGAAGAGACACAATTGCATCCGCAAAAAAATTACTGTGTTGTGGTTTTCATGCCCGTGGTGTGATTCGGTCGTATTTTTTCGTCCATGGAAACAATCGTCTTGTCAATGGAGCGCTCGTCAATGGAGAGCGCTACCGTGCCATGTCAGAATATTATTTTTGGCCAGAATTTGATGAGCTTGACCTCGCCGATATGTGGTTTCAACAAGACGGTGCCACTAGCCACACATCACGCGTAACAATCGATATACTAAAATTCAAATGTGATGAACGTGTTATCTCGTGAAATTGTCCGGTCGAAGGAAAATTCGATGAACGCTTTATCTCGATAATTGTCCGGTTCGGTCACCTCTTTCATGCGATTAAACGCTATTGGATTTCTTTTTTATGGGGCCACATCGTCATTGGTGTATGCCAACAAGCCAGCACATTTAAACGACCTCAGAGACAACATCCAACGCGAATTTGCCAACATTCCAGTCAAAATGTATGCAAGAGTAGTGAATAATTGGGTGCAAAGAATTGATCGCTGTACACGAGCTCTTGCAGGGCGTATGACGGAAATCGAATTTCATTCTTAGAATGGAACGTTTGCCATACACCTGGAATAAATTTGAACTCTATGTCTTAAATATTCTGTGTTTTATATAAAACAAATATATAAACCGATGTGACCAAAAGAATACATTTTCTCAAATTCAAATATATTAGTTTTAAAATAATATTTTAGCTCATACAAGAGGGTGCAAACATCTATTCTTAGTTGGTTTTTGTGACCATCTAGAAGTGCAGGGTACAATTTAGTCTTTAGATTTCCAAAATACCTCTGCACAAATCGACCTCTGCACAAATCGATTTTGTTTTTCTATACGCTCTATCTTTTGGCCAACCCCATTTGTTTTAAAGGTCAAGGTTTTCTTATCTTCTGGGGGCCTGGTATACAGCAAAAACAGACTTTACTGGTTTTAAAAAGTCCCAAATTTTGTCCAAATAAAGCTATATTAATTTACGCAGTATATTGTTTAGATATAGTGCATGTACATACATACTTACACGCTACTTCTCCACGATAGAACCTTATTTTTATAGCAGGCGATTTCAAAACGTTTACCGGCCTTTTTCAAACGCACCACTGCGACGTTGGTCAGACGAATTTGATTTGTGGGAGTAAAAATATTCGACATTTTTTCGAAACACGAACAAAGAAAAATGATCTTATTTATAGAGACGAAACTCGAATCGATTGACTAAATGGTGATTGTTTTTTAAAATTCCAGAACAAAAATCACGAAATACATCGAACAGCTGCACAAAACAAAACACAAACAAAAACATGTGATTGTCAAAACCCAACCCATGTGAGGCGACAACCTAATCAAAAGCGACGGCGACAAGCTCCGTCAAGGTACACCAAAGCTTGTTTCTTACGCTATGAATAATTTGAAATCCCGTAGTCTAGAAAACAATAAAAATTAGTGTCCAGATATTAAATCTAAGCCGATGAAACATATTTACATTCACAAGCGGACATCGGAAAATTTTTATAGTTGCATAGTTGAAATAATTTATAATCGATTTAAAAACTACTAAAATCAAATAATTTTAATTCACCTACTTTTCTATCCGTATGTTCAAAAAAGAATAGTTTAAATGCAATATTTTAAAATTAAAGATCAGTTTCATTATGTATTAAATTTTGCAAAAATATTTTTTGTATACATACTATTTTCTTCTTCTTTAATTTAAGCCAAGAATGATAGAATGATTCAGAATAACAACGATCGGCTGGAGTCATTGTAATATGGTCATTGATCCATCTTAACGAAGAACTTATTTAAGATCATTATACTTTCTATACTACTACTTACGTAATTGTCGTTAAGTATTTACCATTACATTTAACAGTTTTTTTACCTGCCCTTCAAAATTCCCATTACATTTTTCATAGAGTATTTTTAATTCCAAGTTTGAACGCCAATTGAACGCCAAACAACATTAAATCTTAAAAGTTTTATTTATCTGAAAGGACGTTTTTGAATTATAACGGTGAGCGTCTAGTCCTTTATTATATTGTTTTTTGATCACGTGGCCCAATATAATAAAATTTTGAATCTCATTTTTCAAAGCAGCAAATTTTGCATACTGAAAATCAGTAAAATAAACCGAACTGGAAAATTTTGCTAAAACCAAACGACTGAAACTCCGCACTTTGAACGACTGCAACTTTGCACTTTGACTCTGATTTCAGACGCTGAATGCGATTGTAAACCCAGACTACCAATTCCAGTTAAAAATCTACAATTCCGCCAAAAAGTCATTAAAAGAATTTGTTTCAGCCCGACATTTGAGAGTAAGACGTAAAGAAAGTTATTTTAAAAGCCCGAGTACACTGAAGCTTTTTATAAAATGATTTTTCTGCGAAAAATGTAACACACTGCTTATTATTAGACCCCACACACCAAAGCATTTAAATGCTAAAGAGTACTTGGTTGTGCAGCGTTTTAAATAAAAAGCTGCATGCAGCATTATAGCTTTTTACCTGCTGCCTATTTTATTTCTTAACTGTCTGCTTTTCAAGTTCACATTTAAATTCAAACTGTAAATATTTGAAAATTTGTGAAAATTGATTAATGTATATAAATTTCTCAACACTAATGAATAAAATCTAGCTGTAAAGCGTCTTGCGATCAGAAGATCAATCGCAAGCAATCAGCCGCACAGTCGGACACACATATGTAGGGTCTAAAGTGCACTGTTAACAAAAAGAGGCAATAGGGATATTGTTATGACATTTCAACGTAAATAAAAATGTGCGTGATTTTACCTACTATTATTGTTCCATGCACTTAAGGCCCATCCAGATAGAAAGCCTATTTATCTATATTTACATTTGCTACCCACAAACGCTTTTTCCAAGCTTGTAACAGTTTTTTTTCCTTTTTTTTACTTAAGTTTTCCATTGTTTATTACTACTATTTCAATCCCGCGACTGCCTGGTTCTATGTACCGGATTGACCCGAAACTCTTCGGCCAGGGGCAGTCACCTTAACAATATATGTTTTTTGTTCGTCCATTTTTTCGTCGTGGGAGCAGCACTTCCCGGAATGCCTGGTCCGAATACTACTGGTCCGAGCCGGGATCGAACAAAACCCCGGACCTTGGATCTGCTCGGTTTGTCAGAACCGAATACACCATCGTGCTACGTCTGTAAGGTGTAATCGTTGCATGGAGTGGGTGCACTTCAGGAGCTGTTCAGGTCTGAACCACATCAGGGAGTATAGCGAAGCAGACTTTGTTGCCTCATGCTGTATCAACGAAGTTAGCAGTGGGTCTCTGGATTTGGTGTTATCATCGTCGTCTGCATTTTCGTCGTCGTCATCATCATCATCTAACTACGAGACTCCCCCGCAGTCGCCCTCGCAACAGCATCAACACATACAGCATCTTACACCACAGATTGCTGTTGCCACTCCTGACAGTGCATCAATCTTGCAATTTAATTGTAATGGCCTACGCAACAAAATCAGTGAGGTCATAGAATTTATGAATCGGAGAAACATCATGGTCGTCGCGATCCAAGAAACTAAGCTGAATGCCACCTGCAGCCTGCACAGTTGTGACGGATACAACGTGCTACGTAAGGATCGCACCAGAAGTGGAGGTGGGGGACTTGCTTTCCTGTTACACCATTCTGTGCAGTACAGACCTATTTCGCCTGAGCTTGACTCTAGAGACCCATACATGGAATGTATGGGGGTAGCAGTCAAGTCTGGAACTGCCGAAATAGAGCTGTACAACGTATACATCCCGCCGGTTGGTAGCTGTGCCCCGCGTTATCTGCCAGACATTAGCAATTTGCTACAAGGCAATAACCGCTTGGTCCTAGGAGACTTTAATGCTCACCACGAACTGTGGCATTCTCTCCTAGACAACGACCAGAGGGGCATAGCTTTGGCAGAGCAAATTGATAGCTCTACGTTCTGCACAGTGAATGAGGACGCCCCCACGCGGATTATGGGCGATTGCCATAGCTCGCCAGACATCACTTTGGCATCGCCTGGCCTGATCAACGACGTCACCTGGCAACCCGCCATCTCAATCAAAAAAAGGCTGATTGGGAGGCCTTCAGAGAAGCCACCAACCGCAGCTTTAATAATCTAGCTATTCCGTCGGACGTTCGGGTAGCCGAGAAAAAGTTCCGGGCCATCATCAACGCAGCAGCCGCTCGCCATATCCCTGCTGGTCGAATACCCGAAGTACGACCAAACTTCCCAGCAGAGGCAGCGGGACTCGCAGACGAGCGTGATGACATTCGTCGCTCCAACCCTACTGACCCTAGAATTAGGGATCTCAACTCCGAGATCAGTAGGTTGGTCAACGAATATAAGCGGAACAAATGGCTAGACCACTTAAAGCAGTGCAACTTGAGTTCCGGAATTGGTAAGTTGTGGACAACGGTCAAATCACTCTCTTACCCTGTAAGGAAGGATGATCGGACAGCTGTCACGTTCGGTGATAGAACAGTGACAGATCCGAAGCGGTGCGCGTGTTATTTTAACCGGCTTTTTATTGAGCACCCAGAGAGTGATAAGGCGAAAAGGAGAGTATTGCGTCGTATCCGTGCTCTCCGAGTCGAAGAGGCACCACCACAATTTACCGTTGGCGAAGTTGCCCATGTCATCCGCAGCGCAAAGTCATCAAAGGCGCTGGGTCCGGACGGAATCTCAATGCTGATGTTAAAGCACTTGGATACTCCGGGAGTAGAGTACATGACCAAAGTGCTCAATCTGTCGCTAGCCACTCACGAAGTTCCCGATGCCTGGAAAATGGGCAGAGTGGTCCCGCTACTGAAGCCAGGCAAAGACGCAAGTAAAGGAGATTCGTACAGGCCGATCTCCTTGCTTTCTCCAGTAGCAAAGACGCTTGAAGCACTGCTCCTCCCCAGCCTGATCGAACACTTTCTTAGTGCTGATCATCAGCATGGATTCCGCAAGCAGCACAGCACAACAACTGCTTTACATGCCATCACCACACGTATAAGTCGCGGCCTTAACCAGAACAAGCCTAACGACAGGACGGTCCTCGTGGCTCTTGACCTCACAAAAGCCTTCGACACGGTCAATCATGCCACTCTGTTCGAGGACATTGAAGAAACGTCCCTTCCGCCCAGTTTGAAACGTTGGGTCGTAAACTATATGTGTGGGCGCCAGTCATATGTAGAATTTAGAGACAGAAAGTCGAAGCCCCGTAGAGTTAAACAAGGAGTTCCCCAGGGTGGAGTTTTATCCCCGGCTCTGTTTAACCTCTACCTCTCTAAAATTCCTGCACCACCAGACGGCGTTGAAATTGTGTCGTACGCTGACGATTGCACAATTCTGGCGTCAGGACCTAAAGTGGATGACATTTGCGAGAAAATCAACTATTACCTCACTGACTTAGCACGTTTCTTCACTGCGAGGAATATGAAAATATCCGCCTCCAAATCATCAGCCACACTGTTTACTGCTTGGACCGCAGAGGTGCGGTTGTCACTCAATGTGAAAGTCGATGACGTCAACATCCCGACCACCAACTACCCCAAAATCCTTGGGGTCACATTGGACAGCCTTTTTAGATTCTCTGCACATGCTACAGCTATCTGCGATAAACTCAAAAGTAGGAACAAGGTCCTCAAGTCACTTGCCGGCAGTACTTGGGGAGCCGACAAAGAAACCTTGTTGACCTCTTACAAAGCGATAGGTCGGTCTGTAGCAAACTACGCAGCACCTGTATGGTCGGCGAACGTGAGTACGACGCAGTGGAAGAAAATTCAGACATGCCAGAATGCCGCCCTTAGAACATCAACAGGGTGTCTTCTTATGTCCTCTGAGGACCATCTACATGAGGAGACGAAGGTCCTTACCGTGCGCAGACACAATTTCCTGTTGTCTAAGCAATACCTGCTAGGGTGTTTTCGCAGCAGTCATCCTAACCACCATCTCTTGAACAGGATGCCTCCACCCAGGCAGATCAGGAACGATCTTCATGATCTAGAGAGAGAGGTCCAGCGGTATAAGAGAGAACCTTTAGATCATCGAAACTATCAGGCAGGTTTGAACAACATTCACGCCGATGATGTCGCAGCAGCAGTATCCAGCTACCGTGTGAATGCAGTGCTAGGGGAACATCCCCCGGAGATTTCACCTGAGGAGAAGGTACTACCTCGGCAGACGCGCGTGGTTCTGGCGCAGCTGAGATCCGGATGGTGCAGCCGCCTCAATTCTTACTGGACACGAATTGATGTTAACGTTCCGGACATCTGTCCCGCCTGCCATCAGGGACCACATGATGTACTGCACCTCTTCAATTGTCCGGCCAAGCCCACTCAGCTGACCCCCAGGTCTCTGTGGACGCATCCAGTTCAAATGGCGCGTTTCCTTCACCTGGATATCGAAGCAGATCCCCCATAGACGAACAAGACTTCAAAATAAATATATTGTTGTTACAACAACAACAACTATTACTTTTCTTTCTTTCTTTATATTTAGATACATTTTCTTTTTTGTTCGAGAAAAAGTAAACAATAATATTTGTTTCGATATGCGAAAGCTAAAGAAATTTTCAAAAAGTTATATGTTGGTCAACTTTTTGTCTCGCATTGTTTCTTTACGGCAAAGCAGGTATCCTTTGTGTGTACTTTTATATAAATACTTTCATTTCAATATTTTCAGATAAAACTTAAGGAAAAGAAAAAGCCCTTAATTAACAGAATATATTAAATCAATACATCGCTTGATTTTTTTTAATTTAAAATGGCAGAGAACTTTAGTCTCATATGCTAGGTGGTTAAATCGATGGCTTACCAAGCCGTATTATTTACAATCACATGGGGATGTTAATGTAATACAGTTACGATAACTGTTGTTATAAGTCAAACGAAATGACTCCGTCCCAAGAATCCGCTGCAGGGCGTGCGACCACACATCACGATATCCAGAAGCGGATGATTTATAAATTGAAAAAACTTGAAAAATTTCGCTAAACTTCTTGTGTCCACCTCGTGCACGTAAACCTGAAAAATAGAGCTTATATAACCTCTTGTAGCTTGAATCCTATTAGGCTTTCCAACTAAGGAAAAATAAATAATACGCAGCGTAAGAAAATAAGCTTTAATGTTCTACAATGCTGTCGGCCGCTGAGGTTAGCGACTCCAATTGTGTTTAGTCACTTGTTTACGCGCTCTTTTTGCTTCCATGTTATTGCATGCTAATGGCAATGCTGCCAACAACAGGCAATTATAATCCGTTATCTTCTCCCACAAGCAGAAAATTTTGCAACCAAAGTGAAAAATAAATCGTGAAAAAGTAATTTGCTCAATTAAATTCGGACAAATCGTTAAAGTAATTAAAGCTACGTGTTAGTAAGTGTTAAACTAAATATAAATAATATAAAAAAGTATGTAAAAGTAACAACAAAACAAGTATTGCAAGGCAAAAAGCAAAAGAGTTTGCGGCACATTCCATTGCTTAACCTAGTCCAAGGACAAGCTTGCAATTCACATTTTGGTTATATGGGGAAAAAGTCCGAGATTAACGACGGGAAGTTATGAATGCGCGAAAGTGCACAAATGTATCCAACTCTGAATCCTCCGTTTACGCAGGTATCGCTTCGGCCAAAATATGTTTTGGTGGACTTATCAATCAGCTAAGTACCAGCGGCACTTTTTGAGAAGAACGCTAATTCAAACTCTTAATTCGGCTGAAATGTTTATAGTTGTGAAAACAGATAAAGCCCTGCTAAGCCTGCTTACTATGCTGGAGTAGTCGATTTAAAAAATAATCGTGAGCAGTGATCTAGGTCCTGGTTAAAGCCAGTCGAATGGTACACTGACTGGAATGACCAAATGCAGACATCAATGCTATGGTGGAATAAGCGTCCAGGCGCCATATCTCGACAAACACGATAATTTCAACTCCCTTTTTATTGGGCTTAAACGTTTATAATTGTGAAAGCAAATTGTGAAAGCCTGTTCTAGAAAGATCCCTTGTTAACACAGCCCTACTGCGCTGGATGAGACAATTTAATATAAATCTGTCGCTGTGATTTTGGTCCTGGTTAGTGCTAGTCGAATGGTACACTGACTCTAATGAAAAGACCAAAATAAGTCAACAATGCTATAGTGGACTAAACAATTAGCTAAGTACCAGATCCATTTCTCGACGGGCACACGCCATCAAACTCTTCTAACTGGGCTGAAACATTAATAATGGGGCCATGCTTAGCCTGTTCTAGAATAATCCTTATTTATCACTAACCCCTACTGCGCTGGATCAGACGATTAAATAATAATTGTGAGCGGTCTAGGTCCTGGTTAATGCCAGTCGAATGGTACCCTTACTCTGGTGGAAAGACCAAAAGAAGACATCAATGCTATAGTGGACTTAGCAAGCAGCTAACAACCAGCGTCTATTTTCGACGAGCACGCTCTCTTAATAGGGCTGAGACATTAATAATTGTGAAATCAGATGAGACCATTTTAAGCCTGCCAAGAAAGATCCCTGTTTATCACTAACGCCTACTGCGCTGGATCAGACAATTAAATAAAAATCGGTCGCTGCGATCTTTGTCCTGGTTAATGCCAGTCGAATGGTTCCCTCATTCTGGTACCCTCAAATAAGACTGCAATGTTATAGTGGACTTAGAAATTAGCTAAGTACCTGCGCCACTTCTCGACAATCACGCTACTTCAAACTCTTCTAATTGGGCTGAAACATTAATAATTGTGAATGTTGATGAGCCCATGCTAAGCCAGTCAGGAAAGGTCCCTGCTTATCGCTGAGCCCTACTGCGCTGGAGCAGACGATTAAATAATAATCGTGAGCTGTGATCTTGGTCCTTGTTAATGCTACTTCCGACTCTGGTGGAAAGAACAGAAAATCGATACGCTTGCAAAATATTTCTTACGCCAAACTGCAGATTCTAATGTCAGTGCTTCAGTAAGTAAATAATAGTGCAAATATTAAGGTATGCTTGATAATTACAAATACCAATGCCTTTAATCAAAATTAATTCCTATCAATATTTCCTTTAGATCATTCCCAGTGTAATTGACATTGAGTTGGTATATTAACTGAACGGAAATTGAATGACAAAGTCTGGGTAAGTTTTGTTGTTTAGATTAAGTTTATTTACATTTATTTATTAAAAATATGATAACCACTTCTTGGAGAGTTAAACCTTTGTTTTATTATAAGGCCCAAGCACTCTGAAGCTATTTTTCCTACGTTGAGTATTTTTGAACTTTCGGTAGTATGAAAGTCAATAAATAATATTGCCCCGATGTTAATGATAGAAAAGTGTCGTTACCGGAAATCGCTGCCATGTACTGAATCGCTGCCATGTACAGCGTAAGAGATAAAGGTTTCAGTATGTTGAACGTTTAACTTCCGCTCGTCTAAAAACAACTGAAAAAATGTGCGTTATCTTGAAATTTCCTTACCAGCGGTTCCAGTTCACTCTACCAGAGGTACAAAAATACATAGCATAAGAATAGACAACTTTAGAGTGCTGGGACCTTTTTATAAAAATTGTAACCTTTTCCATTGAAGTTTTCATTTGTTAAGCTCTACTCCCCAAAAGCAGCAGTTGTTTTAAACATTACCAACAATTTAGAATCTACTATTAATCGTTTAAAGATATTCGATTTTCCCATGAGCTTCCAATGTTTTTCTTTAAGAATATTGCAAACAAATGGGAAAAATGTTTGAAAACTAATATGACTACAAATAAAAACATATTAAGCCAAAGTCGCTAATATCTATCCGATTAGATTGGAGTGTATCAAACAGCGGGAGGTCCACGTGGAACTGGTTCCGATTCTGACTCTGTTTCACATACTGCTGCTTCTTCTGC
This sequence comes from Hydrotaea diabolus, assembly GCA_963513945.1. NCBI lineage: Eukaryota > Metazoa > Arthropoda > Insecta > Diptera > Muscidae > Hydrotaea > Hydrotaea diabolus. The sequence continues at coordinate 173,612,343 of OY740719.1, forward strand.
ATCAGCCTCTTGCTCTTCCTCGTCAATGTGTTCGAGCTTAGATGAGGAGGGAATTTCTTCTTTGAAGTCCGCATAGATCTCGGCACGCTGTTTGATAATCTCCTGTATGATGACAGTGAGTATTTCACGTGAGTCCACAATATGACCCACTTCTTCGGCCACTTCTGCCGAAAGCCAAGGACACAATGTTTGCATAAGTTTGTCCCGCTTGGCAGCATCGGTGGCAGGTTCTAGATTATCCAAGATCTCGGGCAGTATGCTGGCAATATGACCTTGTAGTAGTTTGGCGGCCGTTACTTCTTGTTGCATCTCATCATCTAACGATTTGGCAATAGAGTCTTGGCGTAGACGCCTTTCCTTTTCGGCCTGCAAACGTAACTCCTCAGCCTCCAGGCGACGTAATTCGGCCAGTTCCGCTTCGCGATGAGCCAGCAATCTGAAAGGGAATTATTTGTTGAATCAGTTTAGTTCTCGCAATAACGTCGACATTATATAAGTATATACTTACTCAGCTTGTCTTTGTCGTATGAGATCAATTTCTTGTTCATGGGCCACTTCCAGTATGCTCAATTCGAGTGTACTATCTACCAAAACATCAATGATGTTTTGGGCTTCGACATCGAACTGGAAGAGCTCTCCCTCCCTTATCTCTGTGGCCGCATCGACGCCAATCTTGGCTGGTATGTATGGCGGTGTAGGTGGTTTTTCCAAGAACAAGTCTGTTTGTGTTTCTACCGTAAACTCGGGAGGCCTTGTGACCAGCTCCTCCAAGTACTTGTCTGTTTGTACATCTTCGTGACGTCTGCCCGTTACCGGCGGTGGTGTTCCCAGTACATTGCGTTGATTTTTATGGTTAACATTCCTCTTACGCAATGCCTGACGTCTGCGGAATTCGGCAGCTTTGTCAAAAGGATCGTAATCGCTCTAGATATGTATGCAGAATAGAAGAAAGAGAGAGGTGTAATTGTAAGAATTAGTCGATTTTTATTAGTTTCTGCAAAAACTTAACTTGACCACTTTGAAATGTTGTCATAATTTCGGCAATGAAAACTTATTAATGGTCTGTTAACATGCCAACTATAATTAATTTGTTACACCATGCAATTATTGTGTATTGAAGCCATAGGGGGCTGGACAATACCATTTGTTAAGAGGTGACAAGTTAACTCCTGTTTTTGGTTGGTTTAAGAAGTTTGGTTGCATTGCGACAAGCAACAATTGTATAATAGCAGTAAAGAAACTTTCATGTATTATGGGTTTTTGGAATTAGGGGACATATTTTTATACCATCGACTCAGAATTGTTATTTGCGTCGAATAAGCTTTGTCCTCCCGATTTCCCAATTCCAGTCATCAATTTTAGGATGCAAATATGAACCGATCGCAACGAAATTCGGAACATTGTGCAAAAGCCAGCCGAAAAATATTTGTATTAGAATGGACACACATTGGTGTATGTTTTGCAATTGCCCTGATGGTCGTTTTCGACGTCCCTCCCGGACGTTTTGAAAGTAACACATGAAATCCGATCCTGACCAAGTTTGGCGCATTTAATTTTAACTGACTTAATTAGGTCTGAACTAGGGCGAACATGAACTTTTTTTTGTCAATTTTTGAAATATTACCTATCTAGATTTTAGGCCCTGTCACGCGGGAAAACTATACCCAGCACAGGCGAAATTTTAATGAATATATATTTCTTAGTAATCGTATATAGACACAAATGAGGGAAATTCCTACTCAAGAAGCCATACATACGGCTTGGTTGGGTTATAAGGGCCTGTACTGCTGTCTAACCTTTAAAAGTTTATATGCGCTACATCCACTCGGTGACTTAAAGAGGGTCCATTAAAATTGTCCTTTGCCATTTAAAAAAAATATTATACTGCTGTCAAAAAAATTATTGTACTGCTGTCTAAACCTTCAAAAGTGTACACGCGGTTCATTCACTCGGTGACTCAAAGAGGATCCATTGAGCGTGTTTTTTGCCTATGGTAACAAAAATTATTATTACGTAATAAGTCCCTGCCCCGAGCCATGACAAACCGTTTTTAAAACTCTGCAGATCTACCATCTTGCAGGAGGATAACTCTTCCTGATCTTTAAGAAAGTACTTCATCGGGTTACTTCGCCTTCCTAGTTTTGAAGGGACGGGCATGTACACAAAAGGTGCATGTCCGTCCCTTTGCCTTCCTAGTTTTGAAGGGACGGGCATGTACACAAAAGGTGCTTCACTGTCTCAATCACATCCTCACCCTACCACAGGCGACTACTCATGTTCTACTCATCCATCTAACATTACGATGTCCCTTTTGTTATTTTTAAGCAGGGTTTTAGTTCTATCCATATCTAACAACAAGCACTAACAACCTTACATTTGTCGGTTCTAGTCCATGCTAGGATATCCTGCGCCACTACAATGTCCAGAAACAAAGTCTAACAGCCCGGAGTCCAACAGGTGTTAGTGACATTTTGCACCAGTTTAGATTTTACCAGGGGTGACAGTATAGCCTTTAAAGCTGTCTGACTATTTACAAAGAAGTTAATGCCATTGTTTTCGGTAGGGATGTCACGAAAGAAGGGCTTAGAGAAAGCGATTATTGAAATACATTTTTCGCCAAGGCGAATATTTGTTTTTGCGAAAGCAAAAGGTAATTTTTTTTTTGCTCTTGATTAATGCAAACAAATTATTAATGAAAACAAATTATTCATTAATTACGTTGGTAATTTTAAGTTGGATGTTGTCTCAGCTCGCCTTAAGGTGCTGGCTTGTTGGTATAGACCAATGACTTGATGTGGCCCCATAAAAAGAATTCCAATTGCGTTAAATCGCATGAAGGAGGTAGCCATTCGACCAGACCATTTCTCGAGATAACACGTTCATTGAATTTGTCTTTCAGTAAATCGATTGTAAGGCGTGCTGTGTGGCTATTGGCACCGTCTTGTTGAAACCACATATCGGCGAGGTCAAGCTCATCCAATTCTGGCCAAAAACAATTGTCTAAGATGGCACGATAACCGCTCTCCATTGAAGGTAACATGACGATTGTTTTCATGATGGTCGTTTTCGACGTCCCTCCCGGACGTTTTGAAAGTAACACATGAAATCCGATCCTGACCAAGTTTGGCGCATTTAATTTTAACTGACTTAATTAGGTCTGAACTAGGGCGAACATGAACTTTTTTGTCAATTTTTGAAATATTACCTATCTAGATTTTAGGCCCTGTCACGCGGGAAAACTGTAGCCAGCACAGGCGAAATTTTAATGAATATATAGCCAAATGAATATAGAAGCCATACATACGGCTTGGTTGGGTTATAAGGGCCTGTACTGCTGTCTAACCTTCAAAAGTTTACATGCGCTACATCCACTCGGTGACTTAAAGAGGGTCCATTAAAATTGTCCTTTGCCATTTAAACAAAATATTATACTGCTGTCAAAAAAATTATTGTACTGCTGTCTAAACCTTCAAAAGTTTACACGCGGTTCATCCACTCGGTGTCTCAAAGAGGATCCATTGAGCGTGTTTTTTGCCTATGGTAACAAAAATTATTATTACGCAATAAGTTTTGTAGGCACCTTCCCCGAGCTACCATCTACCATCTCGCAGGAGGATAACTCTTCCAGATCTTTAAGAAAGTACTCCCTCAGGTTACTTCGCCTTCCTAGTTCTAAAGGGACGGTGCTTCAATATCTCAATCTCATCCTCAACCTATTACAGGCGACCACTTATTTCCTACTCATCCATCTTACATTACAATGTCCCTTCAGGACACCCACAAGCACGCTGACATCGTTTTTGTTATTTTTAAGCATGGTTTTAGTTCTATCCATATCTAACAAGAAGCACTAAGAACCTTACATTTGTCGGTTCTAGTCCATGCTAGGATATCCTGCCCCACTACAATGTCCAGAAACAAAGTCTAACAGCCCGGAGTCCAACAGGTGTTAGTGACATTTTGCACCAGTTTAGATTTTACCAGGGGTGACAGTATAGCCTTTAAAGCTGCCTGACTATTTACAAAGAAGTTAATGCCATTGTTTTCGGTAGGGATGTCACGAAAGAAGGGCTTAGAGAAAGCGATTATTGAAATACATTTTTCGCCAAGGCGAATATTTGTTTTTGCGAAAGCAAAAGGTAATTTTTTTTTGCTCTTGATTAATGCAAACAAATTGTTAATGAAAACAAATTATTCATTAATTACGTTGGTAATTTTAAGTTGGATGTTGTCTCTTAGCTCGCCTTAAGGTGCTGGCTTGTTGGTATAGACCAATGACTTGATGTGGCCCCATAAAAAGAATTCCAATAGCGTTAAATCGCATGAAGGAGGTAGCCATTCGACCAGACCATTTCTCGAGATAACACGTTCATTGAATTTGTCTTTCAGTAAATCGATTGTAAGGCGTGCTGTGTGGCTATTGGCACCGTCTTGTTGAAACCACATATCGGCGAGGTCAAGCTCATCCAATTCTGGCCAAAAATAATATTCTGACATGGCACGATAGCGCTCTCAATTGACGGTAACATGACTATTGTTTTCATGAACGAAAAAATACGACCCAATTACACCTCCGGCACGAAAACCACATCACACAGTATTTTTTCCGGATGCAATGTGTCTCTTAAAGTACATTTGGGTTTGTTGCTGTCCAATAACGACTATTTTGTTTATTGACAAAACCACTCAGCCAGAAATGAGCTTCATGAGCTGAAGATGATTTTTCGATAAAATTCTGGATTTTCGTGAAACTGCCAGGGCCCAATCAGAGAAGTTTCGGCGTTTCAAATGATCAAGTGGCTTTAGATCTTGAGTCAGTTTGATCTTATGAAGGATGAAGGCCAAGAACTTTTCGCAAAATACGCCACAGTTTGGTTTGAGAGATACCCAATTCCTGAGAATGACGTGGAAACTACTGATTTTGGCTTATTTGAACTAATTTGATTTTTTTGTTGCTTCGAGCGGTACGACGTCTCTTTGGTGCCGGTACATCCAAAAGTGAAAATCTGGATCCAAATTTATCCGCTATAGCACGCAAAGCCTGTCGGGTGGGACGATTATTACGGCCGAAAATTGGAGTAAGCGCTCTTGCAGTTGCGACCACCGACTCAGAATTCCGGTAGTAATTTTTAATGATTTCCAAACGTTGCTTGTAAGTGAACTTTACCATGATAAAAATGTTGACTTCGTCTAACGTTTTGACACTGAAAGATCATTTAAAGTGTTTGAGGGTGCGTTGACCGAAAGAAACGAAATTGTTATGTCCTTTTTGGAAAACCTGTACCTAAGTATTTTGAAATATGCAATATTTAAAGTTAGTAGAGACAATTTGCTTTTAAGAAAAACAAGCACTGCTTTCTATCAAGTACTCGTATTTTTTTCGATTCAAAAAAATGAACACTGAAATAATAGCGTATGCGAAGATTCCTTAGAACCCTATTACTGAAAAGTGCCAAAAATCCATTATTGTTTTAATTAAAAAATTTGGGTGTTAAACTGTCTTAACGCTACTCGGTGTGGAATACCGTTTAAAAACATCTTATGTTTTTCTGCTGCAGTTTTTTTTTTTAATTTGTAAATGCTATTTATTGTCTTGTCGCCTAAGCGGCTAAGCTCTAAAGCTATGCAACAACTTTTCTAGAAAAAGCATTAGCCTTTTGGAGTTGCCTGCAAACAATCATTCTTGATGGAATGTTATGGGACACGCGTATATACAAAAAAAACTCTATAATTTGCATAGCCTCACAGCATTTTTGATTATTCGCACAACGTTTGCAAAACCAAAATTCTTATCCACGCTTAAATAAATTTTTCAAATAACCTTCACGCCCCTTTACTTACCAACAGTGAGTTATTGCCATAATTGCTGCCCCTAACAACTCTTTTGTCGTACATGACATTTCTGTAAGGCTCTACTGGTGGGGTTTCTCTGCAAGCACAAAATGGAAGAAAAGAACAAACAAATAAGAAAATTAATTACAAGTTAACACAAAATCATCATCACAGTTGTCCTTCCTCTTCGCTCATTACGAGACGGGGGTATATTTGGAGTAGAAATGAAACACAAAATACCCTGAACCTTTGACCTTTCGTGATGAAACGGCAAAATCACCAAACACTTGGAAACATTTTTTAATTGTTTAATAAATTTCCATGAAACACCAGACATGCATGAATGTCTAGTATTTACATCTGGAGTTTTAAGCCTTAAATTTCCAACATATGTAGGAACGTACACTTGGACACATGTACATATATTTGTCTATATTACTATGGTCTTAGGGAGTACTTCAACTCCCCTCTGGCTTTTGGTTGTTGCAAACAGAACCTGAACTCATGACCTATGCAAATTTTCTCCAGTCTTATGGTGGGTTCTTCTTTTTCAGCTATTTCGAAATGTTTGTAAGACCGGAAGTGCAAACAAACATTACATACAGTTGGGTTTTTTTACTTATGGACGTTGTACTCTATGCCAGCGTTTTGTATGGTAAATACACAGTAAGAAACGATTTTGCCGCAAGAAGGCTTGGATGCCTTGTTTACTACAGTGTGTAATACAAATTGCGTTTTAAATGATAGTAGGATCAAATGCATACTGAGTACCACACTGTGACATTAGATATAATAAAATAGTGCTGAGGTTTGTCATGCCAAAGGAGATAGACCCCTTGTTTATTATACCGATCGACTCGGAATCCTCAATTGATTCGATTATTACATCTTTCCATTTATGGACCAAGGACGAAACCTTTTGAAATTGATCCTTGCCAATTTATGCTTTGATATCACCTATAAGTTTCTAAAGTTCCGAATTCAGACCCTGCTACATAGAAGCCACGCGTTAAAACCGGTTCTGCTTCAATTTCGCACAGAAAATTGTTCGATTCGAGTCTTTGTTGGTATACAGGGTGGGGTTAACTTTAATAACTACTTCGTTTATTCATTTATTTATTATTTATTTATTGAAACAATATTTTACAAATTAAATTTGAAAAATACAAAATAACAACGCAGGGTAACGAGACCATAATGCGTTTTATTAATTTATTTTGTATTATTTTTATCAGATTGTATAATAAACAAAATGGAAATTTTTTACACTAAGTATGAAAAATAAGGTCAATTGTTAACTATCGGCGTTTTAAGGATAAATACGGATTTTTGTTTTGATTTGTGGAAATGGAAAATGGAATAAAATATATGAGGGAAAATATTAAGTAACGCAGTTGAAAATGAATCTAGTCTACACAAGGTTTTCTCTCTAAATTTAAGTCCTAAACAACCACGCAGATTTCACAATGAAATAATCGAAATATATTTAATGAAGCGAGATTAAATAAAATATTTAGTAGTTGCCTGGGTAACAATCTAGTACCAGCCTTTACCTAGGCTGAGTACTAAAACGACAAATTATTTTTTTTAAGAATCTATACGGCAGGACTTTTTCTGTTGGCTCTAGTCTTTTTGACTTCTTCTTTTAACAGTTTTTTCCTTAAGAAGCCGATTAAGAAGGTAACCAAAAGCCGTTTTTGTAACCCTGAAAACAATACAGCTGTGAAATCTATACAGCACTTTTCAGGCTAGAAGCGACGCTTCTAGGTGTAGCTGTGCCAATTAACTTTATCTCCGCTAGATTTATCTGTTTTTGAACAGGTTAAGCGAAAAGATTTCGCTTGTACATTTAACCCTTCGGCGGGTGAGAAGGTCCCTGGGGACCTTTTTCATTTTCAAACTAAAATTACTCCTTGATGGTCTATGGGAAGTATACCCGACCCCCACAAAATTTCAAAGCGATCCGACCAATAGTTTAGTTTCTATTGAGATTTAAATATGTTTAGTACGGGAACGTGTGAAAAGGTCCATTTATAAATGCACTGTTTTTTGGATTGTTTTATTGTTTGAACACACCACAAACGTGTTCCTTGAATTTTAGTTACTTTTTGGATTATTTTATTGTGCCTTTCCTTGAAACATAATAAACTTTCCGTCCCTTTTTGAATTTTTGTTACCGTCCCTTTTGAGTTGTTTGAATTTATCCTTACTTTTTACGCATACTCTTACCTACTCTTACTCTTAAATATACGCAGATGTACAAGCTAGAAGCCGGGTAGACGTAGAAAAGGGTATAAAAGCGACTGTAGTTTCGTAAATCAAATCAGTGAAAGTTGAGACAGTGAACAGTGAACATTGAGTGCGAAATTTTATTTTGAATTTTATAAAGAAAAAATAAAAGTACAATACAATGGCAGAGGAAAATTTAGACATTGCTGAAATTGTGGTACGTCGTAGTACACGCTACCAGCAAATGAGTGAGGATGAAAGACGTGCAGTGGATGATAGATTTGCAGACTTCATGAGTGCGGAGATGAGTGATGACGATGAAGGTGCTATTCCTGCATTTGGTCTTGAAGTTGCGGATGATGACGATTTCACATATCAAGCAAATTTTCATGTTGATGATTCGGATGCGCAAACTAAACCACATATAGACATCAATGAAGATATTAGTGATGACGACGATGATGAAGAGGAAGAAACTGATGCTCAGCAAACAAGTGACAATTACTTCATTTCCAAAGATGGCACCAAATGGACTAAAAATGCACCACCGACTTCCGGTACTCTTGCTCATAACGTGGTCGACTACACAAGGAGGAATCCGGGACCAGTAGAACTTATATGATCCCTTTACCATATTCCGTTCGCTTATCACCGAACACATGGCGTACATCATAATACGCGAATCAAATCGGAAAGGCAGGGAAGTGAACGCTGCATGGAATTTGGCAAATCCAACTAATACAAAGGAATGGAAACCATTCACTTTGAAAGAGTTCGTTGTTTTTTTTGGCTATTATTTTGTATGCTGGACTCACTAAATCGAATAGTGAACCTCTTGAAGAGTTATGGGGCCCAACGCGCTGTCCAATATATAAAGCTGCCTTATCATTAGATCGTTTGAAGTGCATAAAACAATGCCTTAGATTCGACAATGGAAATAAGCGACAGTAGCGACTAATCAACAGCAAAACTGCGGCTATTGATGGTATTTGGCAAATATTGCAGTCTAACTTGGCAGCAGCTTACACTCCGTTTATGATCAGTTATTTCCATACAGAGGCCGCAACCGCTTCACACAACACATTCCATCGACGCCTGCCAAGTACGGTATAAAGATATAGTGGTTGTGCGACTCAAAATCATTTTATCCTGTCAAAGGAATAATTTACTCTGGCAAATTGCCAGACAAGGCACGAGAGGTGAATCAAGGGCAGCATGTTGTACTTCAACTTTCGGAGAGATATTTGAATACAGGCCGCACAATTTAAGCCGACAATTTTTTCACAACTTTGGATTTGGCGCATACTTTGATCAGGAAGAATGCCGCATATGTTGGAACAGTGCGCTCGAATAAGACATGTGTTCCTCGGGAATTCCAAACAAATCATACGCGTCCTGTCAACAGCACATTGTTCGGCTTCAACGAAGGCGATATAGCACTATGTTCATATGTGCCCAAGAAGAACAAAGTGGTAATTTTGCTGTCGACACAACATTATACTTGCGGTGTGGACATGCAAACTAAAAAGAAGAAGCCGTTTGCTATTTTGGATTACAACGCCAACAATTCGGGCGTTGATACAATGGACCAGATGCTTGGCACATATACATGCAAGCGCTCAACAAACCGCTCTCCATTGGCCATGTTTTTTTATATGGTGGACATTGCTGCATTTATTTCATACAACGAGTTGAAGCCAATAAAAAGAAGTGGCAGACGACGGCCATTCCTACTGATGCTGACAAAACAATTGGCACTACCAAACATAGAGGAACGAGCGCTAAACAACCGCATATCCAAGGATAGGGAACGCAATGGAAGCATTTGATGTAAAGGTAAGAAAAAACAATTCTAATGTTCAAAAGCAGAATAACTACATAATTTTGTTCTTTTTAGATATTATCAAGACCGGCAGAAGGCGCTGCTCCGTCGTTTGTGTCTAGAACGAACAGACCGTCATGTCGCCTATGCCGTTCTGAGTACGGACGGCAGCGGAAAACAAGGGCCTATTGCCATTCCTGTAACAATCCAGTTTGTGCAGAGCATTCAACACTTATGCATCGATGCTACACCTGCACAGAAAATATGTTGGACCAGGGACAATCTACACAACAATAGTTTTTTAGGCTTTTTTATATAAAACTCCTAAAAAATTAATAATGTTGTATATAAACAATTTTTTTTAACATTCATTATACATGTATAATTAGTAAATAATAATAAATCAAAACAAAAAAAAATGTAAAAAAATACGTTTTCATATAAAATTCCATAGAAATAGGTCCCTGTGTGGACCTTGTACTTCGTATAAGGACAACGGATGACTCAACCGTCGGAGGGTTAAGCTTATGTTTTGTTTTTTATTTAGCAATTGCTACGATTTTTTCTAGCTTATAATATTATATATATAATGAATACTATTTTAATTAATTATTAATTTACGAATTAACCACTGAAATGTTGTAGGAAGTTTATCTAATGTATCATACCGTTCATTTAGAACTGCTTTCAGCATTAATTCTCTAGAATTGAAGGGTCCCGTACTTTATTAATGTCACGTAGTGATACACCAGGTGTGAATTTTTTTTCTCCTGCCAAGAACAGAATAAGTTAAAACAAGCTTCAGCCTAGCTAGTTGAAATTCGTACCCACATTCATAAATATCTGTGAATCTTCTTTGAAGGTTGTTGGTATGTATGTGTATTTGATTTTATATTTTATTGGACGACCACGATAGCAGCCAGGCTTAGTCTCTAGTTAAAATTTAGGCGGACTATGACATTTTCTAAACCAAAGTATTCTTAATTATTTTTCGAAGGCTGTGTAAAAAATAGTTTGTTAATAAAAGTAGGCATTTCTCCTAGAAATAACACTTTGCCAAACAGTATAACATTTCTTATACAGTTGCAAATCATCTTAGTGATCCAGACACTATCTTTGAGGCAAATACGATGGCAAATCTTGTCAAAGCAACGGACATTACACCACTTAACAATTATTTAATATCATCCGAAAAAACTGCAGTCTTGCTTAAAGAATTGCGAATAAATAAGGCTCCAGGACCGGACAAAATAAACAACAAATGCCTGAAAAATATCCCAAAAAAAGGAATTAAATACCTGACAGCTATCCTTAATTCTTGTTTAAAATGCTGTTACTTCCCATACTGTTGGAAATGTTCTAAAACTATACCAATATTAAAGCCGAATAAGCCAGCGGAATCTCCTCTCTCATACAGGCCCATAAGTTTATTATCCTCAATAAGTAAAATACTGGAAAAGGTTATTAAGGAAAAACTGCTAAATTTTATTGACAGAAATAATATACTTCCTCCTCAACAATTTGGGTTTAGAAGGGAGCATAATACATCTCATCCACTGTTAAAAATCAAACATATGGTTCATACAAATTTCGGTGATGGCAAATCCACAGGGATGGTGTTGTTGGATATTAAATCAGCATTTGATTCTGTCTGGCATAACGATCTTATTTTAAAACTAAACAAACTAAATTTCCCATTGGAAATGATAAAAATAATACAAAGTTTCTTAACAGAAAGAACGTTTAAAGTTTACTTAGGGGAAATATGCTCGGAGCGAAAATTCATATCTTCAGGGTGTCATGCCTTTCCCCTATTTTATATAACATCTACACTTCCGATATACCTACGATTCCTGGATGTACCTTATCTATGTATGCAGATGACACTTCGATTTTATGTTCGGATGCTTACTCAAACAACATCATAAGTAATCTTCAGTCAGCGTTGACTGTTCTACAAAACTACTTTATTAAATGGAGAATCCTTATAAATCCGGAAAAAACCGAGGCAATATATTTTACGGGGAAACGTAAACCTTGCTACACTCCACAAAATAATCTTAATTTTTCAAACCGCGATATTGTTTGGAAAAACACTGTCAAATATTTGGGAGTCATACTCGATTGTAGAATCAACTTTAAAAACCACATTCCTTATATAGTGGATAAAATAAATAAAATCACGCGCATGATGTACCCTATAATAAACAGAAAATCTGAACTTAATATCGAAAATAGAAAATTAGTCATCAAAGCGATATTTCTACCCATAATGTTTTACTCTGCTCCAGTATGGTCGTCTTCAGCTAAATGTCACATCAAAAAACTGCAGATTTCACAAAATAAATTACTCAAAATGATTTATAAGCTGCCATGGTTTTACTCCACGCAAAGACTACACCTACTTTCCAACATCGAATTAGTGCAAGCAAAAATAGATCGACTTGAACAAAGCTTTAAGAGAAGATGTGAACACTCTCAATATCTACACATTAATGAATTAAATTCATCGTAATTTTATAAACTAACGTAGCCTTTTTATTAAATATCGAAATCAAAAAAAAAAACATTTATAAAAGTTTTTGTAAATTTTTCCCTCCAATATAAATATTAAAAAAATTTCATACATATTGTTATATACATATATACAAAATTATAAAGTAGAAAAGGAATTATAAATTCCTAAACTTTACCCACCCTGTTATATAAATTGTACATTGATGTAATAACATCAATGTACAATTTATAATAATTGAATAATTGAAATAATAAAAGTAGGCGTAGGTCAATTTCAATTACGCCAATCAGTTTCAAAATATTACGAATAATACTACCCTATACGAGTAACATGCTCCAGATAGCTATATATGTTAGCTCCCCAGGTTTCCGATTTAAAATCCTATTCACCAAAAGAGATTTATCAAATGCCTCCTAATAAAAAAAATAATTGTGTCTACACTTCTAAATTTCTCTCTAAAAATTGTACGAAAAATATTTTTTTTTGCAATTTAGTTTAAGAGATCAAGAACTTTTAAATTGTACTAAGCGGCAACCCTAAGAACTTTTTACCGTTAGTAAAGATGATCATGACTGCTTTTTCTTACATAGTCTGTGTAAGAATTTACAATGCTTTTAACTTAATTTTAAAATAAATTGAAAGCTATGTTCTTTCATTGGTCAAGTCTTCTCTTTTCCGTGTAGTTTTGTAAGCTATTATGACCTAAATTGTTGTAAATAAAAATTCCTTTTTATTTCATTCTAAATTGCAAAGGATGGACCATTGAAAATTTTAAATTTGAATCGGCTGTAAAAAAATAGTACTGATAATTCTTAAAAATTTCTGCTTTTGTTGGAAAGGTTTTTACTAATGAAACACAATATCATTCATATGGCTACCACAACTGGCTTGGCAGTACCTCATCTGATCCACACAATGTTTTAGTACATGTTCGATTGTTTCGGGTCGAATCTCTTCAGTGGCAACTTGGATTTCATGTTTCAATTGTCTGTTGATGCTTGCGTAACTATTATCCTTAATGGCTCTCCCCTTAGAAAATAATCCAAAGAGCTTAAATCACATCTCCGAGGCGGCCAATTGACATCACAATTTCGGCTGATTATTCGATTTTCAAAATCAGTCGATTGTTGCGTTAGCTGTGTGACATGTGGCCCCGTCTTGTTGAAACCAAATGTCCATGTCATTCCCTTGGATTTTTGGAATCAAAAATTCGTTGATTATGGGGCGGTAACGCTCACCGTTGACGGTAACGGCGGATCCTTGCTCATTTTCGAAGAAAAATGGCCCAATGATGTCACCAGTCCAAAATACACACCGAACAGTGACTCGTTGTGGATGCATTGGCTTCTTAATAGTCACGTTTGGGTTTCTGCACCCCATATGAGGCAATTTTGCTTATTAATTTAGAGATGAGAATGAGCTTTATCGAAAAATACGAGTTTTCGGAAAAACTCTTCATCTCCTGCCAAACATTCTTCAGCCCATTGGGCAAAGCGAAAAACCATCGGATGGTGTTCCATTGTTAAATGACAAAGTTCAACCCTTTATTTTACAGCAGATTCAAATTTAATGTAGGTGTGGGACTGCACGGCTACGTAAATGAAGGTGGCAGACTGCAGCTATATATTCAATATCTCGAACGATTAAGATCGTACTTAGGCCAGATTTGGTTGCTTACTTGTATTTGGGAATGTAAGTAGCACACGTACCCTCTGACCACCAATCCGAAAATTTTCAAACCGCTGCCATTTCGCACTTTGTATTTTCGGACATGGTCGTAGATGGGCACATTTTCATGAAATGAGCCAAGGTATATGCTGGTCCAGTCGTGACTGAATAACCCTTTATGTGACGCGCAAAATAGAAAAGCACCTAAGGGTAAAAACCAGTTTTGTTCAGGAGAGCCATTTTAAAGATTTAAATACGTGTATCTTTGGTGTACCATCACTTTCATAAAACGCGCATATCTCTGGGAGAGAACACTTTTGGGGCATGGGATCGGTCTCATTCGATGCTCAGATGTTGTCCACATCAAAAAAAAAAGTGAAAATTGATTTTTTTACCCTTAGGTCCCTTCCTCTATGCGCTGTCACATGTATATAATATTGCTTTTCAAACGACTTCGTTGAAAAATTCATTTTAATTTTTATTATTTGGTCTGGCTCGAGGTCAAAAAGAAATAAAAACAGATGTTGGTGTTTTATTAATTTGATTTAATTGATTTCCAATATTTCGATCATCTTCGACCATCATTATTTTTTTTTCAAATTCCTAAGTTTTGCTGTGGGATTCTATTTCTTGAATGCATGTTATAAAATATTTGAGTCTAAAAGGGCCACACATACTTAGCAGGAACATAAATAATGTTACACACGTTTTATGCTGTAAAATAAACAGTACTGAAAGTTTTTGGACCAAATATTTTTTAATATATTTGTTTATGTATATTGTATCCAAAAAGAATCGACTTATTCGAAATGCCCGCATTTTGCCTTTACACACGCCTTAAGTCGCACTGGCCAATCGTCAATAGCTGCACGAACCTCGTCCATTGGAAAATTGGCCACAGCTCGTACCAAAGCAGTCTTAAGAGATCCAATGTTGGGGTATCTTTTGTGACAAACCTTGTCCTCTAACAACGTCCACAATTTGTAATCCAATGAGTTCAAATCTGGACTGCCTGAGGGCCATTCTTCAGAGGAAATGAACGCTGGCAAATTGTTTCGAAGCCAGGCCTGGGACGTTTTAGCCTTATGGGCCGGCGCAGAATCCTGCTGAAAAGTCCATGGCTGGCTTTAAAACAGGGAATTGTTAAGAGGCTTCACAACAGCTTCCAAAACGGTTTCTTGGTAAACTTTGGCCGATGTTTTGACTCCTTGTTCTCAGAAGTGCAGGTCAGTGACCCCATCGTAAGAGACACCCCACCAAACCATGACTGAAGCCGGGTGATGACCCTTTTCCACCTTGGGATCAGTTCAGATGCTTCCTTAGATGACCGCGCATACACTCTATCATTTTGCTTGTTAAATTTTTCCTGCACAGTAAAAATTTTTTTACCGTTGAACAAAATTTTTCTCTGCAAGTTATCAGAGTGCTTCACCAAAAGACGTTTGCATTTTTCAATGCTATTTTTTTTTAAAGCTGCAGTCAATAAATGTCCGGTACGTCGTTTGAAAGCCCCCAAGTCCCAAGTCTTTTTTAATGATTCGACTCATGGACTGTTGCGTGATATTCATCTCACGGGTCATGATTTTCTGTTTTCGGAGCGGATTTTTGTGAATTATTGATTTAACGGCTTTGATGACATGCGGTGTTCGAACAGAGCGTGGGCGGCCCGACCGGTGGCGGTCTTTTACACCTCCAGTCTCCTCAAACAGTTTTATGCATGGGTAGACGAACATGCGGCTAATCCCTAGTGGCCGGAGCGTTTTGAAAATATCGCTTTTTTCATTTCACACTTGAAAAGCGCTATTACAGCGATACGGTTCTCATTATCTGAGCACTCCATGATGAAAGTTGAAACAATTTTAAAATCCCGTTACAGACTAACGCTATTGAGGTTAGCTTTCACAACCCATATGACATTAACGGGGTATGTTCAGTTCTACTATTGAAATGGGTGTGTTCAATGTTGTAACAGTATTTATGTCCCTACTAAGTAGAATGTTGTGGGAAACACCTAAGCTCGGAATTTGACATAAAGTGTGGAAAGAAGAATAAAACACAATTTCTGAATTAAAGTTTTCCTTGTGGAACAGTTTAAACAACTAATACTTATTAGTACACAATTGCGATTTAAGTTTTTTTTCAGTGTATCTGTGGCAAAAGAACTATTTAAAGTAATTTTCAAATGGAAATGATTTAATTTCCTTTAAATCAGGCAAACCCTGAAATACTAAACACCAAATGCAAATTACGAAAAACCTCCATTAAGCTAAACGAACCACCCATTTACAGAAGTTTTCAATTCTGCTTAATTTAATTCTACAAAATAGCAACCCAACAAATATTTAATTCTTATAAATGTAATTTTACGATTAGCAGGACATTCACCTATACTAGTCAGCTAACTAGAAATAAATGCTGATATTTTTTATTAGTCACGTTAACTGCGGATACAACAAAAAAAACTTTATTTTGTCTGCGTGTGTGACAAGAGAAACCACCGCGGCTAGTGATGTTGTCTGTTGTCTGGTTTTTGTTTTTTTTTGGGAATTTCGTGATTGACGCATATGACAATTGCCGGTTTGGTGGTTTCTCCCCTGTGGACAGTGACTGATTGGACTAAATAACCGGACAGGGAGGTAAAGGACTAACATATGTTTTTTTTATTGTCCCAATTTCGTAAATTGTCATCGCAGTGCTGGTTATCCTCGCAGTAAGTGTGGTTGTTTTGAATTTAGGACAGCAAAAGAATCATTTGAATACAAAATAATTACATGTTTTAAATAGTTTATTACCCTACATTTTTAAAATTGAGGTAGAGAGAGCGTAGAATATGTGTTGCCAGGCTTGCCAGATGTTGGTTTGTATAAAAAACACAAAAAGGATATTTCGAATTTGCAATGGGGATTTAAAATGAGAGCGAGTTATCGGACGTACAAACAGTCAATATTTTACTTGAAACCCCAGCAGATAATATTGCTATATATATTTCTGGCCTAGACAACACTAAGTGTTGCCTGGCGACATCTGACATTTCCATTGGAAAGTTTGACGTTTTTTTTAGCATAAACCTACTCAGAACGTTTTGACGTACGACCAACATTTATTTGTGTTGTTTACAGTGGCTTGAAAAAAAAATCAATTTGACAAAAAAATGGAATAAACTCGTGAACATTTTCGCGCGATCATTTTTTACAACTTTCGACGTGGATTATTACGACAAGATTGCATCGATGAACTTAAATCTTTGTATGGCGATGAAGCACCATCCTATAGCACTGTGAACAACAGCCTTGAATTCCATAGTGGCCGACGCTCGCTCAAAGACGCAGGTCGTGAAGGTCGTCCAAAAACGGACGTTGTGCCAGGGAACATTGATGCCGTGCGTGAACTGATAATGCAAGATCGTCATGTTACATACCGTGAGTTAGAGGCATCCTTGGTCATTTCTTCCACCCGCATACATTCGATATTGCATGAACACCTGGCCGTAAAAAAGGTTTGTTCTCTTTGGATCCCGCACAATTTGACAATCGTCGATTTGTGCAAAGAAATTTTGAAAAAATACGATCGCGGTGCTCCAAAAGACGTTTATAAGAACGTCACAGGTGACGAATCATCTATCTATGCGTATGAGCCCGAAACAAAACAGCAATCGACCGTGTGATTTTTCGAAGACGAGCCAAATCCAACGAAAGTTGTTTGTGGAAGAAGCACTTCAAAGCGAATGATCGCCTGTTTGTTAGGCAAAACTGGTCATGTAGAGACTGTCGCTTGAGCACATAGGAGGTCAATGCTGAATGCTACACCACAATTTGTTTGCCTAAAGTCTTCGGAGAAATTCGAAAAACGAACAATAGAAGACGAATCATTGTGCACCATGACAATGCGAGCACTCACACATCGGCTCAAACTAGCGCCTTTTTGACAAGCCAACACGTCGAATTGATGGGTCATCCGCCGTACAGCCCTGACTTCTTTTTATTCCCGCACATCAAGAAAAAAATGCGTGGTCAACGATTTTCGTAGCCAGAAGAGTTGAAGAGTTCAAAAACCATGTTTTGGAGGTGTCTCAATCGGAGTGGAAAAACTGCTTCGACAATTGGTATGAGCGCATGCAGTGTATAAATCATGCTGGAGAATACTTACAATACCTTTTTTGATGATAAATATTCGCATTTTCATATTAGGCCAGAAATATATATCGCTGCCCTTATTTAAGAAAAGAAATTAACCAAATAACAATACATGCCCAGGCACATTTTCATCTCGGCGGCTAAGCTAACACATAAAATTGCCGCAAGTGGACTCGGAAAACCAGAACCTTATTGTCGAAACGCTAATGCATCCGCAGAGAGTGACAGTGACTGGTAAGGATTGTGGACTGGATCATTTGGACTATTGTTTTTTGAAGATAAGGCTAGGAACCACGCTCCGGTCAACAGTGGACAAATTGTCTACCGTTGACCGGACATTCTAACAACTTTTGTGGACAAACTTGTTTACAGCAGGGGGCGGTAGATGTCTCATTTCGTTCAAAACTTTATAACAATAAATTCATTGTTTGGGCTACCTAGCACTGAGCTATGAAATAAGTTTGCAGTATTCCCCAAAGTTTGTATCATTTGTATCAACATTTTTAAAGGGATCTGATACTTGATTTCTGTCAAAAAGATCTTCAAAAAAAAAAACACTTAAGCGACCATCCGTTAGGTCTATGTTTTAATATAGCCCTATGCAAATTTACCTCTCGATTTGGTATTTAACCGACCTAAATTGTCTAAAATAAATTTAAGTAATGAAAATATTCATTGCAGAGCAAATAAGCTCAAACTATATAAACTGAAACGATTCTTCCCATCCAAACTAAACACTTCATTACTATTTAAGGCTTTCAACATTAAGGACTCATTTTCGCAAGCTCCTAAGCCACTTGCCAAACAAAAACGGCCAGAGTTGATGCAGGTAATTGCAAATTTGTTCGCATCCGTAGTGACATTGACATCAGAAGGAATCCCATTCGTAAGTGGAAGTTACTTTTATATATAAGGTGGGCGATTTAACATTTTTAATCTGAACCGGCTGAAAAAATATACCAATAAATTTTTCAAATTTCTAGTTTTATTCGAAAGGTTGAACTTTGTCATTTAATAATGGAACACCTCCCGATGCGTATTCCATTCGCCCAATGAGCTGAAGATTGTTTGGCAGGAGATGAAGAAGTTTACCGAAAAATCGTGTTTTCAAATGAAGCTCATTTTTATCCCTGGCTTTGTCAATAAACAAAATTGCCGTATATGGGATTCAGAGAACCCATACATGACTATTGAGAAGCCAATGCATCCACAACGAGTCACTATTTGGTGTGGATTTTGGACTGGCGACATCATTGGGCCATATTTCTTCGAAAATGAGTATGAAGCCGTTGTTATCATCAACGGAGAGCGTTACCGCGTCATGCTCAACGAATTTTTGTTTCCCAAAATTCAAGAGAATGTCATGGACGATATTTGGTTTTAACAAGACGGGTCCACATGTCACACAGCCAACGCAACTATCCATATTTTACGCATTGTTATTGAAAATGGAATAATCAGCCGATAATGTGATGCCAATTATGGCCGCCTCGGAGCTGTGATTTGAGCCCATTGGATTATTTCTTGTGAGGAGCTATTAAGGATAACTGTTAAGCAAAGCATCCAGAGACAATTGAAGCGTTGAAACATGAAATCGAAGATGCCATTAAAGAGATTCGACCCGAAACAATCGAAAATTTACTGAAAAATTGTGTTAGTCGGATGAGGTACTGCCGAGCCAGTAGTGGTAGTCATATGACGGATATTGTGTTCTATTAGAAAATGAAACAGTTGAACCTTTCCAAGAAAACCAGACATTTGGAAAAATTATCAGTATTTTTTATAGCCGATTCAAATTGTAAAAGGACAAATCGCCCATCCGTTACTTACTTCAGAACCGCAACATCCCATTATTGAACAAGGGGAAACTTCTCTCAAATCAGTGAGCTGTGCACGATTCAATTCTCATACTCACTGGCTGGGAAATACTTTTAAACGACGGCTCCGAACGGCTATTGCATTTTATGGAAAAGTTTTTACATGGCTTAGAGATAAATCTCTTATTCGTAAAATTTACGAGGTGGAAACCCCCCGCCGGAAATTGTTAAGATGTTCTTACCCAGATTTGAACCTGGGTTTACTGGCATAATTGTCGGAAACACTTTCATCAAACCACTGCGGCCCGTGCAACTAGTATTTACGATATTTCAAGAATACTCGTACCAAAAGTGGGCGTAATGGAACATTTGCTAGGGAGGTGTCAGAAGCGGTGTGACAATATAGCCCATTTCTAATCATTTCTAACCATCCATTTGGAAAAATATTACCACAGGCTAAATTCAAAAACGATTGGTAGCTCCTTTTGAGAGTCATCTTGCCAACCAGCCTCTCAGACGGACATGGCTAAAATGACTTTAAAAGTCATGAAACGTATTTGGTCAAAGTAAGACGTAAGCGCCACATGCTTTTCAATGAAATTCGATTGCAAATTTTACAACGATCATTAGCTGAAATATTAAAAATTAAATATTAATATTTATAAAAATAAAGCAAATTCAATTGTATCGGAAACTTTCAGGTGAATTAGACAAAAAATCAAAAAAACCCTCCTTTTTTTGGCGCTTACGTCTTTTTCTCGGTTAGGGCTCGATATCAAGGATCTCAAATGCTTTTTTCGATGCGTTACACTTTTCATTTCTTTATTGACATGTTATTCGAAGAAGTCCATTAGGGGATTCTTAAAGCATAAAGTATAATATAAAAAAATGTAAATAGAAATAATCCTTAAACCTGATGAAAGAATACGAGAGTTGCTATTTATATTTCTGGCCTAGGCAACACTAAGTGTTGCCTGGCGTCATCTGACATTTCCATTGGAAAGTTTGACATTTTTTCGCATAAACGTACTCAGAACGTTTTAACGTACGACCATCATTTGTGTTGAAAAATTTGGGAAAAAATGGAATTAACTCGTGAACATTTTCGTGCGATCATTTTCAACAACTTTCGATGTGGATTATCACGACAAGAGTGCCAAGACTTCAAATAAATATATTGTTACAACAACAACGACAAGAGTGCATCGATGAACTCAAATCTTTGTATGGCGATGAAGCACCATCCTATATCACTGTGAAAAAGTGGTTTAATGAATTCAATCGTGGCCGACGCTCGCTCCAAGACGAAGGTCGTGAAGGTCGTCCAAAAACGGCCGTTGTGCCAGAGAACGTTGATGCCGTGCGTGAACTGATAATGCAAGATCGTCATGTGACCTACCGTGAAATAGAGGCATCTTTGGGCATTTCTTCAACCAGCATTCATTCGATATTGCATGAACACCTAGCCGTAAAAAAGGTTTGTTCTCGTTGGATGCCGCACAATTAGACAAAAAATTTTAAAAAAAATACGACCGCGGTGCTTTAAAATGCGTTTATAAGTTCGTCACAGGTGACGAATCATGGATCTATGCATATGAACCCGAAAAAACAGCAATCGACCGTATAGGTCTTTCAAGACGAGCCAAATCAAAAAAAGTTATTCGTGGAAGAAGTACATCGAAACAAATGATTGCGTTTTTTTTTGGTATAACCGGCCATGTTGGCACAGTGTCAATTCTGAGAGCCACATCAGCCGAAACGATGAGCTATTTGACCACTCAAGATGTCGAATCGATGGGCCATCCACCGTGCAGCCCTGATTTGGTTTCTTCTTATTCCCTAGCATTAAGAAAAAAATGCGTGGTCAACGTTTTTATCGCCCGAAGCAGCTGTTGCAGCGTTCAAAAATCATGTTTTGGAGGTGTCTCAATCGGAGTGGAGAAAGTGCTTCGAAAATAGGTTTGTGCTCATGCAAAAGTGTATTGATCTTAAAGGAGAATATTTTGAAAAAATAAAACTATTTCCAATGATAAAATATTGAGTTTTTATTGCCGGACCCGAAATATAAATAGCAACCCTCTATGAACCGAAATATACAAACACTCTGCCGATCTATATATTTGCTAAAGGTTTTATAGAAAGTTTCAGTTGCCAAAAATACTTTGTTGCATTTGTTTTGTTCTAAAAGAAAAACTACTTGTAAACATTTTCTCGATGTGGAGTCTCTTTAGAGATGGCAAGAGTGAGTTGTATTTTCGTGGGCAATTGTGTGAAGAAAACTTGAAAAGTAAGATTTACAACAGTAGTTCTCATTCGTTTGGGGAGAGCCTGGCCTTATAGAGTTCGGTTTTACTTTCAACAATTGCAGCAAGGCTTTCTGAATAGGGTTGTCACGGACCCGAAATCATGACCCGAATCAATGTCACTTTGCCATTTTTGTTAAAAACTTGTCTTCTATTTAAATATAGAAGCAAGAGGTCTTGAGCCGGTTTAATCCCTGTTCAATGTGTAAAAGCAACAGACCGAAATAAAACAAACGAGCTAAACATTTTCGCTTTCCTAACATTGTCAAGTTAAGGTCTTGCTGAAAAATTATCTCGCCCTATACGAGAATGTCGTAATGTCCCATATGTGTATGGCCTCTTTCATTGTTACAGGGTAACCATGTAAGTAAAAAACAATAGTTTAACTTCTTCAATAAAACCCACCTAATGTCTGCATTAAAAAACATCTAATATGATGAACTAGGCCTGACTACAAAGAAAAAAACTCATATGAAAATAATTTCCCACTTCAGGAAACTCCTCAATATGTTTTTCTTTGACCCCTTCCGATTTCCCCAACAAAGGCCCAAAGCAAAGTGTGGTGGTGGTGCACGAGTATGTGTACAGTGTGGAAGCCTTTACCTTTTGGAGCGATTGTGCTCGAGTTGCTGCTGAAACTGTTGTTTGGTAATGCTTACACCGCCCAAGGGTGGTGGTGGAGCAGTTGGTGCTGCTGCTGAGGATGCATATGACCCCCTGACACCGTTTAGCCGCAAAGACGCCTTGGACGACGATGCGGTCGCCGACAAATCTTTATCAGCAGATGCGATCGCAACACCGACGACGCCATCGGTCAATGTAACCCCACCCGCACCAGTGCCTCCGCCACGATTGTTCGTGGAACTCGTGTAAGCATTTTGATATTTGTCCTTGGCCATTGGTAACGAAGAGTGTTGGTTGTACGGGTATTGCTGATGATGGTGGTGGTGCTGCTGCTGTTGTTGGTATGCGGCCTTTATTTTATGGCCATTGTGCGTGTGGTCAATGTGGTGGTCTGGGTTTTGGTAGTACGGCGAAGACGACGTCGCATTGTATACGACAGGATGTGAGGAATACGCGTACAACTGTCGTTTACGTGACGGCGAAACGAGTGTAATTTCTTTTGGCGGTGGCAGGAAAATGCCTCGTGGTACAGTGGTAATGAAAAGCGGTCGTTGGTTAAGTGTTTCTTGATTGCTGCCCTAAAAGTCAACGAAGAAAAATAAAATGGAAAACTTAAAATAAATCGTAGCTCTTAAAGACACTACCAAATAGTGTTTCTTCTACTCTTCTCTTTGTAAAAAATGGGAGTTTCAGTTAAAAAGGTTGATCCGACCTGTTGGAGAATGCCAAACGTTGATTTGCTTTACAGTGTAGTTTACCCCCCCCCCCCCTAATTTCTACTCCATTTCCAATTGAAATGGAGACATTTCATGTTTGAAATGAGATTTTCCATTCGAAATAGAGAACTTTCACTTGAAACATAGAATTCTTGTTTTAAATTGTTCATTTATGTTGTCCGTGTTCTATTAACAATTAGCTTAGAAGGTCGCTAACGCGAAACTTGACGCATTTAGAAGAATAGAAAAAAGATTTTGTTTACAGGAAACTATAGACAGCTTGCGTTAAATCCCGTTTGTTTTAAATAATTACCATTTTGGGGAAAAAGTTATTCAAGAATAACCTTAAGCTATTTAAAGCGAGCTCGGTTATTACTCGCTTAAAGTATTTCCCTAATAACTTTTTTTTACAAATTACAAATTTTCAAATCAAATGGTTTACCTTATGATGCATAAAGCCAATCAGTACTTGCATACAAAAAAAATTTCAAAAAATTCTCGTAAAGTTTTGAATAAATTGAAAATTTCTATTTAAAATTAAGAATTGTTATTTAAAATTAGGAAATCAAATTTTTAAATCAAAAGGTTTATCTTGCATACAAAAAAAATTCAAAAAATTCTCGTTAAGTTTTGTAATAATCGCCTTAGCGACCTCTTCCTCGTTTATTAAGCGAATACGGAAATAATACGCCTATTGTAAATTGAAAAGTTCTATTTAAAATTAAGAATTTTTATTAAAAATAAGCAATTTAAGTTTGAAATTACATTTCTATCAAAATGCGAATATCTATTTAAAATTGAGAATTTCTAAATCATTTTGATAATTTAGTTTAAAATCAAGAAATTATTACTTTCAAATTGACAAAACTTTTAAAATCAAATAGAATTTAAGCAAATTGAAATTATAAAGGGTGTTTTTTTAGCGTGTGGTTTTAAAGCTGGCCACACTATTTTCGGAGTTGATCTTTTTGACAGCTGTCACTTGATTTATGCTCAATTTGGTTTGCCATTTCATATTAAATGGACTTAATCCATGGTACATGGATCGGTACGCCCTAATGTATAACGCATGTATGAGTACTCGTACATGTACAACACACACACTCTGTGCTTTTGCATTTGTGGTTTTCAACGAAAGCCCATGCGAAACGGAATTGGTGGGAATGATATTGAGCTAGTCCGAAGACTATACGCAAAGGATAATTCTTATTAATCATAGTGAGACTCCTGTATAAGTCATTTGAAGTAACCGTTGCCAAAGACTGCTGAAGTAAAACCTTGGCGGGTTTAAAAACAGCTGTACAGTCTGCCTGGCAACCGTAGCCAATACATTTCACCAATTTTTTTTAGTTGATTCTGAAAAAGAAACAACAAAAAGGTCTCGAACCAGTATAAAAACTGTTCAAGTCATAATAATGATAAAAACCAGAATAAATGTAAACAAAACAAAAAACATCCAGAACAACGTTTTCAAATCATGGTAAATTTGCTTAACACGAGATGGTCACCGATCCGGATTTTTACAATTTTGTTCACCTATAAAGTTCACTTTTGGTTGAATGGGTACGTTAATAACCAAAGTTGTTACATTTGAAGTAATGAAAATCCACAAGCTGTTGTTGAGACGCCGTTACATACTCAACAAGTCACGGTTTGGTGTTTTCTATGGGTAGAGGGAATCATTGGTCCATATTTCTTCAAAAATGAAGCCGGCCATAATGTTACTGTCAATGGCGAACGCTATAGATTTATGATTAATGACTTTTTCGTGCCTGAATTGGAGGAAGGATGTTGATGTGGACGACCTTTGGTTCCAACAAGACGGCGCTACATTCCTTACAGCCAACGAAACAATAAATTTATTGAAGGAAACTTTTGGTAAGAACATTATTTCGCTTCGTGGGCCTGTGGCGTGGCCTTCAAGATCGTGCGATTTGACACCGCTGGACTATTTTTTGTGGGGTTATGTGATGTCGCTTGTTAACGCAGATAAGCCCGACACGATTGACGCCTTAGAAGAGAATATTCGGCGCGTTATTGCTGACATGCGGCCCCAAATGCAAAAAGTGGTCTAAAGTTGGGCCTCTCGGCTGGAATTTTTTCGAGCCATCCGCGGCAACCACTTGCCCCAAATAAGTTTTGAAACACAATTGCAAGCGCTTTCCTTTTAATAAAGCTAAATTCTTGGCCATAACATTCAATTATATGCGTTTTTTTCTTCTTGAAAACCACACGTCTAAAAAAACACCCTTTGTTTTAACTAGACATTATATAGATATATTAATATCAAATACAAATTTTTAATATCAAAACGAAATTCGTAATTTCAAAAAGAAATTCGTAATTTCAAATAGAAATTTTTTATATCAAAAAGAAATTCTTAATATCAAATACAGATTCTTAATTTCAATTAGAATTTTTTTATTTCAAATAGAATTTCCTAATTTCAAATAGAAATTCCTAATTTCAAATAGAAATTCTGAAGTTTAAGTAGAATTTCCTTATATTAAAAAGTAGTTGCTAATACTTATGTTTAATTGAAATTATAAATTTCTACTACAAACTAACTTTTTCATTTGCAAAACTTCTATTAAACATTCAAAATTTTGTCAATTTTAAATATAAATTCTTCATATTAAATGAAAGTCCTAAATTTACTTAAATTTCAAATAAACATTTTAGATATTTATTTGAGTTTCCTTTACATCAAAGAGAAATTCTCATTAAAAAAGGGATATTCTACAATTTCATTAAAATTTTCTTAATTTAATTGAATATACACACAATTTTAATTTAAATATTCTCAATTACACTAGATATTTTCTCATTTTTAATTAAAATTTTCGCAATTTTAACTAAAACTTTCTCAATATTATTTAAGTGCTATATTGAACAAAGCAGTAATTTCATCAATTCATTTAATAAATCATCTCATACGAGTACTTATACTTCTCAATATTAAATAGAAATTTTCTTAATTTCAAGTAAAAATTCTAAATCTTAAGTGACAATTTTCAATTTAAACAGAAAAATTCTATTAACTAAAATTATAAATTGTATAGCATTTCATTCTCAACATAACAGCTGCAATTTTAAAGCAATAAAATGCAATATTTGAAAACTGTTGCAAACTTTGTTGAAATTAGTGAATGGAGAAAAAATTTCTCAAAAATCTAATAACTCTCCTTAAAAGCAAACACTTTCAAATTGCTAATCGTAGATCCTGGAGCCTGTATCTGTTCATGGAACTAACTTTTATCTTAAGGCAAAAGAGAATTTTTAAAATTCATAATTTATTCTATACCCTTTAGATTAGATTATAAAAGTTTTGTGTTAAGAATTTGCTGGTTCACATGGAAAAGCTTCATTTTGAATCTTCAACTATGCGGGAATACTGAAAAACCATAAGAAGCAGAATGCAGTATTGAATGTTTTCAAATACGACTTTAATGATAATATTCGACACCACGTTTCTATTAACTCTATGACTATAACTTCCGATCATACTGAGAAATTTGTATTATTCCCATGAGGTCCACCGTGAGGAATATGCACACAAAAATCAATATAAAACCAAAGGCATTCTGAAACATACGATCAATCATGCCATATTTTGCAATAGAGTTTACCAAAGTCGTATTAGAAATCTGGAATGATTCCAAAGATTTTTCTTTAACAAATCTTCAAGCTTCAAGAGAGCATGCCAGTACTCACAATATGCCAGTATTAATTGGTTAATACAATGACAAGCATATTTTTACTTTTTAACCTAGAATTAATTTAAAATTAATAAAAATATTATTAAAAAGGTTTTTTCACTACATTTTTCCTGGCTTTTAAATATTAAAAAAAAAATTACATAATTTGATACTAATATCCAACTATCTAACTATAAAGTAGAAAAGGAAAGTAAATTCCTAAACTCTTGTTTATTTTTAGTATGACAAATGTAACTACTTATATACTTTAACATTATGTGTAATAAAGAATTGAATTCTTTGGCAAATCGCACATCCAAATTTATTCAAAGATGGCTTTTCCTTAAACATCCATAAACGTCTTTAAAAGGAACTGAGGCTCAACTCTTCTCAACTATTGAGCTCTACATAATAAAATTTCTCTACCCACTGACCGGGATGTACATCTTAAAGATGCTCGCTCTTCAATATGTAATTTTTTTTTTGATGAAGCCACTTTCACCACCATCTTTATCATTTGAACTATTTTGCTATCTATAGGTCATCTTTCGAGAGCTAAAAGCGGTCTGAACTATTCGCTGCTGAATCTACACATCAAACATTAGCTACATTTAAAAAACTATTTGGGCATCATTTGAGTGATATATACGACTTTAATTATTTTTGCCTTTGTACCTGAAACCACAACTAACACCATCTACATCTGAGAATAACAACTTATGCACTAGAAGTCGCCGACGTCATGTTGGTAAACATTTCTATTTGTAGGTCATATGAAAGGCCAATTAAGTCAAGAGAAAAGTAGAGAATGGTGGACATGCATGTGTTTTAATAATATTAGGCGGATATTATAATTCGTGGCCATCTATATTTAAAGTTTCCTTATTTAATTTTATTTAATTGCGTTTTGACGATAGCGTAAATAACGAATTAATTTGTCGAAATGTGAAATAGGTTTTCGCTAATTTGTTTTGACTTTCCGACTATTGATGTCGAAATTTATGATTCAACTTATACACGTAATATACTTAATAACGCCATCTACATTTCTGTTTATAAGTGATCTTTGTAAATTCCTTTACCAACATAAACTAAACTTTAATTCAACATTTTAAAGACCAAATATATTTTCAACTTTTTTAAGAACTAGTAATAGAAACCTAAATAGGCTTCGGAAAAATCACAACTGAACTAGTTTCATTTCTAAAACAAAATTATCGAAAATTTATTTGATTCTCAAGTTACATCAAGGTTTTAAAAGACAATTAAATTAGATGAGCCAATTTTATGTCTAAACTATCAGTTTCGATGCCATTAACATTTTTAAAACGAATCTCATCTATCATGGACATCTAGAGGTATTTTTTCAGAACAAAAAAATATAACAATTCAAATCAAGTGTGGAATCTTTATTGGTAATTTGAAAGGACATTTCATGGCATTTATTTTTTTGAATATAATTTCCGATGGCTCTCGATGTGGAGTCTCTTTAGAGGTGGCAAGAGTGAGTTGTATTTTCGTTGGCAATTGTGTGAAGAAAACTTGAAAAGTAAGGGTTACAACAGTAGTTCTCATTCATTTGGGGAGAGCCTGGCCTTATAGAGTTCGGTTTTACTTTCAACAATTGCAGCAAGGCTTTCTGAAGAGGATTGTCACGGACCCGAAATCATGATAAAAGTAGTGAAAATCAATGTCACTTTGCCATTTTGTTAAAAACTTGTCTTCTATTTAAATATAGAAGCAAGAGGTCTTGAGCCGGTTTAATCCCTGTTCAATGAATATAATTTCCTTCAAATGTTTGCCTCAGGGTTTCCATTCTGAGGGTCCAATTTTGGATGACTCGTTTGTGCATATCGACCGGTATGGCTTTAATGACACACATAATGTTGGTTTCCAAAACCTGAATGATTTGTATTTTTATATTTTTTTGTTTTTTTTGTTCTGAAAAAATACCTCTAGATGGATCACCCTATAGAACTGTTCCAGAACACATAAACTTCTTTCAAATTTTAAAGAATAAATATTTTCTATGGATGAGCGAATGGATGAAAATGTTTCGGTATTGAAAATCTTCAGAAAGGGCCGTCCGAGTCTCATGTTAGAAGGACAAGTCCTAGATGACCTGGCTAGATGATTTTTGCTTTACCTACTGAAAATCACGAACAACTTTTAAAAATCTTGTCTTATCGTTACGAATATCCACTCAAAGAAAAGCACCCACTACACTTTTCCACTGAAACTCCACACTTTTTACTGTTTCTTCTTTCTCTGTAATCCTTCCGTTTAACCTACATTTTGCGAAGAATTCTTGTATCTCGAAATGGCCAGCTCTCGACTGCCGCCGCTTGCATCCAAAAAACTAAGCTTCCGATTGAGTTCATCGGCAAAATTGTGGACATCACGACCATACTGAGGATGGGTTACCGAAAGTCCCGTATTTCCCGGATAGCCTGTAAGCCTAAGCTCACGGCCAAGGACATGGGTGCTTCTCGGCAATGCCGTTTCCTCCGATCGTCTCGTGGGGTGCACTATGGCGTTCGGTTTGGTTAGGTACGACGAACCGTAATCGTTGTTCAAAACCGTGAATGCCGAAATCGACGACGACAGCGGCAAGTTGGACTCGTATTGATAGTTAGAGGCTGAGAAGGGTGCCGCAAAGGATGAGCTAAATGTGCGCGAGGGTGTATAATCCGAAGCGAAGGAAAATTTCGGCCTAGTTGCTCCACTCGGTGTTGTAGGACTTTTTGCTGTGTTGTGTTCCTCAGTGTTGGGCACGTTGCTGGGGTTCGAAGTGGAAATGTCGTCGGTGTTGCTGGTGTGCTGTAAAGTCGAGGCTGTATTGGAGGGGAAGTGCTGCGGATTTTCGTTTTCTTTATCAAATTCCACGTTTTGCATTATTTGTATTATTTTATAACATTTTTACAATATTGAAATTTAAGAAACTCCGACATTTTCCTGCTCGCTGCTTTCTTATCTTCAATCAGTTTTAGTCGTCACCAGACGGAATGAAGAAAATACTAAACAAACGAACGAACGAACGACCGACCAAGCGACCGAATTAGGTAGCCAGTGTTTCCACAAATCGATAATGACACTGTATGTGAATGCTATGAACCGGCCCGGCGGTAAGAACGTTTCGCACAATTTCAAATATAACCGCGGCGAGCGTTGTTCAACGGTCAACTCTCAGTCACGAAATGACCAAAACATATGCTCCACTAGCACGACATTAACTTGGCTAACTTTACCCCTGCCTAGTATGCTAAGCTAAACAACGGAAAATGCCGATGGTCAATACGACGACACACTTTTAGACAAATACTGCATGTGGGGTAAAATGTGCTCACATCGGCCTCTTTGGCTGTATCGCATGACCGTCCGGCTGCCCTTCCGTCAGCCACAGAGAGTGTGTGGTTCAGGTGAACCGCCAGGAGTCTTGGCTGTAATTGCGCAGGAATCCCAAGTAGAAAAAAGCGTAGAATAAAAACAGCTGTTATGGGCTGGTGGGGTACATTGAAGTCTTATTCAAATGAAGCGGCTAAATTAAATATGAGCAACGAATTACGGCAATATTTCATTCAAGGAACAAATAATACCGGATTATTCGTGCTTGGTTCTAGAGAGAAATACAAATGTAAGAAAGAGTTCTTCAAAACACAATAGAAATCGTCAGCGCTCAGTAAATTGACGATAATTTCGGTAGGTGATTCCGATGATTTTCAAAGTAGGCTGGTACCGTTCACTTTTCTATTTTATCCCTTGCCAATTTTAGGGGCCCTATGGCCAAAAATCAGCCTGCTATAACTATGGAAATGTGGGTATTAAAAAGCAATGCGAATCGGCGGGTAATTGTTTTGTTTTTCCCTTATTTATTTCACTAGGGAACCTCGGGCTTCTACAAAATTATTCTACCTTAATCTATCGTTAGATACAATTTTTATTTCTTCATAGGTTTAATTAAATTTGTTTTCTTAATAAGTTTATTTCTTCAGAAGTTTAATTCTTCAAAAGTTTTGCGCCACGCGTGTTTTGGACGACCTGGTCGTCGGCTACCTTGGGGATCCTTTCGAAGGCTGCTCTACTGATACTCTTCGATGGTTTTCGAAGGGTGTAACATATCCACTTTAATTTTCATCTGGCTATCTGTTGGGGTTATTGGATCTACTTTAGTCAGCTCGAGGAGGTTTGTGTTTAAAATTTTATATGTTCAAAGTGTTCCACATAATATGCGTAGGTATTTGTTTAACAATACGAGGGCGGTTCGGAAAGTTCTTAGCCTATCAATGAAAGAGAATAGTTAGTTTTTCAAAAATATTTTTATTTTTCAATATAATCTCCTGAAACTTCAATACACTTAGTCCAACGCTTATCTAGCAATTCTATCCCTTGATTAAAATAGTTTTCCGCAAGGTCTTCAAAATAGTGGTTTACAACTGTAATTGCATCTTCATTTGAGGTAAAACGCTTGCCAGCAAGAAATTTTTTTAGATTTGGGAACAGGTAAGAGTCACTGGGAGCTAAATCAGGAGAATAAGGTGGGTGGTCAAGCAACTCGTACGTTAATTCGTTGATTTTAGCCATTGTTAAAACACTCTTGTGCGCTGGCTCTTTGTCTTGATGAAAAATTATTTTTTTGTGTTGTAAGCCAGGACGTTTTTCTCGAATTTGTACATTTAATTGATCTAAAAGGTTGCAATAGTACTCTGGATTTATTGTTTTACCCTTTTGCAGATAGTCAATCAATAAAATACCTTTGAAGTCCCAAAAAACCGTTGCCATAACCTTACCAGCCGATTGAATTGTTTTTGCCTTCTTTGGGGAACTTCCTCCAGCATCAGTCCATTGTTGGATTTTCTTTTGTCTCTGGATTATAGTGGTGGATCCATGTCTCATCAACAGTTATGAAACGATGCTTAAAATCCATTTTATTTCGCTGAAAACGATCCAAACAAGCTTGAGAAATGTTCATTCTTATGCGTTTTTGGTCGACTGTTAACAAGTGTGGCACCCATCTTGCAGAAAGCTTTTTCATTTGTAGTTCTTCGTGCAAAATTAAATGGACTCGATCATTTGAGATGCCCATGATATTAGCTATTTCACGCACTTTTATTCGTCGATCATTTAATACCATATCATGCACTTTGGCTACAATTTCTGTTGTTGTTGCTGTTTTTGGACGTCCACTACGTGGTTCATCTTCAATGCTTGTACGACCACGTTTAAATTCAGCAACCCAATTTTTTACTGTTGCATACGAAGGAGCACTTTCACCTAACACATTCACCATATCATTATGAATTGCTTGACCCGATAAACCTTTTTTATGTTAATATTTAATGACACCACGCATTTCTAGTTTTTCCATTGTAAAAAAAATCGCGGATGCGTCTTTTGTGAACACCTGTTTCGAAGGAGTTGCCAGATCGAAAAAAAATTTAACATGTGTTCATAGCAGAGATGGAAGCTTCCAAAACATTTAACTTTTTCTGTTTGTACCGCGCTTTTTGTGCTAGGCTAAGAAGTTTCCGAACCGCCCTCGTACTTGTAGTCTCTGTTCTATTTTACTCGTCTTCGACAAATTTTCGCTACCATACATTAGTGTCTATTTGACACATGAGTTAAATATTCGCATCTTGGTGTTTCGGATTTGGAACGCCATTTTGTGCGGAGCCTACCAATAGCAGCTACCGACTTTCTGGTTATAGTTACTCTATTCGAAAAACTCAGTGGCCTGACCCATGGGTCACATCTTCCAAGAATGCCGAAAACTGTATTCTTTCGAAAATGGACAAACGGGTACTCAGTAACGCTCAGATACAGTGGAATTCACCCACTTATCTAAAGATGTACTAACTTTTGAGATTTGTCTACGGACCCGAGAGATCAACGGACATGTGGTCGGTTGTTGACATCACCGCCATCAGGTTTCATTCCTGTAGACAAACTGGTGGCCAAAATTAGCATCAACGCTTAATTCCTTTTTATTTGTTTTAAAGCCTTAAAATATGTTTTTAGAGCCTTCGCAATTAGATTAAAACCACTGTTCGGAATTACTTATATATCTGCCAGTGGAAGCAGATACGAGGGCTGCTATATATATTTCTGGCCTAATAATGAAAATGCGAATATTTATCATCAAAATTTTTGTTTTATTGATTTTCAAAGTGATGATTTCTACACTTTTGCATGCGCTCACTTTTTCCACTCCGATAAAGACACCTCCTAAACATAGTTTTTGAACGCTTCAACAGCATCTTCTGGCGACGAAAATCGTTGACCACGCATTTTTTCTTGATCAGCGGGAATAAAAAAAGTCATTGGTTGCTAAGTCAGGGCTGTACGGCGAATGACCCATCAATTCGACGTTTTGGTCGTCAAAAAGGCGCTGGTTTGAGCCGATGTGTGGGAGCTCGCATTGTCATGGTGCACAATGATTCGTCTTCTCTTGTTCGTTTTTCGAATTTCAGGCAAAGAACCTGTGGCAAACAACCTCAGGCAAATAACTCAGAATTGACGTTGCTTAAGCGGAACTGTCGCCACATGACCAGTTTTGCCGAAGAAACGGGCGACCATTTGCTTCGAAGTGCTTCTTCCACGAACAACTTTCGTTGGATTTGGCTCGTCAATTCAACGTTGGAGGTCAATTCGCTCGATTGCTGTTTTGTTTCGGGCTCATACGCATTCTCTGGCACTACGGCCGTTTTTGGACCAACTTCACGACCTTTGTCTTTGAGCGAGCGTCGGCCACGATTGAATTCATTAAACCAGATTTTTTTTTTAAATTACTGTAAACAACACAAATGATGGTCGTACGTCAAAACGTTCTGAGTACGTTTATGCTAAAAAAATGTCAAACTTTCCAATGGGAATGTCAGATGCCGTCAGGCAACACTTTGTATTGCCTAGGCCAGAAATATATATAGCAACCCTAGTATTAGAATTTTCGAGAACTACAGTGAATGAAATTCGAGCCTGTAAACCATTTTAGAATTGGAGTTATGTTTAGTGGTCCAGAAAAGGTCTGAACCTGGTTCGGTTTTAATAAAGGATTTCGGTACTCTAAAACCGAGATGCTGCTTCGGTTCTATGGTTCATAAATCATAGGAACAAAAATTATTGTTCAGTATTTTTTTTTTAAAAAACCTAAAAACTTTAAAAAATCTTTAATACGTAAAATGCACATAAATGCGTATTCATGTACAAAATGTTCTCGATGTATTAATTTTTGTTGTTGTGACCAGTTTTCCTTTTAAACCCTAATTAATTCCTTTAAAAATCCTAATGAATTTTTTTTGGAATTTTTTTTTATATAATGGGTGGTCCAACTTAAACGCACGATGTTAATTGTAAATAAATTAATATTTTTTAATATGATCGAAGAATCTATGACAATTAGG
Organism: Hydrotaea diabolus; assembly: GCA_963513945.1. Lineage (NCBI taxonomy): Eukaryota > Metazoa > Arthropoda > Insecta > Diptera > Muscidae > Hydrotaea > Hydrotaea diabolus. Next base: position 173,647,100 of record OY740719.1, read on the forward strand.
TGTGAAACAAAATATTGTCGTAATGTCCTTTATGTTAGAAATTAGTTCATCCTTTAGCTCGTTTATTGTTCTGGGCTTATTAAGGTACACTATTTTCTTTTAATATCCCCAAAAAACTTCCAACGGTGTCAAATCACCTGGTGGTGTCGGCCAATTAACATTGCCACCACGAGAGATAACAGACCATTGAAATTCTTAAACAAAAGAGCTATTGTCTCTTTGGCTGTGTGGCACCATCTTCTTGGAACTACATACGAGTACTAATTAAAAATGAATGATTAGGTCAACTTTGTGGGTGTTTAATAAATGTCGAAAGATCTTTGAGCCTAAAATGTAGTTTCGGTCGAATGTAGCCGAAAGTTCAAGCTATTAAGACAAAACACGATAACTTCTGTGGAAACCCAGCTGCACAAAAACAAATCATATCAAAACCTCCAACAGCAGGTTCTATGCCCGGTTTGACTCGATGGAGGAATTTTTCGGCCAAGGAATGTCATCGCATCATCATATCAAACCTGGATTTTTAAGTCATTAAGGCGAAAGATTTATCTTTCTTTATGTCGTAAACCCTCTAATTTAAAAACTCACTGTTCAAGTCAAACGGCCATAAACAATACAACCTCCTTTTTACTTGCTCTAATACAACTTCCCATAATTCCCATGGTCGCCATCTTCGTCCGCCGCACCCATTGTATTTCAACGCCAGAGGACACCTGCTGGTGGTGTCACCATTGCTAATTTTAGCATGCGACTTTTGATTTGTTTCTTTGTGGACATGTTTATGCAAATTATTAACCACATGAAATAAATAATAATGGAGAATTATTTTCTTCTTTTGAGTATTTCACTGGAAATCAGAAAAAGAAAACAAAAAAAACTCACAAGGACTTTCTTTGAACCTTGGTCATCCGTTTCGCATAAAACACAAGCGAACGGAATTGGTTGATTTTCAATGTCAGTGACATAATTGGTGGCCACTGGCCAAGTAATTGACAGTTTTTGGACATTTTGCCTTTCATTATTCTACTACTTTCACATCAGTTCATTTCTAATTCGATAATAGCTTTAATCGCTTACGTTCCAACTAGCGAGTATTTATGATCTAAGACTTGAGTAAACGCTAAAAGGAGTTTAGTTTGTTTCCTACAAGTTATTCGTTAAAGGTCGGCTGGACAGGTTATTCCAGGAAGACGTTTTTTTCCAATGGACTGAAATACAATTGTAGTGAGGGGCAGCCGCAGAAGAGGTCGGAGCCAAATAAAATACTCAGTCTTAGATAAAATTAAGTTGAATGCTTTGGTTACGGCCCTTTGATCCTTTTAGGAACTACGGGAAAATTTATTTATATTAATTTGAAGTGCGGGAGCGATGCAAGGGAGTGTGCATTTATTGTAGGCTCATGTTGGTCATTTGAATTATTTATTCATATTTAGTCATACGTAAATTTATATTTTTGGTTTATTGAGAAAAAGAAAACGAGTGTTCTTAATTCGAATATATGTTACATACAAGAACACTCATATGTACGAGTACGTATATAAGTATTTATATACCTATATGTACATGTATATACCGTCTCAAGTAAATGTCCTAGTTGCTTATGATAAATGTATGGGTGGTTCCGTGGCATGATTTTAAATTCCATATTTAATATTATTTCTGAAGGACGTTTGCATACTTAAATGCAGTCGAATAATTTAAATTTATACATACACTACACTCTCAGAGTGCAATACATTTGATTTCACATTTTGGGCGTTTTGAAACTCATCAATTTAGTCGTTAGTTTAGTATTTTAGTCGTAAAATTCTAAGACGATCTAGCCGTCTCCATACGTCTGTTGAAAACACTATAGCGAAATAAGCTTGAACCCTCCACACTTATGACTTATGGTCATACTCGCATGCTGCTTGCTATTGCAAATGTGCGAAGTCGGCCCAGAGCGAAAAACATCCTCTGAAAAGTTGTGGACGGTATATTTATGCACCATACGAGGGCGGTTCGGAAAGTTCTTAGCCTATCAATGAAAGAGAATAGTTAGTTTTTCAAAAATATTTTTATTTTTCAATATAATCTCCTGAAACTTCAATACACTTAGTCCAACGCTTATCTAGCAATTCTATCCCTTGATTAAAATAGTTTTCCTCAAGGTCTTCAAAATAGTGGTTTACAACTGTAATTGCATCTTCATTTGAGGTAAAACGCTTGCCAGCAAGGAATTTTTTTAGATTTGGGAACAGGTAAAAGTCACTGGGAGCTAAATCAGGAGAATAAGGTGGGTGGTCAAGCAACTCGTACTTTAATTCGTTGATTTTAGCCATTGTTAAAACACTCTTGTGCGCTGGTGCGTTGTCTTGATGAAAAATTATTTTTTTGTGTTGTAAGCCAGGACGTTTTTCTCGAATTTGTACATATAATTGATCTAAAAGGTTGCAATAGTACTCTGGATTTATTGTTTTACCCTTTTGCAGATAGTCAATCAATAAAATACCTTTGAAGTCCCAAAAACCCGTTGCCATAACCTAACCAGCCGATTGAATTGTTTTTGCCTTCTTTGGGGCACTTCCTCCAGCTTCAGTCCATTGTTTGGATTGTTCTTTTGTCTCTGAAGTATAGTGGTGGATCAATGTCTCATCAAAACGATCCAAACAAGCTTGAGAAATGTTCATTCTGATGCGTTTTTGGTCGACTGTTAACAAGTCCGGCACCCATCTTGCAGAAAGCTTTTTCAGCTGTAGTTCTTCATGCAAAATTTAATGGACTCGATCATTTGAGATGCCCATGATATTAGCTATTTCACGCACTTTTATTCGTCGATCATTTAATACCATATTATGTACTTTGGCTACAATTTCTGCTGTTGTTGCTGTTTTTGGACGTCCAATACGTGGTTCATCTTCAATGCTTGTACGACCACGTTTAAATTCAGCAACCCAGTTTTTTACTGTTGCATACGAAGGAGCACTTTCACCTAACATATTCACCATATCATTATGAATTTCTTGTCCCGATAAACCTTTTTTATGTAAATATTTAATGACACCACGCATTTCTAGTTTTTCCATTGTAAAAAAAATCGCGGATGCGTCTTTTGTGAACACCTGTTTCTATATGAAGGAGTGCCAGATTGAAACAATTTTTAACATGTGTTCATAGCAGAGATGGAAGCTTCAAAAACACTTAATTTTTTTCTGTTTATACCGCGCTTTTTGTGCTAGGCTAAGAAGTTTCCGCCCTCGTAAATGAGCATTGTTTTTTGGACCTCCAACCATAACGCACGATGTTACACGCAGAAAAAATGTATGGTTGGGGTGACATTATTCGAAGAGGCTCATACTATTATTTGGTTTATGGTTGTGGCACAACAATATTATGATCCTCACAACAATATTATGATTCACACATAACCATACTATGATCCCCACAATCATAGTATGATTCATACTCAACCATACTATGATCTACACAACCATATTATGATCCTCACAACCATAGAATGTTTCTCATACAACCATAGTATGATCCTCACAATCATAGTGTGATTCATATGCAACCATGCTATTATAACTACAACCATAAAATGATTCACTCAACCATACTATGATCTACACAACCATATTATGATCCTCACAACCATAGAATGTTTCTCATACAGCCATAGTATGATCCTCACAACCATAGTATGATTCATACGCAACCATATTATACCTACAACCATAGTATGATTCACACTCAACCATACTATGATCCCCAAAATTATTTATTAGGATTGGGTAATGCGGTTTTTCAAAAACAGAGATTTTTATTAAGCAAGTTATTTAAAATTGCTTTACAATCAGTTCATAGCCTGATTTGAGGCCATGTTTTGATTGAATTTTTCAATCAAGAAACTAAAATATACTCGTATATTCCAACTGCAGTCGAAAATACTTTTAGTTGCCAGCAGGGGTAAATCTTACTTCACCATCCTTAGACCCCAAGTAACGAGTGTGATTAAACCACGATTAAAGGCTACATACTTGAGTGCAGTCAGATTTTAAATAAACGAGAACCAGTCGGCATTAGAGTATTTCAACGAACAAAGAAAACACAATAAAAATCCCTCGAACTACCTTCCGATTGTTGTTGTTTTTTTTTTGATCGACAACAAACATGCACTGTATTGTGTGTATGTGTTTTTTTGGTATATCAAAAAAAACATGCGCACACACATGCATATATGCTCTATCAAACCTGTTTTGTTATGTTCATAGTCGCAACCATACTGTATGATTGCCGTAATCATGTTATTGTTAAGGTAAATTTTAAACAACAATACTTTTGTTGCACCAACCATGTTTATATGGTTGCTACAACCATATTTTCATTTCTAAATTTGGCAATAATACTATTGTTACATTTCAACAATATTAATATTGCCGCAATCATACTGTTCTCAAAATTAAATTCAAAAAACAATACTATATTTGCGACGAACATGCTTTTATTGTAGAGAACATATTATTGTTGCGGTGACCAAATAGTAACCATATCTTTTCTCTACGACCATAAGTCATAAGTGCAGACTTATGGTCATACTCGCATGCTGCTTGCCATCGTTATCGTGCGAAGTCGGTCCAGAGCGAAAAAGATCCTCTGAAAAAGTTGTGGACGAATCAGGGGTTATTTATGCACCATAAATGAATATGGTTTTTGGGCCAACATATGTGATCTGGTGACGCAAAACAGCGACCCTAACACTCGTTTACTAAAAAAGGGTGATCCAACAATAATGCACGATGCTCATTGTGAGTCACACCTTAACGTCAAGTTTTTTTCCCAACTAAATTTGACATTTCTTTGTTTCAGTATTTGACAATTTCAAAAATAGAGAGGTACACAATTCAGCAGCGCGTTAAGATTGCTGAAGCCTTTGACGAAAGTGGGCGGTTCAAATCAAAATGCATTTCGAGCATTTCATGATTTTTTTGGTCAACATAATCGACCAAATGTGTCAACAATCGAGAGAATTGTGCGCAAATTTCAGCAAACCGGATCTGTAGAAAATGTGGAACCACCTGTACATGCGGTCTACGGAAAACATTGATGTTGTTCGCGATAGTGTGGCAAAGAAGAGCCTTGACTCGTTGTCGTGCCCAATAATTGAACATCTCACTAACATCACTGATGGGAATTTTGAATAAAGATTTGAATTTACACGCTTACAGGGTTCAATTGACTCAAGAGCTAAAGCCTACTGACCATTTCAAGCGTCGTCAATGCGCCGAATGGTTGGTTGAACAGACTTTACAATAAATGATGACTTTACAAAGAAAATAACGAGGCACACTTTCACCTTAGTGGATTCGTTAACAAGCTGCATTTTGGCAAATAAGATTCAACGAGTTATTGTTAACAAGCCGGTGCAACCACAATGAGTGACTGTTTGGTGCTGTTTATGGGCTGGCGGGGTAATGAGCCGTAATTCTTCGAAAATAAGCAGCTACCATGAATGTTGTTTGCCATCCAGAGATTATAACGAACTTCTTGTAGACAAAAATTAAGGATATGGGCCACGACTATATGTGGTTCTAACAGGATAGTGCCACTTGCCACACAGTCAACGAAACAATGCCTCCTTTGCGCAAGAAATGCAATGGCCGTTTTATTTCACTTCGTGGCGATGCTAACTGGCCGCCACGATCATGTGATTTGACACCGTTGGACTCCTTCCTTTGGGGATGTTCAAAAGAAAAAGTGTACCTCCATAAGATAAGAGATAATTTCAAACATTAAGAACATTAAACCTACATTAGGTCTCCGAGTCAGAACAATATGACCCCTAGATAAAGGTATGCCACCTAAGCCGTGGCGAGCATTTGGTCGATATTTTGTTGAATAATTCTCTGAAAAACTTTTTTTTTTTTTTTACAATTAACATCGTGCGTTTTAATTGGACCACCCATTAAAAAGGACATATGCTGATGGAAATACATGTAATACAATTTCAAAATTTTTCAAAATATATATAGAGATATTTTTAAAATTCGGACGCTTCGACATTAGAGTCCATTTTAGTCACAACTAGCGACCAATTGTCAATGAAGACAGAAATTTTACTACAACTCCAAATATGGAAATATTATAATAATTGAACTGAGAGTGGGGTCGTTCGCATGGAACCTTAAGGCTCAAAAATGCTCTTAAATAGTTTTTAAGGGTTACAGCCTGGGGTATTTCCCCGTGCATCATAACGGAAATTAATATTGAGAAAAAAGAAGCATTTAAATCAAAATGTTTTCTTTTATACCCTGCACCACTCTGTGGGTCAATGTATTATAAGTTAGTTTCATGACAAATGTTTATAACTACCAAACATTTTTTTAGCTTGACCCACCTTAAAGTTTACCGATCGACGTCTAATCACGGAACGGATTCCTGCTGATTCCATTTACCAGTTATCGTTAATTGGAATCAGCAGGAATCCGTTCGTTCGTCCGCCTGCCCATCTAAAGCTTGTGAAAAAACTACAGGTCGCACTAATTGTCTGATTTTCATAAAATAATGCAGAAGTTAGTTAAATGGACCAAGAATGGATGCTATTGAAATTGCCAAAAATCGGTTCAGATTTAGATATAGCTCACACACATATAGGTTCATCCGATTTTATGTTTTTAGCTCTACAAGCCGTACGTATGTATATAACATTCAGTATTGGTGAAATTTTGCACAAGTCAGTTTTTAGTACCAAATCAAATTTGCATGATCAAATTTAGCACGAGCACGTTTTATGGGCTTACTATCGACGATATTGATAAAGACGAAAATCGTTTTAGAATTACACACATTTTCTTTAATATCCATAAAATACATAAAATCGGATGAACCTACACATGTAGGTTACATACACGTGTAGGTTCATCCGATTTTATGTTTTTAGCTTTAGAAGCCATATGATGAATTTCATTTAAAAATCGAGATAAAACTGAAATTTTGAACCCGACCCCCTCAGATATCGATGAAATTTTGTTCATAGCTAAATTTGATCAATACAAACAAACTGTCATTTTTAGAAATGACTGTTTTGGGATTTTTTGGGCGTGGCACAGTGGGAAAGTTTTGGAAAAAACGCGAAAATGGTCGAAAATAGCTCCATTTAAACTACAATAACTCAGAATGGGCTGAACCGATTTGCATGATCTTGGTACCATTAAAAAGATATTTTAAAAGGCTTTATGACACGTTTAAAAAAAAAAAATCATTGATCTTTTTTCGTTTCTCGTTACCTAAAATTTTTTTTGTTATAAAATATAAGGGCAATTACTAGAAGTGACACTACTTAAAAAATTATATAAAAAAAACTAAAAAAGAACCCATTTTTATTTTTTGGTATGGTATAGGTGAAGGATAAACCTTTCTAAAAAAATAATACACTGTAAAAAATCATTGATCTTTTTTCGTTTCTCGTTACCTAAAATTTTTTTTGTTATAAAATATAAGGGCAATTACTAGAAGTGACACTACTTAAAAAATTATATAAAAAAAACTAAAAAAGAACCCATTTTTATTTTTTGGTATGGTATAGGTGAAGGATAAAAACCCTTGATCTTTTTGGTTTTTTCGTTAGTTAAAATTCTTTTTTTTTTATAAAATTTTTTACAGTGTACAATTTTACAGTTTTTTAAACGTGTCATAAAGCCTTTTAAAATATCTTTTTAATGATACCAAGATCATTTTCTCAATTTCTAATAGAAATTTATGGTTCTAAATAATAATACTCGATTTCGAATAAGTTTTTTTTTTTTTAATTTAATTTCATTTGTTCCAAATAAAGGAAAATCTTTTGCTAATTTATATTTCTGAATATGAAATGGAAGTTTTCAAAGTGTGATTGAGAAATTAAAATGGATAAAGTTAGCTTTAATTGGAATTTTCTAAAAATTATTTAAAATTTTCTCAATTTCTAATAGAAATTCTTAATTCCAAATAAAAATTCACCATATGAAATAAGTATTTTTAATTTAAAATTGACATTTGCTTAATGCAAATGGAATTTCTTAATATTATATGGAAATTCTTATTTTGGTTGTGCGTTCAGGACTTTGCAATTTTAATCTAGTACTCTCCGTTCACCAATCCGAAATTTTTCAAATCGCTGCCATGCCCGAAAATGCTCGCCCAGGGCAGCGATTTGAAAAATTTCGGATTGGTGAACGGAGAGTACTAGATTAAAATTGCAAAGTTCTGAACGCACAACCATATGGACATATTTTCATGAAATGAGCCAAGGAATACGCTGGTGAAATTTGTCCAGTGGTGAATGAATCACCCTGTATATGTGATGCGCAAAATAGAAAGGGGTCTAAGGGTAAAAACCAGTTTTGTTCAGGAGAGCCATTTTAAAGATTTGAATACGTGTATCTTTGGTGTACCATCACTTTCATAAAACGCGCATATCTCTGGGAGGGAACACTTTTGGGGCATGAGATCGGTCTCATTCGATGCTCAGATGTTGTCCACATAAAAAAAAAAGTGAAAATTGAAAATTTTACCCTTAGGTCCCTTTCTCTATGCGCTGTCACATATATAATTTAAAATGCAAGTTTTCAATTTCATTTGGAATTTTTCAGTTTTGACTTGAAAATTCTCAATTGATTAAAAATTTTGCTAATTCGAAGCAGGCAGTAGCACTTCAAAAGGAGTATTCTCAATTTCAATTGAAAATTTCTCTATTTCAAAGGAGTTTCAAAAAGAAAACTTAATTTTTGTTGGGATTTACTTAATTAAAAGGCAAGCTTTCAACTTTATTTGCAACTTGTTCAGTTTTTATTATAATTTTCTAAATTTCACTGAAAATATTCTTAAATTGATAATAAATTTCGGCAATTTGAAGAGAGTAGCATCGAAAGAAGTGTTCTCATTTGTTTTTAAAATTTTCTGTTTCAAAAGAATTTCAAAACGAAAGCTCAATTAAAGTTGGGATTTACTTAGTTTTAGCTCAAAATGTTCTCGGATTTTGAATGCAATTGTTTAATGCAAATGAAAATTCCGAGTTTTAATTTGAACTTTCTTAATTTCAATTAGGATACACTTGACTTGAAATTTAAAATTTCTAAATTGCAGTTGGAAATGGTGTAGAAACTCGTAGCAACAAGAGTAGAAGCGTTGACATTGCGAAACTGATTCGATTCATTGCCATGACCATTGTATATGTAGCCGATGACTACTCCTACATTACATCCTAGTCATATTTCAAACAACTTAGGTGGTAACAGAAGTAAACTCTCAAACAAAAATAGGAATTTCGGAAGCATATCCTTTTGGTATGCACAGGTTCAATAGTAATCTTAGCATAAGGCGTTACAACACCTCCTTGGATTTGTACAGCGTACACCATCATGCTAGCAGTTCATTGACCTTCGAGTTATTTTGACCTTTAACGGTTGGTCGCTCGGTCGGTTGTCTATTTAAGTCAATAGCTAAGGCAGCTCTACGTAATGGTCACCGTTCGACCGGGCCCCAACCACCAAAACAATGCATACAATAAATATGTATCTTCCGTTTCAAAACCAAAGGCAAGTTTCTGCTTTTGTACATGTTAGATTTAACTCCGCTTGGCTTTGGTAGGCCGTTGCCAAAAATAGGCACCAAAAAGAAACAGGAGATTGAATTTCCTCCCTAGCGGAAAAACAAATACCCGAATTACTTGTTAGTGTTTGGCAATTATGTCCGTCCGCATGTCTATTCAGTTTGTACAAAGTCCGAGCAAATTACTAAACACTTATTTGAGTACTTACTTCTGGGCCTTGGCACTTTTACGGGCCACCGTCTTGGGCTGCGATGACCACCAGAAGGTGTATTTGCAGGGCAGTCCGGCCGCGGGGCAGCCCTGCTTGCCCGGCGACCATTTCAATTGGACTTCCGCTATATCGTTGCGCGTTGGCGGTGATTCCGGCTGGGTGCCCAATAGGGACAGACCGTCGCCCGAATATTTTTTGGTGCGGCCAACATTGCGCGTAGGTATTGTTGGCATGCTTTTTAGCAGGAATTGAAGTTAAATACTGTATAAATGAATGTAGATTGTAAAACGAAGTCTTATCGGCGGGTCGGTATTCCAAAAAGCGGATATTTTGTAAATTGTTTTGTAAATAAATGAAATGGGCTTTTCAAAAATGATTGCTTATTGTTTTTAATATTTGATTTTCAGTTCACATCTTGCTGAGTTTTATTTATTTTTTAGGTTTTTTTCTTCTTCGTTTCAGTTTTGTTGGCTTGGAAAATGTTTTGTCTAGTTTTGTGTATGTTTTGGAAACTGAAGGCAAACAAAATAAGAAAAATACTGAAATAACTGTAAATAAAAATCAACAATCAAACCAAATGTCATTTCCTATGGCAACCAGCCAGCGCAAAGAGTTGCCAGCTTCAAAACTGTTAATAGCGGTATTTTTGTTTTGTGTACATTAAATTCCGTTAAAATTAATTCAAATAAAATTATAATTTTGCAAGTAAAACTACCCAAAAAGCGGGCTTCCCTTTGAGCATAGACAAAAGGTTAATTTGAAATTATTTATCATATTTAAAAGTAAAAGTAGCAAATAATTTATTTAATAACTGATTGGATAACACAGTGTAACAAAAAAGAATGAAGTCAAAATACCTGGGAAGTGATATTATTTTTCTTGTAGATCTTGCTGAGTACAACAAGAAACCGGCTTTGAAATTTCCCAAACACCTCCAAAATCTGAAGTTACGGATACAAAATACGGGTTTTTGGATCTTACGCACTTATATGCCAGTAACTTGGTTGATATCACCCGATTTTAAGTTTTTCGGTTGATTTGGAAAGAAAACAGGCAGCAAACAATTTTCAACTGAATAATAAAGAGAGTGTTCTTACGAATACAATTCGGTGTTATTTTTAAAAATCCGTTAGAAACTGATTGGGTTATTCAAATTTTATTAAAACATTTTTTGAAAAAATACAATTATTGGCAATACTACTTAGAAATGTTTGTTTGACCGTTTTCTTTTTTATTGAACATCATCAGTATCCCGTTTAAGTGACCAGCAATATTCGGAAGTCATTTTTATTTTGTCTTCAAAACGTTTTTCCATTGTAATTATTTCTTGATGAAAGTGTTCACCTTGTTCATCAATGAACTGGCCCAGGTTTTCTGGGAAGAAGTCTAGATGTGAATGGAGGAAATGATTTTTAATTGACATGTTGCAGCCCATTTCACCATACGCACTAAAAAATTCATCAACAATCGCGACATACGAGGGCGGTTCGGAAAGTTCTTAGCCTATCAATAAAAGAAAATAGTTAGTTTTTCAAAAATATTTTTATTTTTCAATACAATCTCCTGAAACTTCAATGCACTTAGTCCAACGCTTATCTAGCAATTCTATCCCTTGATTAAAATAGTTTTCCTCAAGGTCTTCAAAATAGTGGTTTACAACTGTAATTGCATCTTCATTTGAGGTAAAACGCTTGCCAGCAAGGAATTTTTTTAGATTTGGGAACAGGTAAAAGTCACTGGGAGCTAAATCAGGAGAATAAGGTGGGTGGTCGAGCAACTCGTACTTTAATTCGTTGATTTTAGCCATTGTTAAAACACTCTTGTGCGCTGGTGCGTTGTATTGATGAAAAATAATTTTTTGTGTTGTAAGCCAGGACGTTTTTCTCGAATTTGTACATTTAATTGATCTAAAAGGTTGCAATAGTACTCTGAATTTATTGTTTTACCCTTTTGCAGATAGTCAATCAATAAAATACCTTTGAAGTCCCAAAAATCCGTTGACATAACCTTACCAGCCGATTGAATTGTTTTTGCCTTCTTTGGGGAACTTCCTCCAGCTTCAGTCCATTGTTTGGATTGTTCTTTTGTCTCTGCAGTATAGTGGTGGATCCATGTCTCATCAACAGTTCTGAAACGACGCTGTAAATCCATTTTATTTCGCTGAAAACAAGCTTGAGAAATGTTCATTCTTATGCGTTTTTGGTCGACTGTTAACAAGTCCGGCCGGCACCCATCTTGCAGAACGCTTTTTCATCTGTAGTTCTTCATGCTAAATTAAATGGACTCGATCATATGAGATGCCCATGATATTAGCTATTTCACGCACTTTTATTCGTCGATCATTTAATACGATATGCTGTTTTTGGACGTCCACTACGTGGTTCATCTTCAATGCGTGTACGACGTCCACTACGTGGTTCATCTTCAATGCTTGTACGACCACGTTTAAATTCAGCAACCCAATTTTTTACTGTTGCATATGAAGGAGCACTTTTACCTAACACATTCACCATATCATTATGAATTTCTTGTCCCGATAAACCTTTTTTATGTAAATATTTAATGACACCACGCATTTCTAATTTATCCATTGTAAAAAAATCGCGGATGCGTCTTTTGTGAACACCTGTTTCTATATGAAGGAGTTGCCAGATCGAAACAAAATTTAACATGTGTTCAAACTGCTATGAACATGTGTTCATAGCAGTTTCCAAAACACTTAACTTTTTTCTGTTTATACCGCGCTTTTTGTGCTAGGCTAAGAAGTTTCCGAACCGCCCTCGTAGTTGTCGCTTCTGTGATCACATAGTGCAACAAAACTCTTCCATACGCGTTTGATAAAAGTCTCATCTCTCATAACTTTACGAATTTGAGGTCCAATGAATATACCTGAAATTCATCAGAACTGATAAATGCGATAACGAATATTAGATCTGTGAAGAAATTAATACCTTCTTTAATTTTGGCTTCGCTTAATTTGGGAACACCGCTCTAAGATAGCAAAAAGCCTTACCGTTTACATCAAGTTTTTTTTTTTTACAAATTGTTTCATAAATCCTAACTTCAGATGCAGTGGTGGCAGAACAACCTTATGAGCTGTAACTAATGGGGCGTTTAAAATGTTTTCCCTGCCTATTAGATATGTGTCACGAGATGGCAATACCTTGCGATCGTAGCGATTTGGTGTACGACTATCCTATCCACAAAGATAACATGGATATTTTGTGTAACCTTCTTGCATACCAAATAAAATTGTCAACACCTTTAAATCAGCGACGACTTTCCATTTTTGCAAGTCATAGTTTACGGATGGGAGTATTTGGTTAATAACTTCATACGTTTCTTTTGTACTAGTCGCATATGCGATTGGAACAGATGGTAACAGATTTGTGTTATGCAGTAAAACAGCTTTCAAGCCTAGAAATAGCATTACAAGTGTTATTTCAAAATATTTACAAAAATTAATATCTATTAAAAATAAATATGTTTGTTGAATACGTACTTTTAGATGAACCGTCAATGAAAAGTCGCCATTCGTCTGCCTTATAATTGTGACTTAATGCCGAAAAAAGTTTGGGTACATCAGCGCAATATAAAGGGTGTCCCAAGAAGAACGCAATTTTTAAATCTGGCAACATTCGAAGTGTCATTGTTTGACATTTGAACAATTGTTATTGTTTGTTAGTAGAAGGTACGAGGTTAGTAAAAATGGAGCGCTACACGAATGAACAACGCATTCTCATTGTGAAAAATGGTGAAAGTTTTGCGGCTACAGTTCGCAAATTGCGATCAATTTGGGGTCACAATAATGCTCCAAAAGAGTCAACTGTAAAGAGATTAATGGATAAATTTGCCGAAACTGGGTCTGTTAGTGATGTAAAGACAACAACGCGCCATCGACCAGGTCGATCGACCGAAAATGTCGCAGCTGTACGTGATGATGTCGCTCAAGCTCCATCCACCTCAATTCGACACCGAGCTCAGCAAATTGGTGTCTCCAAATCCACTTTGCAGCGAATTTTGACGAAAGATTTGCATCTTCATGCATACAAAATTCAATTGACTCAGGAACTGAAGCCAGCTGACCATGGACAGCGAAGGGAGTTCGTTAATTGGGTATTGGAGAGACAACATGAAAATGCTGATTTTGCCGATAAAATCATCTTCAGTGACGAGGCCCATTTTCATCTTGATGGCTTTGTCAATAGGCAGAATTGTCGCATTTGGGGTGCGGAAAATCCTCGAGTGATTCAAATGAAGCAAATGCATCCTCAACGTGTCACTGTGTGGTGTGGTTTTTGGGCTGGAGGAATCATTGGACCTTTTTTTTATGAAAATGCGGCAGGTCAAGCGCAAACAGTCAATGGTGTTTGGTATCGTGAAATGATAACCAGTTTTTTCTTGCCTAGAATTGAAGAAATGAATGTGGAGGGCGTGTGGTTCCAACAAGACTGCGCCACATGTCATACAGCCAGAGAAACAATTCAATTGCTTCATCAGTCATTTAAAAATTGCGCTCTTCTTGGGACACCCTTTACTATGAGATTACTGTCATTTTCACCAGTCTTAAAACTTTCTTCAAATAACAATGTTCGGTCACTTCTTCTACAGAAAGTTACACGAAAATCTTCTTCCCCCAAATTCCACTGCCTTAATCGCGATCCAAGGATTTCAGCCTGTCGTTTTGACAAACTTAAATCGCAAACGAGATCGCAGAAATCTGCATTTGAAACAAAATGTCGCTCCGTTGTAGATTTGGATAGAAGGTACTCTTCTTCCACCAAATATTTGTCAGCTTCAAAACCATATATGCTCGTTGTCGCAACTTTATCATTACCAGATATCGGTTTTGTAACACTTGCAACAATGGCGTACTTTACATTTTTGCGGGTTTTAAAAGTGTGCCCTGAAATACTCGCATTTGTTTCACAAAAGTAGCAATCATCTGGTTTATGCCAGAGCTGATGATGCCAAGTCATAGGCGTACAAAAGGGCAAAGAAATTGAAGGTTGAACTGAACATTGCCTTTTTTTATTGTTGCACTGCAATTTTCACAAACAAATTCTGGCTCATACCAGCGATTGAATTTGTAAGAACGACTGAAGTGATAAATCAAACAACAAATGAACAAAAACTAAAACAATATATTTACATGACAAACGGGATACTGAGATATTCAGTAAAAAACGGTCAAACAAACATTTTTATGTAGTACTGCCAATAATTGTATATTTTCCATAAATGTTGTTTTAATAAAAGTTGAATAACTCAATCAGTTTTTACGGATTGTTAAAAATGACATCGAATTGTAGTCGCTAGAACACTCTCTTTATTATTCAGTTCAAAAATTGTTCGCTGCCTTTTAAAAAATTCTGTGTAAAAACGCATCCAAAGTTAAAAAGTTACAAAAAATTTAAAAAAAATAATGAGTTTACAGGAAAAATACACAGATTTTTTTCAGTGTGATTTTAATAGTATACACACCATTCAAAAGGCCGCATTTTCTTCTTTCCAAATCAGCCGAAAAACTTAAACCAGGTTGATATTCAACCCAGTTGCTGGCATATAAGATGCGTAAGATCCGAAAAACTCCAGATTTTGGAGGTGTTTGGGATTTTGGAGGTGTTTGGGAAATTTCAAAACTGGTTTCTTGTTGTACTCAGCAGGACCTACAAGAAAAATAATATCATTTCCCAGGTATTTTTCTCTGCCACACTGTGTAATTAATTGCTTTGTGGATGTTCATTTCAACATGAGTCCATCCCACCAAAGCTAAGTTGAGGTGCGCCATCTGGATGTGAGAAATGAAAGTCAACTACACATTAACCTTCTAGCTAGGACACACACTCACCCCTTCTATTGTGACTTACCAGTTATGGTTGCCATGTCGAATACTTTTAATATGTTCAGAACATCAGCTCTAGGTGGCGCTTTTGATACTATTACAAATAAAATCTACGAGCACATAAATTAACTGCAATTTCTTTTGAAAATATGCAAGAACACTTTGAAACTAATGCCCAGTTTAGAATGCCCGATATGACTGAAGAATCAAATCTATTTTTTACCTCTTTAACTAAATTTTCACTACTTCTGTTTTTCCCTGAGCTTGGAAGCTAGCTCGTGCCATACGCGTTCCTACAACAAAATGCCCTAGTATTGATGACTTCAGACATACTAGTATACTACAAGCTTTTCGGAAATCTTTAAGCATATGTGACAGCGCATAATGAAAGGGACCTAAGGGTAAAAAAAAAACAATTTTCACTTTTTTTTTTGATGTGGACAACATCTGAGCATCGAATGAGACCGATCCCATGCCCCAAAAGTTTTCCCTCCCAGAGATATGCGCGTTTTATGAAAGTGATGGTACACCAAAGATACACGTATTTAAATCTTTAAAATGGCTCTCCTGAACAAAACTAGTTTTTACCCTTAGGTCCCTTTCTATTTTGCGCATCACATATAGTGAATAATTTTGTTGTACATTTTGTCAATGATAGAAGAATGATAAGTAAGTATCAGTACGGCTTAAGAAATGGATTTAGCACATCGTCGCACTTGCCGTTGACAGCGGATCGCCTGAGGTACTAACCAGTTTGGATCTGTCCAACCAAGGCTTTTGAACGTGTTGATCTTGTGAAATGAATTGGTAAATAACGAAATAGGTTCCGGTTTTCCAGTACTTCTTGTAGACTCATGCATTCTTATGATTCTGGGCGTTCGCAATTTGTATCAGTTAATGGTGTCAATTCTGAAACTCGTTCCGTGGAGAGAGAAGTCCCCAAGTTTCTGTTTTGGGTCCTCTGCTTTTTTATTATATATAGGGATAGATGGAACTAGAGGTATTTTTTTAGAACGAAAAAAATTTTAAAAATTCAAATCAAATGTGGAATATTTATTGTTTATTTAAAAGGACATTTTATGGCATTTATTTTTTGAAAATAATTACCTTCAAATGTTGGCAATTGTATTATGAAAATGAGCGTTCGGTGAGAAACGGGACGATCCACAGTTTTCGACCAACATTTTGTTCAGTGATGAGGCCCATTTCTGGCTCAACGGCAAAGTCAATAAACAAAATTGCCGCATTTGGGCTGAAGAACAACAAGAAGAGGTTCAAGAGGTGCCATTATACCCAGAGAAAACCTCGGTTTGGTGCGGTTTATAAGCTGGTAAAATCATCGGTCCACATTATTTCAAAATGATGATGGCCGGAACGTAACCGTGAATGGTGCTCGCTATCACGCCATGATATCGATCTTTATGCTACCTGAAATTGAAGTCCGTAATCTCGACGACACTTGGTTTCAACAGGACGGTGCCACTTGCCACACAGCTGCTCAAACAATGGATCTATTAAAAGATCATTTAGAAAAGCAGCTAATTTCACGATTTGGACAGGTAAGTTGGCCGCCTAGATCGAGTGATATCACACCTTTAGACATTTTTCTTTAGGGTTACGTAAAGTTCAAAGTCTATGCTGCACCGATTCGGGTTTTGGAAGCCCACATTACGCGTGTCATAAAAGCCATACCGGTCGAAATGCTCGAACGAGTCATCCAAAATTGGACCCTCAGAATGGAAACCCTGAGGCGTAGTTGCGGCCAAAATTGGAATTAAATTATATTCAAAAAATAAATGCCATAAAATGTCCTTTCAAATTACCAATAGAGATTTCACACTTGATTTGAATTTTTATATTTTTTTTTGTTCTGAAAAATACCTCTAGATCCGCATATCCGCAACTACGGCAGCAGGATTTCGTAGGGTGAAAATAGCATTTAATTCTAATGTACGCTATTTATGCGGACTACGTCGATTTGATCATACTTTTCATCATGTCTTACAATTTCTTGGTACTCCTTTAAGCCATCTCTCTAATATTCGGACATTAATCACTTTTTTTAATATAAAAAAAAAAATCTAGTACACCTCCGCTATAAACATATAAGATTCTATTTGGTAGATCTACAACGAATCTACAACTGTTACTACCGCACATGATATAACAGTCCAACACACTTTTTTGGACTATTTAGTAGGGACATAAATACTGTTACACACGTTTTATGCTCTAAAATAAAAAGTACTGAATGTTTTTGGACCAAATATTTTTAATATATTTATTGATGTATATTGTATCCAAAAACAATCTACTTATGTCCGCCTTTTGCCTTTACACACGCCTTAAGTCGCACTGGCCAATCGTCAATAGCGGCACGAACCTCGTCCATTTGGAAAATTGGCCACAGCCCGAACCAAAGCAGTCTTAAGAGGGGTATTTTTTGTGTCCAACCTTGTCCTCTAAAACCGTCCACAATTTGTAATCCAATGGGTTCAAATCTGGACTGCCTGAGAGACATTCTTCAGAGGAAATGAACGCTGGCAAATTGTTTCGAAGCCAGGCCTGGGACGTTTTAGCCTTATGGGCCGGCGCAGAATCCTGCTGGAAAGTCCATTGCTGGTTTTGGAACAGGGAATTGTTAAGAGGCTTCACAACAGCTTGCAAAACGGTTTCTTGGAAAACTTTGGCCGATGTTTTGACTCCTTGTTCGCAGAAATGCAGGTCAGTGACCCCATCGTAAGAGACACCCCACCAAACCATGACTGAAACAAGTTGATGACCCTCTTCCACCCCTGGGATCAGTTCAGATGCTTCCTTAGATAACCGCGCATACGCTCTATCATTTTGCTTGTTAAATTTTTCCTGAACGGTACAATTTTTTTAATCGGTGAACAAAATTTTTCTGTGCAAGTTATCAGCGTGCTTCACCAAAAGACGTTTGCATTTTTCAATTCTATTTTTTTTTAAAGCTGCAGTCAATAAATGTCCGGTACGTCGTTTGAAAGCCCCAAGTTCCAAGTCTTTTTTAATGATTCGACTCATGGACTTTTGCTTGATATTCATTTCACTGGCCATGATTTTTTGTTTTCGGAACGGATTTCTGTGAATTCTTGATTTAACGGCTTTGATGACATGCGGTGTTCGAACAGAGCGTGGGCGGACCGACCGGTGGCGGTCTTTTTCATCTCCAGTCTCAGTTTTATGCATCGGTAGACGAACATACGGCTAATCTCTAGTGGCCGGAGCGTTTTGAAAATATCGCCTTTTTTCATTTGCCACTTGCAAAGCGCTATTACAGGGATACGGTTTTGATTATCTGACCACTCCATGATGAAAGTTGAAACAATTTTTAAATCCCGTTACAGACTAACGCCATTGAGGTTAGGTTTTAAAACCCATATGACATTAACGGGGTATGTACAGTTCTACTATTACAATGGGTGTGTTCAATGTTGTAACAGTATTTATGTCCCTACTAAGTATATACGAGTATCATGTGCGAGTGGTATGAGTTGGAGTCAGTTTCCGTTGCATCTGCGTAACTTTTTTTATTCTAACAGAGTTTTTCGGCGTAGAATAGTTGACAATACACTTTTAAATATTCTATTTGTACTCTGTTGACATGGGGTTTTCACTTTTATTCTAAAAATTTTCATTTTCTTCTTGATGGCTGGGGAGCCAGTATTCAAGTACAATTGTATGTTAATTTTCCTCTTGTATTTAATATATTTCATTCAAACTATTTTTATGTGAATATGTAATATAGTATTGTTGGCCTTAAAGGCTTTTTTATAGGGTGGGTCATTGAAAATTTTAAACTTGAATTGGCTGTAAAAAAGAAATTACTGATCATTTTTTTCAGATTTCTTTATTGGAAAGGTTGAACTTTGTCATTTAATAACACTGTACAACACATGATTTGGGGCTCAATTCTGATAATTGTTTGTGAAAGTAGCCCCAAAAAGAAGAACTTCTGCATCATTCGTTTGGTCAAGGTACATAAAATAATAATTTAATAATTAATTTGAAGTTAGTAAGTATCGTATAGGGGAATTTGTCACATTTTAGGATCTTTTGTTTGTCATAACTCGAGAACCACTAGTCCGAATAAGCTGAAACAAATTTAAAAATCTTTTCATAATCTGTTCATACAAACGTTTCGCTACATACACAACAGTTTCGCAGTTATAAAAAGATGTATGAAGAAAAAAAATATTTTTTATCTAAATATTTAAAGTTTTTTTTTAATTCATAAAAAATACAAAACGGTAAAAAGCGTCAAGTCCTATTACTTTCACGTAAAGTCACATAACCTATGAACAAAATGAGACATAGATCATAAAAATACGCGTTTCGCTTTTATGCACAATTACGTGAAGGTATGAACTTCAAAAATTTGCTCGAGATATGTACAAAATTCTTAGGAAAATACGTGTATGACTTTTTTATTGATTCTTTATTTTACATGAAAATAAACATTCCGATTCATATTACAGCTATTCTCTTTGTACGAGGGCGGTTCGGAAAGTTCTTAGCCTATCAATGAAAGAGAATAGTTAGTTTTTCAAAAATAGTTTTATTTTTCAATATAATCTCCTGAAACTTCAATACACTTAGTCCAACGCTTATCTAGCAATTCTATCCCTTGATTAAAAAAGTTTTCCTCAAGGTCTTCAAAATAGTGGTTTACAACTGTAATTGCATCTTCATTTGAGGTAAAACGCTTGCCAGCAATGAATTTTTTTAGATTTGGGAACAGGTAAAAGTCACTGGAAGCTAAATCAGGAGAATAAGGTGGATGGTCAAGCAACTCGTACTTTAATTCGTTGATTTTAGCAATTGTTAAAACACTCTTGTGCGCTGGTGCGTTGTCTCGATGAAAAATTATTTTTTTGTGTTGTAAGCCAGGACGTTTTTCTCGAATTTGTACATTTATTTGATCTAAAAGGTTGCAATAGTACTTTGAATTTATTGTTTTACCCTTTTGCAGATAGTCAATCAATAAAATACCTTTGAAGTCCCAAAAAACCGTTGCCATAACCTTACCAGCCGATTGAATTGTTTTTGCCTTCTTTGGGGCACTTCCTCCAGCTTCAGTCCATTGTTTGGATTGTTCTTTTGTCTCTGGAGTATAGTGGTGGATCCATGTCTCATCAACAGTTATGAAACGACACTTAAAATCCATTTTATTTCGCTGAAAACGATCCAAACAAGCTTGAGAAATGTTCAGTCTTATGCGTTTTTGGTCGACTGTTAACAAGTCCGGCACCCATCTTGCAGAACGCTTTTTCATCTGAAGCTCTTCATGCAAAATTAAATGGACTCGATCATTTGAGATGCCCATGATATTAGCTATTTTACGCACTTTTATTCGTCGATCATTTAATACCATATCATACACTTTGGCTACAATTTCTGTTGTTGCTGTTTTTGGACGTCCACTACGTGGTTCATCTTCAATGCTTGTACGACCACGTTTAAATTCAGCAATCCAATTTTTTACTGTTGCATATGAAGGAGCACTTTCACCTAACACATTCACCATATCATTATGAATTTCTTGTCCCGATAAACCTTTTTTAAGTAAATATTTAATGACACCACGCATTTCTAATTTTTCCATTGTAAAAAAATCGCGGATGCGTCTTTTGTGAACACCTATTTCTATATGAAGGAGTTGCCAGATCGAAACAAAATTTAACATGTGTTTATACCGCGCTTTTTGTGCTAGGCTAAGAAGTTTCCGAACCGCCCTCGTAGGTTGTTCATATTCATGTTCTGAGTCTGCATCATCATACGAGATAGACGTAATATTCAAGAGCATGTTTTGTTCAGTGTGTCCCCAAATTTCAGTGTCATCTTCTTCTTCGGTGCTTTCATCTTCGAACTGCATAATTTTAGAACTCCACCAACAATCCTCCGCAAGCAATGCATGCAATTTTTTGCCTTTGAATCGCTTTCCCATTGGCATGGTCACCTGGTGGAACCTCTCTCCTTGTTCGTCCGATTCCTGAGGTAATTGTGCCAAAAAGGTATCAAGGTGGAAATCCATGAAATGTAATTTTAACGTCATGGAGTTCTCTACTCTTGACTGTATGTCATCTCGCTGTGCACGGTTCTTTCCTAAAACGCCTTCGATGGCTTGTTTCAAAGCGTCCCATGCACATAGGTGGTTACAATGGTTCGAAGGCATATTTGTGAAAGATTCGCTTTTCATTAATTTTCGTATATCCGGTACTGTTTGAAATATAGAAAAAACATTTACGAAAAAATTATTGGTAATACGAATATATCGAAATTAAAAACAAATTTAGATATGACGATATTAAAATACTGACAAACGCACCTTTTCTAATTTTAGCTTCATTGAGTTTTGGAAAGATGGATTTCAAATAGTCATAGGCGGCATCAATATCTTTGACTACCACGACGAATTTCCCAGCTTTTCCTAATTTCATGTGGAGCGATGGCAATAAAATATCATCTAGATCCTGTATCAAAGGTTTATTTCGTAATGTTAATTGTTTCTCGAGCTCGGGAGTTCTTGCTTTCCAATCTTTACATTGATATTGATTTCCTGTGTATCTTGAATCCCAATTACAAAGGAAGCACTAGTATTTTGGAAAACCGCCCTTTAATACAATGCCTTGTATTATGTTGACAACCTTTAGATCACAACAAATCTTCCATTTGTGTACATTGTAGTTGATTTTCTCTAAAATTTCGCCCAATTTTTCATACGTTTCCTTCATAGTTGTGCTGAATCCCAATGGAATGGACGGTTTTTTGTTCGTTTTGTGCAATAGCACCTGCATAAAAGCGAAACGCGTAAATCGATTTTCATGATCTCTGTCTCATTTTGTTCTTAGGTTATGTGACTTTACGTGAAAGTAATAGGACTTGACACTTTTTACCGTTTTGTATTTTTTAAAAATTAAAAAACAAAAACTTTAATTTTTTAGGCAAAACATTTTTTTCTTCATACATTTATTTATAACTGCAAAAGTGTTGCTTAAATAGCGAAACGTTTTATGAACAGATTAAAGCAATTGTAATTTTTAATTTTTTTAGATTTGTTTCAGCTTATTCGGACTAGTGGTTCTTGAGAGCCTGAAACGTAACAAATTCCCCTATACGATACTTACTAACTTCAAATTAATTATTAAATTATTATTTGAAGTACCTTGACCCAACGAATGATGCAGGAGTTCTTCTTTTTGGGGCTACTTTCACAAACAATTATCAGAATTGAGTCCCGACTCAATCACCTGAAAAATGTTGTACTGTGTAATGGAATACGATACGATGCGTTTTCTTATCGCCCAATGGGCTAAAGATTGTTTGACAGGAGATTAAAAATTTTACCTAAAAATCGTGTTTCCAGATGAAGCTCATTTTCATCTCGGTGGCTATGCCAATAAGCAAACTTGCCTGAATATGGGGTTCAGAGAACCCACACGTGGCTATTGAGAAGCCAATGCATTCACAACGAGTCACTGGCCGTGTTCTATTGACAACTCGCGCCGTCCAAAGCTTCTTTGGAAACACCAAGACCAAATATACCTTTGAAATCTTGGTATAGCCAATAGAACTGCGTAGAATTCTAGACTTGTCGGTGCAAAAGACCTGTTAAGGCTGTGAATTTCTTTTAAAATATGGAATTAATACTAAATCGTTTTTAAAAAACCTTTTAATTAATTTAATTTATTTTTTTTTTTTAAATTTTATAACTGCCTGCATCCACTTCTGCGCTCGCATAACTTAAAACACCGCAAATGTCCTCAGAAAAATCATATCCAAACTACTGGAGACCCTACAGTCCATATGCCATTATCTTTATGTACGAGTGTACTCGTAATAATTCAAACCTCTTCACCGTTTACAGCACCGAGTCATGTGGGTTAGGAATTTGTCAATTTTACATTTTACAGATACTTTCTGCTGATCTAACCGTAAGATACACTTCGCTATCATCTATTGTTGTAGCGTACTTACAATTGCTGTCGCAACATCAGCGTCATACAACCCTAATGACAGACAACAATTGCGGTCCTTTCTGGAGAAAAACAATGACGAAAAAACCCTTCGGCGACATTGTGCGTGCGTCTCTATCGCAGTAAGCGATCATGTCTTGTCTCACTGAAGTGTCGTGTCGAAAGATTACAGAAAAAACCACACACACACTCACAATAGACGGAAAACTGTGTGATAAGAAGAATTAACAATAATTTCTCAATCGCTCAGTGCAAAGTCAGCGGAGAAATTGTGTGTGCAAAGAGTGATGGACGGTAATTATGAACACGTAAGAATGGAATTGATGAATTTGCATAGGGGCAAATTGATCAATTCTCTCAATCTCTACTCTTTGTGTGGGCTCGGTTTTCCTGCGGATGACAACGTCAAAGACTGTCATTTGTTATTTTGTCTTGGACTCTGTTTGAGATATTTTTTTGAATGCAATGATCACATTGGCACAAATGTTGTGTCGACTCGAGGCCTGTTTTGTTCATTGTTCGCTGAGTGACCATCAGATGTCATTAGTCAGTATGTAGTTGGGAAAATAAACGAGAGAGAAATATATACATACGCCATATGTCAAATTGTGACAAGTCATTTGACACGAGGATGTTAATGAGTACTTACTCTTTGCATCCGATAATGAGAGAGGATTTACAAATCGTTTTTTATGCGATAGATCGGAATTCTTTTGAATAATCTTTTTGAAACGTTTTCGATTTTAATTTATTATTTTAAAAAACTGTGTAGAAAAAAAGGTAAAAGTCGGACAAGGCCGACTACAACAGATAGCATACACCGCTGTGTCATTTTAGCGGCTGGACCGTCAATGGCCCCTATCTTCAATTCGAGGACTCATTTCGAATCAAATGCTTCGGTTAGGTATTTCCTTTTTTGACTAAATATCGAGGCAGCTAACGCTACAATGTTTCAGTATGGTATCAGTAACGCTACAATGTTTCAGCTTGGAGAATATTGCGGCGAGTTCGCTTATAAAGCTTATTTAAATCTTGCAGCTATGCCAATTATAATCTATTACCTTCAGGTTATTTTCATTTTCGGGGAATAAGGAAACTGTCCCTGGTCCTATTTAGCCTATTTTAACTGACCGTCGAGATAAATTTTAAAATTTAACAAGCAGAGACCCAAATCACCTCCCTTTATATCCTGCTATCTCACGGCAGCCGGTTCTATGCACCGAATCGACCCAAAGAAGGAATTGTTCGACCATGGGATGTCATCTTGACACTATGTGCCGCTACAACTACAACAACCGATGGCCCGGATCAGCTTGATCTTGAAGCATACTTTAATCTTGCAGCTATGTCAACTATAATTTTTTATTTTCCGTTTATTTACATTTCCCGGCAAAAAAAGCAAGATGTCCCTAATGCCATTTAGACATTTTTTGAATATCACACAGAAAAAGTTGCGAGCTCGTAGGTCTACGCCAAAGTTGCTGACCGATGCCCCGGAGCTTGAATTTGAAGCGCATTTTAATCTTGCAGCTTTGTAAACTATAGTTTTTTATTTCCGCTTATTTAATTTCGGGGAATAAGGAAACCGTCCTTATTTCCATTTAGCATATTTTATATGTACGCCGAAGTAATCGTTGCCAAAGACTGCTGAAGAAAAACTTTGGCGGGTTTAGAAACAGCTGTACAGTCTGCCTGACAACTATAGCCAATACATTTTACCAATTTCTTCTTTTAACGTTGATTCTGAAAAAGAAACAACAAATAAGTCTCGAACCAGAATAAAAACGGTCCAAGTCATAATAATGATAAAGGACCGAATAAATAAAAACAAAAAAGAAAAAAACTACCGTGAAGATGCATATATTTTAAAATTTAACTGGCAGAGACGCAAACCACCCCCTTAACACGACGCTGTTAGTGGGTTAATAGACGTAAGAGGGCTGCTATATATATTTCTGGGCTAATAATGAAAATGCGAATATTTATCATCAAAAATGGTTTTATTGTTTTTCAAAGTATTCTCCTAGATGATTTACTTATATACACTTTTGGTGTCTCCGATTGAGACACCTCCAAAACATGGTTTTTGAACGCTTCAATAGCATCTTCTGGCGACGAAAATCGTTGACCACGCATGTTTTTCTTGGTGTGCGGCAATAAAAAGAAGTCATTGTGGTGTACCACTCAGAATTGACCGACCAGTTTTGCCGAAGACACGGGCGACCATTTGCTTCGAAGTGCTTCTTCCACGAACAACTTTCGTTGGATTTGGCTCGTCTTCAAAGACCCACACGGTCGATTGCTGTTTTGTTTCGGCCTCATACGCATAGATCCTTGATTCGTCACCTGTGACGATCTTAAAAACGTCTTTTAAAGCACCTCGATCGTATTGTTTCAAAAATTCTTTGCACCAATCGACACGAGCCTTTTTTGAGCGCAAATTTTGCGGGATCCATCGAGAACAAACCTTTTTTACGTCCAGGTGTTCCTGCAATATCGAATTTTTGTTGGTGGAAGAAATGCCCAAGAATGCCCCTATCTCACGGTATGTCACATGAGGATCTTGCTTTATCAGTTCACTCACGGCATCAATGTTCTCTGGCACAAAGGCCGTTTTTGGGCTACCTTCACGACCTTCGTCTTTGACCGAGCGTCGGCCACGATTGAATTTATTAAACCAGTTTTTCGCAGTCCTATAGGAAACGCCATACAAAGATTTAAGTTCATCGATGCACTCTTGTCGTGATAATCCACGTCGAAAGTTGTGAAAAATGATCGCACGAAAATGTTCACGAGTTAATTCCATTTTTTTGCCAAATGATGGTCGTACGTCCAATCCCTAGAATTTTTTTCTGATTTTATTAGATTGGGTTAGTTGTAATGGGAAGTTCAGATTTAAGACTAGGCTTGAATTGAACCTTCATTCAACTAAATCTAAAAATTGTTTAAAAGTCAGTCGAATATAAATTTGGTTGCAAGCTGGAATGACTGCGCTATATTGACGAACGCTATCTTCGTCAGATCCCAAGCAACGAATTTGTTATAGATATGCTCAGCAGCTATACTAATGGACGTATTAAACGAGAATTGCGACAGTTGTTATATAGGTCACATTGTGCCGCGGTAATAGACCTTGGTGGAAGCATTGCAGCTTCGAGTCAATCTGGAACCTAATGTCGTGCAATCAAATGGCTGAGAGTACATTACTCGTATTCCATTGATTTTTTATACTGTCGATTATTCCACTGAACAAAGTCAACACAATGAAAATCCTTTCGCAGTGATTTCTGGTTATATCTGGCTTTGCATAGATTCGCAACCATTTCAATATTGGCGAAATCATACTATTGTTAAAATGAAATTCAAATAACAATGGTGAGGATGCGACAAAAATAAGTTTATTGCAGAGAACGTATAAATATTGCGATGGCCTTCTATTTTCGTGTAGCGTGTAGGTACATTTTTTATGCAACCCCAATTTAATAGGAAAGCTGTAGTGTTATCACGTCCTTTTTTCAAATAACTTTTAAATGGAATTAGCTTAAAAGCTCAACTAAAGTTCGAATCAAATTTTTTTATAATTGCTAAAATGCATGGAAGTGATATCATTTCCAACATGCCAATATTTAGTTTTACCTCTGATAACTCTTGCTTATACAAGGATTGCTACATATATTTCTGGCCTAGGCAACACTAAGTGTTCTGACGTACGACCATCATTTGTGTTGTTTACAGTGGGTTGAAAAAATCAATTTGACAAAAAAAAATGGAATTGACTCGTGAACATTTACGTTCGATCATTTTTAATAACTTTCGACGTGGATTATCACGTCAAGAGTGCATCGATGAACTTAAATCTTTGTATGGCGGTGAAGCACCATCCTATAGCACTGCGAACAACAGCCTTGAATTCCATAGTGGCCGACGCTCGCTCAAAGACGCAGGTCGTGAAGGTCGTGCAAAAATGGCCGTTGTGCCAGAGAACATTGATGCCGTCGTGAACTGATAATGCAAGATCGTCATGTGACATACCGTGAAATAGAGGCATCCTTGGGCATTTCTTCTACCACCATACATTCGATATTGCATGAACAACTAGCCGTAAAAAAGGTTCGTTCTCGTTGGATCCCGTACAATTTGACAATCGCTCAAAAAAGGCTCAGGTCGATTGGTGCAAAGAAATTTTGAAAAAATACGATCGCAGCGCTTCAAAAGTCGTTTATAAGATCGTCACAGGTGACGAATCATGGATCTATGCGTATGAGCTCGAAACAAAACAGCAATCGACCGTTTGGGTCTTCGAAGACGAGCCAAATGCAACGAAAGTTGTTCGTGGAAGAAGCACTTCGAAGCAACTGGTCGCCTGTTTCTTTGGCAAAACTGGTCATGTGGCGGCTGTTTCACTTGAGCAACGTAGGACGGTCAATTCTGAGTGGTACACCACAATTTGTTTGCCTGAAGTCTTCGAAGAAATTCGAAAAAACGAACAAGAGAAGACGAATCATTGTGCACCATGACATGCGAGCTTTCACACATCGGCTCAAACCAGCGCCTTTTTGACCGGCCAAAACGTCGAATTGAGGGTTCTTCCGCCGTACATTCCTAACTTGGCTTCTCAAGAAAAAAATACGTGGTCAACGATTTTTCGTCGCCAGAAGATGCTGTTGAAGCGTTCAAAACTCGTGTTTTTGAGGTGTCTCTATCGGAGTGGAACAATTGGTTTGAGCGCATGCAAAAGTGTATAAATCATGCTGGAGAATACTTTGAAGAACAATAAAACCATTTTCGATGATAAATATTCGCATTTTCATTATTAGGCTAGAAATATATAACAGCCCTCGTACGAGTATTAACTATAAGTATTTCTGTGCTTCGGAATTTTCTTAAACTTCATCCTGTTTAATCAATTTTCCTGCCATCCTTTAAACATTTGAACAACCTAGAGATGTGAGAAAGCAAAACTTAAATGTTCACCAAATCATCATCAAATGCAGCAAAAACCAAAAATAATCAATGCAAAGTTGCGGTTCGTACGTCGTATAGGATCCAAGCGTTTTTTTCTGCTTTCTGGGAAATGAAACAAAATGTTTTCCAACAAATTAGTCCGTATGCAAATGCAATCGAGGAGTTCAGCAGCAATGCTCAGTTCAACAACTACAACAATCGGGATGGTTAAATCAATCTAAATAATGCAACAACAAGAAGAGCACAAACACTCACACAGGCAAAAAAATCCTAGCCAACTGAGAACTGAAAATGAAAAATCCTTTTTGACCACAAAGCTTAAGCAATTATGCAAACCTAAACCACAGAGAAAATTTTTCCAAAGTTGCCAAAGAGCAAAGGATAAAAGTAAAAATAAAGCATAGCTAGAGCGAGTTGAGGGATGTGCCTCTTCCTAGGATTTGAAGCCGAGCGTAGTTAATTGAATAGAATTAGTTGAGATTGTCCGAAAGCCACAAACAATAGTTTTGTATAATTTCCAAAATGCATCTTCTTCTCAATCACAGCCAAATCTTAGCCATTGTGGTTTCATTTGGGGGGGCATTTAGTGTGGTGGGAGAGCTGTGGCAAGTGCTTATCAGAGACACGTCCATCACAGTCGTGTTGGAAACACGTTTTGTGCGTGGGCTTCTCATGTAATTGCCGGGCATGATAGGCGCAGTTCCTTGTAAAACGGAAGTATTTTCTAGCACCTCGTAAAGGTGTGAGCCTCAAATCGATGGTGCCCATTTTTCCCGTTTGGAAATGAAGAGAATTCAACGCACTAAAGAAATAATCACTTGACAAGACATCAGGCTGTGATAACTCAATTGTTCGGAAGAAATGACCTGTCCCCCTCCCAAAAACAATAAAAAAAAGAACCAAACCCAAATAAAACATACAGGCATCTTATCTTATCTCTGGGAGGACATCGCGTGCACGTCCACTACAACCCTCAGACGAAAATCGACGAATAGAAATGTCTGCATAAGGATTTCGGATTTCTTCGCCTGTCGCCTGGGAGCTGTAGGTGCTGCCCGTCAAGGTTCCCTATACTGTTAGTTTCCTGTGAATTTCATGCAGGAGACCGAAGATTGCACGTGTGAATTTTATGGTTTGTTTTGTACACATGAACGGACGGACGGACAATGACAACTCCTTAGAAAGTGTACATTACTTGTGCCACTGCTGCACTTGCTGGCCGTATATTTTGATTTAGTACCATGTCCTTTTTCCTGCTGCTCCTTTCGTCCGTCCGTCTGCGTCTGTGTGTGTTTGTTGGGTTCCATTGAAACCCTGTCAACAGTCACGAGAGTGAAAGTGTTTGGCCAACCTTTCGGTTCTTTGTGTTTGCTGCTTACCAATGCTTGTCTAACGCGACGGGGTTTTGGTTTTGGAAAAACGCCTGGCGCCTACAACACAATTATTCGGTTACTTCCATACCTGCAAAATGATTTTATATTTTTTACGTATCCATCTTTCTAATAATTATTGTTTTTCTTTTGAGTTTTATATGTGGTCACAGTTTTTGTGGACACTTTCAGTCTCTTATCATTATTCGCGTGAAAATCTTTGAATTGAAATGCAATGAACTGTAACTTTCTTAAAGTCGTGGGATTCCTCATCATACGTTTCTAAGGCTACGTTTCTGTATTGTTAGGGATAACAATACAATATTAAAGTAATTCATAGTTAAGACACTACTTATCTGACAGTTATTTCAGCTCATTTTCCCCTACAAGTTGGACAAATGGTTGGCACTCAAATATTCCTCCCGCTTTGACGAACTACTGGCGCTAGAAGCCACAAATTTAATACCATTTTAAACAAATTCCACACAGTTATTAACAAGCGGCCAATATCCAACCCTGGATAAATTTTAACCCATCACGAGCAAAAGTTAGTTGAAAACAGTTCCGATGTACAAAATTTCTGTTAGACGAAAATACGTTCAGTTCTAATCACCAAACGTTAATAATTATGATAAAAATTCGGTTGGACGTACCATTAGTTGATTGTTATGCCGATTTTATGTTACATACAACTTCGAAATGATCCAAACATGATCCACATTTATTCCAAATAAAGTTATGTCGGCTAAACCAGCCAAAAACGGTTGGTTTAACCTGGCATGCAGGGATGCTGTCAGATCTAAAGAGGAGGCGTTTAGAAATTGGCGCCTGAACAAAAACGCCAATACTGAACTGCTGCGGAAACAGGCAAGAACTTCGTGTGCCAGAGTGCTTAGGCGTGAAAAATTTCTACACGAACAACGTCTACGCACAAAGGTTCTTGCTTTTCCCAGGGGAGGTAAGAGCTTTTGGTCGTTTGTAAGAAGAGTAAAGGATAGTTCATCATCTAACCCAACTCTTGTTAAAGACGATCAGGCATTCACTGACCCGGTTGATAAAGCTAACCTACGAGGGCGGTTCGGAAACTTCTTAGCCTAGCACAAAAAGCGCGGTATAAACAGAAAAGAGTTAAGTGTTTTGGAAACTTCCATCTCTGCTATGAACACATGTTTGTTTCGATCTGGCAACTCCTTCATATAGAAACAGGTGTTCACAAAAGACAATGGAAAAATTAGAAATGCGTGGTGTCACATAAAAAAGGTTTATCGGGACAAAAAATTCATATTGATATCAATCACCATATGAAAGTGAAAGTGCTCCTTCATATGCAACAGTAAAAGATTGGATTGCTGAATTTAAACTTGGTCGTATAAGCATTGAATATGAACCACGTAGTGGACGTCCAAAAACAGCAACAACAACAGATATTGTAGCCAAAGTGCATGATATGGTATTAAATGATCGACGAATAAAAGTGCGTGAAATAGCTAATATCATGGGCATCTCAAATGATCGAGTCCATTTAATTTTGCATGAAGAACTACAGATGAAAAAGTTTTTTGCAAGATGGGTGCCGCACTTATTAACAGTCGACCAAAAACGCATAAGAATGAACATTTCTCAAGCTTGTTTGGATCGTTTTCAGCGAAATAAAATGGATTTAAAGCGTCGTTTCATAACTGTTGATGAGACATGGATCCACCACTATACTCCAGAGACAAAAGAACAATCCAAACAATGGACTGAAGCTGGAGGAAGTGCCCCAAAGAAGGCAAAAACAATTCAATCGGCTGGTAAGGTTATGGCAACGGTTTTTTGGGACTTCAAAGGTATTTTATTGATTGACTATCTGCAAAAGGGTAAAACAATAAATTCAGGGTATTATTGCAACCTTTTAGATCAATTAAATGTACAAATTCGAGAAAAACGTCCTGGCTTACAACACAAAAAAATAATTTTTCATCAAGACAACGCACAAGAGTGTTTTAACAATGGCTAAAATCAACGAATTACAGTACGAGTTGCTTGACCACCCACCTTATTCTCCTGATTTAGCTCCCAGTGACTTTTACCTGTTCCCAAATCTAAAAAAAATCCTTGCTGGCAAGCGTTTTACCTCAAATGAAGATGCAATTACAGTTGTAAACCACTATTTTGAAGACCTTGAGGAAAACTATTTTAATCAAGGGATAGAATTGCTAGATAAGCGTTAGACTAAGTGTATCGAAGTTTCAGGAGATTATATTGAAAAATAAAAATATTTTTGAAAAACTAACTATTCTGTTTCATTGATAGGCTAAGAACTTTCCGAACCGCCCTCGTATTAGCTGAAATGTTCGCAGGAAATTCTTCTTTGCCGGAAAGCAATCAACCACTCCCCGTGATCAAAAACGTATCTAGTTCCATGCCTCAGATATTTTTTCGAACACGTGGGCTTAAAAGGGTTCTTGCGAACCTCGACGTAAATAAGTCCCTGGGCCCGGATGGTATTTCGGCACTTGTCCTGTGTAAGTGCTCTTCGACGCTAGACCGTCCATTACGCAACCTCTTCAACCTTGCTTATCGTGCGGGAGTCTTCCCAGCGTGTTGGAAGGTTGCGAACGTCCAACCAATCCCTAAAAAGGTTGAAGCCAATAATTCTGCAA
Source organism: Hydrotaea diabolus (assembly GCA_963513945.1). NCBI lineage: Eukaryota > Metazoa > Arthropoda > Insecta > Diptera > Muscidae > Hydrotaea > Hydrotaea diabolus. Next base: position 173,679,701 of record OY740719.1, read on the forward strand.
ATTATCGGCCAATCGCGATTTGCTCTGCGCTCTCTAAGGTAATGAAGAGCAGCGTTAACCACCATCTTGTGAGGTATCTAGAGTCCAACTGCCTGCTTAGTGATCGACAGTATGGCTTTCGTGGAAATCGCTCTACGGGAGACCTGATGGCTTTCTTGTCGGAGCGCTGGAATCGGTCTATCAACCAGTTTGGTGAGAGTAAGGTTGTGGCTCTGGATATCTCCAAGGCCTCTGATAGAGTCTGGCATGGTGCACTCTTATCAAAGCTGATGGCTTTTGGTGTCGGTGATACTTTTTTCGCTCGTTTTATATCGAGCTTTCTTAGAGATCGGACTATAAGAGTTGTTGTAGATGGGTTCTCATCCAACAAACATAGGCTTACTGCAGGAGTGCCACAAGGCTCTGTCCTTTCTCTCTCTTTATTTCCAATTTTCATTGATGATCTGTTGGGTCAGACCGTGAATCCAATCTACTCCTTTGCGGACGACAGTAACCTCTGTCATTCTTATTCATTCGACCGTAGGCCGAGTCTTCAAGATATTGAAGACAAAAGGCGAATTGATGGATGAGACACTTGGCCGGGATCTACTGGCCATTTCCGAATGGGGCCGAGTGCATAGAGTAGATTTTAATGCACGTAAGACCCAGGGTTGCTTGTTGTCTCACAAGCGATTCGCTGACCCAAAAACATCGTCAATTTCTATCGATGGTACGTATATTGAACAATCAGAAGCTCTTGGTGTTGTGGGCATGAAAATACAATGTGACGCTCGTTGGGCGAGACATGTATTCGAAGTGTCGAAAGAAGCACTCAAGTGCATAGGCTTTTTAAGACGGTGCAAGAAATATTTCACTCCTTCTGATCTTTTCAATATCTATACAACTTACATCAGGCCGAAGACGGAATACAACTCCCATATATGGGCAGGTGCTCCAAAATCTTTCTTGGAGCTACTTGACCGTGTTCAAAGGAGAGCGATGGTGCTGATAGGTGACAGTAGGGTATTCAACTCTATTGTTTCCCTTGAGCATCGTCGGAATGTGGGTTGCGTGACGCTGTTCTATCGTTACTTTCATGGTGTGTGTTCATCAGGCATCCGTCGCCTTATTCCTGACGTGAGGATGTTCGTTAGGGATACGAGACTTTCTAGGAATTCACACCCGTTTGATATAGACTGGCCAGTTGACCACACTATACACTACAGATCAAATTCGTTTTTCGCTCGTACAGTCCGTATGTGGAATCGACTTTCGGCAAATGTGTTTCCCACTAATTGCGACATCCAGAAGCTCAAGACAAGTGTCAATAAACATTACTCGCTTTCCACCCACCCCCCCCCCCCTTCGGTCCTTTACTTTCCACTTACCAACGCAATGCACCGCATGTATAGGGGACATCCCCTGAGTGTTGGTTATTAAAAAAAAAATTTCGCTCTACTTACCAAAAACGGATGCATCTCGGAAACAATTTAATTGTAAAAAATATAAAATAAAAACAATTAATAAATTAATTAAAGTTATTACAGCGGAAAGAAAACTAAAATACATATATCCTCCTCTTAGAGCCAAACGGACCTTAAAAAAGTATATCCGAAGTCCCGAAACTGGACAATATAAATTGAAACTTGCTTTGACTTTTAAAACTGAACTTCAAGTATCATTTCATTTTTTAAAAGCTACTTTGTCACTTTGATCGACATATTCAATAGGGTGGAGTGAAAACATGCTTTTTTTATAATTTGAAAAAGTTAACCTCGGAAAGAGATGTAGTCTGGGGTCCTAAAGAGGGGAAAAATAAAGAAAAAAATTTAAAAAAAATTTTAGGGGTCGCGCCACTCCCTAGAAATTTGGAAATTATCGCTATTTTGGCGTTGATTTTAGAAAAATCCTAAAAATTAACGACTTAACTTATTCGAAATTTAAAAGTTTGAGCTTGTTCAGTGCCCAAACAAAAGTATTTGAGGCAAATATGAGGATAATCGACTAATATTTGTAGCTTTAGTGGCGATTTCATTGTTCAGTCAATTTTCTGAAGAAGGGACGATTTGACTTATTTTACTTTTTGAAATTTTTGAACAATGAGAAAATTTTTTTTAAATTTTTTCATGCCCTTATTTCATTGTTAACGCTATTGCAAACATTTATTGACATAAAACTTTTTAGGATTTTTCTAAAATCAACGCCAAAATAGCGATAATTTCCAAATTTCTAGGGAGTAGCGCGACCCCTAAAATTTTTTTTAAATTTTTTTCTTTATTTTTCCCCTCATTAGGACCCCAGACTACATCTCTTTCCGAGGTTAACTTTTTTTGTTGAATTTCACTCCACCCTAATATTCAATCCTATTTACTGAACGTTTATATGCATCAACATTCAAAACTGAACTTTAAGTCTCATTTCACTATTCAAAGGTTTCTACTTTGTCACTTTGATCAATATATTCAGTTCCATTTACTGAACATTTCAGTGCATCCTCTAACATTCGGTTGCACTAATGTACTCAAAACGTTTGGTTGGACAAAAAAAATTGGTCGTGGCAACGAATCTGTTTTCTGTGTAAAGGTTCCGCCCAATTTGATGCTGGACCTCCAGAAAAATCCGCCTCACATACTGAACCACTCTACTCAAATTTCATAAAGTCCTTAACGAGTGGGTTATAACTAACCGTGCTGAAATTGGACAATATCGGTAAACATTTTCATGTAGTCCCCATAAAGTCTGCTACTCGTACAGTGGCCTTTCATAAAGTCCCCGATTTGAAGGGTCACTGTAGCAGCCACATTTTATATCCGAGTTGGCTGTAATTAAGGATAGTGCCTTATGTGCGACCATTATCCATCTTTGGAAAAATTGGACCATATCGGTCCTTGAATTTATATAGCTCCAATAAAACTGGCCCTCTTGATTTAATCTGCCGCAACATATAAAATCTGACCTTGCTACAATTGTACTCAGGTATCAAATAGTGGACCTAGTGTTTCTGTAGATTTTTATATCTTCGTTTAATATTTTAGTAGGAAGAAAAACGACTCTCCACCATAGAATTTAGGTCACTTCGCTTGTAACTAAATAAAAATTCTATGACATTCTAGCCATGTCTGTCTGTAGAAAGCACGATTCAGTCAAAAAATAAAAAGAGTCAACCTTACCAGATACAAGCCTTATAGTCGTCGATCGGTGGTTATTGAAAATGGACTAAATCGGACAAATGATGACGTACGACTATCATTTGTGTTGTTTACAGTGACTTGAAAAAATCAATTTAATTTCAAAGAAATGGAATTTACTCTTGAACATTTTCGTGCGATAATTTTTTACAACTTTCGCTGTGGATTATCACGACAAGAGTGCATCGATGAACTTAAATCTTTGTATGGCGATGAAGCTCCATGAATTCAACGTGGTCGACGCTCGCTCAAAGACGAAGGTCGTCCAAAAACGGCCGTTGTGCCAGAGAACATTGATGCCGTGCGTGAACTGATAATGCCAGATCGTCAGGTGACATACCGTGAGATAGAGGCATCCTTGGGCATTTCTTCCATCAGCATACAGTCGATATTGCATAAACACCTGGCCGTAAAAAAGGTTTGTTCTCGTTGGATCTCGCACAATTTGACAATCGCTCAAAAAAAGGCTCGTGTCGATTGGTGCAAAGAAATTTTGAAAAAATACGATCGCGGTGCTGCAAAAGACGTTTATACGAGGGCGACCGCAAAAGTAGCTGGCCTAACATAAAAAGAACCGTTTTTTTTGGAATTATTATTATTAATTTTTCAACATAATCTCCTTCCAACTCAATTCACTTCATCAAACGTTTTTCAAGTTTTTTAATTCCATCCGAAAAATAAGATTTTTCAAAACCTTCAAAATATGCCTCAGTTTCAGCAATAACCTCGCTATTCGACGAACATTTTTTGCCACCGAGAAATTTTTTTAAATTTGGAAACAAGAAATAATCAAAAGGAGCTAAATCTGTACTATATGGTGGATGTGGAGCAATTTCAAATCGTAATTCGGCCAGTTTTTGTTGAGTTAAAAATGCAGTGTGTAAAGGAGCATTATCTTGATGAAAAAGAACTTTTTTTTCAAAATGCGGTCGTTTTATCTTGATTTCTTCACTCAGCCGATCCAATAATGCACAACAATATTCACTATTTATAGTTTTTCCTTTCTCAAGATAATCAATAAATATTACACCCCTTGCATTCCAAAATACTGTGGCCATTACTTTTCCTGCTGACTTAACAGTTTTCGCCTTCTTGGGACCACTTTTACCAGCTTATATTCATTGTTTTGACTGTTCTTTGCATTCTGGGATGTAGTGATGGATCCATGTTTCATCAAAAGTTATGAATCGGCGCAAGAACTCTATTGGATTACGCTGATAAATCGCTAAAAGCTCCTCGGAATTGGTCCAACGGTCGATTTTTTGGGGCAAAGTCAACAAACGCGGCACCCATCTTGCGGATAGCTTTTTCATGTGAAGTTCATCATGTAAAATACTCCAAACTTGTTTTTCGTGTATTTTAACAATATCAGCAAGTTCTCTGAGCTTTATTCGTCTATCTTTAGTCACTTCATGAAATATTTTTCTATTGTTTTCAATAGTAGTAGCAGTTTTCGGTCTTCCAGAGCGTTGTTCCATCTTCCGTACTTGAACGACCCATTTTAAATTGTTGAACCCAGGATTTCACGGTGGAGTATGATGGTGCATTACCACCATGAACAGAATCCAATTCATCTTTGATTAATTGTGGCGTATAACCTTTCATATAAAAGTGTTTAATTACCGCACGAAACTCTTTATTTGCCATTTTTCAAAAATTATAAAACTTGTTACTTCAATCACCTGTAACAATGAAAATAATCATTAAATATTTCGGAAATTTCGACAGATGGCTTATAAAAGATTGCTTTTAAAAAACAAAAAAGTTGCTAGTAAAACAGAAAATGTGCCAGGCCAGTTAGTTTTGCGGTCGCCCTCGTAAGATCGTCACAGGTGTCGAATCATGGATCTATGCGTATGAGAACGAAACAAAACAGCGACCGTGTGGTCTTCGAAGACGAACCAAATCCAACGATAGTTGTTTGTGGAAGAATGGTCGCCTGTTTCTTTGGCAAAACTAGTCGTGAGATGACTGTTGCGCTTGAGCAACGTAGGAGGTCAATTCTGAGTGGTACACCACAATATTCGAAGTCTTCGAAGAAATTCGATAAACGAACAAGAGAAGACGAATTATTGGGTAATCCGCCGTACAGCCCTGACTTGGCACCCAATGACTTCTTTTCATTCCCGCACATCAAGAAAAAAATGCGTTGTCAACGATTTTCGTCGCCAGAAGATGCTGTAGAAGCGTTCAAAAACCATGTCAATTGGAGTGGAAAAAAATGTCAATCGGAGTGGACGATTGCTTTGAGCGCATGCAAAAGTGTATAAATCATGCTGGAGAATACTTTGAAAAACAATAAAACCATTTTTGATAATAAATATTCGCATTTTCATTATTAGGTCAGAAATATATATAGCAGCCTCGTATATTCAGCTGTCAGTGGCATGAATTTGACACAGCTGGCATTATCGGATTGCCAGTATTGTCAACGTGAAAGTGGTAACACTTCAATCGCCTAGCCCTGTAGACTTACTTCTTCGTTATTAATTTTGGTTGGAAGATAATGTGAATGTAAGCATTAAAGAAGTTTAGCTAATGGAATAAATACACATCAACTTTAATTCTTACTAATTTCCCTAAAAGTGCACAGTGGGATTAAAATACATTTTTCCAGATATTGACTAAGTTCCAACTAAATCTGAAGCGATGTTTTAAAAATAGATTTCTTTAATTTTCTTTAATACCGGCGTAATTGCAGAGATAATGTAACATTGAAAAGGAAGTAAACTCGAACAAGCATAAAAATACAACAGGAACAAATACGGAGGGACACTAGATCGAACCTAAGTATAAGTTTCTATTTCAATCAAACAAACCCACAAAACGATGAAATAAAACCGAATAGGAGGTTCCAATAACAACAATTTTGAAGCACTCTACCTAAGAGATTCTATAAACAGAGATCACTTAAAATAGTAATTGATAACAAAATCATTAAATGTTTAATTTGGATCAATCCCTAAGAACTAGGAAAAATATCTCAAAACAAATTATTCCGAATATTCCATTCTTTTAATGCTCCAAACGATATGACAAAGTGAATATGCCGCCTCTTTCATATAGTGAAACGTATACAAAAAAAAAATACTGAAACCCTCAAAACGACAACAATTGTCAACGCATCTGAATTGCAAATTTCTGTTGTCGCTTCTACGGTGCTGCTCTTTACCGCTTGACATTTGCTCATAATGGACGCGGATCATCAGTAGTTGCCGTTGTTGTTGGTCGTTGCTGGTCTGTCTGCCGTGTTGGGTTCCTCGTTATTGAAAGGCATACCGTACATTTACGAGAACATGCGGACGGACCAGCGAACGAACACCCGGACAGACGGACACTGCTGCATACACTTCCATGCATACATACATATGTATGTATGTGTATATCTGATCCGATTGCGAGACCTTTGTCTTTGATACATGATCGCACGTCCATATTGTTTGCTCTACTCACACCTTTTATTCGAGTTGTTCTAGTTGTAGTGCCCGTCTAGAGCCTGAAATGCGCATATAGCTTCACTTAAACGATCTGGCAAAATAATAGTGCCATTTTGTGTGGAACTAATTTTGATTCTTCTATACATACGAGAATCTATTTCTGTCCTAGATTGTTAGACATATTCGATGGGGTATGAGAGTTTTTGATGAAAACGAAAGTGTCGGTTTAACCTCAGCTTATGACATTGAATTAAACGAATATAAAATACTATTAACGGCAAAGACAATACCAAAAAATTAAATGGAAACTACTTTTCGTGTTATTTAGACATAAATAACACCATTACACTTGAACCGGACGTTTTACGTCTTAATCTGGGGACCACGTGGAGTAAAACTGCATTTACAGTTTTTCATTTAAACATCAGGTTTCCTTTTTAAAGGACTTTTAAGTTTCACAAGATAATATTTTTGAAAAATATTTTAAAATGCTTCTGTTACTAAAAGACAGCAGATATCTTTTTTTTTAAAATTTGGATTGAAATTCTCAAGGTAATTGAAAGATATATTTTTAAAGGATATTATATGCATCCTTTTTCCTTTCCAGCGATATAACAAATATATCATAAAATAGGCACCAGTCTCCTTTTTCATTTGACACCAATTTGAACATCGTAGGATGCACAGAAGCATTTCAAAATATTTCTTCAAAAATTAAATCCTTTAAAACGTAAAAATTCTTTAAATAAGAAACTTGAGGACTTAATTAACAACTTTGAATGCAGTATATTTCTGGTCTATTTATGAAAATGCGAATATTTATCATCAAAAATGGTTTTTATTGTTTTCCAAAGTATTCTCCAGCCTGATTTTTATACACTTTTGCATGCGCTCAAACCAATTGTGGAAGCACTTTTTCCACGCCGGTTGAGATACCTCAAAACATGGTTTTTGAACGCTTCAACAGCATCTTCTGGCGACGAAAATCGTCGACCACGCATTTTATTCTCGATGTGCGGGAATACAAATAAGTCATTGGGTGCCAAGTCAGGGCTGTACGGCGGATAAACCATCAATTCGAAGTTTTGACCGTTCAAAAAGGCGCTTGTTTGAGCCGATGTGTGAGAGCTCGCATTGTAATGGTGCAAAATGATTCGTCTACTCTTGTTCGTTTTTCGAATTTCTTCGCAGACTTCAGGCAAACAAATTGTGGCAGAACTGACCGTCCTACGTTGCTCAAGCGGAACAGTCCCCCCATGACCAGTTTTGATTAAGAAACGGGCGACCATTTGGCTCGTCTTCGAAGACCCACACGGTCGATTGCTGTGCTGTTTCGGACTCAGACGCATAGATCCATGATTCGTCACCTATGACGATCTTATAAACGTCTTTTGAAGCACCCCGATCGCATTTTTTCAAAATTTCTTTGCACCAATCAACACGAGGCTTTTTTTGAGCGATTGTCAAATTGTGCGGGATCCAACAAGAACAAACCTTTTATAAGGCCAGGTGTTCATGCAATATCGAATGTATGCTGGTGGAAGAAATGCCCAAGGATGCCTTTATCTCACAGTACGTCACATGACAATCTTACATTATCAATTCACGCGCGGCATCAATGTTCTATAGCACAATGACCGTTTTTGGACGACCTTCGTCTTTGAGCGAGCGTCGGCCACTATGGAATTCATTAAATCAGTTTTTCACATATAGGAACGTGCTTCATCGCCATACAAAGATTTAAGTTCATCGATGCACTCTTGTCGTAATAATCCACGTCGAAAGTTGTGAAAAATGATCGCATAAAATGTTCACGAGTTAATTCCATTTTTTTGACAAATTGATTTTTTCAAGTCACTGTAAACAACACAAATGATGGTCGTACACGTCAAAACGTCCGTTGGAAAATTGGCCACAGCTCGAACCAAAGCAGTCTTAAGAGATCCAATGTTGCGGTATCTTTTGTGACAAACCTTGTCCTATAAAACCGTCCACAATTTGTAATCCAATGGGTTTAAATCTGGACTGCTTGAGGGCTATTCTTTAGAGGACATGAACGCTGACAAATTGTTTCGAAGCCAGGCCTGGGACGTTTTAGTCTTATGGGCCGGAGAGAATCATGCTGGAAAGCCCGTGGCTGGTTTTGGAACAGGGAATTGTTAAGAGGCTTCACAACAGCTTCCAAAACGGTTTCTTGGTAAACCTTGGCGGATGTTTTGACTCCTTGTTCGCAGAAATGCAGGTCAGTGAACCCATCTTAAGAGACACCCCACCAAATCATGACTGAAGCTGGGTGATAACCCTTTTCCACCCTTGGGATCAGTTCAGATGCTTCCTTAGATGACCGCGCATACACTCTCATTTAGCTTGTTAAATTTTTCCTGAACGGTAAACACTATTTCATCAGTTCACACAATTATTCTGTGCAAGTTATCAGCGTGCTTCACTAAAAGACGTTTGCATTTTTTAATCCTATTTTTTTAAAGCTGCAGTCAACAAATGTCCGGTACGTCATTTGAAAGCCCCAAGTCCCAAATCATTGTTAATGATTCGACTCATGGACTTTTGCGTGATATTTATATCATGGGCCATGATTTTCTGTTTTCGGAGCGAATTTCTGTTAATTCTTGATTTGCATTTTGACATGCGGTGTTCGAACAGAGCGTGGGCGGCCCGACCGGTGGCGGTCTTTTACATCTCCAGTCTCCCAAACAGTTTTATGCATCGGTAGACGCGCATGCGGCTAATCCCTAGTGGCCGGAGCGTTTTGAAAATATCGTTTTTTTTCATTTCACACTTGAAAAGCGCTAGCACACAGCGATACGGTTCTCATTATCTGACCACTCCATGATGAAAGTTGAAACAATTTTAAAATCCCGTTACAAACTAACGCTATTAAGGTTAGCTTTCAAAATCCATTTGACAATAACGTGGTATGTTCAGTTCTACTGTTGAAATGGGTGTGTTCAATGTTGTAACAGTATTTATGTCCCTACTAAGTATATTCAAAAAAAAATGGCATAAAATTTCCTTTGAATGATTAACGCTATTGAGGTTAGCTTTCAAAACCCATATGGCAATAAAGGGGTACGTTCAGTTCTACTGTTGAAATGGGTGTTGGGCAATTGTGTGAAGAAAACTTGAAAAGTAAGGTTTAGGTTAAGGTTAGTTCTCATCCGTTTGGGGAGAGCATGGCCTTATAGAGTTCGGTTTTACTTTCAACAATTGCAGCAAGGCTTTCTGAAGATGGTAGTCACGGACCCGAAATCAAAATGCCAAAGTGACGAAAATCAATGTCACTTTGCCATTTTGTGAAAAACTTGTTTTCTATTTAAATATAGAAGCAAGAGGTCTTGAGCCGGTTAATCCCTGTTCAATGTGTAAATGCAACAGACCGAAATAAAACAAACGAGCTAAAAAAACGTTTCTTAATTTTTTCTTGTTTTATGAAAAGTTTTGCTTTATGAAAAGTTTCGTAAAAAATCGTAAAAATGTTATTCAATATTTTTGGGAACATTTTCATACAAATGTCGTAATTTTGGTGAAAATTTCGAAATTTTTGCTTCATATTTTTTACGAAAATGTTTTTATTTTGTATGAAATGTCTTCATGAAAACATGATTTGCCAGTTTTAAGGACATAATTTTGTTGTTGTACTTAAGTAGAAGGGTAATTCTCATTCATTTGAATGAGACTACTGTATAAGTAGAAGAAGAACGCAATTTTTAAATCTGGCAACATTCGAAGTGTCATTGTTTGACATTTGAACAATTGTTATTGTTTGTTAGTAGAAGGTACGAGGTTAGTAAAAATGGAGCGCTACACGAATGAACAACGCATTCTCATTGTGAAATTGTTTTACCAAAATGGTGAAAGTTTTGCGGCTACAGTTCGCAAATTGCGATCAATTTGGGGTCACAATAATGTTCCAAAAGAGTCAACTGTAAAGAGATTAATGGATAAATTTGCCGAAACTGGGTCTGTTAGTGATGTAAAGACAACAACGCGCCATCGACCAGGTCGATCGACCGAAAATGTCGCAGTTGTACGTGATGATGTCGCTCAAACTCCATCCACCTCAATTCGACACCGAGCTCAGCAAATTGGTGTCTCCAAATCCACTTTGCAGCGAATTTTGACGAAAGATTTGCATCTTCATGCATACAAAATTCAATTGACTCAGGAACTGAAGCCAGCTGACCATGGACAGCGAAGGGAGTTCGTTAATTGGGTATTGGAGAGACAACATGAAAATGCTGATTTTGCCGATAAAATCATCTTCAGTGACGAGGCCCATTTTCATCTTGATGGCTTCGTCAATAGGCAGAATTGTCGCATTTGGTGTGCGGAAAATCCTCGAGTGATTCACGAGAAGCAAATGCATCCTCAACGTGTCACTGTGTGGTGTGGTTTTTGGGCTGGAGGAATCATTGGACCTTTTTTTATGAAAATGAGGCAGGTCAAGCGCAAACAATCAATGGTGTTCGGTATCGTGAAATGATAACCAGTTTTTTCTTGCCTAGAATTGAAGAAATGAATGTGGAGGGCATGTGGTTCCAACAAGACGGCGCCACATGTCATGCAGCCAGAGCAACAATTCAATTGCTGCATCAGTCATTTAAAAATTGCGCTCTTCTTGGGACACCCTTTATACATCATTCGATTTGTGGACGAGACTGCTTAAGAAGAACCATAGCCAACACATATCAGAATTTTTTTCCGTTCAAGTGCAATGTTCAAGTCATAAAAATTATGAAAGACCAAATAAATGTAAATTTGATGAAAAAGTTTTATAATTTTCGTGAAAATTTTTTTTTAAAAAATTATGATTTTTATAATTTTTATGAAAGAATTTCATGTTTATTGTACAATTTTGTCATACAAATTGTGAAAAAGCGTCATGAAAAATATGTAACAATTTCATGAAAAATAAGTAACATTTCATTTAAAATATGAAACGAATTATTAAAACATGAAAGATATTCCTAAAAAATATGAATGAAATATAAAAGAAAAAAAAATCACAAAATCGATTTGTAATTTTTACAATTTTTTTTTTTCATATTTCTTTTGAAAAGTTACTTTGGCTGAAAAAATTATAAAAAAATCGTAATTTATATGAAATGTTTCGTGATTTTCAAGAACATAATTGTTTCAGTATAGATGGATTATAGGCCTTTCCTAACCATGGCTATACGGCAGCCCACATCCACTTTAAATCAAATTATGTTTCTGTTTTATTCAAATCTTGGAACACTCTATTTACATTAGTTTAAAACTGACTTTACAAGTTTATACGCATTTTTAAAAAAAAGTTCGGACTCTTTAAAATTTGGCAAAGATTTCGTACTGTTTTTCTTTTTTAAAAAATTATGGATCAGGTCATGTCACTTCACAGCATTTCTCTAATGGTTTCATGACCTCGATCCTGGCTGGACAATTCAAAGATTTCGAAATTCAAGTACAACCCGGCCTTTCAGCTTAATACGAAGGGTTACTTACGCTGACAATTTAAAACAAAAGCTGTAAAAGATTTCCGCAAACGTTGGCAATATAAGGACACGGAGGACATGCAGCCATCCTACCCACCCTTGTATTTTTGTAAAGAATGAATGAATTATGACCAAACCGGCAGAGAACATCTTAATTTATCCGTTGTTAAAAAAAAATATTCGTCTGTCTATTTTTTTATAAATCATACATTTCCTCCGTGTGGGGAGAGTGGCTGCCTGATTGGGGGTTGGTTCCGGCCAGTGTTTCTAAAAAACTTTTCTCATATTTTGCAGCTCTAATGTTTTCCGCAAAAAGAAAAAAAAACAGACAGACATGCCAATCGTTTTTTAACCTCGTTTGGGTAACGAAAAAATCAGAGTTCCGTTTGGCGAACCGAGAGCGTGTGTTGACACAGACTTGGATGGCTAAGATGAGTAGAAATAAATGGTCCAAACATCCGGTGTAAGGTCATATTCCCATCATTGCCCATCAACGCCCCACCATCGTCGCCGCCAACGACACACACGCACGCTCACACTCACTCTTTTGCCCCGCATGAAGAGTGTCATTGTTAATGGAGATGTCAAGCGCCTGGACATTACCCGAGTATTGGCTGTTGAGGAGACACCAACAATAGCAACAGCAACAACAAAAAAACTGAAAACTCTAGTCCATTTCAATTTGGCCATATATCATTATGAAGTCAATACAACAACAACAACAGCAGCAAAATCACAAATAAATGATTTGTGTTTATGCTTCACAGTTTCCGACTTTTGGTCCTCAGCTCGTTCTTTATATCTCTGTTAGCTTCTATTCGATTTTTTCCTTCTCTTTTTGTGTGTGTGTGTTTTTCACAGGCCAGTACATTGTAGTGCGCCTTAGCTGCGAGCGAATGTCTGATATCGAGACTTTTTGTTATTTTGATTTGCCATTTCCAAACCCCATTGAGAATTCTAATTGTTTTTGGGCATTTATGGCATTACGAGCGCGTTTGAAACTGATCACATTTCATGCTGTCTTTGGTCGCAGATATTTCGTTTGCTATTTGTTTTGTTGTTGTTGTTGCATTTGTTTTGCCCCGGCCTGGCTTTTCAGCATCTTTTAAAATATTTCATATCGCCAATATGGCCACTTCCACTTGAGATGAATTGAAGAAACACTCGTCGCAGCCACTGAAATCAAACGAACGCAATGTTAGATCGCCATTTTTAGTGGGCATGTGCAACCGATGCATTCATCCATTGTTACGATGGTCCTATGCTAAGTCTAGTACAAATTAAATGCGAAACAAATTAATTTGTGCAATTGGTTTTTAATAAAAACCTTTAGTTTTTAAAAACTACTTGGCACATCAACGTTTTTCTTAGAAATTCTTTACAGCAATATAGGAATTTGAAAATTGTCACAATTGAAGGCACGACAATAGAATTCATAAACAGCAATAAGTAGACGAATCATGTTCAGCCGGGCCGTAGCTTATGAACCCTACATCATGGATGGCGGTCCAATATGAAAATGTTGTAAGGGGGCGATGTTGAGCTATTTCTGTCCGCACACAAAATCATACAGGGTTTCCGTCGGGAAGATATACTACTTTGTTTGTTTATAATTTTTGATTAAATGAAAGAGAATGAATCTTTAATTGATAAATGTTTTATATACTCGTAATGTCGGCAATTATGTGTAGAATACAATATCAGATAAATGTCCGCCTCTGTTAGCCTCACAAATGCGAGCCCTTTTGAGTACATTTTTCATTACATTCAGCACGACGTTGAATTGAGGTTGATGGATTGTTTTGAACACTTTCTTGAGCAGCAGTAATGTTTTCAGCCGATCTTGCAGTACGTTGTAGTCCATGCTTGGGCCTATCAGCTACAGTCTGAAATCAAAATATATATGAATCATAGATTTAAGATGTTGACACTTTTTGCTTATCTCTATTTTGTCGTATGCCATTTAAAAAAGGCTTTAACTTTTGAACTATAAGAATAATAATTCTCCAATTGCCTAAAGAACCGCTATAGTTAAAATAAGGGACAAATTTTAAACATTTACAAGAGAGTTTTTAAACAAAAAAGAAAAAAATTGCTATGAATGCAAACATGAGGGTTGCTGATGAATATTGCTACATTAGGAAACTCAAATACCTTTATTCAGTGTATGGAATTAATTTTCTTTTATTTTTGTTAATGCCCATTCAATTTAAATAAAGCTTAATTAGTTTACAAATTAATGGAATTTAAATGTTTAAAATAATGGAATTTAAATGTTTAAAATAATGGAATTCTTGCTCTTTGACGCATGTGCGGCATCCTACCAAACAGTTGTTCATTACTGCTTGGAGAGTTGAGACAGAAATCGCCGCAATTGTTTCTCGAATGGATTGCAACCTGAGGGCCAACGGAATGTGGAGTTTCTGGATATCAGCTTATTGGGAAATTTTCGCCGCAATTTTCTCAAAACAGGCCGGGCTAAGCGAGGAGTTGCACCATCTTGCTGAAACCACACAGAGTTGAAAGAAATTCTAATTCGTCGTAATTCTGGATGAAAAAACTCTCTCAGCATGCTCAAGTAACGTTCTCCAGTAATCGTAACGTTGTGACCGTTTTCTTCGAAAAAGTAGGGTCCGACAATGCAGCGTAATGAAACGGCACACCACACTGTGACACGAAGTGGATGCAATTCCGTCTCATGGAGTATCTGTGGGTTGGAAGCACTCCATATTGGACAATTTTGTTTGTTTATGTTGCCGTTTAAATCGAAATACGAGTAGGCCAGACGTCAGACATGAAAAGACAGTTCAACATGTTTTCGTTCTCTTTCACCATTTAAAGCATCTTCGGGCGAAATCCCAAGCATATCAGGAAGTCAACTGCGTTCAGTTTCTTGGCAATTTGAATTGCGAATAAGTCCAAATCTTTGTGCATATTTGGCTGTAATGACTTTCTGCTTATACTCATTTGGGCATATAAGCTTCTTGTCGAAACTCTTGGATTCTGTCGTATGGCAGCAGCTGCGATTGCTTACTCCGTCCGAACTGAAGGGTTTGACCGTCCCATTCTCGGCAAAATTGTTAACAAATCTCATTATGGTCCATCTGCTCGGAGGATTGTCGCTAAACATGCGCCTATACTTTCTTTGAATGGAAACTACGGACTCCAGTGCGTAATGGCGGCGAACAATCCAAATTCTTGTTTCAGTGTCCCAGTTACCCATTTTTGTTAAATCGCAAAATCAATCTGCAAAATAAAAAAAAAAATAACCAGATTCATTAAACAGAAACAGAAAAAAGTTATTAAATTGTTTATAGTAGCTGCTTTCATCAGCCACCCTGTATTTCCGGTCCTGGCTGCACTAGTGTTGCCAGAAGCAAAGTGAAACTTCCATTGGAAAGTTGGAAAGGAAAAGATAGAGGATATAGCGAGGTACAGAAATATAAGTCAAACAATGCGAAATAGACATGAAAATCTGGTGACAGAATTGACAAGTGTTTATGAAGAGAACATACTTGCAATTTGCAATCTTTCGACGCCTGCAGATTCTGTTGGAGAAGTCGACCCAGTACTAATCATTAATGACAGCGCAAAATGCCAATTACACAGCCTAGTATAAGTCGAGATTCCAATCGCACAATCTACAATTTGTAAAGCAGCATGTGCTGATGGTCTAACGGCCGAGCTTTTTACGACTGCTCTGGACGAGTTGGCAAAGACCATGCATCAACTAATCAGCACAATTAGCGTAAATAAGCATGCTTGCTGCTTGGAGTCTGTATCGTGTCCATAAAGAGAAACCCTCACAGTTACATTATTCCAATACTCCTGAAATTTTGACCGACTTATCGCCCAACCCTCCTATAGTACGAGTATATATTGTTCAACACACTCACTGATTGCATCGTTCGCCTAGCCATCCCATAGCGCTCTTGGGATGGCAATCTTGGTCAGCTGATGGTGGTGTTGGGTTGTCAGTATTTTCTTCTTTTCCAGTTCGCGTCTTTTTTTGTTTTGTTTGTTTTGCTCACACTTTGTCCAGAACAGCCGGAGCAGCAGCTCTTTATGGAATTATGGCTTGTTTTGTGTGTTGTTGCAAAGTGTTGCAGTGACAAGTTGGCACAAGTGTTGTTTTATTGCATTCTTCAAGAACGCCATGACAAAAGAGGCATCCATCCACATTTTCAGCCATAGTCAGAGCCACATCGCTGAACACCGGCCATTTCTAATGAATATTCCTGTAACTTTCTCATGATCGTCGGCACCCCCTTTAAATGGGCAATGGCTAATAAATGATCACCGATCAAAAAGGGCCCTGTGAATGTGCAGAAGTGGGATCAAGAATCGTAATGATGGAAATCGATTTGATTGATTGTGGAATTGTTAAGTGCAAGCCTCTTCGTGGAAGGGGTAGCAGAATATACTTTAATTTATGTAGGGAGTAGGAATTTAAAGCATTTAGACTTGGATAGAGTAAGTGGTAATAATGGTGTAGCCAGTAAACGTATTGGAGAAGGAGGAGCTTGGCTCTCATGCGATATCGTTCTTGGTCATTTAGTTTAAGTAGTTCCGACAGGTTACCAATTGACACAATTGGTCACCTTGGCTGAGGATAAATTTTTTGATTTGGAAAATTTTACATATACGTGTTAACTGATTGCCGTGAATTTTTAATACGAGGGCGACCGCAAAACTAACTGGCCTGGCACATTTTCTGTTTTACTAGCAACTTTTTTGTTTTGTTTTTTAAAAGCAATCTTTTATAAGCCATCTGTCAAAATTTCCAAAATATTTAATAATTATTTTCTTTGTTACAGGTGATTGAAGTAAACAAGTTTTATAATTTTTGAAAAATGGAAATGAAATGAAAATAATTAAAAACTTTTATATGAAAGGTTATACGCCACAACTAATCAAAGATGAATTGGATTCTGTTCATGGTGATAATGCACCATCAAACTCCACCGTGAAATCCTGGGTTCAACAATTTAAAATGGGTCGTTCAAGTACGGAAGATGAACAACGCTCTGGAAGACCGAAAACTGCTACTACTATTGAAAACATTAAAAAAATATTTAATAAAGTGACTAAAGATAGACGATTCAAGCTCAGAGAACTTGCTGATATTGTTAAAATACATGAAAAACAAGTTTGGAGTATTTTACATGATGAACTCCACATGAAAAAGCTATCCGCAAGATGGGTGCCGCGTTTGCTGACTTTGCCCCAAAAAATCGTCCGTTGGACCAATTCCGAGGAGCTTTTAGCGATTTATCAGCGTAATCCAATAGAGTTCTTGCGCCGATTCATAACTGTTGATGAAACATGGATCCATCACTACATCCCAGAATGCATAGAACAGTCAAAACAATGGATAGAAGCTGGTAAAAGTGGTCCCCAGAAGGCGAAAACTGTTAAGTCAGCAGGAAAAGTAATGGCCACAGTATTTTGGGTAGACAAGGGGTATAATATTTATTGATTATCTTGAGAAAGGAAAAACTATAAATAGTGAATAGTATTGTGCATTATTGGATCGGTTGAGTGAAGAAATCAAGATAAAACGACCGCATTTAGAAAAAAAAGTTATTTTTCATCAAGATAATGCTCCTTCACACACTGCATTTTTAACTCAACAAAATCTGGCCGAATTACGATTTGAAATTGCTCCGCATCCACCATATAGTCCAGATTCAGCTCCTTCTGATTATTTCTTGTTTCCAAATTTAAAAAAAAATCTCGGCGGCTAAAAATTTTCGGCCAATAGCGAGGTTATTGCTGAAACTGAGGCATATTTTGAAGGTTTTGAAAAATCTTATTTTTCGGATGGAATTAAAAAACCTGAAACCGTTTGATGAAGTGTATTGAGTTGGAAGGAGATTATGTTGAAAAATAAATAATAATAATTCCAAAAAACAGGATTCTTTTTATGTTAGGCCAGTTACTTTTGCGGTCGTCCTCGTATATTGCCACCCAAAAATATGGGTACTTGAAATTAATGAAATTCTTCTTTTATCTTTAATTTGTTGCCTTCTTATGTTTCAAAATTTTTATTGTGAACCTATAAATGGCTTAATGAAAAGATGGAGGAAATTATTCATAATTATACAGATTATTAAATGATTAGAGCTTAATTTTTGTCTTCCGATTATTGCAAACCAATTTGCAAACGCTCATCTGACCACAAACATTTCATATAGCTCAGCAGAGGCAAAGGTTAATACTTTTAACAATGATTTAAATTCTCTCACAACATATGGAGAAGTCCTAATTGTCATAAAAAATCTTTAACAATTCAAAAGCACCAAGGATTGATAAGGTAAGCAACGTTTTGCTAACAACTGCCTTAAACTGCTTATGAGTATCTGGTACATCTTGTTCCTGATTAAAAGTGAATATTTTGGAAATGATTTTAAAATTGGCTAAGTTTATTCCTGTTCTAAAAAAGGTAAAGATTCTAGAGCAGATGTAAGCTATCGTCCAATTAGTTAATTTTAATTCTTAGATAAAGAGTCCTTGAAAATAATAATATACCGTAGGCTTTAGGCAGAAGAATATAAACTTATCCACAGATGTCTAGATGAATTCAAAGCTCATCATTCCACAACTCATCAGCTGAAAATAAAAATAAATGTTTAGCTCATTTGTTTTATTTCGGTCTGTTGCTTTTACACATTGAACAGGGATTAAACCGGCTCAAGACCTCTTGCTTCTATATTTAAATAGCAGACAAGTTTTTAACGAAATGGCAAAGTGACATTGATTTTCGTGGCTACACACTACTTTTATCATGATTTCGGGTCCGTGACAACCCTCTTCAGAAAGTTTTGCTGCAATTGTTGAAAGTAAAACTGAACTCTATAAGGCCAGCCGCTCCCCAAACGAAACTCAATGTCACTTTGCCATTTTGTTAAAAACTTGTCTTCTATTTAAATATAGAAGCAAGAGGTCTTGAGCCGGTTTAATCCCTGTCCAATTTTGGATAACTCGTTCGAGCATTTCGACCGGTATGGCTTTAATGACACGCGTAATGTTGGCTTCCGAAACCTGAATTGTAGCTGGTTTGTCAGCATAGACTTTAGACTTTACGTAACCCCAAAGATAAATGTCTCGCTCGATCTAGGCGGCCAACTCACCTGTCCAAAACGTGAAATTAGCTGCTTTTCGAAATGACCTCTCAATAGATCCATTGTTTGAGCAGCTGTATGGCAAGTGGCACCGTGCTGTTGAAACCAAGTGCCGTCAAGATTACGGGCTTCAATTGCAGGTACCAAACTGTCCGATATCATGGCGCGATAGCGAGCACCATTCACGGTTACGTTCCGGCCATCATCATTTTTGAAAAAAATTCCTTGTTCTGTTAGTTTTGGTGTTTATCAAGCGTAAATCAATTCGGAATAAATTCTATGTACAGGGATGATAGATGATCACACCCAAGTTTCTTAAAAAACAATTAATTTTTTATCTTAATAATTTTGGTTTACTAGAAAGGACAAAAATCTCCATTATTTATAGACCTCAGTTTCTTTCCTGTGGTTGCCTCGCCAGGCTTGCAGTAGCGCTCATGTCAACCTTATAATCCAAGACCAAGGAGACTGTTTCTAGCTTTATCTCGTTGTTGTAGCGGCAACTGTGTGCAGGGGTGACAGCACTTGGCCGAATAATTGCTCTTCGGGTCATTCCGGTTTATAGAACCGACTGTCGTGGGATTGAGCTCTATCTCGTGAATGGCTTTTCCATTAAGTGCCTTACAGGGAAATTATCCAGGACCTACTGTTTAACACCGCCTCAGAACTTCTAAGGCATTTTAAAATTAAGCTTTAGCTTGGCTTAGAAATAAATCTCTTACTCGTAGAGTAGCCGACACCTTTGAGGTGGAATACACCGCCGCTAACAAATTAAGCGGAGTTGAATCTGGGTTTATTTACCCGATAGTCGTGCGCGCTAGCCCTCGCACTACGGCGGTCTTGAGGGCCATAGCTGCATATGGATTGATCTCTTAACATCGATCTTTGACGGTGCAGATACAGCATAGATTTGGAAATAACTTAACATTATATTCCAACGTTGTTAAGATCGACGGTAAGCCGATGTTTCCGGAATGGTTCGTACATTCACGACTACGCAGCCGCAGTATCGTCAGTACGCACCGCGCGTCGAAGTGGGCCGGAAGCATGCCAGGCAAAAACGCCACCCTCAGACCTGTGACAGGGTGTCTCCTTACGTTCTATTAGGTGGTCCTGGACAGCATGAACAAACGAAGACCTTGCTGATCGCTGAGGCAAATACATGTTGTCGATGCAGTACCTACTGGGATATAAGATCTGGGTCACCACCGAAATGATATGCAGGATATCATGCACCTAAGCAGGCCAGGAGTGATCTTTACGCTATTTGCTTTATGCTATAGTGATGTTTAAGCTGTAGCCTCGAGATCAAGTGCCCGGCATTCACTCTGACAGTCGCAGAAACTGTCAACCATTCCAGATTGAATGCCATGTTCGAGGGCCATCATACAAATTTAGCAAAGGAGGAGAGGCAAGCCGACGAACCACAGATGTATTGTCTCAGTCAAGATCTGGCTGAAGTCATAGTCATCAAAATTCGCACTGGACCCGCACAACAGTGCCTCAAACACATGTCCCGCAAAATATCTCAGAACTGTTAAAGATATGCCGATGTTATTTAGAACACACGTTATTAGTACATTGGGATTTTGCCCGGAAAAATACCATTTTTAATATTAAATTATCAAAAATGTAATGATACAGTTTTGTAGAGAATTGTTAAATGAAGAGAAATACTTCACTTTTTTATTTCTAAAATATTTTGTTTGGTACAAAATAACGGGAAAGGTCCTCTAAACTAAACTCTGGAGTAATCGCCTCAGATTTTCAAGAATTTCAGAATTTATTGATAAAAGTATTACATTGAACCGGTATTAGTCAGATCAAGACCTCTTGCATCTACATTTTAATAGAAGACAAGTTTTTTACAAAATGGCACTGCTTTTATCGCGATTTCGGTTCCTTGACGACCTTCATCAAAAAGCTTCGCAGCAATTGTTTAAAGGAAAACTGAATACTGTAAGACCAGGTTCTGCACACTGATTTTATTGCGATTTCGGGTCCGTGACGACCATCATCAGAAAGCTTTGCAGCAATTGTTGATAGGAAAACTGAACTCTTTAAGACCAGGTTCTTCCCAAACGTATGAGAACTACTGTTCTTAATCTTACTTTTCAAGTTTGCTTCAAACAATTGCCCACGAAAATAAAATTCAACTTTACCATCTCTGCAGAGACTTTAGATTCAGAGTCATCTATTGATCCACTTTTACAACTTGTGTTGTAAGAAGAGTTCAGTTGGCTTTGCCAACTGGTTTGCCATGCCCATTTAGCATGGAAAACAGTGACATTTTCTCACATTTTAGAATATAGTCTTATTTATGACACCTGGGTAAATTAAGAGCCCGTTCAAGCAGTCCAAAAATCTGTTTGTAATTGTCTTTTCTGCACATCCAGAGGTGGAGTCGGCCTCGCTCTCTTTTACTTAATCTGACGTACCCATGTTCTTAGTAAATTATTTAATTGTATTCAGTCAGTTGAAGGGACAATTACGGAAGTAACTTTAAAATAAAGCTGGTACTGCTAAAGTAAAGGGTGGGTTCATTTTAAGGGCTGATGTTGATTTTGAATAAAACACCAATTTAGGAAATTATTGTCATTTCTTTTTATTATAACAAACTATCGGTCAAATGGCCGCCTCTACCTCGGCGGCACACCTCCATCCGATGGTCCAAATTTTCGATGACGCTGAGGCATAATTGAGGTTCCATGCCGTTAATGCGCCGAATTATCTCATCCTTTAGCTCTTGAATTGTTGCTGGCTTATCGACGTACACCTTTTCTTTCAACTAACCCCAAAGAAAGAAGTCAACGGTGTCAAATAACATGATCTTGGCCAATTGACATCGCCACGACGTGAGATAACACGGCCATTGAATTTGTCGCTTAAAAGAGCCATTGTTTCGTTAGCTGTGTGGCAAGTGGCACCGTCCTGTTGAAACCACATATCGTCCACAGCCATATCTTCCAATTCGGGCCATGAAAAGTTCGTTATCATCTCACGATAGCGAACACCATTCACAGTAACGGCCCGATGATGCCGTATACAGTCACTCTGCATTGTTTTTCGACAATTGCTCTTGGATTCGCCCAAATGCGACAATTCTGCTTATTGACGAATCCACTGAGGCGAAAGCGTGCCTCTTCACTGAAGATGATTTTCTTCGAAAATTGATCATCCACACGCAGAGAAAATAAATGGTTCCTATATGGTCGCGGCAACAATAGTATGTTCTCTGCAATAAAAGCATGGTAGTCGCAACCATCGTATTGTATTTTGATTTTAAATTTGACAATAGTATGATTGCGGAAATAATAATATTGTTGAAATGTAACAATAGTATTGTTGCCAAATTTAAAAATGAAAATATGGTTGTAGCAACAATATAAATATGGTTGGTGGAACAAAAGTATTGTTTTCATGGCTTTTATGTTAACAATAGCATGATTACGGCATTCATACCGGCAAAATTGTACGTTTTTTTTTAGTTTGACAATGTTATTTTTACGAATCTTACGCAATAATATTAAAAATAATTATTTTTTTCCAAACAAACTACGAATTAGTACGAGTATAACTGAAATATTTTTAATAAATATTTTTTTACTGTTTAATAAATCACTCCTATTATTACATAATTTACTTAATAAAATTTTCTATTGTTAAATAACAACTTTACCTAATCTTTACAAAAAATGTTGGGGATCATAGTATGATTGTGTGTAAGTCATACTATGGTTGTACGTTAAACATACTATGGTAATGAGGACCATAATATGGTTGTGGGGATCATAGTATGGTTGAATGTGAATAATAATATGGTTGTAGGGATCATAGTATGGTTGTGTGTCAATAATTCTATTGTTGTGAGTACCATAATATTGTTATGGGGTTCATAGTATGGTTGTGTGTGAACCATACTATTGTTGTGATGGTCATAATATTATTGTGCCACAACCATATAACCAACAATAGTATGATGCTCTTCGAATATTGTTACCCCAACCATACTTTTCTTCTGCGTGCACTGTTGCCATTTCTTGCCACCATTCCGACCATTGATGAAGTTTGGAATGGTCAATTTCAATTCCATGGTTCAAATTGAGTTAGTCTGAAATTGAGGAATATTAAATGAAATGCAGAAAAAAAACTTGACGTTTAGGTGTGGTTCACATTCGATATCGACCCTTAAAATTTAACCACCCTTTATAAGCCGAAAAGTATGATCGGCCTTCTGTTGTGTTAGAAGGACTGCCACCATTACCCTTAACACGATAAGCTACACAAAGAGAAAAAAGAAATGAATTCCCTCGAAAATACTTTATTTAAAGCCTGTGGTGACAATTTGTACTTCAGCCACAAACGAGAGAATATCGCTAACAGGCAACACAATCACATGACCCCACATTATGTCGGGCTGTGTACTTGGGGTGTACGAGCAGTATATGAATGTTTAGTGCTAAGTAGTAATACTTAGTCTATGGCAGATCAGTTTTCCCTATCAAGATCACACATAAACATACACACTGGGCGAACATTGAAGGCACCAACATAACCAACCAGCTCCGGCAACCGCTGGCACTTGTGGCTGGCCACTGCCGTCAGCAACACCGATCGTGCCAGGATACGACGACGAGTGCTTGTGGAAAAGTCCATGTCAAGATTTTCTTTGTCACGGTTTTCCAGTTGTACGTACGGGTACCCCTATGCCAATAGCAAGGCATTGTTGCATGGGTATGCAAATGCACATTAAATTTATTTCAAATTCATATTCGAATGCGGTTGCCACATGATGTTGTCGGACGCCCTACACAACGGGCGTATGTCTAACGCCTAAACGACCGACGCACGGACGGACGGACAGATAGATCGTAGGACGGACGCCGGGAAAAAGTCGCGTGTTTACCACACTCGTTAGTCAAATTCCAAAGTGTGTAAAATGTACAATATTTTTTCGGGGCTTGCCGCGTCGTTAGAGTCAGCAGCAGCAGCAATCACAACAACAACGCCGGCAACAACATTAAAAAATCATTTGGGAAAAAACACTCTACGCGACCACAATTTGTTTACCGCTTAAACGCAATCATTTCAAATGCTAATAACTAATACTGCATATGCTCGCATGCACGCTGTCGCCGTCGTCGTACTTTAGTTTAATATTGATTGAAATGGTACGAGTATGGACGGATTGGCTGGCATCGAAATTATTTGATATTCCAAACTTGACTCCGGCTGTCGTTCGAAACAACCCAAAACAAACAATCAAACCAAACCAATTCAAAGCGCAAAAAAACCAGAGTGTTGACTACTCTTCTGCTTTCTGTAAATAGTAGATGTAGTTCTGAGGGTCGTAATTGGCAAGGCCTTTATCTTAAATGGCCTTCTTTCTTTTTTTTAATTCACTGGGGTATAAAATCTGGAAAAGTGTACAGGATAGGCACTGCGGTGCCTCTATAACGCTTCGGTGTTTAGTTATTTTTAGTTAGTTTTGTCGTAAGTAAAATTGTCTTAAGTACCTGGCCCTTTTTCAAAGGTCTAGAAAGTGGCAGGGGCATAAATTACATATTTTTTACGCACTACCCCTTTTTTCCGCAAGAAAAAAATTAGGTTACAACATAGTCACGACAGCAATTGTCTGTTCTCTACTATAATATAAATATTGTTGTCGCCACCATAGTATTGTTTTATGAGTTTTATGTTAGCGATTTATTTAATATCGCGTAATATATGTTAAAACGTGCTATTGTTTTAAAACTTTCAGCCACGACAACGGCTCCAAAAAAACCCCTTACACACAGTATGCAGTACATGGTCGTTGTCCACGCGAAAAAAAGTATAGTTAGATGGACAATATTCGAAGAGCATCAAACTATTGTTACGGTTGTGGCACAACAATATTATTATGATCCCCACAACAATATTATGTTTCATAAACAATTATAGTGTGATAATATTCACCTCAACCAAACTATGATCCCTACAACAATAGTATAATTCCCGCAACCATGTTATGATTCCTACAAGCATAGTATGATTGTAGGACACATCAAATGGCGGTGAGGAATTATATAACAATAAAATTAAGGTAACTAGATACGCTAATAATAACAAGTTTTTATATGGTTGCCACAACAATATTGTCACCCCATAAATATTTTTCCTCTTCGTGGATCAAATACCATATGTACTTAGTCAGAAGTAGGTGACAATAACAGTTTGAAATTAACGCCATAGTAAGGGTTTAGCGGATTTATTGTTTGTTAAATGAAACACGAGAATTCGATTTTGCACGAGTTCGATGGCTCCGTTGATCTTAAAACAACTATGGGGAGCCTACAATAATCCCGACGTCGTAAAGTTCGGCAAGCCCGCCCCTTTATACGTGTAATGCCATTTTGTAAGACTAGGACTAGGATTGTGCCTAAAATTGCGCTCGGTTGGTTTTCTTTTGACTTTCGAATTCTGCTGCTACGAGTGCTACCAGTCCCCTGGTTACTTAGGACTGAAACTGGGAGTAACTTCGGTTACGAAACCTGACCGGAGGTAATCTGGTAAAACGGGTCACTGGGAATAATGGGATCATCTAAGTCTTCTTGGGAGATCGGTCGGCTCAGCATAAATGCATGGATGCCGCTTACCATCGTCAAACGGAAGAGAGGTCCTTCGCTCTGAGCGGTTATGAAGCTCTGTCCATACCATAACATGGTTTTAGACCCTATCACCTATTTGTAGGATCTTGTCTGCATATATATAGGGTTTTTTTCAGAACAAATAAAATATAAAAATTCAAATCAAGTGTGGAATCTTTATTCGTAATTTGAAAGGGCATTTATTTTTTGAAAATAATTTCCTTCAAATGTTGGCAACTGTATAATGGAAATGAGCGTTCGGTGAGAAACTGGAAGATCCGCTGTTTTCGACCAAAATTACTGAACACAATTTTGGTCGAAAACAGAGGTCCATTTCTGGCTCAACGGCAAAGTCAATAAACAAAATTGCTGCATTTGGGCTGAAGAGCAACAAGAAAAGGTTCAAGAGGTGCCATTACACCCAGAGAAAACCACGGTGTGGTGCGATTTATAGCCTGGTGAAATCATCAGTCCATATTTTTTCACAAATGACGAAGGCCGATGATGACGCTATCGCGTCATGATATCTGACTTTTTGCTACCTGAAATTGAAGCCCGTAATCTTGACATCACTTGGTTTCAACAGGAAGGTGCCACAGCTACAGCTGCTTAAACAATGGTTCTATTGAGAGCTCCTTCGAAAAGCACCTAATTTCACGTTTTGGACAGGTGAGTTAGCCGCCTAGATCGAGGCCATTTTTCTTTGGGGTTACGTAAAGTCCAAAGTCTATGCTGACAAACCAGTTACGATTCGGGTTTTGGAAGCCAACATTACGCGTGTCATTAGAGCAAAGCCGGTTGAAATGCTCGAACGAGTCATACAAAATTGGACCCACAGAATGGAAACCCTGAGGCGTAGACGCGGCCAACATTTGAAGGAAATTATATTCAAAAAATAAATCCCATAAAATATCCTTTTTAATTCAATAAATTTTCCACACTTGATTTGAATTTTTATATTTGGTTTGTTCTGAAAAAATACCTCTAGATGGATCACCCACTATCTCATGAATTTGCCTTTAACTTGGGGTGACCAGTCCCGCAATGTACGGTTCACAAACTGGTAGTAGCTCGGCTGCAAGGTCTGACCGGAGACTAAAGTCTGATACCACGGGTAGTCGGGAGCACCCAGAACTGTTGTTCTGGCCTAACTAGTATGATCGACTCTTCGGGGATTGTCGTGTTGACTGTGGTTTAAACCCAAATCGCGGGGAGAGCTTCGTTTCGGTGTGAAGTTGCATTGCAACCGGCTGCTGTGACCCATAGAAATGCAGAGGTTTTAGATTGGCCTCGGCCCCTTACCAATGGGATGTTGCGTCCATATAGCACGCTGCAAATTGAAATCGGCGGGATTGGCCTTAAAGGCCCATTTAGTCTCGACGGTTGACGGTAGATTCTGCAACCTGCAGAAGTCTACCGTCGTCAACCGTCAAACTGTAGTTATCTCCCTCTAACACATGCAAAATGCAACCCCCAACTGAAATAGCTGATTGTCTACCGTCAACCGTCCACCGTCAACCGTCGAGACTAAATGGGCCTTAAGGGGCGCTGGCTGTCGCTTCTTAATCGCTGCTGTTGCGATGGCGCACCATGGTTGAAGCTTTCACAGCGAGAATAATGTAAAACGCTTGAACGCTGTCTCCTGGCTAAGACATTCAAAGCTGAAGGAGATAAATGGGCTAAGAGCAGATTTTCTTAAAGAAAGCATTACAAATGATTGAAATCTAAATTTTCCTGTTTCGAACAACTATTCTAACTGGGCCTCCAGGTCGCCGCCCCTGACTGTTCCACTGGCAAGTGTTCCATACATACTCGTACACATCGGTGTAGACATCTTGTCCATTCCGGAGCTCCCTCAACTAATTCCTAATGATTTGTATGGATATTCCTTTCTGTTGATAGCGTTGTTCGAGTTGTTGGTGTTGTTGTTTCACTCTCGAAAACAGCAGTTGCTGCTGTTGTTGTTGGCTGTGGTGTGAATAAGAATTAAGATTTGCATTCATGATAGCGCGATTTTTGCTCAAGCGAAGCGGATGACAACATCATTCAAAGCGAGGCGTTTTTCTGTTTTCGCATTTGCGTTTGTGCGCCTTTTTTTGTTCTCGCTTCTTCGTAGGGGCACTTTCAGGCAAATTTGCAAATTGGCCATTTGAAAAGTAACAAGCGACAACAACAGCAGAAAACCTTAGATGGCGTGAACACAGTAGCAGCCGCGAGCCGAGTGATCCAACAACTGTCGCTGCAAATGTCGGACGAATTAATAATTCCTATCATGTTATGTGGATTAATATAAGCAGACAACTTCCTGATGAACACACAACAAATTGCGAAATCATTTGAACGTTTATTGTCGTCGTTGTCGTCGTACCTGACGGCATGAAGACAATATTTGTCATTATTTCCAAATCGGTTGCAAATGTTCTTTCAAATTTCAATTTACTAGAATTTGTTGTTGATTTTTTATTTGTGACTGTGTATGGTGGACTCTATTTTATGGATGTTACGGGGTTAGGGTTTGTTTTGGAAATTCCCTTATGGGATGGATGCATTCATTTGGAATGTATAAAGTTTCTCCTCTGCACACACGCAGAGTGGTTTTGCTCTCCGCCCTTCGGAGTTCACTTGACCTTAGAAGGATTCTGCCTCTTTAGGACGTGGTCTCTACACGGAGGAAAAAAACGGCCTCTGTAACATATTGTCCCAAACATATTTTGCAGGCAACATATATATGTTTGGAGCAGCTCCCAAACATATTATGTTTGGGCTAGCAGCAATTTTCCCAAACATACATATGATTGTGTGCAAACATATATATTCCATATAAATTCCTCGTAATTTAGTAAAAGATTGGCAATGCTAAGCTGATATTTAGTGAATAAGGTTTTAATTAAATTAACTCTAGAACTGCACGAAGCTGCACACTTTTTGAATGGTTGGTGGAACGCTTCAAACCGCATAGACGATAAATGTTTAAGAGGCCCAACTTTCTTCATAATCCTTCCATAATGGGTCAGATTGTGATATTTCGGTTTCATTGTTTCATTTTAAATAAAAGTTATGGTGCTCATTTATTAGGCTTTCCATTAATATAAAGGATTCAATCTGTAGTGAATCTGAACTACAACATAGACCTAGTATTTCTCTAAGCAATAAATATAAAGTCCATTCCTCACATTCAGGGACAAGGTCGCTAATTATTAGGGAAAGATTGAATGATAAAGTTTTCATTTCAGATGCAGATAATTTTAATTTAGATTTAGAAATTGAGTCGCTGTTTAAAATGGGTGGTTTGTTTTTGCAATTAGGTCCATAATTAAATATTAAAATGCGATAATTTAACTTCTAAATAAATCTCACTTTTTTCTGAAAAGTAGTTTAAGAGCTGCAGAATAGTTTTTTGAGTTTTCTGAAAATTGCAAAATTTTGAGTTGTGCCCATTTAATAGAATTTTCGCGATATGCAGAGCAAGTCAAAGCTTCAATAGTATATTGCACTCTTTACTACTGTACCTGGAGTCATTCCAGATGATAAAAAATGTTAGTGCGTTAGTGTGTTTGTTCAAAGAACATGATAAGCGCACATAGTATGTATATATGTATGTTGACAAAATAATTTGTGTGGGGCAATAAACGGCGTCAGTATTACAGAACGTTTTGTTAATAAAATGATTTGATATATTTAATTTATATTTAATTAATAATCTTCTTCTTTTATTTTGAATTTGTTGTACGTTGTAAAACAACAACAAATTTCTTTCACCGTTCACCAAATACATATTCAATAAAAAAACGACCTCCAGCTTAGCCAGATGAGTAAACAGCATCAAATAATAATACCCTTTGGTGTCGGTCCCATTCCTCCTCCTCATACACACGGTTACCATATATTCCCCTTCTTTGCACAAAACGATGAGTCATACAATAACGCTCTCTGAGAGTAATACTCTCTAAATCTCTAAAAAAATATGTTCTAACATATTTTTTTGACAAAAATATGTTAGGACACAATCATATCTTTTTTTGATATGTTAGAATTGTGCCCCTAACATATTATGATTGTGGGCAAACATAATATGTTAACACACAAACATATATATGATTGTGCCCGTCCCCAAACATATATATGATTGCATGCAAACATATTTTTAACATATTTTTTTCTCCGTGTACAAAGCAGATTGCGTTACAAGTAATTAATCGATTTCCACGGTATTGACTGTGGATTTGAATTCGGATAAACGGGTCGCCTCTATACTTATTAGGTTTTCTATAATTTGGTCCACATCTGTCGACATGTGGCAAAATTTGTAAGTTCCCCCATATATTGTTGAAAGTAGCGGGAGCGGAATGTAAGGTAGGTCCATCTAAAACGCACGATGGTAATTGTAAATAAAACAAAAAGTTTTTAGAGAATTATTTTATTATTTTTTTTCGTAGCAGAAGAAAAAAATATATGCAAAATGCTAGCCACGGCTTTGGTGGCGAACCTCTATCTTATAGGCTGTTTCCACTACGGTAGCGTCCACGTCCGCGTCCAAAAATCAACGAACGCGCGTTACAGCCTATACAAAAAACATAGACAGTTAGGTATGGGAAAAAGTCGCGTTCATATTGGACGCGTTAATCGATAAGTCGCGTTTACTATAAATTCGATTATATTTGCAGTCGAAACCCACCCATACCTATCAATGGCAATATCGCAAATTGCACATCCCTATGAAAACAGTTGTTAATCATTATAAATATAAACATCCAAAATGCAAAAAACAGGAGGTAAGTTAATATTTTTGCTTTTGTTTGAATAATATTAATTTTTTCAATTATTTTAGATTTCAAAAAGACGGAATGGACAGCAGTATCAACACTATATCTGTTGGACCTCTGGGAGGAAAATATTGATGGCCTGAGGGGTGCTCGCAAAAACACCCACATACACAAAGAGATGGGGGAGAAGCTGGGAGTGACTGGCGCGGAATTTTCATTAGGCGCAATACCATTTGGTCCTCATTTTCCACTGCGGTTAGCAAAATAATATCATTTAACTCCATGATAATGTCACAACAAAATATTAAAAATATTAAAATTTTTCGCACCCCTAAAAAAACAAATAAACACAAACAGCTGTTTGATCACAAACGTGGACGCAAAACACAATGGAAACGCCATTAAAAATTATCGATAAATCGTGGACGCGACCGTAGTGGAAGCAGCCTATTATAGTCATATTTTCTCTGACTGAGACATATTTTTGGTCTAATAATGAAAATGCGAATATTTATCAAAAAAGGTTTTATTGTTTTTCAAAGTATTCTCCAGCATGATTTATACACTTTTGCATGCGTTCAAACCAATTGTCGAAGCACTTTTTCCACTCCGATTGAGACACCTCCAAAACATGGTTTTCGAACGCTTCAACAGCATCTTCTGGCGACGAAAATCGTTGACCACTCCAAGTCAGAGCTGTACGGCGGATGACCCATCAATTTGACGTTTTGGCCGGTCAAAAAGGCGTTGGTTTCAGCCGATGTGTTCGTTTTTCGAATTCCTTCGAAGACTTCAGGCAAACAAATTGTGCTGTACCACTCAGAATTGACCTCCTACGTTGCTCAAGCGGAACTGTCGCCACATGACCAGTTTTGCCAAAGAAACAGGCGGCCATTTGTAGCGAAGTGGTGCTTCTTCCACGAACAACTTTCGTTGGATTTGGCTCGTCTTCAAAGACCCACACGGTCGGTTGCTGTTTTGTTTCGGGCTCATACGCATAGATCCATGTTTCTTCACCTTTGACGATCTTGTAAACGACTTTTGAAGCAACGCGATCGCATTTTTCAAAATTTCTTTACGCCAATCGACACGAGCCTTTTTTGAGCGATTTTAAAATTGGGCGGGATCCAACGAGAACAAAAGAAATGCCCAAGGATGCCTCTATCTCACGGTATGTCACACGGCATCAATGTTCTCTGGAACAACGGCCGTTTTTGGACGACCTTCGTCTTCGTGCGAGCGTCGGCCACGATTGAATTCATTAAACCAGTTTTTCACAGTGCAAAGAATGATGCTTCATCGCCATACAAAGATTTAAGTTCATCGATGCACTCTTGTCGTAATAATCCACGTTGAAATTTGTGAAAAATGATCGCACGAAAATGTTCACGAGTTAATTCCATTTTTTGCCATATTGAATTAACCATATTTTTTGTCCGTTTATGCTAAAAAATGTCGAACTTTCCAATGGAAATGTCAGATGACGCCAGGCAACACTTAGTGTTGCCTAGGCCAGAAATATATATAGCAACCCTCGTAGCAGAAGAATCTATAGCAATTATGTGTGAAACAAAATATATGCAAAATGCTTGCCACGGCTTTGGTGGCGAACCTCTATCTGAAAGTCATATTTTCACTTACTGATAGAGCAGGTTCAATGTCGTTAATATACCGAATTGTCTCATCTTAAGCTCTTAAATTGATTTAGGCTAATTCACGTACAATTTTTTTTTAAATATCCCTAAAGAAAGAAGTTAAACGGTGTAAAATCACATGATAGATAACACGGTCATTGAATTTGTCGCGCAAAAGGGCCATTGTTTCGTTGGCTGTGTTGCAAGAGGCACCATCCTGTTGAAACCAAATATGTCCAGTATATCCACAATTTCTGGCCACAAGAAGTCCGACATCAGCTCGTCTAAGCTCATTCTGGATGACCATTTTCTACAGGTGCTCTAGAAGGCCTTCCAATAGTAGGGAACGGTGGAAGGCTTTGCTCTGCAATCTTAACCTATGTTAATTTGAAATGAGAAAAAATGCAGCAAGCATTGCTCTGGGCATCCTAAGAAGCGCTTCTGGAAGGCTTTGCTAGGCCATTCCTTTTCCCGTTAGGAACTCAAAATATCGCGCGTGTTTGTAACTGTGTGTTGGTATGCGTGGGATTTTCACTGTGTTTACTTTGTTCGTTAGCAAACTCTACAGCCGAGAGTTCTCGTTAAATGCCTATCTGCCTGGCCTCAAGTGCATAGCCGCTGTACATGGTTACAGCACATTCCTTGCTGGCGGTTTCATGATGCTAAAGTAGAGCTCACCGAAACTGCAGTCATCCCTGATTGAAACTTAAAGTCTTTTCGACTGCCTTTTGAATAACTTTTTAGTTTATTTAAATGAAGTGTGCAATAAAAACATGCTCTCAAATCTGACTTTGAACTATCTTTAATGTTATTCTAAGTAATTTACTTAATAAAAATGTCTATTGTTGAATTACAACGTACCCACATCCTAATAAATAATTTTAGGGATCATAGTATGGTTGAGGCGGATCAACCAACGGCTGATTTAAAAAAAAAGGTAGCTTTGAACTGAGCATCACATGTAAATGTTTCATGGCCTTAAAACGAAAATGTTTTTGATAAACGCATATATTTGTCGCCTGAAATCGGAAATATTTTTAATTTGAAATGTTATTTTTCTCTGTTTTTATTACAGCAGGTCTTTTTTGTGCCCCATGAATCCATGAGTCCGAGCCCCAAACTCAGGTTAATCACAAGTTTAATTTCGTATTTATGTTAGAAATTTGCTCATATACATATGATCGAATTATAAGTACAATTGGACAGTAGCTTTTAGGCCCCGATGGCTAATTTGTCTGATCCCGAATTTTAAGCAGGTCCAGAAAATACATTTATTGTTCGGGTACAAATAAAACTTGATTATTGTTGAGTTCAGCCTATGGCCATGTTCATTAAAATGTGGTTTGTGGACTATATGAGCCACTTTGGGTCAAAATCCATTTACATTTTTTACGTTTTAACTAAGTTAAGGGTAAAAGCGACTCCGATGGAAACAGTTTCCCTTTGAGGGAATAAAAATACCTCTAAAAAAAGAACAAGAGTATGAATTTATTTTTATGATTTGATTGTGCTGTTTTTATGATTTGAGGGGCTAGGACTCAAGGCCAAAGAGAGGCCGCCTAAGCCATAGGTCCCCATTCATACGAGGGTTGCTATATATATTTCCGGCCTGGCGCCATCTGCCATTTCCTTTGAAAAGTTTGACATTTTTAGCATAAACGTACTCAGAACCTTTTGACGTACGACCATCATTTGTGTTGTTTACAGTGACTTGAACAAATCGATTTGCCAAAAAAATGAAATTAACTCGTGAACATTTTCGTGCGATCATTTTTCACAACATTTGACGTGGATTATCACGATAAGAGTGCATCGAAGAACTTAAATCTTTGTATGGCGATGAATCGTGGCCGACGCTCGCTCAAAGACGAAGGTCGTCCAAAAACGGCCGTTGTGCCAGAGAACATTGATGCCGTGCGTGAACCGATAATGCAAGATTGTCATGTGACATACCGGGAGATATAGGCATCCTTGGGCATTTCTTCCACCAGCATACATTCCATATTGCATAAACAGCTGGCCTTAAAAAAGGTTTGTTTTCGTAAAATCCCGCACAATTTGAAAATTGTTAAAAAAAGCTCGTGTCGATTGGTGCAAAGAAATTTTGAAAAAATACGATCTCGGTGCTTCAAACGACGTTTATAAGATCGTCGCAGGTGACGAATCATGGACCTATGCGCATGAGCCCGAAACAAAACAGCAATCGACCCTGTGGGTTTACGAAGACGAGCCAAATCCAACGAAAGTTGTTCGTGGAAGAAGCACTTCGAAGCAAATGATCGCCTGTTTCTTCGGCAAAACTGGTCATGTGGCAACTATTCCGCTTGAGCAACGTAGGACGGACAATTTTGAGTGGTACACCACAATTTGTTTGCCTGAAGTCTTCGGAGAAATTCGAAAAACGAACAAGGGTAGACGAATCATTGTGCACCATGACAATGCGAGCTCACGCACATCGGCTCAAACCAGCGCCTTTTTGACCGGCCAAAACGTCGAATTGAGGGTTCATCCGCCGTTCTTTTTATTCCCGCACATCAAGAAAAAAAATGCGTGGTCAACGATTTTCGTCGCCAAAAGATGCTGTTGAAGCGTTTAAATACCATGTTTTTGGAGGTGTCTCAATCGGAGTGGAAAATGTGCTTCGAGAATTGGTTTGAGCGCATGCAAAAGTGTATAAATCATGCTGGAGAATACTTTGAAAAACAATAAAACCGTTTTGATGATAAATATTCGCATTTTCATTATTAGGCCAGGAATGCTATATAGCAGCTCTCGTATTAACCAATTTAAATTTTAGACGTTTTAACTACGGGTCCACTAACGATGACTAGTTAAGCCATGGGCGAAATTGACTCCTATGTAAACAGTTTCCCTTTGAGGGAATGAGTTACCTCTGAAAAAAGTACAAGAGTATGAATTTATTTTTATACGCAGAAAAAAAGTATGGCTGGGGTAACAATATTCGAAGAGCACCATACTATTGTTGGTTATATGGTTGTGGCACAACAATATTATGATCATCACAACAATATAATCATTCACACATATCGGTATGATTGCCGTAATCATGTTATTGTTAACATAAAAACAATACTTTTGTCCCACCAACCATATTTATATTGTTGATACAACTATATTTTCATTTTTAAATTTGGCAACACTACTTTTGTTACATTTCAAGAATATTAATATTGCCGGAATCATACTATTGTCAAAATGAAATTCAAAAAACAGTACAATGGTTGCGGCGACCATACTTTTACTGCTGAGAACATACTCTTGTTGCCGTGACCATATAGTAACCATATCTTTTCTCTGCGCGTATGATTTGAGTGAGATTGGAGCTAGCCATAGGTTCCCATTCATATGATAATTTTTATTTCTTCCATTTCAATAGCAAATCCATGCTTGGTGGTTCATAACATTCGACTAAGGCGAACTAAATGTCCAACATTCGGTTTTTTGTTGTTGGTAAACAACGAAAATGAATCGTTTATTAGAACCAGAAACTTTGTTTATAAATAATTCAATTGGCGCCAAAACCAATTGTTGCAACGAAAGTGTTTTCGGAATTTACCTTCACTCTCGAGTCGAGAAAAAATTTCAAATACGAATAATTTGAAAAAATTATTCACATTCAATTTCCAACTGCCTACTACCGCTAATAAATGCACAGCGAGCGAACCTATTCAAATGTGTTCCAATTTGTCGGTGATTTTTGCATAACACATCCAGAGCTTCTACCCTTCCATTAATTCACCACTTTCTGGAGAATTTATGAAGCGGCAAGTAACCAGTTTTGTAACTAGTGTCCCTTGCAGACAGAATTAATAGACTGGCAGACAGACTGATTGAGGTGTGAGGGGATTTCTGTTTCATTGTTTTCTAGTATAGCGATCTCCTAAAGGCACAGCATCCAAATCGATTAATGCCAATTTTTGTGCTTTTCCCCGGTGAGTTTTATATAAGAACGCTATTTTTGTAAGAGGAGTGAGAAAAAGAATGAAAGATCCCAACGCAAGCCGAATCAGTTGCTTTTAAACAACAAAGAAAAAAAAGTAAAATTTCCAACAATAGCCGGTTAACAGCTCCTCGGTGTGTATGTGTTTTCCGAAAACTGAATAGAGAACATTAACGCTGCATAAATTGTCATAAATTACAAATACTCGCTTGAAGATCTTCAAGATTGATTTCAAAAATGTTCGGCAAGATTTTTCTTTTTTTATTCTGTTTTTTTGTTTTGTTTGAGATTGACAAAAAATGTGTCTGTCTATTGACGCAAGTGACGATATTGAGTTTTTTCGTTGTTTTCCGTTCTCGTTTCCTTTTGTGTCGTTACATTTTATAATAATGTCGCTAAATACACTCGTTCGGTCAACTTGACGTATAGCGTCCGAGACGAACTATGGAACACCCTTTGGCACACAGAAAAAAAGACAACCCTTAAGTTTCAACCAAAAAATTGGTTTGTGAATTTAATAATTTTAGCTAATAAGCTAAAGTATTTATCAGTTATTGCAATTATATTTAATGAATGGAAAAAATCAAAAAACCATAAAAATCATGCACTGTATCGTACACTCCCCGTCACATGAATAGGACCCCCACGATGGGGTTTTTAAAACTTAATATTTTCAGCGGAAAAACGGTATGAATTAAATCTATATTTATTTGTATGAAAGGTGCATTACTTCTGAAAGGAATAAATGAATTTTGGAATGGGGTATAAATGGATTTGATATGTATACTGATAAATTTTATAAAATCATTTTATTAAAGCAAC
The DNA here is from genome assembly GCA_963513945.1 of Hydrotaea diabolus. Classification (NCBI taxonomy): domain Eukaryota; kingdom Metazoa; phylum Arthropoda; class Insecta; order Diptera; family Muscidae; genus Hydrotaea; species Hydrotaea diabolus. Next base: position 173,716,730 of record OY740719.1, read on the forward strand.
TGAAAAACAGAGCTTCGGTTTTGGCGCCACTTGAATAGGACCCCTCATCAAATAATAGCTTTTGTAAAGATTGAAAGCAAAATTATACATTTTATTAAGTTTTAAATAAGTAATTATGAATTTTATGCATTTTAAAGAAAGTTCAGTAGTGTGTAGAGCCTCCTTTGTTAAGGATAGCTTCGAAAAGTCTACTGGGAATCGAATCGTACAATGTTTTAATGTAGTCAAGTGAAATCGTAGACCAGGCTTCCTTAATTGCTTCGTCTTTGTTGTTGCATTGCTTACCAGAAGCATACACTTTGCGGACGAGCCTTCCCCAAACATTTTCTATAATGTTCAAATCTGGCGAATAGGGAGGCCAGTCAAGAACTTTGACATTTTGATCCCGAATCGATGCCTTCACTACTCGAGCAGTGTGCACCGGTGCATTATCGTGCTGAAATGTCCATTGTACGAGGGCGGTTCGGAAACTTCTTAGCCTAGCACAAAAAGCGCGGTATAAACAGAAAAAAGTTAAGTGTTTTGGAAACTTCCATCTCTGCTATGAACACATGTTAAACTTTGCCTCGATCTGGCAACTCCTTCATATAGAAACAGGTGTTCACAAAAGACGCATCCGCGATTTTTTTACAATGGAAAAATTAGAAATGCGTGGTGTCATTAAATATTTACATAAAAAAGGTTTATCGGGACAAGAAATTCATAATGATATGGTGAATGTGTTAGGTGAAAGTGCTCCTTCATATGCAACAGTAAAAAACTGGGTTGCTGAATTTAAACGTGGTCGTACAAGCATTGAAGATGAACCACGTAGTGGACGTCCAAAAACAGCAACAACAACAGAAATTGTAGCCAAAGTGCATGATATGGTATTAAGTGATCGACGAATAAAAGTGCATGAAATAGCTAATATCATGGGCATCTCAAATGATCGAGTCCATTTAATTTTGCATGAAGAACTACAGATGAAAAAGCTTTCTGCAAGATGGGTGCCGGACTTGTTAACAGTCGACCAAAAACGCATAAGAATGAAAATTTCTCAAGCTTGTTTGGATCGTTTTCAGCGAAATAAAATGGATTTTAAGCGTCGTTTCATAACTGTTGATGAGACATGGATCCACCACTATACTCCAGAGACAAAATAACAATCCAAACAATGGACTGAAGCTGGAGGAAGTCCCCCAAAGAAGTCAAAAACAATTCAATCGGCTGGTAAGGTTATGGCAACGGTTTTTTGGGACTTCAAAGGTATTTTATTGATTGACTATCTGCAAAAGGGTCAAACAATAAATTCAGAGTACTATTGCAACCTTTTTGATCAATTAAATGTACAAATTCGAGAAAAACGTCCTGGCTTACAACACAAAAAAATAATAGTTCATCAAGGCAACGCACCAGCGCACAAGAGTGTTTAAACAATGGCTAAAATCAACGAATTAAAGTACGAGTTGCTTGACCACCCACCTTATTCTCCTGATTTAGCTCCCAGTGACTTTTACCTGTTCCCAAATCTAAAAAAAATCCTTGCTGGCAAGCGTTTTACCTCAAATGAAGATGCAATTACAGTTGTAAACCACTATTTTGAAGACCTTGAGGAAAACTATTTTAATCATGGATAGAATTGCTAGATAAGCGTTGGACTAAGTGTATTGATATTTCAGGAGATTATATTGAAAAATAAAAATATTTTTGAAAAACTAACTATTCTCTTTCATTGATAGGCTAAGAACTTTCCGAACCGCCCTCGTAAGTATCCGAATAGATTGTTGAAGTAAGGAAAAGCTTGTCATTATAGCAACTTGCGTTCATTGTGGTGGACAAAAATTGTAATTCACAGTTACCATAATAGGATATGGCCCCCACACCATGACACCACCCACTCGGCTATGTAAGCGATCCAGATAATGCTCCTCTTGGCGAAGATCATGGAAATAATAGTTAAATCCGTCTGGGCCCAAATTAATTAATTTTTTTTCGTCTGAGAAAACGACGCGATGCCACACGTTATTCCATGTCATGTGACAGCGGCAAAACCCCAAGCGTATCTTTTTGCGGTCATCGTTTAGTTTTAGGCGCTTTAAATGCTTAGCTTTAGAAATTACGCGTTGGACCGTTCTTACACTAGCTTTAACGCTAGCTTTAGCCTTAATTTGTGATAATGAATCGTGTGGATTTGATGCTGATCTTAGTATAGCTCGCTTTTAAGTAGCAGAAAACACACTTTTTGTCCTTTCATATTCTTGCCATAGCTTGACTCATTTCGCAAAACGTAGCCACGACATTTCGGCTTCTTTCGATTTTATCAGCGATTTTATGGATTGAGTTCCCGGATTCTTTATAAATTTTAATTTTCAACTTTTCCTCGTTAGATAACGATTTTTCTCGAACCATTTTAATTTAATTTTGGTTGAAATCGATTGAATTGCAACAGAAAATATTTTAATTACTACGGATTATGATGGGGGTCCTATTTATGTGTCGTAAGAAATTTCACAAATTTAGGTTATGGTAAAGAAAATTAGAAAAAGAAAACTTTTAACGGTACATTTCCAGTACACAACTTTTTTCTTATAGAGAGTGAATATGAAGATCTCAAAAACAAACAAAAATATCCCGCTCAATGATCTCAAATATTTAAGAGAATCACAAATAAGGTAAATCGTAAAGGGGGTCCTATTCATGTGACGGGGAGTGTATGTTAGGGGGTGTATGTGTTTAAGTATGTATGCAGTGCGATAGATTTTTATTGTGTTCGGGGGAAAACTCTACTGTCGGCAGTTCTCGTTAAATGCGAAACTGTCTGCCCCTAAACATAGTTACTGCAAATTCGTCACTTGGGAGCTGATGATGATGACGTGGCTTTCACTGAAACTGCATTCACCCCTTGTTACTAAAAGTCGTCTCATAAAAAATATTTTCAATTAAAGGCTCACATTTTTTTGTAAATATATTAAGTTTTACATTGCCTCATACGAAATTATTTCGATAAACGGCTTACAATTTTTTTTTGTAAATAATTGATTTTATCACCTCAAAACGAAAACATTTTCGTTAAACGGCATTCAACTTTTTATGTAAATATGCCAATTTGTTTATCGCTTATAAGTATGTATGCAGTGCGATAGATTTTTATTGTGTTCGGGGGAAAACTCTACTGTCGGCAGTTCTCGTTAAATGCGAAACTGTCTGCCCCTAAACATAGTTACTGCAAATTCGTCACTTGGGAGCTGATGATGATGACGTGGCTTTCACTGAAACTGCATTCACCCCTTGTTACTAAAAGTCGTCTCATAAAAAATATTTTCAATTAAAGGCTCACATTTTTTTGTAAATATATTAAGTTTTACATTGCCTCATACGAAATTATTTCGATAAACGGCTTACAATTTTTTTTTGTAAATAATTGATTTTATCACCTCAAAACGAAAACATTTTCGTTAAACGGCATTCAACTTTTTATGTAAATATGCCAATTTGTTTATCGCTTATAATAGGATGTATTTTCGATAAACAACGTACGAATATTGTAGTTAATATGTGAAAATTTTTATCAAAAGATTTCTAATTAATTTTTTGTTTAAACATTTGAATTTTTTTAATCGAACCGAAAAAAATATATTTTCTGTGTTATGTTATGGCTCGACAGTGAACAGCAGGTTGATGTTTCAGCATTTTAAATTGTATCGAAAATAAAAATTTTGATTTAGCATTGCTTTACAGCGTTTAAAGCTTTGCATGGGTAACTTTTCCATTACCTTTTTGGCAGTTAAGAAGTGAAAGCGTATCATGAATCTGTTGAATTGTTTTGAACGGTCTTCAACCGGCTCGATTTCATTTAAAGTCCTCCTTAATAACGACTACACCATAACCGACCACAAGAAACAAAATACAGGTCAGCTGAGAAATATGCAAGGCCTTCTCTTAAGCTTCCTTCTAGAAGATGCAATAAACATTTGTTAATGCCTTCCAAAATTGGGCATTTCAGAAGGGGTTCTTTGCACATGAAAATAGATCCCGCAAACATTGTGTTGTAGATTCTCTTAGAAGGCCTGCTAGAAGGCCTTGTAAGCAATTATATACTCTTTGGATTTTGCATTTATGGAGAAGACCTTTTTTAACGAGAATAAGATCCAAAAACATGTCTGGCTCCCCTCTTAAGGAAGATATGCAACCATGCCTGGTGAGTGAAGGCACTGTGTTTAGAACAACAATGAGCCACAGCCGAAATTTTTTTCGCAATGAACCGATACGTATTCCGTATATCGAAGATCACCTTCACACAACATTGTGGACCTGTTCTCAATTGCGCACCCTGTAAAGTAAGAAGTTAATGTCCTTGCACCTCTGGGTAATTCAGGTCACTGCATTGTTTCAGCATCTCCTCGTGTCCCTTCGATACCAGACCCAAAGCGGGCAGTTTTTACCTACGACATGGCGCCGTGGGCTGAGCTCAACCATTCCATTGGAAACTATGTTTTCAGGATAACGTCATAAATTCCAAAGTTATGTCGGCTACACCAGCCAAAAACAGTTGGTTTAACCAGACATGCAAGGATGCTGTCAGATCCGAAGAGGGGGCGTTCAGAATTTGTCGTCTGAACAAAAACTCCAATACAGAACTGCTGCTTAGGTGTGAAGAGATTCTTTACGAACAAGGTCTACATACAAAGGTTATTATTTCTCCCAGGAGACGTAAGAGCTATGTAAGAAGGGTAAAAAATTGTTCACCATCTATCCCAACTCTTGTTAAAGACGACCAGGCATTCACTAATCCGGGTGATAAAGCTAACCTATTGGCTGAAATGTTTGCAGCGAATTCCTCCTTGCCGAAAAGCAAGCAACCACTTCCCGAGCTCAAAAACCTATCATGTTTCATGCCCCCTATATTTTTTTCAAACGCGTGGAGTTAGAAGTATTCTAGCTCCATGTTAATAACTCCCCGGGCACGGATGATATTTCAGAACTTGTCCTAAGTAAGTGCTCTTTGACACCAAAGAGCACTTACCGGGAAGTCTCCCGTGTGGGAGACTTCCCAGCGCGTTAGAAGGTTGCAAACTCCAGGCGTTCCCCAAAAAAGGGGAAGTTAATAATCCTGCAATTATCGCCTAATTTCGATTTGAGGTATTTAGAGGTATTTAGAGGCCAATGGCCCACTGAATGATCGACAGTATGGCTACTGTAAAGTTCGCCCTACAGGAGAGCTGTTGGCGTTCCTTCAAGAGCGTTTGAATCGGCCTAACCACCAGTTTGGTTAAAGTAATAGCCTGTTTCCACTACGGTCGCGTCCACGTCCGCGTTGAAAAATCAATGAAGGCGCGTTAAAGCCTATATAAAAAACATAGGCAGTTAGGTCGAAACCCACCCATACCTATTAATGGCAACACCGCAAATTGCACATCCCTATTAAAACAGCTGTTTATCAGCATAAACATAAAGCGCTGCTGCTACTGCACATTTACATTAGTCGCAATACCATTTGATCCTTATTTTCCACTGCGGTTAGCAAAATAATATCATGTTGTGACATTCACCCTTATCGCGAAAAAAAATTCCTCTCGGAATTTGTTCCCTTTTCGCCAAATCGCAATCGCCAATCTGTTCACGGGGAAATGTGACAACTTCGAAAAAAAATTCCCCCTATCATGAATGGTTTTTTTAGAGGAATTTTGTTCGCCATTTTCTTTTTTTGTTCACTTTGCATTTTGTCGACGAACTGTTAAAACGTAAAACGTAAGTATCCGTTTTTTTCTATTTTGAAATTAAAAATAACAAAAATTTTTAGGAATAATTCAAGTAATAAGAACCAAATGGATATTTTGCTGCAAAGAATGCAGGAAAATCCGTCCATAGCTGGGGGTTATACAAAGGAATCCAAACAAGATGTAGCATCCTTCTGGAAATATGTGAACAACGAACTGAACAGTGCTGGACCACTTGTGAAATCTGTAGCTGAGTGGAAAAAGGTATTTGAATATACTAATGATTAATAATGGTTATTGCAAATGCTTAATAAATTATGATTTTACTATAGGTATGGACGGATAAGAAGAGGTTCATATATCCGCAAAAAGGCTGCTGCAAATGTAAGGCAACGAGATTCAACAGGAGGAGGCCCGTTTAAAATGAAACCGCTCTCATCCACAGAGGAGTCCATTTATGAATTGGTAAAAATGCTGGAATCTGTAGAAGGTGTTCGAAATGCCTGTGTATTTGGGGTACCAATGCCTTCTACTTCCAAAAATAAAGAAAATGAAATTTCCCCAAACATTGTTGAAGAAATTCTGGAAGAAATAATTATTGAAGAGGCATCTCCAAACACACAGAAACGGAAGCCAGTACGAGAAGATGCCCGTCGAAAGATTTCTACATCCGAATTGATTGAAAAGGAAGTGGAAAATCAAGCCAAACTAAATTCTAGGATATCTAACTTGATAGAGCTAGTGAAAGATGGGAACAAAGAAACCCAAGGAATGATGAAGCGAATGTGTAGATCACTAGAAAAAATTAGTGACAACCAGCGGAGCATATCAAAGGAGCACGAACGCCACAATGCAGCAATGGAAAATTATAGAAAAATGGAAGTCGAAAGCAAATTAGAAAAAAACAAGAGACTAATGGAAATAGAGGAACTAAAAATAAGATTACTGCAGAGAAATGATAGCAATTGAAATGTTTTTTTTTATTTTTAATTAATTTCATTTTTATTTCACTAAACTATTTTTAAGAACATCAACTGATTTTTAAGTTTTTATTATTACTCGTATTCTATTAGAGTTCATTGTTTTTGGTTTCTAAAACCTTTGTAATGTAAATAAATATTTCTATAAAAAAATTAAACTTATAATGTGTTTGCAAAACTGCGCACTGATTCTGCGTTCTTCTTGAGTAGGATAACTTATCCAAGTTTGGCAAAGAGGAACTTCCAATGCATTTAGTACTTCCGAAAGAACCTCGCTGAACGTAGACTGAGCCATTGCTACATCATAATCTTTGCCTACACCTTTCTGGTAACCACCCTCGGCAAAAAAACGTAAGCAGCCACTCAGCTTTATAATTGGCGGTATCGCAGACTTTTTCTTGGCAGGTGGCAAAGAATTTGTGAGCATTTTTAAAAGATATGTAAATGCAGCCTTATTTACCCGAAAATATTTAGAAAATCTGAAAAGAGAAGTCTTAGATTGATGCTGTATAACAAAATCGTTAGCACTTACTGTGAATTTGTCAATTCCAAAGGATTTGAGGCATCCCGAAGGTTTCTTCTAATAATGCTTTGTTTTGCCTTCCTTTGATTGTTTTCTTCCTGAAGTAACACAATACTACCAATTCGAAACATTTTAATGTTATGCATGCACTGGAATTTTTTATTTAATCAATAACGTAATTTAAAAACCACCAAGAAACGTTTTTCTTTTTCTCAACAGAAATTTGTAAACAGCTGATCATTCTCGAAATCAGCCATATGTTTCGAAGTGAACAATTGTTCACGGGACATTCGCGATACCAAATTTTTGTTCGAGGGAACAAAAAAATCCGAGGGAATAAAATGTTCGCAAGTAATTGGCGATAAGGGTGATTATCATGGAGTGAGATAATGTCACAACACAAAAATATTAAACTTTTCGCACCGCAAAAAAAAACAAATAAACACAAACAGCTGTTTGAACGCAAACGTGGACGCAAAACACAATAGAAACAGCATTACAAATTTTCGATAAATCGTTGACGCGGACGTGGACGCGACCGTAGTGGAAACAGCCTATAAGGTAGTGCCTCTGGATGTCTTCAAGGGTTTGGTAGAGTCAGACTGGGTGCATTCTTATCATATTTAATCGATTTTTTCCTCTATTTATATCGATCTTTCTTAAGTATCTCAATATACGAGTTGTTGTGGATGGGTTCTCATATAGAGAATATAATGTAGGTTGACCGCGGGCGTCCCGCAGGGTACTATCCCTTCCCCATATCTTTTTCCTTTTTCATTGACGATCTTTTGGCTTAGACCATGAATGCCATCTACTCACGAATGACAAGTAACCTCTGTCAGTCATATTCATTCGACCATAGGCCGAGTTTTTATTGAAGACAAAACGGGATTTATAGATGAGACACTACGTCGGGATTCACCGGCCTTTTCCGAATGGCGTCAAGTAGATTTTAATGCGCGTAAGAAAGGGTGCTGCTTGTTGTCTCTTACTAGCGATGTACTGACCCAATAGTGTTGTCAGTTTCTATCGATGGTATAAATTAGTGTCCAAAACCGAAAACCGACTTTATTGTTTTTATGGCCAAATCCGACATCCGGCTTAGCCGGTTGTTTTGCTGTCGGGTTTTTTGTTCTTGATTGTAAAATCAAAGTAAATTTAATATTTCCCGTACGGAATAGGTAACCATTATTTGAGCTGGACCCACCTTAAAGGATACCGATCGACTCAGATCACCAGTCGATGTGATTTAATGATACGAGTATCGGTCTGTACGTTCCTCTATCATTAGCTGTCTAGCTCAAGTTTTGTTATCAACTACACGTAGCAATTTTGAGCGATTTTTATTAAATTTGGTAGAGGCAAGTTCTTCGGCCCAAGTAAGGGCTTTCTTGAAATTAAAGAATATCGGTTCAAGTTTAGATATAGCCTTCACACACACATGTGTTCATTTTTTTTTGGCTTCATCTGTAGAAGCCACACATTCTATCCACAGTTCTCTACGATCAATCATTAATCAGCTGAGATAAAAACTGGTCACACCGATCAACGGTTTGATATAGCCACATTACATAGACACATACAACGGCTCTAAAACAATTAAATTAATTCCGATTTCGGCCAAATTGGGTATAATATATAACGACGGACAAACAACCAATATTGGACCGATTTTACTTTTTGATAGAGCCCTATTAAATTGTCTTGGGGCCCAAAAAATGCCTTCCAGTTTACATGGACATTACTATAAAATTTTCTCACGCAGCCAAATATAAAAATGTATTTGCAGTTTGTATAAATTTAGATGACGAACCATAGGGGCAAAAATCTTACCTATTCAAATATGGAATATGGAAATATGGACAAAAATAAAATAAAAAATTATTTTTAAAACCTGGGTAGTTTGAGGGCCGGTTGCAGGGATTTAAAAACTTACGTTAAATTTCTAGTTTATTTTTAAATAAAAAACAAGCCTTAATTCACAGCAAGTGATTTAACTGTATTCTAGAATCTTGAAATGGAGACAAATACTTGACTTCTCATTGGAAATATATTTTCCATTCCCTGGTAAAAGGCTGAACCCGGAATGTCGGTTAACGCCCGGTTTTCAGTTTAAAAAAAACAGTTTGAAAAAAAAAACAGTAAAAAACAGTTGGAAATAAAAACAGGAAAAAAGGTTTAAAATAAAACGAAAATGAAGGTTTTTGGGCGGTATGCCATTAGACCCCACGAAAATACATCCCAAAGTGAAAATGAAATTAAGCCCCAAAAAATATATGGAAAACAGCAACGCGAAATTTTTTGGTTTTTTGGGGCCTAATTTCATATTTTTATAGGGGTATATTTTCATAATGCAATTATACCCCAAATGTTTGTATGATAATAGATCCCAACAAATTTTCGGGGCATAATATCAGTTTTGGGGCCTATGTTCGCATTTTGGGGTCCAATTTCATTTCGATATATTTAAGGGCCACTCATGATATTTTGGGGGTCTAATTTCCTTCGGCAAAGAACAGAAAGCGTTGGTTTTTTATTGAAAATTATATAGTTTATTACCTTTGAGCTTACGACAGCAAGCACATTTATGTCCTTCTTCATTATTTGCAATTGGCTCTATGAAATAAAGCCCCAAGAAATAAGGTCCCAAACTTTAAATGAAATAAAGCCCCAAAAATGGGGCCTTATTTCGTTATGAAACTAAGCCCATATTCCTACAATGAAATAAAACCCTAAAAAGATGAAAACAGATACCAAACCTAAAATGAAACAACATCCCATTTAATTTATTTGTTATAATGAGCTAAGGCCCCATTTTTTGAAAAGAAATATAGTTTTATAGTTTCTAAATTGAACAATTAATCAAATATACAAAGACCTGAATTGTATCTTCAACAATTTGTCGGCAATATGGGCATTTATAGTGCTCTATTCCCTTGGAAATCGCATCTGCTGACAATTTTAAATTGCATTTTCGATTTGACTTCAGCAAATGCAAACCTTATTGAACCTGACAAAAACAAAGGGAGTGCCATTATTTTATGAAAAGCCACAGATGCTGCCTTCGAAGCTTGGATATAGTCACGCAATAATTTTCGGCTACACATATGAAACCTACAAAAATAATTTGTTTTAACAATCAATTTACACTTTCATTAAGCTGAATAAAATTGGAACTTCAATTTTAAGAAAGTGTAAATTGGTGGTTTTTAAAAAAAAAGCTTTAATATTGTCGAAGTGTAAAATTCGCGAGAATTTTTAATTTCTACCCCTTTTACACTTCGACAGTAATAAAGTTTTTTTTTCCAACACCACCAATTTACACTTACAAAAAGACGGGTGAAAATACATGGCGCAGAAAGACAATTCAAATTTTAGTTTTAGGTAAATGTAAATTGATGGTGTGGAAAAAACCACACCATTCACTTTGTAACACATAAATTGAAATAACACCCCAAACCCAAAAATGAAAACAGACCCCAATTTTATACAGAAAACAAACAACTCGATATTTTGGGGCATATTTGCCTTTTTTTGGGTGTATTTGCATGCCTTCAAATAACCACTACGAAATTAGGCCCCAATAATAGTTTTGGGGCCTATTTTCTTAAATTTGTCGAAGTGCTGTTACATCCTTTTTTTAACACATAAATGGAAATAACACCCCAAACCCAAAAATTAAAATAGACCCTATTTTTATACAGAAAACAACAACTCGATATTTTGGGGCATATTTGCCTTTTTGGGTGCATTGGCATAACTTCAAATAACCACTAAGAAATTAGGACCCAATAATAGTTTTGGGGCCTATTTTCTTAAATTTGTCGAAGTGTTGCTACATTCATTTTGTAACACATAAATGGAAATAACACCCCAAACCCAAAAATTAAAATAGACCCCATTTTTATACAGAAAACAACAACTCGATATTTTGGGGCATATTTGCCTTTTTTGGGTGCATTGGCATAACTTCAAATAACCACTACGAAATTAGGCCCCAATAATATTTTTGGGGCCTATTTTCATTTTATGTTTGAGGTATAATTTCTTTTCATATACAATTAGACCCTAAATTTGGGACCTAATTTCCTTCTTGGTTTGGGGTGTGTTTTCGTGGGGCCTAATGTCATACTGCCGGTTTTTTGAAAAATCTCGGTCTTTTTGGACACTCTAGAATTGGTATAGAGCAAGTAGATGCTCATGATGTTCTGGGCATGAAAATACAATGTGACGCTCGTTGGTCGAGACATGCATTCGAAGCAGTGTTGCCAACTCGTCGGAGGCAAAAAACACCACGCCGAAAGATGTGTAAAAAACACCAAAAACCACCACCGTATGGTATGAAAAAACACCGAAAAAAACACCACATAAATATTACAAACACTGACTAAAAATCCAATAAGTAAAAATTAATAACACAAAAATATTTCTATATTATTCAATTCATTTATTAGACACATAATTAACGTGTGCATTAAAAGACTTGTGTATTATGAAACGATTTCAACTGCAAAAACAAACATAAACAAAACAAACTAAAAGTAAACATAAACATAAAAGGGAAATAAGTAGTAATATCTAAAAATTTGTATTACTTATAAGAAAATTTCTTCATCAAGTGAAATGTTCTCTTCATCCGGCCATAATAAAGATTTAATATAAAATTTTGATTTCTTATAAACTTCATTCGAATTTATTTTTAAACAAATATCAGTTGGTATTTTGTAGTTAGAACAGCAAGTATTTTCTAAGTTCAGGCCATATTTTACATGAAGTAATCCATTTATTGTATTCAAAGACATTCGATTTCTAATTTTGTTTTTATAAAAGTTCATAACGCTAAAAACTCTTTCAACTTCGGCATTTGAATAAGGAAATGATAATAAATTAATTACAAAATTCGTTAATTTCCGAAATGGATATTGGCTTGCAGAATCCTTAAAATTGTGAATTTCGATCCAGAACTCATCAGTTCTATCGTGGTGATTCCATTTGCAGAGTTTCATGTGCTTTAAACATTTTTCTATTTCGTCTAATTCATCTTCGTTTGAACCAAATTCTTTAATAAATGTAACGACATCTTGTTCTTTGGTAGTTAAAATAGTATCCATGCTAAAAAGAGTAATTTTTTTAAGTATTTCCATATTTGACGGTAATTTGATTTTTATTTGGTTTATGACGGCTTTCGTAAATTTAATACATTCTAATTTTATTATATATCCATCTTTACGAAAAAACTTGCAGCAGCACCTTCCACCGAATATTTTACGAAATGTAAAGAAAACTTCAAAATACTCATAAATGCGAATTGCGAATGAAGAAAGAAAACAAAACTAACAATGACCGCTTACACAAAGTAAATGTAAGAAAGAGCAAAGATCAAAAACAACTGAACATACACTAAAAAGTGATCTCAATAGCCCAAAAAATTTATGAGTGAAAAACACTACAAAGCGCTACGCGAAACTGATGAAAAACACCACCGTAGCGCCTTTTTTGAAAAAACACTACTTTTCAAAAACGGTGTTTTCTGAAGATGAAAAAACACCACAAGTAGTGGAAAAACACTACAATTGGCAACAGTGATTCGAAGTGTCGAAAGAAGCACTCAAGTTCATAGGCTTTTTAAAGCGGTGCATGAAATATTCACTCCTTCTGATCTTTTCGATATCTATACAACTTACATCAGGCCAAAGATGAAAAACAACTCCCATATATGGGCCGGGGCACAAAAATCATCCTTGAAGTTACTTGACCGTGTCCAAAAGATGGCGCTGATAGGTAGATAGAAGGAGTTCCAACTCTTTCGTCTCCCTCGAACATTGTCGACATGAGGGCTTCTTATCGCAGTTTTTTCACTATGTGTTGATCAGACATTTGTCGGCCTACTCCTGATAAGAGGATGTTTGACAGGTATACACGACTCCAGGAACTTATAGGCTGTTTCCACTACGGTCGCGTCCACGTCCGCATCCAAAAATCAATGAACGCGCGTTAAGGCCCATACAAAAAACATAGGCAGTTAGGTATGGGAAAAAGTCGCGTTCATATTGGACGCGTTTATCGATAAGTCGCATTTACTATAAAATCGATTATTTTTGCAATCGAAACCCACCCATACCTATCAATGGCAAAATCGCAAATTGCACATACCTATGAAAACAGCTGTCAATCAGTATAAATAAAAAAAAATCCAAAATGCAAAAAACAGGAGGTAAGTTAATATTTTTGCTTTTGTTTTAATAATATTAATTTTTCCAATTATTTTAGAATTTAAAAAGACGGAATGGACAGCAGTAACAACACTACATCTGTTGGACCTCTGGGAGGAAAACATTGATGGCGGGTGCTCGGAAAAACACCCACATACACAAAGAGATGGGCGAGAAGTTGGGAGTGACTGGCGCCGAAGTAAAAAATAAACTGGACAATTTAACGAAAAAATACAGGTAATTTTTTAAATATAAATTATATACCAATATTTTTTTGGAATTAAATCGATTGTGTTTATTGCAGAAAGGAGCAGGCGCTAGTTGGGCCACAAAAATATTAAAATTTTTCGCACCCCTAAATAAAACAAATAAACACAAACAGCTGTTTGAACGCAAACGTGGACGCAAAACACAATGGAAACACCATTACAAATTTATCGATAAATCATGGACGCGGACGTGGACGCGACCGTAGTGGAAACAGCCTATTATACACGTTTGTTATCGATTTGTCGGTCGACCGCACTAAGCAATATAGATCAGATTCGATTTTCTTACGTGCGGTCGGTCCGTATCGACTTCCGGCGATGTCAATAAGCACTACTCCCACGACAGCCGGTTCTATGAACCGAAATTTATCGGCCAAGGGCTGAACAACAACAACAACAATTACAACTCCCACTTTCCTCTTCCGACCTCTAACACCCACCCTCGCAATGCACAGCATGTGTAGGAGATATACCCTGAGTGTTGGTCAAATAAAAAAGTGATCCTGTTTTCAAAAGATATGCATAGAATGGGGCGGATATTAACCAACAGCATACGGAGCGCTGATGACTCGTTTAAATCTTACAGAGTACCCGGAACTTCCTAGTCCTTAACTGCTAAGTCAAATTTCTGTAAAAACTTTTTGAGCAGCATAAGAAATATATAGGGTTTGGATCCAAGCAATATACCTCATATCCCCCATTATAGGGTTTTGACTTTGTCAAATAGTCGTTAGTTTTTTTTTATCTCGAAAAACAAATGAAATGAATTCATTAGGCCACCAAATCCGGTGTTATTGTTGTATGTCGCCCTGTACGCTTTGTCCATACCTCAAACTGTATCAATAGCCAATATCTGGTGAATAATAACAGCTAAAGCTGTAAAATGTCTGTCGGCCTGTCTCTCTCTCTCTCTCCGTCTGTCCGTCCATCTATCTGCCTGACTGTCCTTAAAGTTTTTCATTAGTGGGGGTCTCGTCTCTCCGATGCCTGACTGCTGCGATAAGATTTAATTCTTTCTGTTCACAAAAGCATTACAAAGAGCAGCTCCCTACCACTTCACTACCGCTGAGACCGACAGACGGACGATCTCATCGAAGATTTGATCAATTCTTGTTGGCTGCTGACTCAATACACTGGCTTGGATGGATGGCTGATTTGCGGTTTTCGGCGGCGGATAAACGGATGGATGGTTCGTTGGTTGGTTGGCTGGACGCGTATGGTCGGTCGTCGCTTGGATGGATGAATGTCAGCATCTAAATTGATGGATGTGTGTATTTCGCAGCTTCCCTTTTGTTACGTATCGTCTCCTTTAACCGTTCCATACCCGCCGTCGAAGGTTAACCATTTTTGAATTGATCTCCAGCATGTCGACATACGTACCGAGGTATGTGCGTATGACTAGTGTTCCAGACATTCAATATAGTATCGATAATCTCGCAAATGTTTAACATGCACGATTACAACAATGGTCTCGCATAGACACCCATACCAACTCGCCGCTTTGCCCCCGAAGCGGCCAATGGCAGCTTCTGGTCGTTTGTTCTTTGTTTGGCCTTCCGTCCTTCTGTTCGATATCACCGTCGTCATCATCATCTTTACGATTTAAATCATTTTTTCGAGCGTAATGATATTCACGATTGGCTGGGGCACAATATCGAAATGGAAATGGTAGATCTTCCATGCTTCCATGCTGTACATGCATTATCTGTGAGCAAAGGATGGGACGAACCGTTGATAAGTTTGATCGTTTGTGGTTTATTGTCAATACAAAATTGTTTATAAACCTTTTAAGCTCAAATCGAAGAATGTCATTTCGTTTATTATCTTCGAGAATATCAATGGCTCAGTAAGATACTAAAATGTTCATAAAAGATCTAAGTGTCTAGAAGAGGAAGGTCCAGGCAACGGAATGTAAAAGAAGGCCCAATGCTTTTAAAGAAAAGCTTTCGCGGTACTTTGTAAAATTTGCCAGACCAACTTGTTAATAGTTTAAATTTCATAAAGTCCAGTTCCTTATGGTTTATAGGCAGTAGGATTTTTCCTAAAGTATCAACCGTCATTGAAAATAAGATGCTTTAGCAAAATTGCTAAAATTATAAAAAAAAAATTAAAAAAAAATCTACAGCGCATTTCAATTTGGACAATATTTTAGTCTTCATGACCTCATCTGTCAAAATATGCAATTTGTTGTCAGATCGAAGTAGTTGAAGTACGTGTTTTACGAGGGATATTTCTGGCTTATAAAGCAAATGCAAATATTTACCATCAAAAACCGTTTTATTGTTTTTCAAAGCATTCTCCAGCATGACTTATACAGTTTTGCATGCGCTCAAACCATTTGTCGAAGCACTTTTTCCACTCCGATTGAGACACTTTCAAAACATGGTTTTTGAACGCTTGTGCGTGCGCTCGCATTGTCATGGTGGACAATGTTTCGTCTTCTTGTTCGTTTTTCGAATTTTTCCGAAGTTCCCAGGCAAACAAATTGTAGTGTACCACTCAGAATTGACCGTCCTACGTTGCTCAAGCGGAATAGTTGCCTGACCAGTTACATGACCAGTTTTGCCGAAGAAACAGGCGATCATTTGCTTTGAAGTGCTTCTTCCACGAACAACTTTCGTTGGATTTAGCTCGTCTTCGAAGAACCACTCGGTCGATTGCTGCTTTGTTTCGGGCTTATACGCACACGGTCGATTGCTGTTTTGTTTCGGACTCATACGCATAGATCCATGATTCGTCACCTGTGACAATCTTATAAACGCCCTTTTAAGCACCGCGATTGTATTTTATCACAATTTCTTTGCACCAATCGACACGAGCCTTTTTTTGAGCGATTGTCAAATTGTGCGGGATACAACGAGAACAAACCTTCTACTCATAGATCCATGATTCGTCACCTGTGACGATCTTTTGAACGTCTCATGACGCACCGCGATCGTATTTATTCAAAAAATTTTGCACTAATCGAGACGAACCTTTTTTTTAACGATTGTCAAATTGTGCGGGATCCAACGAGAACAAACCTTTTTAACGGCAAGGTGTTCAAGCAATATCGAATGTATGCTGGTGGAAGAATTTCCCAAGGATGCCTCTATCTCACGGTATGTCTCTGCTATAGGATGGTACTTCAATGGCATACAAAGATTTAAATTTATCGATGCACACTTGTCGTCATAATCCACGTCGAAAGTTGTGAAAATGATCGCACGAAAATGTTTACGAGTTAATTCCAAATTAATTAAAGTCACTGTAAACAACACAAATGATGGTCGTACGTCAAAACGTTCTGAGTACGTTTATGCTAAAAAGTGCCAAACTTTCCAATTGATATATCAGTTGGCGCCAGGCAACACTTAGTGTTAATAAAAATGAAATTATCTAATTTTCAATTGTTGGTACCAACGAACAAATTTATATATGCGGTACTTGCAACCAATTATTTCGACTTTATTTAATTAGTATAACCGAAGAGTTGGTTGTGTCTTGCTTACTACTTAGTAGGGACATAAATACTGTTACACACGTTTTATGCTGTAAAATAAAAAGTACTGAATGTTTTTGAACCAAATATTTTTAAATATCTTCATTGATGTACTTAAATATTGTATCCAAAAAGAATCTACTTATTCGAAATGTCCGCCTTTTGCCTTTACACACGCCTCAAGTCGCACTGACCAATCGTCCATTGGAAAATTGGCCACGGCTCGAACCAAAGCAGTCTTAAGAGATCCAATGTTGGGGTATCTTTTGTGACAAACCTTGTCCTCTAAAACCGTCCACAGTTTGTAATCCAATGGGTTCAAAACCAAACTGCCTGAGGGCAATGGAAATGAACTCTGGCAAAATGTTTCGCAGTCAGGCCTGGGACGTTTTGCCTTATGGGCCGGCGCAGAAACCTTCTGGAAAGTCCATGGCTGGCTTTGGAACAGGGAATTGTTAAGAGGCTTCACAACAGCTTCCAAATCGGTTTGTTGGTAAACTTTGGCCGATGTTTTGACTCCTTGTTCGCAGAAATTCAGGTCAGTGACCCCATCGTAAGAGACACCCCACCAAACCATTACTAAAGCTGGGTGATGACCCGTTTTCCACCCTTGGGATTAGTTCAGATGCTGCTTTAGATGACCGCGCATACACTCCATCGTTCTGCTTGTTAATTTTTTCCTGAACGGTAGAACTTTTTTCATCGTTGAACAAAATTTTTCTGTGCAAGTTATCAGCGTGCTTCACTAAAAGACGTTTGCATTTTTCAATCCTATTTTTTTTTAAAGCTGCAGTCAATAAATGTCCGGTACGTCATTTGAAAGCCCCAAGTCCCAAGTCTTTTTTAATGATTCGACTCATGGACTTTTGTGTGATATTCATCTCACGGGCCATGATTATCTGTTTCCAGAGCGGATTTCTGTGAATTCTTGATTTAACGGCTTTGATGACATGCAGTGTTCGAACAGAGCGTGGGCGGCCCGACCGGTGGCGGTCTTTTACATCTCCAGCCGCCTCACACAGTTGTCTGCATCGGTAGACGAACATGCGGCTAATCTCTAGTGGCCGGAGCGTTTTGAAAATATCGCTTTTTTCATGTCACACTTGAAAAGCGCTATTACAGCGATACGGTTCTCATTACACTGTGCGACAGCCACAATCGGTTTGGGATGAAACCACCGGGGAAAGTTATATCGGTCAAAAAAAGGTCATACGTGTCCCAGCGTTTCGTTGGGTCTCATCTAGGAATCGAGATATATCGATTTGAAGTTAGTAAGTATCGTATAGGGGAATTTGTCACGTTTTTGGCTCTTTTGTTTGACATAACTTGAGAACCACTCGTCCGATTTAGCTGAAATAAATTTTAAATTTATGGCATTTATTTTTTGAAAATAATTACCTTCAAATGTTAGCAACTGTATTATGGAAATGAGCGTTCGGCAAGAAACGCTCCCCCAAAATTTTGTTCAGTGATGAGGCCCATTTCTGGTTCAACGGCAAAGTCAATAAACAAAATTGCCGCATTTGGGCTGAAGAGCAGCAAGAAGAGGTTCAAGAGGTGCCATTAAACCCAGAGATAACCACGATTTCGTGCGGTTTATAAGCTGGTGGAATCATCGGTGCATATTTTTTCAAAAATGATGATGGCCGGAACGTAACCGTGAATGGTGCTCGCTATCGCGCTATGATCTCGATTTTTATGCTACCTGAAATTGAAGCCTGTAATCTAGACGACACTTGCTTTCAACAGGACGGTGCCACTTGCCATACGGCTGCTCAAACAAGAGAGAGAGAGGTCATTTTTGAAAAGCAGCTAATTTCACGTTTTGGACAGGTGAGTTGGCCGCCTAGATCGAGTGATGTCACACCTTTAGACATTTTTCTTTGGGGTCACGTAAAGTCCAAAGTCTATGCTGACAAACTAGCTACGGTTTTGGAAGCAAACATTACGCGTGTCATTAAAGCCATACCGGTCGAAATGCTCGAAAGAGTCATCCAAAATTGGACCCTCAGAATGGAAACCCTGAGGCGTAGTTGCGGCCAACATTTGAAGGAAATTATATTCAAAAAAAAAATAAAATGTCCTTTCAAATTACCAACAAAGATTCCACAATTTTTTAACTTTTTTTTTAATTTTTATATATTTTTTTTGTTCTGAAAAAATACCTCTAGATGGATCACCCTATATTAATTCTGTTATTTGGATTATGAGAAGTTTTTTTAAACTTGGTTTTAATTTTGAATCTGCACCAAACTGGTAAAAAAGGTCTTAAAATTATATTTTGCTTTAGCAGTGTCAAAAGCAATTCGAAGATAAAGCTAATGCCACAGAAATATCAAATTAAGTTCGAATTTTAAGCCTATTTCGGCTACTTATCGATTAAATGACACAAAAGATCTTAAAAGAATGCTTGAAGTCTAGAGATGGGTTGGAAATACTTTCACATCAGTGATAATTTGGAACAGTGGGTCATAAAAATATGTGATTATATGTTACAACTATAAACAATACGGGATTTGGTTTCTACAAATAACTTATCTATTATCACCACCAACTTTTGGTACCAAAGTGACATACGAATCAAAATGGTTAGTTGCCATAACCACTAGTCGTGGTAAACGTATTGTCGAAGCATGTAACCATCAATACCATGAAATATTGGCGAATGCAACAGAAAGTCGGTTTATCTAACCGAATTTGTATAGTACAGACAAATTTTCAGCTGGTTTTTTTTTTTGCTGTGCTTAGAGACTCTTAATTCCGATACTGGAGTTTTTAGTGAATTTAAAGAGGTAGAATTTATGTATTTCAGCAGTTGGGCACTCTATTCCTAAACGGCAGACGAAATGGGAAAAGTCGTAACAAGAGTTCAGGCAAGATTTCACAAACGATTTCAGCGCAAAGCTTAAGCAGATGCACTCTGTTGGTTCGAAGAGGTTGCGTGATATTTTTACTGAGGATTTGGGATCATTTAGATTTCCGAGACCATTGGTATTTCGCAAGAAGCTGCTGCAACCGGTATTCCCCGCCCATTTAACTTCTTCGACATTGTCGTTTCAAAAAGTTAAAGATCAAAAATTTGTAGATCATATCCATATCTTTGATTCTGCTTTCCAAATATACTCCTAGAGTCACCGAGTGATAGCATACATGCCATCACCCTACTGCGCATGTGGCATTCTCTTCTCCACTGAAGTGGATGCGCCCATTGGCCCAGCTGTAAACTCCAAACATACACAACACCTCCGGACGACAAAGACCACTGTCTGTCTGTCCACGATCGGCCATAGAAATAATCCCTTTCCATAATAATTCATCCATGTCGTGTCCTGTACATATTGAAGTCATAACAACATCATATACAACAAAGTACAATTGCTACTGTTTGCCACATGTGGACGCCGCCGATGCTGACGATGATGATGCGCGATGCGGCCCATTAAAACGTATCGCATCCAATGGCATCGAATCGAATGCAATGAAATCATATGCACGACGAGTGACGTGCTACACTCGTGCAAAGCTAAACTCCTGGCGTTGTTTGTCCTCGTTGTACGACGAGTACCTTCACTCCAAGTCGAACGAGAAAACCTGGACTCAGCCCATCCATAAGCTGGGCTTTGGCGAATGAACTCAATGCAACACAGGGCAGTGCAGTGGAAGCAGGAAAAATATTGCCACAAAAATTAGCATAAAATTATGCAAAATCATGAGACAATGTTCGTTCGTTCGTTCGTTCGTTCGCTTGCTGCTGGATTGGCTTTAAAGCCGGAGCCAACACAGAAGAAAAAAAAACCGCCAAGAAGTTTCTTGGTTGGCTACGCTTTATGAATGAATTTAAGCCGCACTCACGATCGATTCCGGCTACAGCGCTGGTGGTGGTGGTGGTGGCGTTGGGTGCTACATATGAGAGTGTCCAGTCAGTCACATGTTGAATGATGCGGACGGGAGATCTCTTGATGTTAAACATTGTTGAAATTTGTTAAAATCACGATTCGCGTTTTCTTTTCTTTTCTTTATTTGTTTTTTTTTTCTTTTTTGTTTATTTGCTTTGAGCTTGAAAGAAAGAAAATGCCGCCGCCACAGTTTAGGCTAATAAGAAGCCAGAACAGAATGCTGGCTTTGTTGTTGCAAGGATTCTAGAGTCGGCGCTAAATGCTTAGGTATTTTAAAAGTATTTGTAAGGCGTAACAATTGGTCTAAAATTTTGGAATACCAGACTTTACAGAAACACCAAGTAACATTTTTTTGCTAAATAACAATCGGGATGTCAGATTCGACCCTATTATACACGCAGAGAAAATATATGGTTACTATATGGTCACGGCAACAATAGTATGTTCTCTGCAATAAAAGTATGGTCGTCGCAACCATAGTAGTGTTTTTTGAATTTCAATTTGAGAATTGTATGATTGCGGCAATATTAACATTGTTAAAATGTAACAATAGTATTGTTGCCAAATTTAAAAATGAAAATATGGTTGTAGCAACAATATAAATATGGTTGGTGGAACAAAAGTATTGTTTTCATGGGTTTTATGTTAACAATAACATGATTACGGCAATCCTACCGGCAAAATTGTATTTTTTTTATTTGACAATGTTATTTTTACGAATCTTACCCAAATATAGTAAAAATATTTAAATTTTTTCGAAACAAACTACGAATAAGTATAACTGAAATATTTTTAATAAATATTTTTTTTACTGTTTAATAAATCACTCCTATTATTACATAACTTACTTAATAAAAAATTTACAAAAATTTTTGGGGATCATAGTATGATTGTGTGTAAGTCATACTATGGTTGTGAAAATCATACTATGGTTGCAAGTTAAACATACTATGGTAATGAGGACCATAATATGGTTGTGGTGATCATAGTATGGTTGAATGTGAATAATAATATGGTTGTGGGGATCATAGTATGGCTGTGTGTGAATAATTATATTGTTGTGAGTACCATAATATTGTTATGGGGATCATAGTATGGCTGTGTATGAACCATACTTTTGTCGTGATGATCATAATATTATTGTGCCACAACCATATAACCAACAATAGTATGATGCTCTTCGAATATTGTTACCCCAACCACACTTTTTTCTGCTTGTATAGGGCGAAATTGTGAAGGATATTCCTAAGTTATTTTTCATCGATGTAAAATTTTATTAAGATCCGAAAATAGTCTACAGTGTTTGTTTTGGAATTAATTATGGGGCAACAGTGTTGGCTTGCGAAGTTTTTGTTTCATTTTCAACGCTTAAAGGATTTTTTAATGCTTCCAGATAATGAATTTGTTAGGAATAACGATTTTTAGACTTTGGATAGATACTTCAATGTGACCGCTCCACACATTTGGCCTTGGGGCAATTTGTAGTTACGGTATATGCAATTTTCAAAGCTTTGGAAGCTATAGCGAGAGTTGAGAAGGGATTATCCGCCAATTACGATAAATGAAGACAGAAATGGAAAGACGCCAATAGCAGAAATCTATTTGTGTGGACACATAAACGGCACCAAAACGCCGTCTTAAGAACTGCGACAGGGTGTCTCTCTATGCCTACGGAAGGCCGCCTACATGAGCAGACGACGATCTTGTCCGTGCGTCGACTCAACTAATTACTTCCGTTGGGGTGTTACAGCAGGGATCATCCGAATCAGATCAAACGGAAAGGCATTCCCCAATTTGGATGGTCAATATTGATATTCTCGATCTAATGAGAGAAGATCAACGATGCAAGCTAGAACCTCTACATTTAAGGGCTTATTAGGCTCGTCTGACCGGCATCCAATTTTGACACAATTGCAGAAATCGTAAACAATTTCAAAGTGAATGCCGTGCTGGAAGACCATCCTCCAAAGGTAACGCAAGAGGAGAAGAGTCTACGCAGACAAACAAGAATATCATTAATCCAATTTAGATCCGGCTGGTATACTTACCTCATATGCATAGAGGGCCCGAAAAAACAGCATTGGGTCAAACCCTTGTACCTCATGGCAGAAAGGACCCCCTTACACCTGCTCAGATGCCTAGCTAATCAGACATAGTCATAATCTTCAAAAAAAAAAAATGCCGACGAATGTTGTTTCAAATGATAATAAATATTCCCCATTCTATTTGAACTTTCTGTGTTTTTTCTTTAAAAAGTAGGGAACCTCGTAATGAATCACGCGTTAAATAAAATACAGATCCTGAAACAATAATAAAGCGAAGATGAGATTTTTCAAGCGCTACGTAGTTTCAAACGTAGTTATAATCTTTAATGGCGCCCGAGAATGTTCAGTAAACAGCTGAATGTTTCTAATAAAGAAATAAATGTTGTTTAAAAAAATTAATAAAGGAAGCAAAAGAAAAAATGCACAGTGGAATAATACGTGATTGAACAGGGGTTCTAAGCTTGGTGCTAACGGGCAAGAGAGAGGATCAGGTCAAAATACAAGCATAAAGTACTTAGTAGGGACATAAATACTGTTACAACATTGAACACACCCATTTCAATAGTAGAACTGAACATACCCCGTTAATGTCACATGGGTTTTAAAGCTAACCTCAATAGCGTTAGTCTGTAACAGGATTTTAAAATTGTTTCAACTTTCATTTTGGAGTGGTCAGATAATGAGAACCGTATCGCTGTAATACCGCTTTTCAAGTGTGAAATGAAAAAAAGGGATATTTTCAAAACGCTCCGGCCACTAGAGATTACCCGCATGTTCGTCTACCGATGCATAAAACTGTTTGAGGAGACTGAAGATGTAAAAGACCGTCACCGGTTGGGCCGTCCACGCTCAGTTCGAACACCGCATGTCATCAAAGCCGTTAAATCAAGAATTCACAGAAATCCAATCCGAAAACAGAAAATCATGGCCCGTGAGATGAATATCACGGAAAAGTCCATTAGTCTAATCATTAAGAAAGACATGGAACTTGAGGCTTTCAAACGACGCACCGGACATTTATAGACTGCAGCTTTAAAAAAAAATAGGATTGAAAAATGCAAACGTCTTTTGGAGAAGCACGCTGATAACTTGCACGGAAAAATTTTGTTCACCGATGAACAAATTTTTACCGTTCAGGAAAAATTAAACAAGCAAAATGATAGAGTGTATGCGCGGTCATCTAAGGAAGCATCTGAACTGATCTGATCCCAAGGGTGGAAAAGGGTCATCACCCGGCTTCAGTCATGCTTTGGTGGGGTGTCTCTTACGAGGGGGTCACTGACCTGCATTTCTGCGAACAAGGAGTCAAAACATCGGCTAAAGTTTAACAAGAAACCGTTTTGGAAGCTGTTGTGAAGCCTCTTAACCAGCCATGGACTTTCCAGCAGGATTCTGCGCCGGCCCGTAAGGCTAAAACGTACCAGGCCTGTCTTCGATTTCCTCTGAAGAATGACCCTCAGGCAGTTCAGATTTGAACCCAATGGATTTCAAATTGTGGACGGTTTTAGAGGACAAGGTTTGTCACAATAGATTTCCCAACATTGGATCTCTTAAGACTGCTTTGGTTCGACGAGCTGTGGCCAATTTTCCAATGGACGAGGTTCGTGCAGCTATTGACGATTGGCCAGTGCGACTTAAGGCGTGTGTAAAGGCAAAAGGCGGACATTTCGAATAAGTAGATTTTTTTTGGATACGATATACGAGGGCGACTACAAAACTAACTGTCCTGGCACATTTTCTGTTTTACTAGCAACTTTTTTTGTTTTTGTTTTTAAAAGCAATCTTTTAAAAGCCATCTGTCAAAATTTCCGATATATTTAATGATTATTTTCTTTGTTACAGGTGAAGTTTTGAAGTAAACAAGTTTTATAATTTTTGAAAAATGGAAAATAAAGAGTTTCGTGCGGTAATTAAACACTTTTATATGAAAGGTTATACGCCACAATTAATCCAAGATGAATTGGATTCTGTTCATGGTGATAATGCACCATCATACTCCACCGTGAAATCCTGGGTTCAACAATTTAAAATGGGTCGTTCACGTACGGAAGATGAACAACGCCCTGGAAGACCGAAAACTGCTACTACTATTGAAATCATTAGAAAAGTATTTAATGAAGTGACTAAAGATAGACGAATAAAGCTCAGAGAACTTGCTGATATTGTTAAAATACACGAAAAACATGTTTGGAGTATTTTACATGATGAACTCCACATGAAAAAGCCATCCGCAAAATGGGTGCCGCGTTTGTTGACTTTGCCCCAAAAATCGTCCGTTGGACCAATTCCGAGGTGCTTTTAGCGATTTATGAGCGTAATCCAATAGAGTTCTTGTGCCGATTCATAACTGTTGATGAAACATGGATCCATCACTACATCCCAGAATGCAAAGAACAGTCAAAACATAGGATAGAAGTGGTCCCAAGAAGGCGAAAACTGTTAAGTCAGCAGGAAAAGTAATAGCCACAGTATTTTGGGATGCAAGGGGTATACTATTTATCGATTATCTTGAGAAAGAAAAAACTACACTGCCCGACAACCGATTAGCACACTCTCTAATCTATCAGTTTAAAGGCAAAAAACTCCCTACTCTGAATATGTTTCATACTCATTATTTTTTTTCTTTTATTCTTCATCATTTTCACTCATTCTAAGAATAACTGTGAGCTCTGGAAGTGTG
The DNA here is from genome assembly GCA_963513945.1 of Hydrotaea diabolus. Classification (NCBI taxonomy): domain Eukaryota; kingdom Metazoa; phylum Arthropoda; class Insecta; order Diptera; family Muscidae; genus Hydrotaea; species Hydrotaea diabolus. The sequence continues at coordinate 173,742,515 of OY740719.1, forward strand.
CCGTTATTTTGGTATGCTTTTTTCTTTAAAGTGTGACCAAAAATGCATGAATTTTTTTGGGACAGCCGATTAGCACATTTTCGCTTTCGTGTCAGTTTTTGCGCGTAAGCTGTCTTGTTTGGGTGTTTAAGTTTATTGTTTATTTATTGGGACGAATTATCAATCAAATAAAGTAATAATGGGAAAAGGAAAACCGTTGGATGAGTCTGAAAAAGGCAAAATAAAGGCTTACAGGGAGTGCGGCCACTCGATTCTTCAAATATCGAAAAATATTAAACGCAGCCGTAAAGTTATTACCTCAAATTTAAACAATGAGGATACCTATGGGAAAAACATGAAAGGTCGGCCCTCATCAGTAATAACAGCAGCTGACAAGCGATTCATATTAAGGCACGCATCTAATTCTCATGACTCAGCCGCCAAAATAAAAGAAAAAACTGGTGTTAAAGCGTGCGTTCGGAATGTGCAAAGAGTTATTTCGAATGCTAAACATATAAAGCGTCTAAAATTAAAAAAAAACCACCTTTAAATTAACTTCGAAAGATGCAACGTCTCGATTTCTGTCGATCGAATATGACCTGGACCAAGGAGTGGGAGCGTGTAGTCTTTTCGGATGAAAAAAATTCAATTTGGAGGGTCCTGATGGCTATGCCTACTACTTCCATGATCTCAGAAAGGAAGAACATGCTTTAGATCGATTGCACAGCTGTGCGGGTAGTGTCATGGTGTGGGGAGCTATTAATTACTTTGCCACTATAGAACTGTAGTTTCTAACCAGCCGTATGAATGCCATTGCGTACAAAGGTGTACTGAATACGGCTTTTCCTGCAATCAAGGATATTTTTGGACCCTTGAAATGGAAGTTCCAGCAGGACAACGCACCTATCCACACAGCCAGGATTGTAAAGTCCTGGATTGAGGGTCAAAACGTAGAATTACTAACTTGGCCGCCATACTCGCCAGCCATCCCCAAATGTTTGGGGATGGCTGGCACGGAAGGTGTACGAGTCCGGCAGGCAATATTCAACTGAAGCAGAACTCATTGAAGGAATAAAAAGGTCCTGGCAGGCTATTTCACTCAATTATTTAAAAAAATTATATGACTCCTTACCCAAGCTGATGTACGAAGTCATACTTTACCGTGGAGGCTCAACACATTATTAATTTTTTTACAAGTAAGATCTAAAATATTGAAATTATTATTAAAAATAATTTGAATGAAGTTTGAACCCATTTTCTTTTGCTATTTTAAGTTTTCAAGTGACTGTGCTAATCAAAAGTCGCAAAAATAAAAGTGAATTTTGTATGTTAAGTTTGTTTAAATTAATTTGAAATGTTATTAATAAAGTTAATATCCTATCTACAATTTACTTTCGTGTGAAATTTTATATTCTTTTAATTGGAAAAAAAAATCATCTTAAAAACTTTATTCGTTTTCCTGATATTAAGCTCCTAAGACGGGGAGCAAAGGATGTGCTAATCGGTTGTCGGGCAGTGTATAAACAGTGAATATTACGAGTATTGTGCATTATTGGATCGGTTGAGTGAAAAAATCAAGATAAAACGACCGCATTTAGAAAAAAAAGTTCTTTTTCATCAAGATAATGCTCCTTCACACACTGCAATTTTAACTCAACAAAAACTGGCCGAATTACGATTTCAAATTGCTCCGCATCCACCATAAAGTCCAGATTTAGCTCCTCCTGATTATTTCTTGTTTCCAAATTTAAAAAAAATCTCGGTGGCAAAAAATGTTCGTCCAATAGCGAGGTTATTGCTGAAACTGAGGCATATTTTGAGGTCTTGAAAAATCTTATTTTTCGGATGGAATTAAAAAACTTGAAAAACGTTTGATGAAGTGTATTGAGTTGGAAGGAGATTATGTTGAAAAATAAATAATAATAATTCCAAAAATCGGTTCTTTTTATGTTAGGCCAGTTACTTTTGCGGTTGCCCTCGTATATCAATAAATATATTAAAAAATATTTGGTCCAAAAACATTCAGTACTTTTTATATTACAGCATAAAACGTGTGTAACAGTATTTATGTCCCTACTAAGTAAAAGTATCACTAAAGCCTAGTAACTATCTCTAACACTGGCGCCCGATCAGAGCCAGAAAATAACTGTCGAATGAGAAAATATAATAATAAAAAAATAAACACAGCAACTCAGAAATGTAAGAGTGGAATGATTTGTAACAAAACAAGTGGTTCCGAAAAGTAACTGCCGCCGACTCTGAACCCAAAGCCGCTTTCGACAAGAGAAATTACCTGTCAAAAACTAAATAAACGTGTCGTAAATTAAAAAGAAGGCATGACATCCAAAAAACAATTTTTACCGCAAGATCGGTTAAAAAGACCACAACTATTTTTAGGGGCAACAAAAAAATATTTCCTTAACTTGCCACTGGTATGATATCATTACTCCGTCGGATCGAAATTTTCCTCTTTCCTAGCTAGATACAAGCCTTCCTAGAACAATCAGATATTTGGGAGCTTTGCTGAATTTATTCATTCCTGGCTTTTTTGCGCAAATGATTCCATTTAAATGAAATATTCCATTAGTAAAATATTGATCTGATAGTAACAACACCCGGCCGGGCCAGACAAGAGGACAGGAGAACAGGAGGACACACACCACACATTCACTCAGTGGTCATGGCTGATGATGGTGCATGGACACATGTTACTGTAGCAAAGACCTTGCTCCTGTACTTACAGGCGGAGCGACATGTGTTCGTCCGCTGTTGTTCCTTGTCGTTAACACAATAATGCCATTGGTCGGTCCGCCACGGTCTGGTGGTGGCCTGGTGTGTCGCGGTGTCGAGTGTGTTACGAACTTTTGCGCGAATCGTGTGTAACAATCTTAAGTGCAAACAATTGTCGATGGATGATTTGGAGTGAAAAGCGACTGAAACGACCACCATGGAGAGCGCGGCTCGCTCGTAGTTTGCTTCTGTTCGGTTTGGGCTGTCATTGTTGTTGGCAGGCATTACAGACATAGCCATAGCAACCTTTAGCATTGATACATCAAGGCAGGACTGAACTGCTGGACTTGAATGGGCTGGAGTAAGGTATGGAGTATGTATGGAATGGAGTGCAGTGCAGTGGTGGTACTGGTCCTTTTGGCCTGCGATGTTTTAAGAAATTGATAAGAAGAGTACTGCTGCTGCCGTCGTTGGTGTTGCTGTGGCTGGTTTTTGCATTGCTTTTTGATATTTTTATTTTTAATTAAATTTAACACCATAAAAGAAGGAAGAGGAAACAATTCTTCATCATCGGTCGCTTGGATGGGAAATCACGTTCTCTGGCCGGGACTCTTTGGCTGTTGTTGTGGCTGTTTTCTTTTTCAAGAAATTCATCAAAATATTTGACGGTTTTAATCAAAACTCATAAATCAAATAAATGTTCACTCACCTTTATTGGCAGCTCTTGGACTTTATATTTTTCGCAGTCAGTCCCTGGAATTGCCCAAAGGTCTCATCATCTTCGTCGTTGTCTTCGTCATCGTCATCCTTTTCTTTGGCTTCACTTTGAATTCTATAAATTAGTTAAAATCGTTTTTATATGGCCAACAACTGAGAACCAAACAAAAAAAAAGACAGAAACACAAATGCACGCTAGAATTGCCGCCGGGGGGGTTTGTGTTAAAGGCCAAAAAACTGTGATCGTACATTTTGACGACAAAACATTGCATTTAGGATGGATGGATGGATGATGTTTAAACGTATTTTGATTGGTTCGCTTAAAGTTGCCCGAATAATGCGGCTCAATGGCTGGCACATGTGTCCGAAAAATATCATATTTAAAAACTGAGAATGATTGAATGCTAACGCGTTCCGTTATATTAAAAGTTTAAGGGGTTTTTGCGGCAGCAACACAGGAGCGCACCAAAATATGGGGGTTCGAGATATGCACTGGCTTATATCATCTAACATTGGATGGAGTATATATGTGACGCGCAAAATAAAAAGGGACCTAAGGCTAAAAACCAGTTTTGTTCAGGAGAGTTATTTTAAAGATTAGGTCCCTTTCTATTTGCGCTTAGAATCGTCGACTTCACTTTCAAAAAACGCGCATATCTCTGGGAGGGAACACTTTTGGGGCATGGGATCGGTCTTATTCGATGCTCAGATGTTGTCCCCATCAAAAGAAAAGTGAAAAGTTGATGAAAAGTTTTGTTCAGGAGAGCCATTTTAAAGATTAGGTCCCTTTCTATTTGCGCTTAAAATCGTCGACTTCACATTCATAAAACGCGCATATCTCTGGGAGCGAACATTTTTGGGACATGGTATCGGTCTCATTCGATGTTCAGATGTTGTCCCCATCAAAAGAAAAGTGAAAAGTTGAATGAAAGTTTTGTTCAGGAGAGCCATTTTAAAGATTAGGTCCCTTTCTATTTGCGCTTAGAATCGTCGACTTCACTTTCATAAAACGCGCATATCTCTGGGAGGGAACACTTTTGGGACATGGAATCGGTCTCATTCGATGCTCAGATGTTGTCCACATCAAAAAAAGAAAAAAATGAAAATTGATTTTTTTACCCTTAGGTCCCTTTCTCTATGCGCTGTCACATATACAGATTCTTTTAAGATCTAAATTCAGAAACTAGAAGTATAAACTATGATATAGTGATATTGTAGGAATGTCTTAAGCAAAATTGCAGCAGTACGAGGGCATAATAATTCCGTGACCTTTCGAATAAAACAGTTTTTTTTTGCAAAAAGAAAGTTTATTTTTCAACATATTCTCCTTTTAGCTCACTACACTTAGTCCAACGCGTCTCCAATTTTTGTATCCCGGCCAAAAAATATGATTTTTCGAGGTCCATAAAAAAGGCATTTGTTTGATTAATAATTTCAACGTTGGAGCTGAATCTCTTTCCATCGAGCCATTTATTTAGGTTTGGAAATAGTCACTGGAGGCTAAATTGAAAGAATATGGCGAATGAGGTACCCGTTCGTATACCAATTCAATTTTGCCATTTAGACTGCAAACGTGTGCACCCGTACATTATCTTGATGAAAGCAAACTTTTTTCTTTTTTTTTTGGCAATCGTATTTTTAAATCCTCGTTAAATCGGTCCAATAATTTGTCATAATATTCGCCGTTTATGGTTTTTTCCTTTTGAAGATATGCGATGTAGATTATACCGCGGGCATCTCGATAAACTGTTGCCCTCAGCTTTTTGGCCGACAAAGTCACCTTGGCCTTCTTCGGAGCCGGTTTACCCGGAGAAACCCATTGTTTAGACAGCTGCTTGGTCTATGGAGTGTTGTAATAAATATATGTTTCAGCCACAGTTACCAGACATCGCAAAAACTTATTTGAATTGCGGTTAAACAATTTCAAACAATTATTTGAAGTTGTCACACGATTACGTTTATGGCCAGTTGAGAGCAAACGCGGCGCCAATCTAGCAGACAGCTTTCTTAAACCCAACTGATCATGTATTGATTGATTAAATTACTGATATGCCCTCGTACTAGAATTGGGCCAAGTTATACATTTGGGAGGCACATTTTCAATGCCTACAAGAGCCTGTTTAAGCATTTTTTTTAAGATTACCTTGCAAGAAACATTCGCTTTACATGTAGAAAATGTTTTCTAAATTTGAAAAAGAAAGAAAGAAAACCAAAGCTTTTTTATAAAGTCTAATTTTGTAAAGTGTGAAGTATTAAGAGTTTTATTTTTATGTGTTTTTTTGGTCTTTCTTGCAGATCACGCGTGCCTGGTATGAACGTAGTGACATATCTCAATACCAAAGACCACTACGGGTATCCCAAATTAAAAATTAGACACCACCTACAGGTCTCCTACTCTTCGAAATACGTTTGTCCGGCAACAATGGAAGGTAAGTAGTTTATTTTTGAGTTTAAACTTTCTGAGAAACTAATTTTAAAAAAATAGATCTTCGACAATACAGGAAAAAATTGACGTTTCAATTAAGACATTTAAATATTGAAACTAATTAGAAGTCCTGTGATGAAAAAAATTCACATATTTACAAAAATATTCGTAAGTTGTCTATCAAACAAATTCACACATTTACAAAAAAAGTTGTAAGCCGTTTATCGAAAATATTTCCAGATCAGTATCAGACGATGTAAAACTTGACATACTTTATTTACAAGAAAAACCTTTTATTTAAAGTATTATTGTTATTAAACGACGAAAACGTTAATATTTTTACAACAATTTTGGTAAATTTTTTTCAAAGAGAAGTCAGAAAATCTTTTAGTTACAAGCAGGGGTGTCTGCAGTCTCAGTAAGCGATACTTCACCATCATAAGACCCCAAGCAACGACTGTGCTGTTACTATGTTTAGCACCTATATGCTTAAGGGCAAACAGTTTCGCATTAAACGAGAACTGCGGCGGTAGAGTTTTCCACTGATCACACTAAAAATCCCTCGCGCTGCACACAAATTAACACTCATATACCCCTCCCCCCCCCCACACACACACACGATACAGTGTATGCATTTTCTGAATCTTGTTGTGGTTTCATTCATCAAATATTAAATAAATAGTTAAGCTTATTTACGAAATTTGTAATTGAGTGGTTTCATCACCACTCACCAAATTTTGGCTTAAATTTTACGGTTTTGTTTTTTTCTGTGTATAAACTCTGAACATTGTTGTTACTCTAAGCTCACTCTACCTACACTGCCAGAGACTGTGACAACAGCTTGTTGCTCTTAGTAGGCTTAAACGTCTTTTCCAATGTCGGAATTTGCGGTTTTAAAAGCTTCATAGAGCAAGAAACCTACTGGTAAAACAAGTCACACAAATTTCCATACCCATTGGAGATCCTGCCATTCTAAAGGCCACAAATTTAATTCGATCTTGCTTAGATTTCACATGGCACGTTCTGAGCTATCAATAGGAGGGCGGTTCGGAAACTTCTTAGCCTAGCACAAAAAGCGCGGTATAAACAGAAAAAAGTTAAGTGTTTTGGAAACTTCCATCTCTGCTATGAACACATGTTAAATTTTTTTCGATCTGGCAACTCCTTCATATAGTAACAGGTGTTCACAAAAGACGCATCCGCGATTTTTTAACAATGGAAAAATTAGAAATGCGTGGTGTCATTAAATATTTACATAAAAAAGGTTTATCGGGACAAGAAATTCATAATGATATGGTGAATGTGTTAGGTGAAAGAGCTCCTTCATAGGCAACAGTAAAAAATTGGGTTGCTGAATTGAAACGTGGTCGGACAAGCATTGAAGATGAACCACGTAGTGGACGTCCAAAAACAGCAACAACAACAGAAATTGTAGCCAAAGTGCATGATATGGTATTAAATGATCGACGAATAAAAGTGCGTGAAATAGCTAATATCATGGGCATCTCAAATGATCGAGTCCATTTAATTTTGCATGAAGAACTACAGATGAAAAAGCTTTCTGCAAGATGGGTGCCGCACTTGTTAACAGTCGACCAAAAACGCATCAGAATGAACATTTCTCAAGCTTGTTTGGATCGTTTTCAGCGAAATAAAATAGATTTTAAGCGTCGTTTCATAACTGTTGATGAGACATGGATCCACCACTATACTCCAGAGACAAAAGAACAATCCAAACAATGGACTGAAGCTGGAGGAAGTGCCCCAAAGAAGGCAAAAACAATTCAATCGGCTGGTAAGGTTATGGCAACGGTTTTTTGGGACTTCAAAGGTATTTTATTGATTGACTATCTGCAAAAGGGTAAAACAATAAATTCATAGTACTATTGCAACCTTTTAGATCTATTAAATGTACAAATTCGAGAAAACGTCCTGGCTTACAACACAAAAAAATAATTTTTCATCAAGACAACGCACCAGCGCACAAGAGTGTTTTAACAATGGCTAAAATCAACGAATTAAAGTACGAGTTGCTTGACCACCCACCTTATTCTCCTGATTTAGCTCCCAGTGACTTTTACCTGTTCTCAAATCTAAAAAAATCCTTGCTGGCAAGCGTTTTACCTCAAATGAAGATGCAATTACAGTTGTAAACCACTATTTTGAAGACCTTGAGGAAAACTATTTTAATCAAGGGATAGAATTGCTAGATAAGCGTTGGACTAAGTGTATTGAAGTTTCAGGAGATTATATTGAAAAATAAAAATATTTTTGAAAAACTAACTATTCTCTTTCATTGATAGGCTAAGAACTTTCCAAACCGCCCTTGTATTTACCCCGGTGATATGGGTTTGTATCGGTCGAAATTTTACTACTGTTTGTGTGATTTACAACAACCCAAATTTTTTGCATATTCGGCAAAATATGCAAAAGTATGCCCTAAAAAAACAATGACATTTTAATTCGAAATGATTAATTTCCAAATATATTAACTCAAAGTTAATTTAACACTGACGACAACAAATATGCATATGCATTAGAGTTTCTCTTCTCTCCGGCTTTTTCGTTTCACAGGAAACCCTGAAAAATTTTTGCTAATCCCGGAATTCCCGCAATTCCGCATAACAAACAAACCATGTGAATTAGATCTTTGTACTCGTATGTATTTATTTACTTATCGTATATATTACACCCTCCGCTAAAAGGTGGATGGTATATTAAACTTGTCATGCCGTTTGCAGTTCCGGAAAATATTGATCGAAAACCCTATAATGTATATACGAGTATATTAGTAATCTTTGTCAAATTCTAAGATGATCTAGCCATATCTGTCCTTCCGTGTGTCTGTTGAAAGCACGACAGTGGTCAAACAAATCAAATTTTCCATGATGATGGCTTCTGATCATAAGCTTTTTAGGATAGTTAATGGTTGAAATAGGCCCAGGGAAAAAAAAGTTTTCCTTTAAGGGACTAAGGGTACCTCTTAATACGAGGGCTGCTATATATATTTCTGGCCTAATAATGAAAATCCGAATATTTATCATCAAAAATGGTTTTATTGTTTTTCAAAGTATTCTCCAGCATGATTTATACACTTTCGCATGCGCTCAAACCAATTGTTCCACTCCGATAGAGACACCTCAAAAACATGATTTTTAAACGCGTCAACAGCATCTTTTGGCGACGAAAATCGTTGAACACGCATGTTTTTCTTGGTGTGCGGCAATAAAAAGAAGTCATTGGGTGCCAAGTCAGGGCTGCACGGCGGATGACCCACCAATTCGACATTTTGGCCAGTCAAAAAGGCGCTGGTTGCAGCCGTTGTGTGAGAGCTCATATTGTTCATGGTGAACAATGATTCGTCTTCTCTTGTTCAGGCCAGAAATATATATAGTAACCCTCTTATACTACACTTTTTGTGTATTTTCTTTACAAATCATAATTTTTTGTGGACAGACAATGGTTACTTTTAATTTAGAAGCACAAAGGGGGGGGGGGGACTGGACAATAAGCACATATGGGTTAGGCATATAACTTTTTACAATTTTTGCAAATACGAAAAACGGCATACCATAGTCGAATAGAGCATAAAAAAGTATGAACCCCCATTATTTTTTTTTTTGCGAAATTGCAAAAAAGTTTCCGCGCAAAACGAAATTACTTTTTTATCAGAACTGCTGAAAAAATACCAGCACTCAGTAATGCCCGTTGGAATTCTAGAGCTATTTTGGCACTTTTAGCCTTTATACTTATTCCTGAATATCGTTTGCAATTACATATATCCTATTTGTAAGTTTGTGTGCGGTGCTTGGAGCGAAATCTGGTTTTCCGATCATACTTTCAACAAAAATAATTTCGCCACACTACAGAAATCATTGGCCGGCTTCACAAAAGCAAATGAATGTTTTCTCAGACATTGGGTAAATAAACCATCAGTTATTGAGGAAGTTCAGCGAAGTAACATCTGCGCAGAGCGTGCAATTAAAATTGTGCAAGACATTTTACCATTGTGTAAATCATCAGATACTTTAAACTTAAAACTTATTTCATATAACAATTGACAAAAATTTAAAAATAAAAATATTAAAAAATATTAAAAAAAAAATCTGACTTTTTTTTAGAAATCCATTTTTGCGCGGAACGTTTTTGAACCGAAATCACCTAAAAAAGTGATATTCATTACTTGTACAATATTTGCCACCACGTGGTGGTATGCCAAATTTTTCGTAAAAATTAGTTATATGCCTAATATGGGTACTCAAAATAAAGTAAAATTACGAATCTAAACAAAGATTTATTTTGAAGTTTTACCGAGTATAGGAAAGGACACATTGGGTGCAAGGGCTGAAAAAAAGGTGAAGGGTAAATAAGGTTCGACGTTTTTTACTTGATTTATACTTAAAATCATTTTACAAGCTGCAGTTCAAAAAAAACTTAAGTTGCATATTAAAATTTAATTTAATTCATAACAGTCTGAACAGTCTATTTTCATTTTATTTACAAAGAAAAGAAATATTTAAAGAAAATATTTTTTTTATCTTTCCACAAACGTTGGCTTTATCCCTATTTTTCCACTTGCTTCTTAAATCTTTAAATTCTTTTTGATTGAATTATAAGGTACAGGGTGGCTGATGAATATTGCTATATTAAGAATCTTAAATAACTTTTTTTCATGCAATTCATTTTTGTTTTATGCGTGTTAAAGCTCATTCGATTTTGTTAAAGAAAGCTTAATTAGTTTTGAAAATAATGGAATTTAAATGCCTCCTCTCTGCTCGTTAATGCATGTGCGGTTGTTATAGATTTTGGTAGCGGCTTTCATCAGCCACCCTGTAGCTGATTTATATTCTATGCAACATTTTTATATGCGTTTATTATGGCATCACTTCAAATTTCCTCAAATGATGCAACTGTAGTAATGCCACTTTCGTCCAACTCCGCAACTTTGTCGACACCGCTGTTCTTTAAAAATCTGGGATTACATTTTTTTTCGCGTATTTGTTTTAAAGCATTCTAAACTAAATTGTTATCATTGTGATTAAATTGTGAGTTGTATTTTCGTGGGCAATTGTGTGAAGAAAAATTGAAAAGTAAGGTTTACAACAGTAGTTCTCATTCGTTTGGGGAGAGCCTGGCCTCACAGAGTTCGGTTTTACTTTCAACAATTGCAGCAAAGCTTTCTGAAGAGGGTTGTCACGGACCCGAAATCATGATAAAAGCAGTGTATAGCCACGAAAATCCATGTCACTTTGCCATTTTGTTAAAAACTTGTCTTCTATTTAAATATAGATGCAAGAGGTCTTGAGCCGGTTAATCCCTGTTCAATGTGTAAAAGCAAGAGACCGAAATAAAACAAACGAGCTAAACATATTGCTGGATCTTTAAAATACTCTAGTAAAGTAAAAAATCGCTTGTCTTTTCTTTCAAGCTTCTAAAATCTTTTTACCCACAGCTGTCGCCTCTGGTTTTCGCCTTAGCAGATAGACTACAGATGTGGACCGCCGACTCCTGATGGTAGTGTGCAAAACTGGCAAGGGCATTAAAGTCAGGCTCAACTCCAGTGTAGATCATCTAACAAGCCGTGTGTGCCCACCTCGTAAATGTCGGCGACTTTACGGATAAGAGACTTAAAGCTAAGCCATGTAAAAACCGTTCAGAGCCGGCGTTTAACAGTAGGTCATTGAATTTAAGAATTGAATCGTCCACAGCTGAATTTATATTTTGTCGGTAAAGCGTTTACACTTATCTTTAATCCATAGCTCAATTAGTTCTAAATCGAGGAGAGCTTTTTTATAGAATTTAAAAATTTAAAAAGTTCCAACATTGGAACTATTGACTTCCACTTGGTAGTAATAGAAAATATGAATTTCCAGGGAATCCCGGATAAATTTCCTGAGAAACACTAAATAAAAAATGACCGGGATCCTGTAGTGAACCCCTTATTTGCATAAAATTCCGATCCCTGGTCTTAAGTAATAAACTTGGACGATTGAAATTCCGAGTGACACTAATAGCGGCCAAGTAAATCAACCAACCAAAGAAGGCATCATAGAAATAGCATCAGATTTCGTCGCTAAATTGCTTTAGCTTGGTGTCATTTAGCGCTGGCCCGGTGAAATTGCGCTTACGAGTTTATATACCGCGCCATTCAACTAGCCTACCAACTCGCCCCCAACATGACCATAAACCCTTCAGATTTAAATTTCCTCGCCAGATTCAAATTTCCTTCCAATATTTACCCCTCAGCCCAATTGCCACTATAAATATTTTAAAGTTTGTTTCTAAATTACGCACACCCATTGTTTGAGTTTGAAAGTTTTCACGCCAACGCCACTGTCCACAAATCGCTCTGCATGCAACAGGTTGCCCAACTCCGTCTGCCCAATAAAACATAAAGAAAAAAAAAACACGTAAGTCTGCTGAAGAATGATGGGGTAATGGGAGGATGGTTGTGGTGTTGGTGACCCAATAATTATTGGAAATTGAGAGTGAAACTCAAAATGCTGCTTTGTTGCCATTATTATACGAACGAGCAGCCAACACAAGAATTTTATACAAAATAACTTAAATGCCACAAGCGAGAATGATGATGGTGGTGGTGGCGACGGTAAAGTGTGGAGCATAAAACAAAAGCCATAACATGACGGTCGCCTCCTCCTGCGCTCTCCGCCCCTTGCTGGGCTCTAATGCCAAAGTCTGCGGATGGAACATGAAATTCTTACCTCAAAATAAGCCCAAATGCCTTGGAGCTTGTTGGTGTTTCTTTTGTGCGTTTTGGCCCCCGCCTCCGAAAACGTCTAGAGCTTTCCTACAAATCAATGAATTACTTTTGGATCAAACAGCAACAAACAACAACAAGCACCTAGCAGATTTTAACTAATAATATTACAGATTTGAACGCATGCTGGACGCACGCGACATGGAATGGTTGTTGGTTTGTTGGCTTTTTGGGCTGCAATGAATCCCAAGTTGGAGTTGAGTTTTAAATGAGTTTTTGCGTGTCACAGAGCTAGTTGGTGCTGTTGTATGTATTTATTATCAAATGATTGGTTGCGTGTCTTATCAAGGCGATAATAAAAAATAATACACTCGATGGTGGGGCTGCTGATGATGATGATGATCGATTGAGTCTGATAATCCCCTAGTGATGCTTCAGCCACAGCGAAACGAGTGAAATTTTCCAAGCTGTTATTATTTAATCAGTCGTTACAATTATTTGTGTTTGCTGGCATTTATGCCTTTTCGGCTTCGTCTACGCGCGGTTGCCATTAAGGATGTATCGGGTATATTAACTACACGCAATTTCTCTTTAATCGTTTCGCAAAACTCAAACCCCCAAAACACTTTCACTGTTCGCACTGGTTTGCAGTTGCCTTGGTCTGTTTCTCTGTCCGCATTGTGTTGTGCTGTACGTTTATTTTTGTTTGAATTTGAAATCTATACCAAAAGTTGACTGGCGATGATGATGATTTCTAAGGAATTTTAAGTGATTCCATACAAAATGGTTTCCAACGGCAGGCAGACAAAAGACAAACAACAAACGGGCAATGAAAATAAAATTGAACGTATTTTTGCAATTTGTTTCCACTCTTTTGTTTGACACACCCCAAAAAATGCTTGAACGCGTCTTCGCGTTCGTTTACGAAAATAAAGACTTCTTTTGTTTCGATTTGTTCGCTTTAGTTTGTTTTTTCAAGTTTTTCGTTGTTGTTTGATTTCGGTCTTTTTTCGTGTTTTGCTCTGTGGAGGCGCGTCAAGCCCTTGGATGACATATTTTTGTAATGACTTCAAATGTTTTAGTTTTATTATTTTTTTGGATCACATTTAAGTTTGCGATGATGTGGAAATGCGTCTTGTATCATGAGCCTGATCCTGAGACATGCAGAAATTCCATGCGTCGTTATGCTAAACAAAAGACTTAAGCAACGAACCTTATGTCAAGTCATAAGGAATTTCGCATCAGCCTGACTTACACCAACCGGAGGAGGACAAGGACGATTAGGCGGACGATAACAAAACGTCACACTACGGTTGAATAGGGGAGCTGTCGAGGTTCTACAACCTCAACTCTGAAAGTAGGTTTTGGTTTTTGGCCTTAGCAGTTTGTCTAACGAGGTGAACCGACGCGATGTGATGGTAGTGTGCACAATTGGCATGCACGTAAAGCCGGGTTCAACTCCATGTTAGAACATCAAACAATTTTTCAGCGGTAGGTGCCCACCTCGTAAATGCTAGCGACTTTACGCCATTAACTTCTCTATAAAATGCATACGAAGTTCGGAGCCGGCGTTACGCAGTAGGCCCCGGTCAGTGGGCATTAAAAATTATATCGTGCACTGATTTGCGATGAGTTTCCTTCCGTTTGTTACTTATGGGATGTAGGTGGAATTAAGCGGTGGAATAGGTCGCAAGGGCTACATTGGATTTTCAGTGTATTCCAAGGGGTTATTAAAGTCTGAAATAAAATGGGTAGATGTACGATGTCATATTTATGTTACGACATGTAAGCAATTGTGTAGTTTTTTACTGTATCTTTTTGATTTAGGGCATTCCTTATTTGTGTTTCGCTTACGAGGGCTGCTATATTATATTTCTGGCCTAATAATGAAAATGCGAATATTTATAATCAAAAATGGTTTTATTATTTTTCAAAGTATTCTCCAGCATGATTTATGCACTTTTGCATAAGCTCAAACCAATTGTCGAAGCACTTTTTTCACTCCCATTGAGACATCCCCAAAACAAGGTTTTTAAACGCTTCAACAGCAACTCCTTGCGACGAAAATCGTTGACCAGGCATTTTTTTCTTAATGCGCGGGAATAAAAAGAAGTCATTGGTTGACAAGTCAGGGCTGTACGGCGGATGAACCATCAATTCGACGTTTTGGCCGGGCAAAAAGGCGCTGGTTTAAGCCGATGTGTGAGAGCTCGCGCTCTCATGGTGCACCATGATTTGTCTTCTCTTGTTCGTTTTTTGAATTTCTCCGAAGACTTCAGGCAAACAAATTGTGGTGAATCACTCAGAATTTCGACTGTCCTACGTTGCTCAAGCGGAACAGTCGCCATATGACCAGTTTTGCCGAAGAAACAGGCGACCAGTTGCTTCGAAGTGCTTCTTCCACGAACAACTTTCGTTGGATTTTGCTCGACTTCAAAGACCCACACGGTCGATTGCTGTTTTGTTTCGTTCTCATATGCATAGATTCATGATTCGTCACCTGTGACGATCTTATAAACGTTTTTTGCAGCACCGCGATTGTATTTTTTCAAAATTTCTTTGCACCAATCGACACGAGCCTTTTTTGGGGCGAATTTGAAATTGTGCGGGATCCAACGAGAACAAACCTTTTTTACGGCCAGGTGTTCATGCAATATCGAAGGAATGCTGGTGGAAGAAATGCCCAAGGATGCCATTATCTCACGGTATGTCACATGACGATCTTGCATTATCAGTTCACGCACGGCATCAATGTTCTCTGGCACAACGGCCGCTTTTGGACGACCTTCATGACCTTCGCCTTTGAGCGAGCGTCGGCCACGATTGAATTCATTAAACTAGTTTTTCACAGTTTTAGAGGATGGTGCTTCATCGCCTTACAAAGATTTAAGTTTATCGATGTACTTTTGTCCTGATAATCCACGTCGAAAGTAGTGAAAAATGATCGCACGAAAATGTTCACGAGTTAATTCCATTTTTTGCCAAATTGATTTGTTCAAGTCAGTGTAAACAACACAAATGATAGTCGTACGTCAAAACGTTCTGAGTACGTTTATGCTAAAAAATGTCAAACTTTCCAATGTTTAATGTCAGATGGCGCCAGGCAACTCTTAGTGTTGCCTAGGCCAGAAATATATTTGTGACAGCGCATAGAGAAAGGGACCTAAGGGTAAAAAAAATCAATTTTCACTTTTTTTTTGATGTGGACAACATCTGAGCATCGAATGAGACCGATCCCATGCCCCAAAAGTGTTCCCTCCCAGAGATATGCGCGTTTTATGAAAGTGATGGTACACCAAAGATACACGTATTTAAATCTTTAAGATGGCTCTCCTGAACAAAATTGGGTTTTTCCCTTAGGTCCCTTTCTATTTTGTCATTTTAAAGATTATGTTCCTTTCTATTTGCCCTTAGAATAGTCGACTTCACTTTCATAAAACTCGCATATCTCTGGGAGGGAACACTTTTGGGACATGGGATCGGTCTAATTCGATGCTCAGATGTTGTCCACATCAAAAAAAATGTGAAAAGTTGATGAAAAGTTTTGTTCAGGAGAGCCATTTTAAAGATTAGGCCCCTTTCTATTTGCGCTTAGAATCGTCGACTGCACTTTCATATAACGCACATATCTCTGGGAGGGAACACTTTTGGGGCATGGGATCGGTCTCATTCGATGCTCAGATGTTGTCCACATCAAAAAGAAAAAAAAGTGAAAATTGATTTTATTACCCTTAGGTCCCTTTCTCTATGCGCTGTCCCATATATTCACCCTCGTAATTGTACGCTTTTAATATTCCTTTTCTTTAAAAAGTGTTATCCATTGCTTCCCTCTGGGGATGACCGCAGAATATCCTTCTCTCTAAAAACTTTTGAATCATTGGACCACGTGCCTCAATAAATTTGACAACCGCAACAAAGAAATTTCAAATATTTTCCTTAAAAATTAGATAAGTCTTTCTTGCACGACAACATCAACATCCATAGAAACCAGGTTATTAGCCAGAAAATCCCCATGGAGTAGATCAACGTCCAATTGATTTTCACAAACACTTACTAATTTGTAACGACAACACAATGCAACGCAAGCCATTCAACTCGAGTTGTGTTCTTTGAAAATGTTGTGGGGTGCAATTAACAAATTGTCTATTTAAAAAGTAATTCAGGCGAATTCTTAAAAAGAGAATGGCTACAAATCAGAAGGATAATGAGTGGCCAGTCTGTCTGTCCATGAAAGAATACAAAAAAAACACCAAAGTGGGAGGCCAGGTTGGAGGTTTACAATTGTAAAAATTCATTTGTAGTTAATCTTCTTTCGATTAATGTTTGTTATTGCAAAAGTGTTAATTATTAATAAGACGCATTACCTGATTCGTTTCCGTTTCCTACCCGCGCAACCCTGCCTTCCTGTTTCCCAACTGAGTTTTCATGTATTTTTTGATTTTTTTTTGGATTGTTTTGTGTTTCTGTTCAATTCAATTGTGTCTCTCCTTTGGCGTGGAGATGGCGTTTGCTGTTCATTCATACACTCGTTCATTCATTTGGGTTTTAATGAATTTCGTTCAGGTTGGAGGAGGAGGTGATTGTTGGCTGGTGTGCGAGCACATCCATCGCCGGAATGGATGTAATTGCGGTTTTACATGCAATCGTCGGAGGAGAGCAGACAGAAACCTAAAAGATAACCAACCAAGCCTGGCTGGCTATACAATGGGGTCTGAGTGAGTGACTGACGACTGACTCCATACAAATAATAATAACTTTGTTATGCATTGGCATTTGTTGCTGTTGTCGTCGTCGTCGTTGCTGTTGTTGTTGTTTTATAATAATATTGTTTTTTATTTTTTTTATTATTTGTGATGTCTGCCTTGTTTGCGTTGTTTATTTTACATTTGTACTTTGTGTGTGTTCATTTCATTTCGTTTCTTCTCTTCTTAATTATTGTATTTGTGCAGTGAATGGTGTGAAAAATGGTGGAAGTTGTAATTTTTGTTTTTCTGTTTTCAATACTTTATGTTTTCAAACATGCAATCGTTGTTTCGCACCGAAAAATAATAACAAAACACAACAAAAAAAAAACAGAACAAACGTACGAATGGCAAATATTATTAACTTAATAATATTGTTAATTAATTTGAAATTAAAGAAAAAGTTTGTTTGCAGGGTTTGCAATTGCATTGAACAATTGAGAGGGGGCTTGGAGCGTTGAATACAAAAGACTTAAGCAACGAACTCGATTTGAGCTAAATTCGTCTACAGGTAAAGTTTTCCAAAAAAAAATGAATTGTAAACTAAAGGGTGGTTAAGTTTTAAGGGCCGATGCTGAATGTGACACCTGATCAGAAAAGTATTCACTGCGGCGTGAACGGTTAAAATTGGCATAGCTTCAATTATTCAATTCAATTTATTTTATATAATATTACAAGTGCTCAATACTATTTACAATGTAAAGAGTTTAAGAATATTCCTTGTTCTTCTTAGTTATTAATAATAATGTGAATATAAAATTAAAGTTTTAAATACGAGGGTGACCGCAAAACTAACTGGCCTGGCACATTTTCTGTTTTACTAGCAACTTTTTAGATTTTTTAAAAGCAATCTCCTATAAGCCATCTGTCAAAATTTCCGAAATATTTAATGATTATTTTCTTTGTTACAGGTGATTGAAGTAAACAAGTTTTATAATTTTTGAAAAATGGAAAATAAAGACTTTCGTGCGGTAATTAAACACTTTAATATGAAAGGTTATACGCCACAATGAATCAAAGATGAATTGGAGTCTGTTCATGGTGATAATGCACCATCATACTCCACCGTGCAATCCTGGGTTCAACAATTTAAAATGGCTCGTTCAAGTACGGAAGATGAACAACGCTCTGGAAGACCGAAAACTGCTACTACTATTGAAAACATTAGAAAAATATTTAATGAAGTGTTTAAAGATAGACGAATAAAGCTCAGAGAACTTGCTGATATTGTTAAAATACACGAAAAACAAGTTTGGAGTATTTTACATGA
The DNA here is from genome assembly GCA_963513945.1 of Hydrotaea diabolus. Classification (NCBI taxonomy): domain Eukaryota; kingdom Metazoa; phylum Arthropoda; class Insecta; order Diptera; family Muscidae; genus Hydrotaea; species Hydrotaea diabolus. The sequence continues at coordinate 173,761,096 of OY740719.1, forward strand.
TGAACTCCACATGAAAAAGCTATCCGCAAGATGGGTGCCGCCGCGTTTGTTGACTTTGCCCCAAAAAATCGTCCGTTGGACCAATTCCGAGGAGCTTAAAGCGATTTATCAGCGTAATCCTATAGAGTTCTTGCGCCGATTCATAACTGTTGATGAAACATGGATCCATCACTACATCCCAGAATGCAAAGAACAGTCAAAACAATGGATAGAAGCTGCTAAAAGTGGTTCCAAGAAGGCGAAAACTGTTAAGTCAGCAGGAAAACTAATGGCCACAGTATTTTGGGATGCAAGGGGTATAATATTTACTGATTATCTTGAGAAAGGAAAAACTATAAGTAGTGAATATTATTGTACATTATTGGATCGCTTGAGTGAAGAAATCAAGATAAAACGACCGCATTTAGAAAAAAAAGTTCTTTTTCATCAAGATAATGCTCCTTCACACACTGCATTTTTAACTCAACAAAAACTGGCCGAATTACGATTTGAAATTGCTCCGCATCCACCATATAGTCCAGATTTCGCTCCTTCTGATTATTGCTTGTTTCCAAATTTAAAAAAATTCTCGGTGGCAAAAATTGTTCGTCCAATAGCGAGGTTATTGCTGAAACTGAGGCATATTTTGAAGGTCTTGAAAAATCTTATTTTTAGGATGGAATTAAAAAACTTGAAAAAACGTTTGATGAAGTGTATTGAGTTGGCAGGAGATTATGTTGAAAAATAAATAAAATTAATTCCAAAAAAGCGGTTCTTTTTATGTTAGGCCAGTTACTTTTGCGGTCGCCCTCGTACATTGGCCTAGTGCACTCGAGATTGTGATTGTGGAGTGAGAGAATGAACAATTAGAAGGCAACAAAGGAAATATTAAGTGCAGACTAGAGCGAAAAATCAGCGACTCAATCCTAGTACATCAACTCGTCATTATTTCACACGGAACTTTTCGCGAAGAACTCGAATTATTCGCATTTAAGATGTAATTGAAGGTACATGACTATTCTTTTAAAACTCTCAGTTTAAGTCTTAGAGCTGTTAGAAAGGACAAATATAGGGTGGACAATTTAACATTTGAATCGGTTGTTAAAAAAAGTATTGACAATTTTTTTAAAATCTGGTTTTATTGAAAAAGGTTGATCCGTGTTATTTAATAACGGAACACAATATCATTCGTATGACTACCACAACTGGCTTGGCAGTACCTCATCCGATCCACCCAACTTTTAAGTACATTTTCGCTTATTTCGGGTCGAATCTCTTCAATGGTAACTTCGATTTCATGTTTCTACCCTTTTATTGTCTCTGAATGCTTAGCGTAACATTTATCCTTAATGGCTCCCCATAGAAAATAATCCAAAGGGCTGAAATCACAGCTCCGAGGCGGCCAATTGACATCTCAATTTCTGCTGATTGATTATTCGATTTTCAAAAAGAGTGCGTAAAATATCGACGGTTGCGAAAACAATATGTTGCCCATGCCATTCTCTTGACTTTTTGGAAACAAAAATTTCTTTTGGTTGGTGTGGTAACGCTCACCGTTGACGGTAACGGCGCACAGTGGTTCAGGATCGATTTTCAGCGGCCAAAATTCTACAACTTTTGATCTAGTAAATATTTTTGTGTTCAGTATAAAGGACAGTTGTAGCCAAGGACGCAAGGATTACAGCATGTGTACGATGGCTCAAGTCAAATAACAAATACGACAAATGTGGACAACAGACAGTTTCAACATTAGTCACGTCCCGAACGTCTAAAGAAGAAATAGTCAGTTAAGAGCGTAGTGGAACTTTAAAAATATAGTGGCTTTCTGGAAATTCTAACATTGGCGGCATCGAAAACCAGGCTGTAGACATAGACAAGGTCATTTCGTTACAAAAATAAAAAAAACGACACTTCGGACGGTAACATCTCCAAAACGCTTTGAGGAGACCCAGATGGAATATGATCGAGTAACCGCCCACTCACCTCTAAAAGCACTTGGTTTTTTTTTCTGCATTGGAAGAGTGCGAGGGGGGTAATCGAAACGTTAGAGCATTTTCTTTGTCAATGCCTAGCTTCCACGAGATCGTGACTAATTTTTTCGGCCAATGTGACAAGCCTAGAGCACGCTAAGAGGATGTGTTGGATGAGAGCGCACAACCAATAGGGAAGGGCCCCTCTACAAGAGGAAACTTCTCTCAAATCAGTGAGCTGTGCACGATACAATTCATATCCTTACTGACCGGGACCTACTTTTCAATGCCGGATCCAAACGGCTAATTTATTTTTAATAAAGAAGTTTTTACGTGGCTTAGAAATATGGTCCGGCAATAAAAGCACAATAATTTATCATTGGAAATGGTTTTATTGTTTTTCAAAATAATCTCCTTTAAGATCAATACACTTTTGCATGCGCACAAACCAGTTTTCGAAGCACTTTTTCCACTCCGATTGAGACACCTTCAAAACATTATTTTTGAAAAACGTTGACCACGCATTTTTTTCTTGATGCTAGGGAATAAAAAAAAGTCATTGGGTGCCATATCAGGGCTGTACGGTGGATGGCCCATCAATTCGACATCTTGAGTGGTCAAACTTCGTTTCAGCTGATGTGTGGGAGCTCGCATTGTCGTGATGCAAAATGATCCGTTTTCTCTTATTATCTTTCCTCATTTCTTCGAACACGGTTGGCAAACAGTTGATTGTATACCACTCAGAATTGACCGTCCTACGTTCCATTAAAGGCACTGTGGCAACATGGCCGGTTATACCGAAAAAAACGCAATCATTTGCTTCGATGTACATCTTCCACGAACAACTTTTGTTGGATTTGGCTGGTCTTGAAAGACCCATACGGTCGATTGCTGTTTTGTTTCGGGTTCATATGTATGGATCTATGATTCGTCACCTGTGACAATGTTATGCACTGCCTTTGAGCTAGCGCAGTTATACTTTTTTTCCACATCTCTTTGCACCAATCCATACGAGCCTTTTTTGAGCATTCGTCAAACAATGTGGGATCCAACGAGAACAGATTTTTTTCACGGCCAAATGAACATGCAATATCTTATTGATGCTTGTCATACTAATGCCCAAGGATGCCTCAATCTCACGGTATGTTACATGACGGTCTTGCTTAATCAGTTCACGCACAGCATCGATGGTTTTCGGCAAAGTGAACGAAGTTGGACGTCCTTCACGAAATTCATACTGGAGCGAATGGCGTCCAAGACTGAACTCATGATACCAGCGATTACAAGTGGATTTTGATGGTGCTTCATCGCCAAAAGTCGCAACAAGTTGATTTAAACACTCTTGGGTCGATAACCCACGCCGAAAATAGCACGAAAATGTTCACGGGATAATTCCATTATTTGACTGAGATGAATTTTTCAATTCGCCCTCAAATGACAAAACGTTCCGAGTGAAGTTACGCTAAAAAATGTCAAAGTTTCCAATGGAAGTACCAGTTTTCAACTGGGAACAGTGATATTGGCAGAACTCGAAATATAAATAGCAACCCTCGTATGTATAAGTACTCGTAAAGTCGCCGGCATTTACGAGGCGGAGAACCGCCGCTGGAAAATTGTAAGATGTTCGTACCCGGGGTTCAACCTAGTTCGTACCCGGGGTTCAACCTTGCATGATAGTCGTGACTCTTCCATCACGCCATGGTGGATTGTTATATTCAACATTGGATAGGAGGTATATTCACTTTGTCATTCCGTTTGAATCACCTCGAAATATGGGTACATACGAATCCATAATAGAGGAATATAAGCTCCGACACGGTCATACTGAATCTACTTACCTAGAAACATTAAATGAACCTTTAGCTACATTTTGGCCACATAACATCGCCTAATCCAGCTAAACGGACTTTTGATGAAAAAAAGGCGACGGCAATAAACCCGTAGTATAGAAAGAGCCAGGCTTGAGTGAAAGGTTTCCTGCCAAATTATTTGGTGCTGTAAAAGGATAGGGTGGTTTACAAGCAAATATTGTTCAAATATCGCGTGATCAGTCTAGAGGTATTTTTTCAAAACAAAAAAAAATTCAAATCAAGTGTGGAATCTTTGTTGTTCATTCGAAAGGACATTTATGCCATTTATTTTTTAAATATAATTTCCTTTAAATGTTAATCGCGACGAAGTCTCAGCGTGTCTATTCGGAAGGTCCAATTTTGGATGACTCGTTCGAGCATTTCGACCGGTATGGCGTTCATGACATGCGTAATGTTGGCTTCGAAACCTACTTTTTAGCTGGTTTGTCAGCGTAGACTTTGGACTTTACGTGGCCCCAAAGAAAAAAGTCTAAGGTGTGATATCACTCGATCTATGCGGCCAACTCACCTGTCCAAAACGTGAAATTAGCTGCTTTTCGAAATGACCTCTCAATAGATCCATTGTTTGAGCAGCTGTGTGGCAAGTGGCACCAAATACCGCCGAGATTAAGGGCTTCAATTTCAGCTAGCAAAAAGTCCGATATCATGGCGCGATAGCCAGCACCATTCACGGTTACGTTCCGGCCATCGTCATTTTTGAAAAAATATGGACCGATGATTCCACCAGCCCATTAACTGCACCAAACCATGGGTTTCTCTGGGTATAATGACAGCTCTTGAACCTCTTATGGTTGCTCTTCAGCCCAAATGCGGATATTTAATTTATTGGCGTTGCCGTTGAGCCTGAAAGGAGCCTCATCACTGAATAAACCGTTGTTCGAAAACAGCGGATCTTCTCGTTTTTAATTTCCATAATTCAGTTGCACAATTTGGAGGCGTTGATGCTTTGTTAGTCTTTCTATGATAAAATGGTAAACCATACTGAAAAGAATAAAAATAAAGTTTAACGCAACTAATGCGTAAACTCTGAAAAAACCCCTATGGAAAAATACCTCTAGATGGATTACCCTATACATAAAACTAAGGAATTCACTTAAAAATATGTGTACAATTATCCGAAATATAGAAAAACCTTGTTAAGTTTGGCCAGACCAAATCTTATACTTCATTGTTGAGCTTAAAAACGGGTACGTGTTTTTCGCTGTACCTTTAGTCCCTTTAAGGAAAACATTTTCCGCCCTAGGTCAATTTTAGAACATTTTCAATTTCAAATAGCTGTTGACTATAAGCTATCATCGTGCCAAATTTTGGGATCCTAGCTTACATCGTTTGATAGCATTTGAGCGGACGAACTGATCGTCATTAAGTTTTACTCACCCTTCTTCGTTGGAGGATTTAGCAAAGATTGTTACGTTTTTACCAACTTCTGGTGGTTACATCATTTTACTTTTATGTTTCATTTCTAAGCTATGTTTCTAATAATATCCAATTCATCTGTTATGATGGTTATCATCCGACCAAAGAGACAGACGTTTACGTTACGTCAGCAACAACTCGGCTGTTTGAAATGTGCGAAGTTTTACAATGTTGGCGAGAAATGATTGTGATAAAAGAACCATATCATAAAGCAGATTGGCGTTTTTTTTCCTTCCTGTCATAAAAACTAAAAAAGAAGATGCGCTACACCTGATAAATATTACGCCGCCAACACCAATTTGAGTGTTCTCAGCTCCAACGCAAATGAAGAACCGACTCGGAAGACGGCAAAAACCAAAAAAAAATATATATGAAGCCGCCCTTTTTGTTTATCAATATTTCAAAAAGCAAGAGCAACAACAGCAAAAAATCAAAACAAAAAATATTAAAGTATAAAAACTCATCTTCCGTTGGCTGGCAGCACTCCTCCAATACCCGCCGACACTCTGACGCATCTCTTGGAAGATGTATGGTAGACGCGGCCGGCCCGGTTGCCAGCGAGCGAGTGCATGTGTTTGTGATAGATATGATCAGAGCTTTGTTTGAAAGCGTTTAAAGCGATCTTTAGTACGTGATATTGTTAAAAGGTTTTAATTGAAGCCTCTCAATTCATAAGCCCAGGCCAAGAAGACCGGCATATGCACACTCCCCTACAGATGCCATGGATGGCTGGTTGGCTGGTTGTTTGCAAGTGAATGAAATGATTCACTCGCCACGGCTGCAAAGTTCCGAAATGCTAAAAACTGGTAGCACTCTATAACGTCTGGAGACTAAATATTACGTGGATGTAAGATTCCTTCACATGCCTATAACAGGTGGTGGGAGGGGGACGACCGACCGACCACGACGACGACTTGCTTTTTCAAACACCTTCTGTTCGTTGGTTGCACCATCAAATGTTGGCTGACGGTGGGTTGTTATTTTTCTGATTAAACTAATTTCGTTTGAACAGACACTGACGGACGGACAAACCGACGAGCGAACGGTCGCACTCATATTGTCTTTGGCATATCGTAAGTACGTATATTGTCGCTAACCTTATGTTGTTCAACTTTACCTCCTGCACCTCCTGTTGGCTCGGTCTTCAAGGCACAGACGACTCAGGGTCTTGCGTTTAATTTTGCTCTGGCCATGGTGTTGTGTTGACTGCGCTCCATCCTAAAGTTATTTTAATAAACTGATGTACGTGAGCGGAATTTTCATAGTTTCCTACAAAACAGAACAGGACACAACATCGGCAGCTACATCAGTAATAACTCCAACATGATTACATTTCAGGCTGTCCGGCTTCATTCTAAACACACCCGACGAGTAGACCTCAATTTACGTAATAGGCATACCGACCGGCCGATTTGGCCTGGCCGCCTGCCTAGAGACGAGACCGGTCATCCGTCAGACCAGCAACAACAACAACTTCACGCTGCCGACCAACGCAACACAACACATTTCACTGCGCTATAATCGATTCGTTTCGTTTCGATCATCATCCAAGCAAGCAGCCATCGATCCAGCCAGCCAGCCATCCATCCCACCATGCAAACATTCCTTGTCTGTCGTTTCCATTCATGTTGTTCGATATGAACAAAGTTTATAATTTAACAGTAGCCCAGTACAACAAATATTACAACAATTTCCTAAAAGACTTCTGTCCGCGCTGATTGCGGCGGCTGCAGCAACAGTAGCCCCTTTTTCGAGCAATCACTGCAGCCAGCAACAACATAATATACTTTAATGATAATAATAGTTTATTAACAACACCAGCATCATGACAACAACAACAACAACGACAACTGAAAACAGACATTGTTGTTGCTGTTTTTATAAAGAAAGTCCAAGATATTATGACACATCGTACATGCACACGACTTTGTGATTTAGAAGTGCATTAAGGTGACCTTTCGATAATTGTCCTTTGACACAGTTGGGACATGATTTTGATTTTTATTAAACCTAAATTTGGAAAAGCCTTTCATTGATCATATAAATGCGCTTTTCAGTATGCTTCTTAGTAGTAATTGTGTAATTATGGGCCTCATTTTATGGAGGGCTTTGTATGAGAAGAAAAACAAAAGACTTAAGACACATACCTGTTTAAAGGAGATGCCAGCTTTTGTTTAAAGATTTTTTGCCGATTAAAAACTCAACTTTTGAAGACCCAACCTGTTGCGAATTTTGCTTTAAGACCTAAAATTATTTACTAAAAATGTTTAGTTGACGTCCCAGCCTGTTGCGGAATTTGCTCTAAGACCTCACATTATTCGCTTTAAAGGTTCAATTGACTTGGCAATTTTCTCAGTTTGGCCTTAGACCAGCTTGGAATGGACAATGAATAAAGTCGAAAAATTATCATTTCTGACGAAGCGAATTTTCAGCTCGGCGGCTAAGTAAACAAGCAAACTCTACAACTGGAAAGAACCCATATGTGACGCGCAAAATAGAAAGGGACCTAAGGATAAAAACTAGTTTTGTTCAGTAGAGCCATTTTAAAGATTTAAATACGTGTATCTTTGGTGTACCATCACTTTCATAAAACGCGCACATATCTGGGAGGGAACACTTTTGGGGCATAGGATCGGTCTCATTCGATGCTCAGATGTTGTCCACATCAAAAAAAAAGTGAAAATTGATTTTTTTACCCTTAGGTCCCTTTCTCTACGCGCTGTCACATATGTAAAGGACGTGAAACCAACGAATCCACTGTATAGACCAAGTGTGGTGTGGATTAAGCAGCTTTGGCACCAGTCGCCCTCTATTCTATGAATAAGCTGCTGGAAAAGCCATATCGGTTAACGGTGGGCGCTACAGAGGCATGAACGAACTATATATTTCTGGCAAAGGCAACACAAAGTGTTGCCTGGCGCCATCTAACATTTCCATTGGAAAGTTTGACATTTTTTAGCATAAACGTACTCAGAATGTTTTGACGTACGACCATCATTTGTATTGTTTACAGTGACTTTAATTAATTTGGAATTAACTCGTGATCATCTTCGTGCGATCATTTTTCACAACTTTCGACGTGGATTATCAAGACAAGAGAGCATTGATGAACTTAAATCTTTTTATGGCGATAAAGCACCATCCTATAGCACTGTGAAAATCTAGTTTAATAAATTCAATCGTGGCCGATGCTCGCTCAAAGATGAAGGTTGTGAAGATCGTCCAAAAACGGCCGTTGTGCCAGAGAAGATTGATGCCGTGCGTGAACTGATAATGCAAGATCGTCATGTGACATACCATAAGATAGAGGCATCCTTTGACATTTCCTCTACCAGCATACAATCGATATTGCATGAACACCTGGCCGTAAAAAAGACTTGTTCTCACTGGATCCCGCACAATTTGACAAGCGCTCAAAAAAAGGCTCTTGTGTCGATTAATGCAAAGAAATTTTGAAAAACTACAATGGCGGTGCTTCAAAAGACGTTTATAAGATCGTCACAGGTGACGAATCATGGATCTATGCGCATGAGCCCGAAACAAAACAGTAATCGAGCGTGTGGGTCTTCAAAGACGAGCCAAATCCAACGAAAGTTGTTCGTGGAAGCAGCACTTTGAAGCAAATGGTCGCCTGTTTCTTCGGCAAAACTGGTCATGTGGCGACTGTTCCGCTTGAGCAACCTAGGACGGTCAATTCTGAGTGGTAAACCACAATTTGTTTGCCTGACGTCTTTGGAGAAATTCGAAAAACAAACAAGAGAAGACGAATCATTGTGCACCATGACAATGTGAGCTCTCACACATTGGCTCAAACCAAAGCCTTTTTGACCGGCCAAAACGTCGAATTGATCCGCCGTACAGCCCTGACTTGGCACTTATGACCTCTTTTTATTCTCGCACATCAAGTAAAAAATGCGTGGTCAACGATTTTCATCGCCAGGAAATGCAGTTGAAGCGTTTAAAAACCTTGTTTTGGAGGTGTCTCAGTCGGAGTGGAAAAAGTGCTTCGACAATTGGTTTGAGCGCATGCAAAAGTGTATAAATTATGCCAGAGAATACTTTGAAAAACAATAAAACCATTTCTGATGATAAATATTCGCATTTCATTATGAGGCCAGAAATATTAATAGCAGCTCTCGTGGTCGCAGATGAAACACATGGACTTGGAGGATCATTGGCATCAGTAGGATGGCTCCCCATACAATCTTTGAGCGCAAAGTTCGTGTTACCAGATACCCTGGAAATGTCAATTGGCCACTTCAGAGCTGCGCTTTAATTTTCATAGACTGTATTGTGAGGCCCCATTTGGTGAGGATTACATAAACAATTTTTTTAATTGACAAACACTCAGGGACTTCCTTTAATTATGTAATGCATTGCGCTGGTGGGCAGAAAGTAAGGAAGCGTTGGTGGAAAATAGGGAGCACTGTTTATTGACATTTGTCTTGTATTGCTGGATGTCGTAACTGGTGGTTAATACATTTGCCGGAAGTCGATTCCACGTACGGATAGTACGGGCGAAAGAAAATATGATCTGCAGTGTACTATGCGGTCGACTGGCCAATCGATAATAAACGAGTGTGAATTTCTGGAGAGTCGCGTATTCCTGCCGAACATCCGGAATAATATCAGGAATAAATCGACGAATGACAGATGAGAACACACCATGGAAGTAAGGATAGAACAGCAACATACCACCCACATTCCGACGCTGATCAAAGAAGACGTTGGATCCCCTTTTATCTCCAGTCATCACCATCGCTTTCCTTTGATCACAATCAAGTAACTCCAAGGATGTTCTTTGAGCATCTGCTCATATATGGGAGTTGCATTCTATCTTCGGCCTTATCTAGGTTGTTTAGATCAAATGCCTTTGAGATATCCAAAGCCACGATCTTACTCTCACCAAACTGGTATATAGACTGACTCCTACGTTCCGAAACGACTGACTCCTACGTTCCGAAAGGAATGCCATCAGGTCTCCCGTATGGCGATTTTTACGGCAGCCATACTGGCGATCATTTAGTATGTCATTGGTAGACATTGCTCGTAAATAACCATTTCACGCCTAAGCACTCTGGCACACGAAGTTCTTGCCTGTTAAAGCAGCACTTCAGTATTGGGATTTTTGCTCAACGCCAATTTCTGAAAACCCCCTCTTTAGATCTGACAGCATTTCTGGTCAAACATACTGATTTTGGCGACATAACTTTAGTTGAAATAATTCAAGTTCTTAAAGGAAGTATCTGGCAAGCTATTTCTGAGAGCCAAAAGTCGTCACCACTTAAGTCCCTCAACATTTCATTAAGGAGCAAGGGGAAACTTCATTCAAATCGAAAAAAATGTGACCAAAACCTACCGTTTTACTCCGGCACCGAAGGCATAGCATTTATAGAAAAGTTAATTCATGGCTTTGAGGGATTAATCTGCTACTCGTAAAGTCACCAGCATTTACGAGGTGGGAAACCATCCGCTGAATAAATTGTTAGATGTTCGTAGCTGTAGTTGAAGCTGGTGAAAATTTAGTTGATAGGATGCGCTACTGCGAAACTAGCCGAGTCAGCCACATGCTTAAAATTGTATTCCACCAATAATCTGAATGTTTGGTCTTTAGTAGGAACAACATATGTTCTTTTTTGGAGTTTTTGAAAAGTAACTTAGACCTCCTTTTTCTAGCCGCTACAAAAAAACCTAAAAAATTAAGATGAATTAAATCAATTTTCTAAAATCAACACCATGTTTTTTGTTTAAAAGCTCTGGTTATTTAGCTTTTTCATTACTCTAGGTGTCAGAGTGGTCAGGGTCCCATATGACCAGGGATCGGATATATGTGCACTAAAAACAAAAAGCACTTATAGCGCTTCAAACTGCACTACTAAATTGAAAAATATGTATCAAAAATTTTAAAATATCCTGTAAAGATAGAAAATATGTTTAAAAAAAAATAGAAAAAATAAATCGATTACTACTTTAAAACTCAGCGTAAAGGGGTTTTAGTAATTTACATAATAAATTAATTAAATTAAATATATATTATTTCATTCTCTTTGAGTAATTAGTTATTAGATGCGTGATCGTAAAAACTTAAGCTTAGAAATTTTATTTTCTAATTTTAAAAGTATGTTTTATTTCTTTGGTCTCACAGTATTTTATACGTTTTCAAGAAAGTACAACATGAAGAACTAAGTGCATTTTAAAAGAAAAGAGGCAAGTATTAAGATTTTCTGCCTCTAAACTTTTATCGGGAACATCTACACTTTGCACAATCTACTGGAAGCCAGAGTTACTGAAAGAAATTGTAAAGCAATTTTTTAGACCATTATTTCTTTTTTTATCTAAAAGATAAAATCCCTATGGCCCTTTAATTGACTCTCTCACTCGTATGAATTTATAACTTGAATATGTAGACGCAAGATGCAACTTATTTTACAAGTAATTGTTGTAATTTTTGGTATGGACTCTAGTATTTTATTTGGATATTTTGTAATGGGAATAAAAATTTGCTTTTTTTTTTTTAGAAATAAGCAAGAATATTATGAGCAGAATATGCATTAAATCCTTTTAATTAAAAATGTGGTAAAACATGAAAAAAAAATATACACAGAAAAAAATCGGTTTAATAAAAAAATTCCAATAATCAAAAAAAAAATTACTAAGGGATACGGCGATAAATTTCATAAATTGTCTAAAATATTCGTACGCTGTTTGCTACAAAAACAAAACGTAACAACTTTTTTCTGTTTTAACAATAGGATTATTCTTTATTTTTTTTAGAAGGTTAGTATTTAGATTTATTATCATAGATGCTTGGTACACCGAAAAGAGGATTTGGATATTGAAGCAGTACCATGCTTTGCAGTCCTGCAATTCCGTCCGAAGGACATGTAGGCGGGAGTTTGTTAGAACTTCCCCGATGGATCATTATGAGGCTGGTAGACATGTTTGCGAACCTGGAAGCATCGCACGAAGACCCTACCATAGAGATCTCTATGTTCGTGCTCAAGACACCATCGCAGCTGTTGCATCGTTAATTCAGGCAAATCTAAAAGTTTAGACTCTAAAACTTATCGGCGCAAATTGCAAAGCTCCAATAAAAAAATCGTACACAAGCAGTTCATTAAAATAATAATTGAAGCGATCCCAACTTCAAGCCTTAATTAAGGCCGCAATGAATAATTTTCTGGTCAGGAGTCGCATATACGAGGGCGACCGCAAAACTAACTGGCCTGGCACATTTTCTGTTTTACTAGCAACTTTTTTTTTGTTTTTTAAAAGCAATCTTTTATAAGCCATCTGTCAAAATTTCCGATATATTTAATGATTATTTTCTTTGTTACAGGTGATTGAAGTAAACAAGTTTTATAATTGTTGAAAAATGGAAAATAAAGAGTTTCGTGCGGTAATTAAACACTTTTATATGAAAGGTTATACGCCACAATTAATCAAAGATGAATTTGATTCTGTTCATGGTGATAATGCACCATTATACTCCACCGTGAAATCCTCGGTTCAACAATTTAAAATGGGTCGTTCAAGTACGGAAGATGGAACAACGCTCTGGAAGACCGAGAACTGCTACTACTATTGAAAACATTAGAAAAATATTTAATGAAGTGACTAAAGATAGACGAAAAAAGCTCAGAGAACTTGCTGATATTGTTAAAATACACGAAAAACAAGTTTGGAGTATTTTACATGATGAACTCCATATGAAAAAACTATCCGCAAGATATGTGCCGCGTTTGTTGACTTTGCCCCAAAAAATCGTCCGTTGGACCAATTCCGAGGAGCTTTTAGCGATTTATCAACGTAATCCAATAGAGTTCTTGCGCCGATTCATAACTGTTGATGAAACATGGATCCATCACTACATCCCAGAATGCAAAGAACAGTCAAAACAATGGATAGAAGCTGGTAAAAGTGGTCCCAAGGAGGCGAAAACTGTTAAGTCAGCAGGAACAGCAATGGCCACAGTATTTTGGGATGCAAGGGATATAATATTTATTGATTATCTTGAGAAAGGAAAAACTATAAATAGTGAATATTATTGTGCATTATTGGATCGGTTGAGTGAAGAAATCAAGATAAAACGACCGCATTTAGAAAAAAAAGTTATTTTTTATCAAGATAATGCTCCTTCACACATTGCATTTTTAACTCAACAAAAACTGGCCGAATTACGATTTGAAATTGCTCCGCATCCACCATATAGTCCAGATTAAGCTCCTTCTGATTATTTCTTGTTTCCAAAATTAAAAAAAAATTTTCGGTGGCAAAAAATTTTCGTCCAATAGCGAGGTTATTGCTGAAACTGAGGCATATTTTGCAGGTCTTGAAAAATCTTATTTTTCGGATGGAATTAAAAAACTTGAAAAACGTTTGATGAAGTGTATTGAGTTGGAAGGAGATTTTGTTGAAAAATAAATAATAATAATTCCAAAAAAACGGTTCTTTTTATGTTAGGCCAGTTACTTTTGCGGTCGCCCTCGTACGTGGATGAGCATGGAGGTCATTTAGGGTCTATCACAATTATTTTCGAGATATAAAGTTAAATTAAATTTGCTTTAAAATAAAAAGAATACATGGATCACAAAAAAAAGTTTTTTGAAATTCCTATTGCAGCACAATTGGTGCGCCACCCTGTATGTTCAGGGGCTAAATACTTAAGCGCAGACAGTTTCATATTTAACGAGAACTGCCGGCGGCAGAGTTTTCCACCGAACACAATAAAAATCCCTCGCACTGCATACAAGCCAAAAAAAAAACATAAAGCCACACACAGGATGCAGTGCATAGTGGTTGTCGATTAAAAATACAACAGCATACGGGGTCAGTCTTGTTTCATGAATTTTGTTGTTGTTTACCTTCAATAAATATCATTGCAATTTCTGATAAATAGTTTAGCTTATTTACGAAATTTTTAATTGAGCGTTAATTAAATTCACATACCAATTTTTTGGTTGAAGTTTACGGACTAACAAATCAATAGCATTTTCTTGCAAAATAAATGATTTTCTAAGATATTAAATTAATTTTTTTTAAGGACAGCAAATATGCATTTTCGTAGAATTCCAATCCTACAAATGACTCAAGGTTACCTGGCATAGAGGGTATGACAATATCGTCCTTCGCCTCGTAAATGCCTGTGACTTAACGCTTCACTCAAAGACAGAAAAAAGAATACATGATAAATTATTTCAGAGTCAAATATGTTGCCAAGGGCTGATCCTGAATATTTAGCCTAGAACCTAAGCTGAGTTCAACAAAACCGTAATTCATTTGAAGGCCTATGTTCCTAATGTGGGCTAAATAAAACTATTGGATATTTTTCCATAAGTTACCACAAGTTTTGGGACTTACTGCTAAATTCGTTTATACCTTTTTGTGTTTTATAGTTTTTTTATGAACCAAATTGGATTTTTAGTGCTTTCATTTTTTTTATATTCATATGTGATGTGACCACCATCACGATTTGTTGTAGATTTATTGGCTGTTGTCAACTGCAGAGTATTTGACCTATTCCGGATATTTGACAAACTGTCACTGTCAGCAAAGCTTCTACTCGAAGCGCCGCAACGGTGGCAACATTCAATAAACGCACTGCTGGCCTTCATTTCAATGCGAAATAAAAGCGAAATAAAAACCAAAACAAAACTGCACTTGTTGAAAATCACCATCTCTCCGAATTAAAGCACCATGGAATGTATGGAAGACTCCATAACATATTTTTCACTTGTCTCAGCAAACAGTTGCAGTTTGTAAATAAAAACTTACCAACGGCCAGA
Source organism: Hydrotaea diabolus (assembly GCA_963513945.1). Classification (NCBI taxonomy): domain Eukaryota; kingdom Metazoa; phylum Arthropoda; class Insecta; order Diptera; family Muscidae; genus Hydrotaea; species Hydrotaea diabolus. The sequence goes on from OY740719.1 coordinate 173,776,117, forward strand.
CGAGAAAACGTACATAGCGACGTAAATGCTCCTACCACTTGTTGCGGTTTATTTTTTTTCGGTTGGGTTTATGTTGTTTGCCGCGCGTCTACGCGCACATGCGTACTTACATTAAGATTTCGAAAACGAAGAAGAAGCCAGTTGTAGTGCGCATGCGCAAAAACCTGGAAAAAAGTACATTTTTGACAATGATAAAATAGTTTAACCTCCGCAGTGCGCGCGTCTTGAATTTGAAATTTTTTAAAAGCGAAAATTCTTCTTTTTCTGAGCGGTGTGGTTTTTCTGCGGTTTCTGCTTCTTGTCTTTTGTTTTAGTAAATATCTCCTGTTATCACCAGCCAGAGGTTCCCAAAAAAATAAACAGCACCAAAAAAATAAAGCAGCAATCAAAACAACCAACCAACCCGCCCATCCATTCATTGATTTGTGTGATATATTTGCTCTAAAGAGTCTACAACTCAGAGGAAAAATAAAATGACATTAACAAATTTTGCTGTTTTTTCGGAATTGTGGCGCTGCTGCTGGTTCTGTTGGTGTGTTTGCTAAACATTTACGGGCTGATCAATCTACGCGTGCGTGTTTTGACTAAACAAAATGTAAATAAACCCGAGACTCACACTCACAGCCCGAGATTCCAGCCAAATAATAAACATTCATATTCGCTTAGCCGAAAACAGATGTCAGCGCGCTACCCCTCCCTCATAACAACGCTCGTAGCTATGCCATACTGGGCCATAGCAGTCCATCCATCCAGCCAACCATCCGTGGCCGGCACTTGACTTGAGCAGTCAACAGGCGGTAGTCAGTCAGCACTTGGTTCAAGTCAATTCGCCGATTACTTTATTTCCATTTGGCCAGAAAACAGTAGCAGCAGATACATCACCATCAACTTGCTACTCACAGCCATATTTTGTTTGTTTGTTGGTGTCTCTCTGTCCGTCCGTCTGTCCCTCTGTTGTTTTGTTTGTACAAATGACTTTGTTAATATTTTTTGGCTAAAAAATTCTCGTAAATTATTTAAAGAGAAATGCATGTGTATGTACGCTAAACTTTGCACAGTGGTCTAGACCTCCCAAAAAAATTAATAATTCATCATCCTGTAAAATTTTGAATTGTTTGCCCAGCAAGTGGAAATGTTGCAGATATCTTCACAAGCAGGTTGTATTGGAGAACCCGACTATTTTATTTGTTGTAATTAAAAGACAACTGCTAAGGTTAACAAGCTGCTAGACGACCTATAATTCCTTTTAGAATCGCCAAATTATGGCTGTTTCATTTCTACAATAAAGTGTTGCCCTATAAGGATGCAACATCTTAACAATGTTGCACAGTCCTACAAACAAAAAAAAATGGTTTAATTAAACAAACTTAATTATTTAAACTAAAAGTCCTGTGATAACAAAGTTCACATATTAAATTAAACATTTGTACGTTGTTAATCGAAAATATTTCTGATTTAAAGGAAAACCTATTTACATATTTACAAAAAAATGTATGCCATTATTCGAAAATTATTTTGTATCAGGCGATGTAAAACTTTACATATTTACAAATAAAGTTGTAAGCCGTTTATTGAAAATATGTTTGTTATCAGTCGACAAAAGGAAAAATTTACAAAAAAATTCTTCCTGTCCCAAAAAACAGTCAGATGGACTTTTTCTTACAAGCTGGGGTGTCTATAGTGTTGGTGAGCGTCACTTCACCATCATAAGACCTCGAGCAATGAATGTGCTGTAGCTATATTTAGCCCCTATACACTGAAGGGCAGGCAGTTTCGTATTTAACGAGAACTATCGGCAGTATAGTTTTTCACTGATCACAATTAAAATCCCTCGCACTGTATACAGTTTTGCATTAAACGAGAACTACAGGCAGTAGAGTTTTTTTTACCAACACGACATAAATCCCTCGCACTGCATAAATGCCTAACATACACACGATTAATTACATGGACGTTGGTCATTACAGCCGTGGCAGTCATGTTTTATAGAGTTTGTTGTTGCTTCCAATTGGTGCAATATCTGGTAAGTAAAGGGTGGTCCATATTAAAAGCACGCTGTTAATTGCAAATAAAACAAAAAGTTATCAGAGTATTATCTTAATTTTTTCTGATAGAAGGATATATGAGAATTATGGGAAACAAAATATCGGCCAAATGCTCGCCACGGATTCGGTGGTCCATTTTTTCAATGACTGAGACATAACGAAGGTGCCGAATTATCTCATCCTTTAGCTCTTGAATTGTTCTTGGCTTTTCGACGTACATTTTTTTCTTTAAACTATCACCAAAGAGAGAAGTCCAACGGTGTCAAATCACATAATCGTGGCGGCCATTCAACATTTAACGAGAACTATCGCCAGTATAGTTTTCCACTGATCACAATTAAAATCCCTCGCACTGTATACATATTAAAACACATACACACGATACAGTGTATGAATTGAATGAATTGTTGTTGTTTCCAATTACTAAATATCATTGCAATATCTAAAACATAGTTTAGCTTATTTACTAAATTTTTTATTGAGTGGTGATTAAATTCACTTACCAATTTTTTGGTGACATTTAAGGATTGATATTTTTTCTGTGTACCATTCAAAATTAAGGCTCTATCGGGTGCATTTTGTGACTTTTAGAGCTGCTGGACCATAAATCGGGAGGAACCTTTGTGTGCTAGCTATTTGAAAACAAGGAACGTTAGGTCATATATTACCAGAAATATTGGTTTTGGTTGGTTGCTGGTACCAGTTTATGCAAAATTTGGTCGTTTGTAATATATGGCCTTAAGAGCGGTTGATTTTGAAATCGGAAAAATCCTTTGTATAATATTAAAATATGGAACGATGTGGTTCATTTAAATGGGATTCGTTCTTGGCACAAACTTGAAAGAATGTACCAAGTTTCATCGAAACCGGCTCATAACTGCGACCTTTAACTACAGAGATAGATGGACATCGCTCAATGGGATCAGATAGCGATTCTGCATCGATCGGTATACTTAACATAGGGCCTGTCCCATCGTCATACCGGCAATACGAAAAATGGTTTCTCAAAGTTTCTCAAAGTTTAGATTGGTCAGCGCCACGCGCTTTTGCTCAATTATCCAAATTACACAATGGTCCGTAATTTCGTAGTGTTGAAGTTTTATAATTTGAAGTGCATGCAGTGTTAAATTTTTTTATTTTTCACTGAGAAGAAAATTAACCTTATACTCGTATAAGGTTAACTTAACCATAAATAAACATGATTTTGAGTCTACGTTGTATAAGGTTAATTTTAACATCAACAACAATGACTGGTATTTAACAATAATAATAGTTAATTTAACTATTCTATGGTTGAATTTTCTAACCATGAAAATTGTTAATTTTAAAACAATAATTGTTATTTTAACAATACATTGTTGAGTTGTTTAACCATTAAAATTGTTGTTATTAAATTAATTATGGCTGTTTTAACAAGGCATTGTTTTTAACCGTGAAAATTGTAAATATTAAAATTTCATAGTTAATTTATTGAAACAATTCATGTTCAATTAAACAATGAAGTTATTAATGGGTGATCCAAGTGGATACACTTTTTTCATTAGCCATTTTTTGACAGATCACGTGTGAGTCGTGTCATGCTGTCATGTTATTCTTGTTTAGTATTGTTTGGCATTTCATCATGGACAGATTTACGCCTGAACAACTTTTACAAATCGTTCAACTTTATTACGAAAATTCACGTTCTGTGAGGAATGTGTTTCGTTTACTTCGTTCAACTTGTGGTCAACATAATCGGCCTACTGAGCGTACTATTCGCCATCTTGAAACCCAGCATTCATTATTGGGTAATATTCGAGCGAATAGACCACGTCCAGCACGCAATGTAGCGGCCGTAGCTGAGAGTGTACCCCAAGACCGTGGAGAGTCGATTCGGCGCCGTTCGCAGTAACTCGGACTTACGTATGGAACGACTTGTTGAATTTTACGTCGAGATCTTAAATTGAAAGCGTACCAAATACCGCTTGTGCAAGAACTGAAGCCGCCCGACGTTCCCAAGCGACATCGCATCGCTCTATGGGCTCTTGCCAAGAAGATCTTGCCTCATGTTTAGCGATGAGGCCCGTTTCTGGCTCAATGGGTACGTAAACAAGCAAAATTGGAGCATTTGGGACGAAGAGCAACCAAAAAAGGTTCAAGAGCTGCCGCTTCATCCAGAAAAAACAATGGTTTGGTGTGGTTTGTGGGCCGGTGGAATCATCGGTGCATATTTCTTCAAAAATGATGGTGAGAACGTAACCGTCAATGGCGACCGTTATGGTGCCACGATAACCGACTATTTGATGCCTAAAATTGAAGATCGTGATCTCGGAGATATTTGGTTTCAAAAAGACGGTGCCACTTTCCACACATCCCACCAATGAATGAATGTATTGAGAGAATACCTCGGTGAGCAGATAATTTCACGCTTTGGTGCGGTCGATTGGCCACAAAGATCGTGTGATATCACACCGTTAGACTTTTTCCTGTGGGGATATGAAAAGTCTAAAGTTTATGCGGACAAACACGCTTCGATTCAAGCCTTGGATCAACACATCACACGTGTCATTCGCCAGTTACCAATTGAAATGCTCGACCGAGTCATCGGATGGACCATCTGAGACGTAGCCGCGGCCAACATTTCATAGACATAATCTTCAAAAAAATAAATAAATGCCAAAGAATGTTATTTCAAATGATAATAAACATTTCCATCCAATCTGAATTTTCTATGTTTTAGGGAACCTCGAAATGGATTACGCGGCGGAAAGGCAAACATGGCTAGATTATCCTAGAATGACAAAGTGAATATAGCTACTCTATTCTATAATGGATGGTAAAGGATGATTCTAGAGGTATATTTTCAATAGGATTTTTCCACAGATTACGCTTGAGTTCTGTTAAACTTTATTCCAATACGTCATGGAAAGACTAAGAAAGCGAAAACCACGGTTTATGGGCTGGTGGAATCATCTGTTTTGTTCAAATTTGTAACTGGTGATCAATCTCGAAGTATTTTTTTCAAAAGGGGCTTTTATCGCCAATTATGCGTGAGTTGTGTAAAACTTTATTTTTTGTTTGTTTCAATATTGTTTGTTTCATCGTAGAAACACCGCGAAAATCACCAACAAATCACACGAAATCAACCGTGATTTTCGAGCTTTTCGCAAGACCGGTCGAAATGGCAGAAAGAGTCATTCACAATTGGACCTCAGCATGAACACCCTGAGGCGTCCAACATTTGAATGAATTTATATTCAAAAAATAGATGGCATAAAATGTCCTTTCGAATAAAAAATAAAGATTCCACAATTTACTTGAATTTTTTTATTTTGAAAAAATACCTCCACATTGATCACCCAATATTGTGCGCCATTTTGTGCCATTTTGTGCGCAAACTCTCCAGTGGGTTACACCAATTTTCCATTAGTTGGTCGAAGATTCGTCGTCGTAGATTTTTCGTAGCGGAAGCTTTTTGTATACTTAACCACAAATGCTTCCACTTCATTAAAGCTCGCAGCGCTGGCGTTGTTGTCGATTTATTTATTAAACTTAGGGGATGACCCTATTCTCGTATACACAGAAAGAAAAATCGGTTCTAGTAAAGAATTCAAATGTTCAAACATCATCGAAAATCGAAGTCATCGAAAATTGGACTCAACGGATGGACCTAATCTTCAAAAAATAAATGCCAACGAATGTTCTTTCAAATGATAAAAACATTCCCCATTCAATTTAAATTTTCTGTGTTTTTTTCTTTCTTCTGTACACACTTCAGTTCCTATACCCACTGACCTGGAGCTTTTGTTTAACATTGACTCCGAACGGCTTATGCATTTAATAAAGAAGTTTTTACATGGCTAAGAAAAAAATCTCTTACTCTTAAAGTCGCCGGCATTTACGAGATGGAAACCCGCCCCTAAAAAATGTTAGATGTTTTTACCTGGGGTTGAACCTGGGATTATTGGCATGATAGTCGTGCATATTGCATATTGTAAAGACATAAATACTGTTACAACATTGAACACACCCATTTCAATAGTAGAACTGAGCATACCCCGTCAATGTCATATGGATTGTAAAAGCTAACCTAGTCTGTAACGGGATTTTAAAATTGTTTCAACTTTCATCATGGAGTGGTCAGATAATGAGAACCGTATCGCTGTAATATCGCTTTTCAAGTGTGAAATGAAAAAAAGCGATATTTTCAAAACGCTCCTGCAACTAGGGATTAGCCGCATGTTCGTCTACCGATGCATAAAACTGTTTTAGGAGACCGGATATGTAAAAGACCGCCAATGGTCGAGCCGCCCACGCTCTGTTCGAACACAGCATGTCATCAAAGCCGTTAAATCAATAATTCATTGAAATCCGCTCCGAAAACAGAAAATCATGGCCCGTGAGATGAATATCACGCAAAAGTCCATGAGTCGAATCATTAAAAAAGACTTGGGACTTGGGGCTTTCAAACGACGAACCGGACATTTATTGACTGCAGCTTTAAAAAAGAATAGGATTGAAAAATGCAAACGTCTTTTGGTGAAGCACGCTGATAACTTGCACAGAAAAATTTTGTTCACCGATGAAAAAATTTTTAGCGTTCAGGAAAAATTTAACAAGCAAAATGATAGAGTGTTTGCGCGGTCATCTAAGGAAGCATCTGAACTGATTGATCCCAAGGGTGGAAAAGGGTCATCACCTAGCTTCAGTCATGGTTTGGTGGGGTGTCTCTTACGATGGGGTCACTGACCTGCATTTCTGCGAACCAGGAGTCAAAACATCGGCCAAAGTTTACCAAGAAACCGTTTTGGAAGCTGTTGTGAAGCCTCTTAGCCATTCCCTGTTCCAAAACCAGCCATGGACTTTCCAGCAGGATTCTGCGCCGGCCCATAAGGTTAAAACATCCCAGGCCTGGCTTCGAAACAATTTGCCAGCGTTCATTTCCTCTGAGGAATGGCCCTCAAGCAGTCCAGATTTGAACCCATTGGATTACAAATTGTGGGCGCTTTTAGAGGACAAGGTTGGTCACAAAAGATAGCCCAACATTGGATCTCTTAAGACTGCTTTGGTTCGAGCTGTGCCCAATTTTCCGTTCGTGCAGCTATTGACGATTGGCCAGTGCGACTTAAGGCGTGTGTAAAGGCAAAAGGCGGACATTTCGAAAAAGCAGATTCTTTTTGGATAGATTATACATCAATAAATATATTAAAAAATATTTGGTCCAAAAACATTCAGTACTTTTTATTTTACAGCATAAAAACAGTATTTATGTCCCTACTAAGTATATACGGGGTGATTCATTCACGACTGCACAAATTTTACCAGCGTATTCCTAGGCAATAATTGTGTTATTCCAAAATCACCAAGCGTCAAATACTTGGGGATTCACATTGACAGAAGGCTGACGTGGAAAGCACACATAAAATCTAAGAAAGAACATTTAAACATAAAAACCCGGCGTCTATATTGGCTATTAGGTTCCAGATCTGAACTAAGTATACACAATAAAATTCTAATATACAAGAGCATACTGAAACCTGTATGGACATATGGTATACAGCTTTGGGGAACTGCCAGTAATTCGAATATCGAAATTTTACAAAGATATCAGTCTAAGACATTAAGGACTATACTTAAAGCACCGTGGTTCGTATCTAAAAAAACTATTCATAATGACTTAAGCATTCCGATGGTTAAAGATAAAATAAGACGGTATGCAGAAAACTACCTTCAAAGATTAAGTGATCACTGCAACTCGCTGGCCATTTCATTGCTCGATGATACCAACGAAACAAGAAGACTGAAGCGCCACCACATCCTTGACATCCCATTTCGGAAGTAGATGCTATATACTCGTATATAATAATTATAGTTTATTTTAATGCTTTAAAATAGAGCATACACTTGCAAATTATTGTTATTTAATCGTATAATATTCTTATATTGTTGTTCTCGTTGGAGCTCAACAATCTATGTTATTTGTAAAGTATGATAAAATTTGCTTATTGTCCTTAGTTGGACAGATTGTAAATAAAAACTTTGAAAAAAAAGTATTCCTAGGCTTATTTCATTAAAATGTGTTTATCTACGACCATTTCCGAAATAGAAAGGGGGCAAAATGGCACGGGTTTGAAAATATTTGGATTGGTGGTCTGAGGGTACTAGGGTATGATTCCGACCCGTGGTCTGTTTCTCTAAAAAGATAGTGGTCCGTTTTTCCAAAACCACCTAAACGAATCCCAGAGGTCCTACCATTCCAAAGTTATGACTATTTGACTGAAATGCAAAATTTTGTTTTGTTTGTTTTTTTGGAAGCGCACATTTATTTGTTTTTGTAAATTAACACAAGAAAATCTTTTGCATTTTAGACAAAAAGTCATAATTTTGGAATGGTAGCACCACTGGTTTCCTTAAATAAGAGACTGAAAATAATGTTAAACATTTTAGTGAGCCCATCGTTTTGAGGTTTGCACAAAAGTCTTAGGTTGATGCTCTCATTGGTCCAAAAGAGGTTCAGTTAGAATGATATGTACTTTTTATAATTGAGGTTATCTCCCAAAACTCTTGAGTAGAACTATAATTAATCTTTTCCAGTAATAGGGTCTAACATTTCTGTAATTTGCATAAATAAACGTACCCTATATAAAAATTTCGATCTCCAATTTCGCCTGGGGACCCCACTGTACGAGTACACGCTGCTAATTGGTGGTGGCACTTTGTACTTTGTGGCGGCGTTCGCTCGCTACTGATGCGTTCGGTTTTGCAAACCGAACTGACAATTTTGTTAATCCACAACACGAAAATAAAATCCACAGCAATGACAATAAAAATAAAATAATTGTGGTCATAAATAAATTTGTTTAAGTCCACATATACACACACATTTATACATATGTACTTATATACTTTGTTGTCCGCTTATGTCTTATGCATGTACCCCGTATATGCGCCAGCCTTTGTGCGTACGTGTGAGTGTGTAAGTATAATTCCAGCGGGTGACATTTGCTGCATATTTTATGCTGAGCTTTTAGATTTATTTACAGCAAAACTACTCCATAATCTCTAGTCTGAATAGTGAATTCTTTTTCGTTGCTTTCGCTTGGGCCAGAGCGTTCTGGGAAAGTTTTCAACTGATCACACATTGAATTAAATGTACAGGCGGGCGACAGTTTTGAAAGCAGTTCAAGTAAGTCTTCGAAATGGGCGTATGGTGGCAGGTGCATTGGGCTTTAGCCAAAGAAGTAGATATAGTGCGATTTAAATAATCGTTGAGCTATATTCACTGGATAAATGGGCCAATTTCAGTAATAGTGATGCGTCTGCAGCCTTGAAACCGTGGACTGCATGGCAAAAATCCTTTACCTATACACAAAAGAAAAAACAATTTAGTTCAAATAAAAAATTCAAACCTTCAAATAGAAAAATTAATCAGGAATCCTCTTATAAAAACTTCACATATTAGGTTAAATATTCTTACGAGGGCTGCAATATATATTTCTGAAAATGCGAATATTTATCATAAAAAATTGTTTTATTGTTTTTCAAAGTATTCTCCAGCACGATTTATACACTTTTACATGCGCTCAAACCAATTGTCGAAGCACTTTTTCCACTCCGATTGAGTCACCTCCAAACCATGGTTTTTGAACGCTTCAGCAGCATCTTCTGGCGTCGAAAATCGTTGACCACTTGATGTGCGGGAATTAAAAAGAAGTCATTGGGTGCCAAGTCAGTTTTGTACGGCGGATCAATTCGACGTTTTGGCCGGTCAAAAAGGCGCTGGTTTGAGCCGATGTGTGAGAGCTCGCATTGTCATGGTGCACAATGATTCGTCTTCTCTTGTTCGTTTTTCGAACTTCTGCGAAGACTTCAGGCAAACAATGTGTGGTGTACCACTCAGAATTGAACGTTCTACGTTGTTCAACCGGAACAGTCGCCACATGACCAGTTTTGACGCAGAAACAGGCGATCATTTGCTTCGAAGTGCTTCTTCCACGAACAACTTTCGTTGGATTTGGCTCGTCGACCCACACGGTCGATTGCTGTTTTGTTTCGGGCTCATACGCATAGATCCATGATTCGTCACCTGTGACGATCTTATAAACGTCTTTCGAAGCACCGCGATCGAATTTTTTCAATTTTTTTTTTTGCACCAATCGACACGAGCCTTTTTTGAGCGGTTGTCCAATTGTGCGGCATCCAACGAGAACAAACCTTATTTACGGCCTGGTGTTCATGTTCCATATCGAATGTATGCTGGTGGAAGAAATGCCCAAGGATGCCTCTATCTCAAGGTATGTCACATGACGATCTTGCATTATCAGTTCACGCACGGCATCAATGTTCTCTGGCGCAATGGCTGTTTTTGGACAACGTTCGTCTTTGAGCGATCGTCGGCCACGATTTAATTTATTAAACCAGTTTTTCACAGTGCTATAGGATGGTGATTCATCGCCATACAAAGATTTAAGTTCATCGATGCTTTTTTGTCGTTAATCCACGCCAAAAGTTGTGAAAAATAAACGCACGAAAATGTTCACGAGTTAATTCGATTTTCTTTTGCCAAATTGATTTTTTCAAGTCACTGTAAACAACCAAGTGTAAACAACGTCAAAACGTTCTGAGTACGTTCATGCTAAAAAATGTCAAACTTTCCAATGGAAATGTCAGATGGCGCCAGGCAACACTTAGTGCTACCTAGGCCAGGAATATATATAGCAACCCTTGTATGTTGTTTATCGAAAATATTTCCGATTAAAAGCGATAAACATTTCACAAATTTACAAAGACAGATTTCTATGCCGTTTAGCGAAAATTGTATGCCGTTTATCGAATTTTTTTAAAAAATCTGTGGGAAAGTCCTTTTTCAGCAAGCAGGGGTGACTGCACTTTCGGCAAGCTCCCCTACGCCATAATAAGACTCTAAGCAACTAATGTGCTTTGAAGAATTAAGTGCGTCGCAACTGATAGTACCCGTTTTACCATTGTTTGTCCAAAAAATTATGATTTGTAAATGTTATACACCAAAAAGTGTACTTTTTTCGATGTATAGTAAGTCCATTAAAGGAAAGCATTTTTTATTGGTTCGATTTTGCCCATAAGCCGTCATTATGCAAAATGATAAAAAAAACCAAAAGAATGAACATGACTAGATCGTCTATAAAATTTAACACATATATTTATATAAATCAGTGTTGCTAGGTTTTTCTGGGCCTTCCCCCTAAATTTTCGACAAAAACCCCCTAAAATAGGAGAGACTACAAATGAAAAAACCCCTAAAAATTTTGTTTAATAATAAATTTTTATTGCACGATATATGTATGACTTACATTGTACTTATATGTATATGATTTACATTTGATATTTACACTTCATCAAAGGCCCCTAAGCTATCTACATCAGCTTCGTTGGCACTGTATAAGTTTTTAGCAAAAAATTAGTTGATCATTTTAGCAGATGGAATAAATTTTTGACACCTGTTTTTTTAAAGGAATATCTCACCCTCAATATAGCCTCAACTGTAGAAATGTTTATTTTATTCCTCATCTTGTTCTTTACAACATTGAACATTGAGAAAGCCTGAGTTGAAAATGGAAGCGCCAATAGTATTAGTGCCAATTTGCTGATTCTTGGAAATTTTGGTTGATCGCCTGCATCTTTTTTCATTCTTACTTCATTCCAGAATTTTTCCGGGGACGATAAATTGTCCCACTTAACGTAATGCAAATTATTCCATTCATCTACAGTTACATCGATATCCTAACATATATGACGGAAATGAACCACCACATCGGTTATATCAGGCTTGTTTGGATTCTTAGCGTTTTCAGGAGAAAACAGTGAAATTTTTCGAAAGTGGCCAGACATGCATCCCCCCAAAAAAAAACCCCTAACAAATTCTTCCCCCCAGAAACACCCTAGACCCAAAAAAAAAACTCTAGATCTAGGGGGAAAACCCCTAACCTGGCAACACTGATATAAATACTTTTAAGGGTCTTCGATCAATATTTCGCAGTATTACAAACGGAATGTAAAATTTAGTGTACCATCCACCCTATGGTAGAGCGTAAAAACATGTAAAAGTAACAAAAGGCTCGAATAGAAAAAAGTCAAAATAAAAGTCGTTTAATCGAATTTTTACCACAAAAAAATTTGAACAGTCGGAAGTCGACTTTTAATATATTTTTTGTTTTAAAAAAGTCAAAAGACGACTTTTTGAATCAACTGTATAACCTTATCGGATATCATATGCAGTTTCCAGAGCGGCTGAGCCCTAAATCGGAAGTATAACTTTGTATCGGGGATTTATTAAAACAGGCATTAATGTGGACTAATTTCAGTAGGATTCGTTCGCTGGTCTGACCTCAATGAATTTTAAAATGGCAGTTTCCTTGAAATTTGTTTGTATTTTCGTGGGTAGTTGTTTGGAGAATTTTTCAATACTAAGATTAAGAAAAAAGTTTTCATTTGATGGAAATCTTCTCTTATAGAGAAAAGTTTTCTAACAATTGTCAGTAATCCTCTTGATAAAGGTCGTCAAGATCCCGAAGTTGCAAAAAAAACAAGGGGTAGCCAAGAAAATACATGAAACTATGAAAGAAAGATTATAAGCCGGCACTGCCTATTCAATTAATAAAAATATCATTATGACCGATTAATTGACACGCTAGCGGTCAAACGAATCAAAGTAGCATACCGAAATTAAGCATAATGGTTGCTTATAGTCATAAGCTGTATGGGGTTGTAAATGGGAGAAATCGGTATACGGGGGAAAAAGTTTACCTTTATATGGCTAAAGGTACCTCGGCAAAAAAGTACACTTTTAAGAGTATTTTAGTAGAGTGTTGCCTAACAAATTATAGTATTTTGTAGATGGAAAATGGTTAAAAGGGGAACTGTGATTCGGAACGCACATATTACCTAAAAAATAGCGTTTTGGCTCATGTGACCCAAAAAACGTGTCGCTGGGTCATGACGGGCGATCAATCGTTAATATGGACATATATTAAATTAAACTAAACATATTTAAATTTAAGCAAATTTTGCTAAGAATCCAAATATCGAGTAATTTTGAAGTTTTGGTTGAGACAAGATGGACCGAAAGGGCCCAAGAAACGGCCCTAGTTTTTTGCGCTTTAGTAGCATACGGAGGCTGGAGAATATATAAGGTTCGGCTTGATCGAACATAACAATGTTTTTACTTGTTTTATAATTGAATAAGTAGCCAATTAAATATTGAAGTAATTTAAAATTGATTATTTGAAAACCAAAATAGTTTAATGATTGAATAATACGAGGATTGCTATATTTATTTCTGGCCTAGGCAACACTAAGTGTTGCCTGGCGCCATCTGACATTTCCGTTGGAAAGTTCGACATTTTTTTAGCATAGACGTACTCAGAACGTTTTGATGTACGACCATCATTTGTGTTGAGAGTGACTTGAAAAAATCATTTTGGCAAAAAAATGGAATTAACTCGTGAACATTTTCGTGCGATCATTTTTCACAACATTCGACGTGGATTATCACGACAAGAGTGCATCGATGAACTTAAATCTTTGTATGGCGATGAAGCACCATCCTATAGCACTGTAAAAAACTGGTTTAATGAATTCTATCGTGGCCGACGCTCGCTCAAAGACGAAGGTCGTCCAAAAACGACCGTTGTGCCAGAGAACATTGATGCCGTGCGTGAACTGGTAATGCAAGATCATCACCGTGAGATAGAGGCATCCTTGGGCATATCTCCAGTATACATTCGATATTGCATGAACACCTGGCCGTAAAAAGGGGTTGTTCTTGTTGGATCCCACTTAATTTGATAATCGCTTAATATAAAGGCTCGTGTCGATTGGTGCAAAGAAATTTTAAAAAAATACGATCGCGGTGTTTCAAAAGACGTTTATAAGATCGTCACAGGTGACGAATCATGGATCTATGCGTATGAGCCCGAAACAAAACAGCAATCGACCGTGTGGGTCTTCGAAGAGGAGCCAAATCCAACGAAAGTTGTTCGTGGAAGAAGCAAATGGTCGCCTGTTTCCTTGGCAAAACTGGTCATGTGGCGACTGCTCCGCTTGAACAACGTAGAACGGTAAATTTTAAGTGGTACAACACAATTTGTTTGCCTGAAGTCTTCGGAGAAATTCGAAAAATGAACAAGAGAAGATGAATCATTGTGCACCATGACAATGCGAGCTCTCACGCATCGGCTCAAACCAGCGCCTTTTTGACCAGCCAAAACGTCGAATTGATGGGTCATCCGCCGTAGAGCCTTGGTTTGGCACCCAATGACTTCTTTTTATTCCCGCATATCAAGAAAAAAATGCGTGGTCAACGATTTTCGTTGCCAGAAGAAATTCATACCTTTACTCAATTGCGAATAAAAGCGAAACGCGTGCATCGATTTTCATGATCTTTGTCTCATTTTGCTCATAGGTTATGTGACTTTACGTAAAAGTAATAAGATTTGACATTTTTTTTCATTTTGGATTTTTTATGGATTTTTTAAAAAAAAAAAAATTTAAATCTTTAGGCAAAAAATAAGTTTTTTCCTTTATATATTCATTTTTAACTTGGAAACTGTTGCTTGTATAGGAAAACAATATATGAACAGATTAAGGGAATTGTAATTTTAAATTTTTTAAAATTTAATTCAATTAAATCGGGCTAGTGGTTCCCGAGTTATGCCGGACACAACAAATTAACCAAAAAAAAATTTTTAAAATTTAAAAAAAAAAAATAAAACAAAAACCAAACGAAAAAAAATTTTTTATTGCGTTTTTCGAGCTCATGTCAAGGTTATCTACACAGAAAAAATTATCGCATCCGGAGTACATGAAAGTACATTTTGTTGAGTAGTGTAATTGAATAATTAAAATGGAAAAATAATAGATTACTTAAGTAATGCGGAAATGAAATATCTGAATACTTGAAGTATTCAATAATAGAATATTCTAATACTGGATTAATTGAATTAAATGAATATTTGATCGTTAAGTAAATACTTGAATATTTGAATTTTAGAATAATTGATAATTTTATAAATTGAATAAATAAATTGTCATTAGTCTCATTGCTAAAACAATTATATAATTGATTGTTATTGTGAAAAAAATTAATATCACAATAAATTTAAACAACTGAAATTTTGAATAAGTGCTTCGTTTAATAATTAAATAGTGGAATAATTGAGTAATAAAATCCATAAAGCATTGAATAATTGAGCAGTTAAATAATTGAACTCTAGACTAATTCTATAATTGATTAATGGAGCAATTGAATAAATGATTACTTAAAAATTGAGGAAATGAAATATATGAATATTTGAATTATTAAATAATGGAATAGTCTGTTATTGGAATAATTCAATTAATGATTAGTTGAGTAATTTGTATTATTAAATACTGGAATATTCTGTTATTGGAATTATTGAATTAATGATTAATTGAGTAATTGAATTATGCAATGATTGAATAATTGTATTATTCAATGATTGAATAATTGAATTATTCAATGAATGAATAATAATTTAATTAAGTACTAGAATATTTCAAAACAACTTCATTATAGACAAATTTAAAATTTTAGCAACTAAATAACTGCATTGGCATAAGTCTCAATTTCAAAACTTTTCCTACTTCTTTCCCTCACCTCATAGCTCCTAACAACCGTATCAGTTTTGGCTGCACAACAAATAAAATATTTTTAAATTGAAATCAACAAAAATAAAATCTAAATCCGTTTTCATAATTATTGGAAACTAATTGAAATGCGCATTACAACACTTCCTTTGGGTTTCTGTCTTGTCTAGATTACGCTTATCATCGACACAATCTTGCGACGCTCGAATGTCTCCTTCGATTTCTAGCCTTTTATGACCCTCTTATCTGTGTGTGCGTGGGTTAGTGTCTATGTATGGTTGTACATACCGACGAAGGTAGAAAAACGGAAGTAACGTCCGTGTAGCTTCAAGGAATTAATAGCAATTTATTTGAGAACGGCGACCAATGGACAAATTAAATGATATGCAATGCAACGTAAAAGGTTCAGTCGTTAATTTTTGTTGGTTTCGTTGTAAAATTTTGAAATTCCCTATCGAGTCGCAGTTATTCAGGCACTCGTAGTGTAGCTGGTGTGTCTGTTATTTTTTTTAAAAGGTTTTTACCATGAACTAAATTTTATTGTTGCTTCATAGGCTTCGTTTTCGTTGTTTTTTTTTTAAATTTGACTTGGCTTTCTTTTCAAGTGACACTATTTTGTTGCTCGTTTTCTGTTGGGTTGCATGGTTTCAGTGTGAAGTGTTTATGCATGTTTTTGCAAAAAGTGTCCACTTTGGTTTTTTCATTTTTTTTTTGAATTTTTTTCGAACTGTCATACTTAAAGCACTCACAATTTTTTTGTGCTATGTCTTCTTGTTGGACAACGTGACTTTGCGGCATATTTTGCCGTTGTCATTGTGGGCAAACGTGCGTCGGCCTGTACGTTTCCCGGCGTGCACTTTGAACGTGTTGCCGATATTGCTCCGTTGATTGCATTCGAACAAAAGAAAAGCCTCATCTTTTTGTTGTGCTGCCTCGTAAGTACTTTTGCACAATTAAATGTGTTTACGAGTCAAATGCATATTTTAAACAAAACGCAAATCGTTTTGCGCAAAGTACACTTTCTATGTTCTCTTCAGCATTGTGCAGCTATTGTGTTGCTATGCTAAGCGTAAAGTTTTCATAAAACTGATATGAAATGGCGCTTGGCTAAAGATGAAAGACTAGAATTTACTCGTCAAAAGTAAATCTTAAAAGTGTTGCAGTAAAATTTATTTTTGCGGCGTTGCATTGCTCGATTAATGGAGAAAATGTTACGAGTACGTGCCCTGTTGGACTTTATCTTCTTTACGCATGCGTCTTAAATTTTTTGTTAAAATTAAAAACTTCCTGATGAGGTGGAGTTTTAGACTATCGTAACGTTTTAGGACAAAATCGCTTGAAATTTTTATTTGCTTTTAAAAATTGAATGCAAATTCTTTTTCCGCACCAGAACTGGGACCGACTATCAAAATGTTAATATACTCGTACCTTGTTCATTTAGTTAACGTACACACAAGCTTTAGCTGGTCCGATTCGGCTCAAGAAATACATTATAAGCATTTCGGTTCAACTGTTTCTAATACCTAAAATTATTTTCTTCTTTAAGTTGTAAGCGAAAGGTTCGAAATCACCCTGTTCGAATTGTCTTGTAGCGATTTGAAGTGGCCATTTCTAATTTTAACTGAGGATTTGGTGTCACTCAGTGTCATTATTCAAAGGCGTACACGATGTGCTGGTACCCCTCACGCAGATATGATTTTAAATAATTTATCTCTAATCGGAGTGTCAAATGCTGCCTTATAGCCGATAAAGAATTGGTATTTATCGATTAACTGCTCTCGGACCTTTTAAGTATTTTGGGCAGTGTGAGGCGTTTCAGCATCTATGTTTAGTTTTTTTTAAATAAAAAAGCAGACAAATAAGCCCATGACTACTGGAATAGTATGAACAATGGACCTTATCTTTTTCAACCAATCAATTTCTTTAGGTTTAGTCTCACAAAGTATTGGCAGACGGTGTAAATTAGGTGAATATGGAAGAAGAGCTGCAATTGATACGAGGTTTGCTATTTATATTTCGGATCCGGCATTAAAAACACAATAATTTATCATAGGAAATGGTTTTATTGTTTTTCAAAATACGAGTATTCTCCTTTAAGAACAATACAATTTGCATGCGCACAAACCAATTTTCGAAGCACTTTTTCCACTCCGATTGCGACACCTTCAAAACATGATTTTTGAACGCTTCAACAGCTGCTTCGGGTGATGAAAAACGTTGACCACGCATTTTTTTCTTGACGCTGGGGAATAAAAAGAAGTCATTGGGTGCCAAATCAGGGCTGTACGGTAGATCGCCCAACAATTCGACATCTTGAGTGGTCAAATAGCTCATCGTTTCAGCTGAGGTGTGAAAGCTTGCATTGTCGTGATGCAAAATGATCCGTCTTCTCTACTTATTTTTCCTCATTTCTTCGAACACTGTTGAATTGACCTCCTACGTTATACAAGAGGCACTGTGGCAACATGACCGGTTATACAAAAAAAAAACGCAATCTTTGCTTCGATGTACAGGGTGCGGCTAAAGTTACAATATGATGTACAACAATTGTAACTTCTTTGCTTGCGAGTATTTAACTTTTTCTTTTTTCCTATTTCAGAAATTAAACTTGGGAGAATATTTAAAAATGGAACGCTATACAATTGCGCAAAGAACTAAGATTGTTTTTCTATTCATTGAAAATCATCGTTCGATAATTAATACTTAGCGTGCATACAGAAGATTTTATGGTGTAAGAACTGCTCCAACGGGTCCAACCATTCGTTCGTTGGAGAATAATTTTGGTGAATATGGGACTGTCGGAGATTCAAGACGTACGGGCAGACCTCGAACTGGCAGATCGGCCGAAAATATTGATGCTGTGCGACAGAGCGTCGAAGAAAATCCGGAGACATCAACGAGAAGACGATCTTCCCAGTTGCAGCTTTCTGACCGCACTCTTTGGCGAATTTTAAAACACGATTTGCACCTTACAAAATCCAACTAGTCCAAAAACTAAATCCTGAGGACTTCGTATTGCGCTTGGAATATGCTAGAGCAGTTTTAAATCTCGTTGATCAAAATGAAATTTTTTTGTCAAATTTAATGATGACCGACGAAGCGCATCTTCACTTGAACGGTGGGGCTTGTGGGGCTATCTCAAAGACAAAGTTTATGTGAATAAGCCCCATACCTTGCAGCAACTAAAGGACAACATTCAAGAAGAAATTGATCGTATACCACAAGAAACACTCAACAAAGTTATGGAAAATGCCATAAAAAGAGCACATTTTTGCGTTAGAGAAAACGGTTCTCATTTAACTGATATTATTTTTCATAATTAATGTAAAAAATAACATAAAATAAACTTTCTTTTTATCATATTTTTTTTTTTGTTTTTTTCATTCCATTCAATAGTTATTTAAAAAGCAAATCATATAGTTACTGTAGCCGCACCCTGTACTTCTTCCACGAACAACTTTTGTTGGTTTTGGCTCGTCTTCAAAGACCCATACGTTCGATTGCTGTTTTGTTTCGGGTTCATATGCATAGATCCATGATTCGTTACCTGTGACAATGTAATGCACTGCCTTTGAGCAACATCCCTTTGCACTAATCCATACGAGCATTTTTTTGAGCATTCGTCAAATAATGTGGGATCCAACGAGAACACAATTGTTTCTCGCCAATTGAACATGCAATATCTTATTGATGTTTGTCATACTATTGTCCAAGGATGCCTCAATCTCACGGTATGTCACATGTCGGTCTTGCTTAATCAGTTCACGCACAGCATCGATGGTTTGTGGCAAAGTGACCGAAGTTGGACGTCCTTCACGAAATTCATACTGTAGCGAACGCCGTCTGAGACTGAACTCTTGGTACCAGCGACTAGCAGTGGTTTTTGATGGTGATTCATCGCCAAAAGTCGAAACAAGTTGATTTAAACACTCTTGTCTCGTTAACCCACGCCGAAAATCGTAAAAAATCATCGCACGACAATGTTCACGAGATAATTCCATTGTTTGAGTGAGACGAATTTTTCAACACACTGTAAACAAAACAATTCGCCCTCAAATGACAAAACATTCTGAGTGAAGTTACGCTAAAAAATGTCAAAGATTCTAATGGAAGTTCCAGCCTGTATCTGGGAACACTAGTATTGTCAGGACCCGAAGCAACCTTCGTAGCCAAAATCAGGCGACTTCATCGGCCCACTGCAACACTGCTGGTTTTTAAAAATGGTAATGCAATTTTTAATTAACTTTTTTTAAACTAGATAATGATTGCATTATTTATTTAATTAGTAAATTACCCGATTACTTAATTAGTTAATTACTAAGTGCAATAAATATTAAATTGTTCAACTATTCAATTATTCAATTATTCAATTATTCAATTATTCAATTATTCAATTATTCAATTATTCAACTATTCAATTATTCAATTATTTAATTATTCAATTATTCAATTATTCAATTATTCAATTATTCAATTATTCAATTATTCAATTATTCAATTATTCAATTATTCAATTATTCAATTATTCAATTATTCAATTATTCAATTATTCAATTATTCAATTATTCAATTATTCAATTATTCAATTATTTAATTATTCAAATGTTTAATTATTTAATTATTTAATTATTTAATTATTTAATTATTTAATTATTTAATTATTTAATTATTTAATTATTTAATTATTTAATTATTTAATTATTTAATTATTTAATTATTTAATTATTTAATTATTTAATTATTTAATTATTTAATTATTTAATTATTTAATTATTTAATTATTTAATTATTTAATTATTTAATTATTTAATTATTTAATTATTTAATTATTTAATTATTCAATTATTCAATTATTCAAGTATTCAATTAGTCAATTATTCAATTATTCAATTATTCAATTATTCAATTACTCAATTACTCAATTATTCAATTATTCAATTATTCAATTATTCAATTATTCAGTTATTCAATTATTCTTAGCCATGTGGTGCGGATTTTGAAGCGGTAGCATCATTGGCCCATGATATTGAGAACTCAGAGATTTAACAAAAGGTATAAGCAGGATGGCGTGCCATGCCACACAGCTCACGCTACAGCCGACCTTTTGCGTGTCGAGTTCGGTAATCGTGCTATCAGCTGTTTAAGATTTGTCGCCCTTGGTTTTGTTTTTTCTGTTGTAGTTTACCGATGTTATGCGAACAACCCATGTCTAAAAGCTTTTAATTTGAGATTAAGCTTAAATGTAGTGACAGTAGTGCCAAATCGAGTAAAACGAGTAAATTCGTGGTACCACGACGTGCAGTTCATACGCCCTCTCAGTCCCTGATACGTTTCTGTGTCTCGGTATTCATTTAGATACGCGCTTCAGTTGGAGGCTGTTCTTGAATTCAAGGAAAAGACTTTGTCTAAATTTGATAGCAGTCCGATCATCAGAGTCTATAGCTGTAGTGGTGGCGTAGATGGAGTTAGCGAAAAAGAAGTTGATTTAGGTTGATAAGGTAAACTCGAAGAAAAACAGGAATCTAGAACTGAAAAAAGGAAATTATTAAATTGCTGTCATATATTTTTTGAAAATGTTAAAGGTGTTAAATTATAAATTGTGATTGCTTATTAGGCTCCCTCTTGAATCGTTCCTTGCGCACGTACCTTTCTCAACATCCCCTTAAGGTACGACCAGGGAGCTTCTCTCAAATGAAGTCCTTAATGCGAATATTGAGCAAGCCATTCATGAGTAGAGCCAGAAACTCCTACAAAGATCTAAGAAAATTGGGTTGATATCCTGGCAATACTGCAAATACAGCCGAGGTATGAGTAAAATTGTGATTCATTAAAAAGATGGAAAAATAATTTTTGCTTACATCGGATGATCAATCTAAAGGTATTTTTATAAAATAAAAAAAAATAAAAAAAAAAATAAAAAAATTAAATAAAATGTGGAATATTTGTGGTTCTTTCGAAAGGACATTTTATGCCATTTATTTTTTGAATATAATTGCCTTTAAATGTTGGACGCAACTACGCTTCAGGGTGTCCATTCTGGGGGTCCTTTAACTCAAAACTTACATGGACAAATCACATTAATGGAACTGACGGTAAGGTGCGAGAAATGCTGAGAAATTTATGGGCAGTTCGAACTTCTACTCCGTTTCAAATCAGAATGTTGTTAGCAAAATCATATCTAATCCCAACACTTCTCTATGGGTCAGAAATATTCGCCAATTGCGACTCAGAAGACAGTCGGAAACTAAATGTGGCTTACAATGATATTGCAAGATATATTTTTAACAGAAAGCGATACGACCGAATTTCTGAGTTTTCATATCAAATATTTAACATATGTTTTGAGAATTTACTCAAAGTCAAATGTCTTTTACTACTCCATTAAATCATTAATAACAAAGAGCCTGAGTATCTTTTTAACCGCTTAAAATTTGCTCGATCCAATCGGGGAATGAAACTTTTATATCCGAGATTTAAGAGTCTGACATCTGAACGACAATTCTTTGTGCATAGTACACGTCTCTGGAACAATCTCCCGCCTTCAAGCCTTCAAAAGGAGCTACTTAATTTCTATAAAGAGTAAATTTGTATATTATTAGTTTTAGTACAACCTAATTTAAGCTATGTAATTGTAATTTGATTGTAATATTGTTAAAATTTCCCAAAATGTCAATCTTGCAATCCACTGGACCCGCACTGGAATATATAGGATGTTACATCCTGTAGTGCGTGGTTAAACAAAATAAATAAAATAAATAAATACATTTTGGATGACTTGTGCGAGCATTTCAACCGGTATGGCTTTAATGGCACGCGTAATGTTGGCTTCCAAAACCTGAATCGTAGATGGTTTGTCAGCATAGACTTTGGACTTTGCGTAGCCCCAAAGAAAAGTCTATAGCTGTGATATTACACGATGTAGGCGGCCAACTCGCTGGTCCAAAACGCGAAATTGGCTGCTCTTCGTAATGACCTCTTCATGGATCCATTGCTTGAGCAGCTGTGTGGTAAGTGGAGCCGTCTTGTTAAATCCAAATGTCGTCAAGATTACAGGCTTCAATTTCAGGTAGCAAAAAAGTCAGATATTAAGGCGCGACAGCGAGCTCCATTCACGGTTACGTTTTGACCATCATCATTTTTGAAAAAATATGGACCGATTAATCCACCAGCCCATAAACCGCACCAGACTGCGGTTTTCTCTGGGTATAATGGCATCTCTTAAACCTCTTATGGTTGCTCTTCAGCCAAAATGCGGCAATTTTGTTAATTGACGTTGTCGTTGAGCCAGAAATGGGCCTCATCCCTGAACAAAATTGTGGTCGAAAACCGTTTTGTCACCGAACGTTCATTTCCTTTATACATTTGCACAATTTTCAGACGTCGTTTCGGTGTAATTCTTTCAATGATGAAATGGTAAAAAATACTGAAAAAAAAGAAAAAATAAAGCTGAACACAACTAACACGAAATCTGTGAAAAAAGGCTATTGAAAAAAATACCTCAAGATGGACAACCCGCTATATTTGAATCACTTTGTTATTGGGCCACCCTGTACTAGCTGTAAGATCACAGTAATATTTATACTCGTACCAAGCTTTACTGGCGCTCACGTTTAATTTAGCTATTTTAAAATTCTAATTTATCTTTACACATCACATGCAAATGTTCAGATTGAATGTTTACCGGCTACCCTCTCCACCACTGAATATGACTCAAACATGAAGGAATGCGTGTTTAATTTATTATAATAAACAATAAAAAATGTATTTATAAAACATAATAATAAATAATGTAAAACATTTTATTTTGAATTTATTAAATCGCACTAATTTATAGAGCAACTTCCAGTTATCGCATGTAATAATTTCATTCACATTGCCTGGGCAGTGTTCGTGAGCCGGACTGGACGCTCTGTCTCTGTGCCACGGACCATTCCATCAGTGGCGTACGTCCGTTCTCCGTCCCTGCGCAGTACAGATACCTCGGGTATTTCATTTAAATTTTATTGTTCTATATTTTATTAAGTGTTTATGTCGGTCATATAATTTCTCATCATATGCGATGTATTTTGCTGTAGGTTTTTTCTTGCTCCGTTTTTTTTTGCAAGTGGATGTTGTTGCTCCACTTGACCGTAGGTGAACACATTGGCGTGTATTTTTCGGATTGTGGATATCTTGTTTTTATTTGCAGCACTTGCCTCCTAAAGATGCTGTACTCTGGTGTTACGTTTTTACCAACAGTTGTATTGAGCTGTAATTTGGGGAAGATGGTCCGGGGAGCTGAGATTGTTTCGGGAGACTATGACTGTTATTAAGTAGTGTTGACCACCAGCCACAACAGCTTAAGCTTCAGTTCAGCCTGATGCAGACCTTATAATTACAGTTGGTGCTGCGAATGCTAAGCGTATGCGCGCGCGCTGTAAATGTATTAAATTTCATCCATGCCGTATGTAATTATTTATTAATCTGCTTTTTTTGCGTTTTAAATCGTTTTTTGTTAAAAGATCACAAGTAGGGGACGGTAACCATACGAAGAATTATGTAGAGCAGGTTAGGTTAGGTTAAAGTGACAGTCAATTGCTGACATTCGTAGTCGATTGAGGAAAGTTATTTTATCACGGGTTACTGTGTTACAGCCCTTTTGTAGAACTAAACAGATTTTTTATAGGTAAGATGGAAATGTGTACAACTGCTTAGAAATTCTTTGGGATTATTAGTTTTTCTGCTGTGAAGAAAGAAAGGTCTGGAATGGAATATGAACATAAATACACTTACCTTTTGAAACATAGAGCTGGACAGCAGCAAGTAAGGTGTCAAAAGTCTTAATCATCAGGCTCGTCCTTATACAGGGTGTCCCAAATGAGACCTAGTGATGTTAAACAGGTATAGCTCTTGCCAAAGATTCGACGAGCCCGACTCCACTGAGAGGCCTTTCTGGGTGTTGGCAGTCAGTCACGAATGTTAGTTGCACACAGCCTAAATACAGGGTGGCGCAAATGAGACCTAGTGATGTTAAACACGTATAGCTCTTGTAATAAAGTTTTTTTAAATGATTTATTTTATATGTTAAATACATTTTATGGAAATTTAACGTGACTATGTGTGAAATATGACATCAGACAAATGGCCACCATTTTGCTCGATACAGACATTGGCTCGCATTTTGCATTACATGGCGTAAGGTTTCTAGTTGCAGGCTCCGTATTTCGTCTCGAATATTCTGCTTGAGCTGTCCAAGTGTCTGTGGTTTGTTAACATACTCGTACACTTTGTCTTTTAAATGTCCACATAAAAATCATCGGGCGCAGTTAAATCTGGTGAACGAGGAGGCCAAGGGAAATATGAATTTTTTGAAATTATGCGTTCACCAAAAATTTCACGCAGCATGTGCATAGTTTGCCTAGCAGTATGCGCAGTGGCTCTATCTTGTTGAAACCACAAATTAGGATGTTGCTCCACTATTGGCCGCAAAAAGTTGTCGATCATTGTTCTGTAAGAAGCCCCGGAGAGCGTTTCTGGCGTTTCATCCTCATTCTCAAAGAAATATGGGCCGATGACTTTTGCGGCCATAACACCGCACCAAACAGTGCATCTGATTGGATGTAACTGATGCTGATGTATTTCCCTTGGATTTTCGGAGCCCCACAACCTACAGTTTTGTGTATTCACAAAACCACTTAAATGGAAATGCTCTTTATCCGTCATCAAAAGATTAGTTAAAAAATTATTTTTTGTGGCTAACTGTGTAAAGCGAATAGCGTAGCTTTGTTGGGGGTCTTGTGGTAGAAGCTGTTAAGATCTAACTTAAGATTCTCTGTAATGTTGTTCTGGGTATACCCAAATGGACGGAACGGCGACGAGTTGAGACAGATGGATCATTTGCAACACTCTGCTGCACAGCTTCCACGTTCTCTTCAGTACGAATATTTTGATGATCACCTCTTCCTGCACGGTCGGCTACTGAACCCAGTTCCTCAAAACGGCGAATTAAACTTGTAATCATGGAAGATGTGGGCGCTGATCTTACATTAAAAAAACGGCGATAATTTCGCTGCGTTAGAACAATTGATCGTTGAGAAGAATAATAAAAATCGATAACGTTAATGCGTTGTTGTGGACTGTACGTATTCATTTTAAATTTCCGAGAGTTCAGTTACGAGTATAATCTGCAAAAAGAAAAAATAAATTATGTTAAAAAATAAAAAAGTTATTTGTGTTTCACATCAGCTGGTCTTATTTTGGCCACCCTGTACTAAGTAGGGACATAAATACTGTTACACACGTTTTATGCTGTAAAATAAAAAGTACTGAATCTTTTTGGACCAAATATTTTTTAATATATTCATTGATGTATCCAAAGAGGATCTACTCATTCGTAATGTCCGCCCTTTGCCTTTACACACGCCTTCAGTCGCACTGGCCAATCGTCAAACGTCCATTGAAAATTGGTCACATATCGAACCGTCTTAAGAGATCCAATGCTGAGGTATCTTTTGTGACAAGCCTTGCCCTCTAAAACCGTCCACAATTTGTAATCCAATGGGTTAAAATCTGGACTGCCAGAGGGCCATTCTTCAGAGGAAATGAACGCTGGCAAATTGTTTCGCAGCCAGGCCTGGCACGTTTTAGCCTTATAGGCCGGCGCAGAATCCTGCTGGAAAGTCCATGCCTGGTTTTAGAACAGGGAATTGTTAAGAGGCTTCACAACAGCTTCGAAAACGGTTTCTTGGTAAACGTTGGCCGATGTATTGACTCCAGAAATGCAGGCCAGTGACCCCATCGGAAGAGACACCCCACCAAACCATGACTGAAACTGGGTAAAGACCCTTTTCCACCCTTTCTTAGATGACTGCGCATACACTCTCATTTAGCTTGTAAATTTTTCCTGAACGGTTAACATTTTTTCATCGGAAAACAAAATTTTTCTGTGCAAGTTATCAGCGTGCTTCACCAAAAGACGTTTGCATTTTTCAATCCTATTTTTTTTACAGCTGCAGTCAATAAATGTCCGGTACGTAATGTAAGTAATGTAATGTATAAGTAATGTCTATAATTGTCTTTAACTGATACTTTCTATTTGGTTACATGACCGCCTCTAAGGCGGTGTCCCTTGATAGCAGCTTAAAACTTGGGGAAATCGACTTTGGGTAAACGATAGGATTGATTTATATTATTCTGGTCTAGGCAACACTAAGTGTTGCCTGGCGCCATCTGACATTTCCATTGGAAAGTTTGACATTTTTAGCATAAACGTACTTAGAAAGTTTTGACGTTCGACCATCATTTGTGTTGTTTACAGTGACTTGAAAAACCAATTTGGCAAAAAATGGAATTAACTCGTGAACATTTTCGTGCGATCATTTTTCATAACTTTCGATGTGGATTATCACGACAAGAGTGCATCAATGAACTTAAATCTTTGTATGGCAATGAAGCACCATCCCCGCTGTGAAAAACTGGTTTAATGAATTCAATCGTGGCCGACGCTCGCTCAAAGACGAAGATCGTGAAGGTAGTCCAAAAACGGCCGTAGTGCCAGAGAACATTGATGCCGTGCGTGAACTGATAATGCAAGATCGTCATGTGACATACCGTGAGATAGAGGCATTCTTGGGCATTTCTTCCACCAGCATTTATTCGTTATTGCATGAACACCTGGCCGTAAAAAAGGTTTGATCTCGTTGGATCCCGCACAATGTGACATTCGCTCAAAAAAAGGCTCGTGTCGATTGGTGCAAAGAAATTTAAAAAAAAATACGATCGCGGTGCTTCAAAAGACGTTTATAAGATCGTCACAGGTGACGAATCATGGATCTATGCGTATGAGCCCGAAACAAAACAGCAATCAACCGTGTGGGTCTTTGAATACGAGCCAAATCCAACGAGAGTTGTTTGTGGAAGAAGCACTTCAAAGCAAATGGTCGCCTGCTTCTTCGGCAAAACTGGTCATGTGGCTACTGTTCCACTTGAACAACGTTGGACGGTCAATTATGAGTGGTACACCACAATTTGTTTGCCTGAAGTCTTAGGAGAAATTCGAAAAACGAACAAGAGAAGACGAGACAGTGTGCACCATGACAATGCGAGCTCTCGCACATCGGCTCAAACCAGCGCCTTTGTGACCGGCCAAAACGTCGAACGCCGTTCAGCCCTAACTTGGCACCCAATGACTTCATTTTATTCCCGCGCACTAAGAAAAAAATGCCTGGTCAACGATTTTCGTCGCCAGAAGATACTGTTAAAGCGTTCAAAAACCAAGCTTTGGTGGTGTCTCAATCGGAGTGGAAGAAGTGCCTCGACAATTGGTTGTAGCGCATGCAAAAGTGTATAAATCATGCTGGAGAATACTTTGAAAAAAACAATAAAACCATTATTGATGATTAATATTCGCATTTTCATTATTAGGCTAGAAATATATATAGCAGCAGGCCGATAGCCTGAGTTGCTAGTGCTTATTTCCTTATAAGTTTATTATAATTTAATATTGTAATAGATATAAAATAAATAAATAAAAAAATAAATATATAGCAGCCCTCGCATTGAACGCTGGCTCAAAAAAATGCATTAGACATTTTCTAGAAATGTTCTTACAAGGCTTAAAGATTCATCTCTTACTCGTTTAATGACGGCATTTACAAGATGGAAACCGCCGCTGAATAATTGTTAGATGGGGTTGAACCTGGGTTTACTGGCATGATTGTCGTGCACACCACGGCGGCTCACAGCAAATTTGAAGACGCCTTCCGAAAACAAGCAATTTTTATGGGCCGGCCCTTTTTAGGCATATTGAAGGACTTCTTTTTAATATTTTGAAGAACCCCTCTGTTTTAGTAATAGTACCTTAATTTTTTTCAATAAAAAAGATCCATATGTGACAGCGCACAGAGAAAGGGACCTAAGGGTAAAAATATCAATTTTTATTTTTTTCTTTTTTTGATGTGGACAACATCTGAGCATCGAATGCCCCAAAAGTGTTCCCTCCCAGAGATATGCGTGTTTTATGAAAGTGAAGTCGACGATTCTAAGCGCAAATAGAAAGGGACCTAATCTTTAAAGTGGCTCTCCTGAACAAAACTGGTTTTTCACCTTAGGTCCCTTTCTATTTTGCGCGTCACATATAAAGGGTGTTTTTTATTGAGGTATAGAACTTCGAATTGAAATAAAACACAAGAAAATCGTTTTAATGTCCATCAATTTGGCTTTATTGGAAGGATAATTTTATGCCATTAATGTTTAAATATGATTTCGGGCATGTGGCCGCCGCGGCTGGTCCAATTTTTAACCACTTTTTCGAGCATATGGGGCCGTATGTTGGCAATAACGCCACGAATGTTGGCTTCCAAGTCCCCTAACGTTTCTGGTTTGTTGGCGTAGACGAGCGACTTCACATATCCCCAAAGAAAATAATCCAATGGTGTCAAATCACACGATCTTGGTGGCCTATTGACAGGTCCATTCCGCGAAATTATGCGCTCATCGAATGTTTCCTTCAATAATTCGATTGTGACGTGCGCTGTGTGGCATGTAGCGCCGTCTTGTTGGAACCACAACTCATCCACATTCATGCCATCCAATTCGGGAACAAAATAGTCGGTTATCATGACTCTATACCGGTCTCCATTAACGGTAACTGACTCTCCAGCATTATTTCGGAAGAAGTATGGCCCAATGACTCCACCAGCCCATAGAGCACACCAAACAGTCAGTTTTTGTGGATGTAATGCCGTCTCAAGGGTCTCATGTGGATTCTCTTCACTCCAAATGCGGCAATTTTGCTTGTTGACGTAGCCATTCAACCAAAAATGAGCCTCATCACTGAACAAAATTTTGTGATGAAAATCAGCATCGAGATGAATCTCATTTTCGGCCCATTTTGCAAGCGTTGTTCTTTTGTCAACCTGTTCATGATGAAATGGCAAACCAAACTAAATATTAATCACTTGACAGCTGACAAAATGGCCGCCAGTTAAAAAAGTGATGCCAACTTAAAGTTCTATACCCCAATAAAAACACCCTTTACATTTCTGTTTTCCCTCCTTTGCCAACAAATGGGATCCAAACACCATTTTTAGTTTGTGTTTTTAAACATCTAGAAGTTCAAGGTGTAAAATTATCGTGCCCGACTCTTGCTTTTTTACTAGTTTATTACTTAATTCTAGGTTTTCCCTTAACTCACTTCCTAGACGACTTCTTGCTAATGGGTTACTTCTTCGTCTGCCAAACGATGCAAGGGATTATGTTTTAATTTAGTAGCCATTTCGTGGCGAAGCCTAAGAAGATCCTTGCTATTTTAAGCCATGACAACGCTGTGATATCCATCTGTAGAGGTTTGGCGGTGCGCCAATAACTTTAGCTATTAATTATTTGTATCTGCCATATTTAGTTAGCCAGCTAAACTTCTGCACAGCCAAGTTGTGCAAGATTCTGCGCTGGCCTCGTTTTGCTAGGTTTTCATTGTGCAGTGATGGCGGGTAGATATGCCGGCCGACAATAAAATTGTATTGACAGTACCCTTGAGCATTACATAAGTTTTGTTTAAACCTTTTTATCATTATTATTAACATTTGACAGAGGGAAGGGCGGAGTGCAGATAAAGAGAGAAAACACCAACTTCGAACGAGGTGTTTCCCCAAATGAAACGACTAGCTCGAGTTCCTGCTCAGGTGTATATTTATGAATTGTCGAAACTAGTCGGCGAAAATGGTGAAATAGTAAAGTGGGAGGGCTTTGCTCAAACTAACCTTAGGGCGACATTTATTCACTGTAGTCTATCTGTTTATCTGTCTGTCTGTCTATCTGTATTAGTGATGGCGGTGCTGCTGTTGCTGAAATAAGACAAGTGTTAAGAATAAAGTATATTTAAAAGGTGCCTGGCATAGACTTAAATTATTGAAGCTACGTATGTTTGCAGAGATTCCAAAGGTTAAAGCTTTATTCACGATATGCTAGCCGAACAGATTTTCAGGGTTCAACTACGAGTAGATTCTAAAGCAAACATCGTTCTAAGACTTAATTTACCCACTGTCTATTGTTCTGCTGTGTTTGTGTTGGTTTAAACTCTTTTCATTTTCTTCCTTTACAAGCACTTGAAAATGGGTGGACCGCTGCAAACTGCCTCACATATATCTTACAGCGTCTTTGGCTAGATTGTGGCCTAAACCTGTAATTATAATTGAAATAAATTGATTTATATACAACATAAACGATCAGGCATACTGTGGCGAGCTGCAGCCCAATGCTAGAATTCACCGGAGTGTACAACACCGGTATGACAAAGCCTCTGTCGGCAGAGGCTTAAATTACGAGATTGGCCTAGAGACAAACTGAAGCTCAGATAAGGTCATGAGCAAGTGTCAATGTAAGGCATAAATAATTGTTGTAACTTTTTTTTGCTCAAAGGAAAAGGAAAAAAAGAAGGTATAGCAAAAGTAAGATTCGTACATTGCAGGGAGGTTACGGAGTTTGTGTTGTTGTTATACTTTTCACTATAGCACAGAGTGTATATATAAGTTGCTCATTCCGTTTGTAACATCTCGAAGCATTTACGGCGACCCTTGAAAGATGACCGAAAAGGTAGAACGCCTGGAGAAAAATAGTGAAATCACTTGGTGGTCTTGAAGGCCTATTGTAAACCCTACTGAAAAGATAGCAAAAGAGCGAGAGAGGGGAGGGTGAGTAATGAGTTAAAAACAAAAATAAAAAAGACATATGTGACGCGCAAAATAGAAAGGGACCTAAGGTTAAAAATCAGTTTTGTTTAGGAGAGCCATTTTAAAGACTAGGTCCCTTTCTATTTGCGCTTAGAATCGTCGACTTCACTTTCATAAAACGCGCATATCTCTGGGACGGAACACTTTTGGGGCATGGGATCGGTCTCATTCGATGCTCAGATGTTGATTTTTTACCCTTAGGTCCCTTTCTCTATGCGCTGTCACATATACAAGTCCTGAGGTATTTTTTCAATAGGGTGTTTTCACAGATTACGCGTGAGTTGTGTTTTCCTTTTCTTTCCAGTATTATTTGCCATTTCATCGTGGAAAGACATACACAGCGAAAACCACAGTTGGGTGCGGTATATGTGCGGGTGGAATCATAGAGGTATTTTTCTCAATGAGGTTTTTTCCACAGATAACGCTTGAGTTGTGTTAAACTTTATTTTTTTTCTTTTTAATATTGTTAAATGACTTACACTGCGAAAACCTCGAAATGCTCGAACGAGTCAACTAAAATTGGACCCTCAGAATAGACACCCTGAAGCGAAGTTGCGGCCAACATTTGAAGAACGTTATATTCAAAATATAAATGGCATATAATGTTCTTTCGAATGAATAATATAAATTGTTTTGATTTTTTTATTTTGAAAAAAATACCTCTCGATTGATTACCCGATATAGGTTGATAGAGCCAGATTGTGCATTTTGTTTGACTGGTATCCTTTATGGTCATAATTCTAGATGAAAAACTGTCCTTCAGGCTGAATACAATGAAACGGGTAAGGAAGGCTAATGTTGCCTTATATTCCTGTAGTAAAGTAATAGGAGCACGGTGGGGTCTCTCTCTTTAAATCATTCATGTAGTTTGTCCAATTTCTACTGAACGACATCGTGGTGAATTGTAGACGGCAATCGTTAAGCGATCTTAGACCTACCAACATCAATAAGGTTTAAAGAACTGCTCGCTTAAGCATAAGCGGAGCTTAAAAGGCTACAGCGACCAAGTCTCTGCAAGACCTAAGTCATTTACTGTCAATTGATGTTGTGGCCAGGGAGGGCGCAATCAGATCGGCATAACGATTGAATTGTCTATCACTGTGGAGGTTTAAAGACTTGGACGATATGAAGATAAGATGTGGTGCAATGGTAACCAACTGAGTGGACAACATACCAACTGTATACGTCCTTGAACAAAATTCCTGCCAGGGAGGAATTGCAGAATGTCAGAAATTAGAGACTATCTTCATTTTTATATAGACGGTGCAAAGCTGGACGCACTTTGGATTGCACCGTACGGAAATAATCTAGACATAGCTAATAGATTACCTGTTTCTTGTAGTGCCTTCCTTGCCGACATAATGTCAATCAGAGAAGTAGCTTAGTGGCTGTAACATAGCTCCTAACTTTGGCGTACTCATTTAATCGGACAGCCAAGCTGTCATTAGATCTCTGGAGGCTCCATCCCTTAAATTATTAACGGCGTTTGGCTACCGAAGTTTAACATAAACCTTTTCTGGTTGCCCGGGCATAGGGATATGCCAAAGAATTGCAAATCTGATGAAGTAGATAGAAAGGGAACGACTCTACGAAGAAGTTGCTAGTAATGGTGCGCCATTTTTTCTTAAAGAAGCTCTGGCTGAGGTAAGGTAAAAACCGTAAGAAATGAACATATTTCGACAGCTGTATGGTAGCTACACAAATATGGCTGAGATACAAAGTAAGAAGTTCTAAATATATCCTCGCTCTAGAGGTGAAAAGGCAGTCTTCGTTAGTGTCAGTTCAAAAAGGACACCGCCTGATTAGTGATTATGCTGG
Organism: Hydrotaea diabolus; assembly: GCA_963513945.1. Taxonomy (NCBI): domain Eukaryota; kingdom Metazoa; phylum Arthropoda; class Insecta; order Diptera; family Muscidae; genus Hydrotaea; species Hydrotaea diabolus. The sequence goes on from OY740719.1 coordinate 173,809,310, forward strand.
GACACATCGAGTCTAATGACTTCTACAGAAGTTGCGAAAAGATAAATAAGTAGAGATCATTGAGCACCTGTTATTTCAATAGCACTGCTTTAATTTAAAGCGTCTGGATACACTAGGATTTTCTAAAAGGACCGACCGAGGATGGGCCGATACCGATATTCGCAGTGTTGATAATTTTCTATCCGGCTGTCACTACCACCTAACCATGCGTTTTGGTTATCAGCTGGTACAAGCAACTCAAAATCAGCCGGACCTTACAACATTTCTGAGTGATTTAAGAGGCACATCTACTATGGTGGCGAGGTCATCGGAGAATCTACTTAAAGACCCGTGCATAAGCAGAGCGAATGCTCAATTAACTCATCTACATCCTAGCACCTCCTATTGTAGTCTCTAAGTGGAATACCCATGCGCACCGCTATAGGACCTTTTAAGGAGTGCCACGCAAGGACTCCTATAAGGTTTTTTTTCTATCAATCGTCTTTCAAGTGTTAACAGTTCCCTTATTCTTTTTCGATATGTATTCGGTCAGTGAGACAGGGATAGTATCTAGTTATGTACATTGAGTTTCACCTTGATCCTGTTTCTAAGACCTCTATTTCGACGATTGCGTTTATCAGTTCGATGAACGGTGAGTTTTGTCTGAGGTTATTGGCTCACTCCCTGCTGTCCTATCCATTATGTCCGGATGTCAGCTTAGTGTGATGCCTTTGAATTCTTATTATGATCTCATCACGCATTTTAATTTCACATATACAGTCCAACGCCTTGCTGACCACAAGTATCCGGAAGTTCGTCGTAGGTATGTTTAACTCCAAAATTTTGGCTGTGGCTGTAGTGATGGCGAAAATCTCCGTCTGAATGACGCTGCATTTGTCCAGTTGTGTCTGTTTGGGGATTCTTAGGAATCCCCCTGAACCCGTACCTGGCACTATTTTTGAATCTTTCGCGAAGGTTGATATATCGTCCTATGCTATTACAGCGACTCCCAACCTTCTCTCGTTGGAGTTTCCTCGGTTACAGATGATCTGACTCATTGTCAAGTCCATCTGACCAATCAGGTGATCTCAGTTTCGCGCCCTAACATGTGAGTGAGACTTTTGCTTGCTCCCAGCCCATGAAATCCTTAAGAGTACATACAAGTATATAATTAATGATAGTAGAATGTTGTAAGTGAATAGTTGACCTTTGGTGTTGTTATTTTATAAAATTAGTTTTCGGCTTGAGGTCATTTATTTAACCCATTACTGGCCATTGTACTCGCACAGGTACAGAAAAACATTGATATTTGAAATGCCATAAATCCACTTAGAAACAAAATTTTGCAATGTTTGTTTTGTTTTTGTGTTATGTGAACTCTGCTTAATAAAAGCACATTGACAAAGCAGCAGCAGAAAATAACGGTATTTCGGATTTTGCTGTGTTTTGTTTAGCTTATTCGAGATTTTAGCATTTTGGGTAGGTCAGTGATCGTTTGACTCTGTTACAAGTGTGTCGCATAACAATTAAAAGACTTTTTGCTTGATTTACAAATGAAAAGGCTTGTTATTTTCTAATTTACAAAGAAAAAATCATAATAAAGTAATTTTCCATGTGAAAGGTAAGTTTGAAAAACGATGTACTCGCTTGGGTACAATGGCTGATAGCGTATATATTTTGATTATATTTTTTATACTTTGTTTTTCTAGATTTTTTTTTCAAATGGACATGGCGTATGAAAGCATCAAGCCATCAATCTTTTACGGCAGAAGATTTAATAATTTAGTCTTTACATCTTCATTATTGACAAATTCGAATCTTATATTTTTTCATATTTTACTTTCAAGTATTTAGTACAATAAAAAAAAGATACATCTCCCGAGGAGAGCACTAAAACCGAAAATAATGGTTCGAAGCGAACTCATACAAGTATAAAACATTTGCGAAACTTAATGCTAACTATGGGTTAAACTCAAAGAAAAGTTTAGAAGCTTAGCTTCAAAAGTAAGAAGTGCATTTTAGTTTTTACTTATCTACTAATGGTTTTAAGATGCTGATCAATAAACATATTGACTGAAAAATGGATAAAAATTAGAAAAATCGAAAGCACTTTGGTAATTTTAACTTTCTTAGTACGCTATTCATTTAAAGTTAATTATAGTTAAGAATTTAAATCATACAATGAGAAATTCGAAAATGGAACTTATAATTGGTTTATGTGTTCATTTTTTACTATCATGCAATGGATGATTGCAATTTTATGTTGATGAGAAATCAAAAAGGGCATCGTGCATAACGAAGCAAATGATAAGAATCCATTTAATTAATTAATTTCTTTTTTTGATTCAGCACTTTTTTTCCTTTTTTTTTTTTTACAATTATTAAAACTTAACCGGATTTTTTTTTTTTAAAACTATTAGGCAAAATTCTTAAAGCAAGATTTCAATTGGTTGTAAAGGCTTATTTGTTATCACTTACCAACATCCAAAGCTTTTTCGTTTGATGATCGTCGAGGCCTCGAAGAACACGTGTAGATGTTGTCTCCAAAAATTGTGTAGGTATTAAATTGTATTCGCAAATTTGCTCACCATATACAACCTAGACTGAAATCTTTATAATTTTTGATAATTAACATAATTTTACTTAATAATCTTTATGATACTTAAGAAGATACAGGGGTTTCGAACCTCGCCAATACGACGGAAAAAAGTTGGTATTTGCAGATGTACGTCAAGTTTGTTTTCAGGTAACTGAATCCAGTGAAAAAGTTGTGCTGGGGGTGCTCATTCAAAAAAAAATAACAGCATGTTTTATGGTAACCTTTTCGTTTTAGATGAGTATGGATATTATTATTGGTTGGTGCCCAAATTGGTGTTTGAAGGCAAATGATAAATTTCCTTCCACTTCATATAGTTCATAGTTTCCTCTTGCAACCAGAATTCTAGGCATGACTTTCCATTTGGGTATTGTAGAAGCGAATTCGTACCTTTGTGTCGCCAGATACAATCACCAGTTAGTCATTTATATGCACCAGAGTTATTCTTGGCCAAGTTATTCGACCCTCGTTCCAGAGTATAACCCTGCTGGTATCTGGAAATGTGGTACCGTGACTTTTTCTGGAATTTTTCGACACTTTCTCAATAAAAAGGGATCCCTTTTTAGAGAATAAATAATGTCTCGTTCGCTCGAATATCACAAATTTCCTCCAAAAGGCCCTGATCGCAGCGTGCTCAAACAATAAATTGTAGGCAATTAAATGCCAGATGTAAATGAATATGGCTGGATTCCTCAGATTTTGGCCGCTTAGCCACACCACAGGCTTAAGTTCCAATTTGGGCACTTTAATTATATTTTATTTATAAGGCACTATCACTTGGTTTCGTGGCGTTTGGTTCGAGAACACAAGAAGAAAAGAACTATTGAAAAGGTCGGTGACAAGAATAAACCTATAAACCAAGCAGAAGATCACTGAAATCGATATTCACCACCTGCATTTTACTAAATCTGCCAACAACTTGACGAAGTTTTACAAGTGATAACAGGTTTCTAAAAATAGAACAAGCTGCTACCAAAAATGGAAAATGCTATTGGAGAAGAGAAAAAATAGCTTGCGATTCAAAGAAAAACAAAAAAAAAATATAGATTTGGCTTAGCTGGGAGTTGAACCTGGGCTGACCGCGTCTGAGTCGAGCATGCATCGCCTGTGCCAAGTTAATCCCGGTTTCACGGACAGCTAAGATGAGGTTTTGAGAGGCAGCAACAACAATGTGATGAAGACTGAGCTAAAGCTAACTGTTCTTTGCGTTTTGTCATGGTTATAAATAACTCTTTCGCATTATCTCATGATAGGAGAAGTTACATTGTCTATAACCCTTATCACTAGAAATGTATAAGCTTGATAACTGATATCCCAGCAAACATTTTAGCTTTGCCTTTGGGAAATTCTTGGTGTCTGATAATGTGACAATCGCAAAACTTTAAATTTAATAAAATCGTACATTACAAAACCGGAGAATATTTATCTTTTGATAAAAATATTAGCCGGAGAAAGGACGATTCAAGAACGCATATCTTTTGCATGATATGTTCCTGTTGAATTTCCTTCCATGTCTTGTAAAACATAATAATGGTTTCCAATTTTTGACTGCACCTTTGCTTTCACAAAAACTGGTGATAATTTCGAATTGAAGTTTTTGCCAGCATTGCTTTGGGCAAAGTTTCTTCGGTAGACTGTTTGACCAATAGAATAGGAAATTGGTCTAGCGCGGAAATTGTAGTGGTATCGATTGGTGTCATATGCACTCGCTATATTTTTACGCAACTCTTTCCGTATTAAGGATAATTGGTCTTCCCTGTTCAATAGAATATTGGGTTCATCTAGAAGACGGAGGTTTTTTAACAGGGTGTATGAATCTCCATGGGTAATCATATTAAATCCGAACATCGCAAAGTATGGTGAACATTTGATAGCTTGATGAATTGAGTTTCGTAAGGCACAACTAATCGCCGAAAGGTGTTCATCCCACTTCCGATGGGTCTTCCTTGAGAAACGCGTGAATACCAGCAATAATCGATCGATTCACCCTCTCAGACGCATTGGATTGAGGGGAATATAACGCAGTGTAAATATGCTTAACACCAAGTTGGGTTAAAAATGCATTAAAGTCATTTGCTTTAAATTGCGATCCGTTGTCGCTGACTAAATATTCCGGTACCCCGTAAAGGTGGAAGATTTGCTTCAGAAGAAAATCCTGAATTACATTTGAGGTAAATTTTTTCAGTGGGCATAACCAGTGGAATTTAGTCAAATGGTCGAGCACAATAAGGATTCCAATATAACCGTTCTTAGACCTAGGGTAGGGTCCTATTATGTCGACATAAAGTCGTTGAAACGGTCGTATAGTATATACAGGTTTCCCCATTTCAGGCCTTAAAACAGTATTAGGATGCTTTGTACTTTTACATACTTCGCATTCCCTAACATAATTGCGGACATCTGTTAACATGCCTGGCCAATAGAAATTGCGACGAATTAACTCTACCGTTTTCACCATCCCACCATGAGCGGATATCGGGGAATTGTGAGCTCGGGAGATCACGGAATTTCGCAAATTTCTTGGAATCCACAATTTCCACGCCTGTTGTTCCTGTTCGGAATCCCCAGTGTAGTGTTCGGTTCGCATGTACACAAATTTGTCAATTATTTTAATATCTGGGTATTTAGAAAAGTTCTCACTAATGCGACTTTTTAAATTCTGATAATCCTGGTCTTCAAAACATGATGAATTCAAATCTATTTCCGGTTCAGTAAGTTCTGCAGCCGAAATTTCATCGCATTGGATTCGAGATAGTGCATCTGGTACTATGTGGTCTTTGCCTTTTCGATGACTTATAGTAAAGGTGTAGGGCTGCAATTTAAAAACCCATCGGGCGAGTCTTCCCGTAAGATCTGGTTGCCTCATCAGCCATAACAGAGACGAGTGGTCAGTTATGACTTCGAAGTCCTGTAATTCTAAGTAGCATCGGAAGCGTTTGATTGCTTCCACTGCAGCTAGGCACTCTCTCTCGGTTACGCTGTAATTGCGTTGAGCCGTACTTAATTTTTTGGACATGTATGCGATTGGTTTTTCTTCGCCTTTTCCATCTAATTGTACCAAAACGGCTCCAATCCCGTAATCTGACGCGTCACAGTGCAAGTAGAATTTCTTCTTAAAATTTGGATTAGCTAAAACAGGGGCGGTGGTTAGACGCTTCTTTACTTCTTCAAAAGCTTCATTTGCTTCTGGGGTCCATTTAAATTTTTTCTTGGTGGATAAAGTTTCGGTAATGTCAAAGGTAATTGCAGCAAAATTGTCAATAAAACGTCTGTACCAACCAGCCAATCCTAGAAATCCACGGACTTGCTTAATGGTCTTTGGTATAGGCCATTGAGAAATAGCTTCAATCTTTTCCGGGTCAGTTTTTATGCCACCATGCCCGATGACATATCCAAGATACTTCACCTGAGTGACACAAAATTGACATTTTTCAATATTTAGAGTAAGATTAGCCTTCTTAAATTCTTCTGCGATTCTAACTAAAACAGCGATATGAGTTGAAAAGTCTTCTGACACGATTACCAAGTCGTCGAGATATCCGAAAACGCAATGTTTGAGGTCTGCGGGTATAATTTGGTCCATGAGGCGACACATGGTTTGTGGAGCGTTGCATAGCCCAAAGGGCATCACCACAAACTGATATAATGGACGACCCGGTATCGTAAATGCGGTTAAAGCCCTTGCCTCTGTAGTTAATGGCACCTGCCAATATGCATCTTTTAAGTCCAGTTTGGTAATTATATTTGCTTTTGGCAAACGTGCAAAAATACCTTCGATGCTTGGTAGCGGATAAGCATCCTTTGTAGTGACCTGATTTAATTTTCGAGCATCTAAACATAGGCGAACTTTTTTGGGCTTTATGACTAAACGCATGGGAGAGCTCCATGGCGACGAGGAAGGTTCTATGACTCCTAACTCCAGCATGCGGTCTATTTCCTGAAACATAAGTTTCTCTACGGCGGGAGAAACTGGATAAAACCGTTGTTTAACAGGTTTAGCATTACCGGTGTCTATCTCGTGCTCTATTAACTTAGTTCTTCCCAGGCCCTGCTTTAAAAAGCTTGGATATAAATCCACTATTATACTTAATTGTTGACGTTGACTTGGGGTTAGAGGGTATTTTTGACAGTCTATCACCTTTTTATAGTCAGATTCAGATGACGGAAATTCCAACGCCTTTTCGACGGCGGATAACACTGGAGGATCATTGGCTTTGTTTAAGGCATCAAAAGGATCGGATACAATAGCGGACTCAAAAATGTCTGCAGCAAGTTTAAAAGCTCTCCAAAAGTCTAAGCCGAGTATTAACCGCTGTGTTATTGAAGGGACAATTAACAATTTTAGACGATGCTTTTCATTACGAAATACAACGTCAACTTCTAAATATCCGATCGTTTTTTGAACCTTGCCGTCTGCTGTTTTTACGCAGGATTTTGCAGGAAAAAAATGAGGACAATTAGAAAAATCATATGCAGCTAGAGTGGACCCGATACATGATACATTCGCACCAGTATCTAATAAGCCACACTCGTTGAAAGACATAAATTTAACTTTTGCGTAATAACGCTTATCTTTATTACTATTAATAATAGCGGATATTACATATTTTGATGCATTTTTTCGTAGTTTGTAAAAAGTTCTAAGACGAATTGTCGATCGTTTTGGCCGTTTCTGGCTACGAACAGATATAGTATCAACCAAAAAGATCTGATCACGTTTCGTATAATATTCCCGACATCTTTCATGATATGGACGAATTGGGAATAAAGTTCTTTCTACTCTTGTATCCTGGTTCTGATTACGTTTCAGAACAGTAATCTTTGGAATATGGGATGGGTCAGGGTTTTTTGAAATCAAATTGTTTTTCAGTAGGTAAGATTCGTTTACAGAGTTGTCAAGTTGGATTTCGACTTTATCTATGTCTATGATAGGTTTGGTGGGGCATGTTGGCGCGTGTAGTTTTTTGAAGAGGATGATTTCTTTGTGGCACAACGAACACATTGGGGCTTATATACGTTCTTAGTACCACACCCATAACAAAACACAGAACGATCGCGCAGACAATCATCCCAGAAATGACCTATCTCATCGCAATTCCAACACTTCACAGAGGTGGAATTTCTACAGACAGCTTCTACACAACCCTCAGACTCATTTTTCTCAGAAAATTCGTCGGAAACTTCAACTTCCGCAATGTTACGTCTTGGTCCTATATTTTGAGACATTTGTTGTTTAACCGGTATGTTTCTACGATAGTACTCATCAGAAAAAAGTTTTTTACGTTTTTGAACAAGGTTACGTAAATGGGCTATCGTGAACACTGGTACATATAAAAGTTCATGGCGAATATCAGGCCTCAAATTTCTTACTAGAATTTCGACCATCTCTTCTTCCGCCATTGGTTGATCTAGTCTGTCTACTATGGAACAAATAGAGTCGTAAAAAGCCTCAAATGTTTCCCCAGGTTTCATTTTACGGTTCCGAACCTCTTCTTTTATGTCGAAGTTGGACCGCATGTCTTTATATTGACATTTCAAAGCTGCACAGAAGGCCTTCCATTCTATGAAGTCTACTTGTTTGTGATAACGCCAATACCACTCTCTCGCTTTACCAGAGAGGACGACAGGAAGGTTTTTGCATATAACATTAAAGTTGTTATCAAAGTGCTCTTCCGTCAAGGATCTTATGCGATACAAAAATTCGTCAACAGATAAGCCTGAACTAGAGCCATCAAATTTGACGTTCCAATTCTGTACAATGGCTGTTACTTTTTCAGGACGCATTGCTGCAGAATGATCTCCGGAGCCTAAAGACATATGACGGCTACTATTATTGAGACGCTCATTCTCATTTGATTGTAAAGAGTTACAATTCATAGTTGGGGCTTCTAGTACAATGGACTGCGGTTGGGCAGCTCCTTGTTGTACAGGTAATGAAATATTGGATGGAATATTTAAACTTTGAAACAATCTGGAAATACTATTTTCAATCATTTGGTTTATTCTTAAATAATCTATATTATTTGAACTCTGAACGTTTTCTGAAGCTAGGATCTGAGTTTGATTATTACGCTGATAATGTTGAGAGGATGGTGGGTTACCCCTATGAGGAGATGATTCGTTAACATCTTCTAAATGGTACGGAACCTGACGTGACTGCATGTCAAGGCTATTGTTAAATGGATCGGTAAACAAGTTTTTGGTTACACTCCTCGTCAAAGGACGATTGGATAATGCACCACGGGCTTTACCGCGAACGGAAGGACGAGACTTCTTGCTTGTTTCAGTTTGGGTAGCAATTTCTGTGGAGACATTTGCAGTTGAATGATATTTTCTTAAATCTGCTAATTCACAAGGTAATTTGCACTGTGGACATTGAGCAGAAGATGAAAAGGATTGTTCGATGCAAGGTCGATGGAAGATGTGACTACAGGTTGATATAATATAACATTCTTGGATATCAAACAACATTGACTCTTCACAAATCGAGCACTTGTCATCACAAAAATTTGCGCTCAAAGATTGAGCACTTGTGCCAGCTGGCGGAGGAAGCGGCGGACTACGAGCAGTTGCCATTTTCTCCGTTTTCTTTCTTTTTACTAATATATAGGATTATATAACAAATCCTAGTTTAAAAAGTTGAATAATATTCAGGTACAGGTATTCTTACATAGGTGGGTGATCTTAGGAATCAGGGATACAAAAAATTTTTTTGGTAAACTTACATGACTGATAAAAGGTATCAAGATGAACTATGAAACTATAATTTCTATATAATAAAACAATTAAATTTTGCAAACCAGCATACATTTTTTTTATTTTTTTCTGGAAACCTTGGACTTTAAATTGCAACATTGTGCTAACATAAAGTAATTCCAACGGAACCCAGGATGCCAATGACTAAGCAAATATTTATTTACCTCAAAATACCGAAATATAGCTAATGAAATGTCGAAATCTTAAGTCCTTTAGACACTTGCAAGGAAAGTATTGTGGATAACCTTCTCGGTCAGTGAATCCGAAACAATCAGATGCCTGAAAATCCAGAGATGTCCCACAATTATTCCGTAACAATTGTCTTCCAGACAAAGGACTTTCTCGGTTTCATTAAAATGAACTTTAAATTTTAATACATACTATGCCTGAGGAAAACCAAATCCTAGTAGACTTGATTTTGCCCCACGTTGGGCGCCATTTATTTATGTAATGTCCAAACGTGGTTGATTTTGATTTCAAACAATGAAATCTCTAAAATTGGGGTTTTGTGCAGGAATCTGCTTCCGCCACATTTCGAACCTAGAGTGCCGGGAGAAATGGCATTAACTTTATTGAAATAATTGTTCCGAACACAGTAGACCGGGAGCCATCAATTGCTAGCTAACAGTCGGGTGGGGGGTTCGTTTCTACTGTGATCAAGGAATTCCCGCAATCTTGGACATAAACAAAGTTTTTTATTACAGACTCCCTATAGAACTGGAATGATGAACAAATTCGGAAACTAAACTACAAGGACCAGACTACAACCATAAAACAAAAGAAATACCCGGAATGGTTAGTAGTTGTACAATTGGCTAATATAAAAGTATCAGTCGAAATTTACCTGAAATGGATTCCCAGTTGAAATGGAATCCTTTGCCTCTTAACCCAAAACCCAACCATGGTCTTAATGGCATCTTATTTGTTAAGACCCCTCATAAAAACCACCTGAAGAAACTCCTAAATCACCACCGTAAGAATAACCAAGAAGTTTACATCTTCATTATTGACAAATTCGAATCTTATATTTTTTCATATTTTACTTTCAAGTATTTAGTACAATAAAAAAAAGATACATCTCCCGAGGAGAGCACTAAAACCGAAAATAATGGTTCGAAGCGAACTCATACAAGTATAAAACATTTGCGAAACTTAATGCTAACTATGGGTTAAACTCAAAGAAAAGTTTAGAAGCTTAGCTTCAAAAGTAAGAAGTGCATTTTAGTTTTTACTTATCTACTAATGGTTTTAAGATGCTGATCAATAAACATATTGACTGAAAAATGGATAAAAATTAGAAAAATCGAAAGCACTTTGGTAATTTTAACTTTCTTAGTACGCTATTCATTTAAAGTTAATTATAGTTAAGAATTTAAATCATACAATGAGAAATTCGAAAATGGAACTTATAATTGGTTTATGTGTTCATTTTTTACTATCATGCAATGGATGATTGCAATTTTATGTTGATGAGAAATCAAAAAGGGCATCGTGCATAACGAAGCAAATGATAAGAATCCATTTAATTAATTAATTTCTTTTTTTGATTCAGCACTTTTTTTCCTTTTTTTTTTTTTACAATTATTAAAACTTAACCGGATTTTTTTTTTTAAAACTATTAGGCAAAATTCTTAAAGCAAGATTTCAATTGGTTGTAAAGGCTTATTTGTTATCACTTACCAACATCCAAAGCTTTTTCGTTTGATGATCGTCGAGGCCTCGAAGAACACGTGTAGATGTTGTCTCCAAAAATTGTGTAGGTATTAAATTGTATTCGCAAATTTGCTCACCATATACAACCTAGACTGAAATCTTTATAATTTTTGATAATTAACATAATTTTACTTAATAATCTTTATGATACTTAAGAAGATACAGGGGTTTCGAACCTCGCCAATACGACGGAAAAAAGTTGGTATTTGCAGATGTACGTCAAGTTTGTTTTCAGGTAACTGAATCCAGTGAAAAAGTTGTGCTGGGGGTGCTCATTCAAAAAAAAATAACAGCATGTTTTATGGTAACCTTTTCGTTTTAGCTGAGTATGGATATTATTATTGGTTGGTGCCCAAATTGGTGTTTGAAGGCAAATGATAAATTTCCTTCCACTTCATATAGTTCATAGTTTCCTCTTGCAACCAGAATTCTAGGCATGACTTTCCATTTGGGTATTGTAGAAGCGAATTCGTACCTTTGTGTCGCCAGATACAATCACCAGTTAGTCATTTATATGCACCAGAGTTATTCTTGGCCAAGTTATTCGACCCTCGTTCCAGAGTATAACCCTGCTGGTATCTGGAAATGTGGTACCGTGACTTTTTCTGGAATTTTTCGACACTTTCTCAATAAAAAGGGATCCCTTTTTAGAGAATAAATAATGTCTCGTTCGCTCGAATATCACAAATTTCCTCCAAAAGGCCCTGATCGCAGCGTGCTCAAACAATAAATTGTAGGCAATTAAATGCCAGATGTAAATGAATATGGCTGGATTCCTCAGATTTTGGCCGCTTAGCCACACCACAGGCTTAAGTTCCAATTTGGGCACTTTAATTATATTTTATTTATAAGGCACTATCACTTGGTTTCGTGGCGTTTGGTTCGAGAACACAAGAAGAAAAGAACTATTGAAAAGGTCGGTGACAAGAATAAACCTATAAACCAAGCAGAAGATCACTGAAATCGATATTCACCACCTGCATTTTACTAAATCTGCCAACAACTTGACGAAGTTTTACAAGTGATAACAGGTTTCTAAAAATAGAACAAGCTGCTACCAAAAATGGAAAATGCTATTGGAGAAGAGAAAAAATAGCTTGCGATTCAAAGAAAAACAAAAAAAAAATATAGATTTGGCTTAGCTGGGAGTTGAACCTGGGCTGACCGCGTCTGAGTCGAGCATGCATCGCCTGTGCCAAGTTAATCCCGGTTTCACGGACAGCTAAGATGAGGTTTTGAGAGGCAGCAACAACAATGTGATGAAGACTGAGCTAAAGCTAACTGTTCTTTGCGTTTTGTCATGGTTATAAATAACTCTTTCGCATTATCTCATGATAGGAGAAGTTACATTGTCTATAACCCTTATCACTAGAAATGTATAAGCTTGATAACTGATATCCCAGCAAACATTTTAGCTTTGCCTTTGGGAAATTCTTGGTGTCTGATAATGTGACAATCGCAAAACTTTAAATTTAATAAAATCGTACATTACAGTAGTCCCGTGAGTCTAAGGTTGGCGAACATTATTTTCTTTCGAACATGGACATGGGTTCTCAGAAGCAGAGGAATTTCCTCACTTAGCTATACTCGTATCTTAGGTTTAATTTCGACAAACTTTAACAATGGGCGTATGTGTACTCAAAAACAATGAAATCCCCTTACGAATTTGAAAAGGCAATTAATTTTCCGATTTGAAAGGAGGTTTTGGCCCACGAAAAAAATATTTTGGAAATAATAAAAAATCTTTTATGGGTGGGTATAAGTAAGTCGGATCAATCGACTCCAGCTTCCTTACTTGCTTTTTTAAGATGTGGGTGAATTTGGGTACCGGATCAAATACACTGCGCGTCATCAGGTTAGCACACCCACATAAGCTTAATATAATTTCTCGTGAAGTTGTTGTTGTTAAGATGCAGCAAAATTTTTTTACTCTATATTTCTAATCTTCGTATACTCCATCATTGGCAAAGGGAACTTGTAAAGGAAAGATCCCGTTATCTGTTCTTTGATACTTTGTATTATTTTTGATGGAAAAGTGTGTTCCATTTTTGCGTCATCAGGTTAGCACATGTAAATTCTTTTTTGTTTATCTTTAACAGTTGAACGCGTATTGCATCCAAATTGTGTGTACTGCTCAAGTAGCCTTTTAGCTTTAATATGAGTAAAGGAAAATCGCTATCCGTAGAGGAGAAATCCAAAATTCAAGCTTACAAGGAAGCGGGCTGTCAATAAGTTCAATATCCAAAAAAATGGCCAGAAGTCGTAAAGTTATATCATCATTCCTGAACAATAAGTTGAAATATGGCAAAAATAATAAAGGAGGGAATAATAGAGTGATCTCCGCTGCTGATAGGAGAGTAATTTTGAGAGAAGCCTCGAACTCGCACGCCTCGACCGCAAAGATCAGGGCAAATGTTAATGTTAAAGCGAGCTTATCTGCCATGGACTTTCCAACATGATAATGCCCCGATCCACCCTGCCCGGGTCGTTAAGTCATGGATTGAAGACCAAAATGTCCGTTTAATGCAGTGGCCACCTTATTCACCCGACATTAATATAATAGAAAACGTATGGGGATGGCTGTCTCGTAAATTTTACGAATCTGGGAAACAATATTCCAACAAAGAGGAGCTAATTGAAGGCATCAAGGACGCTTGGCCCAGCATTTCTCTAAATTATGTTGGAAAATTGTATGAGTCGCTTCCCAATCGAATCTATGAGGTCATTCTCAACAAATAAGGATCGACACATTGTTAAATTTTGTTTAAAAATGTTAAATTACTATATATAAAAGTTCATAAATAATTTCATGGCTAAAAACCTTATCAACAGTGAAAAAAAGTGATCTGTGCTAACCTGATGACCAAATTTGAATTGTTATTTTTCGAAAAAATCCAAAAAATATATTTTAAAAATAAAAAAAAAACATTATTTTTTGTTTTATTTAACTCAGAATTGAATCGGCCATAAACGAAAATAATTTTAATTAATTTTAAAACCATTAGTGTTTTAAGTTTCGATCCTAAAACACTTAAACGAGGGTATGTGCTAACCTGATGACGCGCAGTGTATGTACACGTTAGGCCAAATTAATCACCCTATCGCCAGATGTTAGTGATTTTGCAAGGCGTCGTACGTCAATCATACTTGACATTTTTGAACTAGACAGCTGCAGTATAGTAATGGAGCATTATAAATAAGTCCAAACAAAGATCAATCACTCAAAATTCTTTTTTTTTTTTAATATTTATTAAACTAATTTTGTTTAGCTCGTTTGTTTATTTCGGTCTTTTGCTTTAACACATTGAACAGGGCTTAACCGGCTCGAGACAAGGTTTTTGCAAAATGGCATTGATTTTTATCGTGATTTCAGGTCCGTGAGGATCTTCATCAGAAAGTCCTGCAGCAATTGTTGAAAAGAAGGCCGAACTCTTTAAGACTAGTTTCTCACCGTATGAATGTGAAGTTCTGTTGATAATCTCACTTTTCAAGTTTTCTTCACATAAGTGCCCACGAAAATACAATTCACACCTAGCACCTCTAGAGAGACTCCACATTGAGAGCCAACAACAACAGCTAAATCCTTCAATACTGCCAATGTCATGCATATATGCAATCCATGGTGAAGTGTAAAAATGCTTCGGCTCGGCCGAACTAACAAATTGCCTACTTGTTGTTGTTGGTTTTGTAATAGATTTGCAACAACAATTTAGAAAGATCTTGCCTAGTGTAGAAAGCAATTCAGCGAACTTGGCTTCCTTACTATGGCAATCGATGAAGTTCGCTGCTTAAGTCTTTCGCATTGTTGAAACACTTTCAGCGAGAGGCACTCTGTAAGGGGAAGTTTGTGTCTTAAGTCTTTGGCTACAAAACACATTCAGAATGAGAGAGAGAGGGAGGCACACTTGTTTCTTGCTCTACTGAAACCAAGTACGTTGCTTAAGTCTTTTGTTTACGCTGCAACAGCAACAATTTTATTTCATACAAATTGTTTACATTTATTAGGAAATTCTTTCCAAATCCCCCCAAATCATAAACCTCAAATTTTTATGGTTTTTTCTGAACGAACAAACTGAACAAAAAACGCTAAGGCTGGTGCGCTATGTTGTTTCTAGCGCTGGTACGCGTACGTTGCGTACTCCCAAGGCACGTCCTAACAAAGTAATTGTTTTACACAGCTTTTCTGCTCGGCTGGCTGTAGCGTTTGCTATGGAACTATTTTAAATAAGTGTCTCTTGTTTTTGTGGGCTCTGTCTTTGTTCCTACTTCGTAGACGTTGTCGTTTAGGTTTTAATTGTTTCATAGAGGTGCGTGAGGGAAAATGTACCAACGTACAAACGTTAGTACGTACATTTGCCGGTGTGCTGCTATCGATGGGACCTTTCAAAAATCTATAAACAAACATTTGAACGTAAATGCTTGTATTGTTGTTGCCATTTGTGCGTGCATGTGTGTGTATTTTGTTTTTTTGGTGTTTAATGGCTAAAAGTAGTTACACACAAATGTGTTAATCTGTTTGGCTTTTGCTGGCCAAGTGCTATTGTGGTTTATGCTTCTTCAGTGTGATGATGATGATTGTTGTTCGTGGTTGTTTTTGTTGTTGTTGCTGTTAAATAGTACACAACGCGTGATTTGATTTTCTAATTGCCAAAGACAAGTTCAATCACGTGCATTGCACACACACTCACACACGTACATGGAGTGTTGAGGCATTCGTTCTTCATTGTTGTGTACTGAAATATTTTTTATGAAAAAAACACAAACAAATGTTAAGGGAAGGATTGTCATAGCCCGTAGGGGGACACATTTTGGTTTTAAGAAAACCCAGGAAATCCATAAATTTAAGGATGCAGCCTTTTTGTTTTCTTCTGTTTTTTCAAAAAGGGTTCAATATCCGGTCTTAATATTGGTTGACATTGGCTACAAAAAAAGAATTCAAGGAACAATCGTTCGATAGAACTAACGAATAAGTTAGCTGTCCACACTAAAAAGTACCAATCGGTATACTCTGGCAAATCATCATAAATAGATTCAACTACTTAATCCAAATTTACTTTGAAAATCAGGCATCGATTTTCTCAACTTAGAGACGACTTCGTGATTTTAAAGGCGCCTTTAAATGTCCTTTGGCCCGAAATCATTTTCAAATTTTAATGTGAAATTAAAGTTGACAAGAGCTTGTAAACGAAGACGGAACATCACTTTATTATTCCCAGAAGATGATCAACGACGTTGGTCGAAATATTGGAAAATAAAATGAACAATTACCAAAACGAAAGAAATTTGGGGATTTTCTTATTTTAAAAGAAGGCCAGACGAACTCAAAAAAGTTTTTTGATTATTAATATTTCAATTTTTGTGTTATTTTCTACGGTTGCAATTTGTATCGGGCCCAAAAAAACCCGCAATATATAAGTAGAGTAATTTAGTTGTGTGTCAGTTTAAAGAAATTTTTTGCCGCTCGGGGTGCTTCAAATTAGAGAGCTTCTGTGCACAGTGTCGTAATAAGAGTGTCCAAAAACTAGGGTTTTTAGAAAACCGGAGTTTAGCATATGTGACAGCGCATAGAGAAAGGGACCTAAGGGTAAAAAAAATCAATTTTCATTTTTTTCCTCTTTTTTTGATATGGACAACATCTGAGCATCGAATGAGACCGATCCCATGCCCCAACAGTGTTCCCTCCCAGTGATATGCGCGTTTTATGAAAGTGAAGTCGACGATTCTAAGCGTAAATAGAAAGGGACCTAATCTTTAAAATGGCTCTCCTGAACAAAACTGGTGTTTACCCTTAGGTCCCTTTCTATTTTGCGCGTCACATATGATGAAAATTGTAATATCGTAGAAATATCCTGGCCTGCTGTGCTGAAATACACTTTAAATAAATTCGATAGCTAGCGGCATATTTGTGGTAGGTGGCCTCAGTGATGATCACTTGATGATGACGCTAGAATATGTTAAAATATCCTGAGCCTACTTTAGCACAAATTTAAGGTAAAAATTCTTGTAAAAATATCCCTTTAAATGTATTCAATGTTCGGAGTCATAAATCACAGATTATAAAGAAAGTACGAGGGTTGCTATATATATATTTCTGGCCTAGGCAACACTAGGTGTTGTCTGGCACCATCTGACATTTCCATTGTTAAGTTTGATATTTTTTTTAGCTTAAACGTACTCAGATCGTTTTGACGTACGACCATCATTTGTGTTGTTTACAGTGACTTGAAAAAATCAATTTGGCAAAAAAATCGAATTAACTCGTGAACATTTTCTTGCTATCATTTTTCACAACTTTCGACGTATAGCACTGTGAAAAAGTGTTAGATGAATTGAATCGTGGCCAACGCTCGCTCAAAGACAAAGGTCGTTAAGGTCGTCCATAAACGGCCGTTGTGCCAGAGAACATTGATGCCGTGCGTGAACTGATAATGAGAGATCGTCATGTGACATACCTTGAGATAGAGGCATCCTTGGACATTTCTTCCACCAGCATACATTCGATATTGCTTGAACACCTGCCAGTAAAAAAGTTTTGCTCTCGTTGGATCCCGCACAATTTGACAAGCGCTCAAAAAAAAGGCTCGTGTCGATTAATGCAAAAAAATTTTGAAAAAATACGATGACGGTGCTTCAAAAGATGTATATAAGATCGTCACAGGTGACGAATCATGGATCTATGCGTATGGGCCGGAAACAAAACAGCAATCGACCGTGTGGCTCTTCGAAGACGAGCTAAATCCAACGAAAATTGTTCGTGGAAGCAGCACTTCAAAGCAAATGGTCACCTGTTTCGTTGGCAAAACTGGTCATGTGGCGACTGTTCCGCTTGAGCAACGTAGGACGGTCAATTCTGAGTGGTACACCACAATTTGTTTGTCTGAAGTCTTCGGAGAAATTCGAAAAACGAACAAGAGAAGACGAATCATTGTGCACCATGACAATGCGAGCTCTCACACATCGGCTCAAACCAGCGCCATTTTGACCGGCCAAGTCAGGGCCGCATAACCCTGAGTTGCTACCCAATGACTTCTTTTTATTCCCGCACATCACGAAAAAAATGCGTGGTCAACGATTTTCGTCGCCAGAAGATGCTGTTGAAACGTTCAAAAAGCATGTTTTGGAGGTGTCTCAATCGGAGTGGAAAAAGTGCCTCGACAATTGGTTTGAGCGCATGCAAAAGTGTATAAATCATGCTGGAGAATACTTTGAAAAATAATAAAAACCATTTTTGATGATTAATATTCGCATTTTCATTATTAGGCAGAAATAAATAAAGTAGCCCTAGAATCGTCAATTTCGTTCTCTTGAATTTTTAGAATTAAAAGTTCGTTAAGCATGGCACGGTAACAATAACCGTTGACAGTAACGGTTATTGTTGATCGCCCAATGATGTCGGCAGCCCAAAATACGCAGCAAACAGTGGATGCATTTCGTGGATACAGTGGGTTCTCAATAGTCACGTGTGGTTTCTCTGAACCCTACAAGCGGCAGTTTTGCTTATTGACATAGTCACCGAGATGAAAATGAGCTTAGTCTGAAAACACGATTTTTCGGTTAATTTCTTCATCTCCCATCGGACAATCTTCAGCCTATTGGGTGAAGCGAAAACATGAGGCTTCAGTTCTTGGACCAATTGAACTTTGTACACCTTCTGAGAACGATGACATGTTGATGTTAATGGATGTTTTTCGACATTCTCGTCCACAGCAGCAATGTTTTCGATTGAACGCACTGGACGTACTCGAGTTGGTTTGTCCAATAACGATCCAGTTTCATTAACTCGCTTCACAAGTTGACGCTCAAACTGAACTGAAGGCCAATCTCTTCTACTTTGGAAGTACGTTTTTACGATTTCCCAAATTTGGTCGAGCGTTCATTTTTGCAAATTTCACACATAAACCTAAAAATACAAAATAACAAGTAAGTAAGTGCTATAGTCGGGCGTGGCCGACTCTATGATACCCGCACCACTATAAATGTGATTAAGTCTCCTGTTAATCGAAAGCACTCGTCGCTATTTCTATCTGTATCTATCACGCAAGCACTAAGCCTTTATACCCCATACCACTATGTGGTGAGGGTATAACAATTATAGTTGGTCCACATTTTCATACCTTGTTTTCGGACCCTGTGCCCTCCCACGGACGAGATAAATCATTTGGCTTGACATATTTAAAGTCCTGAGGCAATTCCCTGTCATTTGAGGGGTCACACTAAAATCCGGGTAAACCGAAACTTTTGGACCCTCCTAATGGACCCTGGGGCCCAAACAGGTCGAATTTTTTTCTGTATTTAAAATTGTAAGATAATTTCCTTTCATTTAAGGGGTCACACTTATATTTAAAATCATGGGTCCATTTTTTGGGTTCTGAAGGCCCCGTAGGTCCGAGAGGCGGGTCCAACTATTTTTTTTACATTTTGTGGTCAGTTCTACATCGAATGGCATATTTTTTAATTTGTTGACCAATACACGCGACATCAACTGGATTTGGACCAAATCCGGGAGTTCCTTTGTATGGGGGGTCTATCAGAAAGTGCTTCGGTTTGGACCAAATTCAATAGCGTCCGTCCTTGTCCCAATATATTACCACATGCCAAGTTTCATCAAGATCGGTGCATAAATGCGACCTGTACTTTGATTACAAGAATAGATGGACATCTTTACATCCAGCCAGCCGGCCAGCCAGCCAGCCAGCCGCCCAGCCAGCCAGACAGACATGGCTAGATCGACTCAAAATGTAATTCTGAGCAACTTTCTCTCTGGTCCCGGTATTCTAACTCGATTCCTTCGATGTGTTACAAACGCAAGCACTAAGCCATTATACCCCATACCACTATGTGGTGCGGGTATAAAAATAACAAATTAAAGTCATTCTACCTTTCAAAGTCAAAGTTAAATGCCCCACCCTTTATTTATGGGGCTTACTCAATGTTCTCAACGTTTGCTACATTCTTAACTTGAAATGTGGTCAAACATAGTCCACCTCCTGCACGCAGAGAAAATATATGGTAACTATATGGTCACGGCAACAATAGTAAGTTCTCTGCAATAAACGTATGGTCGTCGCGACCATAGTATTGTTTCTTGAATTTCATTTTGACAATAGTATCATTGCGGCAATATTAATATTGTTGAATTGTTACAATAGTATTGTTGCCAAATTTAAAAATGAAAATATGGTTGTAGCAACAATATAATTATTTTTTTAATTTTTTTTTAAAACAAACTTCGAATTAGTAAAACTGAAATATTTTTAATAAATAATTTTTTTTACTGTTTAATAAATCACTCCTATTGTTACATAACTTACTTAATTAAATTCTTTATTGTTTAATAAAAGTAACAACTTAACCCAATCTTTACAAACAATTTTGAGGATAATAGTATGATTGTGTGTAAGTCATACAATGGTTGTGAGGATCATACTATGGTTGTACGTTAAACATGGTTATTAGGATCATAATATGGCTGTGGGGATCACAGTATGGTTGAATGTGAATAATAATATGGTTATGGGGATCATATTATGGTTGTGTGTGAATAATTCTATTGTTGTGACGACCATAATATTGTCAGGGGGATCATAGCATGGTTGTGAGTGAACCATACTATTAATACGATGAACATAATATTGCTGTGCCACAACCATATAACCAACAATAGTATGATGCTCTTCGAATATTGTTCCCCAACCATACTTATTTTCTGCGTGTGACGGAGTTCTTCAGCTGCCTTAAGTTGGTATCCTTCCCCCCTCTGGGCATTTTCTTCAATAAAACAACAACTTTATTGCAACGGGCGTAGTTTTTATAGAAAACGCCCGTAACGCTTTATTTTTATTATTTCAGTAAAACGTGGTCTCTGGTCGGAGGAGCTAAGCCAACATGGAAACAACAAACGCAGCACGCGGCCATCCCACGAACCAAAACCGCCAAACGACCCAACTAACAAAACCATCTTGTCATTCACAAAAAAAATAAAACCGAAGCAGAAGGTACAAAAACTGAAACGAGGCAAAAATTCAAAACGTACATCCATCAAACAATTGCAGTCCGCAACAACATTAACAACAACACAAAGTAGATCCATACAAATGTTTAGACAAACAGACACACATATACATACATACAAACATAAGTATATATTTAGACAAACATACATACACCTGGTTACAGGTGCAATCTTGAGCCGCGCTTGTATGGCCGTGGTGGAAAAAAATCGCCGCACTGTAACACGGTGTCCAGTGCGCCCGCCATTGCTGGTGGAGCTTCGTTCGCATGGCCACATTGTGCGCAGCCGCAAACGGCTAATACAGTTAATGCCACTACAACTGCTTGCCAGTGCCACGGGTGTACAATAGGCTGTATGACTCTGTATGTCTGTTTGTCTGTCTGTCTGCCTGTATGCTTGCATTGTTGTTGGTTTCTAAACAAATTTAGTTATCATTGCCACCGACGCCTGAAATGAAACGTTTCAGTCAGTGAACTCGCATGGCCGTCTCGAAATGAAAAACCGAAGAGAAATATCTCACTCCTCATCCCCATGTGTTGCGCTTGACGACGCAAAGTGGTGCGGTGTGGTGGTGCTAGTTGGCCTTTTAACATTTTCTCTGTTACGCTGTGCGCGTTGAAGGCTGAAGGTTGTGGGCCCACTTGTAAGTGGTATTTGACCGAAAAAAAGACTAATACCGCTGCATTTTTCATTAATTGTTATCAGATTGACATTGCTTGAAAATTCTTCGGGGATCTCCTTCAACACTAAATGTGGTGTGTGAATTGTTGGATGGTTGGGGCATGAAAGGGGAATGTCTGTATATCTGGGCCATTTGGTATAAGAGGGGCCCTTGCAACAGGTTCAGAGTACTTTCCATAGGACTTTTACTGCCATAGATAAAACAAAAATATATGTGACGCCCAAAATAGAAAGGGACCTAAGGTTAAAACCCAGTTTTGTTCAGGAGAGCCATTTTAAAGATTAGGTCCCTTTCTATTTGCGCTTAGAATCGTCGACTTCACTTTCATAAAACGCGCATATCTCTGGGAGGGAACACTTTTGGGGCATGCGATCGGTCTCATTCGATGCTCAGATGTTGTCCACATCAAAAAAAGAAAAAATAATGAAAATTGATTTTTTTTTACGCTTAGGCCCCTTTCTCTATGCTCTGTCACATATATTTTTCAACCAATATAAACCCTGAAACCTAAATTCAACAAATTGTGTGCCAATGCTTAATTGACTGAGAAACAAATTGTCTGACATTTTAAAGTGGCCTATCGATGTTGAAGATTTCCAAGAATGAAAGGACATGCAAAAAAAAACACATTGCTGATGTGACTGTCCCTTGTTCGAGGAATGTTTTTTTCGGTTCAATCCTGAACATAAAGGTTGGTCTAACTAAAACGCACGATGTTAATTTTAAATAAAACAAAAAGTATTCAGAGAATCATCTCAATATGTTTTATTGTGATAGAAGGATCTATGACAATTGTGTCAACTACTCTACTCTAACTCAATATTTTTAATGACTGAGACACATTGAAAGTTCTATGTCGTTTATGTTCCGAATTCTCTCGTCCTTTAGCTTTGAATTGTTCTAGGCTTATTAATGTAAATTTTTTCTCTTTGTTTAGTTGTTTTTTATTCGACTTTTTTGTGATAAAATGTTGAAATCAATCCTTCTTTTTAATATCCCCAAAGAAAGAAGCTCAACGGGGTCAAATCACATGTGGTGGTCGATTACTATTGCCACAAGGTGAGATAACACGGCCATTGAATTTCTCGGACAAAAAAAAAACATTGTATCGTTGGTTGTGTGGCAAGTGGCAACATTCTGTAAAAATCAAATATCGTTTAGGTTCATATTCTCAATTTCTGGCCACAAGAAATCCGTTATCATCTCACGATAGCGAACACAATTTACACTAACTACTTAGTAGGGGCATAAATACTGTTACAGCATAGAACACACTTATTTCAATAGTAGAACTGAACATACCCCGTTAATGTCATATAGGATTTGAAAGCTGACCTCAATAGTGTTAGTCTGTAACGGGATTTTAAAATTGTTTCAACTTTCATCATGGAGTGGTCAGATATTGAGAACCGTATCGCTGTAATAGCGCTTTTCAAGTGTAAAATGAAAAAAAGTGATATTTTTAAAACGATTCGGCCACTAGGGATTAAACGCATGTTCGTCTACCGATGCATAAAACTGAGACTGGAGATGTAAAAGACCGCCACCGGTCGGTCCGCCCACGCTCTGTTCGAACACCGCATGTCATCAAAGCCGTTAAATCAAGAATTCACAGAAATCCGCTCCGAAAACAAAAAATCATGGCCCGTGAGATACGAGTAATTATCACGCAAAAGTCCATGAGTCGAATCATAAAAAAAGACTTGAGACTTGGGGCTTTCAAATGACGTACCGGACATTTGTTGACTGCAGCTTTAAAAAAAATAGGATTTAAAAATGCAAACGTCTTTTGGTGAAGCACGCTGATAACTTGCACAGAATAACTGTGTGAACCGATGAAATAGTGTTTACCGTTCAGGAAAAACTTAACAAGCAAAATGAGCGTATGCGCGTTTATCTAAGGACGCATCTGAATTGATCCCAAGGGTGGAAAAGGGTCATCACCCAGCTACAGTCTTGGTTTGGTGGGGCGTCTCTTACAATAGGGTCACTGACCTGCATTTCTGCGAACAAGGAGTCAAAACATCAGCCAAAGTTTCACAAGAAACCGTTTTGGAAGCTAATGTGAAGCCTCTTAACAACTCCCTGTTCCAAAACCAGCCATAAACTTTCCAGCAGGATTCTGCGCCGGCCCTTAAGGCTAAAACTTCCCAGGCCTGGCTTCGAAACAATTTGCCAGCGTTCATTTCCTCTGAAGACTGGCTTCAGGCAGTCCAGATTTGAACCCATTGGTTTAAAAATTGTGGACGGTTTTAGAGGAAAAGGTTTGTCACAAAAGATACCCCAAGATTGGATCTCTTAAGACTGCTTTGGTTCGAGCTGTGGCCAATTTTCCAATGGACGAGGTTCGTGCTGCTATTGACGATTGGCCAGTGCGACTTAAGGCGTGTGTAAAGGCAAAAGGCGGACATAAGTAGATTCTTTTTGGATACAATATACATCAATAAATATATTAAAATATATTTGGTCCAAAAACATTCAGTACTTTTTATTTTACAGCATAAAACGTGTGTAACAGTATTTATGTCCCTACTAACTAACACGTTCGCCGAATTTTCCTTTCAGTTAATCGTTTGTAACGCCTGCTGTGTGGCTAGTGGCACCGTCTTGTTGAAATCACATATCGGCGATGTCAAGCTCATTCAATTTTGGTCAAAAATAATTTTTTAACATGGCACGATAGCGCTCTGCATTGAAGGTAACATGACGATTGTTTTCATCGACATAAAAATACGGCCCAATCATACCTCCGGCTTGAGAACCACACTACACAGTAATTTTTGCGGATGCAATTGTGTCTCTTGAAGCACATGTGGGTTTGTTGCTGTCTAATAACGCATATTTTGTTTATTGACAAAACCACTCTTCCAGAAATGAGCTTCATCGCTCATCCTGTCGGGTTGGATGATTCTTACGACCGACAATTGGAGAATGCGCTCTTAAAGTTGCGACCACCGAATCAGAATGTCGGTAAGTAAACTTTACCATGATGAAAATTTAGACTTCGACTAACGTTTTGACACTGAAAGATCATTAAAAAATTTTGAGGCTGCGTTGACATAAAAATACGAAACTGCTATGGCCCTATTGGAAATCTTTTTAGTTGCTGAAAGTGCTTAGAACCAGAGCATGACATATGTTAGGCGTGTACCAATCTGTTGATTCGATGCCTTATTAATAGAAGTAGTAAATCCCTGGTTCCATATGTCAGTGAAACTTGGAAGGCAGCAAAAAGAGAATTGCAGCCTCTGCAAGCCTTCATAACTTTTGTCTACGAGAAATCTTTCAGGTCGTTTGGCTGAACACAATCTCCAAAGAAACTCTTTGGTCAACACAGAGCCCAAAATTCTGGAGAAATAAAAACGTAGGTGAAGTAGAGTTGACTCAAAAATAAGAAACGCCACAATGACATCACACGTACAGCTCTTGACTGGAACCCGCAGGAAAGACGCAAACTTGGAGACGATTGGTGGACACAGGAGCCCTGGACATGGGTTTTACTAGGTGTGAAATAAGAAATATTAGAATATTCCTCCTATAAGCAATATAAATACAGGGTGATTCAATCCCGACTAGACAAACTGCACCAGCATATTCCTGGGCTCATTTTATAAAAGTTAGTCCATCTACGACTATGCCCGAAAATGCAAGGGAGCAAAATGGCAGCAGTTTGAAAATTTTCGGATTGGTGGTCGGAGGATACTAGGGTAAAATCGCTAAGTTCTGATGCTGGTGGTTAAAGAGAACAGCCGATGAAAAGGATACTGACGAAGAGCAAATACCAGAAACATACAGAGATCCACTGCTTACTACTGCTGAAGCTTTTGCTACTTCAAGCTTTCAAATTGACAGTGATAGTGATAATTTTAAATAAAAAAGTTGTTTTTGTAATAAAAAAATAGTTTTTTCCAATAAAAAACACATTTTTTTCAAACAAAATTGCATTTTTGTAGTAGTAACGTGCTGAGTATAATAAAATTTACTTCGTGATACGAGTACTCGTACATCAATAAATAAATTAAAAAATATTTGGTCCAAAAACATTCAGTACTTTTTATATAACAGCATAAAACGTGTGTAACAGTATTTATGTCCCTACTAAGTATAGTTCCAAAAATATTGTTCTCTGAAACATGGACCCAACACTAATTATCATTACCCACAGTACTGACAATGCAATACTACAGGGAGACCGATATAAGACTGCAGGATTAAAAATATTCATAACTTTTTGTTTTTAATTTATATGGTTTTTTATGGAGATAAACAGCATCAATGACTTGTGGCCAAAAAAAAACCATTTCGTTTGACCTAGTAAAAGAGGATTAAGCAGTTAAGCGAACGGCAGTCTGCATTTTTATCAGTAAATCATGCTAGAAATTATTTGTGAAATGTAGGTTGTTTATAGCAAATTCAAGCGAGTTGATCGGTAAAACAAATTTACCGAAAATCTTTAATCTGGCTGGAAAATGTTTGCGACATTTTTGCTGTAGCAAAACCAACGTTTCGGGCGTTTTGGCACGACTGCCATCGGAGACCACATGATGTGCTGCGCCTCTTCAATTGTCTCTGTGGACTAATCCAGTTCAAATGGCGCGTTTCCATCATATCTTCCATAGACGAACAGGATTTGTAAGAAAATGTGTCTGTTTCTGGATACCCTTCCGATTGTTAGCAGATGGTTTGAGCCCCAGGGTCCTTAGATCAAGACCCCCAATTCAGCCAAATCATAAAATGTATATGTGACGGGCAAAATAGAAAGGACCTAAGGGTAAAAACCAGTTTTGTTCAGCAGAGCCATTTTAAAGATTTAAATACGTGTATCTTTGGTGTACCATCACTTTCATAAAACGCGCATATCTCTGGGAGGGAACAATTTTGGGGCATGGTCTCATTCAATGCTCAGAAGTTGTTCACATCAAAAAAAAGTGAAAATTGATTTTTTTTACCCTTAGGTCCCTTTCTCTATGCGCTGTCACATTTTGTATTCAGATTCGTTCACAAATTCCATTGTTTCTGAGCAACTGCATGTTCGCGTCAGAAAGGTTATATATTTCGGCGTCCCAGGGTCTGTAGACCCCTGGTCAAGGCCTCAATTTTCTTCGAATCTTTAAATTTGACGTTACATTCTTTTAATACTTATCTGAGATTGCGGTCGGACTTATGGACCCAAAAAAAAACAATGGACCCAAAAAATGGTAGCATAACCAATTCTTCACTGATCATCACAAACCCTGGCCAAATGACAAATCTCTCTGGATTCTGCTTTCGGTCAATAAAGGCAATCTTCTCAGTAAACGAATCATGGGGTAGCGAAGCTTGACAATACAAAAAGTGACCCTCGTAAAGGGGCGAATAATGGGAAAGGCGTATGAAGGGGTAAATAATGGGACAGGCTTAAGAAGGGGTGAATAATGGAAAAGGCGTAAGGATGGTTAAAATTTATAAAAACAAATTCCAATTTAATGAAAAAGAGTGCATGATGAATAAAGGACCCACTGTAAAAAAGACACGTTTGTAAAATTAGAGAGGAAAATTAAAATAAGTAAATGAACAGGATTTACCACCAAACATTTTTGCTCGCAATAGCCGCCTTTAAATCTTGCCTTGGCTTCGAAATTTCTGCATTCTTCTGCAGCCTCATAAAAATAGTTGAGCCCTTAGGCAACCCAAGCAACGCCTACATTTTTTCATTGTCCCACTACCACTTGCCTTGAGTCACACAGAGTGAGGCTCGGCAAGTTTTTGTCCGATGGTCTGCTTAATTACATGACGTTTCCATATCATCAATTTTATGTTCAAATGGTTTTTCTAGCCAAACACAGTTTCTCAAATGATGGGAACAATCTGCGTTTTATTGGCCGCCACAAGTGGTTTGACTTGATCTTAAAAGTTGAATCCGCTAGTCTCAGTTACGGGCCAACTCCTCCGCCACCACCACAATTCCACTGCGTCTCGTTTTATGTGCGTTTTTTTCCTCCAGTCTAGTTTTTTTTTGTTTGGCTGTAATGTCAATTTGAATACGCTATCAAGATTTGAATTAAGAGCTCATTTTGCTGTTATTTGTTAGGCTTAGAGGTATTTTTTATTCTTCTTCTTCTTCTTCGTAGTGTTGGACAGCAAAGAAGAAGAAGAAGTCATCTGTTGTTGTCAATTAACTGGTAATGACGATTTCATAAGATCATCATTTAAGATTAATTTTGTTATTTGTTAATTTCGTGTTTCTCTTCTACTTGTCACGAAAGATTAGATCCGTTTTCGATTTTTCCCCCCGTTTGTTTGTTCGTTCGTTTGTTTGGTGGTTTCGTAGGCTTTCATTTAAGTTTTAATTAAGATTTAAACCTTTTTTTCTTTCTTTCTTTCAAGTTTCGAGTGTTAGTGTGTGTCTGTGTGTTTGTTTATTTGTCAGTCTATAATTGCCATTGGCTTGTTGGAGTTTTGTCAGTAGGTCAGTATTTTGTTTTAACAAGAAATCAAACCTCAGTTAATTGGTTGTATTTTACGAAAAATAGTTTCAAACATTTCGTTTGGTAGATGGAATTTTTTAATTGAAAATTGATTTCTCGTTTAGTGATTTGTACAAGTTTGAGGGGAATTTTTGAGTGTGTGTGTGAAAATGTGATCCAAATCTCTGGCGAATGTGTTTAGAAATGTTAGCGAAATGTTGAGTGGTGTTTAAGGTCAACCCTCGATAAATAAGACTGGGTAACAAAATCGCAATAGTTAAGTAATTTTCTAACAAAAGCCAATAGAAGAAGCATGGAAAAGTATTTTAAATTTATTATTTGTTGGATTCTTTTCAATAACACTGTGGAACATTTTTGGGGTTATTGTCTGGGGGGTGAGAAATTCCAAGTCAAGGTGATGGTACTAGGTCAGTATATTATAACCCTCAAAGGGTTTTGCGTTCGTATGTGCCAGTTTTTTTTTATGACCTTTAACATTTTTTCCTTATCTTGATGTTTTTTCGCTTAGTTGTAAAATGTTGGCAAAAACGTAGTTTGACATAACTCGAGAACGACTAGTTCGATTTTGCTGAAATAAATTGAGAAAAATTAATAATTACATTTTCTTTAATCCATTAATATACTGTTTCTCTACCAAATCAACATTTTTGCAATTAGAAATAAATTTATGAAGAAAATTTTGCCAAAAAAAAAATTTTTTTTTTTTTAAACATAAATCCCAAACGGAAAAACTTGTAGAGTCTTATAACTTTCACGTAAAGTCACATAACCTATAAACAAAATGCGACATAGATCATAGAAATCGATTAACGCGTTCTGCTTTTATTCAAAATTAAGTAACTTCACTTAATTCACCTTTGAGGGTTTTAATATACTGACCTAGTACCATCACCCTGACTTGGAATTTCTCACCCCCCAGATTGGCTGTTGTACTGTGTAATTAGCCTGTTTAGAGTTTTATACTTAAAAGTTATACCGTCTATGTACTAAACTGGCTGCAAATTATTTTTACTGTTTTTTTTAAGTTTTCCTAAAGACTCGCACACTTTTGGACTATTCCTTAAGGCATGCACAGAATTGGCAATTTTGGATAATAAAAAACCTAACAAACACGGTTTTGCTATCCAGTCTTGTCAAGTTCATACGAGGTTGCTATATATATTTCTGACCTAGGCAACAATGAGTTGTGCCTGGCGCCATCTGACATTTCCATTGGAAAGTTTGACATTTTTTAGCATAAACGTACTTAGAACGTTTTGACGTACGACCATCATTTGTGTTATTTCCAGTGACTTGAAAAAATCAATTTGGCAAAAAAAATGGAATAACTCGTGAACATTTTCGTGCGATCATTTTTCACAACTTTCGACGTGGATTATCACGACAAGAGTGCATCGATGAACTTAAATCTTTGTATGGCGATGAAGCACCCTATAGCAGTGCAAAAAACTGGTTTAATGAATTCAATCGTGGTCGACGCTCGCTCAAAGACGAA
Organism: Hydrotaea diabolus; assembly: GCA_963513945.1. Taxonomy (NCBI): domain Eukaryota; kingdom Metazoa; phylum Arthropoda; class Insecta; order Diptera; family Muscidae; genus Hydrotaea; species Hydrotaea diabolus. The sequence continues at coordinate 173,839,010 of OY740719.1, forward strand.
GGTCGTGAAGGTCGTTTAAAAACGGCCGTTGTGACAGAGAACATTGATGCCGTGCGTGAACTGATAATGCAAGATCGTCATGTTACATACCGGAAGATAGAGGCATCCTTGGCCATTTCTTCCACCAGCATACAATCGATTTTGCATGAACACCTGGCCGTAAAAAAGGTTTGTTCTCGTTGGACACCGCACAATTTGACAATCGCTCAAAAAAAAGGCTCGTCTCGATTGGTGCAAAGAAATTTTGAAAATATACGATCGCGGTGCTTCAAAAGACGTTTATAAGATCGTCACAGGTGACGAATCATGGATCTATGCATATAAGCCCGAAACAAAACCGTGTGGGTCTTCGAAGACGAGCCAAATCCAACGAAAGTTGTTCGTGAACGAGCACTTCGAAGCAAATGGTCGCCTGTTCTGTCATGTGGCGACTGATACGCTTGAGCAATGTAGGACGGTCAATTCTGAGTGGTACACCACATTTTGTTTACCTGGAGTCTTTGGAGATATTCGAAAAACGAACAAGAGAAGACGAATCATTGTGCACCATGACAATGCAAGCTCTCACACATCGGCTCAAACTAGCGCCTTTTTGACCGGCCAAAACGTCGAACTGATGGGTCATCCGCCGTACAGCCCTGACTTGGTACCCAATAACTTCATTTTATTCCCGCACATCAAGAAAAGAATGCGTGGTCAACGATTTTCGTCTCCAGAAGATGCTGTTGAAGAGTTCAAAAACCATGTGTTGGAGGTGTCTCAATCGGAGTAGTAAAAGTGCTTCGACAATTGGTTTGAGCGCATTCAAAAGTGTAAATATCTTGCTGGAGAATACTTTGAAAAACAATAAATCCATTTTTGATGATAAATATTCGCATTTTCATTATTAGGCCAGAAATCTGTAATCTGTAGTATATTACAAAATAAAATTAATCTCTGTAAAATCACGCCTTAGAATTTTTGACCTAGCCGATATCTCATAGTAATCTTTAGATTTAGGAACGAAAATGGAGAGCGATTAGGGTGAGGGCCTTATAAATATCACAAAACGGTAAACACATCTGTCTCGACACACAAGCACATGATTTAACAAATGACTAAAAGACCCTACATTACGGTCAATTACGCTTCTTTTTCTATATATACACGCAGAGAAAAAACATGGCTGCGGCAATAAAAGTATGTTCGTCGCAGCCATAGCATTGTTTACTGAGTTTAATTTTGACAATAGTATGATTGCCGCAATATTAATATTGTTGAAATGTAACAATATAATTTTGCCAAATTTAAAAATGAAAATATGGTTATAGCAACAATATAAATATGGTTGGTACGACAAAAGTATTGCTTTTTTGCCTTTTATGTTAACAATAATATGGTTATTGAACTGTATGATTGTAATTTTTCTTCATTTAAACATGCTTTTTAGAACAATGTTATTGATACGAATATAATGCAATTATAGTAGTGTTTATATGGAAATTAAGTGAAATATTTTTAATAAAAGCGCTTACGTTTTTTAAAACTTATTTTTTCTACTGTTAAATAATTCACTCCTATTATTTTGAATTTAATGTATTTTTACTTAAGCCAATTCTATTAAATAATTTGGGGATCATAGTATATTTGTGTGTGATCATTCTGTGGTTGTAGGGATCATAATCATACTTTGGCCGTGAGGATTATGCTATGGATGTATGTGAAACATACTATGGTTGTGGAGATCATACTATGGTTGAGTGTGTATCATACTATCGTTGTGGGGATCATGGTATGGTTATGTGAGAATCATAGTTTTGTTGTAAGGTTCATATTATGGTTGTATTTGAATCATACTTTTGTGAGGATCTTAATATTGTTGTACCACAACCATATACCCAACAATAGTAGTATCCTCTTCAAATATTGTCACCACAAACATACGAGTACTTGTTTTCTTCGTGTAAGCTCGAAGACACCTTAGCATATCTTTTTAAAAATTTGTTTTTTGATCTGATCCGTAGCACCAATATTATAAAAAAAAACAATTTACTAATTCCTCCGCAGTACAGCGGGTTTAATTTATTTAAACATTTTTTCTGATATACGAGGGCGACCGCAAAAGTAACTGGTCTAACATAAAAAGTACCGTTTTTGTGGAATTATTATTATTTATTTTTCAACATAATCTCCTTCCAACTCAATACACTTTATCAAACGTTTTTCAAGTTTTTTAACCCTATCCGAAAAATAAGATTTTTCAAGACCTTCAAAATATGCCTCAGTTTCAGCAATAACCTCGCTATTGGACGACAATTTTTTGCCAACGAGAATTTTTTTTTAAATTTGAAAACAAGAAATAATCAG